>CM032331.1:18938769-21381596 GCA_019022515.1 Quercus aquifolioides
AAACACTGTTCATCTTTTACTGTTTGATGAATAGTGGTTTGTCCAGGTACTGTATCTGTGCGGAATCTTGCATAGTAACCGGGCTTGGGAACTGTTCCAAATAGTGACTGGTGCTATTCGGAGTTAAAACTGGAGGAGTGAAAGCCTAAAACTGGAGAAGGAACCTGGATCATTCTCTGGGTTTGCAATCCTTGTTGCTGAATTAATCAGTATCATAGCCGTACCATGAAGGAGGGCTATCATGATCACCATGTTCATGGAATGTGGCGAATTTATTGCAGACGCCGCACCAATTTAGAGCTTCATGTTCTGATGCCTTGGTCAGATAATTGCTTGGAATATAATTGACCAATCCAGCGAAGATCCATGGCAGCAGTGGAATGAGGTCTAGTTGTGAATACTGAGATTCTTCCTGTGCTACCCACAAAATGGTAGTTTGCCCAAAGTCTTGGACAATGGTGGGGATTACATTATGAAATAGTTCTCCAACATTCGGCAAGATTGTAAGGTTCATGTAGGAAAGATAAGTATTTCCTTCATACCAAGGACCTTGGTGGGTGTAACCATTAACTAGTACCAAGTGTTTAGATGGTAAAACATCCATCCAGTTGTTGGTACCATCCCATTGTGGAAGGGTGCTCCAGCATCTGATTGACACATAGGGACTTCTGATTTTGGTGACAACCTGTTGTATGATTTGTGGGAACTGGCTGATCTGGCCATGGTGAGTTAGCTTGATCAGTCTGAGAAAACCATACTCAAACATTCGTGAGAGCCAGCTTGAATTTCTCTCTACTTCATCATCGTCATACCCATCTTCATAATTGACTATGAGACCAGGAAAAGGGTGTGTTTTTCATAGACCCTCTGGCTGCTCCCAAAGTATTCTTCCCATGCGGCTTGAGTCAAAGCACGGGTAACAGGGGCTTCTTGATCATCATCAGATTCTCCTATCAAGGGGAAGCGGGTAGTGACCAACATTTTGAAATGGTCACACCAACGATCAAATGATTCGAACATGACCTTGCAACCCAAAATATTAGTTTGTATTTCTGGGGGCAAGTTGGCAATAGCACTTCTTAAGAAGGATTGAGCCTTAAGGCTGAATCTTGCAAAATCAGTGTTCATAATAGTCGTGTTATCCATTGAATGGATATCCTCTTTGCCAAAGAGTTGACTAGTAATGGCTTCATTTCTTGCCTCAAGGTTGACTAGTATATTTCTAGGGCTTTGAGGGTTTTTTGGAAGAGGTTATTTCTGTCTAGAGCCCATGCTGCTTGAAGGTTATCAAGGATAAATTTGATGGCTAAAGGTAGGCCAGTAAAAGCACCTTCTTTCCATTGAAATTCATCCGATAAAACTTCCTGCAAAATAATAGCTAAGTCACCACTGGAGTATGTCACCTCTGCCGGGACATAGTCCTGAAGGGATGTTGATCCTCTCTGGTTTTTAGAGGATGCACCTTCATGCTTTACAAAAGGTTGTCCCGCTGGGAACCTTCTGTCTTGAGGATAGCCCTGTGCTGGTGCTTTCCCCTTGTTCTTCTTCTCTGCTGAAGAAGTCAACTTTCGCCACATTGTAGTGGGATAAGATTTTTGTTCTTTTTCCTGCCAATGATGAATAACATGAATTTGCATATTTTTGAAAATGTCTTTAATTAATGCATGACATGTTTTGGAGCAAATATTCTTTTGTGATGATGTTTGGATTGGGCTAAAAGAATCATCAGGAGTAAAAGAAACAAAAGAATCAAGGTTCTTGGCTTGATTGCGATTATCAGAATGGATAAGGTTGAGGTTTTTAGAAACTGAAACATTTTGGAGACTGGCAATCTCACTTGGTTCAGGACTTCTGAGAAACTCAAATTTAACTGGTTGGCCAAAAGGATGGGTAGTGATTCCTTCACTATCTGTGGTAAAAGGATACAACAGACACATAAAGGGATTTCCTAATATCACTCTATCTGTCATGTTTTTCACAAGAACAAATGTGGTTTTGAAGCACGTATTGTTCTGGCAAACATGGGCTTTGGGTATTTTGAATTCAATCTGCATTTTACCTCCACTGGCAGAAGTTAACCTTTCTCTGGTTTTTTTGAAGTATTTGGAGGGAATGATTCCTTCCTGAATGCAGTTAAGATCGGCGCCTGAATCCATCAAGGCTATGACCTCAAATTCAAAGTCTCTGCTAATGACAATCCTGACTTTGGAGTGCCATTTCTGGAAGTTAATCCTACTGATGGCCTTTAGGAACTGTTCACTGGACTGTCCAGGGTCATGTTCTTGAACCATATCTGCAGTGGGGTTAACTGTTTCCTCCACTTCATCATCAGAAGGGTTCTGAAATGAGGTGCCTTCCTCATTGCCTTGATGAGAAGTAGTTTCAAGATTTTTCAATCTTTGATCAAGGAAATTGTGATCAACTCTAAGGATGGTTAGTTCCTGCTTAAGGGTTCTAACTTCAGACTTAGTGTCCTTGATTTCCTTTTGAAGGTCGTTGACTGTAACGTCCTTCTTGGATTTGGTAAATCTCTTGTAGATTTGTTCCAAATCAACTTTGGGTTCAAGAAGCTTAGGTTCAGGTTTACTGGTTTCCTTAACTAAGGTTCTCTTGAATTCTGTAAACTTTTGAGCTTTGATGACTGGGTCTTCGATCTGTTCTATGAGATCTAAGAGGAGCTCTTCTTGTTTAGAGATGACATTGATAGTTCTGTTCCTGCAACAACTATCCATGCAATTTATGGGTTCATCTGTGCCACTAGAGGTGCTAGAAGAAGCTCTAGAGGTTTCAGAGGATGACTGTAGATCTGACGAATCTCACCACTAGAAGTTTCACTATCTGGGTGATTAAGTTCTAGGAGCTTAAAGATTTCATCTTTTCCGGCTTGGTCATTAACGAGGGTATTGATAAGGGATTTGGCCTTAGCTTTACACTCTTTGCTGAAATGACCTTTCTTTCCACACTTAAAGCATTTTCCTGATGCTTTGGGTATGAACTTACCCGTGGATTTGGACTTTCCTTTCTTATAGAAATCATCTTTGCTATACTTCTGTTTTCTATAATACTTGGCTTTGGTTCTCTTTCTAAGAGAATGCTCAGAGGGTTCCTTGCCTCTGTATTTGGATTTTCTCTTAGGAAGGATGGAGGGTAAGCCGTACTGTGTACAGAAGTTTCCTACTTCGTACTTGGCTTTACCTTTGCTGGCTTTGCTCTGGATCTTGAGATCTCTGCACATCTTCATTCCTTCACTTCGAATGGTGCTAGAGATGTCTCCATAGGTTAGGTTATCATAATCTATGACACCTAAGGGGTTACACAGGGTTTCCTTAACCTTTTCTCCAAAAAGGGTAGGTAGACCATTGATGAACTTCTCCTTCCAAAATGGAGAGTTGCAATCACTTCTGTGCATGACTCTGGTAGTAAATACATCTTCGTACCACCTAAAGTCTCCAAGGGTTTTACATCTAAGGTTACTCAACTGATCGTAAATCCTAGATGTAATGTTGCTAGGTTTTCCTACGAAGTGTTTCATGATCGTATAGATCAGGGTATTGACTCCGTCAGGGGTTCCTCTTCCTAAGATGGTGTCAAAGATGGGGAGACCTTCCTCATCTTTCTGGACAGCATGCTTGATGTTCTCCTTAGATTCTTCTGTAAGGCAATTGTTCCACCATTGGAGGAGTTTACCTGTGAATCCTAAGGACATGAGTTCTATGACTTCAGTATGGGGGTGTCCTTCACTGAGGTAGTTATTGGCTACCATAGTCATATGCTGAAGTTTGTTTAGGATCTCCTGTTCAGACAAACCATCTATGTTCCATTCATAGAGTTTACCTGAAGAGACAGAGAATTGGTTGCTAATGTTCCTTTCCTCATACTGGAGGTCCGGAGGGGTAGGTCTGGGATACCAATTCCTGGTTAGGCTAGTAGGGGTTACCTTTGGGTTGGTAAGCCTTTTTACCTCTAAGTTCCTAAACTGGCTTTCTAGGTGCTCTATCTCCTTTTCATTATCTGAGGAGGTTCTGCTAGAACTACTAGAAGCTGTGTGGATGTCTAGAACAACTAATCTGTTGGTTCCTAGACGGGGATCAACACTGGTTGAAGTACTAACTGGTGGAGGGGTGACTGGTTCCTTCTTCACGAGTTCTTCAAGCTTTTGGTTGACAATTTCTAAGGCTGTTTGGTCCTTAGATCTAAGGCTGGGTTGCTTAGTTGTGGGGAGCTTGACTAGAGGTTTCTCTAGGGCTTTGACAGGTTTGCTAGGGTTTCCTGGTTGGGGAGCAACCTTGCCTTCTATTTTGTCTTCTATCCTATCAAGCTGTTTACCTATAACACCTAAGCACTGGTTGGTGTAGTTGTTTTGCTCTATGACCTTCTTTACAACCGTTTCCTCTTGAGTGGTAGGGGTTTTGAAGGGTGAGGCAACTAGATCTGTTCCACGATGGTTGAAGACTATGGCTTCCTGGGGTGGATGGTGAGATCTAACAACTTCTGGGGGATTGGGTTTGCCACTAGCATCTTTACTAGGGGGCTTTGCCCAACTGGTTTTGGTGAGAACACAAGACTTCTTGTGCCACTCAAAGTGGTTCTCAAAGTATTCAAAGAAAGGGACATTACTGGATATCTCTTTCATGAATGTTGTCCAACTTGCGAGAACTTCTTTCTTTTGTTCAAGGGTATGATTGGCTCTATAGGCTTCCTTTTTGAGTCTGTTTTCTTCTGACTCAAATTCCTTGCCTAGGGCATTCATATCAGGAGTAAACTCTTTCCTGATAACCATAAGTTCATAATCAATTCCAGGTTCCTGCTGGAAAGGATCTTGGGGCTCTTCTTGATATGGATTTACCATATCACTACCAGATGGTGATGGAGGTTTCTGACTTTTCTTTTCCTCTTCATCAACTACTGATTCTTGTCTGGCTGTGTAGCAGGGTGTGCTAACCTGGGATTTGGTCTGGACACCTTGGAGCTCTAGATCAGAGTTTCTTCTAGACTTTGGAAAGGGTGCTAGAGGTCTGGATGTACTACACTGGGATGCAGGTCTATCTCTCAAGGGATTGGCTGGCTGCTTTACAAAAGGTTGGTGTAGATCTGCTGGTGATCTAAACCGAAGTTCATCATATCCTGATGGGGTATATGAAGGTGATCCTACAGGGGGTCTGAGTCTAGAATGGTCAAAGCTTAGCCTAACATTGCCATTAGCTAGTTGTTGGACAAAATCTAGATCAGGATTCCTGGCTGGGTTTTGGATCTGATGAATGAAATTCTCATTTTCAATCATCCAATCGTCAGGGAAAGTAACCTCTGACCATTTCAGGGTTTTGGGCACCTGAATGTTAGACCTGGTATCTGTGGTCTGGATGAGAGTAGTTTCACCTTTAATTTTCTTGTCAAGTGCTTGAACATTGAAGTTCGTCCTGAGGCACTTATAATAAACTCTGTATATCAAGGCCAACTGTCTGACTCCTGGTAACATATAGGTACCATAGGTCTTGATATTGAGGGTGAGGGTTTTCATTACATGTGGGTCTTCAAGAGCCACTGTAAAATTGGGGAAACAGTCGAAATGGACAGGTCCATTGCTAAGACTGGTTTCTATGGTTCCTAAGAGGCTGTCATTAAATCTTATATGACGGGAATCTCTAAGGGCCATAAGGACAGAAGCATTCAAGCCTTCTCTAATCAAAGGTTTTACTCCAACCTGGATTAAACCTATGTGGATAAAATTATATCCATCTTTCATGTGTCCGACTAAGGTTGCTTCAGGTAACAAGTAGCACGTCTCATACTCCTTGTTGATACTGTAAACCTGTTCTATGGTTCGGACAAAGTAACCAGTTTTAAAAGCATTCTTAAGGGTCCAAGAAGATTTATAAATCTTGTTTGTGGGAACCTTAGGGATGTTCCAATCTCCTAGTTTTAGATCTAGATCAGACAACTCATAATTCTCAGAGTTAATAACTCCATCGGACTGAGGAATGGTGAAGGAGTTGTACTAGGTGACCTAATGCTGGTAGAAGAGTTACTCCTGAACAATCTTTTCATATTCATGATTAAAAGCCTAGTTAAAAGATTATAACCTAGTTTTCTTTAACCTCAAACTTCTGGATCTATCCTTAGATCTGAAACAGGGGTACAACAAGACGATGCCTAACCTCGTGCAACAACTTCCTACTGCCACGATCCTTACTCTGAGATAACTCCCTTTCGCTCACGCCCTATCCGTCGGGACTTATTGTTTGATGCGGGACACACACTCAGCCTGGGACTTACTGGACTTACTGGGTTGATCAACACAGATCACGGTCTTACTTATCTCAACAGTACACATCTGCAACAAACTGTCTGGATAAACATAGAAATATGAAGAAGCAGAAAGCTGGGAAATAATTGATCAACTAGAACAGGTAATCAAAGAATATAAACAGATAGGTAAAGAATCAATTATACCAGAAGACATCAAGGTACTAATAACAACAAATCTGGAAGATATAGTAGATGTAGAATACAACGAACGGGAATGGAAGAGTTATCAAGAAATAAATGTAGAATAAAATATAACAATTAAGATGGAACATTTAAAGTAATGATAATAATGCACCAAAATAATGGATAACTATGGCGGTAGAACCGGCCAACTTGATTAATTCAAAACATAATGTAACTTACAACACTGCGATCGGTCAAAACATATATATATATATCATGATGATTATACTTATGGAAAACTCTATTGCGTTTATCATTCATTTAATGCATTATCCTATTAGGGATCCCGCAAAATTCGAGGTATAGGGTTGCATTCTCCAAATCCAATTACAGTGCAACCACACACTAAAACTTTCAAAAGAATGGAAAGTCTCAAATTTCTCATAGTTTGTAATGTACACATTTGTCAAGAACTTAAATTTCTCCCCAATAGTTTAAGGTTGCTTGAATGGCCCGGATATCATTTTTCCTTGCCATCAAAATTTTCTCCTCAGCAACTTGTTGCATTTGGAATGCCACATAGTCACAATATTAGATTAGAGAAGCTATTCAAGCAAATATGATTACTAGTATCTCTAAATTATGATTTTGTTAAATTTTATTTAAAAATCTGTTCAAGATTTATATTGATTTTTTTCACCTTTTACAGGAGTTATGGTTTGAAAATTTGAAACGTATCAATTTCAGTGAATGTGATTCCATTACAAATTTACTTAACTTATGTGCTCCAAACTTAGAGGAAGTGGACCTTTCTTATTGTAAAAATTTGATTAAGGTTGATGAGTCTTTTGGATTTCTTGAGAAGCTTAAAGAATGGCACCTCACACACTGCGAGAAACTTCAAATTCTTCCAAGCAAGCTGATGTTGAAATCTCTTAAATATTTTAATATTGAGGGGTACTCAAGCCTTGAGAAGTTCCCCAATATCCATCCAATTATGAAATGTTTAGAGGTTTTAGAATTGTCAAGGAGTGGTATTAGAGGGTTACCCTCATCAATCGGATATCTCATTGCACTTAGGACGTTATACCTATATGATTGCCCAAATCTTAGTGATCTTCTAGATATTATTTACAAATTGCAATTGCCTGGGGAATGTTATTTTATTGAGTAAAGTAGAAGCCTAAGGCTCCAACCAGTTTTGTAGCTAAACTTTGTTGGTCATTGGAGAGTCCAAATCTTCTGTATCATTTTTTCTGTACCATTCTATACTCCACAAATAAAAACTGGATACATGTCCACTAACTTAATTAAATTCTAATTTTTTTACTT
This sequence comes from Quercus aquifolioides, assembly GCA_019022515.1. Taxonomy (NCBI): domain Eukaryota; kingdom Viridiplantae; phylum Streptophyta; class Magnoliopsida; order Fagales; family Fagaceae; genus Quercus; species Quercus aquifolioides. Next base: position 18,946,531 of record CM032331.1, read on the forward strand.
TTCTTATTTAACTTTCTAAAAGAAATAAAAATAAATAAAACCCCAACGCATCACCACCAGTCCTCCAGCACCACCACCTGCGCAACGAACATCCGTCACCAGCGTCGGCAAAGTTAAGCTTTTGAACCCAATCCCCACCAACCCCCACCACCCATAGTCCAAATCTTCTCTCTGGTCTAATTTGAAGTGCAGTCAAAGGACGAAGAGTCAATAGATAGTGACCCAGCCAAACTCTAGATCTGTGACATCCAAGTCAGCTACCACCATCAAAAGTTGATGTGTCGCAAATCTGCATCCACGACATTTATAGGTTTGAGATCCACAAACTTTGGCCTCCTTTTATGGCTTGAATCCTAATCATCTCCTTGAATGTGACTACTTCATCAAATCAACATTGTTGCCTTGATGCTGATCCTTTTGGATGACACATTGCAGATTGCCTTCTTTGGTCACCTTGCAAGGGTTGTTAGTCATGTGATTAGTAACGAATGTTGTACTAACTTATTGGGTTCAAAAGCTCAACTTTGCCGCCACCGGTGGTGGATGGTCGTTGGAGCTAGTGAAGGTTGGTGGTGGTGGCTAGTTGTCTGAGGGGATGTGTTGGGGTTTATTTATATTTTATTTCTTTTAGGAACTTGAAATAAGAAAAGTCAAAAAATTAGAATTTAATTAAGTGAGTTGACACGTGTCAAGTTTTTATTTGTGGAGGAGGAAAAATGAGACAGAAGATTTGGACTCGTCATTGGATCCACTATCATCAAGTAGATTATTGAGTCAAGTTTCTCTCTTTTTCTCTCTCTTTAAGTTATAAAGAAACATATTTCTCTCTCTTTTTTTTTCAGCTGGTAAGGTTCGGACGCTTCGTTTAACCCACCTAGGTTCGAATCCCGCTGCCAGCAAGTTTCCGTTGGTGGGCATACTTAGTGGCGAGGTGTACTCGATAAAAAGAGGTGACTCCCACACAGCCGTTGGTCGAGCCGATTAGACAGTGCTTCTGGCCTCCCGCTGGCTCCCTGCCCGGGGGTAAAATATAGCCATAAAGGCCCCCATTTTTGCTTTCTCAAAAAAAAAAAAAAAAAAAACATATTTTGTTACCTTCTCAATTACTACATTACTATATTTCCTAATGCAGATTGGAGAAATCATAGGGAATAAAAGAATGTGAAGGTGCTAGAGGAGACATATTAATGTATATAGGGCCATCAACTGGATTATTGCATCAGGTTCTCCCTCCTTCATTCTCATCATATGAGGATGATGATTGTGAAATTATAGTACCGGGAATTGAAATCCCAAGTTGGTTCAACTTCAACCATCAGAGTTTTGTAGATTCCATAACATTCTTGGTTGGCCGCGAAATTCCAAAAATTACCATCTGTATTGCTTTTGGAGAGGAGTTGGGTTAATACGATTACCATCAGGTTTACCTTTCCATCAATGGTTGTGAAAAGAAGCACCTAAGTCAATTTCTAATGAACAAATTCATGATCATCTATGGTTTTTTCTATATATTCTCAGAAATTGCAGGAGCAATTGAATAACTCACATTCGTCTGAACAAAATCACGTTGTGGTTACTTGTGAAACCCATCATTGGATTAGTACCCCTTACTCTCCTAAGGTTATATGTTTGACGGAATTCAATAGTTTTACCAAGAATCTGTGTTTCATGGCAGTTCCCCAAATCATAAAAAGGTGGGGGATTCATGTAGAATGCATATGTTGCCTTGAGAAATCTGGGATTCATCTGTGTTTTCGAGCGCTAGGCATGGTGGTTGTTCTTCCTCGGTCACTTATGACACTAACTCACTGCCATTTCGATCTGTTTTCCCCACTTCTTGTAGCTCAAATAAAGGAGTTTTGGGGCTTTCAATGGAAAAAACAAAGAATCTAATGACCCTGAGCTCCTGCCTTACGAGGTTTCCAGCACTGTAAGGGATTTGAAGGATGTTAAGAAGAAAGAATTGGAGAAGAACGAAGTAAAGAAGTGAAGGACCAAAACGACACTGTGAATCAAACAAAGAGGTTGACATCATTTAATAGAACGGTGGCGTTTTGAAGAAAAGATTTAAGAAAGAAGCTGAAAACGTGCACCTAGCTCAGTTTATTGGTAACGGACTCCACGTGTTGTAATCTTATTGGTAGGTTAGAAAGTTAATTTGTTTGTTAGATTTGTTTCTCTCTTTCCCGCCTTTCATTCTTATTTTCTCCTCTGCTCAGAAGTATAAATGAAATTATGTACTACCATTCATCTTAGATATTCACCTGTAAGTACTACAACTCCTTTTTTTCCTTGGTGAATTTGAATGGTATTGTTTTTAATGTACACAACAAGTACTTGGTCTGTTTCTTGACATATATACATAAATGAAGTGTTTCAGCTTGTGTTATTGATGTTTGTTATGTTGTGAATGCTTGGATATTGTATGGGTAATACAGTCACGACCCTTGTGGTCATGTACTAATTGTTTTCCATAAAAGCATTTGATCAAGAAGGCTGTGCTGGTTATGTCTGTTTAATTAATAGCAATAGAAACAATTCCAACATAGAATATATAGTTCCACAATGCATAATTTGATTATTCATTGAGCTACCTGTGTGATGTAATTAAATTCTGCAGATTGAAACGCATATTTGGACATTATGAGTTACAAATATTTGGAAAATATTGCTTACAAAAATTGTCACTTCTTTGATGGAAAATTAGTAACAGACTCACGCATTGTGTGAAAATATATAATAATTATTTGTTATCCAAAAAAAGATTATATAATTATTTTGTAATGTGGTATAATATATCATTTATTTTCTAAAATGTATAACTATATCTGTCCATTTCTAACCACTAATTTTAATCCTTAAAAATAGAACCATTTTTAAAAGTATTTCTCATCACTCTATTTATAAATATATTCTTTTCTGAAGTAGGCTGTATTCTTCAAAACTTTTGTCATAGTGTGCTATGTTTTTTTTTTTGGACACAACTAAACATTTTTAAGTTTCAAATTAATGATTCAAATTTTCTCAATAAGTTAAGAAGTAACGAATTTGATTATGCCTAATATAGAGCTATCGGATTTGTTATGCCTGGTCAAGACATAATATTTCAAGAGTTTGCCAAAAGATTTTCCCTGCTAGACCTTGCTTTACATACCATAGCAGCTGCTTCAGATCCTTGTCATCGGGACTTAACATGTTGTATGGTAAGTCACTGACTGTGCTTTTCAAATCTTTTGGAGTTAAGTGTGAATTATTTCTTATTTCACCTTTTGGCTTGTAGGAAAGGTAACCGTTGCTTAAGAAACTGGTTACACTCAATGATTCTTGAAATTAGCCAGAAAGTTTCTTTTTAACTTGATATAGAGAAACGACCAAGCTATAAGTGTTACTGGTCTTGAATGAATCATTTTCATTAGCTACAAGGTTTTTTCTTCACAATTTATAAAAAAATAAAAAAAAAAAAAAAAAAAAAAAAAATCCTTGATTCTCCTTTTCTATTTCTAAGTTTTTAATATTTGTCATGGACGATTTAGATGGCCCATCAATCATCAATATAGTTGATATACACAGAAGTATTGACCTTTCATTTGAACCTGAACTTCGCAAAGAAGATATGCTCAGAATAAGCTCCATTTCTTTTTCCAATGTAATGCAGTAGATAATATGTTTTTCTAGCGCCCCGTCCCCCCTCCTCTCAACTGATGTACTTTTGGCACGATCATAAATGTTCTTGATTTGTCTCTTCTCAATCAGCAAGTCTTTACTATTCTATTGTAAAACCATAAGTTTCTAAGATATAGCTGCTTCATTTTCAGGTAAAAACGCCATGTTTATAGTTATATAATTATATCAAGAAAAGCCTTAACAAGTCATCAATTGAATTTTTTTAGCTTTTTATTTCACTGTGAACATGTTGACTGTTGGCTCCGTAGGGTGGGGCAAGTGCATCAAATATGATTAAAATTCCTTTCAAGTAGCCTCAGATATTACATGGGTTTTTATGCTGTTTTAATTCAATAGCAATATAATTTTGTAGAGAGTACATGCCTGTAACATTCTAGAATTGGAATCTCCAGACTATCACTGCTATGGCTTATCTAGCATTTAAGGTCGGAGGTCTGTATTTCTTTAACCTCTTCAGAAAAATTGGTTTTCAAAACTTCATCAAGATATTTCTATATTGCTATTGCATACTTCTTCCTATATGCTTTGTATTGACACCTTTTGCCTCAACCCCCAAGGTAACTGTGTTAAAACAATATTCATCAGGTGGTCTGCTACCAGACCCTTGAAGATAGTGGAGAGCCTATTAATTAGACAATTGAATTCATTATTGGACTTGGGCGCTATTTACAACACAGGTTTAGTTGTACTTTCGTTTTATTTCTTCTTCTATGGTTCATCAAAGTTTAAGCCCTTTTTTAAGACCTTGAATGTTGCCAGCTCTTGCGGTTTCTATTAGCAACCTAAGAATAGGGATCTACATAATCATTTCCAACCTGCTAAAATTCATGCTCATGATGATATCTAAACTGGTGAGAGCAGGGGCGGAGCCAGGAATTTTTGTTTGGGGGGCCCAAGTTGCGATGCTAATATATTTATTAAGACAACTTCCACACCCACACACACACATATATACACACATGCGCACTTTTTTATTATATATACACACACCCAATCAAAAAAAAAAAAAAATCTTAGTATTTTCAAAAAAAATTATTTTTGATGGCGATCTTTCATAAAATAAAATTCATTTTTTTCCATTTTCATGGTCAAAATCTTAAAAAGTTTCATTTTAAATACAAATTATCAAATTTTATGCTAAAATAAGTAAAAAAACTTTCAATTGAACTAATGAAATTTTCAAAAACATGAATGATCCAAAACTTTGAAAAATAAGTTAGGGTCTAAACATTTTTAAAGCTACCTTGTTTTAACACATTATATGGCAACTAAAGACACATTTCATGTATAGTTTTAGTGACAACAATTTTTTAATGAGTCAATAACTTGTTAATCGTCACATAACAAGTTGAAAAATATAGATTCAAACATGTTTGATACCAAATTTTATCAAATATTTAACAGATATAAAAGTACATTTTACAATAAAAAATAGAATTGCGAAAAATAAAGTTATATTTCTATAACTATTAGACCAATTATTTTTTTTAAGAGCATTATTAGACTAATTCAAATATTTGGGGGAGAGGCCAACTCTTATTTTTGTAGACTAAATTTTGAAAACATAAAAATAATTGTATATATATTTTTAAAAATTTAAAAATTTTGGGGGGCCATCCTTATACATGCCTCCGCCCCTGGATCTAAGGTTCAAAGTTTTCCTGTTTCCCTTGTTGCCCACGGTATTCCATTGCTAATATGAATTCTTTTTAGGCTTTTGTTTTGCTTGACGTATTAATGCACATTTTCAGGTTCTTGAACTCAATTTGCACATAATGCATTAGTGATTTTAAACTGCAAAAAGAATGGATGAAGTATGGCCTTCATTTGATTAAAGGTCTTTTTACTTTCTCCAAGTGAAAAGTGAAAAATAAATTCTTTAGGACTTGAGTCTTAAGATTTTCAATTTCAAAGCAAAAGTTGTATGTGTGAAGTTCTTTTACATGGATTCAACTATGAATCATAAAAAATTGGGGTTTATATATGAGAATTTGTGTTTGCGCACATGTTGAGTTTAAGAAGTTCTTTTGTGTGTGTGTGTATATATATTTTTCTGAAACAGGTTATCCAACACCGTATTTTTTCCTCATAAGGTTCTCAGATAATATTTGATTCTTTTGTTTAAAGAGAAAAAAGGTTAGTACCTTTTTTCTAAAATCCACAAAGTTCAATTGCCAATCTTGTTTCCTCTTGGATTAGCAACTAGGATGGTCATTAAATATTAATACATTTATATTATTGATGATATATAGGATGAAGATGTTGGATAGAGCGAAAAGAATGAAAACAAGGAACAAGGAAAATGTGAGAAAGCACCTAATCAGCATGTTGAGGCCAAGAAGAGAGAAAACAAACAGAAGAAATTAACTCATAGGAGCTTGATGGGATATTCCCATCCTCCTTTGACGGCAATGATGAAGTTGGAATCTTTTCTCCTAGTTTGGTTGATGAAGTAATCTTTTCCCCCTATATAGTTTTTGGTTTTTGAGTCTTTGATACAGTTAAGGACATAGATATGGATTGGAGAAATATAAAACATAAAGGGTTGAGGTAAAAGTAGTACCAGAGGAGAAGTTATTTGGGTAGAGATAGAAAAAGTATTTAAATTTTTTATTTTTTATAGATAAATTTCTCTCTCCAACCGCCATTGAGGAGGTCTTCAACGAGGAGCCAGATCGAAGAGGTGGAGTAAATGGACTTTGACCTGGAGATGGAATAACAAAGAGATGAAATTGAATGTCAACCACTTTGCTTGCTTGGAGGACAGCCGCAAAACCATGCAATGTGTGGGAATATATAAATATTATGTAATGGGGTGTAATATATAAAAAGTAACAATTACGTCAAGTATTATCTATTTTTAAAAAAGATTTTTACAAGTATTTTTTTATTTTTTTATCTTTAAAAATATATCATATTATTTTTTTTTGTATGTTTGATTTATATTTATTTAAGGTGAACCATATTCTTCTAACTTCTATTATAGTGTGTTACATTTGCCTAATATACAACTTAACTTTATAAGTTTCAAATTTCTCATTTCTTAAGAAATAAGGAGATTATTGTAATAATTATAAAAACTCGTCACAAAATTATAATATTGTCTTAGCGAAAATTAAAATGAAACCAAAGGTATAAGAGATAGACGTCATATATAGTTTATAATAATTTATTACTCAAACAATTGGTAGGCATATTCAAATTCATAGCCATGTAGCTTGTGTTTGGATATAAACTCAAATTCATATTTCCAAAAAAAAACTAAAAATTAACCCAAACCAAAATTCAACCAAAGCAATAAAGGGAGAGAGAAGACTTTGTGATGGGAAATTTAAAAAAATACAATACCAAAACACATATTTTTTATAATAAAAAAACCACCAACCTTAATCAGAGTTATAAGAAAGAACAAAAATCCACCAAAAGAGAGAGAGAGAGAGAGAGAGAGAGAGAGAGAAATAGTACTCACAAATTTTTTTTTTTTTTTTGGTGGGAAAAAATATGAATTGAATGAAAGAAATCATATCGAATTTATACAAAATAAAATGTAAAGAAGAAGAGTCAAAAGAGAAAATGATGAAAGAAGTGTAACGGTAAAGTAGAAAGTAGTGGGGAGATCTAAGCAAAAAAAAAAAAGTTGTGGGGAGATAAAAAGATAAAAAGGAAGAGGAAAAGTTTGAGAAAGTGTAACAGTAGATTTGGACTAATAGGATGAAGAGGTAAGTTGTTGTTGTTTTTTATTTTATTTTTTTAGAACAGGGAGAATAAAAGTAAGAAAAGAAGAAGTAGAAAATATGTGAATGATATGGCTGCAGATATAGTTCAACAGGAGTGTAGTAACAATAAATATTACGTTTCAGTTTTTAGGTATATATATATATATATATATATATAGGCCAAAATGCAAAACTAACCCTCTAAATTTCACATTTTGTCATTTCAGTCCTCTAAATTTTAATTTTGTTATTTCAATCCTTTAAGTTTTAAATATATTCAATTTAGTCCTCCATTGAGCTTCTGTTAAATGCTGCCATCAACTAACCAAAACGACATCGTTTTGGATTATTTATTTATTTATTTAAATTTCTTAATTTAGAAAACTAATAAACGTTAATTGAAAAAAGAAACTAAGGGAACGATGTCGTTCCTGCCAACTAAAAAACAAAACAAATCCCCCCCCCCCCCCCCCTCACTGATACAAAGGACCAGACGCCGGCCACTCCGAGTTTGAGTGTACATTCAAATATAAAAAAATAAAAGTTCTCAAAAAAAAAAAATAAAAATATATAAAAAAATAAAATAAAAAGAAATAATAATGAGTTTCTTTTCTTTTTCTTTTTTTTGATGGGAAAAATAATGAGTTTCTTGTATAAGTCACATCTGCTACATTTATTAATCAAGGGAATTGTGCGCGCGCGCGCGCTATATCCTCTTTTACTTAAGTTTCAATAACATTTATTAATCATTCGTTGAAAGATTGCTTCCAATATCTACTTGCCTTTGTGTTCCGTTAACTTGGCAAGCCACAACTTGCCTTTATGTTCCGTTAACTTGGCAAGCCACAAGTTTGTGGCTTGCCAAGTGAGCAGTAGCTCTGGATCTTCACCAGTCAAATCGGCAAAAGTCTAATTCCTAAATAAGTTTTTTTATGTGGTATAATAGAACCCATGGAGGTGAGTGAGAATATTGATTGTAATTAAATTACTGATTTGCAATTGTTAGAGAGGAAGTGTTAGATTTTGAGATGAAATCAACTCAGTCAAATGAACTAGCCTGGGTAGGCTTCTGCGAACTTAACTCCTTTTCTTTTTTCTTTTTTATTATCCATGGTCGAATTAGGCTTGCGGGCTTGATATATATATTTTTTCTTTCCTTTTTTTTTTGAGCAAATTTTTTTTTCTTTCCTAAGTCGTTAATGTTGAAATATTTTTATGAAATTATTATATTTTTATTTCAAATCAAAATATCTCTTAATATTTCCATTTTATTTTACTAACTTATTTCAAAAAACTTTCCAAAATGATAAGAATCACTTTTAATGTTATATAATGCCATGGTTTAATAGCTGTAAATGTAATATGTTAAATTCAGGAAAAAGCTTAACACATATATACACTTAGATTAGATTAGAGTAGAATTTCTATATATCTTTTATATTATCATTGATGTATTTAATAAAATTTCTGCTGGTAATTTGATCCGTCAAAAAAATTAAGAGAAGAAAGTTATTTCTAATATGGACTAAATTTAGTTACAAAACTGGTTGTAACATAAAACTATAACATTATTCAATAAAATAAATATTATTATATATTTTGAAAATACCAAAATTCTATTTTTCTCATGGTAGAAAATACCAAAAATGTATCAACTTTAGTTTCAATGAACCAACAAAAGTTTGGTTGAAGTGTGTTCAACATTGTGTAATGTCAAATTGACAATGCGAATTGCTGCTAGTCCTGCCCACTGTAATTGTATCAGACACTCAAAACTGATAACTCCCGCTTTCCTACTCATCTCTCTCTCACACGAGAGCAAGCACACACACTTATGGAGATTGGATTTGAGATTCAATTTAATTAAAACAAGGTTGGCAATTAAGCTACATTTAATCTTCTAATACTCTTTGATTCTCAGCAATACGTAATGCCTCCTCTTAAATTACAGTTACACACCACAACAAAGAATCTTCCACAACTCATCTTTTGTGAGACAACAATTATTAAACTTCAGAAAATTATGGTCGTCCTACTTCACCACCATAGCCTTATATTAGGTTAGGATTGTCCTTATTATAAAGGAATCCAGATGGGCCTCAATGAAAAAACAGCAGTCATTAATCTTTCAAGGACATTGACACCATTGACACCATTTACATAGACTTCAATACCTTTTTCTTCAATCATCAAGTTGCGTTAGTCATGTCTATGATAATATTGGTTACAAAGATGGGTATGACTGGAGAATGTACTTGTGAAGTCAGTTCTATGTATATATATATATATATATATATACATATATTGAAACGTGGTTGACCTGGTTGGACCATATCCTAAAATTAAAATTAGCAACATTGATCTCGATTGGATCTATGGCGCCAAAATCAAACATGTTTGTAAAATAATAATAATAATAATTCAAAACTATCAATATAACAATCGAAAAAGGGTCCTAATCCTAAATAAGTTTTTCTATGGAGGTGAACTAAAAAGAAAGCAGAAATGCATCTCTTGTTTCTTTTCTAGCACAGTTGCAAACTAGAAATACGTTGCTGCATCTATTTAATATTTAATAATTAAAGCATAACATTTTTTGTTATCACACTCTTGTTGAACCACATTAGTGTATTATTTCGGTCCACTTAGATTTTGTCCATTTTAGTTTATTTCGGTCAACTTCAGTCTAGTTTGGTCCATTGTGGCCCACTTCAGACTAGTATGGTCCACTTCGGTCCAATTTGGACCATTTTCAGTCCATTTCAAACCAATTCCCTCCATTTGTCCATTTTAGACCACTTTAATGATGCTTTGGGAGACAAGTTTGTATAGAAAGATGAGTTGTTTCATTGACAATTATGACAAATTTTCAACATAATGTTAGTAGGTTCTTAATAAAATTACATTTTTCTTATATTATTAAAGTCTTGTAATTTTTTTTTTTTTGGTAATATAAGTGATGATATTTAATTATAAATGCTTCATTTTTAGGCCATTTAAGATATTTAGAAGATGAATCGTTTGAAAGGAGCATAACAAACAAATTATAACCACACATTACATTATTTATAAAATATCTCAACCTTATATAGTAACTAAATGTAAAATGCATTATATTTCTTTGAAAAAAAGAATTTATTAAATTTAAAACACTTTCAAATACCAAACATAGATAGCTTAATTTAGAAATTTTAATATATTGTATGAACTATACTTTGTTAGAAACTAATCATGTTATTTTAAAAAGGATTTGAGTTGAGACTAACACTTATAAGTATTGTTTACTATTTACATTTTTCACTTAATAAAAAAAAATCTTGAAATTTTTTCGCACGTCTCGCGGGTACGTGACTATGACTAGTAGTGCTTAATAGTTAATACAAAGAAAATTGGATAACTTGTTTAATGACCAAGAACTTGTAAAAGTTGTATGTATCCACACTAATTGGCCTGAGCCTATTTTCCCTGCCGGCCGTTTTGCCTATGCAAAGAGGAAAATGTTGGAAAAATAGCAATAATCTTGGGATCAATCCGTTGTGACAAGCTCTTTGGATTTAAGCATATAAATAAAATGATATCGTTTATCTTCCAACCCAATTGGAAGAATCTTTGTTCAATACCCAGTGGTTGAACTAAAATGACCATCTACTCTATTCTTGTTTAGATGACAAATTAAGTTATTGTAGGGTGACGGTTTTTTGGGCCCAAATAACATTGGGCCAAGGATGAAAATAAGCCCAATACAAGCAAGCTCACTTTAAGGATAAACCTCACTAAAGGAGCCAAACCTCATACCACGAATTAGACAATATGTCCCCTTGGATCTGAGGACGAAACTCACCGAGAACCTCATCTGAAGACAAGACTCTTATCAAGCTAACAAAGACAAAGTACCTATCGAGCTTCTGAGGAAAAATTCTAGAATGGACAAGATTGCCCGAGGAAGCTTGTTGAAACTTCTTGATGAATTTACAGTCACTCCTGCATTAATGAGGTTCACTTGCCTGACATAGTCGCATTTATTACTGAATGACTAGCCTAAGCAGTGCAAAGAGCCCAAAAAGTCTTAATTCATTATAAAAGTAAGGAAGGAAGAGTCTAGCGGTTCATAAAGATCTCCAATTGTACAGGGATTGCATATCCTTGTGCTAGAAGTAGGGCAAATATAAGGGAGGATAAGGGTAGAAGTGGGGGGACAGAAACGAACTGAAAAACTTAGAGTGAGAATCATAGAGAGAAAAAAGAGAGCTTTGCAACACCTTCAAGAGCTTGTTCTTGATAGGAAAATTGTAACACCTTTCACATACTCGAGTAATATAACTTTTTACGTATATACTTGTTCTTGTTTAAATCTCCCATTGTGGATTATCATAAGCTCATAATACAAATTAGTTGTCTCAAAGTGCTTGGGGATCTAGGGGGGAAAGGGTTCGAGCTGCGGGGTTAGCAGCATGTTGTAATTATTTCTCAAAAAAAAAGTTAAGTTGATTTTCCATTTATAACCTACATAGTTATCTAAATTAGTCACATAATTGTCAAGAATTTTGTATCAATGACTATGTTTAGGTCTCTAGTGGCGAAGAATTTCGGTTTAAAACTCATCTCTTTCATTAGTTATAAACAAATCATATAAATTTTAAATGTCATGTAACAAAAAAATATACATGGATGACTAAAATCACTCTTATCTTTAATTTTATTTTATTTAGATAATTCTAAATAATTCATATAATTTTCAAATCTGAAAGATATAATTTCAATCAAGTAATTATACATATACAATACTTTGGGATTATATTATGTCATAATCCCTCCTTTTAAGTAATAGTGAGAGGAGTGAATATGACATTATTGTACTTTGGGAGTACTCAATAATTTTTCAATTGGAATGTTGTCCAATTAAAATTTTGGAGAAATTTTTTAAGGAAAATTACATTTACATTTTAGAATTTAGGGTGTGATACATTAAGTTTTGTAGTTTTAAAAAACAATAATTTAAACCCGAAGTTTTAAAAAGTAAATAAAATTAAACTTTTTGGTTTTTAAAGTAATAAATTAAATTCTACAGTTTCAAAAAATTAAAAATGTATTTTGGTGAGGAAATAGGTAAAATAACAAATTAAACTTTTGATTTATTTTAAATTCCAAACACAATACCTTACATTTAATTGTATTGAAGTTAATTTTTTTTTTCACATTTAATCATATAATATTTTACTCTTGAAATTATAGAATTCATTATTTTTTTTTAAATAGAATTTAATTTAGTATTTTTGAAAATTTAAGGATTTATTAATTTGTGGTTAAAATGTAATGTTGCCAAAATGTAGAGACTTGAGAGAAAAAGGCTTGACTGAGCGCGCTCTCGCACCATCCAAACTCCAAACTGCTCTCTCTCTCATCAATATGCATCTCCAAGCATTTTCTCCATTTCCATCTTCTGCAGGTACCTCTCTCTCTCTCTCTTCTGCATAGACATGCACTTATAAACCACTAAACCTTGTTTCCTTGAATTTATGTATTTCTTTAATAAATAGAAAATGGTTTATCTGGGTTGTAGTATATTATGTATTCATATATGCCTGTTAAATTGATAGCTACGAAATTTGATTTGGGTGTCTTTTTAATTCTTCAATAGTTTGGTGTTTCAGTTGGGTTTTTCATTTTAACATGTTAGTGCTACTTATTGAGTCTTTCTTGAATTGCTGGGTAGTTCTAGTTTATTTTCAAAGTGGACACAAAAATTATTTTTGGTCATTCACTATCTTAGGAGGAGAAAAATTTTAGACTTTGTCAGTGAGCTCTAGCTGTAGTCACATATATTCCTCTTGTAAGCATAAGGTGGAGGGTGAGGTCATGGGTTCATTCAAGAACCATTGTAACTTACAAATAAATATTTTTTTGATGATTTGATAGTTACGATGGGGGATGGGGGATTTGAAGTCTAGACATCTTTGTTGAAAACATTAAGAGGTGCCTGTTGAATTACAAAGTTCTTGGCTAACTTGCCAATAAAAAAATATTGCACTTTGATATGCTTTTGTGATGTAGGAAAGTAAGGAGTACTGGACTGAGCTATTATGCTGAATCTTTTGATGGACCAACTTTAGAAATTTAGCACTAATTGAAGTTTCTTGGAGGGGTTTTTTTGTTTAAGGAGTTTTAGGATGATTATATTATAAAATGTGTCAAAATTTGATAAGTACAACAACAACAACCAAACCTTAATCCTAAAACTTTGGAGTTGGCTGTGAATCCTCAATAGACTAATTAAGGTTGGCCACTTGCCAAAAGATTTTGAAGGAAATTGATGTTTGTTTGATATTAAAAATTTAAAATTGTGAGTGAAAGGAGAAAAGAAATGATGAAACCCAGGAAATCATTCTTCATTTTCTTAACAATCATATCTACAAAGGAATTCCGACTGGATTATTGGTTTAAAATCTTTTTCCTAAACAGACTTAAGATTAAAAAAAAGAAAAAAAAAACCCTTACTAAACCAAGTAGAAACTACTAGAACGAAATAGAAAAGGATTCCAAAAGATTAGTTGGACTCATGTGTCATTGTATTTTACTCATTGTTCTTATGTTTAGTTGGGTTGCAAAACAATTGGCATGAGAGTCAAGCTTGAGCCTGGCTTAGTTGGCGCCCATTTGGAATTGTGGTGGGATGCATAGTTTTAGGCTTTTAGCTATAAATCTTTTGCAAAAACTATCTCTTAGTAAAATGCTATTAGAATTTAGTAAACTACAGTTATAATGTGTTTTTAAAGTTGTTACATTGGTTTAGTAATCAAATTGATAAAGAGCTTTAAGAAGTGAGAAATAACAATTGAGGGGATCGTAAAAGTTCTTTGTTTTTTAGAATTCTTTGTGATTAAAGAAAAAAGGAAGAATCAAGTCTCATTGAACCATTGACCAATAACTTTATGATCACAGAAACATTTGCTTTAGTCTATCTAATTGGAGCTCCACCTCCCAAATGAACCATATTAAATATAAATATATTGGTTCCCTAACTACTTTAGTACTGCTTTTCCATCATGTTATGCTCCAGCTCTCAAGAACTCCAAGTCTCCATCACAGGTTAGAGCTATTAATGTTTGCTTGTTGAGTACCTGCCCTAGAGAAGAGATTTACAGATATCCAGAATCAATTTCTCTGTACTTTAACATGGATAAGACTTATGCTCATATTTGGCTTGCTAGATTCGCCATATGGTAACTGTCTTGATTAATATATAATAATAATACTAATAATAATAATAATTTTGTAAAATCCTAGAAATATGGTCTGGCCTCTGGTGTTTTTAAGATCAAATAATTGTGTTTGTGTTAGGGAATGTGTTATTTTTTGTCCGGCATCATCTATACAAGTGGAAAAGTCCCATTAGAATTGATGTGTATGGGAAATTTGTGGGGGGTCAATTTTCTCCAAAGAAATTGAGAAGTGGAAGGAGATGTTTCTCAAGAAGTATTGGAGGATCTTCCATTTCTTGTTCAAATAGTATGGGGAAGGATCTGTATGTTCCTTCTAATGAAAAGATCACGAATGCAAGGCTGATTTATGCTGTTGCTCCTGCCATGGGTCACAACCAGGTTATTTAGCTGACGAGTTCACTTTTATACTTGTTTAAATATATATATATATATATATAGATGAGTTCAAGTTACACCTGTTGTAACTTAACAAGAGTTACACATTTTTTTAACCATTGATTTCTATTAATAACACACAAGCTACCATGTCATCAACATTCTAAATATTAATAATGTGAACACATTTAAAGTCATTAAATTCTCTCATTCAAGAATAATAAGTCATGAATAATGCTAGAAATATAAACTATTTTACAAAAACTTTACAAACTGCTAATGTAGTTAGTGATTATTGGTAAATAAAAAAGTAATATTAATGATAGGCCTAGATGAAAACCAAGAAAATGTTGGTCACATCAACATTTTGTAAAAATATTGTAAAACAGTTTGTGCCTATAACATTACTCATAGGTCATTCTCTCTCCACCTAACCCATCTTCTTCTTCTTCTTCTTCTTCTTTAAAGTTATTAAATGCGTCATTAAATGTTATTACTTTTGAATGAGAGAATTTAATTACTTTAAATGCATTCACATTATTGATTTTTAGAATGTTGATGACATGGTAGCTTGTGCGTTATTAACCATTAGATCTAATTAAAATCAATAGTTAAAAAAGGGGTAAATTGCAAATTTATTAACCATTAGATCTAATTAAAATCAATAGTTAAAAAATGGATAAATTGCAAATTACACCCCTAAATTTTGGGGGTGATTGGATTTTATATCCTAAAGTTTCAGAATTTGGATTTTACCCTCTAAAGTTTGGAGGTGTGTGGATTTTTCACCTTGACATTTCAAAATTTGGATTTTACTCCCAAAAGTTTTGAGGTGTTTGGATTTTACATCTTAAATTTTCAGAATTTCGGGGTATAAAATCCCAACACTCCCAAACTTTAGAAGGTAAAATTCAAATTCTGAAACATTAGGATGTAAAATTCAAACACCCCAAACTTCAGGGGGTAAAATTCAAATTTTGAAACTTCAAGATGTAAAATCCAATCACCCTCAAACTTTAGGGGTGTAATTTGCAATTTACCCTTAAAAAGACATGCAACTCTTGTCAAGTTATACTAGGTGTAACTTGAACCCATCTTATATATATATATATATATATATATATATAAATATACATGAAGGTTTTTTTTTTTTTTAATTTTGATTTAACATATGATATTTTCTTACATAAAGTAAGTGTTTACATCTTAGCAAAAAAAAGAAAAAAAGAAGGCAAGTCTTGTCATATCTAAAAATATTCAAGTCAATTTAATAAAAATAAAACATAATTAAATTACGTATGACATACATTAAATACACTTTCTTTCTTTTTTTGACAAACAAACACACACACACACAAGGGAGAGGGAAATGGGTTCTAACACAAAAACACACGACAATTCCACTCAAAAGTCATGATAACATTAAATATACTTTGATTTAATGAGTTACGTATGACATAAGAGTAATTAGAGGGAACAAAAAAAATGCATTAGTCAACAATATATAAATGCATTACATGTTTTTAGTAAAAATCTAGGGCAACAATTATTTAAATCTATGTCCAAAATTATTATTATTTTTAAATAAAAATATAAGAGAGAGGAAGGATTTTTGAAAAGTCAAGAAGGGGCTCTGCCACTCCCTAATGATAACACTTTTTCTTCGTCAACACAAGTGTTTACTTCATCTATAACAAAATCTTGCAAAATAGTCAGCACAACATATAGAATTAGTGATCATCAACATGCACCACCGCGTACCCTTGGCGCGATAATCACTCTACAAGTATAAGTGTTTGTGGGGTGTGGGGGGCAAGGGTCAAGGTTCAAGTCTCTAAGAGGGAGCTTCACACACATATACACTTAGATTAAGTTAGAGTAGAATTTCTATCTTGTATAAAAAAAAATATAAAATAAAATATAAAAGATCATCAACATGCAAAATAGAATTTGACATGTTTTGTGCCCCTTTTTAAATTTGTATTATTTTAACTTGGATTATCAAAGATATTAGTTTTCTACTTATTTCCATGATCCTCAAGTTGCTAAACTAAATTTGATGAGTCAGTTTTATTTTAATTTATAACTTGGACTACCAAAATATATGACTAGTTATTTTTAGAAAATATAATGGGCAAAACTTAGGTACAATTCTTAGGTGTTGCTTCTTATATTCCCCCTCTTAAGATTCAGCAATGTGGCTATACTTAACTAAAATACACTTCCATCTCATGAGAAAAAAGCCACATGGTTGAATTTTAAGAGAGAAACCTAAGGAACAATACCTAAATACTATACCTAAGTTTTATCCAAATATAATAGGGTAAATTGCAAAGTACATCCCTGAAGTTTGGAGTTGCTTGGATTTTGTACCCCAAAGTTTGAGAAATTGAATTTTACACCTTGAAGTTTGGTTCTGTTAGCGAAACCTCACCCTCCGTTAGCTTAAGCTGTTAAGTGACACATTGGTGTGCTGACATGTTTTCTGGCATTTCTGCCTTCGTCAAGAAATCCTCCAGCTAGTTTCACATCCTAGTCTCGCCTGTCACCTAGTATCACATCCTCCTCCATCACCGCCTCAACCTTTATTAAGAAATCCTACAAATTCATCTCATCCGCCATATTATTTCTATTGTTGTTGTCGTTGTTAACCTCCGCCGCCTTGTTGTGATTGTCAGTGGTGACAATCTCTTCCTAGACCTCATCAATAATCTTGTCTGCTATGGCTCCGAGGTCTCGAGAGGTGATTCCTTTAGGGAATTGCTCAGACAAGGTGAAGTAGAGATTTTTCAAGAGATTAGCCAGCATAGTAAAGAGTGAACAAATAGAAGACTATCGTGGCAAATCCAGATTCTTCGTCACTGCCACCGCCTTTGTCTTGGACCTGATCTGGTCAAGCTGGGTGGGTTCAAGATGAGCTGAGGGCTGGGTTAGGTTTTCAGCTGCATGGGTTCATTGGGTCCTTCAGCAGGTAAGGGTTTGTGGGTTTCGTCGTTTTGAGTTGAATGATTTGGGAATTGAGTTGCTTCTAAAACGGTATCGTCATAAAACTTGAAATTCGGGTGGGTTCACAGTGCTTTTTGCTTTAAAACCATGTCGTTTTGTAGAGCTAATTTGGGGAAAAAAAAGTAGAGTTAATTTGGCACAAAAAAAAAATAAACATGTCAGCACACCAACGTGTCACTTAATAGCTCAAACTAATGGAGGGTGGGGTTTTGCTAACGAAACGAAACTTCAGAGTGTAAAATCGAATTTCTCAAACTTTAGGAGTGTATTTTGTAATTTACCCAATAATATATTATTACCAAAAATGTTTCTTGAAAGGGATATACTGTTGTGGTGGGCCTTTTTGTGTTATTAGGCTTCGATCCCTCCTACTGTACTGCGGCCCGTGGGTCTGAGGTAAGAGAGTTGGGGCTAGCCTAAATGGGCTACACTTTAGGCCAACTTGTGCACAAGTCGAGCTGTCCCAATATAGACGCGTTTGGCAGAGGCATTGTAGACTGTATGGCGTGCCCACAGTAGGAACAACTGTTACAGATGTTATCGTAGGCATACAGTATGGCAAAATAACTATAATACTAAACGAAAAAAATGAGACTAACGTTAAGAAGGAAGATAGCTTAATAAGGTTACGGCAGAATAATACAAAAAATGGAAATAATGCTACAACAGATAGTTTAATAACTAAATGGTAAACTAATCACCCAATAAGCATAAATAACAAAAGAAAACTTGTCTGCCATAAAAGTAGGCTTAGCTTCTTAGTAGAAGCGAGTCCAAGAAGGGAACCAATCTCCAACATGAGTAACCTCAAGGAAGACTTCTGCCATAAAAGTTACGCACTTTGAAAAAAGGGTCAAAATGGTTTAAGCTTCCATCCTCAATCTCTCAGAGAGTGGGCCTGTCAAGAAGGAGAGAAAAAAGGTAGTTTATTGATGTATGCCTCTATTCCTACCACTTATGTTTCTCTGATTTTCTGTATATTCTTTTCTTTTTTCTCTATTCTTTCTTTTTCTACCTCTTCTTCCTTCCATCTCTTGTCCCCCTTTCACTGTTCATAATTACCCCTTTTAATACCCTCTGTCATGGTGGGATTTGCCATTTTTGCTCCTCAACTACTTTTGGTTCCTTATAGGCATTCTTCTAGGACTGCCTACTGGCCTGCGAACTGCTTAGCCACTACCATTACTCTGAATGTGTTGGTTGCACCACTCTCTATTATCAAACAAAATTTCTTGTCCCTTTTTCTGTTTTTCACTTCCCTCATCCATATAAGGATTAAGCCTCTTCATTACCTACTTCTATGGCATGCATCAAGTGGTCTCAGCCCATACTTACCTCTTTTGGGTGAGATGTCATCTCAGCAGGACATCTTTCCCCAAAGAAGTTTGAGCGAGAACCTTAAAATAGACCTTTTCTTTCTCCCTACCGCTAGACCACACCCTCTGAAAGCCTTGACTCGTGACTCACCTCTCATGTGTTGGTTGGGTACAAGTAGGTGGTGCCTTGGCCCTTTGTGTATGCTCTACTCCGTCTGAATTTTGTTTCTTCCTGGCCTTCACACCATTACTGCTGCCTTCGTGTTTGTTTGATTCTACTGTATGTACTGGTTGGTGTTTATCTTTTGTGGCGTGAAGGATGTGTGGGCTTTTGGGCTCATCTTTCTTGCCTTTTATCCCTTTTTGGATTGGGCATTGCCTGGGCCTCATCTTCTTGCTGAGCCCATGTTTTCCTTTTTTGTGCCTGTGGGCCTTTTGGCTATTAATAATGCCATATCACTTCATCGTACCTACTATAGATTTACCTTTCCTTTTACTTCTTGTTACCCTGTGGACTTGCGGGCTGATGTTCCTGTCGTGCCAGTCCATTTCTTCGTCAATCTTTTGCTCAGGGCTTCCTAGGCCCACTTTTCACATCTTTACCTATTTTGGGCTTTGTTGGCCAACATTCCTGTTGTGCCAGCCCATTTTATTATTTCATTCATCGGGCTTCCTTGGCCCGTTTACTTTCTCTTTACCTTTTTTACTCTCATGGGCTTTTTGCTAGATCCTTTGGGCTTCCTCGACCCAATTACCACATCTTTACCTCTTATTACTTTTCGGGCTTATTGGCCTTTAAGCCGACCCATTGAGTTTACTAATTCATTTCCCGGACTTCCCCGGCTCATTTACCTCTTCTTTACCTCTTTTTATTCCCATGGGCTTACTACTTCATTCTTTGAGCTTCCTCGGCTCATTTACTTCTTCTTTACCTCTTTTTTATTCTTGTGGGTTTGTTAGCCATCAATCCTGCCATTTCAACCTGCTGGACTTGTTTCCTCATTCCTTTATCATTTTCCCCTTCTCACCTTCCCTATATTGTTGGGCTTCTTCTACTGTTGGACCCTTTGTCAAAAAATGGGCATCAACAACTGTCCATGTCATGGAAATTAATAGAAAATATAGCTAAGAATAACCTAATAGGTATTAACTCAAATGGCAATGAAAAGGAACGGCAGATTTTTTTTTTTATTTAAAAAAAATACTTTTTTTGGCCTTTTGGCTAAGATCAAGGAATTGAGGAGTTTTGACATATATCATTATTGTATTAATTTGGAATTCAATTATATAATATAATAATATATGTGGATTTTTTTTTAGAAGGAATATATGTGGATTTGAAATAACTAGTGTAAAATATTATTTCTTTTCTATATAAAAAAAAGAAAAGCGTAAGATATTATTTCAAATCCTTGTTTGAGCAAAATCTCCAAATTTTATAAAATCATGTGTCGCTAAATTTATATCAAGCAATTTTATTCATTAAATTGGTTTATTTACTAAATTTATTTATCTGGGTTATGGTCCGAAATAGAAGCTTTGCTTCTAGCAATTTCTGAAGCTAGCTTGCAATATGTCCTTGTCCCCTGTTATCTTTTGAAGGAAATGCGAAGAGTCTCATTTTGGCTAATCCTTGTATATGCAGTGGTATCTTTGCTTTATAGGCTGTGTGTTTTTTGTTTTGTTTTTTTTTTAAGAAATTCTTTCATTCAGGGAAAAAACACATGAACATGAAAAAGTATATCTCAATTCTCTTAAGTGTGTAATGCAATGATCAGGGTTTATTATTGAAAAATAGAATACTGATTCTTCTCAACATTTTGTAAATTGACAAAAGTGGTTTAGAATAATTGAACGCGACCGCTTTAGATACCTCCGCTTCTATTGTAAAAATAATAATAATAATAATAATAATAATAATAATTGTGGGGGGAGAAAGCCCAACCCAACTTATTGGGCCCAAGGCCCTATATGAGGAATATTGTTCGTCCGAGGAGACCAAGACAGACAGTCAGAGGCCCGTGTAAAAGGAGAATGTCTGGAGATGAGTACGTGCACTGTCCGAGGAGACCGATACCCTCGGACCCGACGAGGTTTTTGTCCGACACGTGTCAAGCGATCTGTTTGACAAGTGTTAAGGGAGAAAGGGGGTCTCGGACACACAAGAAGGTAACAGGAACAGGGAAATATCAAGGAGACAGACTTCAACCACCGCATTTAATGCACTGCACCTACCCTCCTGGCCGCATTTATGTGGAGAAGACCCCTGAACAGTGCATCCTCAGCTACCGCCACTCAGACAGGGCTAAAGGGGGAGTGTGATGGGACATGCACTCAAGTGGGCGCCCAGATGGTGAACAAGTGGACGGTGGAGATGTA
This sequence comes from Quercus aquifolioides, assembly GCA_019022515.1. Classification (NCBI taxonomy): domain Eukaryota; kingdom Viridiplantae; phylum Streptophyta; class Magnoliopsida; order Fagales; family Fagaceae; genus Quercus; species Quercus aquifolioides. The sequence goes on from CM032331.1 coordinate 18,968,227, forward strand.
GAAAGGCAGTACTATATAAGAGAGAAGGGTTTCTGATAGAAAAGAAAAAAGAAGGGAGAAAGAAGAGCATATTATTTTACTGTAGCCCCAACATTTGTAACCTAATAAATAAAAAATTAAACGTTACCGTTAAAAGTATTAAATTAAACATGACATGAGATTTAAAAAAGTAATAATTTAAGAGAAATAACATTGAGTAACGTTAGAGATATAAATATTTTTACAAACTATTGATGTGGTGAGTAGTTATTGATAATGAAAAAGTGATGTTAATAGTGGGACTAAATGAAAACCAATAAGAAACTAGCCACATCAACGGTTTGTAAATGTTGTAAAATAGTTTTGGCTATAGCATTACTCAGTAACATTTTCACAAGAAATCTTAAGAAGCAAATTGTTACTAGTTGTTATTGATTGACAAAAAAGTAATTTCAAGGATGGACTCAGATTAAAATTGTAACAACCTACCATATAAAATTTGTTGTGAAAATATTGTGAATCGGACATATAACATTACTCATAAATTTCTCTATATATATATATATATATATTTAAAACCAAAGATCAGAAAAAATCCAATTAGATTTCAATTAGATTCTCAATTTAGGGTTATGTGTCCTATATATATATATATATATATATTTATTTATTTATTTAAAACCAAATATCAGAAAAAATCCAATTAGATTTCAATTGGATTCTCAATTTAGGGTTACGTGTCCCATCTAATTTTGTGCAAAGTAAATTATTGAGTGTAAAAATTAATGAGTCCAAATCTAATTAAATTCTAAATTGGATTTCAATTGAAGTCCAATTTTGCGCCACGTGTCCATCTAATTTTTTAATTTTTGTGGCAAGTTAATTATTGGATGCAAAAACTGAAGAGTCTAAATCCAAGTAATTCTAAATCATATATATATAAAATAAATAATAAGAAACCATTATATATTTTAAAAATGTATGATTTAAAAAATGTATAAGTTAATACTATGTATAATTTAAATCTATTCTAAAAAATATATATAATTTGAACCATATAATTATAATTAAATTTAATTATACCCGCACATATACATATGTTTATATACTACTTAAACACTAAACCACAACTCGTATTAATTCTACTCTAAATACAACATACATTCTCCTCTACTCTAAATACAGTATACATGCTCCTCAAATTATTAATTTGCTCCTTTTAAAACTATAAATTTAATTTGTGACTTTTTATCCCTTAAAAAAACTTTTTAAAATCTCATAATTTAATTTACTATTATTTTTGAAGAAATAAATTTTAATTTATCTTAAAATATAATTTTTCCAAAGCTCTCTCTGACTTCTTTTTATTTTATATATTTTTAATTGTTAAAAAGACAAAGACCCAGGTAGAAGTGAAAAACCTGAATCTTAGGAGCCGTCAGCGTGTTCACACTTCGCACACATTCACGCGTAGTCAACCGGGCCTACTAGTTTGAGAAATTTCCGAGTCAAAATATAGAAGGAAAAAAAAAAAAAACAAAGAAAGTTTGTTTTTTTTTTTTAAAGGAAAAAAATAAAGAACGGTAAGTAATTAGTCTATATAAATATAAATATAAATTTAAAAAGATAGAAAAGTAAAAAAAGTGCAACAAAAACATTGGGCGTTTAAAATTCTTTTTTCTGCCTTAAAAAAAAAAAATTTTTACAATAATTTTACAATAAAACTTAAGTTACAAACAATTAATTATAGGTAAAAAAAAAAAAATAACATGGTAGATTCAGATAAGAATCACCAACAATCTATTACTTAAAATTTATTTAAAAAATTATTATAAAACTATAATACCATTGCTCAAATAACAAAGAAAGCTTTTTTTTTAGAATCAAATAACAAAAAAAGCTATGTACGTAAATAAAATACTTATCCAATAAATAAGTAAGTAAATAAATATAAATTAAAAACGTGAAAAACACGTAATTAAAGTACTTTTTTTTAGAGAAGTAGTATTTAAAGTACTTATAATGTATTATTATTGTTTAAAATGATGTGAAAACTAGGTTTAAAAAGTGTTGTGAAAGCACGTATTTAAATTATTTATAATGTAAAAAATGTGTTTGGTACTATATTTCTAATAACATTTTTTCAAAAGTGAAAAAACATAATTGTATGTTTAGTATGTGTGTGTGTGTTTTTTTTTAAAAGTAATGACATATAGTCTAATCTATGGAACTTACAGCTTTTTACTTATTTACAAAGGTGTTATTGAACAATGTTATTTGAAAATTGAAACTGGTAAGAAGAGTTTTCTAAATTCAGTGTTTAAACACCTTAAAATGAGAAACGTAGTTCAAATACTTTAAAAAAAAAATCTCTTACCTGACGTGTTATTTTTTTTTGGCCCACAATTTTAAGTGTTTAAACACAAAAAACTATTGTTTGAGTTATTTTACCAAACAGACCTGCCATTCAAAGTGCTTTTTTCCTATTTAAAGAAATAAAATCAAAACATAAAAGGAAAAATAACAAAAATAGAACTTTAGACACAATATTTTTATAGTAAAAAGTTATGTCACACTCTCAATGGTTTTAGATGAAAACCACTATACAACTTATTCAGGAAAAAAAAAAAAAAAAATTACTATGCAATTTATCACTTAGATTTTGTTGTGAAATTGTTGTAAAATTATCTAACCACAGCTCAAAAAAACAAAGAAAGGGTAAATAAATTAAAAAACTTATCCCAAAAATAAGTAAGTAAATAAATATAAATAAAAAAAAAATTGGAAAAACATGCAACATAAAACAATGGGCGTTCAAAGTGCTTTCTTTCTGTTTCTCCAAACGTAAATTCTCGGTTCCCCACCGTAGCCGTTTCACTCTCTGTCTCTCTCTCTTTGAAGTCCAAAGTCCAAACAATATATTTGTCTCTTCCACCAAAAAAAAAAAAGAAGACCAAAGAAAGATAGCAAAGAAAGAAAGAAAGAAGAAAGGAAGACATGGGTGGGGGTGCGATGAAGATCGTGTTTGGGCTGTTAACACTCGTCACCGTTGGAATGATTATAGGTACTCAATTTCAATTCTTTTCTTTTATTATTCTTCACTATCTATATATATATATATATAAAATGATTCTAATACTACTCTATAATTTTCATGCTATGTTTCATTTTCTCTTCTTCACTGTATTACTTCAAATCTTCTGGTTCATTCATTTTCCATCTTTATCCAATATACCCATCTGCCACTTTATTTTATTATTATTTTTTTTTAATAATTCAGTGAGTGTGTACTATCTTGGATCTAATTTTCATCTAATTTTTCTTTTGTTTGTTTGTTTTTGTTTTTTGTTATTTTATTTTATTTTATATTTGTTTTTTAGCTTCAATTATATTACATGTTTTTGCTTGGCTGAGTCGGAACCAAACGTGGCTTATATATCTTGCAAAAAAAAAAAAAAAAAAAGTCCCACGTCTGGGTTTTTGGGGGGGTCCATTAATCATTTGAGAGATACAGGGTTTGCCTTTTGTATTATGTTCATTGGTGGAATTTTTTTTTTTTTTTTGAATATGATTTTTTTATTGATTCTAATTATATTTTAGTCAAAACATAGTCTTTATGTGATAGGATGTTATTTAGATGTATGTAAGAGTGTTTTTGCTTTGAAATTAAGTTCTTTGAAGCCTTTTAGATTGGTCCCAAAGTTGTAAAATGAAAATTGAAAGTCTTGTATCAATAAAAATTCAGTCTTTGTTTTCTTTGTGTTGGTTTCCAGATCTTTTCCTTGAGTATTTAATAATAATTTTACCTTGAGAATTTAAAGTGTTAAGTGCCTGTTTGGTAATGCGTTGACAGCTTTTTTCATATTTCACATTTTTTTGGTACAACCTTTTCAAACAATCCCATTTTTAAAAAGCTGAAAAATGAGATGTACCAAACAAGCACACAAATTTTAAGGTTTTACATGTGTAGGCGGACAATTTGTGGTAGATTCAAATCATATGGTAGATGGGTTCCTTTGATGATGTTGTTTAAAAAAATCTCTTGATTTGAGCCAAAGAGCCTTGAAACTCAACTGGCATCTTCTAGTGTTTCCAATAAACAAGTCCAGGGTTCAAATTCCTCCCCCCATTGTAACTATCAAAGAAAAAATTACTTGATTCGTGCAATTGTGGATGCATGCTTCCCTGGTTGATTTAATTGTTTTACTGCTTTCTAGAAAGAAGATGTTAATTTCAAGATCACATAATGTCGAATTGGTGCTTTGATACCAAATGTAAATGATGGTTGATGAGGGATGCTTAGGAACTTAGGGTTTCGTGCAGTAACTTTTTAAATTAGGGAATTTCATGAGTTTCATAGGTTTCAGGTCTAGTGGAAATTTTCATACTGAGAGTAGATTATATTATTATATTATTCTGTGTTTCTTACTTTTCCTAAAGAGAACAAGTATTTTGTACTTTCTTGCTTTCCTTGGATTCAAAACCTGATTACATCACTAAAATCACAATGTTGTACATTGAAGTGCATCCAATGCTTTATATAGAGAGCTAGTTTTTAGTATAACTCTAATGCTGCGTTATTGTTTGGGAATCGCAGGTGCTTTGTTTCAATTAGCATTTATACGAAGGTTGGAAGCCTCCTATGGTACATTTCTTGGACTTTTCATCTCAACTGCTATAAATTCTGACTGAATATTGAGAGCTCTTATATTGCTTTGCCTTTTCTTGCATGTCTTGCTTATATTATGTGTTTAGATATTATATATATGGGAATTGAATATCTTATGCTTGTCTGCTGTATTTGTTTTCATTTCCTTCTGTATCTTTTGACTCTTAAGTTGCTGTGTAACATTTGGTTTTTATTCTAAAATCATATACTAAAATGAAGAGTTGACACCCAATGTACATTGGTGCTGTGCTTGAAACATATACTTTAGTTTTGCTGGTAGTTACTAGGTATTAGGGTTTGTGGTGAAATTTTAACTTTTGAAATTACTTTAATGATCTTTTCATGAAGTGAATGATCACGTTTGGGGCATATTTTGGAAGATGGCATCTTCTGAAAATTTTAGGAGTAGGAGGGTCAATTAACTTTATCCAGGCAGGACCGGTGATTGGAAGAGAAGAACTTAGAAACTTAGTGGAAGGAAGAGTCAGAGTTGCTGAAATTTGCAGAAGATTTGATGATATCTGCAGACTAATTATTTTTCTGATCTCTTTACTTCAGGGAAATGAGGAACCATTTTATGGTAGAAGTTTGTGGTTTTGAAATTGATTGATGTCAATAATACAGTAGTAACAAATGAAATTTAAGAAGTGTTGTTTCATCAATAAACTCATTAGAGCATGTCAGTCAAATCTAGAAAACATTTGTTAAGGAACTTAGTGTCAGCATTATGATATTCTTCTATCTACAAGGTTTATATTGTGGATTGACATTGTTCATACTTTAAAAAATGTTTTGGTGCTCATATATATGCTTGCTAAATTATATTTTGTTTTATCATTAATTTAACAAATGAAATTTAAAAGCACCATTCTTTATGGGCACAGAGTTTCCGTCATCTAGAAGATTGCAGGGAAACGAGAATGATGGCTATCTTCAACTTCCCAGAGGTCAGTTTGCTTTCTAACTATTATTATGTTTTCTCCCAAAGTTGATTTTGCATAAGAAAATTCTATTCTGCTGTATTCTGCCAACCATAAAGTGGACCCATCCTACGAGTTACTTGTTTTTAACTTTCAAAGCATGGACCCATGTTTATGCATTCAGAGTTTGAATCATTCACTGAACTTTGAAATGCCATTTGCAATGATTTATTAGTATTATGGCCAACATGGTTTTTTTTTTTTTAGGTCCCCCATAAATTAGTAATTATGTTTTTGCAATTACATATTTAACTGTTTTTAACAAGAAGCTTGATATAGCATCATTTTGTGAAATAGTGATCTTTATTTTTTACTTTTTAAAATTTTTGCTGCCATAGAATTAGTGGAGTTTAGGAGTACTTTCTCTCTGATCTATTATTTTTACCATTTATCAATTTTCAGGTATTCCCGATTGGAATAATGACAAAGATGCAAGAATTTTACGTCTTGGATATGTATGTTCACGATTTTGTTATCTAATATTATGTTTAATTTAAGGTCGCTATATCTCAACCCCCTGTCTCGCCCGCCCACCTGGGAGTGCCGGGGTGGGGGTGGTAGGGTAAAGGTGAAAAAACGCATTTTATTCTTAATGATTTACATTTTGAAAATTTTGATGCATACTTTTTGTTCACTGTTGGAACACCAACCTCTCATATACTTCCATACTCTCTGTCAATAACCCTTCTTCAAAGACATGCCCCATAAGGAAATTCTCCCAATTTTGATGAATACTTGATGATTGGGAAGTGTGTTTTGGGTTAATTCACATACATATTAATATATTATTTATAAGCGGTAATACAATATTATAATTTTGCTCCTCACACTAATACGCATTCATAACTGTATTTAACAGATCAAGATGGAAGCCCTGCCTATATATCATGGTCACACTCCATTCTAGAGAAATATCACATTTAGTACCTATACACACACACACACACACACACACACACATTTAAAATGGTTTGGACTTGTATAGGTGAATTTGGCCAAAATCTACTTACCTGTGCTTGTAGTGGGGTATTTTTGTATATTCTGATTAGGACAAGTAATATGTGTTATTTACTAGTATTGTGGTTATTCATTTTGTGACTTTGTGTTTATGTTTGGTTGTTTACTTTTATTTTTTTTATTCGTTCTTTGTTTCTGTATTTATTTTTTGGTTGTGTTATTTAGAACACGCTGTGCGGTGGGGTCAGGAAAATTATAAAGGGTATTGGTGGTTTATTGGATGTTGTCCAAAACTTTGAATTTCTCTTAAATTACTGTTATGCATAGGCAATGAGTAGTGCATAACAGGTGTACTCTCTCTTTCTCTCTCTATCATGGATATAAATGTTAAATAGCCTCTCTCATTTTTTGTTTAACTGGAATAAATTTGGTTTTAATGTAAAATCTTCTGTCTACATATACTTGAGTTTTTTTTCTTCTAGAAACAATTGTTATATTTCCTTATGAAGTTTTTTTTGGTCAATTTTTATTCTTAAGGCTCTCACTCTCTCTCTTTGTCTCTCTTAAATCTAGGTCAAACCCGAAATAATCAGCTGGTCACCTCGAATCATTGTACTTCATAATTTTCTGAGTATGGAGGTAAGCGTCTGTGCTATTTTGTAATACCTTCCTTTGTTGGCGTGATAACCCTGGCTAATTATATATTCAATGAAGGCTCAGGTTTGGGGATGCTCAGGTAGTTTTGAGAAAACATAAAATCTAGAGCTGAATTTTTATTTATTGAATCTGTGGAGCTGAAAACTATATGTACCTTCCATGATCTAAGAATTTAAAAAATATGATAGGTACAAATGCCAAAGTTTGTAAACTCTGTAGTTTATGATATTATCCTCATGCTCACGGCATGACATTTTTTATTACTGAGTTGATAATACTTCCACCATTGAGCAGAGCTCAAATGGCACACCTTCCTTGTGTAAGAGTAAGATGGAGGGTGGGGTTATTGGTTCAATATCCATTGCATGCATGTGTGACTTACCAATCATAATAATAGTAATAATAATAAAAATAACAGATTCTACTTCCCCGGTGTCTGTAACCAGTATCTTATATTATATATAGCTGCAAGATCTACAACTAGGATTTAATTTTTGTTAAAAATAAATTTAAACTAAAAAAAAAGAAATTAGTGTAAAATGTAGATCATGTAAAGACTTCTTCTATTTCATATGCTTTTAAATGTTGTAGTCAGCATTGTTACAATCTAAGTTCTATGTTAGGTAATACTTGATTACATGATACTTGTTGGTACCTTCCGGTCTAGGCTTATGCAAAATTTCTTTTTCAAAACTTGAATAATAAATGTTTATTGGCATAAGTTGTGGTAGAATCTCCCCCATATAGGATGATTGCTCACAACTGCTGGGCTGAATGCACCAATGTCATTTTTGCCAAAATGTTGAATTTCAAAATTTGGTGGAAGTCAAAGATTCTCTGCTTAATTCTTGCAGAGATAAAAAATAGTCTTTTGCAGATGAAGCTACAAAATAGTGTTTCAAGTGAAGTTGTTGGTTTTTACAGGAATGCGACTACCTTAGAGCAATGGCCCTCCCCCGTCTTGAAGTTTCAACTGTAGTGGATACCGCAACTGGGAAGGTAGGCAAAATGGCCGTTCTTTTCCCTCTATAATTTTTCTTGTTCTTTACATTAAGCAACACTCTTATCTCTCTGTCAAAAATGTAGTAGATTGTCTGTTGCATGAATTCATCTTATTTTAATTTTTTCTCTTATGCTTTTTTCTAATATTAATTTTATTTTAAATTCTTCTTTTTAAGGACTTTGTTAAACCTTCCAGTTTTGATGTGAATGTAGGAGACAAGGATCCGATACTAAATCTGACATATGGCCGAAAAAAGAGAATTTTTGGCTAGTTTCTTGAGATATATATATATATATATATATTTGAAAAGTAATTAAGATTTATTGATACATGGGGTATACAAATCAAATACATAAATTACATAAATCAAGTAAATCAAGAGTTGAAGATAAGGATTGATTTCTCCACACTGACAACTAGTCCAATAAGATTCTAAAAAAGATTAACTTGAGATCAGGCAGAGAACTCTTATTATCTTCAAAGCAACTACTATCTTTTTTGCCTCTAGATACACCACATTAAACAATGGAGAGCAACAATCCATATATTTTTATTACGATGGTGACTAAACTGACCTTGCTAGCAAGCAAGAAGCTCAACAACAAACTTTGGCATAACCAACTTACTCCAAATAACCCAAAACCATAGCCCACAGATCTGTAGCAACCGAACAATGAAGAAAGAGATGGTCAATAGATTCACCATTACACTTGCACATGTAACACCAATCCATAATTCACACTTTTTTTTCCTTAAATTGTCAATCGTCAGACTTTTCACCAAGGCAGTAGTCCAAAGAAAGAAAGCCACTCTAGAAGGAATCTTTTGCTTCCATATGCTCTTCCAAGGGAAAAATTGATCACTAGGGCCAACTATTAGATGGTAATAAATGCTAACCATAAACCTATTACTCCTATGTAGTATCCATCACATCTTATCCACCCCAATCCCCCTTACAAGAGTGCCATAAAGGGTTTCTTGAGAGATTTAGGTGACCAAAAGTTGCGGAAGAAGTGAGGCTAAAGGCAGAAAAGATTGATTTGGGTTGGATAAGATGGAAACTTGATGGATTTTTGTCGCTGGAAAATAGGATAAAATGTTGCAGGATTTAACTGTGGCATTAAGTTATGGTAGGGTTTAGGAAGAGCTAGAGTTAGGGTTTAGTGAGGTAAGGTGAACTTTAGCATTTCAGACTCCCAGCTCAAGCCTCACTGACCCTTAGAGATATCTATAGCAATCACCAGTATCAAGCCAAGATCTGCTTAGATGGCACACTTCTTTGTAATGAGTCTCCATAACCCCTCTGATTACAAAGGCTCACTATGGCTGAAAGAAAATTTGATGTTTTAGTTTGTGGTGGTTTTTGCAGTTTTCATGTTCTGAATGGCAATCATTGGTCATGATCATATTCAGGCACTGGAGCAAGAGAGGGAGGTCCCTCTTGTAGGGCTTTAGTTTTTGGCATCACATTGTTTTTTGTGCTGCCTATGGTTTGTTTCTCATCTTTCTTTCCGCTCGTTTAGACCTTTGTTTGGTGTTAGATAAAGGGTTGGAAAAATTATAGAAGTTTGAAGCAGAGGTAACCAAACCATTTCTAACCAATAACTAGCATCGGTTTTGGTTTGGTTGCTTAGGATGCATAGTCGTTGTTGGTTCCACCATTTCCCAAAATTAGCACTTTGGTTCAGTTATCTCCATGACAACCAAATTCCCTGTCATCATCCATTTACAATCAAACAAAGAGCTCTTGATTTTTCTATTTATTTGCATAAATTATACTCTCTTCATAAAACATTACACATTTGCTTTCCTTTCAAACTCTATTTAGTTTTTATTTTCTTAACTTGTAATGGCTGAAGTATGTGGGCCTATTTTCAGGGAATTAAAAGTAGTGTAAGGACTAGCTCAGGAATGTTCTTAAATCGTGAAGAAAAGAAGTATCCAATGATACAGGTTGGTTTGCTGTCAGAGTTACTCTTCAACTTTTTTGATTATAATATCAATTCTAATCACTTTTTAGCTTCTCTAGAAGATACTGAAAGCTTTTTTATTTCCTCTGAGGTGCCATGCCTGTTATTAGTGGCCGTGGTTGTGGTCCTGTTGATGTAGAGCTTATTTATTTACTGTCCATTGTTGTTTTCATTGTTTGTCTGTGCTCATTTTTAACAAACAATTGGACTATAGATACATATTTTTTCTTAATATGTTCGGACTGTTTTGACTCTAGATTGAGGAATGGTGTATGGGTGATTTGCAAACTTTGTTAGAGAAGGCATATGCTTGAATAAATGGGGTTTTGGAGCATGTACTAATGGTTATTTATGTTATGGAAAAACATTTTTCTTTTCTATTAAAATTTTCTGTTCACTTTTGAAAACTTGTTCAACACGGACCAACTTACAATTTGTTGGCCATGGACAATAAGCCCTTTTAGAAGAATGTTTAATGAAGATTTGCCACCTCTGCAGGAATATACTGCCAACTTGAGATGTCTTCTCAAGGAACTTATATTATATCTATGCAAGCAACAACTGAGGAGTGTTATTTCTAACATTTTGAAAAGACATCTCAAGTTGTTTCTGAGGGGATCTCATCCACAAGTTTTGGACCATCACCTGATGTGATCTAGCTTAAATAGCACCTCCTCCTCCTGTAAGAATAGGATGGGGGGTGAAGTATTACTTATTAGCATCAAAACCTAAATCTTTTGTCACAGCTATTTTGCATAATAATACAGCAAGAAGTGGAGTAATACCTTTTTAAAGTCACACCTTTGCATTTTTATATTTGGGACTTAACCCATCAAGGAGTGTTGCCTCCTCCTAGTGGCAGTTAGAAGGGATTTAAGGATAATGAATGTCAAAGTATGGTTAAGATTAAGACCCCAATTTCCAACTTTCTGCAAAGTGCGTCACACATAGACAAGCTTCAGTATGCAGTTGATATGTACACTTCTATTTCCATTCTGTATTAATTGAGGCAGGCCTTACTTTTTGTTGGCTGTTAGTAACTGATTTTGTGCTGTAATATTCTCTTTTTGCATAATCAGGCAATTGAAAAAAGAATTTCTGTCTATTCTCAAGTGCCAGTTGAAAATGGGGAACTCATACAAGTATTAAGGTAGGGATCTAATTTGCATACTAGTGAAGTATTCTTTCTGAATAGGAAGGCTGATATGTGTCAGTATCAAGGCTAATATTTGCAGCAGCGCAGGTATGAGAAGAGTCAGTATTACCAGCCGCATCATGACTACTTCTCTGATTCTGTAAGTTATTTAGCCTTCTTAAATATTGGGATAATTTTCTTTACAGATTTTGCTCATCAGTTGTCTTAAAATCTTTTACTCTTTTGTTGTGAAAAAAATCTAAATCATTTACCCCCTTGTTTCATGTCAGTTCAATGTGAAGTATGGCGGTCAGCGCATAGCAACAGTCCTCATGTATTTAAGTGATAACGTTGAAGGAGGAGAAACATATTTCCCTATGGTAATTAACTTATAAAATTTGACGCTTAATTTCTATGTTGTTTCTTTAGATAGAGGAATGGTAGAACTAATCTTGCTTTAGGTTATTGAGAACTTTAATTTTTTCATTTTCAGAGAAAATGACAATCATCTTATCATAATTGTCACATTTGAGCCATTTTCCAACTTATGTTGACAATTTTCATTTGAGAGATGCTACGTCTACAACAATTTTACAATATTTTTACAACAAATCACATATGGTTAGTTGTTATTGGTTCAAATTTGAAACTAATACTACGATTACTTTTTTGCCCCAACAATAACAACCAGTAACAACCTGCCACTTAGGATTTGTTGTAAAAATGTTGTAGACATATCATTTCTCTTTTCATTTCCCAGTAACCTTTGCCTTAGGTTTCTGGCTTTGCCGAAAAAGAAAATAGAAAATGAGCAATTTAAATAACCAAACATGCCCTGAACTTTTCCTCAAATGAATATATGCATAACATATGTATCTTTTGATGGGTCTGTTTGGAAGTCCCTTAGGAAAAAGTTGTTGGACAACTCTAGTGCCAAGTTGGTCCTGCAGGTGGTCGACACACAAGTCACCCTCTGATTAATTTTCTTCCTTCCAACTTGCAGATTTTTATTTATTTGTTTATTTTTTTATTAAAAAAAGAAAGTGATCCACGGTCCTGATGACCTTCAAACATAGGTACCTCTAATATCACCATCATGCACTAGAATAAAAAATTTCAACAAAATATTTTAACAGGATCTTGGGCTTGATGACCTGGGTTGTTGAATGGTCTGTTGCTGGGCACCAGCCTAAACTTGGGTCACTAGCTGACCTGAGTATTAAACAAGACTATTGGATTGCAGGCTAGATGGGCTCACTCAAGTACAAAAGAAATAGTCATACCATCAAATAGAACAAGTAGGGTTGGGTCACTTTTGAAGTTAAAACTTTCATTTATCAGATTATTGATTTTCTCTCCATTTTTGTCTAGGAAAGTATTATATCTTCTTGAAGTTTTGTTGCATAATATGCTTAAATTTTTTACTGATTAATTCTCAGGCTGGTTCGGGTGAATGTAGCTGTGGTGGGAAGAAGCTCAAGGGGATGTCTGTAAAACCAAATAAAGGAGATGCTGTGCTTTTTTGGAGCATGGTTTGTTTCCTTAATTTTTCTTATTAAGTTTGAGCATTTTTTTTTATGGTTCTTTATTGAAATATGGTCTGCAACCCCTTAATTGTTTAACAATGACAATGTAATGCTTGTCAGAAATAAAAGAGGGCAAAAGAGAACTAGAAACAAAGAAAAAAAAAAAAAAAGAGGTGGGGGGGTGGGGTTGTCTAAGCTAATATTTGAAATATTAGATAATGAATATTAAACCTAGACGTAAAACTGTAAAAGAATGCCCCGATATGGTTTTCCCCCCTTTTGCAATAGTTCTGTGATGATTAATAATAATTAAAAAAAAAAGATGCTACATATAATCAATTATAATTTTCTTGGTTCTGTGATAACTAATAAAAAAAGAAAAAGAAAAAAGATGCTACATATAATCAATTATAATTTTCTTTACTAAATATCATGATGCTACAATTATAATTTTTTTTTAATTAAGCTTTCTATTTAATTGTCGGGCCTAATCATGTCTATGTTTGATTATTTTACTTGTCTTGATTCTTTCAGGGACTAGATGGACAGTCGGATATAAATAGCATACATGGAGGATGTGAGGTGCTCTCAGGTGAAAAGTGGTCGGCTACGAAATGGATGAGGCAGAGAGCTCTCTCGCCACCATAGCTTTACCAATACAATCTCTAAAAAATACACTAAAGGGGTCCCTTTTCATGGGTTTTTTCTTTTCCCCTGGTAGATTGGACACATGTTTAAATGGTCAGTGAATGTGAATAATGTCAGATGTAAGTTATAAATTAAGCGTAAAATCCGAAAGTGTTGGTGAAAATACCAAATAATCGAAGTCAATATGATTAGCCAGAGCGAGTTAAGGACGTTGTCACATTTTGTGGCTCCAGTTTAGATACGGGGCCTCCTCATTGGAGATTCTAAAAACACTTAAAAATTACATGTTAGAAATAAGTGACCTTTTAAGTGAAGAATATAATTTTTTTTTCACTGGTTAGAAATACTACCACGCTGTTTGTTTCGTTGAAAAATCTTCTATAAAGATAGTTTTTCATATTTTCTAGTGTTTAGTAGCATAAAAAAATATTGGTCAACAGAAAACTGTCTTTGGTTAATAGAAAACTCTTATGAAAATAAGGCTTATTTTCTAAAGGTTGTTTTCCAAAAAATCTTTTTGGAAGACAATCTCTCTCTCTCACGCAGTGTATAGCTCCTATAAATATTATCTTCTTCTGACTTGGGAAAAATATTTTTTTTTGCTCATTTAGCCTTTCTCACAATAAACTGTTTCACTTCTTCTCCTCTTTTTGTTTTTTTCTCTCTTCTCACACCCTCACTATTACCCTCTTTGTCCTCTTCTCTTCTCATAGATTTCTCTTTCTATCTGCCTCTCTTCTCTTTTTTCTCCCTATTTCTTCTCCTCTCTATAACACCGTTCTATAATAAGGTTTTTATTATTATTTTTTCTCCTCACAGATCGGTCAACGGTTCTATATCAATTTTTGGTATATTTATCAAATTATTTGTGCTAGATTAGTTTGCCAGTAAAACTATTTGGCCTATGTGTCATTTTAAACTATTTAAAATGAAACTTAAGGTTATAATGATTATTTTGAATTATGAGAAATATGGTTTATATATATTATGTATGTTACTGTTCATATACATGAGCAAGATGAGTATTTGAGATCATGAAAATTGGATAGCTAATTTTGATTGTATCTGTTGTCAAAATTTTAATTTGAAAACCAAATTCATTCTTGGTTTTTTTATTTATATTGATTATATTAGGTGGGTTTACACAATACACATATTATACATGTTTTAAATTATACAAGAAATGTTATAAAAACTGTGGATACGAAATAACAGAAAACATTTTTAAGCCCATTTTCAAGGTTGTTACCAAGAAAATGTTCTTTGAAAAATGAATTATATTCCAGAAAACGTTAATGTCGAAACAAACAGAGTGTACATAAATCCCCCACCCAGCCCCATGCACCTAAGACTTGGGAGGACAACATCCCTTGTGGTGAGGAGTATAATGTTGTTCAAACCAAAAGAAGTAAAAGAGTGAGATGCTTCTAATGCACTGTATTTAAAGTCTTTGATGGTTGAATAAAAGATCTGAGATTCAATTTCCACTTACACCAAAAACTGATTGATGTTTTGGTCTAATGATAAAGAGTTATTATCAGAAGTTGACGCTATAGATTGAAACTATCTAAAAAAAAAAGGTACTATGCCTATAAGAAGGAATACAATTTTGGGACAGTAGGTTACGAATTACCCCTTTCCTCCTCTCTGTCTCATGAATTTCACTTATACAAGTATATTCATGTTATATATTTTCTCCTTAAATGAAAAACATGCACCTATCAGTCTAATGTGTGTTTTCCTTCTGTTTAAGAAATTTCTCACATTCAGAAATTGTTAATTCTAATGGAAATTAAAATTTTTGATGAAGCCAAAAGGAAAATATAAACCCAATTTGGTATTCAATGTCAATATAGGATATAATAGCAATTCTTGTCGAACTTCATTTATATGGGGAGCAGGGGGTTTAGAAAATTTAGTGGTTTATGAATTTGAGACGAGAGAATAATGTGTTTAGGATATTTACATTACATAATATAGTTTGGAAAAGGATATTAATTATTGAATTTGCCGACTTGAAGGATTTATTAGGCAACAACAAAACTAAAGAGTGTCAAACTTATATATATTTATATATATATATATATATATATCTTGTAGTTTTGAGTGCATTGAATTTGGAGTGTAATTTTCTCGTCTGGGACAATCCATCCTTGCTTGACCATACCTTTCGATTGAATTGTACTAAATCTAGATGGCTCAATAAGAGTTAAGCAATTTCGAGGATAGGTTAGATATATATTACAAACTAGATGTAACATGCTGAAAGTTTTGTAACACAGGTTATAATCTATGAGCAATGAAGCTTTTTAGCAAACAAAACGAAGACACCACCCCAAAGGAGAAGAAAAAAAAAGGAGG
Source organism: Quercus aquifolioides (assembly GCA_019022515.1). NCBI lineage: Eukaryota > Viridiplantae > Streptophyta > Magnoliopsida > Fagales > Fagaceae > Quercus > Quercus aquifolioides. The sequence goes on from CM032331.1 coordinate 18,984,112, forward strand.
AATCTTTTAGGAAAATTACCACAAAAAAAGAAAGAAAGAAAGAAAAACTTATTTTATATTTTTTGGAGAGACAAACACACACATCACGTGCTCCACTCAAAAAACGTGGTAAAACATTTTTTATTTTTTTAATTAGAAACAAGCATCAGATCTACACTCATAATATAATAAAGTCTTTTGGATATAAATTTATTACAATAACTCAAAAGAAGTAAAAATTAAAGTACCAAGACCCAGAGTTAAATGAGGCACCACAAAAGATGTCATTATCACTAGACTATTACTTAAACGGCTTCACTCGGCTTCATATTTTCAACAAGTAAGGATGGTATTTTTTATGTATAGAATGAATCAAATTTGATTGGGATATGAGATATCTTGGCCCAATCCTCTCCTCTCTCCTTGTGGCAGCATTGTCTCAAGTAGAGGACACTCTCTGATAGTTACTTGTATAGGTGCAGTCTGAATGAGGTGTGGCAGTGCCTTTAGCTTGGGGCAGCATTCAATTGTCAAGCAACTGAGTCTCGGCATTATCAAACAATCTTCTCTCCAGCTTGTCCAGTCATACCAGTCTTCCCACTCTGTCAGGCAAAAAAACCCGAGTCTCTTCAGTTTTGGGAATGCAATTTTTGTAGATGTGGTTAGTACATCATCTGTGTTTGGAATGCTATCATGTGCATCCACCCCCAAAAATCTATGGCCCATGGTCTTTACATGATACATATACCATATTTCTAGTAACTCAAGGGAAGGGAGATTTCCCAAAGGAGGCAAATTCTCACAGTTTTCACAATTTTTGAGTATAAGCTCTCTCATGTTGGTTAACATCATCATCCAACTTGGCAACCTAGTGCCTTGGTAGTAGAGTATGTGTAAGGATGCCAGATTTGGATTTGGCTGCAATTCTTCAATTACATCATCATCATCATCATTGTGGATCCCTCCCTCTCTTTTCTGACCATAGAAATCCAGCCTCAAACCCAAAAGGTTTTTCTTGTTCTTCAATTCTGCTTTCTTAGACTCACCCCCACTGATCAAATTTTCTAGCCCATCCAAGTAAAGAATCCCTTGGAGGTGTTTCATATTTTTTAACAGTACTATATTACATGCTTTTTTAACACCATCGCCTCTCACAATGAACTTGCTCAATGTTCGAAGAGAACTTAATTTTCCAATTCCTTTAGGAAACTTCCTAAGATTTGAGGTCTCTTCAAGCTCAAGATGCCTCAAGTTGATAAGTTTCCCAATCCCTTGAGGTAGTCTCTTGAGGCTTTGACACCAATTAAGGATCAGGGATTCCAAATTGCACAAATCACACACTGCTTCAGGCAATTCATACAATCTAGTATTTTTACTCAAGTTAAGGTATCTTAAATGCATCAAGTTACGTACCTTGACAGGAACTTCTTTAATTGCAGCAGCATTCAAATCTAATGCCCTAAGTCGTGTCAAATTATCGAATAAATGAGGTAGAGCAATGTCTTCGGCCAGATTCAAGAGAGTGCGTGAATTCACTGCATTGTAATTGAAGATGGGCATTTGAGCATCTGATGCACATGTCAAGGTCAAATGACGAACCTTTTTGTAGAATGCATCCATGCTTGGCTTTTTTTTACTGTCAACCTCCATGATAACACATTCGTTTCGTGTAAGATATTGTGCAAAGTCGTGAACTATGTCATGCATCTTGCACTGTTTTATGCTACCATCATCATCTTTTATGAAATCCTGGAACAAAGAGTGTGCAGCTAGGCTTTCAAAGTACTCCTGACCTGTTACTTCCATCTCTCTACTTCGCGAGGAGCTGAGATAACCTTGTGCCATCCACAATTTGATCAAAACATCCTTCTTTATTTCATAATCTTTGGGAAAGACGGCACAAAATAAGAAACACCGTCTTATTGCAGAGGGCAAATCATATAAGCTAAACAATAGAGGAGGTAGAAGGCCCTTTTCAGCCTCTTCCAATTCCCAAATCTCACTATCCAGAACATTCTGCCACTCTGCTTTAGTTCTTCTAAAACGCATGAGTGACCCTAGAGTTTTTGCAGCAAGAGGCAGACCCTTACACTTGGAAACAATCTTCTTGCCAATTTCTTCTAATGTTTCACACTCTTCACTAGCCCTTCCAAGAAATGCCAACTGACTAAACAACCACCAAGTGTCCCCCTCAGACAAATTCTGCAGATGGAACATACATGAGCTTCCCATCATCTGTGCTACTCTTTCCTTACGTGTGGTAACCAAAATTGTGCTTCCTTGAGCACCATGCTGAAGACAATGTTTCAAAGGCTCCCACTTTTTGTAATCCTCAACCCACACATCATCTAGGACAATAAGGAGCTTCCTTTCCTTAATGGATTTACACATGTTTTGCAGGACACTTTCCAGTTCAACTAAACTTGGACCCGATTGTCCAACTTGTTCAACTATTGCTTTGGCAATCCTAATCTCATCAAAAGGGTCAGAGACACAAACCCATATTCTCATGTCAAAATGGGCTTTCACCTCTTCCAGGGGCGTAGCCAGGAATAAATACTTGGGGGGGCCGGGTTGTAACAGATATATACTAAATATAATTCTTAAGTCTATTAGATACAAATTATCAACTTTCATATATCATCATATACTTGAACATGTTGGGAATTCAATCGAAATTCCAAACATGTGAGAAACAAAAAAATAGAGAAAACAAAATGCCAAAAGAAAAACAATCACACGCACAAGACAGTATTTACGTGGTTCGACAATATGCCTACGTCCACGAAGTTGCAGGGATTTCACTATCATCAAAGAAAATTACAATGTGCGGCTACAATATGACTCAAAAATTAACCTGAAAAGAATTTTAAAAAATAAAATTTTAATTAGAAATTTTTTCCTTAGTTATATGGATGTTATTCATACTCAAGAAAAAACAAAATTTTCACTATAATTTAAACAATCAAACCCATCAATCATCATCATTCCTATTATTAAAATTTTCCTGTATTTTAATTTTTTTTAATACAACTTTAATTAATAATAACCCCTTAAAGGCTTAAACAAAAACAAAAATTAAACACACAAGGATTTGTACACAACATAAACCAAACAATTTAACAACTTCTACAGCCACATGATATCTAACTAATCAAAAATATGTAATATATCAAAATAATTTTACCTGTCTTCACAGAATCACAAAGTGCAAAAATGGGTGGGCCGTGTGGCAATGCTTATTTGCCTACAACTGTAGATATTCTTCCCTTCAAGACTCATCAGTCATCACAAACAAATTGAAACAATCTCCTTATCATTGGTTAGTGACCATCCAAGGCTTGATAGATAGACATTTCTTTCTTGCCTTTCCAAGTTCTTTACTTGAAACAAAGTGCTCACACAATCCAACAAAAACAGCAACAAGTAACTGCAACGGAAGCACCCTTTTCTATTTCATTTTGGTAATAAAAAAAAAAATAGCAATAACGAAAACAAAAACACCCTCTTTCTCTCTCTCTCTTTCTCTAACATTATTTTTATTTTTATTTTCAGAAAGCAGGAAAAAAAAAAAAAAAACATTTTCATGTTCGTAGAAAGGCACAATCTTTCTTCTGTGTTCTAAACCAACTGATCAATAAAACCCATTTCTCGTTTTCGTTTCTAGTCGTCAAAAAACATGGAGCTTCGGAGATCAATTATCTCCATCCCAATTCCTTCAATCATATATTTCTCTAAAAATTTATGAAAATATAAAAAGCATGTGAATATTTAGGTGTAGATAGTTGAGAAAATAAAAAAAAAAGACACTGAAAATAGATGAAGGTCTAGTGCTTAAATAAGAGAAGAAAACTCACCACTTCACCAGGCAGTCACCAAGTTCCAAATCCTAAAATTTGACAATGAAATATACTGAGTGATTTGTTTTAGAAAGCAAGAAAAAAGAAAAAATTGGTCAGGATTTTTTCTTTTTTTTTTGGGACTGGAGGACTGATGCTGCTGAGTTTTGGGGGCTGGTAGGCAGTACTGGGAAGTGTATCACAGAAGACAGAAAAGAAAAGAATAAGGGATTTTGTGGGGGACCGTGGGGTGGGTTTTTGAGATGAAGAAGTTATGTGTTTGGATTTTAGTATTTAAATGTTAGTGGGCCAACTTTGTGTTTTATTTGGAGTATGAGAGGCTGGAAGCCCAGTAGAATACAGGCCTAAACTATAATTGGGAGTGGGAGAAATATGGGGGGGCCGGATGTCCATGAGTGGGGGGGCCCAAAAAATTTTTATACCTACTCTCTAGGAAATTTTTTTTTTTTGCAGGGGCCACGGCCCCCCCAGGGTACAACGTGGCTCCGCCCCTGACCTCTTCATCATTGTAGGCTAGTTGGGCCAGAGTTGTCTTCCCAATTCCTCCCATGCCTACTATAGAGACTATATGGAGCTTGTTATTAACATTTCCTTCTTGTTGACCTTGAGTTTGACCACTCTCAGATAGTATTAATAACTTTCTCACTAAGGTTTCCTTGTCTTGGTCTCTACCTCGTATCTCTGATACATCTAGAAATGAACAAGTTTGTTGTCTGTCACGGTCAGGTTGTTGAGGAGCTCTAATGGAGTTAAAGTCATACCTATCTTTCTCTTTTGCAATCACATCTAGTTTTCCATTTATTACTTTTATCTTCTTAGCAATGCCAGGACGATGAGTAGCCCGACTAAGTTGACTAACTGGATTCAAAGACAAGAAAGAGATAGGAAAGGAGCTCACCTTCTTGGGAACTAGAAGAAGATCATTGTTGTCATCGTTTTCGACTTTGTCTTTGTTTTTGTCAATCTTTGATTTCAGAATCGCAGTGCTCCATTCATCCAATAAGTCTTCCATCTCATAGGACATGTCTTTGAGCTTATCTAGCCAACGTTTCACACTGGCTTCTCTGACTTGTCTCTTCTCTGCATCCTCAAGGACAGTTTGAATGGCTTGTAGATTGCTTGTGAGCTTTTCAACTTGTTTTTCAACACTCACCACCGATTTCGCGTTCTCTGCTATTTGTTGGCTAGTGACTGAGATCAGTTGTCCCAGGATCTGGGAAATAAGTGCTTCAGCCATACTTAAATTATAACTTGCAGAGACGTATAGGAAAAAGAAACTGAGATGAGTTTGGTGCTGCTGACCAGTGGTGATTTTTTTTATATGACTGGTTCTATTATTGAATAAAAGTCCCACCGTACAATATAAGCCACTCCTTTATTGCATGCATTATCGCCCCATCAATGATTGCCACGTTCTTTTTTAGAAGATTAAATAATTTTAATTTTAAAATAAAAGTTACTTAATAAATTTCACAATAGGTGACAAGTTGTAATTGTTGTACAATAAAAGTAATGTCATTGATGATTCTTCTGAACACGATGTTACATTAATCACAATTTGTAACCTCATGCAAAAAAAAAAAATATGAGAAGTTCATTGAACTTGTAGCATGGTCAATCTATAACCTCATTATTAGATTTTTTCTTTAAATTTTTTATAATAAAAAAATGCTTCAACAAGAAAAAATTATCAATTGTCAAGCAACCAAGAATCGGCGTTATCAAACTACCTTCTCTTCAGCTTTTCCAGTTATACCAGCCTTCTCATTTTGTTAGACCCAAAAAAAAGGCCAGTCTCTTCAATTTTGGGAATGCAATTTTTGTAGATGTGGTTAGTAAGGCCAAAATGGCCACATATCATGTTTGGGCAAAATATTTAGCATTCTACCACTGCTTACGAAATATTTAACAATCTACCACTATTTTGTAACTTGAGTTCAAGAAATTCGAGTTTTAAGTGTAACACGAGTTTTCCAAAATCGAGTTTCTTTAAAATGTACCACAGTGGCACCGTTGATTTGGCATTTTTAAATTAATAAGTGCACATGGAACTTAAGTTTCAGAAACTTAGTCGGGTTTGGCTTCGTCATGGGATTGCTAAGAAGATAAAATTACTAAATAAAAAACTAGATGGGATCACCAGGGAGAAAGATCGGTATTTCTTTAACTCCATTAGAGCTCCTGAACAACCTGAGAGAACACACTAGCTCTTTTCTAGATGTATCAGAGATACGTGGTAGAGACTGTCAAAGATTGAAGCAGCAGCAACAGTTAGACTCAGAGCAGAAGACAGACTTAGAACAAGAAGGCAACGACCTATAGTTTTGTATAATTCACTGTGTATAAACTAAAGGTAGTTTAGCTCTATTGTATATACCTTTTAGTGTTGCACGTGAGAAGAGCACGTGAGTTTTAGTATAGTGTTAAGTGAGTTAGTTAATCAGTTAAGAGTTTGTTAATCTGTTAAGTTAGTAACTGATGCTCTGTTTTTCTAGAACGAAACTCTAGTGCTTGAGAGAACCACGCTCTGCATCAGAATCTCCTTCTACTTTGATTGAACGTGATCCAGCATTGGTAGAGGATATCCGTAATCCTTTGTATCTTCATCATGCTGAAAGTCCTGGAGCTATGCTCGTATAAGAGGTCTTGATTGGTGAAAATTACCATGCTTGGGTTCGATCTATGAAGAAGGCATTGATTGCAAAAAATAAGTTTGGCTTCGTTGATGGCTTAATCGCTTTATCTTCCCCATTGATCAAAACACCAGCCGCGGTTGATGCTTGGATTCGTTGTGACAACATGGTTGGTTCATGGTTGATGAAAGCTGTTTCACCTCAGATCAGAGTGAGCATTACTTACAGAGACACGACATTGGAGATTTGGAATGATCTCAGAGATACACATTCCCAAGGTAATGGACCTAGGGTTTTTGAGTTGCAGAAGGATATTGCATCAATCAATCAAGGTGATTCTTCAATCACTACTTATTTCACTCAATTGAAGCTGTATTGGGATCAATTAAAGAATTTCAGGCCTGCCCTAACTTGTTCTTGTGGGAAATGCACTTGCAATCTTTCACAAAGAATTGAGAATGTTCATCTTCAAGATTCTGTAATGCAATTTTTAATGGGACTCAATGATTCATATTCTCAAATTAAAGGGCAGATTTTGTTAATGGAACCACTTCCATCCATTAACAAAGCTTACTCTTTGTTGATCCAAGAAGAAAGGCAGAGGCGTGTGGGAAGTTCTAATACTTACATTGAGCCAACTGCTCTTGCTGTGAAAGGTTACAATACTACTTTTTTTTTTTTTCTGGGGGTAAGAATTCTAAGGGCAAGGATAGGCCTGTCTGTAATCATTGTGGAAAACTTGGTCATACTGTGGAGAAGTGCTTCAAACTGCATGGATTCCCTCCTAGTTTCAAGCCTAAAGGAAAGACTTCAATGGTGAATCAAGTGGGTGTTCAAGAAGATCTTGCAGAGCACTATCAGTTAGTCACTAATGCTAACCAATTTCCTTTTACTAAGGAGCAATGTCAACAGTTCTTGGCTATGTTGGGCAATCAAATGCAAGCTGCTCAATTTAACATGGGAAATAAGGAGGTCCATATGGCTGGTAATGTGATCAAGACTCATCCAGAATCTCAAGCAGCACACCAACAAAGTGTTCCTCAGTCTAGCAATGTTCTCAATATGTCAAGTATGACCCTTTTTGAAGGCATTAATTTGAGGCATTCTGTTTTTTCTGCTCAAGTAGTGAATAGGACAGCTTTTAATGGAGATACTTAGGTTATTGATACTGGGGCAACTGATCACATTGTGCATTCTGTTCATTTGTTCACTAATTTTACTGCCATTAGCACTAATGTTGAGCTTCCAAATGGTGAAACAGCTATGGTAACCCATATAGGTTCTATTTCTCTTTCACCTACTTTAGTTCTTCAAAATGTCCTTTGTGTTCCTTCTTTCTCCTTTAACCTTTTGTCAATCAGTCAAATTACTAAATCTTCTTCCTATTGCCTTATCTTCTTAGCAAATCTTTGTTTCATACATGACCTTATTTGCTGGAGGACGATTGGTGTGGGTGAAGTTCATGATGGGTTATATTTGCTGCAGCAAAACCCTTCAGATGCTTGTACCTCTCCAATCAACTCTGGTTCATCCTTTCAGTCTCTCTTCAATTCTGTTTTCAAGTCCTTTTTAAATAAATCACAATCTCATGTACTCAATACTGTTGTATCTTCTTCCTTATGGCATCTCAGATTAGGACATCCCTCTGATGCTAAACTTTCTTCCTTAAAGAATGTAATTTCTGATGTTGTTTGTACTTTTAATAAAGATTGTGAGATTTGTCCACTTGCAAAACACAAAAGACTGCCTTTTCCTTTTTTTAATCACATTTCAGAATTACCTTTTGACATGTGATATTTGGGGTCCATATTCAGTTCCTACTGTTGATGGCCACAAATATTTCCTTACTATTGTTGATGATTGTACTCGGTCAACTTGGGTTTATCTCATGAAATCCAAGTCTGATACTAGAACCCTTTTACAATCCTTTTATTTCATGATAAAAACTCAGTTCAATAAATCTATTAAGGTTTTTAGAACAGATAATGGTCTTGAGTTTCAAATGACTGATTTCTTTAAGTGTCATGGTATCATACACCAACATAGTTGTGTTGCCACTCCACAACAAAATTCTGTTGTGGAGAGGAAACATCAACATATTTTGTGTGTTGCAAGGGCTTTGAGAATTCAGTCTAATGTCCCTATTGTCTATTGGGGTGACTATATTCTCACTGCAGTGCATCTCATTAATAGGCTTCCATCCCCTCTTCTTCATCATAAAACCCCTTTTGAGTTGCTTTTTGGTAAGATCCCTGATTATCATTCTCTTAGGGTGTTTGGTTGTCTATGTTTTGCATCCACATTGGCTCATAATAGGTCTAAATTTGATCCTAGAGCCATCAAATGTGTTTTCTTGGGTTATCCTTTTGCTGTTAAAGGTTACAAATTACTTGATTTACATTCTAAAAGGATTTTTGTTTCAAGGGATGTTACTTTTCATGAGTCAATTTTTCCCTTTCACTTTATTCCATCTTCAACTTTGTCTTCCCCCTCTGATCCTCTATCTCAGATTTGTACTCCTGATGCCCCACCTTTACCTATTGATGATCCTAAGGTTCCCTCTCATACTGTTAGTCCAGAATCTCACATTCTTGAAGATCATTGTTCTAATCTTCCAGAGGATTTGTCCATATACTTACCTAATGACATTGTTGATGATGCTGTTTTACAACCTAATCCTATTCCTTCAGCCTTACCTACTACTTCTATTCCCTCTCTTAGAAGGTCAACTGGGGTGTCTAAACCTCCTCCATATCTCCAATCCTATCAGTGCAATATAGTTTCTACTAGGTATCCCATTTCTAATTTTGTTTCTTCTCAACATTTGTCACCTAGCTATTCTCACTTCTACAATAGTATTTCTACCCTTAAGGAACCTCAATTTTATCATCAAGCTATTGGTGATCCTAACTGGGAAGCTGCTATGGCAGCTGAAATTGATGCATTGGAACAGAATCATACATGGTCTGTGGTTCCTTTGCCACCAAATAAGAAGGTTGTTGGCTGTAAGTGGGTATTTAGAATTAAATACAAGGCTGATGGTAGCATAGAGAGGTACAAGGCACGGCCGGTTGCCAAATGTTATACCCAACAAGAGGGCTTGGACTACATTGAGATTTTCTCCCCTGTGGCTAAAATGGTCACTGTTAAGCTGTTTTTGGCATTGGCTGCTGTGCAAGGTTGGGTTCTTCACCAATTAGATGTTAATAATGCTTTTCTAAATGGTGATCTTCATGAAGAAGTCTACATGTCTCTTCCTCCTGGTTTGCACAGCAAGGGGGAGTTGGATAGCAAGGGGGAGTCCAAGGAGTCAAAAGGGGAATTAGTTTGCAAGTTGCATAAATCATTGTATGGTCTTAAGCAAGCTTCAAGACAATGGTTTTCTAAGTTTTCAAACACCTTATTGCAGCATGGTTTTGTTCAATCCAAAGCAGATTACTCTTTATTCATTAACAAGGATGGCAAATTGTTTATTGCTCTTCTAGTTTATGTTGATGATATTCTAATTGGTAGTAATGATCCTAAGGCTGTGGAAGATCTTAAGGTGTATCTAGACAAGCATTTCAAACTAAAGGATTTGGGTAGTTTGAAGTATTTTCTGGGTTTGGAGGTTGCAAGATCACAAAAAGGAATTTCTTTGTGTCAAAGAAAATATGCTCTTGAGGTTGTTCATGATGCTGGAATGCTTGGTTGTAAACCAGCTAGAACTCCCATGGAAGCTACTCTAAAGTTGAGCAAAGATGATGGTGAGTTACTACATGATGCTGGAATGTATAGAAGGCTGATAGGTAGGCTGCTGTTTTTAACAATCACTCGGCCAGACATTACTTACTCTGTGCACAGGTTAAGTCAGTACATGTCTAAGCCTAGAAAGCCTCATTTGAAGGCAGCATATAGAGTCATTCAGTACATTAAAGGCATGGCAGGTCAAGGGTTGTTTTTTCCATCAAACTCTTCATTGCACATAAAGGCCTTTGCAGATGCAGATTGGGCAGCTTGCCCAGATTCCAGAAGGTCCATTACAGGTTTTTGTGTTTTTCTAGGTGGCTCATTAGTCTCTTGGAAGTTTAAGAACAAAATACAGTCTCTAGATCTACTGCAGAGGCTGAGTACAGATCAATGGCTGTAGCTGTGTGTGAAGTGACCTGGATTTTATACTTGTTGAAGGATCTAAATGTAGAACATGACAAGGCTGCTTTGTTATTCAGTGACAGTGAGGCAGCAATCCACATAGGGTCTAATCCTGTGTTCCATGAGCGCACAAAACATATTGAAATAGACTGTCACATTGTGAGAGACAAAGTGCAAGATGGAGTTATAAGGTTGATGAATATTAGGAGTCATTCTCAATTGGCAGATTTATTGACAAAAGCCTTGAATTTAAGTCATTTTACTGTCTTAATTGGCAAGATGGGAATACTGAATATTCATTCCAGTGGTGTCCATCTTGAGGGGGAGTGTCAAGAATTGAAGCAGCAGCAACAGTTAGACTCAGAGCAGAAGACAGACTTAGAACAAGAAGGCAACGACCTGTAGTTTTATATAATTCACTGTGTATAAACGGAAGGTAGTTTAGCTCTATTGTATATACCTTTTAGTGTTGCACGTGAGAAGAGCACGTGAGTTTTAGTATAGTGTTAAGTGAGTTAGTTAATCAGTTAAGAGTTTGTTAGTCTGTTAAGTTAGTAACTGATACTCTGTTTTGTATATAAAGAGCACAGCTGTGTAATCAAATCATTAAGTGAATAAGAATTTCATTTTCAAAAAAATCTTTTAGAGACAAGGACAAGGAAACTTTAGTGAGGAAGCTATTATCTGAGAGTGGTCAAGGTGAACAGGGAAAGAAACTCCACATCATCTCTATTGTAGGCATGGGGGGAATTGGAAAGACAACGACTCTTGCCCAACTAGCCTACAATGATTATGAGGTGAAATCCCATTTTGAGATGAGAGTTTGGGTTTGTGTCTCTGATCCTTTTGATGAGATTAGGATTGCTAAAGCAATAGTTGAACAAGTTGGATCAGGCCAAAGTTTAGCTGAACAATCTGCCCAAAGTTTAGTTGAACCGGAAAGCATCCTGCAAAATATATCTAAAAACATTCAGGGAAAGAAGATCCTTTTTGTTCTAGATGATGTGTGGGTTGAAGACTACAAAAAGTGAGAGCCTTTCAAATATTGTCTTCAGCATGGTGCTCAAGGAAGTACAATCTTGGTGACCACACGTAAGGAGAGAGTAGCACTGATGATGGGAAGCTCTTGTTTGTTCCAGCTACAGAATTTGTCTGAGGGGGATAGTTGGTCATTGTTTAGTCAGTTGGCATTTCTTGGAAGGGCCAGTGAAGAGTGTGAAGCATTAGAAAAAATTGGCAGGAAAATTGTTTCAAAGTGTAAGGGTCTGCCTCTAGCTGCAAAAACTCTAGGGTCACTCATGCGCTTCAAAAGAACTAAAGCAGAGTGGCAGACTGTTTTGGATAGCGAGATTTGGGAACTAGAAGAGGCTGAAAAGGGCCTTTTCCCTCCTCTGTTGTTCAGCTTATATGATTTGCCCTCCACAATAAGACGGTGTTTCTCATTTTGTGCCGTATTTGCCAAAGATTATGAGATAAAGACAGATGTTTTGATAAAATTGTGGTTGGCACAAGGTTATCTCAGCTTGTCACGAAGTAGAGAGATGGAAGTGACAGGTCAAGAGTACTTTGAATGCTTAGCAGCACACTCTTTGTTTCAGAATTTCATAAAAGACGATGATGGTAGCATAGTGCAAGATGCATGACATAGTTCACGACTTTGCACAGTTTCTTACAAGACACGAATGTGTTATCATGGAGATTGACAGTGAAAAAGACACAAGTCTGCATGCATTTTACAAAAGGTTCGTCATTTAACCTTGATACGTAGAACAAATGCCCAAATGCCCATCTTCAATTATGATGCAGTGAATTCACGCACTCTCTTGAATCTGGCCGAATACATTGCTCTACCTGAATTGGTCGATAATTTGGGAAGGCTTAGGGCATTAGATTTGAATGCTGCAGCAATTAAAGAAGTTCCTATCAAGGTACGGAACTTGATACATCTGAGATACCTTAAGTAAAAACTATCGATTACATGAATTGACTGAAGCAGTGTGTGATTTGTGTAATTTGGAATGCTTAAACCTTAACTGGTGTCGGTGTCTTTGTAGACTACCTCAAGGGCAGTAGCGGAGCCAAGGTTTTAGGTTTGGGGGGCAAGATCATAATAGAGTAAAATTAATCTGAAAAAATATTAATTGATATTAATAACAAATTAAATGAATAACCATATGCAAGTGTATTTTTCATACACAATTAAAATTTGGGTTTGTAAAAAAAACTTGGGTTTGAGACTTAAAAATGCTGGTGAGGAAAGAAAAAATTGTTATACGTAACAAAGGTGCTATAAATAGTTCTAGATCATAAATTATTTCACAATTTTTTTGTCAAAACCCTGACATAGCAGACTGTGAGTAATATACAAATACTAACACATAAACTCACAATTTTTTTTTCAACAATCACACTTTGCTACGCAACAGTTGTAACAAAAAGTTGTGAAAAAAATTGTGATTGTCAACTTTTTTGAGGTGCTATAATGACTACTGAGCGAAAGTGGGTTTTTTTTTTTTTTTTTTATTATTATTTTTTTTATAATTCTATTCAGCAAAATAGTGGTGGAGAAGTAGGCTGTACAAATGGTTTTATTTTATTATAATATTATTATAAGGTGGGAACCATTATTTTTTTTAAAAGAGTTGCAGTGGTGCCAAATGTGAAATGGTTTTTCTGTGATGAACTAATACACAGTACAAGTATAATATGTATGTAAAAAATCTAATTGTCCTTGTGTATGCAAATAAGACCTTGTACTACATATAGTAATATTACTTGAGATGGGCATTTGCCCCCCCTTCCTTCCGCCCCTACTCAAGGGATAGGGAAGCTTATCAACTTAAGGCACCTTGAGCTGGAAGAGACCTCAAGTCTAACAGAGTTGCCAAAAGGAATTGGGAAATTAAGTTCTCTTCGAACGTTGACCAAGTTCATTGTGAGTGGCGATGATAATAATGAAGCATGCAATATAGAAATGTTAAAAAATTTGAAACACCTCCAAGGGGTTCTTTGCTTGAAACGGCTGGGAAATATAGCAAGTGGGGTTGAGGCTGAGGAAGCAGAATTGAAGCACAAGGAAAAACTTTTAGGTTTGAGGCTGGATTTCTTTGGTCAGAAAATAGAGGAAGGTATGGAAGATCATGTTCATGATGTAATTGAAGCATTGCAGCCAAATCCAAATTTAGAATCCTTACACATACTTTACCACCAAGGCACTAGTTTACCAAGTTGGATAATGATGTTAACCAACCTGAGAGAGCTTATACTGAGAAATTGTGAAAAATGTGAGAATTTGCCTCCTTTGGGAAATCTACCTTCACTTGAGTTACTAGAAACTAGTCACCGACCTGTACGTTGTGCGTGATAATATTTTTATTGTGGTCTCATTAAATTTATTTTTTTTATAATTTGGCCTAATTTAATAAATATTAATTTATTTCATAATCATATTTTTATTTATTATAGGCACAATCACAAATATAATATATATAATTTTTGTTGTAACAAAATGTAAACAATACAATCTTTCTCAGGAATTCAAAATGTAGCAAATATATTAATTTTTTAATTAAAATTATTTATAACATTTTGTGTATCATTAAAACGAATATAAATTTTAGAAATTATTCTTTTAGTTTTAAACAAACTTTTTCAAATTCAATTTTTTCTACCGTACAATCATAATACTGAGAAACATATCAAAAAAATTAACAAAATTCAACAAAATTACTATTCAAATAAAAAAGAAAGGGTAAAATAAAACTCACATGTACAGAGTCAAACTCCTCCTTCCAAATATGTAGAATCTACCAAATGTGATGTGATCAAGCCAAATATTCAATGCATAATAAAATTCTAATTTTTAATAAAACTTTGAAGTAACACAATAGAAATGTGTAGTTGTTTCCAAGCAAAAGTGCGGGTTATAATCTAATCTAACATCTAATTCAACATATGGAAAATAAATAGATAAATAAATAATTTTAAACACAAAATTGAATTTGTTTTCTTAAAAATCTCAAACAAAACACTAATTAGATAATGATATTCATAAACACTTAAAAAAAATTACTCAAATATCTAAGAACGTTATATAACAAAGACATAATAATTTTTTGCTAATTTTTTAAAAAAAATATTTAGAAACAGTGAAATGATACAAAATATTTAGAACGTTATATAGTCTAGACTATATCCTGTTGTTTTCCAAATAAACTAAAACCTGGCAACAACACAAAATATGACATATTATAATATGATTTTTCTCCAAATTATATCAACAACAAAAATATTCATTAAAAGTATTTAGTGTTGTAAATAAAATGATAAAAAAATATTTGCATCAAGGAACGCTTATATATTGACTAATGACATGCAACAAATTATGAAATGCAATATGTTGTGTTAGTTTTCCTAGATCTATGATTAAATATCATTCAGAAATCCTAGATCTACATCTTGCTCCATGCAAAAATAAGAAAAAAGTTTTATTTATTTTGTTATGAGAATATGATGACTTCATGATAGAAAATGCCAAATATGATTTTATGATGAGAAACTATGAATTATATTTTTAATAGAAAATACAGATCTAGTTTTATGATGCAAGAAAGAATGAGTTTTATAAAAATAATTTCAGATATGTTTTTGAGATAGAAAAAAAAAAAAAAAATTTCATGAAAAGAATTTCAGATATGTTTTTGGGATAGAAGGCAAAAGAATGAATTTTATAAAAAGAATTTCATATTTGTTTTGAGATAGAAAACAAAAGAATGAATTTATAAAAAGAATTTCATATCTGCTTCTGAGATAGAAAACAAAAGAATGAATTTATAAAAAGAATTTCAAATTGGTTTCAAGTGAAAAATAAAAACAAAAACAGTTTGTCCTGCAATGATCCAGGTGATAATTAAGACTAGTTTGAAAAAAGGAAAGGGGAAAAAAATGACAGTGTAATCAACCTCTAAATTAACAAACACTTACAATGTGCATTCTTACTATAAAAATTAAGGCAATCAAACTTTTGGATACAATGCATAGACATTACAATTAATCCTAAATTAAGACGTTGATTGCAAAATTTTGTAATTGAAGATATATATTACAAAATATCCATAGTTTAGTTTTCTATCTTTTTCATTCATTAGAAAATCATCAAGTTTATGAGTTATGTACAAGATGAGTTAGATAATAGGAGGTAGAGTGGCTAGCCTTTTATCTTTTCATTTTCAATTATAATAAACCAAAAGTAAAGTTTTAGAAAACACAAATATTCATCAATCTAATTAAGGTAGAGATGCAAAAGAAATTTAAAAAAAAATCCAACAAAAAATGAAAAAAAATGAGAGAGAGAGAGAGAACCTTTTTTATGGAAAAACTATACATAGAATGGAAGAGAGTGAAAAATTTATAGTAAAAGTTTGGGAATAAGAAGAGCCAAAATGAAGGAAGATAAATTGGAAAAATATATATATATCTAAAAGCTAAAGCGTAGCATTTATTGTTGCTACACTCTTGTTGAACCACCTCATCCACCATGTCATTATTATTTTTCATATTTATTTTTTAATTTTAATTTTTTACAATATTAAATATATAAATATATTGTCTTTACAAATTCATTTTAGACTGTTTTAATTTTACATATTCAAGGACTTTAATTTTGATGTTATAAATAAGTAATTCAAAACAAAAGTATTGTCTATACATATTCATCTTGGGCGGTTTAACTTTACATATAAATTTTGCCCATTTATCTTCCTTCATTTATATGTAAAGTTAAACCGCCCAAGATGAATATGTATAGACAATACTTTTGTTTTGAATTATTTATTTATAACATCAAAATTAAAGTCCTTGAATATGTAAAATTAAAACAGTCTAAGATGAATTTGTAAAGACAATATATTTATATATTTAATATTGTAAAAAAATGAAAATGAAAAAATAAATATGAAGAATAATAATGACATGGTGGATGAGGTGGCTCAACAAGAGTATAGCAACAATAAATGCTACTCTTCAACTTTTAGATATATATAGATATAGATATGATATATGTATCATGTAAAGACCATGGACCTTAGATTTTTGGGGATGGGTACACATGATGGCATTCCAAACCAAGATGAGGTGCTAACCACATCAACAAAAATTGCATTCCCAAAACCGAAGAGACTCGGGTTTTATATCTTCCTAGTACTATTTCCCACTTCCAAGTTATTACCTTACAATATTGTCAAAAGGCACAAGTCTATGAAGTAATCGTAGCGGTGGGCTTATGGTATAAGCCCACAAAGGAGAGCTACACAGTGAAGAAACAGAGATCAAACTGGAATTGTAATGGGCTTGGGAACTCATCACTTTTGTGAAGAGGAACACGGACTTTGTGTTTCTCATGGAGACATGATGTCAGGTGGTGATGCTTTCATTCGTGGAAATAATGGTACTTCAAAGGATTGACTTTTTCTTTACTGTTGTTATTATTATCATTATTATTATTATTATTATTATTTTGGGCCCAAATAGTTGTTATTTGACTAGAATTCAAATGATTTGTTTTTCTATTTTGATGCAGTTCTCTATACTGCAAAACAGGACATTGGCAGACAAGTATGGTTTTGAACTTTTATCAAGTCATGTAGTTGTCATCTGCATTCACGATTTTTATGCTTGTATTGTAATGTAAGAGAGTGTGGATTTTGGAAATGTGGATTAGAAAATGGACAAATGAAATTTTTGTTATCTGTTACTTGTAATTGAATGAGCTATGAAATCTTTGATATGAAGAGGGAAATTGTCTTGTTTCAGTGGTGAAATGTCATCCTTCATACATTAATTACATGTTAAACATCTTTTTACCAGTTTTGCAAATTGATTTATCTTTATATGCTACTGAAGGCCCTCATATTTGGTCCTAAAAGGAGAAAAAGGAAAATCCTCTTCAAATACTCCACAAGGTATGCATGATTTCAATATGCTGATTCATTTGCTTCCATGTAATGTCTCCCCAAATTACAGATGTTGCTATTTTTTTTGTTGCCCTCATTTTATGGGAGCATATGCCAAAGAGAATGGTAACTGGTGTCTCGAGATTTCCCACTTTCAAACAACAGATATCTTAAAAAGTAAGTAGTAAGTATCTCCTTGAACTCCTAGTACTCCCTACTCTCTTCTCTAATTATTTTTTCTATAAATCCAAATACCAAATATGTTTGTTCATAAGTGATCTTGTATTTCTTTCTTATTATACTTGTTTTCATTAAATTATTCCTAACATTTTAGCATTATGCCTCCATAGGGCTATTCTATAGCTATTTTTCAACTGGGAGCTAAAATTCATTAGTGTAGGAAAAAAATTAAGGTATTTCTTCCCTCCTATTTGCTAAGGTTTTTTTTCATTTTAAAATGGCACAATACATGAGGAAATCTTCATCTTTAATAGTTCTTTACACTTATCTTTGCTTAGTTATCTAGAAAAACTTACTACACAAAAAGGCTATTATGTGGATGGCTTTGTCATAAGTCTGCTTCATTGACTTCAACACTACACTAGCATTTTTTAAAATCATCAAATCAAATAAAGTGTTATATTTCCACAGGGGAAGCTTCCATTTCTACATGAGCAATAAATTTGCAGGAAGCTGCAATATCTGTCTATAGTGGAAGTGGCATATTGCCTCACTAAATTACAAATGCTTTCATTTTCCCAATTAGTGGTCATGTAGTTTAGCATAGAATGGTCTAAGTCGCTCATGTAGTTGTCCCAATTATGTTTTATTCTCCTTTCCACATTTTTTTCCCTTGAAATCCATGTTGTGGTCATGATGCAAACATATGGGTATAATCATCAGCTGTGTCATTAAGGGATTGACTGCCATTTTCTTTGTAATTTTTTGGTATTTCCTTCGTTTTTCAAAATCAAAATTAATCTGAAATTAAAAAATATATATTTTTAATTCATGATTGGCTTTAAATATATGGATTTCTCCATAATTTTGTCTCTTCCTGTCATAATCATCATCTGTTAGAAAGAAAGAAACAAGTGTTGATATTTGAGTCTCAGAACAGTTTTGTGCGTAGTAGACAGATACTTAATTCAGTTCTTATTGCTAATGAGTGTATTAATAGTCGGGTGAAGAGTAAGATTCCGGGAGTTATTTGTAAGCTGGACATTGAGAAAGCCTATGATCTTGTGAATTGGAAGACTCTTCTAGATTTGTTGAAGAGAATGGGATTTGGGGTGAGGTGGTGTAGGATGATCCGTACATGTATATCTATAGTCCAGTTCTCTGTCTTGGTTAATGGGTCTCCAGCTAACTTTTTTGAAAGTTCGAGGGGATTGAGACCAAGGGACCTGCTATCTCCTATGTTGTTTCTGGTTATGATGGAGGTTTTCAGTAAGATGATGAAAAGAGTTGAAGATGCTCGTCTACTTCATTGTTTTAAGGCTGATGGTAGACAGGGTAGAGGGGAATGTGTCTCGCATCTTTTGTTTGCAGATGAGCAGATTCTACATGTTTGGATGCTTCTTTGTTTCCAAGCTGTGACAAGATTAAAGGTTAATGCTTTGAAGAGTGAGATGATTCCCATTAGGGAGGTTCCTAATGTCCATGTCTTGGTAGGGTTTTTGGGTTGCAGGATTGGGTCTTTGCCTATGACCTATCTTGGTATGCCATTGGGGGCTTCCCACAAGTCCCCTACTATTTGGAATTTTATCTTGGAGAAAATTGAACGTGAGTTGGCTGGGTGGAAGAAGTTGTATTTGTCAAAAGGTGGAAGACTAGCGTTGCTTAAGAGTACGTTATCTAGTCTTCCTACTTGCTTTTTATCTCTTTTACTATCCCTACACATGTGGCCAATACAATTGAGAGGTTGCAAAGGGATTTCTTGTGAGGGGATTCCAAAATATACTTGGTGGGGTAGGATAAGGTGTGTGCACCTTTGGAAAATGGTGGGTTAAGAGTAAGAAAATTAACTACTTTTAATAAAACCTTACTAGGGAAATGGTTATAGTGGTTTGGGGTTGAGGAGACAAGGTTTTGGGGAAGGGTTGTAGCATTGAAGTTTGGGGAAGAGTGGGGTGGATGGACCTCCAAGCTAGATAAAGGGGTACATGGGTGTGGTTTGTGGAGAAGTATCCGAATAAGTTAGGAGGTTTTTAGCAAAAATGTTCGGTTTAAGGTAGGAGTGGGGGATAGAGTGAAGTTTTGGATAGATCAATGGTGCGGGGATTCTCCACTCCAATTGACCTTTTCTGGCTGTGTATGGGATTGCTTCCAATAAAGAGGCATCAGTGGCCTCTTCTCTTGAACGGTTGGGGATAGAGGAACGGAGAAGTTGGGATGTTCGTTTTATTCAAAGACCAAATGATTGGGAAATGGGTGGTGTGGATGAATTTCTCCGTACTTTGGGTTTTAATTTACCTCCAATTGAGAGTGGAGATCGTATGAGATGAAAGTTGACGAAGAATGGGGATTTTGATATCCGATCGTTTTATAATAAGTTAAGAGGTCCCTTGCCCATTATCTTTCCTTGGAAAGGTGTTTGGAATGTTAAGGCTCCTCGGCATGTTTCTTTCTTTGTGTGGACTACTGTTTGGGATAAGATTCTTACAGGTGACAATGTGAGGGGTAGAGGGATGGATTTTGTTGACTGGTGCATTATGTGTCGTTGTAATGGGGAGACGATGGATCATTTGCTACTTCATTGCGGTAAGGCTTACCAGTTGTGGAGTTTGGTTTTTAGATCTTTTAGGATTTCATGGGTCTTGCCAAGATCAGTTACAGATACTCTCTTTGGTTGGTGAAATTGGCTTGGAAAGCATTTGTCTAGCATCTGGAATTTAGCTCTGTTGTGCTTAATGTGGTGTCTTTGAAGGGAGCGAAATTGGAGGACATTGAGGATATGGAAAGCTCCGACAACCAGCTATTGGCTTCGTTCAATGGCTCCTTTTTTGACTAGTTTAGGGCTTGGGGACTTACCTCTAGTGATTCTCTCCCTATGTTCCTTAGCTCTCTCCTTTGTAATTAGTATATATATATATATATATATATATTTTTTTTTTTTTTATCTTCTTTTTCTGTAATCTTTCTTCTACCTTATGACTTTATGCATGAGGTAGTTTTTTTTTTTTTTTAATATACATCATTATTACTTATCCAAAAAAAAAAAATCATCATTTGTTACATAGTGTACATATTGAGAACAACCTACACCGCTGCAACTTATTTTTGATAAGTAATAAGTTTTATTGTTATAAAAAAAGGAACATCCCAGTACACAGGGAATATACAAGGGATCAACAAATCAAGTACAAAAATTACAAGAATCAAGGAAATCAATAAAAGAAGGAAATGATTGGTTTTGCATGGCAACCAACCAATCTCACAAAGTTCTAAAGAAAAATAACTTGAGGTATGGTATGCACCTTATTGTTTATCAAATACCCACAGTACGTTGACTACTCATTGATGGATACATTATTAGATATTTTTAAATGGTTTTCTCAAAAAAAAAAAAAAAGGAAGATATTTTTAAATGGGATCAAGCACTTTATACGGCTTTACATCTGAGTTTTTAGAAAAAAAAAAGTAAAAATAAATAATTAGTGAAAATTATAATACGTACAAAAAAGTAGGTGACATTCCATGTATGGGACATTTTCCCTCTCCCTTTTCTCCATTAAAATTTTCTGCAAGTCACAAACCAAAGGAAGGGAGAATGGGTGAAATATAACTTTTTGGCCAATCCTTTTATGATATGGTCCACCTTTGGAAGGCAGGGAAGTACCACTGGCTATAAAGATAGTTCATAATGGACTATGAAAACATGCATTTACTGGCTATAATGATGTCTTTTAATCTTTGTCTGCAGGTTTTCTTGCATTTGTGTCGATGGGGTATATGAACATAGCAATGGAGCAAACAGTAGAAGACGTCAATGGGCAGTTGAAAAATAAGTATGGATTGGTGATGCCTTCATTTGCAGAAACAATTGTATTCTAAAGGATGACATGTTATTTTACTGTTATTATTCAACTCTCTATTTTTGCCTCATATCAAATGATTGGGTTATTTCTTTTCATGCAGTTAGTACGTCAAAGAGGACATTGGCAGAGGAGGCTTAGTTTTGATGCTTATCAAGTCGTGTAGATTATTGCTAGCAATCATGAATTTTATGTTTGTATTGTAATGTAAGATATTTGGATTTTGGGAATGAGGATTAGAAAGTGCTACTCCAACTTGAAGAAATGAAACTTTTGTTATCTATTGTGTGATGGAATGAGCTATTAGATGTTTGATTTGAAGAGTGATGAATGGTTGTCATTGTCATGATACCATAACCGACAACCCAAACCCAAGATTTTGAGAGGGCTTGGATCTTAGATGATATTTCCTCCCTTTTGTTGATTTTTTTCTTTTGGACACCATCAATTGCAAGGAGAGAGTTGGACCTGTTCTCATCTCTATTTATTTTTCTAGAAGTATTATTTAGGGGGGAAATTTTGACAAAGTGATGGTCCTACTACCTTTAATAATGGAGTCTTTAGGCGAGTGGTGGTCATCCGACTTTAGAAATACAAATAAACCCATCTTCTTTTTGTAAGTGGTTGGTGGGCTGCTTGTTCTAATAATTGAGAAATTGTCCTTCTTAGTTCTTATAATTGAGAAATAGAAAGAGACCCATCTCCATTATTCAAGTCTTGGTCTTACTTGTTCTAAATTCTAATAATTTTGGAAGGGAAAAAAAAGGCAGCATTAGGAGAGAGAAGAGAGAAGGAAAATACATGGAACAGCCCTGCTGGAAACTTCTCTTTTCACATGAACAATGAACAATTCTAAGGGAAATATATCAGTGCATATATACATGTCTGCATTTACAGATACAATAAGATAACATTATATTATATGGATGGTTTCGTGATGATAGTTTTTTATCATCAAATTGAGATGATTTTTGTAGAAGAAAAAGCTATTGTGTGTATGCTGCTCAATCAAAACAATTCATTTTTTTTCTTTAAAATAAAAAGATTTTAATTCAAATCAAGAATGTAACATCCTAAATCTGATTTGGATATTTGTAAGTGTGTGTTGAGTCTTCCATTGGGCATTTACTAAGTAGATTTATGTTATTAACAACAACAAAAAGTTTCAATTATTATTAGTCATATTTATTCTCCCACTCAATTAGAAAAAAACCCTTTATTCTTCAAAAAAGAAAAAGAAAAAGCTCTTTACTTTTGAAAAAAATACAATTCCGTTCAAACGCAATTGCCTATTTATTCTGCCACTCAATTAGAAAAAGCACTTTACCTTTGAAAAAGAACTTTATTTTTTAGAAAACACAATTACCTATTTATTCTTCCACTCAATTAGAAAAAGCCCTTCATTCTTCAAAAAAGAAAAAGAAAAAGCTCTTTACTTTTGAAAAAAATACAATTCCGTTCAAACGCAATTGCCTATTTATTCTGCCGGTCAATTAGAAACAGCACTTTACTTTTGAAAAAACACAATTACCGTTCATCTTGCGCTTTACTTTTGAAGAAAAAGTGAGAAACATAGGGCCGTAAGAGCATCCGCATCCGGTTTCTATATCTCATCTTATTTTACCATCTCAAAAAGTAACTTTATCAATTATACCCTACCATTTTACAATACCTCCAGCATCCCAACTTTCATTTTCTTATTCTACTCATTAAAATAATATTTCTACACAATAAAATAATATATCCTACAATCATCCTCATTTACAATACTACACATTTTTATTTACTCTCTCTCTCATTCTTTCTGTTCAACAACCGCAACATTTACTGAAACCACCATCACCACAAGCCCACCACCACTGCACTACACACAACCACCACCAGCAACTCATAATCTACCATCAACACCAAAAAAAACAAAAAAAAAAAAACAAAACCCAGACCATCAACACCACCCTCTCTGACCATCACACCACAAAAAAAAAAGAAAAAAGAAAAAAGAAAACAGCAACCCACGGTCCCCACCTCCATGGCTCGGCTCCACCATCATCAATCACCACCCGTGGCAACCCCACCTCCACGGCTCCACCATCATCAATCACCACACCACCACCAAACCAACCAATCCGCACCGATCAACCACCACGCCACCACCGCACCGATCAACCAATCCGCACCGATCCACCACCACCACACTCGATCAACCACCACGCCGAACCCAAACCCACACCGCCACACTCGATCAACCAATTCGCACTGATCAACCACCACACTCGATCGCAGCCGTCAGCCAACCGATCTGCACCGAGAAAGAGAGAAGGAAGAGAGCAGACAAAGCACAAAAGCTATGAGTTTTGGGTTTGAAGAGAGAAGGACGAGAGAAGAGTAAACGAGAGAGAGAGTGATATCATTATTTAATAAAAATAGGAGGGAGAGAGAATTAAATAATAGTATTTAAGTTTAGAATTGTGCTACAGTGCAATTCTAAAAGTAGAATTGCACTGTAGTACAATTCTAAAATTTTTTATAATACTTGGCTTTTAGCAATCCAGATGTTGGGGAGATTTGGGGAAAAAATGCTAAATGCAGCCTCCATATGGCATATGGCATGCCGGATGCTGATGCTCTAACTATCGTTCTGTTCGCATTACATAATGAGAAAATTATTGAATACTTAAAAATATCGTATATATAAAAAACAAAAATAAATTATTTTCTTTAAAATAGTTATATTGTTATTTTAGTTAAAATGTTCTATAAGAATAAAGGTATATCTAAATATTTTATCTTCAAAACTACAGGAATCAGCTATTTTTAGCTGCATACTGTAGCTTGAAGCCATACAGGAAAAATGTTTTTTTATTCCTGCTAACATTAAAATAATATTTCTCCTCTTTCTTTATTTAAGTCTTTTCCTATTTCTTTTCTTTGTTCCGTTTATCACACAAAGACAAAGGCACAACTCCTTCTCAAGCTCTCAGCTCTCACAGCGCTCAAACTCTCATCCTCCACAAAGGCTTTAGCTTCACCGATTCCCATCATCCTCATCCACAAACTCTCACCGATTCATCAACCTCCTCACCGCTGCCACTGAAGCTCAAGCACCATTGCCGAAGCTCACGCATCATCGCCGACCCACGCACCATCGCCAACCCGATTCATCATCCTCCTCACCCACTTCAAAGCCCAGCTCATCTCTGCCAAAGCCGCCGCTGCCTTCCTCAGCCCTTTGCTTTGGTTTTCCGCCGATCTCAGGTATCACTTTATTCTTTCTCTCTTCTTTTTTTATTTATTTAATTTTTTTATAATGATTTTTGCAATATGATTTGTGGGTAAGACTTACGAATTAAGATATGTGGTTTGTGGTATCTGAGATTTTGAGTAGTGATTTGGGTATTTTTAAATTCATGATTAAAATGGTGTGGTTTGTTTGTTCACTCTGTTCTGGTATCACTCTATTCTGTGATGGGATCCTTGTGATTTGGTTGTGTTCTCTTCGTTTATGTAGTTTGTGAGGCTTTAAGTCACTTAATTGCATGTGAATCAAATGGATATGTTGGGGGAAATTCGGTGTTTGAACTTTTTTGGCTGGGGTTTTATCAAAATGTTTAGTTAGTTTAAACATTTTGGTTGGCTACTGAGAAAATGCTGGCAAAGGGGGAATTTAGGCACTCAGTTTAAAGTTTTATGGTTATATACTTAATTTATGGAATGTCTTTTGATTGCAAGAGGTCAGGGTAGTTGAGAAGGGTCAGGATTAATGCAAGCAAGGGTATGACTTAAAGTAATGTTTTAAAGTAAACAAATCTCAAAAGATAAATTTGTGTATATATAATTTGGGGTTAAAACAAAATATTGTTGTTACACTAGATGATTATTTGCTATCATGGTGATTGAGAAATTGTTTTAGTAAAAAAAATGTATAAGCATAATTTGGGGTTAATATTGGGAGCTAATACTCCTCCGATGGATGTGGGAGACCGAATGAAATGGAAGTTGAAGCCTAATGGGGATTTTGACATCCGGTCATATTATAACAAATTAAGGGACTCTCCCTCAATTGTCTTTCCTTGGAAAGCTATATGGAAAGCAAAGGCCCCTAGACGAGTTTCCTTTTTTGTTTGGTGTGTAGCTTGGAATAAGATCCTAACGGGTGATAACTTGAGATTGAGGAAATTGGCTTTTGTGGACTGGTGTATTATGTGCCGTCATTGTGGAGAGACGGTAGACCACTTACTTCTTTATTGTGAAATGGCTTATCGGTTATGGAGCTTTGTCTTTATAACTTTTGGTCTGTCTTGGGTTACAGCTAGATCGATCCCAGATTTGCTTTTTGGCTGGTGGAATTGGTTGGGGAAGCACTTGTCTCAGATTTGGAATTTAGTTCCGTTGTGCATCCTTTGGTGTATTTGGAAGGAACGGAATCGGCGGACTTTTGAGGGTTTGGATAGTTCTGGTGATCAGATGCTTGATTCTTTTAGTGGAACTCTTTTTGATTGGTCTCGGGCTTGGGGATTCACGACTAGTAATTCTCTCCCTTCTTTCCTTAGCTCTCTTTTTCTTTGTAATTAATATGTTGGTTGGTTTTCCTTTTTGTTTTTTCTCTGTTTTCTTATTCTTGTTTTTTCTGGGTTTGCTCTATGTTCTTCATGCATGGAGTAGCCTTTCTTATATATAACACTCTTACTTATCAAAAAAAAAAAATAATTTGGGGTTAAAAAAATCACTTGTTAACGCTAGACCATGTGGCGGCGGTGGCAGTAATAGTTGCGGTGGTTGTGATTGTTGTTTATTGTAGTTGATATATTATTTTATTGCAGTGGATATATTATTTTATTGTAGTAAATATATTATTTTATTGTAATGTTTATATTATTTTATTGTGTTGAAAAATAAAATAGATCCACTGTTACTTGATGTTTTGTGAAGTAAGTAGGTAAAATAAATAAAGTAACTGTTTATAGTGCCAAATAGCAAAAAAAAAATAGCACCGCCATTGTGGATATTTGTAAGTGTGTTGAGTCTTATATTGGACATTTACTAGGTAAATTTATGTTTTTATTAACAACTACAAAAAGCTTCAATTATTATTAGTAATATTTATTCTCCCACTCAATTAGAAAAAACCCTTTATTCTTTAAAAAAGAAAAAGAAAAAGCTCTTTACTTTTGAAAAAGTACAATTACCGTTCAAACGCAATTACCTCTTTATTCTGCCACTCAATCAGAAAAAGCACTTTACCTTTGAAAAGAACTTTATTTTTTAGAAAACACAATTACCTATTTATTCTTCCACTCAATTAGAAAAAGCCCTTTATTCTTCAAAAAAGAAAAAGAGAAAGCTCTTTACTTTTGAAAAAAATACAATTACCGTTCAAACGCAATTACCTATTTATTCTGCCACTCAATTAGAAAAAGCACTTTACTTTTGAAAAAACACAATTACCGTTCATCTTGCGCTTTACTTTTGAAGAAAAAGTGAAAAACACAGGGCCTGTTATTACTGTTCTGTTCGCATCACATAAAGAGAAAATTATTGAATACTCAGAAAGTACCATATACGTAAGACAAAAATAAACCATTTTCTTAAAAAAAGCACTCTACTTTTGAAAAATACAAATACCGTTCAGTCTTTAACATCACAATCCTTCTATTGTTTCCAAATACTTCCAGCTTATTTCTGACTTATCAGAGCACCAAACCAAAGATGGCTGAGACTATCCTTAGTGTTGTTGCTGAGGCAATAATAGGCAAGCTGATTTCAGTTGCTACTGAGCAGATCAGCCTTGCTTGGGGTTTCGAGGGGGAGTTGACAAAACTTCGTGACTCGTTAACCACGATTCAAGCTGTGCTGGCTGATGCGGAGAGAAGGCAAGGGAGCGAAGAGTTCGTGAAGCTTTGGCTGCAGAGGCTTAAAGATGTTGCTTATGACGTTGATGATGTGTTGGACGAGCTTGCTTACGAGATTCTCCGGCGAAAGGTAGAGATCCGAAACCAAATGAAGAGAAAGGTATGCTTCTTCTTTTCATTCTCAAACCCCATTGTTTTCCGTCTCAAGATGGCCAACAAGATTAAGACTATTCATGAATCGCTAAAAAAGATTAATGATGAAGCAAATTCATATGGACTTGCTAAAGCGAGTCCAGTAAATGCAAACCTAGAGATTATCCCAATCCGAGAGACAGACCCCTCTCTTGATCATTTAGAAGTTGTAGGAAGGGGAGATCATGTCTCAAAAATGGTAGAGTTGTTGCTTAATGCAACCAATCAACAACTCTCGGTCATTCCTATAGTAGGAATGGCAGGTTTAGGAAAGACAACTTTAGCAAAACTGGTCTATAATCATCAGATAGTAAAGAAACACTTTGATAAGAAAATATGGGTATGTGTCTCCGATCATTTTGATGATAAAAGGATCTTGAGAGAGATTCTTGAATCTCTTACTTGTAACTCATGTTCGCTAGAAAATAAGAATACAATACTTGAATGCCTTCAAAAAGAGTTGCAAGGAAAAAAATATCTTCTCGTACTTGATGATGTATGAAACGAAGATCTAATAAAATGGGATATTTTGAGGAGTTGTCTGTTAGGAATTAATTCAAATATGGGAAACATTATTATTGTAACAACTCGTAAAAGCAATGTGGCTGAAATTATGGAGACACTTCCTCGATGTGATTTAAAAAAACTATCAGATGATGAATGTTGGTCTATAATCATGAAAAAAGTATCTTGTAATGAAATAACTCTAGATTTGGAAGTTATCGGAAGAGAGATTGCTAAAAAATGTGTTGGGGTTCCATTAGTTGCAAGAGTTTTAGGAGGGACGATGTCTTGTAAGAAGGAGAAAAGTGAATGGTTGGCAATTCAAAATAGTAAAGTTTGGAATTCTCTACTTGACAACAATGGAATCTTACCAATACTAAAATTAAGCTTTGATCATCTTTATCCACCATCTCTAAAAAGTTGTTTCACATATTGTGCAATTTTTCCTAAAGATTATGAAATGGAAAAGGAAGAATTAATTCAACATTAGATGGCTGAAGGATTTCTTCAATTATCTCCAGGAAGATCAGTAATGGAGGATATTGGTAACGAATATTTTAATATTTTGTTAGCGAATTCCTTATTCCAAGATATAAAAAGGGATGATTATGGTGATATTGTTAGCTGCAAGATGCATGATTGTGTACACGATCTTGCTCTCTCAATTTCAAAAGGGGAAACCTTGCATTTAGATGTCAATTTGGGGGATGTGTCTTATATTCGACGTTTATCTCTTATATCCAATAGCCAGACAAAATCAAAAATCCTAATACCTAGAGAAGGCATGGGTAGGTTGCGCACGATTTTTTCAATTTGTGTTGGTCTTGGCGACAAGTTATTGGACTTAAAATGTGTACGTAGTCTAACTTTGTCTGGGTTACATGTAGAAGAGTTGCCCAAGTCAATTGGTGAGTTTAGACATTTGAGGCTTCTTCGCATAGAGCGGACCAACATTAAAGCATTACCCAATTCTGTTACCAAGCTCTATAACTTGCAAACACTAATAATCAAGTCTTGTGATTATCTTAAAGAGCTACCAAAAGATGTGAGAAATATGATTAGCTTGAGACATATTGATATTGATCATTCGTGTATAAAACAATTGCCGATCAATTTGGGGCGATTGACTTGCCTTCAAACATTGCCTTTCTTTGTCATCAGTCAAGACACTGGTCATCGAATTGAAGAATTGGGTTGCTTAAGCCAACTCAGAGGAGAATTAAGTATCTACAATCTGGAGCATGTGAGAGATAAAGAAGAAGCCAAAACTGCAAATTTAGTGGGAAAGACAAGAGTACACAAGTTGAAATTCCATTGGAATAGTGAAAGAGAAGGCAACAATAATGATGAGGATGTATTGCAAGGCCTTCAACCTCACCCATATTTGAAAAGATTGGAGATATTTTACTTTGGGGGTAAGAAGTTCCCTTCATGGATGTTGGGGAGGGATAATAGTAGGGGAGGTTTAATACTCTTTGACCATCTACAGGAGATTAGCTTAGTATGCTGTAAAAAGTGTGAAATAATTCCTACACTTGGGCATTTACCCTGTCTCAAGGTTCTTGAAATATATCGCATGAATAACTTGACATGTATAGGATCAGAGTTTTACAGATATGGTGGTGAAGGATCAAGTAATAGTGGAATGGAAGGACATGCATTGTTTCCAGCCTTGAAAAAACTTCATTTGGAGGACATGATCAATCTAGTGAAATGGAAGGATGCACCAGAGCCAATGACAACAGGAATGGTATTTCCTTACCTTGAGGAGTTGACCATTTATGAGTGTGGCCAGCTAACAAGTGCTCCATGTCATTTTCCTTCTCTTAAGAAATTAGAGATTTTCACAATTTGCAACACAGCATTTGGAAACATTAGCAGCAAGCTTACGACACTCACATCTCTCTATATTTCTTATATTCCAGAACTTGATTTTCTGCCAGGGAAGTTATTTCAAAATAATACTAGTCTCATGTCTCTGACCATATTGAATTGTGCTAATTTGGTGTCCATCTTGCCACATCAGGATGTATTGGCCTTTTGCACCTCTCTCCGAACACTACGTATATATAATTGTGAAAAATTTAGTTATTTCCCGGATGCAGTGCACAACCTTCGTTCCCTTAAGAAACTTCAAGTAAGCAATTGTCCTAATCTGAGGTCCTTTCCAAGTGTAGAAGGTGTCGCATCCTTTCTTCAACGCTTGGAGATATCTTGTGGTGTTGAATATCTACCGGCTGGGCTGCAATCCTGTACGTCTCTTTCAATATTGAGTATAGAGAAATGTCCTAATCTTGTATCAATACCAGATTTAGGAGAATTGCATTCTCTTACCACATTGACAATTAACAAATGCCCAAAGTTGATGCATTTGCCAGAAGGGTTATTAGATGGTTTAACATGCTTGAATAGTTTGTGGATTGGTGGGTATTGTGAGGAGTTGGATGCTTTCCCAAGTTTCTTCAGTTCCACTTCCATCCAACACTCGTATGCGTACCTTGAAGTAGTAGGATTGACAGGGTGGGCTAAACTCAACTCTCTCCCGGACGTAATTCAACACTTCACTGCCCTCAAAAGTTTGTATATGTATGAATTTGATGGAATGACAGCTTTGCCTGAGTGGTTGGGCAACCTTTCTTCTCTTAAAGAAGTCTATATTAGTTCTTGCAAGAACTTGATGTATCTTCCCACCATGCAATGCCTCACTAGATTACAATATCTGGAGACTCTTGATTGCCCCAAATTAAAGGAAGCATGTGCAGAGGAGAGTGGCGCAGAGTGGCCCAAAATTGCCGGTATGAAGAATATCTTCATCGATTGAAAATTTATCACAAATGAAGGACTTTGTATGAGCTGTAAGTGTACTCACTGACTCACTCATTCCTCAAATCCTCTTGATATTAGTATCCTGTCAAGTTGCATTCAGTATTCTTGGTTGCCCACAATTTCTTTCTTATGCTTTTTTTAATTTTCGGTAATTTCTTATTAACTTAGTTGAAGTACCTTGCCTTGATGTGCAGGCAGTGTAGTGTTCAACTAGAGGAAATATCAATTTAATTCATCTTTATGGAAAATTTAACCCATTCCCAAGCTAACGAGAGAGTTGCTAAGAGCCGGTAAGTTTTGTCTTATATTCTACTCTTTTCTAATATTCAATCCCATAAATATATATTATTCATGTTAATTTTCTTATTTTCCCTCTCACTTTTTCCGCAATATTTACTCCACTATTACTTAGTATTACCTACCATAAGAAAAATAAAAATTTGTGAATAAATAGTAGGTTTATGACATTAATCTGGCCTGATTAGTGGTGGTACTGGGCTGTTACTAAATTTGAGCAACCCTTGGAATCTAACTTGCCAATTCAGCACAAGCCTTGTTTTCTTTTAATCTGTTTTTTTTCTATTTAAAGTTGATGATGACTATCCACTATTCTTTTGTGATTCTACGTAATCATTCCATCATTGACAATTATGGGGCAAACATTAACCTTTTCCATACTGAAAATTAAACAGTGAATCTGAGATTTTTAAAGCATATAAAGTGTAGGACTGTCTTAGTCAAAGGAAGGCACTATCATTCTTTTGCATTTGGAATTTTCTTTGTAAGATTTTCCCATTTTTCCATTTCTGTAGGCTTGATTGGTTTATTCTTAAGTTTGGGATCAAATTTCAAAAAACTTGGGTGGCTTTATACTCTTTCATACTATAGAGATTTTATTGGATGTTAATACTTGTACATATACAATTTACCCACTTGTTGTTTGACCGAAATTTAAGTTGCCTACCCATGGTTTGAAATTTGACACTTTATCCACCTAAAATTAGCTTAGTTAGGGTTTCGTAACTCACCTTTGTTAAAAATGAGGCTAAATATGTATTTTTGCTCTCTTTTATGTCTCTCTCCTCTCAAAACATTTAAAAAAAAAAAAAAAAAACATAAAAGAATAAGAGAAAACAAGATCAAAAAGTGAGGGTTTTGTAAAAATTATGAACAAATGTTACCACCACCATAAAAGCTTCTATAAAAAATGTTGAGTTGTAGAAACGTTGTTTTTCCATCAAAATATGTTTTTTCTGTTTTTTTGGTGAATACATGTGCTACATTTCATCTCAAAATTCTATTTTCTTAGCTTTTTTGTTTTCCAAGTAGTATGGACTCTGTTCATTGCTGTGATTATTGTTTCTATGCCACTTATTGTCTTTACAAACAGTTCTATTCTATGCTTCGCATCAGCATCACATAAGGGTTGGTAGAGTATTCTGAATCTCAATTATTGTTCCTATGCCATCTTATTGTCTTTACAGACTCTTCTTGCTCAGCATCATTCCTGGCAGATTATTCTAATCCCAGAGAGAAGTTTCTATGGTGGTGGTGGTAATGTTTGTTCATAATTTTTATAAAACCATCACTTTTTTATCTTGTTTTCTCTTTTTATGTTTTGAGAGGAGAGAGACACAAAAGAGAGCAAAAATCCATGTTTAGCCTCATTTTTAACAAAGGCGGGTAACAGAACTAAACCGAGCTAACCTCAGGTGGGTAAAGTGCCAAATTTTAAACCACTTAAATTTTGGCCAAACCACAAGTGGGTAAGTTGTAATTAGCTCTACAATTTATAATGATGAACTCATGAATCTTTTCCTTTTTGTTTGCTTGATTCTGTTCTGTTGCATTGTTTCTCTTATTAGATAAGTTAGTCAGAATAATCATTGCATAGTGTCATGCTTTATACAAAGCAGAAAGATCTCTTTAGTACTTGCTCTAGTAGAAAAATGAAGATTCTTTTTAAGTCCTGCATACAATACTTATGTTTGCAAAAAGCTGATGCATCTGTACCCATACAATGTCTCACCTTAGGAGAAAAGCATTTATTGTACCCATCATAAGGAAGGATGGGTGAATGGAAATGGCCAGGTGGACCTGGATTTACTTCGAGAAAAGAAGTTTGCCAAATGTTCTGGATATAAATGGTGAGTCATGAATCTTTTGTGTTTGGCTGGTTCTGTGCTGTTGAGTTGTCATTCAGAATCAACATTGTGTAGAACCAGGCTTTGTACATAATAGAAAGATCTCTTTACCTATTGTGTAATCAAAAGTAATTTTATCTGTTATTGATGGTTCTAATGTTTTTCTCTAGTAGGAAAAGGAAGGTTCTGCTCAAGACCTGTTACTCATGATTGCGAAAAGCTGATCCAATGCCTCACAATATAGTAGAAACCAACGGTTTTTTTTATTGTTTCCATTAAAAGGATGTGCCAAGTGATGAGTGAAAAGAGCCTGGGTGGTCCAAGATTGGGCTTTTTTGTTGCCAAATATTCTGTTTTTGCAAAAAAATTTACTTAGAAGCCTCCGCCTAAAACTTATTTAGTTATGTAGCACATTTTTTGAACCCAAGTGAAACTTGAGTTCCAAGCATTGTGGCAAAAAAAGTGCTGCATAGCTAAAAAAGTTCCAAAATAAGTCAAACTTGAGTTTCACTTGGAACTTGAGTTTAGCAAACTTGAGTTTCAAAAAGGTGCTACGTAACTAAATAAGTTTGTGCCGAGACTTTTTAGTAAAAAAATTTCCAAAAACAGAATAGTTGGCAAAAATAGCCTCCAAGATTGTCTGTATTTAATACAAATAGAAAGTTACAAAGATCATCTGACTAACAGCATCTGGAAGTTTATATGATATTATAGAAATCCACTGGTAAGTCAATCCAAAACAGACATCCTATCTTTCCATTTTTCTTTTTTCAGTATCAAATACCCATTTTTATTGGTAAACGGTCTGCTTTTCTTTTATAACATTTTCACTTTCATGAAATTCAAAAATTTGGGCATGATGTGTCTGCAGGGATATTTGGTACTTGAATTTCAACTGGGAGAATTGAAATCCACTTATGTACAAATACATTCGGGTACTTCAACTCTCATTAGAAGGCATGATAATGTGTTTTTGCTAAGCCAAAACCAACTTTATTTTATTCCTTTGTTTTTGCTATGTAAAATTGATAATGTGTATCTACTACTATTTTGTGTTTTTTTTTTAACCATTCGATTATTGGAAATTAGTGGGTTATATATTAAGAATTTCCATGTTCAAAATTTCAAATCCAACTTGTTGAATGGGGATTTTGTCAAGCAGAAAAAGGAAGGTTCTATTCAAGACCTGCATACAGTACTTATGATTGCAAAAAGCCGACGCATGTACCGTTTAGAACCCATAAAATGTCACTCCATATTGCAGATGTCATAAAATGTCCCCCTTAAAATGGCCAAGTTTTCCAACATTGTCCATATTTAATACAAATAGAGAGTTATATCATCCAACTGCTAGCATTTTGAAGTCTATGTGACATCATAGAAAGCCAATGGTAAGTCCATCCAAGACAGACTTTCTACATTTTTTCTTCTTAAATAAGATATTCGCTTTCATGAAGTTATTCACAAAATCTAGGCATGATGTGTTTGTAGGGTTATTTGGTACTTGTTTTTCAATTGGAGAATTCATATCGACTAATGCACAAATAAGTTCAGGTACTTACTCTTCCTCATGTGAGTATATTTTTTTTTTTTCCCAACATAACACTGCATGAAATCGTATCATTTTTGTAGTGACAGCAACTTGGGGGAAGAGAGGATTGGCTTGAGTTGGCTGGTGTTGTGTGTGCCTGTGCAGCAGGTAAACAATGGACCATTTATTGATTCATTGTGATATTGCATATAATTTGTAGAATTATTTTTTGAGAGTTTTTTGTGATTTAAGGGGTATTACCAAAGATGGTAATTTATCTGTTGTTTGGTTAGAGTAATTGGTTTGGTAAACATTCATCCAATATATGGAGTCTAGCTCCCTCATGTTTAATGTGGACACTAGAGCGAACGAAATCGCCATACTTTTTGAAGAAGAAATTTTGGTGATTCAATTGAAATCACCGTTTATTAAATTATTGTTTGATTGGTCTCATATGGTGGGTTATATCATCTTCTAATTTCTTTCTTCCAACAAATCCTACTAACACTCCTTCTACCTTTTTTATTTATTTATTTTTTTACTTTCAATTTTCTATACTATTTACTAAATTAGTTGATCATATACTATTTACAGATGCTAGTTATTCTTCGTTTCTCAATTGGAGGTGTACTTCAGCACAAGGTGGTCCAAGTTGCCCATGTTCCAAATATCCAGATAAACTTCTGATTCCAATTCTAAGCTCAAAATATTCAAGTTTTGGTATTTTCTCTCAAATGTCCTTTTCTCTAATGTTTCATTTATAGACTAGTTGTTCCCTATTTTCTCAATTACCAAATTTCCTATCATATTATTTTTTAGTGATATCCTATAAATTTTTGTTTTAAAATTTTTATTCTCATGTAGTGCAACATAATTTTGCTTTGTAGCATATGTAGATCTTCCCATTTTACTGAACTATTATTTGAACAATTAATTTGCTTGTTTTATATGAGAAATTCTGATCAACGTGTTACTATCTTTAGAGTTTTCAGTTATTAATTTTCAAGTAATTAGGGCTCTTTATATATGTACTAATTTTAAAGGCTAACCCTGATGTATATCTGGAATTCATGGGAAGAAATGCTTGATATGAATATTAATTCTAAGATTGTCATTAAGTGCACTGGAATTTCAAACTCAATAATATTTTGTTGATGTTCTGAATTAATTTGAAGCTATTTTTTTCTTTTCATGAGTTTGTTAATTTAACTTTAGCTTTCAAACTTGAAAATAATCAGTGACATAATTTATTCATTCTTTCCTGTTATAGTTGTACACAAACTTAAAAGTCTTATTTTCTGTACTTAATAAGGAAGAGCATCTTGAAATTCCAATAAAATTGAAGGAGGCCCTGATTTCATTTTTTGTGGGATCAAATTCTGATATTAACAGAGTCATATTACCAATAATTAAGATTGCTTGAGATTGCAGTCAAATTACATTGACTTTATTCTCTATGAGTTTTCTTTCTTTTTTAATTTTTCCTTTGAAATTTCTGTTTTTAGGTCAACTGGAGCCATATTCTATATGAATTTGCAAGTGTGATCAGTGCACTATACTTGGAAACCCAACCCATAATGCATCATTTGAGGTCTAGGTCTTTTCAGTGGTTACATGATCATTGCTTCCATCTTCTATCTGTGTATATAGTATCCCTGACAATTCTTTCACCTTCCATATTAAATGTTGATTAGTTAGGCTTGAAGCCTCTATGCCGGTGACTTCAGCACTTAACTGGATGACGAGGTAGACATCTATTGTTAGCCTTTTTACTTGTTAATTTCATCAAAACATTTCACTAAAAATCATTTATACACATCTCTATTAGAACATATAAAAATACTATTTCCAATTAAGGTTTTCCTTCTATAATGGTGTTTTCTTCTTGTAAGCTTTATATTATTGTCTTGCCCAACAGGTGGCCATTATACTGGATACTCTAGATCATGCAAACATTCAAAGGATAGTACCTAATAACTTGCATGTAAGGTGATGGACCTATCTTTATAAACTAAAACCAATTGGCTAGTATTTGATATTTTTAGTATTATTTGGTTTAAATGAGGAGTCTACCCCTGAATAAATGCATGCTATTATGTTTTTGTTTATTGAGGATCCTAACAGAAAACAGATTACAAAGGTTCTACTTGGTGTCACACTTTTCGAAACTTTAGACAATTAGTGACTCGAACCATGTGCTGCTATGACCTTTTTTTAGACTTTTTGCCATTCATAGCATCTAAAACTTACAATCAATTGTAGTTAGTCCCTAGCAAGAAGTAGCAGGAGCATTGGAGATTCAGGAATCAGGCCTCCATTGGAGTCTTCTCAAGATTTTTTAAAGAAAACCTTTGATTCAACTGTACTTATTATTGACTCCTATTCTCTTCATTCCACTATTCAGTTTTCCCAAGTCTTTTCCTTTTTCAAAATTTTTCTTATTCTATCATAAAAATTATACTGTTGTGATTTGTTATAGGCACTTGGGACGATATATCTATTGTTCTGGGGAACATTTCATTTCTACTTGAACTATATATTTGCATAAAGCTACAGTATCTACCTATGGTGGAAGTGGCACATTGCCTCACTAAATCACAAATGATAATGATTCTTCATTTTCCCAATTTGAGGTCATGTAGGTTTCCACAAAATGGTCTTAAAATTGTTGGTGGAGTTTGTCTCAATTATATAAATTATTCTTCTTCTTATTTATTTATTTATTTATTTTTTAATTCTATTCTAAAAAGTAAAGTTGTGGTTAAGATGCAAAAGATTTATAAGCATTAACTCCCCTCATCTGGAAAGGGATTGGTTGCCTTTTTCTGAAGGACATTTTCTTTGGCATTTACTGGTATCTCCTTCATCTTGCAAACTGATAAATTTTTAAAACTTTGATAGAAGAATGTTTGTTAAAACATGATTGATTTAAATTTATGGATTTCCTTGTTATAAATTCTCTTGCTGACACAGTCATCATCTGTCATATAGTGTACATAAGAGCACTCATTTATTTATATCTATAATGCTGAACCTGCACCATATTGTTTATTAAATATCTATAGTTTGTTTACTACTCGTTGTTGGGTACATTATTAGCAATTTCTAAATGGGGATCAGGTACTTTAGAAAACATTACTTTGATTTTTTTAGGAGGAAAAAAAGCTACTTAGTGAAAATCATGATAAATATCTGATAGATGCTTGGTGCACCCAACTTCATTTTCTTTAGTATGAACTATGAAAATGTACATTCTTAGGAGTTTATGAAGCCTTTTAATTTTCATGTGCAGGTATTCTTGCATGTTTGGATGGGTATACGAATATTGCAATGGATTCTAAGGTTGAATTTATTCAACTTTGTGTTGGCTTTATTCCGTGCCAAATTTGCTTGTAATTTAGTAATTAGATACCCTGTATTTAGGTAGCAATAATGTAATTAAGGGTTGTGTGTGAGATAGTGTGAAGAATTGATCAAGAGTGTGCATGAAGAGGCTTCTCGCGACTGAAACTTGCGACTGAAACTCGCAACTGACTCGCGAGTGGTGACTCGCCAGAATCCAAGCACACGTGTGAAGCATACAGGAAGTTGAAGGATCAGTACAGCTGGATTACTACAGGACAAAAAGTACAGTCTAGCCATTCTGTTATTTGGCGACTAGAACTCGTAACTTGTCTCAGTCACGAGTGACTCGCCAAAGCCCACTATTTTGCAGAAAAATGACTTTTCACATACCCTACTATAAATATCCTTATACCCACGAAATGTAAAGAGTTTCTAAAGAGAATTTTGAGAGATAAACCCTAGGGAACAACAAGATTGATTCATCCACAATTTTATACCTTTGACTTTTCAAATTCCTCTACTTTCACCATCTCCATTGTTATACCATTGAGAGGATCTTTAGCCAAATTTTTACCTCACCATATTCATGTAAGTAAAGCTGTTCAAAAAGGACCAATTCATTTGATTGATGCAATGAACTTATTGTAGGATCCGGAAAGTTAGAGAAGACATGGTTAGACTTAACCTTGTTGGAACAAGAGGTTTAGAAAGTTTAGGTGCATCGGGTAGATTAGGCTTGAAGGATCTATTGTTATTCATGTATCTCAATTGATTTTTTAATGGATCATTTTACCACTTGGAGGGTGGTGGAGAGGTTTTTCGCCGAGTTCTTCGGTTTCCTCTTCGATAACACGTGTTAGTGTTATTTTTGTATTTGCATCTCTCTTCCCTACTTTTTTTCCTTTTAATTGCTGTTATGTTTGTAATTAATTATGGTTTAAAGTGTTTTACCAATTTAGATATAGCTTATATTTCATATTTCACACATATATTGTTTGAGTATAAGCTTGTATTGGTATTTTTGAAATTGGGGGTCTAAACATTCACTAGTGTTTTACACATTAAGTAAACTTTCAGAACGAATATAAGAATATTTTGAAGGGCAGTTGAAAAATAACTATGGTGATGCTTTCGTGCACAGAAACAATGGTAATTAAGAATTGTCTTCTTGTTATTCAACTTTGGTTTTTTGGTCCTTACCATATTTGATTAGACAGACAATGGTTGGGATATCTATTTTGATCCAATTTTCTTTCTTAAGCTTCATAATATGCTCATTTGGATAATTCAAATTACCGGAAAATTAAATTGAGCATAAGAGAGTTTCATCATAGACGTCTCTGCAACCTGTTTTGTAATATTTATAGATAAATTTGTCCACTCCACTTTATGAAAGTCATGCTAAATATGGCCTTAGAAAATCACCTGTTCGTATGTCACATTCCACAAAATTTTACACATCAATCATGTTGTAACCAAATAGACACTTATGCTACCATTTCATGCAATCCATAAGAACTGGATTTGAATTGAAAACTTTTTTGGCTTATAGTGTCCTCATCATGGTTTTGAAACATGGAGACTAGTACAATATTTTTATAATGGTTTGACTCAAACAAATCGTAACATGATTGAGTCCATGAATGGTGGTGGATTTTTGAGTCTTGTAGATGATGAGGCATACAAATTTCTTGAGAATTTTTCTGAAAGTTCACAACAATGGGATTTTTCCAACCGTAAAGAGAGATCTGCCCCTGCAATTAAGAAATGAGGATCGTATGAAGTTAGTGAAGATTTAGACATAAAAGCTAGGTTGGACAATCTCACTCGTAAGGTTGAGGCTTTAGCTTTAGGTAGAGGGATGAATTCTGTCAATCAAGTTCAAAGTGAAATATGTTCTATTTGTGCAAGTCCTATGCATACAACACAAATGTGTCTTTCTACAACTGGGTACCCTGATTTTTATACTGAGCAAGCAAATGCACTAAATAATTATGGAAAACCATTTGCTAGTCCATTTTCAGAGACATACAATCCAAATTGGAGGAACCATCCTAATTTCTCATGGAGGCAAAATCAGCCTCCCACAAATGTAGGTGGACAACAAGTGCATCAACAAAGTCAATTTCGTCCACCTACTCAAGCATATTCTCCCATTCCTCAATCAACACCTTAATTTGTAGCACCACCAAGACAACAATCATCTTTGGAGGAGTCTCTCAAAACTTTCACGCAATCAACTAGCCAAGCCATTCATGAGATAAAAAGTTCCACCCATTTGAATACTCAAGCTATTTCAAAGTTGGAAAATCAAGTTGGCCAGTTAGCAACCCAAGTTGGAGAGAGGGAAAAAGGAAAGTTTCCTAGTCAACCTATACCTAACCCAAAAGGACAGTATGTCATCAATGGTTCTTATAGTTCTACTCATGGACAAGAACATGTTCAGTCTATTACTACCCTTAGGTTTGGTAAGCAAGTTGATAATCAAGTGAAAATGCTAGAAGTGGAGGATGATGAATATATTGTGTTAAAGGAAAAAAGAACTCATAGTTCACATGATGATTATGGAGAAAAGAAGGACAACCCACCATCAATTCCAATTCAGGATCTTAGTTCTCCCCTTGATAGGAGGTTTGTTCCTAAAGCTCCATCCCTCAAAGTTTAATCAGTCCTCAGAAAAGTGCACAATTTGGAGACATTTTAGAGGTTTTTAAGCAAGTGCAAATAAACATTCCATTTCTTGATGCAATTCAGCAAGTTCCTGCTTATGCCAAGTTTTTAAAAGATCTTGTGACAATGAAGAGAAAGACAAATGTCCATAAAAAGGCATTTTTGACAGAGCAAGTCAGTTCAATCATTTAGAATAAATATCTAGTAAAATGTAAGGACCCTGGATCTCCTACAATTTCATGCAAGATTGGGGATCATCTCATTGAGCGAGCTTTGCTAGATTTGGGGGCAAGTGTGAACCTAATGCCATATTCAGTTTATTTACAGCTAGGTTTGGGGGAGTTGAAACCCACAACCATGACACTTCAATTAGCTGATAGGTCTGTGAAAATCCCTAGAGGTATTGTTGAGGATGTGCTGATTAAGGTGGATGCATTCTACTTTCCTGTTGATTTTGTTGTGTTAGACACTGAGCCTGCTCTAAATGCTAGTATACAAATCCATGTCATTTTGGGTCGCCCTTTCTTAGCTACATCCAATGCTTTGATCAATTGTCGGAGTGGTGTGATGAAGATCTCTTTTGGGAATATGACTGTTGAGCTTAATATCTTTGACATAAGTAAGCAAAACTTAGACAATGAGGATATATGTGAGGTTAACATGATTGGGAGCCTAGTCCATGATACTTTCATACAATCAAGTTGTGAGGATCCCCTAAAGGCTTGCTTAACCCTTTTTTATTGCAATTTGGATATTGAAAAGTCAATTGAGGAGGTCAATGGATTGTTGGATTCTATTCCTCTCTTAAGTACTGATAGCTGGCAGCCAAAAGTGGTCCCTTTTCCACTTTCTTCATCCCCATTCCTATCTATTGTAGAACCACCAAAGTTGGATGACTTTTGGGAACACCAATTGATAAGTATACTTCAAGAGCATAAGGAAGCTATAGGTTGGAAAATTGCTGATATTAAGGGTATTATTTCCTCTGTGATTATGCAAAGAATTCACTTGGAAGACACTGCAAAAGCTTCCCAACATGTTTTTGATCCAGGTAAGTTACGATCTCATTGGACTAGTCCATTCATAATATGCATTATTTATCTCTATGGTGTTGTTGAGGTTTGGATGGTCCTATTTATCAGGATTGATCTCCAGTTGTGTTAGATTTTTTTTGCAACAAAAAAAAAAAAAAAAAAAAAAAAAAAAAAAAAAAAAAAATCATTTTCTTGTTTATTTTTTGCTTTTAGATTAATATTTGTGTTTATTTTCTTGTTTAGTTTTATTTTTATTTTGTTCTAGCTAATATTTGACAGAAACTAAAATTATACTAATTAGCTTGATCAAGGTATGTCTCCTCCTTCTCCTTACCTTACTT
Organism: Quercus aquifolioides; assembly: GCA_019022515.1. NCBI lineage: Eukaryota > Viridiplantae > Streptophyta > Magnoliopsida > Fagales > Fagaceae > Quercus > Quercus aquifolioides. The sequence goes on from CM032331.1 coordinate 19,026,138, forward strand.
GTTTCCACTTGGTTCTCATGTTGCATATTAATATTTTGCTATCTTTCATTCAAGACATATATTTGAGAGTATCATTTTTAACATTGAGGACAATGTTGGGTCTAGGTTTGGGGGGATGTATATAGATTTCTATCTTTTTGTTTTGTTGTGTTAAATTTTTTTTTTTTTTTTTTTTTGCCTACCTTGAGGTTTATGTTTTGAGTTCATTATACTACTCTTGTTTAAAGAATTTCATAGCTTTCATGCTCAATTCATTGCACATGCACGTAGCCACTCAAACACAACTTGTTGTTGAAGGATAAAAGTGATTAGAAAATCTTGATGATAACAATGTGAAGACTGTAACCCCTGTGAGTTTTGAGCCAATCATTATTTTTTTAGGGTTATTTATTGTTTCTAATCTTAAAGTTCATTTGGAAGTGCGCAATATATTTCCCTTGTTGTAGTCTCATTGTTCTTTCTTTTGGCCAAGAAAAAAATAATATGATTTTACGCCACACTTGAATCTTTTAAAGTCATTGATGTTGAATGAACTATACTAGTCTTTGAGAGATGAGATTAGGCCATTTTTGTCTACTTTAAGCCATATATGTGTTTGTCTTTTTTTTTTTTTTTTGATACATTATCGCTAGTCACCCCATTGAGCCTTTTAATTAGCCTTTCTTTCTTAAAACCCCTATCCATAGTGTTTCAAGATGGAATTTGATCAATTTGTTTCAATATGGTGGTTTGTGCGAGAATTCAAAGAAGAAAGAAAAAAAATTTGAAAAAAAAAAATAGAATTCAAAGAAAAAAAAGAAAAAGAAAAGGAAAGTGTCAAAAAGAAGAAAATAAAAAAGGTTCTCATCAAATTTTGAGAAGTGAAATGTAAAGGAGTATTGCTTTGAAGAAGAAGAGTTGAAAAAAAAAAAAATAGTTAAATGGAAATTCAGAAAAGAGTTGACATTCTGACAAATCTTGAAAACACTTCTTATTATTTACCTTCACCCATTTTTATTTCATTCTCTTTGCTTTTACCCTACATTACGTCATAATAAAGTCCTTATTTGATCTTGAAGATTGTATAGTTCAAATATTGATATGACTGAGAAGAAAAAGGTGTGGTATAAATATTTTTGGCATCCTTTCATGAGACTACTTGTTCTTTCTTGATTAAGCGTTCTTTCATGTGATTTATATGTGAGGTGTTTGATTCTGCTTACATTATTCCTCTCACATATGTTGTTGAGAGTGTTATACCCCATTTCAGAGTGATTTCATTTGTTGAGTGATAACACCAGAAAGATTTGAGGTTAAGTATACTTTCAAATAGAGATTCGAGTCAAATTTATTCTAAAACTAAGAGTATGTTTGGGTTGGCTACCACTTTTCACTCACATTGAGTTTTGATGGCATGAGAAATTTCTTTAGCATTTGTAGTGTTTTTGAACTTGAACTAATCCTCTTTGCAAAAGGCAATTGAAAAAAAAAATTTGATTTTCTTTGTTTTGTTTTTTGTTTTTAGTATTCATTTTTAGAATTTTGTGGGTATATTCCCTACAAACCCTCACGAGACTACAACTCGTCCACTAGTGTAAGCTAGGGGTTTAAAGGCTTGTTGCATATGCTAAATGCAATCGAAAATTCCAGCGAAAGTGGATTAGTTAGGATATTTTCTTTGTTTTGTTTTACTCTTTATATGTTTTGCTCGAGGACTAGCAAAATGTAGGTTTGGGAGTATTTGATGTGCATGAAATATATACAATAAAATACTCACATATCTACATATTTAGTTTTACTATTATGTTATTTTGTGACTAATTATATAATATCTTTGTGTTGTAGGTAACAAGGGTTTTACATGCAAAGTGGGGCTAAGCCAATTGAATCAAGCCAACTTACATCCAGCCAGACATGAATATTAAATTTAAGTTCAATTGGAGTAAGGAATCAAAGGAAATTTGCACCAAATCCAAGTCCAATTCGGATTAGGATTCCAACCTGCACATCAGTTAGTATTTTCAGCATAACTTTCGACTCAGATGTCCAATCGAGATGATTCAAGTTGGGCTGGAAATTTAACTTAAAGGGCTACAACTTTGTAGTTTACTAGGAGCCCGAATTTTGACGTTAAATGGGCCGAAATAGTCGGTTAAGTGAAGCCTAAAAATCTGGGATTTTCTCTAAACGGGAATTTAACTTGTAATAGAATTCCTTGACCTATTTAAAGGCTTTTTAGGACAAAATTCAAGGGGGCAGAAGCTAGTGCTAGGGCTGAGATGTAAAACAGAAAATTGGAGCAAGAGGCAGTGCCGCATGTAGCTTCTCTGTAGCTTTTCTCCATGATAGCATTGTGACTATTTCTTTCTCTATTTTATTTGTCTAGTTTAATGTTTAGTATTTTATTCTTTTGTTTTCTTTCAATTACCATGAGTAGCTAAATTCATAATTAGGGTTGAGGATGAAACCTTGTTAAGGATTATCAGTAATATTTATGTGATTTGATTTTTCCCACAATAGTTGTTCTTTAATGATTTAAATTGTTCTTGCTTCATATCAATTGACTAAGATGAGATTCTAGATATGAGTTCAATCATGTTTTTCTCATGATTTAGGATTTGTCTTAATTAATTGAATGCTTGGTTTATTAATTCTTGATTATAAAATTGGATATCGTTTGTGATTTGTTTGGCTACGGATACAATTGATGATTTGGTTTTATACTTAAGAAGCGAAGAAGAACATGATTTTGATTTTTAAAATAAGGATTTTAATGAGGATATTTTCCATGATAGCAAGATTGATATCTAGATTATCATGTAGTGAATTGAGAAAAATTAATGATCATAAATATATGCTGATATGACTTGCAAGGCGGGTCTTTCCCTTGATTGTTTACATTTTTTTATTACTTTATATCTTTCGCTTAGTTTAACTATTTGCTTAATTTTAATTATTTTGTCAGTATATTTAATTTCAAAACAACCAATTTTTATTAAACTAGATTAGGATTAATTTGGTTAAGGTTTAATTAATTTTCCTACGTTCATTCAAGTCCCTGTGGGTTCGACCTCGTTCTTGTCAAACTATACTTTGGTACGGTTCGTACATTTGCGAGTATTTTAAAATTTCACAACAACCATAGTCCCTGAAAGAATTGCATGCAGACTTGCTCTCTTTGTCCACAAGGAAACATAATTTAGTTACTGTTTTCCACACTTTACATTGTTTCTTACAAAGGCCAGGAGCAAGCAATTTCAGACAAGGGGCCATAAAAAACCAGAGCATCGACCTGGGAACCTTTTTAACATAATCATCAAATTTATCATATATGAATGTTGCCCACATAAATCACTCAAAATAAAGATAACTAAGATCAGGATTCTACTAGTGTTAGCACTACCCAGTGTTGCAAAATCCAAACTAAATCAGTTGGAACACAAACTAAACCTCGCATGAGATTTGGTCCTCCTGAAGTGAATAATTCAATTTATGTTTGTATATGAGCAAAATGAACTACCTAGATTGTCCTAGTCATTTAGTCACATAAGTCTATGAACTATTTCCCACTTCTAATCTTACAATACTGTCAAAAAACACAAGTAAAACATGAACTGGCCACTTACTCATGATTCAATACCAACTAAGCATCACCTAAGTAATTGAACTAACTTCACTTTGCAAATTTGATATATATATATATATATATATATGTGTGTGTGTGTGTGTGTGTGTATTTTAAATGAATAATATGAATAACTTAGGTATGATATAGGTAAATTTATCCATCTGTTAGTACATTCCCACCTGAACAATATATGCCATTCAAGAAGAGTTTTTCATCTTATTGATAAATAAGATATTTAGGGGAAATGTTAATTAATCTGAGCCTCTGGTGGGCTAGTCATTTTAGAATTATTTTCCTAAACCGATCACCAAAATCAGTTCAACATAGGCTGATTGATCGGCCAACCAAAATAGACTTAGAAGTTGAGGGTTCATTCTCTCTCACGCACCACAAAATAGTCACAGAGCCATGCATGGCCACACGCATAGATCATATCAGACCCATGTGTCAGCATGTGATAGTGCCACATCTGCATGAATCTGTGTAGGACCATATTAAGCATGCCACGTAAGTTGCCATGCCAGCATTTGGATCTACCTGCAATGTAGCATTGTTTTGTTGATGTCAACATTAATCTACATCCTGTTTTGTAATTATAATATATAAATTTATTCTCTCCACTCTAGAAAAACACATGTTGATATATGTCACATTCCACAAAATTTAACATAATCAATCATGTTGTAACCAAATTAGACACTCGTGCTACCATTCCATTCATACTTCTGTTTGTCAAAGGTTCACAACCTAGAATTGAATTTGATTATTATTTTGGTTAAATTTAGTCCAAGAAAGAACTGTATGCAAACTTACTCTCTTTGTCCACAACATAATCTAATTAACTTTTGATTCTTCACAATTTTCATTGTTTCTTACAAAGGTGGGAGGATGCGCCTCCAATTAAATCTTTTTAACCACTAAAGAAAAGATAATTTATTAATAAAATTATAAAATTATCATATACCTATAAAATAAAAAAAAAAAAGATCATTTATGAATGTTGCCCACATCTATCACTCAAAATAAATAGAACTAAGATTAGAATCTTGCCCGTGTTAATGCTACTACACAGTGTTGCAAAATTCAAAAAGGATCAATAGGAATACAAATTGAGACCCACATAAGATTTTTTTTTTTTATAGAAAACCCACAAACTTCATTAATAATTAAAAGCAGAAGATAAATCATGAAGAAGAGCCTCTTCAAGAAAACAGGGACTCTCTTCAATCCAAATAGAAAAATAAAAAACGCCTAAAGCATGTTTAGCTAACTGGTGAGCAAACATATTGCCATTCCTATGAACATGAGAAAATAAAACATTCCAAAACTCACATGAGATTTTGTCCTCCTAAAATGAATAATTTCTACTTATGTTGTTATCAAAAAAAAAAAAACTTATGTTTGTATTTAAGCAAATTGGACTACCTAGATATCTTCCTACTCAAACATACAAATTTATGAAGAGAACTGTTTCTCACTTCTAAGTTCTAACCTTACAATATTATAGCGTTGGGCTTATAATATGAGCCCACAAATGAGAATGGTGTGGAAGGGGTTGGACCCATGGGGCTTTGGTAGTAAAGAAAAATAAGTTGTTTCCAAATAAAGACCCATGTAACATCATTTGAGTAGTAAGTTTACTCATGTGAGTTTCAGTTAGCTCAACTGGTAAAGTCTCTGATGATTGTATAAGAGATCTGAGATTCAATCCCTGCCTACACCAAAAATTGATTGGTGTCTTGGTCTGATGTAGGTTGAAATTACTTTCTTATCCACTAGTAACAATAAGTAACAACCTGTCACATATGATTTATTGTGAAAATGTTGTAAACATAGTATTTCTCTTTTTTCCCAAATTATGTTTCCTTGCACTATGGAGAAGTAATTAATCTCATGGAATTTCAATCCACTCCCTAGAAATGGAGGGAAGCAACTTGAGTGGTAAGTTTACTCTTCTATTCTTTTTCTCTGATAACCTCATTTTGTAATTGCCCCCAAATTCTTACTCTCTCTTAGTTTTCACCCTTATGTACACATTGGCGATGACATTTATAGAAGAAACCCTCAATCAAGGGAAAGCAGTTCGAGTCTGTTAGTCAGGAAATCAGACTTGTAACCAATGATTGGATTGCCATTTCAAAGATTTGTAATTCAGTTCTACAATTTTATTTATGGTTAAAACTGCTACAGCTTAGACCATCACATCTCTAGGGACCCTATTCATTGCCTGTGTTCTAAATCTGCTTGTTGCCTTGATCGGTAATATTTCCTTCATACCTATTTATCTGTCTGTTTCATAAGGTACTGCATTTACTTTGATGTTACCACTCTGAAATGTCTAAGCTTTAAATAGTTCCAATGTTGCTATGTAAATTAAACATTATCCAAGCTCCTTTGATTTACTTATAACTTGCTTGACCAGCACTGCTGCAATGATGATGGTACAACAAGACCTTTGATATTAGTTACAGCTTCTGTTGACAAGATGGTTCTAAAGAAACCCAACCAAGTTGACACGGATTTGAAAATAGTTGGTGCTGTTACATGGGTTGGGCGGTCTTCCATGGAGATTCAACTAGAAGTGACTCAGTCCTAGAAATAATAGTGTAAGAAAGTAATTGTTTTCTTTTCTTTTATGACCTGAGCTGTAGGATAAGTTTACAGTTTCTTGCAGTATACGTTTGATTTTTCCGAATATGATCTATAGATCCTCAGTCTGGCAAGTAACTCCATGTTATAGTATTTCCATATTTTATTTCTTGTTTTTGTGTGGTATTTAATCATCTACCCTTATGTTGTAGAGTTTTAATGGTCGGTGTTTGCAAACAAAATTTCAATTTAAGTTAGATATATATGTATTCTTCCATTAGTTCTATTTATGCATAGATTACAAATCTGAATGCAGACTGTATAATTTTATCTATTCGTTGTGGCCATCTAATTTATGTTTGAGAGAACCCATGGTCTTGTGTTCTATGATTGGCAGTTCCATACCCCTTGCCTCTATAATTTTGTATCATATTCAGATTTATCATTCTATCATTCCAAGAGAAATAGGCTTTGCAATATTTCATTAGATTTTTCTTTTTGATTTTTTGCGCCTCTCTAGCGTCTGGCAAGGGCCACTCTCTATCAACCATTTGAGAGCAAACATTAGATTGAAAAGGTGGGAATCCCTCACCTCCACTTGAATTATTTTTCTCCCTCTTGCCATTTCTATTTACCTCTTCTTTATTACTTTGTAACTCAATATTACCTATATGATGTTGGCAGGAGATTTCTCCAAACACCCACACTGGATACCTTAGTGTATTGTCATCAGAAGCTGGTTTATAAGATATAGAGTACAATATCTGTCTTGTGAGAGAACCAATTATAAAAGAGTTTGCTTTATAACAATGCTTGGTTTGATGCTCTTGCTGAAGTCGCCCTTTGATTTTATTAATGCTTTGCATAGTCTGGGGTTTTGCTTTGAATTAGGTTCTTGTGTCATGGAACTGATAATAACAAAACAAAATAATGTAAAACCTTCTGAAAACTTCATCTTTATATGTTCCCTTGATAATTTTTATCACAATTTCTCAGGTGGTATCTCTCACTACTTACTATATTTTATCCTGGTAATATGTTTTGTAGAGGCCACAAATGGGTTAGACTCTCTTTCTCTTATTGCTAACTTCACATTTGTGGCTTGGGACTCCAACACCGGAAAATCAGCTCCAGTTAATCAGGTCTCACCTAAAAGTGAACAAGAGAAGATACTTTGGGAGGAAGCAGAAGAAAGGAACAAAATTAGGAAAAAGAAGAGAGCAGAACGTAAAAAAGATTTTGAGAATGAAGATTCAGATAGGCTCAATGCATTGTTGGCTGAAGGGCGAATCTTTTGTGATATGCCAGCATTGGCAGATAGAGATAGCATCCTGATAAGGGATACTTGCCTTGATAATTTTTTTATTTGCCAGCCACAACAAAGAAATCACTTCTCTCTCCCCTTCAACTCCTTCATTCACTCTCCCCATTCTCTCTCTCATTCTATTACTTCGTATTATTTTATTATGTTGTATGTAAAAATAAGAAATGAGATTTTTTTTTTTTTTTTTTTTTGATAAGAAGAAATGAGATGTTGGGTGTAGGGATAAGGGCCCAAAATCACATATTGGGCCTTGGGCTTGGTCCGAAGACCTAGACTGGTCCGAGAAAGGACAAATAGTTATAGGGGACTCCGGTATTAAAGTCTCATAAGTAAGGAACGAATTGAGGGTGGTCCGAGGAGGAACTCCTTCTCAGATATGACAAACATAGCTTAAATCTATATTCCAACAATCAAAGTGATCTTCCAGGAGGTTCCAGCAATGAGGACGGGCATCATACACATATAAAGAGCGATGGGAACTTAGAAATATCTGAGGAAAAGCTACTACCACCGCATTAAATGCACTACAGCTACTTTTATGGGTGCATTTATATGGAGAAGACCACTGAACAGTGCTGCCTTGGCCCCACGACTCACAGAAGGCCAGAGAGGGTGTCTGATGGGACAGGTACTCAAGTAAGAGCTTAAATGATCAATAAGTGTAGGATCAAGATGGACCAAAGGGAACTATATGATGTGAGAGACCCTCCATTAAAAGGGGATCAAGAAAAGAGAGAAAGAATATTGTAGCAATCAAAATTGCACTTCTAATCATTTTAATTGATTTATAGTCAAATTTGCCTCCTTGGACATTAAATTCACTCAGCTCTATTTTCTTTGTTCTTGTTTGATCATCTTTTAAATCCACACTAGCCGTTGTCAAATTTATTAGGGCCTAGTTCTCCAACCCACTCTCTACAAATTTTATTGTATTGGGCTCACTGGGCCAAGGTTCCATACACCTTGGGCTTGGACTGCAAAATGGGTCCTTACAATTGGCACTGTCTGTGGGAAGAACTGGTGCAGTAGTGAGTGCAACGCCTAAATATGGTAGGATCAGGTCCACACCAAGCAGAGTCTTTAGGATCCCAGCATGGCAACCCTTTTGTTAACCTTGAGCAAAAAGGTGACCGCGAGGGAAGTGTGCATACCACACATACTAGTAAGAGTCAACCTCGAGGTGGAAGCCATATCTCTCATGCAAAGAGCAACAGGGGCATGCAACTGGAGATTGACCAGTTGAAGAGGAAGTTGCGCCATGCACGACGAAGGCGAACTCCCTCCAACTCTGATATTTCCTCTAATGACGAAATGGACGTTAACTACAAGCGGAGGTCTCGAACCCCGCCTAGCAAATCTTTCTCCTACGAGGAGGAACAACGTCACAAGCGAAGAGTTCGAAGCCCACCTCGTAAAGGCGTGGGAAACGACGCTATGAGCAAGGCCTTGAACCAAATCTCCAAGTCGCCTCTCATGCGCAAGATTGAAGGGGCGAGACTTCCTCGATGATTCACTCAGCCTGCTTTCACTATGTATAACAGTAGAACAAATCCCGTGGAGCATGTAAGCCACTTCAATCAGAGGATGGCTGTCCATTCCAAGAACGAAGTCTTGATGTGTAAGGTTTTCCCATCCAATCTAGGACCCCTTGTAATGAGATGGTTTGACAGCCTGAGAGCATATTCCATAAGTTCCTTTAAGAAGCTCACCTAGGCATTTTGTTCCCGCTTTGTCACCTGTAGCAGGGTTCCTCGGCCCTTGGCTTCCCTACTATCTTTAAGCATATGAGAGGGAGAGACCCTGAAAACGTATTCGGATTGATATAGGGAGATGTTCAACGAAATAGATGGTGACTTTGATGATGTGACCATTAGTACCTTCAAGCTTGGCCTTCTGGCCGATCACGATTTAAGGAAATCTCTAACTGGCAAACCTGTCACCAGCGTGCGCCAACTCATGGACCAGATTGATAAGTATAAAAGGGTCAAAGAAGACCAGCAATAGGGGAAAGGAAAGGAAAAGGTTATCCCTCAAGAGATGAGGGATTTCAAGTCGGACCGATACAATAACAACCGACCACGAAGAGATTTTTCTAGGCAGTCAAGATCTGCCAATCCTCAAGCAGTCAGTGCTGTGTTCCGAGAGCCAGTGCATCAAGTTCTAAAGAAGATTAGGCATGAGCCATTCTTCAAATGGCCAAACAAGATGGCAGAAACCCTGCAAGGCGCAATGAAAAACCTCTATTGCCAATACCACCAAGACCATGGACACACCACGGAAGATTGTAGGAGTCTGTGGGACCACCTGAACCAGCTCATCCATGAAGGAAAGTTAAAGCAACTCTTGCATCACTCTAGTGGCAAGGGGGGCCAGACAAACTCAGAGTCCCGAAAAGATGATTCTACAAGACCCCCCTTAGGAATGATAAATGTCATTTTTGCTGCTCTAGGGAGGACCGGTTCTTGCCCTTCCAGGGTGATGTCTATGGCTCGGCTATCCACCGAGAGTGCTAATCAGGAGCCAAAGAAGGCTAGACTGGAGATCCAACCAATTTTGGGCTTCTCAAATGAGGATAAGATCAAAACCATCCAACCCCACGATGAAGCTTTGGTGGTCACGCTCAGAATTGGGGGATATGATGTAAAGAGGGTGTTGGTTGACCAGGGCAGTGGTGCTGAGATTATGTACCTTGACTTGTACAAGGGGCTAAAATTGAAGCCCGAGGACTTAACTGCGTACGATTCACCCTTGATAAGTTTTGATGGGAAGGTCGTTATTCCGAAGGGCCAGATTCGACTTCCTGTGCAGACTGGATTGGAGGTAGTCGAAGTAGATTTCATTGTGGTGGACACCTATTCTCCTTACACAGCCATTATGGCCAAACCTTGGCTTCATACCCTAAGGACTGTTTCTTCTACCTTTCACTAGAAGGTGAAGTACCCGTCCAAAGGCTAAGTCATGGAGATTTTAGGAAATCAATCCACATCTAGGCAATGCTTGGTGGTTGCTGTTTCCTATCAACCTGATGCCGAGCCCTCGGCCTCCGCTGAAGGTGGTTTATAGCAATTAACAGCCCCGACGTCACCTGTCATATGTCTATATTATTACAGAGAAAAAAATCCCAATTACTATTGTTGGCCCAATGACATAAAATCATGCGAAGTTGTTCACTTGAAAAGATTATATTGACAAAGTTGCTGAAAATTTCATCACATGGGACTTTTTTCTTTTTTTGGCTAAAAAAAAAGTGGGAAGATTGGTATGATTGGACAAGCTAGAAAGAATGTATAGTTTGATAATGCTAAGTCTTGGTTGCTTGACAATTGAGTACTGTCCCAAGTTGAAGGCATTGCCACACCTGCTTTAGACTGCATGTTGGGATTAATGCTCTTAAATTTTATTGTATGATGCTATATATGACATTATAGCGTGATTAATAAAGTTGTTTTATTATTATCTAAAATAATGATAACATGAATATTTTAACATTATCATATAGTCCATAAGATGCATAGTATGTGATTTAGTTACAGAAGATATAAATCACAAGTTTTTTGTAAACTCTAGGGGTGTGTTCGGTTCGGTTTCGGTCGGTTTGTATGAGTATGGCCAACCGAAACTGAATATTTCGGTTTGTGAAATTCTCAACCGAAACCGACTGAAATGGCTGGGAAACCATTGGTTTCAGTGTATTTCGGTTTCAGTCGGTTTCGGTCGGTTTTCGGTTTTCCTAAGAGAGGGTTATTGAGATTTTCAAAACCACTCTTTCAAACGATAAAGCAAAAACCAAAGCATACAAAATCACACTCAAAATCGATAAAAACCACAAGCTCAAAACTTTTCACACAGATAATTTATTTTCTAAGAAGCAAACAAAGAAAAAAAATTAACAAACCCAGTAAATATTAACAAACCCAGAAACCCAAAAAATATTAACAAACCCATAAAAAATAACAAACCCAGAAAATCCCTTTGCTTTCCCATGTTTTCTCACGACCCAAACACCAAGCACCAAGCAAAGTAGCAAACACAAAACCCAAAAAAAAAAAAAAAAAAGAGAACGGCGAAGCAGCGTACCGGCGAAGATAGCAAACAAACCCAGAAAATAAGAGCGAAGCAGCGTACCAGTGGGTTTTTTTCGGTTTCCTTATCATTTATTTTCTAAGAAAGCAAACAAAGAAAAAAAATTAACAAACCCAGAAGGCAGAAACCCAGAAAATATTAACATACCCAAAATAAATTAACAAACCCAGAAAATCCCTTTGCTTTCCCACATTTTCTCACCACCCAAACACCAAGTATTAAGCAAAGTAGCAAACACAAAACCAAAAAAAAAAAAAAAAAATGAGAGAGAGAACGATGAAGCAGCGTACCGGCGAAGAAGTGTACTGAAGCAGCGTGATAGAGAGGGAAAAACGGCGGCGTGATGGAGAGAGAGAGAAACGGAGGCATGATAGTATGACAGAAAGAGAGAGATGGGGAGAAAGAGAATGACTAGAGAGGGAAAGGGGAGAAGAGAACGGCTGCTGTTGAAGGCTTGAAATGAGAGACAAGTGCTGAAAATAGGGTTATAAAGCAAACCCCAAAACGACGTAGTTTTGGTAATAAAGAGAGGAAAAATAAAAAGGCTATTACCAAGGGTCGAACCTAGGATGACTGAAAAACAAGCGCGTGTCCTTACCGCTAGGACACCTTGAACTTTGTTGAAATAATTTGTACAAATTACTATTTAATATATTTCGGTTCGGTTCGGTCGGTTCGGTGTATTAGAATTTGCCACCGAAAACCGAACCGAAATTTTCGGTTTTTATATAATAAAACCGAAACCGAACCGAACCGAAACCAAACCGAAATTTTTGCATCGGTTCGGTCGGTTTGAAGCGGTTTTTTCGGTTCGTCGGTTTTTTGCACACCCCTAGTAAACTCAGAATTTTAGTTCGTAGTCAGTGATGAAATTAGGCATTTCATCTGCGAAGATTATAACGTATCAACTAAGATGATTTGTCTTGATCATAGAAGTGGAGACTTCTAGTTGGTATGTTGATATGTTTTAAGAGTTAAGACATATTGGACTAGACTGCTGTGAGATTTATTATTTTCCTAACGACTATCAAATGAATAATAAATCTCACGACTTCTATTTACATCAACTCTTAATCCTGAGAGAATAATAAACCTAATCATGAAGTGTAGGTTGCTTTGATATATCAGAAGTGAGATCTAAAGTCATGATCAAAACCTCAGTATGTTGGGCAGCCACATTTAGTATTGATGGAACATATATTCTCAAGATATAATTTATAATCTCTTGACGGAGATATAAAATATTTCCTTGAGATAAGTTTAATAGGTTTGATTATTTAGAATGTTAGGCCTAACTACTTTAGTAAAGAGTTACTAAAGTATATATTTATGAAATTGGATTTCATAAATATATGATGAATAACTTAAAAGATTAAACCGGGTACTTAAGGATTAAGATGTAATAATCTTCAAAGTGACAGTCTACATTCATGACTTTGTATTACTATGAATATTTTATGAAGGGGTTGCATGTATAATAAAGTCTTGGTATATAATTTATTAATAAGGCCTAGAGTGTAATTATATTTATATAGTAGTATTAAATATAATTAATGGTAACTTTGGACTTATCAAGAGTTGACAAAAAAGCCCAAGGCCCATTGGAGCTAGAGTCTCATTTGTTCCCTTTTGTCCCACTCCAAGCCACATATTAAAACTCAATTAGAATGGCCCAAAAGGCTAGTCCAATTAGATAATTAGTTTTAAGGAGAGAAACATAAAGAATTTTATGAGACACTAGTGTGGAATGAAATGGTGTGTGTGTGAGAGTGTAAGCCACTCTATTATTTTCCTTTGGAAAACTGATTGAGAGATCACACTCCTTGGGCACAAGTGGAATTAGAGTGAAGATTAAAAGTGTTCCCAACTTCTTCTAATCTTTGTTTTTGAATTTCACCACACCAAGATATGCTCTCTTGTTCTTAAATTCTAAAATTTACATAGTACATGTTATCAATTGCAAATGAAGTAGATCCGTTAATTTTTCGCTGTGTATGTTTTGTATGCGATACAAACATGTATTTTTCCAACACTGTACTAGTACAAGAATTGATTATCAGTGGGTGTCCTCAGCTGGAACAACGCTGTCACAAAGAGAAGGGGGAGTGTGGGAGTAAGCGCCTACGCACATGGTTCTATTCTCACAATGGGTGAGTACCCCTGGCCTAGGGTGGATCATGGCAGAGAAATGGAGTCGCCACCTAGATTAGGTCTAGGAATCATATATTAGCACTAGGAACCATATATTAGCGCCCTTCATGGAAGGACTGATCTACTATCAGAGTACATGTTCGAAGTTTAGGTATGGGCATGGGAAGATGTTAGGCATCCAACCCGTGGGTCGGCTTCCACTCATTGTGTTCCACGTCTTAATCTCATTAAAGGCACAATCAATATTATTATTCTAACTCACACACGCCCTAGCATGCATCTAAAGCAAGCAAATATGGCATATTCATCCCAAAACCTAATACATCTATCATGGTGTATGAACATACATCCCTAAAGGCAAAAACATAACAAGGCAGAATCAACAAAACATGTCAAAGCATCTAAACATCAAAGATATGACATTCAACCAAACATGTTCATGTTCATCAATTGAAACAAGGCCATATTCAAATCAATGCATGTTCATGTGAATGCATGACTTACCTTATTTACCTCATTTACCTCATTGCATCACAACACCTATGCATCAATGCATGTTCATATTCATATGCATGTTCATAGTAAACAATCAAATCAAAACCCTAACTAGCATCAAAGAGATAAAATAAACAAAATAAAGTAGGGACAGAGAAACAAAGATCAACAAATAGGCAAAGCAGACTAAATAGAAGCTAAAACAAGTGAATGAAATAAACAGAAAACAAACAGAAACAGAATTAGGGTTTCTGGGTAAGAGTATGTGTGCGCATACATAGGGTTTGCATGCGCAGCCAAATTGTATGCATATGGATACTTCGAGTATACACATGTAGTAAGCATGCGCATGCATACACGCCCTAAACCCTAACCCAGAAAACAGGAACACTAAACAAGCAGAATCTAAAACCTAACAACTTAACATGCTTAATACAGAAAACCAAAATAAACCTAAGGCAAAAATATACTTTTGACCCCTACATTTTGAGTTGATTCTCATTTTGGTCCCAATTTTGATTTTTCTACTATTCTAGTTCCTAAAAACAGAAAATCAATTCTATTTTGATCCTTGCTATCAACCACTAACAGAAAAATATTATGTGGCAAACGGAAGGTCTTGCTTGCTGACATGATGCTGATATAGGCATTAAAATATTATTAAAAAAAAGTTATTTGGCATTTTTTAAATGCCAAATTAGCATTTAAATTAAAAAAAAAATTAAAAAAACATTAATTCCTCAATATTAATTTTAATTTTAATTAAAAAAAATTACTTTCTTTCTTGTTCTTTGTATTCTTCCCCAAGATATGATTCATATTCTTAGCAAATTAATCCTTATTTTCTTATCATTTTTTTTTTTTTTTGGTCTTTCTTGATAACCAAACACATCAAAACAAAATAAATTAATTAAACGTCTTTCTTGTCTTTTTTTTTTTTTATTATTATTTTTTTTTTATTGCTTTCATTATTTTTTCCAGAAGAACATGGTCATGACCTTTGTGTTCTTCCCCAGTGTTCTTCCCCATAACCAATCTCCAACAAAGAACCAAACCCCAAACCTAGATCTCAACCAACCCTAAACCCATATCTCTCGCAAAGCAAACCTTAGCCTTCAAACCCATAAATTTTCTTGACAAACAAACACAGAAAAACCCACAGGAAAATCAAACAAAAACCCCCAAATCACCACCACCGAAACAAAGAACATGAACATCAAATCCAAGCAAAAGAATAGAAACCCAACGACCAACAAAGCACCTCCACCAAATCAAATCTTTCAAAATTTCCTAGCAACCAGCAAAGCCTTAAGATTAAATCCACAAAAAATCCTAAGCTAAAAACTTTTAAATCAACCTTAAAGAGAGGAAAAGAGAGACAGTAAGGTAGAAAGAGGTGTGAGAACCACTGATCTGGGCTTCACAACCACTAATCTAGGCTCCAATATCGAATCGACGACTATGTTGAGTTGTCGTCAGATTTGACAACAGCGAAGACATCATCTTTGAGGTGAACCTTCTCGATGGGTTCCATGGGTTTTCTTTCTTTGACAGCAGTGGCAACCTCATCACTGAGCCTTGAACGAGTTCGATGGTGGCGGAGATGAGATTTCAAGATTAGAGAGAGTTTAGGTCAGATCAAGGTTTGGGTTAAATCGGCAGAGATGAGATTTTGAGATTAGAGAGAGTTTGGGTTAAAGAGAGATTCCATCAAGAGTGAAGAGGGAGAGAGAGAATTAGAGTAGAGAAAGTGTAGAGATTGTTTTTAAATTTGATGACTGATGAGTGATGAGGTTAAAGAAAAAGAAAAAGAATTAAAAAAAGATAATGATTTTTTTTTAAGAAATAATTTTAATTAAATTAGATTTAAGGTTTTTTTAATTTAATTTCTTTTTTTTTTATGAATTTTATGATGCGCCTTTTTAGAAAAAAAATTTAAAAGCTGACGTGGCATTTAAAAAATGCTAAATAACTTTTTCAAATAATATTTTAATACCCACGTTAGCATCATGTCAGCAAGTAGGACATTCCGTCTGCCACATAGGAGTTTTCTGTTAGTGGGTTGACTGTAGGGACCACAATAGAATTGATTTTCTATTTTTAGAGACTAGCATAGTAGCAAAATCAAAATTGGGACCAAAATGAGAATCAGCCCAAAATGTAAGGGCCAAAAAGTGTTTGTTCGCCTAAACCTAAACTAAACAGGCATGTCAAAGCACATATAAAACAAGAGGAAAACAAAGGCGAAGCTTAGAACATTTACCTCCAAACAAAGGCTCCTTAGCTTGATTTTGACCATTCCCCTCACTCAATCTAGTCACAGCCAAACCAAAATCAGTTAGTAAATCTTTGAAACTCAAAGATCAAGACTAGAAAAGGTCTCAATTAGAAAAATATTGACTTGAGGGTGTTTTGTGGAAAACTCCCTCTTTGATTCACTATTTTCTAGTGAATCTTGTGTGTTTTCCTTCAAAATTCATCCTCCTTTGAAAATCTACCATTTCAGGCTTTATATATTCGAAAATAGGGGTTTGGGGTGGCTCCCTGACGATGTGGAATTCGTTCCAAACCAAGATTTAATGTAGAAAACCTTTCCTTTCTGGTTTCTGGAACCCTAGCATGCGCACATATGCCCGTGTATGCGTACGCATGCATAAAGCATGCGCACACAGAGCTTGAGCATGTGTGTGCATATGTGTGTATGCATGCCCTAGGGTTTCCGTGGCCTTTCTTTTCCAAAAATAGATTTATTATTCCAAAAATAAGTTATATTTTCCATAAATACTTTTTTCAAGTCAATTTTCATTTAATCAGGCTTTAAACCAACCTTGGGCTTTAGAATTATTCATCATTGGGGAATGGAGGCCCGAGTCGTAAAGGGTACAAAATGCGATGTCTACGGGGAGGACTAGACCAAGATATCTCATATCCCACGCATCAAAATTCAGACTCGATGAAGATATGAAGCTGAACCTTATTAAGGTTTTGGTAACTTAATTTTTACTTTTTCATGTGTTGATGTTTATATTTTACTGTAACAAATTTATATCCAAGAATATTACAATCTGAGCCTGAGAATTGATGCTTGTTTCTAACATAAATTATTATTATTATTTGGTTATGTACCTAAAAGCTTTCTCCTTTTTACTTCTGTTTCCCCTTTGGGTTGGGATCTTTGTTTGTTTTGTTAGCTAAAAAGCTCCATTGCTCATAGAATAACCTGTGTTACAAAACTTTCGGCATGTTACATCCTACTTTTCTTTTCTAATAATTTTAATTTATTGCTAGTCTCTCTTCCCCTATGATTGAAATTACCTCATTCTTATTTGTCATCTAGATTTCATAAAATTTAGTCCAAAGGTATGGCATTGCTCAGTTGCAGTGGAGGCATGGAAAAGTAGCTGCTTTAGTGAAGTTTGCACAAAATTTTCAACCCATGAATTCATTGATGCTATGCATTAAAAATTGTATAGATTAGTCTTTTTATTTTGTACATTTTATTTTCCTCTACTCATTTTTATAATTTTCATTTGTGCTTTTGTATTTTCCACATATGATTTTGTAATTTGTTAGAATTAGTTAGTTTGTTAGTGATATTTTCTTATTTATGATATTTTATTAGGCACATCTATAATACAAGAAGTTTATTTATTATTATAATCTGTCTAATTTGTGCAGGACTTGGACATTCTTTAGCCTGGGTGGCAGGGGACTCATATATTCATGCTCTTCAAGTGTCTACACTAGGGCTATCCAACACCCACCCGGACCCGAAGAATCCGACCTGCCCAACGCTCTCCGACCCGATAACCGCCCGTCCTGAGCAGTGGTTTAGTTGGCTGCGGGTCGCTGGCGCAAAGACCCGATGCCATCAGTTCGAGTCTCGGTTTGCCTGTCTGAGAAACCGAAGCACCCAACCCGCCTGATGCCTTTCTCTCTTCCAGTCGCAGATCTCGTGTTTCGGCCGAAAACTGGTAAGCCTAAACTGAAAACTCCGTCAATATAAAGAGATCTCGGTTGGATCTCGACAAATATTGCAACATCTCGGCCAGATCTCGAAGGATATGAAGGAATATTGGCCAGATCTGTCAAGATCCGACAAGATTTCGGCCAAAATCCAGCTAGATCTGTCGAGTCTGGCAAGATTTTGTCCAAAATCTGGCCAGATTTCGACCCCTGTAGCGAACCTGAAACCGACCGAGATGCACCCGAAACCGACAAGACCCGATCCAGCCGATCCGAAGCTCCATACGGGTCGGTTGCGGGTTATGATTTCTCCCACCTGAGTTTATCGGGTCGAGTCCGGGTCGGGCACAAACCCCACCCGGACCGACCTGTGGACACCCCTAGTCTACACCAAGATTGACTAGTGTGGGCATATTACCTAGCTAGATGAGGCATGTTCATTGGCCGCAAGGTACAACACCTCTCTTTTCAGTTCAGGCATAAAAACTGTAGGGCTGCTCATAGGTTGGCAGTTTTTGCAAAGGGGTAGCACAAACTATGGTTTGGATGGGGGAGACTTCTTCATGGATTGTGTATTTTCAATTGCCCAAGATGTACACCTTTTGTCCTTTAATAGTTACTTCTTAATAAAAATTCCTGTCATTTTTATTTTTATTTTTTTAAAAAAATTCAATGACATGATAATATTTAAACTATTTTGATGATGATTATGATAATAATAATAATAATAAGTGTGGATTTAACTCCAATAGGTAGCACAATCATTTCCTGAGGACTATGCTTCCTGGTGCAAACGTCTCTTGTTCATATCTCCCCTTAGACCAAAAATTATTAATAAAGAAAGTTAAATTACAAATTATACCCTCTAAGATCTGTCTCTTTTCATTTCATCTCTATAGTTTCAAAATTTTTAATTTTTCCTATAACTTTCATTCCATTTTCAATATGACATTCTTTTTTTTTTTTTTTTTTGGTAAGAAGGAAACTGATGTAAAGACTAAGGCTGCGTTTGGTTCAACAGAAAGTCAATTCCGAGTGTAAAATGATTTCAGGGGAAATTGTTTTCCAGTAAGGAAAATGAAATCCGGGTGTTTGGTTCTGCAATGAAAGATAGTCTAGAAAACGATTTTCGGTGTTTGGTAACATTCTAAAAATGCTATTTTCCTAAAAAATTTCACATTTTCTCAGCCATTTTCTCAACTCCCAAACCCAGCCACCATCATCCACCACATAACCAATTAATCTGAAAAATCATAATCAAAATCAAAAACCATTAATCTCAAAATCAATATCAAAACCATCTACCAAAACCCATAATCCACCACCGTTGAAACCGACAAACCACCATAGCCAACGATCCACCACCCCCAATCGACCACCATCAACGCTTAAACTCACCCCCAACCCACCACCACTGAAACCCATGAATCACCCCAACCACCAATCCTCCAAAACCCAAGCAAAAATGTTATTTTACAAAAATAAATAAAAATAATAAAATTAAGGCAGCGATGGCGTGGGTGGAAGAAGGATGGGTTTGATGAGTGAGAGAGAGGACGAAGGTGAAGTAGATGAGAAACTACCTTCACCGGTAGAGGGGCTTGCAGGCACGACGATGAGGCTATGGGTCGAGGACTGAAATGCAGTGAAATCGGGGTGGGTTTAGCTGGGTTCATTGGAGATGGGTTGAGCACGACGGAGAAGCTGAGGCGGTGCGATCAGATCAGCAATGGGTTTGAGCGGTGCAATCAGACCGGCGGGGCCGTGGGTCGAGGACTGGATCTGGGCTTTACCGGCGATAGCTCTCTCCGTCCTTCGACTTGGGCTTGGCGTGAGTGATGAGAGTGAGTGAGGAGAGAAATTTTCTAAGGATGGAAATGGTTTGAAGGTAAAATAAAAGCTGAAATGGTTTTACACCTGATGGGGCTTATTTTACAGTTAACGGGGAATTCAATTTCCGTTTGACCCAATTTTCTGTGCTTACCAAACATATAGAGGGGTGTAAAATGATTTCCTGAAACCTTTTTCAGCCAAAACAAACGCACCCTAAGGAACAAAGTAAGAGTTATAACAAAAACACAACTCATAATACAAACTGTAAGGACACAAATTGATTCCCAAGCCCAAAAGGTAAAAAGGTCTAGGCCTTAAGAGCCTAATACAATGAATTTGTAGAGAGTGAGTTGGAAATCTAGGCTCTAATAAGTTGGATAACAACTATAGTGGATTCAAATGACAATAGAGTAAAGATACACTGATTTTATCTAAAGAAAATCGTCATCGGCACAATCCAAGGAGATCAGTTCTTGGTATATAATTCTCGAATTTGATTAGAAGTACAATTCTTATTGCTACAGTATTCTTCTCTCAATTTTCCGATCCCTCTTCCTTAGGGTCTTTTTTCTATTTTATACTATCTTCCTTCTTTCATCTCTACCCTCCACATGTAGATTACATTGTTGGTGTTGATCCTTGTCCCATCAGCACCTTTCTAAAGTCTTTGGAGAGTAGCTGTAAGGCTGAAAATTACAGTTTAGGTATCACTTCCTTATTAATGCGGCTAGAGAGTTAGCTACAGAGCATTCAATGCGGTGATAGCAACTTTTTCTTAGATATTATATGGCTTCCCTCTGTCCTGTGCTTCTAGAATGCTTGTCCTTATCAACAAAACCTCCTGGAATGTTGTCCTGGATGGCAGACCACACCGTCGGACTTCGGCTTTGCTCAGCCGAGGTGGCATTCATCCTCAGACCACCTTCTTGGACTCTTACGACCAAACCTTACCTCTTCATTCATTAACATGGACTCCCATTAGTGTTTTACCCATCCTCAGACTACTTAATGTCCTCAGATTGGGCCCCCGACCCAATATATATATAAATACATACTATTGGGCATATCACCCCTACAATAGCCCCTCGAAATTCTCCTCTTTGGCTCCTCGGGAAGAAAGGAGGATTTCGATGTCACTACAATTACACTGCTCTTATCATGTCTCATCTCTGCCTGTGCGGGTACCTTTTTAACTGCCCAATGCATGCTCTTGACGCTTCGGCATCCGAGACGCGCCTTCATTAAATTTCTGTGGCTCCATGTTCCCAACGTTCTATGGTGCGAAGCGGATCCAACGACTAAGGATCCCATTGGAACTCGGGCGGGAATTTTCCCGCTCGTCTCTCTCTCTCTCTCATATAAATACCACTTGAATGCCCCACTTACTCCACTTTTACACTTGTTCACTTCAGTTGCACACTTATTCAATTCACTCGTGCCCTTCACAAATATCAAGAGCCAATCCGAGGAGAGTTTTCTTCTCTGAGTAAGTCTTTTTAAACCACTCCATTTATTTTTCCTTCTACTTTTCTTCACACAGTGTCTTCTTCTCTTCGACCCTTTTAATTTCCCTTCGTCTTCTTCTCTTGTTCATTTATCTCTGACAAAATGGGTAGATTTGCTTATTTGGTAGACTCCGCGAAGGGTATAGAAAGCTTCTAAGCTCAATATAGAATCCCGCCAGGAGTCTCCATTAGGTATTGTAAGGAAGGGGACTGGCACACTAACAGGCAGGAGGGAGAAGTGGTAATCCCAATGATTGCATTTATAGAGAGAGGGATGAGAATCCCAATGGGCACAATCACTAGAGATTACCGTAGGGTCCATAGATGAGCTCCCACCCAATGTGCCCCAAAAATGTTTAGGATTTTGGGTAACGTAGACGCCCTTAATGAGAAAATAGGCCTAAATCATACCTACCATGATGTCAATTGGGTCTACAACCTTCACCACTTTTTAGGCAGGGATACTACCTCAAAACTAGGTACCTCGAGGTTAGGCTTATTTCATGCCTCCCTGACACCAACAAAGGCATGAACAAAGACTTCTTGATTGTTTCAAGGGAGTGGCACGATGGCCTCCCCTGCCCGACGAGAGAGGGGCAACCATGTGGGGTTTTAGGTCTAGGTTGATTATTTCAAAGTCACCCTGTTTTCCTTTTGATATATTCTGCACCTATTTACTTATGTTTATGCTCGTAATTGAAATTTTTTCCTTTGATTTTACAGATAAGAACGCTGTTATTCACAATTTCAGTCTTGTCAACCAGCCGAGTTTAGACAAGATATTGAAGGCTGAGGTGTTCGTTCATAGTGACAGTCAACTAAAAGCGGCACACTTGATACTAGGCTACAACCCCCTCTCATCAAGTTTCCAAGCGCCGAAGTGCATGATTAAAGCAAAGGACCCGCGCTTGCATTTAATCAACGTTGCTGTGTCGGACTTCCTCCACCCAAGTCTGGGACCTCAAGGAGTGCTAAAAGTAGAACTAATTTTTTAGTACAAAGCCGAGGACCAAGCGACCCTTTCACAGCCAGCCACTAAAGAAAGAGAAGAAGAAAACCGACCTGAATCCCCAGAGATTTTTGACGGTGACTTTAACCACCTGCCTTTGGCCCAAGTAAACCAAACGCAAGGAGATCCCTCCATTCCTGAAGCCATAGGGATACAACGCAAGCCCAGGGCTGGTCTACTGGAGGTTATGAAGTCTCAATCTAGGAGAAAGGCACTAGAGAAGACTTCCTAGGCTAAGCTTCCTCCCTCTCCGCCTACTCAACCTCTCTGGCCTGACCTTGTTGATCACAAAAGGAAAAGGGATCAAAGGAGTCAAGAAGTGGTGGAAGGAAGGAAAGGCCCCTTCCCTAAAGAGGCCGAGCTCTAGAGGGGAGCTAAACAAGCCAGGGTAGCACAAACCTTGGCAGATAAAGGGGTGACACTCAGGTTAGGGTCCCCGCCTGGACGCCTACCCTGGTGTTAGACAGAGTTGCCTTACTCGCTAATGCATCCATCAGGGATTTCCAGCAGGGGAGGGCAGGGTATGTTGCTGATGCCGTGGAGCAGGCCTTATTGCTCCTTGGGGACATGGCCGACCCGAGGTCACTGAGGAAGCACGAGGTCTTCCTCAGTTTAAAAAGAGACCTCACTCTGGTAAGTCTACCAACTACCTTCATTTCCCATTATCATAGCAATAATATTTTTTATACTTGTACTTATACCTTGCTGATTTTATTACTTCTTCTTCTTTTTCTTTTTCTTTTTTAAAAGTTGTCCAAGCTACCCACAGAGCTGAGGAAATAGTCATCAGCTCTCATAAGGCAATGAAGGAAGAGGAGGGTAGGCGTGTTGCCGCCATGAAAACTTTCGAACTAGCAGAGAATAAGTCACAAGACCTCAATGCCAAGCTAGTTGAAGCTGATCGAGACAAGAAAAGCGTCGAGGCCGCTTTGGACAGGGTGGAAAGGTAGGCAAAGGCTCAGCGCAAGCAGCTTCGCCAAGTCGAGGACGAGTTCTCCACTGCCAAAAGCTAAATCAAAGTCCTGACGAAGAAGTTGGAGGAGGCCAAGAAGGCCAAGGAGCAGGCCGAGCAGGACGGCTATGACGTGGGCGTGGCAGAGACTGAGGAAACCTTCAGGGTTAAGGTCTTGGAGGTGTGCAGATTCTATTTCCTCCAAGTGTGGAACGAGGCCCTCGAACAAGCTAGGGTTGAGGCCTCCTCTGCCCTTAGGAGAGCAGAGAATGTGTACTACCCTCTAGCCATCCGCGCCTTGGGCTCCAAGGCTGACTCAGTCTCCAAGGAGGCAGATAAAGGCAAGGAAAGCCCAACCAAGGCTCTTCCCATAACCAACATCTCCCCCGAGGTGGTAGAGCAATCCGAGGACGCTGAAGGGGCAACAGACACCACCAAGGAAGTGGCCCATGATGCCTACCTTCCTCCAGCCACCCCCCAAAGAGCCCCCCCAAAAAAGAGGCTTCCCACAACATGGAGATCATGCTGGCAACTCTCCCCATACCCTTTAAGGAAGAACTCAAAGGTAAAGGACCAACATCCACCACGATGGCCTCCACCCAGCTTCCCAAGACTCAAAAGGATAAGCTTGTAATAAAAATGAAGCCTTAAGTTGTCTTTTTTTTTTCCTTTTTTTTTAAATTGTTGTTTTTGTTTCCATAAGTTGTAACCACCTTGTTCTTTTGTAACCCCTTTGCTTTTTCTAAGGCTTAAATTAATGAAAATTATAAACGTTTCCTTTACTATTGTGATACTAATGCAAATCTTGATATAGCTTCTGTTTTATTCAACACTTAACCAATGTGAAAATGAGATGCAGTTTCATTTAGTTATCTGCATAAATAATAATGTGTTTGAAATCTCGACAAAGTATTTCTTTTACTCCACTAACATACAAAATGGTGGAGTATCCATATATGTTTAACTCCACTTAACCCCCTACTGATTAGTAAGTCTAAAGGACTAGAAGGACAATCAATTCTCAAACAGATAACAGGTATTCCTGCAAATGCTTTAAGTGATGCTCATGAGTGTCTATTTGAGCATGTTACTACAATAAAGATCTCTGCCATTTAGAATGGCTGATTCTATTTGACACTTAAACCAATAATAGGAAGTACTAATTTACCCAAAGTATGTGGTTCGAGGAGCTAGACATGACTAAGGTTCTGTTTAACACTTAGAAGAATGATACAAATAACAGGTATTCCTGCAAATGCTTTAAGTGATGCTCATGAGTGTCTATTTGAGCATGTTACTACAATAAAGATCTCTGCCATTTAGAATGGCTGATTCTATTTGACACTTAAACCAATAATAGGAAGTAAAAATTTACCCAAAGTATGTGGTCCGAGGAGCCAGACATGACTAAGGTTCTGTTTAATACTTAGCAGAAGTAATAAGAAGTATTAATTTACCCAAAGTATGTGGTCCGAGGAGCCAGACATGACTAAGGTTCTGTTTAATACTTAGCAGAAGTAATAGGAAGTATTAATTTACCCAAAGTATGTAGACCGAGGAGTCAGGCATAACTAAAGTTCTGTTTAATACTTAGCAAAATGATATGAAATATTAATTTATCCAAAGCACGTGGTCCGAGGAGCCAGGCATGACTAAAATTCTGTTTAATACTTAGAAGAATGATATGAAGTATTAATTTACCCAAAACATGTGGTCCAAAGAGCCAGGTATGACTAAGACTCTGTTTAATACTTAGCAGAATGATATGAAGTATTAATTTACCCAAAGCATGTAGTCCGAGGAGCCAGATATGACTAATGTTCTGTTTAATACTTAGAAGAATGATGGAAGTATTATTTTACCCAAAGTATGTGGTCTGAGGAGCCAGACATTACTAAGGTTCTATTTAACACTTAGAAGAATGATAGGAAGTATTAATTTACCTAAAGTATGTGGACCAAGAAGCCAAGCATGACTAAAATTCTGTTTAATATTTAGCAGAATGATATAAAGTATTAATTTACCCAAAGTATGTGATCCGAGGAGCTAGACATGACTAAGATTCTGTTTAATACTTAGCAAAAGTAATAGGAAGTATTAATTTACCCAAAGTATATGGTCCGAGGAGCCAAGCATGACTAAAGTTATGTTTAATACTTAGCAGAATGATATGAAGTATTAATTTACTTAAAGCATGTGGTTTGAGGAACTAGGCAAGACTAAGATTCTGTTTAATACTTAGTAGAGTGATATGGAGTATTAATTTATCCAAAGCATGTGGTCTAAGGAGCCAGACATGATTAATTTCTGTTTGATACTTAGCAAAATGATATGAAGTATTAATTTATCCAAAGTATGTGGTCCGAAGAACCATGTATGACTAAGGTTCTGTTTAACACTTAGATAAATAAGAAGTTTAACACATATTTTAACAAACAAAAATATGGCAAAAGAGACTTTTATTAATAATAATACTTTTGTAGGTTATTTACATTCTAGGGGCGTGGTACAACATTTTTATCTAAATCTTCAAGATAATATGCACCTATTCCAGCCACCGAGGTGATGCTATATGGCCCTTCCCAGTTGGGCCCTAATTTTCCCCAGGCTGGGTTCTTTGTAGTACCCAAAACCTTTCTTAACACCAAGTCCCCAAGCGCTAATGGCCTTAACCTCACGTTGGTGACGTACCCTTACTTGAGCTTATGTTGATAATACGCCAATTGAACCATGGCATTTTCTCTTCGTTCCTTAATTAGATCCAAACTCTTCTCTAGCAACCCATCATTATTGCCCAGAGTGAAAGAGCTCGTCCTTAGCGTTGGGAATTTGGTCTCCAAATGGATCACAGTTTCGGCTCCATAAGTCATTGAGAAGGGGGTCTCCCCCGTTAACCTACAAGACGTGGTCTGATATGTCCAAAGGACATGTGACAACTCTTCCACCCATTTTCCCTTTTCATCATCCAATCTCTTCTTGAGTCCATTCACTATGACCTTATTGACAGTCTCGGCCTATCCATTCCATTGTGGATAAGCCTGGGTGGAATACCTATTCATAATGCCTAGGTCACAACAGTACCTCCTAAAGGCTTTGCTGTCAAACTGAAGGCCATTGTCCGAGATGAGGGCATGAGGAATCCCAAACCAGGTGACAATATTTTTCCAAACAAATCTCTTGGCATCCACGTCCCTGATATTTGCTAGTGGTTCAACTTCAACCCACTTAGTGAAATAATCTGTGCTGACCAGCATCCATCTCTTATTCCCTATTGCCTTAGGGAAGGGTCCTACAATATCCAAACCCCATTGAACAAATAGCCAAGGGCTGGACAGAAGATTAAGGACTCCCCTTAATTAGTGAATGTTCGGGGCAAATTGGCATTGGTCGCACTTCTTCACATACTCTTGTACTTCCTTCTGCATGTTTGGCCACCAATATCCCTAAGTGAGGGCTCAATGAGATAAAGATCTACCTCCTGTGTGACTTCCACAAATCCCTTCATGTAACTCCTCAAGGAGTAACTCTGATCTTCAGGGTGTATGCGTAGCAAATATGGCCTAGAAAAAGAGTGCTTGTACAACTTTTGGTCCTCGGGCAGCCAAAATTGAAAAGCTTTTCTTCGCACTTTGTCAGCCTCTGACTTCCCATCGGGCAAGATATCCTCCTTAAGGAGTAGCACTATAGAGTCCATCCAGCTAGGTCTCACCCTAATTTGATGAATATGGACTACCTCTCTTTTCATCTCAGTAGGCTTACACAGGTCTTCAACAAGGATAAGCCGAGGTAAGCCCTGTGCCGAGGAGGTTGCAAAAGTGGCTAGAGAATCAGCATAGGTGTTTTCACTTCTAGGGATTTGCAGTAAGTTGAAATACTTAAACCCTGATTGTAAGTGCCTAACCTGATTTAAATATTCTTACATTCTCATATCCCTGGCCTCTAACTCTCCCTTTACCTGGCCCACAATCAATCTTGAATTTGAGAATCTCCACTTTCTTTCCTCCCATTTTCTGAACTATAGTCATCCCTACCAATAGAGCCTTATACTCAACCTCATTGTTTGTGGCCGAGAAGTCCAATCTTAAGGATTTCTTAATAGTAATATTCTCAGGAGATATTAAAACTAGCCCTACTCCAGATCCTCTTTGATTCGCTGCACCATCAACGTATACCATCTAGGATAAAGGTTCTTGTAAGGAGACCATGCCAACTAATTTTCCATC
Source organism: Quercus aquifolioides (assembly GCA_019022515.1). Taxonomy (NCBI): domain Eukaryota; kingdom Viridiplantae; phylum Streptophyta; class Magnoliopsida; order Fagales; family Fagaceae; genus Quercus; species Quercus aquifolioides. The sequence goes on from CM032331.1 coordinate 19,053,875, forward strand.
CATATCCTGCTTCTCTACCTCCTCTTCTGCTGGGGATTCAGCAAACTCGGCCACAAAATCTACAAGGACCTGGCCATTGATAAAGGTGTGAGGCATATGCTTGATATTCTAAGCCCCTAGAATCGTCCCCTATTTGACAATCCTCCCTGTGAAATCAGCACTCCGAAGTAGTGATTGAAGCGGAAGTTATGTTAAAACAACAACTGTGTGGGATTGGAAGTAGTGAGGGAGTTTACGTGTAGTATGTACTACTGCCAAGATGGCCTTCTCTAGTGGTAAATAATGAACTTCGGCTTGATATAACTACTTGCTTACATAGTAATCTGGCCTCTACACTCCATTGTCAACTCGCATCAGCACCAAACTTACGGTGTGGGAAGCCATAGTAATGTAAGCAAACAAGACCTCATCTACCTCGAGCCTAGACATAACAGATGGCTGAGAAAGGTACTCCTTAAGCCACTGGAAGGCGAAGGCATACTCCTCGGTCCATTCAAATCCCTTCCACTTATTCAACAACTGGAAGAAGGGTCTACACCTACCCGTTGACCGAGAGATAAATCGATTCAAGGTAGCAGTTATTTTTGTTAGCTTCCGGACCTCTTTGGGATTCCGAGGTGGTTATAAACTGTTAATTTCCTTAACCTGATCAGGGTTGACCTCAATTCCACGATCGGTAACCATATAGCCCAGAAATTTGTCTGATCTTACGCCAAAGGAGCACTTAGAAGTATTGAGTCGCAGTTTGTGTTTCCTCAATATTTCAAAAATATTCTCAAGGTCTCCCACATGTTCAGAAACTGCCTTACTCTTCACCACCATATCGTTTATATAAACCTCAATATCTTTGCCCAATTATGGCTCGAGCATCCTGGTCATCATTCTCTGATAGGTAAACCCTGCATTCTTCAATCCAAAAGGCATCACTTTGTAGTGGTAATTTCCAATAAGGGTGACAAAAGCTGTCTTCTCCTAATCACCCAAAGCTAGTGGTATTTGGTGGTATCCCTGGAAGGCATCCAAAAACCTCATTCGATGATGACCTACAGTTGCATCCATTAGCTGGTCTATCTAAGGCATGGGGAAAGGGTCCTTTGGACAGGCCTTGTTCAAATCTGTGAAGTCCACACATATTCGCCACTTTCCATTCTTCTTCTTCACCATTACAGTATTGGCTAGCCACTCAAGGTAAAGCCCTCTTTAACAGCCTCGGCCCGCTTAAGTTTCGTCACTTCATCTTTAACAGCATCAAAATGGTCTCTAGATGAGCGCCGAGGAGGTTTTTTTTTTGGGTAATAGATGGATTGACATTCAAATTGTGGCAAATGAAGTTTGGGTCCACCCACGGAGCTTCATAAGCACTCCACGCGAACACGTCAATATTCCTCTTGAGAAACTCTATCAGCTCTTCCTTCTCCCAAGGAGGCAGCTGAGCTCCGACTTGGAAAAACTTTTCCAAATCATTGTCTACAACAATCTTCTCTAACTCCTCATACTTCACTTCTTCGGCTATGACATCCATGGATAACACCGGAGTTCTTGATTGCTATAAACCCCTATCAGCAAAGGTCGAAGACCCAGCTTCAGGCTGATGCATAATTATAGCTACCAAGCATTGCCTAGCCACAAACTGGCTTCCAACCAGCTCTTCAACCTGATTCCTGGATGGATATTTCACTTTCAAGTGAAGTGTGGAAGAAACAGCTTCTAGGGCATGGAGCCAAGGTCGTGTTACAATGGCTGTGTAGGGAGAATAAGCATCCACCACAATGAAATCCACCTCCACCACCTCTGAACTTGCCTGTATAGGTAGTCTAATCTGGCCCTTTAGGATAACAACCTTCCCATCAAAGCTCAACAAAGGTGAATCATAACCTGTCAAATCCTCAGGTTTTAAGTTTAGCCCCTTGTATAAATCAGGGTACATAATCTCTACCCCACTACTTTGATCCACCAATACCCTCTTCACATCATACCCCCTATCCTAAGGGTGACCACTAGGGCGTCATCATGTGGTTGTATGGTTCCAACCTTATCTTCATCCGAGAAGCTCAACTCTGGTCGAATTTCCATCCTAGCCCTTTTTGGCTCATGGCTAGAGTCCTCAGTAGGTGACCAAGCTACAGACATCACCCTAGAGGGATGAGAACCAGTCCTTCCTGGAATAGCGAGGATGACATTAATTGTGCCCAAAGAGGCTCTTGAAGAAGCATCTTTTCGAGATTTCAATCCTGCCTAGCCCCCTTGCCCGTTGGGCTAATACAAAAATTGCTTTAACCTCCCTTGTCTGACCAGCTGCTCCAGGTGACTTTACAAAGTTCTGCATTCCTCTGTGGTGTGCCCTCGGTCCTGGTGGTATAGGCAATGAAGGCTTTGATTGCACTTCATGGGGTTGCCTCCCATCTTATTTGGCCATTTAAAGAATGACTCGTTCTTGATTTTCTCTAAGACTTGGTATACTAGTTCTCAGAATACCGTGTTAACCATTTGAGTAGCGGTAGACCCCGATTGCCTAGCAAAATCTCTTCGGGGCCGGTTATTGTTGTATTTGTTCGACTTGAAATCCCTCATCTCTTGAGGGATAACCTTAGCCTTCCCTTTCCCTTGTTGTTGGTCCTCCTCGACCCGCTTATACTTGTCAATTCGGTCCATGAGTTGACGTACACTGTTAGCAGGTTTCCTGGTCAAAGACTTCCTCAAACCATGCTCGGCAAGTAGGCCAACCTTGAAAGTTCTTATGGCCACGTCATCAAAATCCCAGTACTTGTTTGAGTACGTTTTTAGGGTCTCCCTTTCTCGTATGGTCATAGACAACAGGGAATCTAAGGGCCGAGGAACCCTACTGCATGTAATAAAGTGGGACCCAAACGTCCAAGTGAGATCCTTAAAGGAATCTATAGAACCTGCTCCCAGACCATCAAACCATCTCATTGCCACATGCCTCAGACTGGACGGGAACACCTTGCACATCAAAACCTCATTCCTAGAGTGGACAGTCATTCTTTGGTTGAAGTGACTTACATGCTTTACAGGGTCTGTTCAACCATTGTATATGGTGAACGTTGGCTGAGTAAACCGCCGAAGAAGTTTTCCTCCTTCAATTCTGTGTGTGAAAGGCGACTTGGAAATTTGGTTTAACACCTTGCTTATAGCGTTGTTTCTCAAGCCCTTGCAAGACGGGCTTTTATTCTTACGCTCACAGTGGTAATCCTCATCACACGAGAAGGATTCACTGGGGGGAGTTCTTGACCTGGGTTTGTAACTACCATCCCCCTCATCATCAGAAGAAAAATCATAATGGGAAGTAGTTCGCCTTCGCCGTTCGTGGCACAACTTTCTCTTCAAACAATCAATCTCCAGTTGCATGGCTCTAGTGTTTTCCTTATGAGAGATATGACTCCCACTTCGAGATTGGCTCCTACTAGTATGAGTGGTATGCACACTAACCTCTTGGTCCCTTCTCTGCTCAAGATTGAGGAAATGATCTTGACGTTGGGACCCCATGGATTCCTTGTAGTTTGGACCTAAACCTACCATATTTGAACATTAAACTCACTACAACACAAGAAATTCCCACAGACGGTGCCAATTGTAAGTACACGAATTGATTCCCAAGCCCAAAAGGTAAAAGGATCTAGGCCCAAAGAGCCCAATACAATGAATTTGTAAAGAGTGAGTTGGAAATCTAGGCTCTAATGAGTTGGATAACAATTATAGTGGATTCAAATGACAATAGAATAAAGATAGACTGGTTTTATCTAAAGAAAATTGTCCTCTGCACATCGAGGAGATTAGTTCTTGGTATATAATTCTCGAATTTGATTAGAAGTACAATTCTTATTGCTACAGTATTCTTCTCTCAATTCTCTGATCCCTTTTCCTTAAGGTCTTCTTTCTATTTTATACTATCTTCCTTCTTTCATCTCTACCCTCCATGTGTAGATTAGATTGTTGGTGTTGATCTTTGTCCCATCAGCACCTTCCTGAAGTCTTTAGGGAGTAGCTGTAAGGCTGAAAATTACTATTCAGATATCACTTCCTTATTAATACGGTCAGAGAGTTAGCTACAAAGTATTCAATGTGGTAGTAGTAGCTTTCTGTTAGATATTATATGGCTTCCCTCTATCATGTGCTTCTAGGATACTTGTCCTTATCAACAGAACCTCCTGGAACGTTGTCCTGGATGGCAGACCACACCATCGATCCTCAGCTTTGCTTAGCAGAAGAGACATTCATTCTCGGACCACCTTCTTGAACTCTTATGACCAAACCTCACCTCCTCATTTACTAACACGGGCTCCCATAACAGTGTTTTACCCATCCTCGAATTACTTAATGTCCTCGGATTGGGCCCCCGGCCCAATATATACATAGATACATACTGTTGGGCCTATCACCCCCACATAAACCAACATAATCATAAAGCAAATTGATCTCTATGGGAGGATTATCATAAATCACAAAATCTTGCTGTAAGGTAACTCCCTTCTTTGCCAACTAATCAGCACATTGATTACTGTAAGGTGGCCCCCTTCCAGGAATGATTAATTTTTTCTCTTGGAATCTACCACACCAAATTCTTGCAGACCAAAATAAGAGATGAGTGAGCAGTATTAGCATAGGACACAGTGGCGGATTTTTTATTTAGTCACTAAAAAGCTTAAATTATATAAAATCTAATAATAGAGAAATTTTAAATATATCAATGTCACACAAAAAAAAAAAAAAGTGAATACATGAAGTATTACAATGTCATTCTACTAATAAGAAGAAAAAGAAAAATAGACTAATAAGAGATAAAGTGAGAACTGATAATGTTGACATGAGAGTACTCTAAAATAATGAGAGAGAGAGAGAGAGAGAGAGAGAGAGAGAGAGAGAGATATATAATATTTGCTACAATTGCGAGCCAAGTTGCCGAATAGAGCAAAGTTGTTGTGACTACAAAGCCAAAGAGAACAGAGATGTCAATGCTACCAAGGAGAACACAGGACCACAATATTTCACTTGGTACTATTTTTTTTAGGGAAAATGAAATTATGAATTATTTGTATATAATGGGTTGAACGAATTATAGATTTGAATGATTATGGATTTTAATTTTTTTTTTTTTTGAATAACTTATTTACTTGTTGTTTTTTGGCCTGGTTTTGTTTTTGTTTGGGTTATTTTTTATGTTATCTAATTTTTATTCTTGTTATTTTTTTAAGAGGTTACAGATTATGTTTGAGGGGGCATGATTATTTTTGGAGTAATCCTATATCCACAATATTTTTACAATAAATTTTATGTGACAAACTGTTATTGGTAGGTAAAAAAATTATGTCAACATTGAGCCCAAATTAGAAGTTGTAACAGTTTACCACTTAAAATTTGTTGTGAAAGTATTGTAAAAATGATGTGGACGTAACATTACTCTTATATTTGTTGAACCTAAATTCTTGTTATTCTTAGATTAAAGTGCTCAATACTTTTTTTAGGGTGGTCAAAATAAATTAATTTAGTATATTATTTTTTTGCTTCAAGTATTTATATAAATTTTTTATTTTTTATTTATTTTTTATTTTTTTATGTCAAGGTGTTCAAAATGTGGAGCCGTCAATCATCCAATCCACAACAATTTTAGCATCCGCCTGCACCGTCTCATCTCAACAGTACTTAAACCAAATGGAATTTTTTTATTTATTTTATTTTTATTTATTTATTTTTAACTAACTTAAAATGTATTATTATTATTTTTCCTATTTTACACTTACCATTTTTCCCCTATCCTTTTTTTTTTTTCCTTTGGCTATGCCCTCTCCTCTAGTGGTAGAGCCAAAAACAATTTTCAAGGGGGCGTGTATGTGTATATTCTAAGTATTATTTAAGGGGCTTTTCTTATTTGAAATCCTCAATTTAGATGTCCAAAATACTTTCAAATTCATCCGTTTTTAAGGTATAAATCATAGGGTTAGACATGTAAAATTAGTAATTTAAAAACTCCTAATTTTTAGCTAAATTAAAATAAAAAAAAATAGTTTTTTCTCCCACCTCCACATTTCTCTCTCACGTTAGTTGTCAAGTACTAATACAACTTCTTCTTCTTTTTTTAAATAAAAAATAAAACAACTTTTTTTTTTAAAAATAAAAAATAAAACAACTTTTTTTTTTCCATAAACGTACGTTTTTTTACTATCACTAAACTGTTTTTTTCCCACCTCTAGATTTCTCTCTCACATTAGTAGTCAAATACTAATACAACTTTTTTTTTTAAAAATAAAATAAAATAAAACTACTTTTTTTTAAATAAAAAATAAAACTACTTTTTTTTTCCTTACAAACGTACCTTTTTTTTATCACTAAATTTATAATGGCACTATTTATTTTTGCATTTATTTATTTATTTTTTTTCGTATCCCTACCAATGATGAAGGAAAAGAGTGTATGGTTGTTGTTGTGTGTAGGGCTGTCCATCTCACCCGCCGACCCGCCCAACCTGCCCGTATCCGACCCGCTACAACCTGATCCGACAGCTCCGGTGGTTGGACGCGGGTCCCGAGCTCCAAAACCCGACGCCGGTGGTTCGGTTTCGGTTCCCTTCCTTCAAAACTAGTTCAACCCGACCCGCTCGAAGAGAGAATGACGAGTTACGATTTCATGCTTTCCGACGAGTTTTCCAGCGCGATTTGGCAGATTTCGGCGACTAAAACACTAGATCCGGCGATTCTTGGCACGATTTGGGGGAAAAAGCATCGGATTTGGCGAAATCTTCTACCAAATCTGGCTAGATCGCACCGGATCTTGGACGGATCGGGAGAGATCTCGTCGTTTTCTACTTTTTTCGTCCTCTCCGGCGGGTTTCGGCCTCATCTGAAACCGCCGCTCACCCGACAGGAACCCGACTAGTAAAACTCGACCCTAATACAGGTCAGTTGCGGGTCCGGCACCTCCCTACCCGATCTTCGGCGGGTCGGTTGCGGGTTGGGCACACACCTGACCCGCCCAACCTGTGGACAACCCTAATTGTGTGTAAAGAAAGAGAAACAATTAAAAAATCAAGAAAATTTGAGGTTTTAATGAAATGTAATGTAAATTAGATAATCTAATGTGAGGTTTTTTGAAAAGTGAGCATGTAAAATAGAAAAAGTAAGTTATGATGCTAAAACAAACAAAAATTTGTATATAAACTGATGCGAATGCTCTAAGTCTTTACATCTTTACAAAAAAAGAAGAAGAAGAGAGTATGTCTTGACATGTCTAAAAATATACAAGTCAATTGATAAAAATAAAACATAATTAAATTATGTATGATATACATTATTTACAACTTGATTAAAGAGCTATGTATGATATAAGTGTAATTAAAGAAAACAAAAATGCAATATTCAACTATATAAATGAATTACATGTTTTTAGTAAAATTCTAGGGGTCATTGTTTAAATACTCAGGGAGCACATGAGGGGTGAGCCTTATTGTCACGCCCTAAACCCAAAAGGGTCCAAGGCATGAGAAATACATCCTATAGGTACTTATAGATTTTTCCTTTTTGGACAACCAACTATAAGAGATCTTTATTTTCCTTTCATTTCCACATGATAAGAATATATAACCATAAATCTCCACCTTACAAGTCAGAGCTCTATAACACATTTACAAACAATAACTAAAAATCACATGCTTCCACATAATACGTGAATATATATATATTACAGAACTCTTGGATTACACAAAGTCACAATCTTATCAAGAATAAGAAATCTTAATATCGAGTCTAGGCCTACCACGCCTAAAGCTAACAAACCTCAAGTGACCAACCTCCAATAGAATTAATTAATGTCTCAGTGAACATAGCAAAGTCGAGTCACCTACCATTTACAACAAAAGTCTCCAAATTTAACGTAGCACTTCAATCATCACCAACGAAGTAAGCTTCATATCCAAGGTATAGCTAATTACTCTAAAAAACTGTTAGAGGGTGGGATGAGCTAAAGCCCAGTAAGTAGCATAATTAGTGGGGTAGGGGAAATGCAAGTTTCATTTTCAATAATAATAATATGACAAGAATAATTTAATAATGAAACACAAAGTTTCTTAAAGTAGATACCTTGAAACTATATACTATAATCTGTGAGCACTAATAATATAATTCCAAAGCCATAAAATCTAACATATGGTAATTTATCTCAAATATACCACACTACCACATAAATCGGTCAGGGGATCCACCCATTCACAACTGGCATGATATTGTCCTCTCTGGTATGCAGGCTCTTGGCCCCATGGACAGCAACCTCACCCATACCCTCAAGGTTTTTCTCTCCCCCCATGGGCAGCAGATAGAGCGCGTCAAATAGGACCTCTCTTGCATGTGGTCTCTTGGCCCCATGGGCAGCAACCTCACCCACACACAATCAAGGAACCTCTTCCCCTCATGGACAGCAGGAAAGAACGCATCATCCAAAGTGAAAGGGCACTGACCTGGATTTGATTCCATTGTCACAAAGACCACGGAAACCAAATCGGGTGATCACCGGAAAATCACACATGACATGGTGTTAAAACCACACAAGCTCACAGGTTATGTTAATTTAAAACACATAGTTCATATCTAGGTTGTTTCAGAAAAACCTTAAATAATCTAACTTTCACAAAGTTTGTAAGGTTTTTAACTTCATTCTTGTCAAGAGATTTTCTAACAATTTCTCACATGATAAGACAAGATAAGCATCTTTAAATTTTCTAATATACCATAAAATCCAAGATTTCCTTATCAAAGATTAAATAAAAGATGTTCATTTATCCATATCAACAAATTCATGCATTTCCCCAAATGCAATGCCAAATATGATGCATTTTCATATATATATATATATATATATATATTAAGGTTACGACATAATAGTTTTTAGGAAAGTATAATTTCCATAGGTAGTTTCCAAAAGCGTGTCTAACCCAAAAACATTTATATAACATGGTTATTTTTTAAAATCCCATTAAAAAGCTACTTACCTCACAACTGCAAAAGCCTAATTCTCCAAGCTCCAAAGAGATTAGCTAGAACCTAAACAATGTCAAGTAAACCTATCACAATAAGAATAAAGCTTGAAATTGCATCTAGCCACAATTTAGGAATTGCCAAATAATCACTTAATTAGGCAAGCCTAGTATTTAACCTCATCAATAATAATATATTCCACTTCCATAGTTTCTCAACAAATTGATTCACAATGCATAAACTCCAATTTATAAAGTTAACCTATTTAATATCATCTCCAACATTATCACTAGCTTCCATAAAATTTACACTACATCATTAAGAGACCCATGAAAGCAAAATCAAAATATCCTCCAAGACAAGAAATTTAAAACTCCAACTAACTCCAAATAAACCCAATAACAATGGAAAAATTGAATTTACCAACCATCACATGTTATAACTCAAAATCCTCAAATTTTCCATCATAAATAGACCTTAGGTAGTCATCATTTGCACAAAACATATACCCACTCATCAAATAATTCCGCCAACACAAAACCCATACATACAAACACATAAATATCACTTTTAATGCTCATAAATCACATGGGTATCATTATTAAAGCTTAGATAAACAATAACCTCAAGCAAAAGTGTAAAACCCACCAAAAAAATTAGAAATTTTTACCTCAAAAAAAAGATGTGAAGGTGCTTATGGGTTCCCAAGAATTTTCCAGTTATCTTGCCGGAAAATGATGGTGGAAATGATGGTGGTGGTGTGGAAGTACCGGTGAGAGCAGAGAGGAGTGTAGGAGAGAAAATGAAAAAAAAAGAAAAGAAAAGAAATGAAGTGAGCCGGCCGAAGAGGAGATAAGATGAGTGAAATGAGTGGTGGGGAATGGGTGGGGCAGGTGGGGTAGTTAGGAGGCACGTGTGAACTCAAAATCTGATCCTTACTTCTATTTTTTTTGTCTGACTGGGACGTTACACCTATGGTGGAACTCGTGTGGGACCCACCCCTCACGTGAGATAAGAGAGTATTGATCTTGGAGTATCCAATAACTTCCCATCTAGATACCAAACTTGTTACTATATTAGCTTCATTATCAATGATAGAACTAAAATTTCATCTCTAAAGCATGAATCGAAAATTTCTCACCATTAAAAAAAATATATATACTAAAAACAAGATTTTAATAAAATATAATAAAAGAACACACACTTTTTTCTTAATAAATTTCCATTCAAATTATTTATCAAAATAGAACTCAACCCTTTTTCTTAATCTTGAAAATCACCTATAATTTTTTTTATAGAAGAAAATACTTTTAGTCATTTTATTCAAAGGGCTTTAAATCAGCCAAAACGATAGCATTTAAATTTGGTGAAACAGACTCCATCCAGACTTGTAAGGGGGAATAAAGTCTTACTCTTTGGGCTAAGGCGTATACAACTGCATTGCCTTGCCTATTGATATGAGAGAAAGAAAAGTTTTGTAACAAGCTAGCATAAGACAAAGTGTCTTTTATAATATCACCTATAATTGATTCTACATTAAATTTTACAATAATTTATTTTCAATGGACAACATTTAAGAGTATGTTCGGAAATCATTTTTCATTTCATTGAGTGCAAAAGTCACATATTGTATAAGTAAAAAAGCTTTATAGATCCTATATATATATAAAAAAGCTTTATAGATATTCCACAAATAAATAAATAAAAAGATTTATAGATTTCATCTCCATTATTTGTGTGATTGCTTTAAGGACAAAAATGGAAATAAGATAAATTTAAATAGTGTACTTTATAGGTTTATACTAAAGAGTTACAACAAAAAATTAAGGGGCTAAATTATAAATTGCACACTTTAACTTTGTCTAAAATTCAATAAAGTCTTTCATCCAATTCAATTTCCTAATTTTCAACTCCGTTTAATTCAGTTCTCTTATTAGTTTTCATCAAAATTTAGTCGTTAAAGACTCTCGGACCATATAGTTTTGTATTGAACATAATTGAAAGTTTATACTGCAATTCAGACAAAGACAAATAAAAGGAGAACAAAACTTAACAAAAAGTAAAGATATACATGTGAATTGAATTTTAAACAAATTTAGAAAGTGTAATTTGTAAAAATTAAATTTAAAAAAAAGGGGGGGCATGAATTGAGGACTTGAGGTGAGGACATTTTTATTTATTTGATTTGAATTGAGGATATTTTTATATTTAAAGAAAGGAATGTAGCGTGAAGTCAAGTTACTGAGGGGAGGGATAGATTTATTTAATCTGATCGGGTGTAGCAGACCTTTCTTCTCTGCCTACCGGTCACTCGACTCTTTTTATGGCTTGTTTGGAAGTTTAGAGAGGGAGGAGAGTAGAGGGGAGTAGAGGGGAGGGGAGTAGTGGAGAATGAATCCCCTCTACCTTGTTTGGATGTTTTTAAAATTAGTAAGGGGGAATGGAATAATTAGCCCTTCCCCTTGTGTAATTTTGTTAATATAATAAGGGTAAATTAGGTAATTTACTTGGTCAATAGTTTATATAATCTACTCCTCCTTCAAATCTCTCCAATTTGGGGGAATTAAAAATGGGAGGCTAGAGGGAGTTGAAACCCCTCTAAACTCCTCCAAACCCCTCCCCCTCATTCCTTAAAAAACTTCCAAACAAGGTAATTAGATTACTCTCCCTCCCTCTACTCTACTCCCCCTCCTTTTTTAAACATCCAAACAAGCCAGTGTTTCCAACCACGAGTTTTGCGTTGATGCCTCCGTGACCGCGAGAGAGACAGAAAACCATCATTCATATATATAGATTCCTCAACCGCTTTCTCAAAACAGTTAAAAACTAAAATAACTATAAATCTTATTTTACTCTCAGCTTCCTTCATACAAGAAAGAGAAAAAGCAAAGCAAACAAAATTCCTTTATCCCATTTTTTTTTTCTCTCTCTCAGATTGGAGCTTCTTTCAGGTCCGCCATGGCTGCTGCTTCTTCTTCTTCTTCTTCTTGGCCAAAACGCCGCGTTTTGGCGAATTCTCTGATCCTCTTCATTCTGATTGGCCTGTCGTGTATCGTCGCCGCTGACGATGTCAAACAGGACGACGATGAATCCCCTAAATCTCCGTCCTGCGACAACCCTTACGAGTTGGTAATTTTATCGAATCCCTCTTTCCTTTCCAATCCCTAATAATTGAATCACACAATTTCTTTTTCTTGTTTCAATTACCAGATTTTTTTTTTTGGTTCAGATTCCATTTTATATGTCCAATTTTACATTCAATTACACATAATATGGCATTTATTTTGGGTTTTAGATTTTTCTGATTAATAATTGAAAATTTTAACATATTTGTTTGTGGGATCTAATTTGTCGGTGGAGAACTGAAACCGAAAAAGTAGTTTAAAAAAAAAAAAACTATTTTTATTTGTAAATTGCTTAATGGGCTATTAAAGAATGTGGCCGGAAATTCGGTATACGATGGCTTGGTAGCTTGAGGCCAATAAGATTTAGATGTGATGAATGGGTGATCATTTTTTTTTTTTTTTTGCCTTTTTGTCTGGAGCTATGAATTAGAGCTTAATGTTTGGCTCTCAAGCTTGCTTTAGAGCTGTGCCAAGAGTCTTGTAGCTCAATTGTCACTTCTTGGTGTTAACGGGGGAGACAATCTAGGGTTCAAATCCCCGCTCCCTCAACTAGGAAAAGAGAGGCAAAACATTGTGAGGGGCGAGATCACGGTTAGTAATTCCTCAAATCATTAGGAATTAGGAATAGGAAGAAATATTGAACTACATACGCCATGCCAAAATTAGTCAAGGGATGAAAGTGGTTTTTTCATTAAAATTATAGGGAAGAAGTCAAAAGTAATGTCCCTATGTGAATCTGAAAATGGAATAAAAGAAGTATTTGAGGTGTGACTTTGGAGTGATTCTTGAGAGAAATATGAGTGAGATTTCTTGTGAAGTGCTGTTGCCAAGGAGGGAATACCATTTGGTGAATACTGAATAGAGATGGTTTATGTATTAGAAATATGGGGAGTTTTAAACCAAGGTATATAAGGGAAATGAATTAGGAGATTGATTGGAATTTATCGCGATGTTATTGAAGGATCTATACTGGCCTTTGATTATTTTGAATACAAAAGATCCAGGAAGACCGATTTTAAGAGTGACTTATGAGATTGGAAAATTTTCTATTATAGTGAGGACGTGGCTTTGTGAGATGGACGATTGCATGCTTGAAATAAAGGGACTTGAAGGGTCCAAATAGAGGGAGTTTTTTAAGTGGTCGTTGATTGTGTCAATGCAGCACCTCATGGAGGATTTGTATACTACTTTGAGAAACTTCTACTCATTTGGCTGAATTTCAAGAAGTCAACATCAATCATATATATGGAGAAGTAAATTTTTATTCAACAAAGACTGAAAAGAAGAGTACACAATACATTCTAAATTTTACAGTTTCAAGTTTAAGCTATTTAAGAATTTTTTTTAAGGTAATAACAGCTTTATTGATAATAAAAGCATGATGAATTTATGATAGTAAACTCACTGCACTGAAAAGAATACAAACCAATCAAAAAGAAAGACTAACAGAATTAATGAAGTCAAACAAAGAATGACAATGCATAAACCCCCAAATCCGGGACCACTCAAACAAAGTCTTGAGTAGCAAAGACTTCACACAGTCTACAAGTCTCTCAGTTTCTTCAAAAGTACGGGCATTGTGCTCCTTCCAAATTAACCACATAATACATGCTGGAACCATACATGAGGGAACATTTCCTTACACAATTGTTTAATCATACAAGCATCATAACAATGATTCTTTGAACATTTGGATTTGGCCCTTCAATTCCATCAAAAGTTTTACTATTTGATTACGCCAAATTGTCCACACAATGCACAAAGGAACTGCATTCCAAACTTTATAATTTTTGTTGCATTCCAACAACTTAAACATTTGAACCACTGTCTTCGGCATAAAACATGACACTCCAAAGAACGCACATACAAATGATCAAATATCTCTAACCACCATACAAAGAAGAAGAAGGTGTTCCACCGATTCCCCACTGTTCTTACACATACAACACCAATCAGCAACCATCATATTATGATTCTGAAGATTTTTACTGTTGAAATACTGTCTACTGTAATGTTTCTTGGCACCTTAATACCCCTGATATATTTCCATGGAAATCTATTCCCAATAGCACCACTCAAGGCATCATGATAAGAGTGAACTTCAAATTTGCTGGCCTGTATGGTTTCCACACTATTTGATCCTCTAATCTTGAGCTAACCAGCCAATTTGAGGATTCCAACTGAGATCTCCACTCAGTTAGGAAGCAACTGACGCACTCTTATTGATTGCATGAAGTAATTAAGAAAAGCATCTTTTAGCAAAGAGTCCCAACACCACAGATCATGCCAAACATGAATTTGTGTACCATCCCCTACTTAGAATATTATATGATAGATGAGATAGCAAACTTGGGTTGTACCATGGATGGCTTTCAAACATGGGGGAGGAACTTTTTGTTCCAAGTTTGGCACATATTGGATGATGATTTTGAGGAAGTATTCCTGCCTAGGTTTATTATTTCTAATTACTTTTATCTTTCGTACCGTGTGTGTGGGGGCTAAGTAAATCAATGGATAGCTTGGTCCTGTTGGAAATACCAGTGTTAGTGAAGACACAATAAGAAATGATATAGATAAAATCACTCTGAGTGGGAGTGATAGTGACAATTCTAGTTACAACAATGTTGATTAGTTAGTTGGCGTTAGAGACATTAAGAATCTCATACATGATGATACTCATTTAGTTAGGGATAATAATAGGGAGACTTATCTCATATATTTTGATATTGATAATTAAAATTTTGAGATTGACAATGTTCATTCTTTTCTTTGGGAACTAAAAAGTTCCTTTTCAACTTCTTTGAATGTCAGTTATCTGAATAGTGTCTAATAGTGATGACCACCATATATATATATATATATATAGAGAGAGAGAGAGAGAGAGAGAGAGTAGGTGATCTGAATTCGCACTCTATTCTTTACCTTCCAATTATGTTAAAATCCTTGGGTCCCACTCATAGAGGGCAGTGGTAATTTATCATTAGTTTAGGCCTTTGGGATTGGTGGTAATTTATCAATGGATTAAGATTAGGGTTAGAGTAGAGTATTGGGCCCAGATATGTGGAAGAGTTGGGTAAACAATATATATTCAGTTGTGGTTAAGAGTTCTCATACAGCTAATTTATGGAAGCCAATTAGGAGCATTTGTGAGGTATTCTAGAAATGTACTAGGATTAATGTTAAGATGGAAGTGACAGTTTTTTTTGGCAAGATCTCTGGTATAAAGAGACATCATTGAGACTTTATTCCCTGAATTTTTATGCATTGCAGTCGATAGAGAAGCAACTATTACGGATTATATGCGTCTCACTAATTAGGTTTTGCATCAAAGCTCTTGGTGTTCAAGCTGTTGCTTATCTCTTGTATACTTCCTGTGTATAAGGGCTACACCCTTCTATGATTTCTTGAAGAATGTTTCTTCTTACTTTTTTTTTTTTTTTTAATTAAAAAAATAAAAAACAATAAAGAACCATTAATGAGTCGATAGTACATAAGAATTTTTTGTTGGTTAGAGCATTCACAGCAGTGGAGCTATATTTTTAGCTATTTGGCACCACAAAAAGCTACTTTATTTATTTTACTTACTCATTTTACGAAACATCCAGCAGTAGTGGATCTATTTTAACTTTTAACACAATAAAATAATATAAACATCACAATAAAATAATATATCTATTTTAATAAAATAATACATCCCACTACAAAAAAAAAAACACCACAAACCTATCAAAGGCACAATCCCCAACCACTGCCAACCAAGAACAACCACCCACAACCACTGCCAAAAAACCAAATTTGCCAAAACTACCACACAAATCCATCATCAACATAGAGACAGAGAAACCCACGAAACCATCAACCATGAAACTAGAGAAACCCAGCCACCATTCATTAACCATCAACAAACCCCATTCATCAACCATCAACAAAATCAAAACTAATTCATCAAAATAAAAATAAAACCCATCAACATATAACCCAATCATGGCGACAACGCTGTTTTGTCAATCACGGCAACAAAATCAAAACCCAGCACCGGCGATCATGGGTCTTGGTGTTTGAGACAGAGAACGATTGAGAGACAGAGTAGAGGAAAAATGCGATAGTAGAGAGATAGAGGCGGAGAATGAAGAGATCAATCGGTGTTGTCAGTGCTGGGCAGGGGCTTGGGTCGGCGGCAAGTGGAGGAATTGAACCTTGCAACAAGAAGAAATGAAGAGTGTGAGGACCGACTGAGGGGAGCGAGGAGCAACAAGTAGAAATGGGGAAAGAGGAGAAAGAAAAAAAATTAAAATATTCTAACAATTAGTGTGAACACAAAATAAAATAATATTTTTTTAACCTTTGAGCTATAGTGTACAACTATCTTTAGTTGTGCATTGTATTTAAGAAGTCAAATTTTTTGGCTATAACTCCACTGTTGCAGCTCCAATTTTAAGTATTAATGGTGCTAAAAATAGTAATATAACTAGTTAGTACCAATATTGCTAATGCTCTTAGTAGTGTTAATTGAATACGCAAGAAAGGGGTGCAACTCTAATGCATAAGAGGGATACAATAGAAATCGCTTGAAAATTAGAAATAAATATGAAGAATTGCATAAATGCTAATAAGCTCTATCTCAAATGGAGCCTCCTCGCCTTGTAAGAACAAGGTGGGGGTGAGGTCACGAGTTCATGATCCACTGGGTGCTTGTGTGATTACCAAAGAAGATAGGCCATCATTTGTGTGCATCCAAGCATGAAATCATCTTAAAAATAGAAGCTTGAACTCCAACATGGATACTTCCCACAATCAAAAGTCTGAGCATTCCTCTCTCTAGATGCACCACATAAGACAGAGGGACAACCTTGTTGATCTTGCCACATAAGATTTGAGTGATTTGAAGTGACAATTTTGCAGATGTGAAAATCAACAAAATTATTTTTGAAATTTTTTTCTTCAGCTCGAGTATAGATTGAAGAAGAAAAAGGGGAAAAAAAACTCTGTTTACTGTATTTAAATCTTGCAGGTCAAGGTCAAGAGCTGGGCGGGGGGTGCTGAAGGAAAAACTTTAACTGGGTTAAATGCAAGATTTGGGGCTCTATTGCCTTCTCATGCTGAAAAAGCTCCCAGATTGCCTGCTGTTTTTTCAAATCCCTTAAACTGCTGTTCCAGTTCATCTTCAAAGGTATACCATCTTTTTTGATTGGTTAAAATTGTCATCTTCTTAGCTCTTAGTCTTGAAGAACTCTCAATTGAAAGCTTTCAAAAAGTTGGAAAAACTTTTAAATGCTTGAGTTGATGTTATAGTGAATGATTAGAAAAGCATTATTGTTTTTGAAGTTCATAATTTCAGATTGATGTCATTATTAACTTTTTAAGGCATCGGGATAAGTATGGCCGTCTTTTGCTTTTGTAGTTATCTGGATCTATTGTCCTGGCCATACGTGGTGATTGTGACTTCACAAAAAAGGCGGAAGTTGCACAGTCAGGAGGTGCTGCGGCCTTGGTGGTGATAAATGACAATGAAGGTTGTAATTTAAATACATCTATACATGATGTTAGTAATTTACATGCACACATTGTTAGTAATTCAGAATCAAATTTATTGACTCTTCTCGTTCCAACGTAAGCCATTTTATAATTTCTTGTCTTCCAAGCACAAATTTATATTTTTAAATTAAAAAAAAAAAATTCATTTCTGTTCTATTATTTGTTTGAAACTTTAAAAGCAGCTAGAAGTATTTTTTTTTTTCAGTTGTTTTGCACGTCTAAACTGAATGGCTTAACATAGAAATTGAAAATATATTTTCCAATCATTTGTGCTTATGTTCCCAATAACCCAAACTATTAGTAATTAATGATTTTATATATATATATATATATATTAAATTTGTACTGTTAGTAATTTATATATTTAAAATGTTGTTATATGTATTCACTTTTCAAGTTTGAGTTTTGAATATAAATGGCTATGTTTTTTTCACTGAAAGAATATCTCTTTGGCTTGGTTGTCGGGTTGAACTCCTAAGATTTGCTACCATTCAATAACATTAATTTCAGTCATTATAAATTTCTTAATAAATTATAGTATTATGATGTCAAAATGGCAAGTTTAAGTTCTTTAGCTTGCCAATATAGTAGTTTCTAGATAGGAAGCACCAACGCAGCTGGGAGGGTGCCGCACCGGCGTCCGAAATGGGTTGCGGCCACCGACACCGCTGCCCGCGTGTCGGTGCCGCGCCTGAGGTTTTTTTTTTTTTTTTGGATTCGCGCCGAACCGGGCTGATTCGGCCAGAATCGGGTCGTATCAGACGGCGGCTAAAACGGCCAAAATCGGCCTTGAATCATGCCGGAACAGCCGAAATCGGCTTTGAATGAGGCTCAAACATTCTAAATCTGTTCTTTCTCAATTTTATTCTGAATATTTGTTGCTCTTGTGTGTGTGTGTGTGTGTTTTTTTTTTTTTTTTTTTCTTGCCTTCTTCTTTCTTTGTTTTGTGAACCAAGGCCATAGTAATGTGTTTTTTAAGAATATTTTAATAGTAAAAATATATAGAAAATATAAATAAAAATATTTTTAATAAATTTTTAATTGCCGCACCCCGCTGCACCCGCACCCTATTTTTTCAAAAATTTCCGAGTCCCGCACCCGAGTCCTGAAACGCACCCGTGCTTCTTAGGTTTCTAGTTCATGTTTCATCTTTGGAAACTTTTTTGATAAGTAATAATTTTATTGCAAACAGTAAAAGCTTATGTACATAGAATGTACACTCAAACTCTCCTAAAGAATTACATAGAGAAAAAACTATAATATCAAAGAAGAGAGCTTATAAAATCTATGATCGAATGCTCATCATTGTTACCAATAGTATGAGACTTCTCTACCAAACATCTTAGAAATGAAGTTTTCAACTAACTGACACCCTCACACCGTTAAAAGTTTGGTTGTTCCTCTCCCTCCATAGTGCCCACGTGTGACACAATGGAGCTATGTTTCAAGCAAATGGGTTGGCATGATTTCCAACATAAGCCTTCCATACACAAAGTAGTATCATTTCAATCATATATAGGTTGTGTTCATTTTGTGTTTGAACAATGTTCCTTCATTGCCTATAATTGATGTCTTAGAGCAACACTTTTGACAAATCAAATATTTATCTGTCACCAAATTGGATGGGGAAAAAATGTGACATGTTACTTAAGTAGTGATATTTTAATATATATTTGTCTTGATTTTCTACTTAGAGTTACTCTACTTCATCTACCCTAATTACAAAATACTGACTCTGTCTCATTCTCACAATTATTTGTTGATTGCATATGTATGTTATTAAACCTCCTTTCTATGCATGTGACTGTCTGTATGTGTATGTGTGTGTGTGGTCTTTTTGCCATTAACTCTTGATTGCACATCTACGGTTTTACAAAACCTCAATCATAGAACCCCTCCATCCATCTTCACCGAGCAGCACCACTGTCATGGACAGTTAATCAGTAACTTTTTTTTTCCTTTTTATCAATTTCTTCAATTTTAATTTCATGTCCCGTTTTACTATCACTTCAGATCTTTTCAAGATGGTCTGCTCCGACAATGACACAGCTATAAATATATCAATTCCCGTTGTTATGATTCCAAAGTCTGGAGGAGAGACTCTTAACAAATCTTTAGCATCTGGACAGAAAGGTGAGCCTCTAATAATTCTGTGAAACGTTTTTATATTTATTATACATGTGTAGCAGTTATTTACATGAACTGTTAGAGAAGCAAGGACATCTTGTCTCTGCACAGGAACAATAGTTGGTTATTGACGTGGTTAAAGTATGTGGCTGGTTGACGACCATAAGTGAGACAGAAAATTCCAAGAATGAGGAGTGGTATTCTCTGTAAGGACTCTTCCTTAGAAAGGTTCCCTATGTTATCATAAAAAAAGGGGGGGGGGGGGGGCAGGAGGGATGTAATTTATTACTCAAGAATATGCATGAAAGTAAACTAAGAAAAGCAGAGATGATACTTTATGAAGCAAATTCTCTGCTACAATTGATACGTGGCATCACATGGTGTAAAATCATGTGTTTTCACTCTATGATTGCTCATGGTTAAAAGATGCTTACATTATTAAAGTTATTGGCCTCTTGCTTCAGTTACATGGGGTAAGGCAAGCTTGAACTAAGGGAGTGTTAGGCTGGGATGAAGGTAGGATCTTGATTTTTGTCTCCTCTGGATTATGGCCATCATGGTTAGTCCTGTCTCCCCCTGCAACTTTATAGCAGTTACCTCCTTACCTTTTTACCATCTTTGCCTAATATAAATAGTTTCTGCCTAATCTCATAAGTGGAAGAATTGGCTTCTATTTTAATACATCTTAATCATTAAAGCTGCTAGCCATTTTTTTCTTGACCCAATCCCCCTAAAACAGAAGGCTTTTTTTCATCTTTGATATGCATGTGGGTATTTTAAGATATGAGTTCTTTTTCCCTGCTTGGTTCTTGTCTTCGATGATTTTTATTGAGTAGTACATAGCGTTATAGACAAAGGGAGTTGATATATCCTTAGAAACTGCATGGAGGTCAATGTTGGATTAGGATGACTCAATGGAAGTAATTATAATTTACCTTTTCTTCTAGTAGGTGCAAGTGCCAGGGATATAGAGAGAATGCTTAAATTTGAGCTTATCTTTACCGAATTCTTGGCTAGCAATATGTATAAGCAGGGGTTAGTGATGTTTGTGTGCATGTGCATATATTGATTTAGACTTCACTTCCAGCTATGTTTTCATTTATGAAGTATCTGTTGGGTGAGTACTTATCAATTATTAATTTTGTTTTTATCTCTTATATTTGTGGTTAATTGTAAATCATTTATTGCAGTGGAACTTTTATTATATGCGCCAGACCGCCCAGTTGTAGACTACGCAGTGATATTCTTATGGTTGATGGCTGTTGGAACACTTTTCTGTGCTTCACTCTGGTCAGATTTCACTGCTTCAGAGAAGACTGACGAGCGCTATAATGAACTATCTCCAAAGGTTTTCTGTTCAACCATTTATTCTTTGTCCTACACTTCATTTTTGATAAGTATTGTCCTACACTTAATATGTGTGTACTTAAGTTTAATTCCCTTCTCATAGATTTCTCTTGATCTACATCATAAGGAGCTTGGTTACACAAAATGACTGCTTGGTAATTGGTATAATAGCTAATGTAAATGCATGTTGTTGGCTATTTTAAGTCATCTGGAATTGGTGTCATACGAAATAGAGAAAAAAATTGTGATTGTTTTGACTGCCCTTGATCTTTATACTCTTATAAATTTTCCTGATATATGCTACCTTGTCTATTTTGTCTCTGTTTCAGTTGTTACTGATGTAATATATGCAGTACTAAATGAATTAGCTCAAAATATTATATTGTAAATGCAATTCTGGGCAACTCAGGTCTGAATTATTAAAAAAGTCTAGCTTTTTGACTGCCTTTTTTCTGTGTGCTCTTATAAATTTTCCTGATGTATGTTACATTCTCTATATTGCCTTTGGAGCAGTTGTCACTGATGCATTATATGCAGTACAATAAAATTTATTTCAAAGTATTCTATTGTAAATTACATTCTGGGTAACTCAGGTCTGAATTTTTTTGTTGTTTTTTTAGATAGGTTTGTGTCAGCCCTTGATGGGTATGCCCTTCTTGCGTATTTGCACCCTACATCATACACGTCGGTGGATCATTAACACATATTCAAGTTTATTGGCTGAAAATATAGTTTGATGGTCATCATTAGGATAGTGTTTACGCCATATGAACAGTATTACTATTTTATTTTCAACTGCTAATAAGATCTAATTTTATGGCAGATGAGCTCTATGTTAATCACTTGAATGACTGTTAATTAAAGTAAATCAACCAAGTACTATTTGTATTTTCAACTAAGCATTAATTCCAAGGATCCTTTTTTGTCATTCAGCCCTATCTAAGGCCATATTCTAACTACTTGCCTATTTTATGTTTGGCACCTTTTAAACCCTTTTTGCTTGGCCAACTTGAATAAAATCAATCTCTTTGCATTATTCTTGAATGTGATCAAACCATTTTGTGGAAACTTATTTGATCTTTCCTTGTGTTTGCACTCTTCCATCTTGATATCATCATGTTAGCTACTTATAGTATTGATCTGTTTCTTTATTGCTTGACATTTTCTTCCATACAGCATGTTATAATGCACAATTGTCTCATTATGGATACTCTATTATGTCTTAAATAAATAATGCATAATTATCTCTCTATTGATAATCTGTCGAACCTTTAATGAGAAATTCACCTTGTAAGAATTATGAAATTATAGAGTAGAATGGAAAGTTGTGCAATAGTTCATGGTGAGATATTCTTTTTTTATGTTGAACCTTTTTTTCCCTGGGCAAGTAGCTAATGATTTCTTCTTTATATTCCTCCACGACCCTTTTCTTTCTCCCTAATCCCAACAACAAAAACAAATCCCATATCATACTGTAATTGGTTCCCACTTGTTGCTAAATTGCCTATGTGTTCTAGATCGCTTGCTAGTCAGGGCATTTAATTGATAGTTTGACATTGCCCCCTCTATTGACCTTGATAGAACCAGAAAATAGTTGATTCTACTATCTCCAAAACACCTCAACTGTGAGCACCATGCTTCATAGAGAATAATGGTGTTATTAGTAATAGTGTGTGACAGATGGTTGTACCAATTGGAGGAAAATTATAGGTTCACATTTATTTTCTTTTTGAGATGTTCTATTGAAATTTAGCTTTCCATCATAATTATTTCTCCTGTCTTTCCCCTAGTCTCCAAGTTGTTTAGTTTTCTTTAATTATCGCGTAATATGTGGTGATTATGGAAAGGAGTATTTGAATTGAATTGTCTTTTCTTTTATTGACTAGGAATCTTCCAATGCTGGATCAGACAAAGACGATTTGGAGAAGGAAGTCCTCGATATTAGTGCAAAGGGTGCTATATTTTTTGTCATAATGGCATCTGCATTTCTGGTGCTATTATATTTTTTTATGTCCTCCTGGTTTATCTGGGTGCTCATTGTACTATTCTGCATTGGTGGTGTTGAGGTAACACAGTTCTTTTGCATGCATGTTTATTATTTTTACTTCTGGCTGAGACAATATAAAATTCCTCCATAAACATGTATTGCTTTCTGTCTAGTGGTACTCAAAATATCACATTTTCAAATAATATTGTTCAATCTTATATGCACATGAAAATGTTTTTTATTATGCATTTTAGTAACAGCTTCCAGGAATGCATTTTTAGAAAATGGAAGTTATTTTAGTAAAAAAATGCCAATTATTAGTGTTTCATATTAAAGTGTCCACCCAAAAGCTTTAGTCAATAGGTGGAGAGTTCCAATAAGTACATAAAGCTGTAACCTGGCATGAGTCAAACAATGTGGAACTTCCTTTGAACACCTCCTCCAATGTGTTGGTCCAAAAACAAAACAGTAAAGAATTCAATTAAACGAAACGGGCTCAATGTAGACAACCGAACCAGAATCAAATAGACCAGGTACATGGAATCTGAACTACAAATTGTTGTCTGACACTATGTGACAACTGACAACCAAAAGTTTAAGCTCATAGTTGGAAGTCTCAACAAGTACATAAACCCATAACCAAGTACACTCAGTGTGGAACTTCCTTCAACAGTTCATTTTTCTTTAACATAAAATGTGAAAGGAAATTTTGAAAATCGTTATGATGTTATTTTTAATAAGTGAACTCATTATGTTGTTCTCCGAAACTAGTTTCTTGTTTTCCCTAAAAAAATCTTGTTCTTAAATGATTTATGTGCTATTTTTCAATATTCTTGTCTCTATGAATAGAAAATTATTTTCCAGCACAGAGTCCAAGAGGCCTTCAAGGTCTTATTAAAATGGCAGGGTACTATTAGTTTACTCAATGTATGAAACAGAACAGAAGATATTGTGCTGCATACAATGTTTTAACTATTAGACCAGACCTGTTGGTTGGACTGTTTGAACAGTTGACTGGTCTAAATTTCATTCATGTCATACTTGTCCCCTTCTTTCTAATTAAATTAGTTTTTTGTTTCAGGGAATGCATGCTTGTATAGTTGGCCTAATATTACGGTATACTCCATATTTGCTTTTGCTTTCTGCTGAACCTTTCAAGTAGCTTGGAATTATGTAATAGTTTCTTTTCATTGGTGTTCCTTACTTTTGTACTATCTTTTGAGCAGAAAATGCAGAAAACGTGGGCTAAAGGCAGTGAATTTGCCTCTTATTGGGGAGGTTTCAATTATCTCACTTGTGGTACTATTTTTCTGTGTGGCATTTGCAATTTTCTGGGCTGTTACTCGGAAGTCATCATATTCATGGTTCGGTCAAGATGTTCTTGTAAGTCACATATCTCAGTAACTGTGTGCCATGCAATTTTGTCTATATCAATGTTCAAATGAAATAAATTCAGTTACTAAAACCTAACCTTTTTGAACTGGTATATTGAAGTTTTCTATAGCACCATTGAAATGAAAAATAACTCAGTTGCTAATGCTGAATTGATATTTAGGTAGAGTTGCTGAATTGGTAATGGAAGTTAATCCTCTTTTATCTTAATTTTTATTTATTGTCAATCCGTGTCCTTGTTGGGAGAACTTTATTGGATTGGTTGTTTGCTTTGCAAAAACAATCATTCCCTTCTTTTATTGATTTCCTAGATTCTTGCAATATTTGTATTTGATTTGTTGACCCCTTGTACACTCCCTGGTGTTCCTTTTTGATATCAATAAAACTTATTACTTATCAAAAAAAAAAAAAAATGTCCTTGTTGGAAGTGGCAAGGAAGCTGAAATAGTTTTATTTGGTTGTCTTGTGTAAGCCATACCTATGCTATTTATCATGCTGACCCATTTGGTTTATGAATTTCTTCTGTGATTTAGAACTCATCAAATATTTCCTTAGAAATCTTAATCCATTCTCTCTTTCTCATAAACCCTGATGTCGTTTTTATTTTTTTTTAAACCTATCTGTCATTATGTCAGTGAAGTCAGAGGGGAATGTGGACGAGGACATTACCCAAACATATGACACTCATTTAATTTGTCTTCCTTCCTTGGTTGTTGGTGCATTTGTGTTAATATGTGCTTAATATTGCAGATTTGGAAATGTATCTCTGTCAATCCCTTTCTTTTGTTAATTATTTTTGTTAAATTGTCACCTAGAATGTTGTAGCCTTGTAGAATGGGCTGGTGATCTTACTCATCATGATACCTTAGTTCATTGAGGGTTCACCTTAGTGCATAGTTTAGTTAGGTATAAATGGCTTATGTCCTGCACAGAAACCTCAAGCAGCCAAAGTACTATGCCACTGTGTTTTGCCAATATATGTCTTATAAACAGAATCAACCAGTGTAGGTGAAATGAATCTTCTTTTTCATATTGTTATGAATTTTAAGTTGTTGGACTATTATATATCTATTGGTTTGCTGCAATATGTTGTATTTTGGCTGTGTATATTTTTCAAATCCTTCTTTCTTCTCTCATTTTCACTAGTTAAATGGCCTCCTTGTTGACAGGGTATCTGTTTGATGATAACAGTCTTGCAAATGGCCCGATTGCCTAATATCAAGGTGGGTAAGTTTTTTGCTTTCACTTGACATTGCATTCATTTTTAATAACCATGTCGAGATCACACTGCAGGTTGCTACTGTACTTCTTTGCTGTGCATTTGTTTATGACATCTTTTGGGTATTCATATCAAAAGCGATCTTCAATGAGAGTGTTATGATTGCGGTAAGTTCTGATCTCACCTTTAGTTTCTTTTGCTTGTATCGTTAAAGTTGTGCTATATGGTACCCATGCATGCTTGTTCTGTTTAGTTTGGACTTGAAGCACTTGAGTGTGTATCTATTTTTTGCACGTTCACTTTACCCTGTATTTGGATGAAAGAATTGATATTTATATAGATTTAAATTAAAATGATAGGATTTATATTCCCATCATTTAAAATTCTAGCAATCACTATTTGCATTGTTTGGATTGGATATTATGTAGACAAGAAAATTTCATTAATTTAAATGTATAAAAATTCTAAAAATACAAGCTAAAACTGATGAGTGAAACCCTCTCACAGTACTCATCGCTATTTACAATCAAATCAAATTTTGAGTGGTGAGGATACAATATTTCTTTTTGGGGGTAAGTAACAATATATTTTGTTATGCAAATACTATTTCCCTAATATTTTAACACGTGGAACCTGCTGATGGCAATATGAGTAGCATGTTGCACTACATTTTCTGCTAACAACTATTTCACGTGGAACATTTGTATTGGGTCTTGTTTTTGTTTTCTGTGCTTCTCTTCTTGCTCTTTATTAAATTCTTCATCTGATGCATCCTTCTGTCTAACCATATCTCTGTGATATTTTTAACTTTCATGAGTACATAATAAATTACATAGGCAATTTTTTATGACTGGAATTGTTTTTATATGGTTTTTGAATGACTTTTCATCATTATCTGTAGGTTGCTCGAGGTGACAACAGTGGTGGAGAATCAATTCCCATGCTTTTGAGAGTCCCTCGACTTTTTGACCCTTGGGGTGGTTATGATATGATTGGCTTTGGGGACATTCTTTTCCCTGGTTTGCTTATTTCATTTGCTTTCAGGTAATGATTCGGTGCATCTCGATTGTGATATGAAGTATTTTGCCTTCAGTAAATCATATGAAATGTAAAGGTCCTTACAAACCATGCAGTCATTATGTGGCTAAATATTACATGTTAAACAACATGTTTATGCTATGTGGCTAACTAGAAGTACATTAAATGCTATCTACTATAATTTTTAATTTTGATAAAAACTCAGTCTTACACAATTTTTATTCACCACATAATTTAAGGTAATTATTTTTACTATCCATTTTATTGTTCAATTTTGACGGGATTAATGAAAATTTCCGTAACTTACACATGATTTTTAATTATTCCATGCATCACATGGGTATACTGCTAGTTTTGTGAAAGTATGGAGGCTCCTTTTTGCTTGAGCTTAGTGAACTTAATGGTGATTGGCTACAATTAAAAGACAATTTTGTATTTTTTTTATTGGTAAAAAGCCAAATTTGTATGTTGCTGAATTTCCTATGCTTTCAAAATAATAATTCTTTTTAGCTAAACGAATGATCAATTCTTTCAGAATTGAGTAGGGATGGCAATGAATTGGGTTTAGTGGGTTTCCCAACCCAAACCAAATAAGGGTCTGGGGTGGGGTTGGTTTCAAATTATAAAACCCACTAGGGCTTGGGAAGCATTCAGGTTTTACCCTCTAGGTATCCTAACCAGATCTGATTATGTGTTTAAATTACTACTAAAAGTCCCCTATTATTACTTTGTTTATATAAAAACTAGGGTTCTACAACAAAAGTATGTCTCTCTTTATCTCTTAGAGTAAAAGTACTAACTGATGCTTAAATTTAGATAAATAATATTAGATGATTACTTTTAGGTTAACCAGACTTAATCGTCCCATTCAACCCAACTCATGGTTAGATAAACGAGGATTAGTACAGGTTTGGGATGGAATTTCTAAAATTTTATAGGGTTTGGTGTGTAGAATATTTGGAGGGTTTGGGTTTGGAATTTTTTTTATTTTTTATTTTTTCGGGTCCCAAACCTGGCCTATTGTCAGTCATAGAATTGAGCTTTTGAAACTGATTAAGGTGTTTGATGTTTCTGATCATGTGTCAAACAAAGGCATATTGTATTTAAGATGGTGAAAAATTTATTAGTTTTATTTTTTAAATTTGCTTCTGTGGGTAAATTTTCATTTTAATCTCTCTCTTTTCCGTCTTTGGGTGTCTTAGATATGACAAAGCAAACAAGAAGGGTGTATTGAATGGATATTTTCTTTGGCTGATGATTGGCTATGGACTTGGTGAGTGCTCCTGCAACATCTATCTTCATCTTAATTTTTTTGCATTTGTGGCACAAAGATTTTTCTTCCGCATCAACTTAGAGAATAAATGTTGTGCATGTGAAAAGTATTAAACTTATGTAAGGTCATATAACTATCATATGACTAATTGAATAAAATTTAAAGGAGATCTAACGTTTTATATCATCATTTCTGTACACCATAAAAGAAAGTACCCTTTTTATCTTATGATTTTCTCCGTCACCATTTAACTGTTGAACACTATCTGTACTGTATCGATGTCATTTTCTAATGCTCAGAATTTGAAAACACCCCTAATTAATGAAGATCACCGAGCTGACAGCCCTTTGGATAGAGAGCACAATTTTGAAAAGCTAATGGTTACAGAAGGAATTCTTTAACAAGTATAGAGGTCCTAGGAAAGAACCTTCTATCTCCCTTCCAGTGTATTTGGTGAAGGAACATGTAGAATATCTTAGAGGAAGTGTAAGGGATCATGAAATCCACTAATGAATAAGAGTCCAATGAATTTTCCTTGCCAAAGCAACAAAGGGTTTCCCTAACAACTACACCCCAAGAATTCTATTGGTACTTCTTGTTTGGAATGATTTGGACAACTTTTATGGTTGCAACTGACTTGTAAAATTTAATCATGTCATTGTAATTTTTCATTCCTTATGCACAAAAGACGATGGTAATTTGTCAAGCAACAGTTTTCATTTGGTTACTGATGTTGCATCTTCACTGAGAACTGAATAAGATTATTCCTGTTGGTGTCTTAGCTCTCTGCTAGGGTGGTTGGTAGCTCAAGTTCACAGTTTTGCATGTCTATGTTGATACTTTGTTTTTTTTTTTGAGAAACATGTCTACGTTAATACTTAAAAAGTATATAGATTCAGTGCTTTGAGCTGCTGCACTAGGATGCATGCAAACCCTTCTATATTTCTATGCTGTATTTCCTGTTATACTGACAGAAGGTTTCTACTGCTTCAGGCCTTTTCTTTACGTACCTGGCCTTATATCTAATGGATGGGCATGGTCAGCCTGCACTCCTCTATCTTGTTCCATGTACACTAGGTAATAAATTGTGTTATTTAGCTTTTGGTAGACTTCAATCCTTCCTGGTTTACAATTAATAGGATTTTTTTTTTTTTTTTTTTTATCCACTTTATTTTTCTCTGCAATAAGAGACAAAAAAGTTTATGACTGATGAGGTGGCAGGTTGGTATTGGTAGGTCAAAAAGTGATGTGAATAGTGGGCCTATGTGAGAACCAATAAAAACTTGTCAACCCAACTGTTGTGAAAATTATTGTATTTGGAGCATTACTCTTTTTCTTTTTCTTTTTTTTAGGTCAATAAAGCTTTGTATGTTCTTGACTGTTTCCATCCTTTCTCTGGCCATTGTATCAGGTGTTATTGTTATACTGAGCTTGGTGAGAGGAGAATTGAAGCAGCTTTGGAATTATGGCGCAGAGGAGGAGTCATCGCCATCACCAACCCCTAGGGATCCTTCTGAAGAAGCTTAAAGCATCAGATTAGTCACTTATCTTCCAAAATGAGATAAAACGGAATTCGCTCTGATCTCCCTAGTTTAAAGAGGTTGACTTCGGTTTCATCAATAACTATCTTGGCTCAATATGATGTGAAGAATACAGTTAAGAGCAGTGCGGGGCTGTACAATTCCAAGCTATTCACCTCGATGTTCACTCGTGTATATCATCTTCTTTTGTATTTATTGATCTTGCGTCTATTTAATACGTTTGTAATATTATGAATTGCATCATCATTCTTGTTCTCTTTGATGAATGATAATATACTTGGAAAGAACTGTTAATTTTAACATCATACGGTTAGTGAATTACTTATATAGACATGATGGTGCTTAAATGGTTGCAGATATCTATATTTATATAATAATACTAAAAGTTGATGAAAAGTATTCGTACTACAAAAAAATAACACAACTCGGATCGTGCGAATACCAAGCTAGTGGGGGGAGAAAAAAAAGTTGTGGATCAAGACCTCTACCACTCATAACTCTCCACGTAATGAGTTGTTATAAAAATTAAGTTATTTTATTTTTTTGGTCCTGTGTGGTAGTCCTAGCATTTTTCAAAGTTAAAATTTTGTTCACCTTAATCTCATTTTGGTTAATTTCAATCCAATCCATTTTAGTTCATTAAGTCCACTCAATCCCCTTGCTTAAGAATAGAGAAAATAGGTTTAAGTTGAGAGTACTTATTCAAAATATGAATTTATCAAAAATATATATAGATGACAAAAAGTAGAATTATTTATTTTTAATTTAATGATTTGTGGTATTAAATTTCATCAACTTTTTCCCCTTAGTTGATATTTGTACTTTATTTTTTTGTGCGAATTATACACTTTCAATGTTTAGATATGATATAATTTGAAATCGAAGACCAACACACACACACATATATATATATATATATATATATATTTCAAAGGCAAACTTTAATCATCTATTTTAGATCCGTTTGATTGGAGTGAAAAAGTAGGAGAATAGAAAATATTTAGTTTTTCCTTATGTATGTTTAGTTGGTGGGGTGGGAGAGTGAAAAACTCTTTTGTTTGGTTGAAGAGAAAAGTGAGAGGATAGTAAATGTAGTTTATATAAATTGACTGTTATGTCTTTATTACATAATATATAAGAAATAAATTTATTTACACTCATTAAATAATATAAAAATTAACACAAATACATATAAATTTTTATTATTATATATAATATAAAATTTATGGGCAACAAAAATTGTATTATGCGTTAACTTTGCTGGGAAAGCATTCTAAAAAAAAAAACCTTTGCTGAGAAGAAAAACGTGGAATATGGGCAGCAAAACTTATAAATCAAAACTGGGCAACAAAAATAATTGGGCAGCAAAACGTGGGCAGCAAAAATAGGACAGCAAATATACGTTCAACAAAAGAAGACAACAAAAATAACTGGGCAGCAAAACGTGGAATAGAATGAGGACAAGGCAAAAAAGTAAAGGGTATTTTTCTCACACAGCAGGCCTTAGCGTTTTTTCCCCTCTTTTATCTTCATTTTAGAGAAAAAAGTTTTGTGTGGGCCTGGGTGAAAAATGCCTAGTCCCACATAAAAGTTTTCTTCCCCCCTTCCCAATTCCAAACAACACACAAACTCATTTTTTTTTTTTTTTTCTATTTTCTCTCCAAAATTTTCCATCAACCCTATTTTACCTCTAAACAAACACACTATTTAGGAAACTTTTTATGAAAAATTGAAAAAATTATCAAATCAGTTAGTTACTTTTTCATTTTTCCATAAAAAAGTTTTCTAAAATGGTTTACTAATATATGCTTAGCGTATAAGTTAGTAAAATCCATTTTATAAAGGGATAAGAAATTTCTTTGATGAGTTGGATACTGATATGAAGTTGCACCCAATGCAGCTTTTTAGATGTTGAAAACCCTTGCTGAATAAAAAGGTAGTATCCAAGCCTATAGATATGAAAAGCATCATATGATAGTGTATTGAGAGATTTTTGGACCAAATTTAGATGCAGGTGTAAAAAAAAAAATTGTTGAAATAATTAATGAGTTTGCAATACAAATGATGAATTGAAAAAAAAAAAAATTGTTGTTTAATTTTTAGTGGTTTTTTATAAGTAGTATATATTTGTTGTTCCATATTGGAGTTGAAAGTTCTCTTTGAAATACTTGTGTTCTATTCTTCTATTTAGTTTTTTCTGATGTTATTATATTATAAATTGTTTGTGTTTGGTTTACTTAGTTTCCAATGTAGTTTAAGAGTTATCATATTCATAATCTGATCACTAAACATATATAGATAGAAATATATGATTTTGTAGTAAGTTTTGAAGGTATTCTGTAGTTGCACAAAAAATTGATTCCCGACATGTATAATTCAAAAAATTAAAATTCCATTTCATATGAAGATTATAGATTAAAATGTTGACTAATATCCATTTGTTAGCATTTTTTTTTAATTAGCACCAAAAAAAAAAAAATGATTATCTTATTCAAATCTCAAGACACAGATGTGCATGTGACAATATAAGATCCCATAATGTGGTTAAATAATAGACTCCAAGTTTTGCTGTTAAACATAGCTCATAACAAGACATGATCTTTTAGAAGAAAAAATAGATTCGATAATACTCAAACACTAATGATTGTGTTCGAAATGCATTTTAGAACAATTAGAAATGCAAAAGTGATTTTCAATGATAAAATAGAATGTAGTATATGATTGTGAACTAAATTTTTATGATTTTATTTTTATTTAGTTGTCTATAACCCTATAACCCTTTACAAATCTTTTTTCCCCTATAGAATTCATCTACTATAAACTTAATGGTTAATATATTTGATGGGATAGCAAAGAAATTACATCTATAGTTCGTCCAGAGGAGTCGTCCATGATTACCAGTTGGCCAAATGGCCAAACCTTCCTTGATTCGTCCAGAATGGTCGTCCGTGAGTATTGATCAGTTGGATAAACTTCAATGAATCAGGTTAGAAGTCGTCCTTGTGCAAGGCGCATGGACGACCACACAAGTCTTAAAAGAGTCGTCCATGCGCACTGCACATGGACGACCCTGCAACACTTAGCAAATTCTGGGGCGGTTAATCAACCCGTGTTCATCGTCGAGAATTCCTCCCAAGTATGTAACTTCCAGCGGCGGTTATGATTTCTCTAGCCGTTGAGGAAGTTATGTCCGGATTCCACAAATCTGGGGGAAGTTATTGAACCAATAATCGCCCCAAAGTCCCTATATAAGGACCGGTCTGAAACAAGCAAAGGTATGAAAAACTGAGATTTATACTCCCAATACAGTTAGAACTTCATTCGAGAGAAGATACTAACTTAGTCATCGGAGGGTGTTTGGCCGGTCCATCCCGGTCACCCTTTGACTGTTTTCTCTTTTTTACAGGCCTCCGCTAACGCTGTAGTCCACCAAAGCCGAAGTGTTCAACTAACTGATTTCATTCATCATCAGTTGGCGCCGTCTGTGGGGAGCGTAAATTGTTTTGCGATTTAGCTTTCAAAGAAAAAGGTTGAATGGTTCGGACTAGGTCGAGGGCTACAAGCCCAGGCCATCAGGGAAGCAGAGATGCTTCAAGTAACCTCCATCGCGATCGCCAATCAGCGCCTGTCATGCAGTCGCCTTCCATCCAACACATGCAATCTATGGCGGCCGCGATGGCGGAGTTAAATCGCCAAAATCAAGAATTGACTAGGGAGATGGAGAGGCAGCGTCGTGAAGGACAGGCTGAGAGACAGTCCCAAAGTCAAGAAGATAGAGGAGGAAATGCTGAGCCTGAGGCTCAGTCAAGAGGCACCGCTTCACGAAGGGTGCCACATTTGGAGAAGGAAATGGATCAAATGAGGAAGGTTATGGACGAGATGAAGGAGAACATGAGAAGAGCAAATCCCGTTGAGGATTTGGTTCACCGGACAGATTCCCCTTTCACGGCTTCCATCAATGGGCATCCCTTGCCGCCGAAGTTCAAAATGCCTTCCCTGGATTCATATGATGGAGCACGTGATCCTTTTGACCATATTGCTACTTTCAAGACCACAATGCATCTCCAAGGGGTTCCAGACGAGATTATGTGCAGAGCCTTCCCTACCACCCTTAAGGGACCAGCGCGAGTATGGTTCAGCAAAATACCCCCGAATTCTGTAAGTTCTTTCGAGGAGTTAAGCAAATTATTTGTCAATAATTTCATTGGGGGACAGAGACACAAACGTTCCTCGTCCAGTTTGCTGACCATAGAGCAAGGAGAGAATGAAAGCCTGCGTTCCTTCATCACACGCTTCAACAGGGAAGCCCTGACAGTAGACGAGGTGGACGACAAGCTACTTTTGGCAGCCTTCCATAATGGGGTTAACTCAGACTTATTCATTCACAAGTTGTATGAAAAAGAGCCCCAATCCATGGCTGAACTCGTCCATTCAGCCCAAAACTTTATGAATGCAGAAGACGCCATCATAGCTAAGAAGAGGAAGAGAGTTGAGAGAATGGAGGTCAACCTCCCGCGTCATCCTGACCAAGGGCCTCGTCCAAAGAAGGGACGAACGGAAGATAAGAAGGATCGAGACAGGGATAACAGGAAGGCAGGCCCATCAGCAAGGAATCAGAATTACACACCCTTGAATGCCCCACTCGATCAAGTGCTCATGCAAATCAAGGATGATCCTTCCTTGAAGTGGCTAGAGAAGATGAAGGGAGATCCTAACAAGCGCAATAAGAATAAATATTGTCGCTTCCATAGGGATCATGGGCATGACACGGACGAGTGTTATGACTTGAAGCAGCAGATCGAGAATCTCATTAGACAAGGAAAGTTGAGGCATTTCGTTGGAAGGGATCATAAAGATGAAAAGTTGAAAGCGAAGATGGAAGAGTCATCGCGCCCCTCACTAGGAGAAATAAGGGTTATCATTGGAGGGACTTCTGAAGGACAATCCTCTAGATCAAAGAAGACGTATCTTAAAGTGGTGCAGAATGTCCAACTCTCTGGACGATCTCCAAGGACGAGGGGGACGGACGAGCCAACCATTTCTTTCACAGATGAAGAAGCTGAAAGAATTCATCATCCACATGACGATGCAATTGTCATTACCCTACTGATAGCAGACTACAGAACTAGGAGGGTGTTGGTGGATAATGGAAGTTCAGCGGATATATTATATTATCCTGCCTTCCAGCAGATGAAGCTTGGACGAGATCAGCTTCGTCCAGCATGCTCACCACTGATAGGATTTGGAGGAATGAAAGTGCAGCCCGTAGGTACCATTACCTTGCCTGTAGTAGTAGGGTCATACCCGCAGCAGATAACTAAGGAAGTAAATTTCCTTGTGGTGGATTGTTCGTCCTCATATAATGCCATCATTGGAAGACCAACCTTGAACAGTTGGAAGGCAGTAACTTCCACCTACCATCTATCAGTCAAATTCCCTACGGAATGCGGAATTGGACAAGCACAAGGAGATCAATTGGCAGCCAGGGAGTGTTACCTAGCCATGTTGGCTATGGACGAGCAGATGCAGACTATGAGTATAGAAGAAAGAAAAATTGTTGCAGAACCGACTGAAGTATTGGAAGATGTTTTATTACAAGAAAATGATCCTGAGAAATTCACTAGAATTGGAACAAGTATGAAGGAGAAGGCGAAAGAAGACCTCGTCCAGTTTCTAAAGAAGAATGCCGATGTTTTTGCATGGAGTCATGACGACATGCCTGGTATTGATCCAGGTGTAATCACTCATCGACTGAACGTGTCCCCCTCTTCTAAGCCTATTCGTCAAAAGAAGAGGGTGTTCGCCCCTGAACGAGAGAAGGCTATCAAGGAAGAGGTTCAAAAACTGACCACAGCACAGTTCATCTGGGAAGTCTATTACCCGGATTGGTTGGCAAATGTAGTGATGGTGAAAAAAGCAAATGGCAAGTGGAGGATGTGCGTTGACTTCACTGACTTGAATAAGGCTTGTCCTAAGGATAGTTATCCCTTGCCTCGTATTGATCAACTGGTTGATTAAACCGCTGGCCATCAACTGTTGAGCTTCATGGACGCCTTCTCAGGATATAATCAGATAAAGATGGACGAGGCAGATCAGGAAAAGACATCTTTTATTACTAGTCAAGGTTTATTTTGCTACAAGGTGATGCCCTTCGGTCTGAAGAACGCAGGGGCAACTTATCAAAGACTGGTGAACCACATGTTTCGTCCACAAATAGGACGAAATGTGGAGGTGTACGTGGACGACATGCTTGTGAAGAGCTTAGACGAAGGAAGCCACTTGGACGATCTTCAGGAAACCTTTGAAACACTTAGGCGATACAAGATGAAGCTGAACCCAAGTAAATGTGCCTTCGGAGTATCTTCAGGAAAGTTTCTAGGATTTATGGTTTCAGAGAGAGGAATTGAAGCAAATCCAGACAAGATCCATGCCATATTGAACATGGAGCCACCGAAGAACATCAAGGAAGTCTAATCTCTAACAGGACGAGTTGCAGCACTAAACAGGTTTGTCTCAAGAGCCACTGACAAGTGTTTACCCTTTTTTAAGATTCTCAGGAAGGCATTTGAGTGGACGGACGAGTGTCAAAGGGCCTTCCAGGACCTAAAGCACTATCTTACCACGGCCTCATTGCTAAGTCCGTCAGTGCTAGGAGAAGAACTATATTTATACTTAGCAGTGTCCCCACATGCCGTGAGTTCAGCGTTGGTCAGGGAGGAAGAAAAGGTACAGAAGCCTGTGTATTACACTAGCCGGGCACTGAGAGGGGCGGAAGGAAGGTACCCATTGATAGAGAAGTTAGCCTTCGCACTAATAACAGCTTCTAGGAAGTTAAGACACTACTTCCAAGGTCATGTCATCAATGTCATGACGGATCATCCACTCAAGAAGGCAATGAATAAGCTTGAAGCTGCAGGACGACTAATTCAATGGGCAATTGAGCTCGGTGAGTTTGATATTCGGTACCAACCGAGGAATGCGATAAAAGCTCAAGCCCTAGCAGATTTCATCGCAGAATTCACTCCAAGTTATGAGGACTTGGATGACAAAGAAGGCAATAAAAGATGGGTCGTCCATGTAGATGGATCATCTACACTGTATGTAGGAGGTATAGGAGTGGTTTTACAATCACCAGAAGGAGATAAATTGAATCACAAGGTTCGCTTGCAGTATCAAACAACTAACAATGAAGCAGAGTATGAAGCCCTTCTTAAAGGGTTGGAGTTAGCTAAATCTGTGGAGGCAGACTCAGTACTCGTCCTGGGAGATTCACAGTTGGTTATAGGCCAAGTAAATGGAACATGTGAAGCCAAGGAAGATAGAATGAAGAGGTATCTGAAGAAGGTGTTACGCCTTATGAAGAAATTCAGAGAAGCTAATTTCGTGCAAATCCCGAGGGAAGAGAACATGGAAGCAGACACTCTAGCGAAGGAAGCCTCCGCCAATGAAGCAATGGACAAGTTAGATGAAATACAGTACCTGCCAAGCATAGACCTTCCAGAAATGTTGCAGATAGAAGGTGAAGATAATTGGATGACCCCGATAGTCTCATACCTGAAGGACGGAAGGCTTCCAAAAGGGAAGGACGGAAGGCTTCCAGAAGGGAAGGACGAAGCCAGGAAGCTAAGAGTTAAATCAGCCAAATACATCCTTATAGACGAGATTTTATACAAAAGAGGTTTTTCACAACCATACCTGAGGTGCTTAGCTCCGGACGAAGCGAACTACGTATTGAGGGAAGTTCATGAAGGAGCATGTGGTAATCACTCAGGAGCCAGATCACTCGTCCACAAGGCCATCCGTGCAGGGTACTACTGGCCAACCATCCAAGCTGATGCTAAGGCATATGTTAAGGTATGTGATCAATGTCAACGTTTCAGTAATATTCCTAGACAGCCTTCAGAATACCTCACCCCAATGATGGCCCCTTGGCCTTTTGCACAGTGGGGTTTGGATATTTTAAGCCCCTTTCCAATTGGAACCAGACAGATGAAGTTTTTAGTAGTGGGGATAGACTACTTCACTAAATGGGTGGAAGCTGAACCCTTAGTGAAAATTACACAGCAAAATGTCAAAAATTTCGTCTGGAAGGACATTGTATGCATATTTGGAGTACCAAGAGTGCTAGTATCTGACAATGGACGACAGTTTGACAACACCCCCTTCAGAGAATTTTGTGAACAGCTGGGAATCAAGAATCACTATTCCTCACCCTCCCACCCACAAGCTAACGGACAGGCAGAAGTAGCAAACCGATCCTTGTTGAAAATCATCAAGACTCGGCTTGAAGGGGCAAAGGGGGTATGGCCGGATGAATTACCAGGTGTTTTGTGGGCTTACAGGACAACAACGAGGACTCCCACAGGAGAGACTCCTTTCAAATTGGCTTACGGGAGCGAAGCAGTCATACCTGCAGAAGTGCATATGGCCAGCCATAGGGTGATGAAGTATCAGGATGAGGAAAACAACGAACAGCTTCGTCTCAACCTCGATCTCATAGATGAGGTAAGAATGGATGCGGAGCAAAGAACAGCAAGGTACAAGAATCTCATGGCGAAGCAGCATGATGCTATGGTGAAACCCAGGCGCTTCAGTGTTGGGGATCTCGTCCTTAAAAGGGTTTCTTTGGCCACCAAAAACCCGGCCCATGGGAAGCTGGGACCAAACTGGGAAGGACCTTACAGAGTTATCAACTCCAAGAGACAAGGATCCTACTATTTAGAAGCCCTGGATGGACGAAGGTTAGAGCACCCGTGGAATGTTGAACACCTAAGGAGGTATTATCAATGAAGGGTGATTATGGACGAGCCTTGGAATGGACGAGATCCTTGGACGTTTGAAGTAATAATATTATTTTCCAATATTTGCTTATTACTATTGTGTTTTTAAGTGTATAAGTATTTTATGCTGCTCATGGACGAAGTTATGTTGTATTATGTGTTTTTAATTTCCTAAAAGCACAAGCTCTTAAGCATGTGCCATGATTGTGGACGAATGATTACATAGTATGGATTTCTGAATATACATATGGTGTGTTTTAAGTATGTATGATTGTATGGGAATCCTTTATTTTCTATGATTCAAAATGATCCACGGAAGGCGAAAAAGCCAAAGACGAGTAAAATCCTTGAACGCAAGGAAGTATCGTCTAAAAAGCTTTCCTTTGAATAAGGATAAAGCAAGAAAAATAAAGGTATGTCCGTCTAAGCTCAAGACGAGACAAACCAGAAGTGTAATCGTCTACACCATGGACGAACAATGTGCGTGTTAAAACACCACAAGCCCATAGATGAATCAAACCAACTTAACAATCCAGCCCATGGACGAGAGTTTGTTGGGAAGATTTTCAGGACGAATAAATAATCGTCCTAAATTTGGGCAACAGATTAAACCTGGCAAAATTTTAAGGACGAATAAATAATCGTCCTAAACCTCATGTTATGCAAGGAAGGAGCTCGTCCCTATGATTCAAGACGAGATGAAACCTTCATAAAAGAGTCCACGACCACAATAATGGTATGGACGACATAAGTGAAGTTTGTTCACAAAACTAAAGGAATATTCACACAATGAACAATGAAAAAGAAAAGTATTCATACATTTATAAAATTCATAGGGTAGACGACCACCGTCCAAAAACCCTTAGAAGAGTAATAAGTGCTTATCCATAAAACTCGTCCATAAACTTGGACGAAGAAATTGTACTTGAATAAATTTTAAAAGAAAAAAGAAGAGTAAAAGCCCAAAACACTAGGGCACTTTTAAACAAAAACATTAAAAAACC
Source organism: Quercus aquifolioides (assembly GCA_019022515.1). Taxonomy (NCBI): domain Eukaryota; kingdom Viridiplantae; phylum Streptophyta; class Magnoliopsida; order Fagales; family Fagaceae; genus Quercus; species Quercus aquifolioides. The sequence continues at coordinate 19,093,221 of CM032331.1, forward strand.
TTCTGAAAGATGAAGTCATTTTGCTGGGTTCGTCCTGGGTCACCTCGTTACTGGCATCGTCCACCACATTGACGTCCTCAGAGCTCGTCATAAGCAAGGAACTCTCTGAGGCGAGGGGGATCTTAAATGCATCGAAGTTCAAGTCAGGGAAGGCGTCCTTGGCATCAGCACGGAAGTCCTCATACCCAGCAGCGTAATGACTGTCTAGACGATTCTTATACTCGTCAGACTTCTTGAAGGCTGATATGGCTTCTTCGCGTGCCTTCTCCAAGGACGAAGTAAACTCTGAAACTTGCCCCTCCAAGTACGCGATGCGAGTATCTTTTTCAACAACGTCTGCTTTAAGCTCCTCAACCTCGTTCTTCAGTTTCGTCTCAATTCCTAGCAAACGGTTGACTTCATCTGTCATCCTGATCAGCTCCCCCTTTTTTAGCAAAACTTCATTGCTCAGCTCTTTAGCCTTCTCTCTTGCCGTCTTGGTCTCCTCAGCAAGTTCCTTGGCCTGGCATGTCGCTGTATAAAACTTTGACATAGCCTGTTCATGGACGAAGGAGAGTTAAAAAAAAAGGGGAGAGAAAAGAAGAAGAAAAGAAGTATATAAGGATGAATTAAAGTCATACCTTGAAGAGATCATGGATGCCAGAACGTTCAAAATCTTTCACTGACATGTTGTAACATTCGTTAACTTCGTTGTCTGTGACGATCCCTTTGAACGTCCTCCATGCATACCCTTCGTCCAGCACCAAGTTGGAAGGACGACTTGACTGCTCTGACGGATGAGGCTTATGAGAAGTCTTAACTGGAGGGGGAGTAGGGTCAGTCTGATCAGGATGAATTATCTGGACGGGCTTCACGTCGGCAGGAGGGTCGTCCAGATTCACCGTCGGAGAAGTAAATTTGGGGACCTTGGGAAGAGAAGTCTGGCTGGTCTTTGGTTTTTTGGAGCCTCGACGACTGGGAAGGTTGTCCAGGTCCACAGCACTTGAAATTTTAGACTTCCTCTTCCCAGACTGGACGGCAGTCTTCTGGACGACAGGAGGCACAGGAGCGCCCTCGTCCCCACTGGTTACTGTTTTGTCTTTATTTTCTCTCATCGTCATTATTCCTATGACGAGGAAAATCAGAATATAATAAAAAAAAAAAAGAAGAAGAAGAAGAAAGAAAAAGAACAGAGAAAAGAGGGATAGACGACACTTACTTCGTCGAGTGGTTTCCTCGTGACCTAAATTCTCGGTAGTAGGTTTTGGGCCAAGTCCCCACGTAGCTAAACTACTGAAAGTTACTAAATCGTGGAACGTCCTTTTAGGGAAGGCACGTACTTGGTCAATTCGATCCAAGTAAGACCTATCCAAACGTGGACGAGTTACAGCTGCACCAATAAAAGAAAGTTGGTTAGACGATGGAAAGTTTGAAAAAATATAAGAAATAAAATAAATAACATGAGAAGAAAACATACCCTCAGGACGAAGGCGACCTATGGGGCTGGTAAAATGAGGGAAGGGGGCATTACTAACGTCTGTTGGGTCCCCAGCCCAGTTTCCAGAAATGATAAAAAATTCTTGTTTCCAGAGCCTATCAGACGAGCTACGGCCCTTTATTAAACTATAGTGAGAGCCTCTGGACAAGAACTGGTAAAAACCAGCTGATTGTTTTATTTCTGAGGGCTTATAACAGTAGAGGAACTCGTCCACTGTTATAGGACGTTCCCCTTCCAGTGCCTCACGCCATAACACTTGCATGGCAACTATCGTCCTCCAACCGTTGGGATTAAGTTGATTAGGACCAATACCTAGCCTATGAAGAAGACCTCTACAAAATGAATTTAGGGGAAACCTAAGACCAGCTAAGAGATAAGACGAGTATACCCCCAAACCAGAAGAAGGTGAACAACACCACTCTCCTTCCCTGGGTAGACGAGGTTCAAACTCGATAGGAATTTGGTATCTATCTACTAATGTTTTTAACTTAGGAGCGTCTAAGGTGGATGCTACCTCAGGTGCACAGCTATATATGATGTTTTCCTCTTCCTCCTCCTCGTCCTGAGAAGGGCTGGGTGGCATTCTGGACGAGCTAGCTCCAGTTCCAGAGGCCATCCTACGTTGCATTTCCTGAAATTCTTCTAAGGGAACGCCAGGGACCCCGGACGAATACTGCTCGTCCGAGGAACTGCTACTAAAATTAGTGCTACCCTCACCACTCTCATAACTTCCAGACGAGACGTCCTAATAATCGTCTATTTCTCTCTCTGTACTACTAGACGAAGACATAACTAAAGTAAAGATCAAAACAAAAACCTAAAGGGAAGAGGAAGTACCTGGGAACTAGGACGAATGCTAGACGAGAATCTTGGACGAGATAGCAGAAGGAAGTTTATGAGAAAGGTGAGGGGTAAGAAAGAGAATATGCCTATTTATAGGGCCCAGAAGTAGGGTCAGCGAAGCGACATCATCCACTGGGAAAACGACACGTGGCAATCGCGTGGAGAAATGTAATCGATTTGACTGCTTAACGAATTAAACCATGACACGTGGCTGTATAAATGGGATAAAATCCCAATAAAGTCCTTGGACGACACCCTGGACAAGGGGGCAACTGATGGGATAGCAAAGAAATTACATCTATAGTTCGTCCAGAGGAGTCGTCCATGATTACCAGTTGGCCAAACGGCCAAACCTTCCTTGATTCGTCCAGAATGGTCGTCCGTGAGTATTGATCAGTTGGATAAACTTCAATGAATCAAGTTAGAAGTCGTCCTTGTGCAAGGCGCATGGACGACCACACAAGTCTTAAAAGGGTCGTCCATAGGCATTGCACATGGACGACCACACGATACTTAGCAAATTCTGGAGCGGTTAATCAACCCGTGTTCATCGCCGAGAATCCCTCCCAAATATGTAACTTCCAGCGGCGGTTATGATTTCTCTAGCCGTTGAGGAAGTTATGTCCGGATTCCACAAATATGGGGGAAGTTATTGAACCAATAACTGCCCCAAAGTCCCTATATAAGGACCGGTCTGAAACAAGCAAAGGTATGAAAAACTGAGATTTATACTCCCAATACAGTTAGAACTTCATTGGAGAGAAGATACTAACTTAGTCATCGGAGGGTGTTTGGCCGGTCCATCCCGGTCACCCTTTGACTGTTTTCTCTTTTTACAGGCCTCCGCTAACGCCGTAGTCCACCGAAGCCGAAGTGTTCAACTAACTGATTTCATCCATCATCAATATTCATACTTGAGCAACTTACTATATATGGTGGACAAAGCATGTTTTAAAATCTCTATCTTGATGAAATTTTGTATTGGCTGAAATTAATTTAATTTTGTTTCAATAATATACTGGTGGTTAACCGGTGTGATGCACGAGAAAAATTATATTAAAATTTTAAAACTGTAGGGACTCAATTTGGAAAAGCCTCCAGAAATGAGAGGGAAAAACGGTCCAACAAGCCCAAACAATAAATTTTTAGAGAGTGGGTGAAAGAACTAGCTCTATTTGATAGGAAAAGCCTCTCGTTTCTTGTATTTCCCTGCCCCCCCTATAATGTCATTCCACTTCATGTTATATACTACGTTCCTCCCCTTGCTTTCACCGTACACGTGTAGGTTCTATCCTGGGAACTCCTTTCTGTCCCATCTACCCACCCCTAGAATCTCCAACTAGCAACCATAAGGCTGCTTGATCACTGTTCAGGCATCACCTCCACATTAATGCGGCCAGAGAGTTAGCTGGGAAGCATTTAATGTGGAGGTAGCAGCGTCAGAAGATATTTGTTGCCTCCACTATCCCATATCCGTTTCTCAATTACAATACAACCTTGTGGACTATCCAGGGTAACAAGATAGTTGCATCTACCTCGGACTATCGTTCCGAGGTGAACCTTCTCCTCGGACACATTTTGGATTTTCATGTGCAATCCTCAGCTTTTCTTCTTATATTATTCGTACCATGCCCTTATTAAATCATCCTCGGATGGATTGCCATCCTCGGATTGGGCCACTGGGCCGCAGGCCCAATTCCTACAAACTTACCAATACCTCCTTATATAGCTGGCCCCACAATAGCCCCTCAAAATCTCACTTTTTGTCACCTCGGCAGAAGGGAGATTTTGATAACTTGCCGTCATCCTCTTTTCCTAATCTCTAGAACGCCTTTATACCTGCCCAAGGCGCACTTCTGACGTTTTGGCGTCAGGAGCATGCCATTATTAAATTATGGCGGCCTCTTTGTCCCCCACGTTCAACAGCAAGATGCCAATCTAACGGTGGAGGGTTTTCAGTATTTATGAGCGGGATTTTTCCCGATTACAATTTCTACGCCACTATAAATAGCTTTTCAAGTCAACTTTCCTTCCAGTTACAACAATCATATTATCATAGCGCACATCCATTGAACCTGTCACTTTCTTTTGCCTCATTGTGCGTTCATAAATACCACAACCCTGTCCGAGGACCTCCTTTTTAAACCTGTAAGTCTCCTCAAACCTTCTTAGTTCTCATTCCCTTTTTATTAACTTTTCTTCATAACTTTTAGAGAATGGCTAGGTTTAAAAATCTAGTTGAGTCCGAGGAGAATATAGAGGCATTTAGATCAAAGTATGGGATTCCCCCAACAGTGGGTATGAGATATGCTTCTCCAGAAACATGGGTGAACGATAGGAAGACAGGAGAAGTGGTCATCCCTATGATTGCCTTTGTAGAGGGAGGGATGATCATTCCTATGGGTAGTCTTACCAGAAGCTATCTTAGATTCTTTAGGTTATCTCCCACACAGTGTGCCCCCAATATGTTTAGGGTGTTAAGGAGAATAGAAGTCCTAAACGAGAAGATGAACCTAGGCCTGACCCATCACGATGTGAACTGGTTGTATAGTCTTAATCATCTAAAGGGTCAGGGTTACTATCTCAAGTCTAGGCACCCTGAAGTCAGGTTAATCCAATGTCTCCCTACATCGAATAAGGGCTTAAAAGATGACTTTTTAATCTTTTTTGGGGAGTGGCATGACTGTCTACCCTGTTCGACTAGAGAGGAAAAACCAGGTGGGGTTTTTGGCAATAAGCCTATATAGTTTGGTTTGTACTCTTTAGTTCAAATTATTTTTGTTTCTAATAAAGTTTTCTTCCTATTTTAATGACCTTGCAGATAAATGCGCTACCAGACCTCAATTCGGACTAGTCAATAGGGAGAGCTTGGATAGATTCCTGCGATCCGAGGTGTATGTGAACCCATCTGACGACCAACTTAGAGCAGCACATATCATCCTGGGGTATAAGCCTATCTCCACAGCATTTCAAGCTCCCAAGTGTGTGATAAAGGCTAAGGATCCTCGGCTTCACCGTATCAGTGTAGCTTTTGAAGGATTTATTGTTCCTGAAGGCGTTCCAATCCTTGATGGGACTCCTTTTACCGAACCGCTACACGTGGCCACACCTTTGGTGGGGGCTTCTTCATTGCGCCCTGTTCCTCAGGAAGGAAGAGAGGAAGAAGAAGAAGAAGAAGAAGAAGAAGAAGAAGAAACTTCAGAGGGGTTCGTAGAACTGTTGGATTCGGCGGACGAATTCGAAGTATTCAATCAACCCCCATCTCCTGAGGTAGTTTTTGACGAAATGGGCATCTAGAGGAAGAGTCAGAGGAGTTTGATGGACATGATCGAAGGCCAGCCTGGAAAGGGTGCTCCGGGGAAGTCAACTCAACCCAAACTTCCCCCTCCTCCCAAATCTCCTCTTCCCCCTCATCAACCATCCCAACCACCTGTGATCGAACCTACTGATTCGAAGAGGAGGAGGGATTCGAAAGATAAGGAAGTGGTGGAAGCCGGGAGGTCCCGTCTGACTCTTGAAGATGAGGCTCAATGAGCTGCGAAGCAGCAAAAGGTTAGCCATGGATCTCAACGAGTCGCGGGAAGGACCACCACTTCATCCTCGGAGCCCGAGGCTTGGCTCCCCGCACCCATGCTCGACGGTGAGCCCCTGAGGGAGGATGCATCCCTTAGGAATTTCAACTGCAGAATTGGGTGCCTCGTCGCCTCAGCCCTAGAGGAAACCCTCCTACTTCCCAAGTTTATGACAGAGCTGAGAGGCATAAGGAAGAACGAGGTTTTCCTGAATGCTAAAAGATATTTAGGTATGGTATGATGTCTTTCTTGCTCTGTTTCTTTAATTATAAATGTCCTTCACACAACTTTATTTATTTCATCTTTAATTCCCTTTCCTCCAGGCCGTCCAAGCCACTTTTAGGATGGAGGAGATAACTAATTCTTATGGCCAGCAACTAGATGATGAGAGGAAGATGCAGGCCACAGTTGTGCAAACACTCACCATTGCTGAACAAAGCAATGTGCAGTTGAAGAAGAAGTTAGCCGAGGAAGAACACGCTTGAAAGAGTGCTGAGTCAGCTCTGGAGAACACTCAGAGGCAGGTCGAGGATCAGAGGAAGTGTCTGCACGACGCTACTGACCAGCTGGCAACTTCCCAAGAACAGATATCAAACCTGAAGAAACAACTGGAGGAAGCCCAGAGGCTCAGAGACCAGGCTGAAAAGGCAAAAGCCGAGGCGAAAACAGCAAAGGCCGAGGCTGAAAAAGAAAAAGATAAAGCTGAGCAGGAAGGATATGACATCGGCGTAGCTGAAACGGAGGACAAATTCAGGGCTGAGGTGCCAACTGTATGCCGAGTATACTGTGCCCAGACTTGGACAGAAGCTCTCAACCGAGCTAGAGTTGACCCTTCTTCCGAGTTGAGGAGGCCAGAAAATGTCTACTTTCCTCCAGCTATACGAGCCTTAAGCCTTTCTTCTTAGCCACAGGATGCTTCCTCCACCGTTGCTGACTCGGCCAAAGAAACCCAAATTCAGAATCCTCCCCCTCTCAATCAGCAGGAGCAATCCAAAGTACCTGAAGTTGCCAAAGATATTTCTTCGGACAAGGCAGTAGAGGGGCCTAAAGATGGAGCAGCTTCTCAAAGCTTTGAACAGGCTTTAGCTTCAACCACCTTGCCTACTGGAGGAGTTCAAAAGGAGAAAGAAAAAGATGTTCCTCCAGAAGCAACTGGCAAAGCTCCCCAACCCAAGCTCCAAATAAAATTAAAACCATAATTAACCTAGTTAAATTCTCTTTATTTTCCATTTTATTTATCTTTTGAAGACATTTGGAATGTGATGTATATTTTTCCTTTTATTACATTTATATAAGATGTTATTGCTTTATCTGTCACTTGTGCAATTTTCTGTGCGAATATTCTTTGTTTTTATATGATTGCGTGAGAAGGAAATCTGATACTACAAAGGAAAACTTAACTTTAGGTGTACTAGTTAGAAACCAGAGTAAACCATAATCATGAACTTCACCACCTTACCAAGGCTAGCTTTTAATTCATTACAAAGTGTCCAAATTTGAGAAGACATTTTAAAAACGTTCCAACCAGTGAGGTACTGGGCACCTTAAAATGCTTTAAGTGATGCTCATGGAGTTTTCTTTGATACACTATTTTAATTGCACGGACCCCAGTTAAGAAGCACTGACTTCTACTAAGTTTGTTGTCTGAACAATCTGTTGTACTTTATTTTCTGTTTAACACCTCGATGGATATGAAAAGGTATTAATTTTCACTAAGTTTGTGGTCTGAGGACCTAACATAACTTAGCTTCTGTTTAATACTTCAATATGTGTCATAGTGTATTAATTTTCACTAAGTTTGTGGTCCGAGGACCTGACATAACTTAGTTTCTGTTTAATACTTCAAAGGATGTCATAGTGTATTAATTTTCACTAAGTTTGTGGTCCGAGGACCTGACATAACTTAGTTTCTGTTTAATACTTCAAAGGATGTCACAGTGTATTAATTTTCACTAAGTTTGTGGTCCGAGGACCTGACATAACTTAGTTTCTGTTTAATACTTCAAAGGATGTCATAGTGTATTAATTTTCACTAAGTTTGTGGTCCGAGGACCTGACATAACTTAGTTTCTGTTTAATACTTCAATGGACTTAGAAGCACAAGTTGCAGAATTAGGACAAATTGTAAAAGGAAGTAAAACAGAATTGTTCTTATTAATAATAATACCTCCTTAGGTTGCTTACATTCCAGGGATGGAGTACAGTTTTTTCGTCCAAATCTTCTAAGTGATAAGCACCTATTCCCGCTATAGATGTGATACGATACAGTCCTTCCCAATTAGGCCCCAACTTTCCCCAAGCTGGATTTTTGGTAGTTCCCAAGACTTTTCTCAATACCAGATCTTCTGGGGCTAACGGCCTCAACCTGACATTTGCATCATAACCTTGTTTTAGCTTGTGTTGGTAGTAGGCCAATTGAACCATCGCATTCTCTCGTCGTTCATCAATCAAGTCTAGATTCTTCTTTAACAGTTCATCATTTCCATTAGAGGTAAAAATACTAGTCCTTAGTGTGGGAAAATCCGTTTCGAGAGGAATCACAGCCTCAGCCCCATAAGTCATTGAAAATGGGGTTTCCCCTATTGACCGTCGAGGTGTTGTTCGATATGTCCAGAGGACATGTGGCAGTTCCTACACCCATCTTCCCTCTGCATCATCTAACCTCTTTTTAAGCCCACCAACTATGACCTTGTTGACAGCCTCGGCCTGCTCATTTCCCTATGGATAGGCCGGAGTGGAATATCTGTTCTTTATCCCCAGATCGGAACAATACTTCCTGAAAGCCTTGCTGTCAAATTAAAGACCATTATCAAAGATGAGAGATTGAGGAATCCCGAATCGAGTAATGATATTTTTCCAAACGAACCTCTTGACATCCACATCCCTGATATTGGCCAGAGGCTTAGCTTCGACCCACTTCGTAAAATAGTCTGTGCCAACCAGCAGATATTTTTTATTTCCTACTGCTTTAGGGAAAGGGCTAACGATGTCCAAGCCCCACTGAGCAAAAGGCCAAGGACTAGAAAGCGGATTAAGAATTCCCCCCGGCTGATGGATGTTCGGTGCGAATCTTTGACATTGATCACACTTCCTAACATACTCCTGTGCTTCTTTTTGCATACCTGACCACCAATACCCTTGAGTAATTGCCCGGTGAGATAAAGATCTCCCTCCAGTATGACTTCCACAAATCCCTTCATGTAGCTCTTCTAAGAGTGCCTCTGATGCTTCAGGATGTACACAAAGCAGATATGGCCCAGAGAAAGAGCGTTTATAAAACCTTTTATCCTCGGACAGCCAAAACCGAGGAGCCTTCCTTCGCACCTTTTCAGCTTCTGATTTGTCCTCGGGCAGTATATCCTTCTCAAGGAATAGCAATAGAGGATCCATCCAACAGCGCGCCAAATTGACTTGATTGACCTGAAGTGAGTCCCCCGTTACTGGGGTGGGTGTGTTTAAGTCTTCGACCATTTTCATTCGGGGAAAGTTTTGCGCCGAAGAGGTAGCAAGGGTAGCCAAAGAGTCCGCATGGGCATTTTCGCTCCTAGGGACATGGGTTATTTCAAAACATTCAAAATTTACTTGCATACGCCTAACTTGGCCCAAGTACTCCTGCATTCTTGTGTCCCGAGCTTCCAACTCACCTCTAACCTGACCCACGACCAGCCTCGAATCCGAGAAAATCTCCACTGCCTTTCCACCTAGTTTCCTGACCATCGCCATCCCATTTAATAAAGCTTCATACTCTTCCTCGTTATTAGTAGCTGAGAATCCCAACCTTAAAGACTTCTCGATAATGACCTTTTCAGGAGATATCAGAACCAGCCCCACTCCTGACCCCCGCTGGTTTGCTGCTCCATCCACATACACTTTCCAGGGTGAGGCATGTTGCACGAAGATAAGACCAACTGATTTTTCATCCATGCCCTGTGGACTTGTTTCTATTTCTTCAGGGCCTTCAGCAAATTCGGCCACCAGATCGGCGAGAATCTGTCCCTTCACAGAGGTACGAGGCATATATTTAATATCAAAAGCCCCTAGAATTGTGCCCCACTTGGCAACCCTACCAGTGTAGTCTACACTCCAAAGTACTGCCTTGAGCGGATACTGAGTGAGGACGACCACAGTGTGTGCCTGAAAGTAATGGGGAAGTTTCCTTGTAGCGTGTACCACTGCCAAAATGGCCTTTTCCAACGGCAGATAACGTACCTCAGCCTCATGAAGCGAATTGCTCGCGTAATAGACTGGTCGTTGTACTCCATTATCTACTCGTATCAGAACAAAACTAATCGCATAAGTGGCTATCGCCAAGTAGGAGAAAAGGACCTCATCCACCTCGGGGCTAGACATAATGGGTGGTCGAGATAGATAGCCTTAAGTTGCTGAAATGCCAGGGCGCACTCCTCTGTCCACTCGAACCCCTTCCACTTGTGGAGTAAAAGGAAAAAAGGTTTGCACCTATCCGCCGACCTGGAGATGATTCTATTCAAAGCAGCGGTCATCCTAGTCAATCTCTAGACCTCCTTGCGATTCCGAAGTGCTTGCAAGCTACTTATGGCTCTGATTTGATCGGGGTTCACCTCAATTCCTCGGTGAGTCACCATGTAGCCCAAGAACTTCCCCGAGCTCACCCCGAATGCACACTTGGACGCGTTCAGTCGCAATTTGTGTTTCCTTAAAATCTCAAAAGTGTTGGTAAGGTCTGTCACATGCTCAGTCACTACTCTGCTCTTCACAACCATATCATCAATATAGACTTCGATGCTCCTGCCCAACTGTGGCTCAAACATCTTCGTCATCATCCGTTGGTAAATAGACCCTGCATTCTTCAGGCTAAAGGGCATTACCTTGTAGTGATAATTTTCAGTAGGAGTGAGAAAAGCGGTCTTCTCCTGATCATCCAATGCCAGTGGGATTTGGTGATAGCCCTAGAAGGCATCCAGGAAGCTCATCCGAAGGTGGCCTACTATTGCATCCACCAGCTGATCTATACGGGGCATAGGGAAAGGGTCTTTTGGACAAGCCTTATTAAGGTCCGTAAAATCAACACATATGCGCCACTTTCCATTTTTCTTTTTCACCATGACTGTATTAGCCAACCATTGAGGGTAAAACACCTCCTTGATAGCCCCTGCCTATTTGAGTTTGGTCACCTCGTCCTTGATTGCCTCGGCATGTGCTCTGGACGGACGCCGAGGTGATTCTTTCTTCGGAATAACAGAGGGATTAACATTCAAATGATGGCAAATGAAGTTTGGATCCACCCCTAGGGCTTCGTAAACATTCCATGCAAACACATCAATGTTTTTCCTAAGGACCTCAACTAATTGTTCCTTCTCCGCCACAGGCAATTGTGCTCCGACCTGAAAGAACTTATCTGGGTCATCCCCAACACTCACCCTTTCCAAATTTTCACACTCCATTCCCCTGGCAGATGTGCTGAAGAGGGTCATCGAAGACTTTGATTGCTATAAATCATTCTCGGCCGTGGCCGAAATATTTGCCTCTGGCCGATGTTGAATAGCTGTTATCAAGCATTGCCTAGCCATGGTTTGATTTCCCAATATCTCTAACACCTGGCCTCCCGATGGATATTTCACCTTCTGATGAAGTGTAGAAGAGACAGCCCCCAAGGTATGCAGCCAGGGTCTACCCAAAATAGCCTTGTACGGAGAAAAAATATCCACTACAATAAAATCCACCTCCACCACGTCTGAGCCAGTCTGCATAGGCAATCTAATCATGCCCATTGGAATGACTGATTTGCCTTCAAAACTCACCAACGGGGAGCTATAGGCTGTCAGATCCTGGGGTCTTAAATTCAGCCTCTTATACAGGTCGGGATACATCACCTTGGCTGCGCTCCCCTCATTAATCATCACCCTTCTGACATCATACCCCCCGATTCTAAGTGTAACCACCAAAGCGTCATCATGTGGTTGTATGGTTCCTTTCTTATCCTCCTCTGAAAAGCCCAAAACTAGCGATGCATCCAATTTGGCTCTATTCGGCATTGAACTAGATCCCTCATCCAAACAATGAGACACAGACATTACCCTGAAGGGGCAGGATCCGGTTCTACCCGGGGCAGCAAATATAACGTGTATCGTACCTAAGGGGGGTCCTGAAGAAGCATCCCCCCGAAATGTCGAACCTGCCTGACTTCCTCGGCCACTGGAATGGTGCAGAAGCTTGGGTCAACTTCCCTTCTCGGACCAGCTGATCCAAATGATCCCACAAATTTCTGCAATCTTTAGTAGTGTGTCCATGATCCTGGTGATACTGGCAGTAGAGATTTTGATTACGTTTCGCAGGATCCCCTGCCATTCTATTGGGCCATCTGAAGAATGGCTCGTCTTTTATCTTCTCTAGAACCCGTTGCACTGGTTCTCGGAACACGGCGTTAACCACCTGAGAATTAGCAGATCCTGGTTGCCCCCCAAAATCCTTCCGAGGTCGGTTATTATTATACCGGTCCGACCTGAAATCCCTCCTCTCCTGAGGGACTACCTTGGACTTTCCTCTACCCTGTATCTGATCCTCCTCTACCCTTCTATACTTGTCAATCTGATCCATAAGCTGGCGCACATTGGTAACAGGTTTACCAGTCAGGGACTTCCTCAGATCATGCTCGGTTGGCAGGCCAGCCTTAAAAGTATTAATGGCCACGTCATCATAGGCCCCATCTACTTCGTTGAACATTTCCCAGTATCTATCAGAATAGGCTTTCAGGGTCTCCCCCTCACGCATAGACATGGACAATAACGATCCCAAGGGTTGAGAAACCCTCCTGCAGGTGATAAAGCGGGCACCAAAAGCCTAGGTGAGCTTTTCAAAGGAGCCAATGGAATTTGCTCTCAGACCGTTGAACCATCTCATCGCCACTGGGCCTAGGCTAGATGGGAAGACCTTACACATTAAGGCCTCGTCCTTAGCATGAACAACCATTCTTTGACTGAAATGGCTAACATGTTCCACTGGATCCGTCCGACCATTATAAATGGTGAACGTGGGTTGATGGAATCGCCGAGGAAGATCTGCATCCTCGATACGTCGCGTGAAGGGTGATTTTGAAACCTGACTCAAAGCTTTGTTCAGGGCGTCATTCCCCAAACCCTGGCGAGACGGACTCTTATCCTCTTGTCTGCGGTGGTGCTCCTCATCATAGGAAAAAGATTCACTGGGCGGAGTTCTTGACCTCCGCCTATAACTGGTGTCATCGGACTCTTCAGAAGATTGCCTGGAGTGGTGAGACCTACGCTTTCGTCGTTCGTGTCGCAATTCCCTTTTCAATTTGCTAATCTCACGTTGCATGTCCTCGTCGTTCTTTACATGGGAAATATGGTTTTTCCCCCGAGAATGACTTCTTTCAGTGTGGGTTGTCCGCACATTTCCCTCGCGATCCCCCCTTTGTTCATGGACTACCAACGGATTATCATGCTGAGATCCCCTGGACTCTGCCTGGTGTGGATTAACATCTGTCTGTTGTGGGTCCACCACGGGCTGTTACAGTGCTCCCCCTTCCATCTCAACCGCTGCACTTGCCTTTCCCTACAAATAGATCAAGCTCTTCCCACAGACGGCGCCAATTGTAGGGACTCAATTTGGAAAAGCCTACAAAAATAAGAAGGAAAAGTGGTCCAACAAGCCCAAACAATAAATTTTTAGAGAGTGAGCGAAAAAACTAGCTCTATTCGATAGAAGAAGACTCTTGTTCTTGTACAGCCAGAAGTCCTTCATAATGTCATCCCCTTTCACGTTATATACCACGTTCCTCCCCTTGCTTTCACCGTACACGTGTAGATTATACCCTGGGAACTCCTTTCTGTCCCATCTAACCACCCCTAGAATCCCCAACTAGCAACCATAAGGCTGCTTGATCACTGTTCAGGCATCACCTCCACATTAATGCGGCCAGAGAGTTAGCTGGAAAGCATTTAATGTGGAGGTAGCAGCGTCAGAAGATATTTGTTGCCTTCACTATCCCATATCCGTTTCTCAATTACAATACAACCTTGTGAACTATCCAGGGTAACAAGATAGTTGCATCTACCTCGAACTATCGTTCCGAGGTGAACCTTCTCCTCAGACACATTTTGGATTTTCATGTGCAATCCTCAGCTCTTCTTCTTATATTATTCGTACCATGCCCTTATTAAATCATCCTCGGACGGATTGCCATCCTCGGATTGAGCCACTAGGCCGCAGGCCCAATTCCTACAAACTTACCAATACCTCCTTGTATAGCTGGCCCCACAAAAACTATATATTCAAATATCAAAATAAATTTTTTTCATCACTGTATATATACTAAGTCACAAAAATTGCATATTCCCCATATATTTCAAAGGTAAATAGAAGAATTACAATACTTAGAAGAGGAAAATTTTCAGCAATTGAATACAATACTAAGTCACTTGCAGTATATAATAATTTTTTTTCATAAGACTCTATGATACAGATATAGCTACATGGAAAATATTGGATCATTTGACATCATTGATGATTGAACTAATAAGCTAGTGCTAAATTGGTCTACAAGAAATTAAATTTCAATTATGTTAACAGTGGTCAATTAGCATGAACAAATACATATATTCACCAGAGTCAAAATCAACTTTACCTTCATTCTATACTTTTTTAAAGCTACATGTTTCTCATCAAAGGACTGAACTCTGCAACACCAACACCAACACATAAATATATCAACTTTGAGGAATGGTAAATAAACATATTGACAAATCAAATCCAATTGCCTATCTAACCTTTTAAGTTTTAACCCGTCTCACTCTTGTCTGCAGTCCAGACATCTCATTGTTCACCAACAATGGCTCCATCTTGGGTTCCAACTTTCTCTGCATGTTTCTTGTTATCTGCAAAACCTAGGTAATAAAATCAATAAAATGAAAAATGAATCTCAATATAACATAAATCAAGAAGACGAAACGATTCATACATTGTTTCATCAGTCATTTAGTAGGAAATCATGGGCATACCAATACCGAATGAAGTAATTCTGTCTGCATTTCGAAAGTTCCTAATATAAGGGGAATTGAGAAACCTAAGAAAGGAAGAAAATTTTATTAGTATTAAGAAATCAAAGATGATAAGAGAATTGGCCACTCTGGTGGCGGCTTTCTGTGGCAAAACTCAATGACTGTCTGTGGAGGTCAGCCACAGTTGGCCATGTTTGGGGTATGAGAGAGCCTGCTAAATTCGACCATGGCTTGGAGTTCTTGTGAGTATGATGAGAACACAATGGAAAGGGGGTTTCGGCTTACTTCTAGTTTAGTTGAGGGATTTTTTTTTTTTTTTTTTTTTTTTTTTTTTTTTTGAGAAAAATTAATTTTTGTACACCTTGAAGCATACACAGTAGTTCGGGTGGCATAAAAAATAATATTCTAATATCACCATTAAAATTTATTAATTGACATATTTGAAATGTTAGGGAGCATTTTGACATAGGAAAAATGTTATGGATCAAATTAAAATAGTAATCAAACGATTCAAACCTTATGGAAATGTTATTGCTTGCTCTGGCTGTTTTTGTTGGTCAGAAATTTTTTAAATGAGCTGCATCTTTCAATAACTTATGATCATTACGATACAATTCTGATCATATAGCTTGACTTATTAAGAAGTGAATTTATCTTGTTATTCAAGTTGATTTCTTCAATTTTTTTTTTTTTTTTGATGAGGTTTCTTTAATTTTAAATTTATGCAAACTCATGCAAGTTATTGATCAAGAGATTATAGGTAGTGGCGACTAATGACTTATTTTTTGAGTAAGGTTGGTGATCAAAAATTTATATTCAATCAGAGAAGTATTCTCTATATATGGAAACAAGTAATTATCTGTCTTAACCTGCAATTGATAGAATATCAATAAACACGTTAGCCCGACATATATTTACCATCCTGAAATTGTGAGCAAATTAAAGAAATATTTCTTGATTTCTGAAATTCAAGAAATACTAGTTCTACTTATATCACAAGAAACTTGTCAGCTCATATCAAATTCAAAACTAATTTACGTAGGAAAATGAGAGTCATCTTAATCATTTTCAAGGTAGAAGTCGCTCAACCAACTTCCCTTTAATGGTTGTGGTAGATTATAGCAAGTGCTAAAGATATTGAGGGCCTAATCCTAGTCAATTTATAAACTTTTTTTTTTTGTTTTTTGTTTTTGTGAGAAGACGTCAATTTTCAAACTTATTATTATATAATGAACTCAAAAAAGAAAATAAAAACTTATTATATAATGTTGATTTAGATTCATTTTATCTACTCCTATTGGAATGCCAGTAAAGAAATCCAAATTTTACTTATATCACAAGAAACTCTAATTATACTTGTATTACAAGTATTGTAATCATGAATCAATATATATATGATTAGCCTAAAGCCTATTATGAATATCGTTCAAAGGACTTATTCTAAAATATAGAGCTTAATAAAATCTAGTTCTCAAGGACTTCTTTTCAATGGAGGTAGGCCACAAAACTCAAACCACTTTAACCCTATATTATTTCTTTCTTTCTTTGTCTTTTTTATTTTGTTCTTTATATTTAACCATTCACTTTTTCATGGTGTCAAATATATGTTTAATTTTTCTGAAATGGTATTAGAACTATAGTTTTTTTTCCCATATAGTAAGAATTTAATGAATTTAACTATGACCTTAATTATAATATCTACTGGTCTGTTCAAATGATCTGGGATTGAACCGTTGTTACTTATCCCTGCTTGATAGCCAAATCAATGTCTAGTTGGAGATTGATACCTGTGCTAGCCAAAGCGGTATGAAATAAAGTCCCATTATATCCAGAAACATAGATAATGGTCCCTCTTCTTTCTGTTTGTGTTATAAGATTGTACAAGAGGACAAAAAGTACAAAACATCTATATGAGATGACAGCGAAATAACTCAATACAAAATACAGATACTGTATTACATTTGATATCACAATATATAATTATAACATGAAAGAACTCACAAACCTGACAATATATTGAAAGAGACAACAATTAATAATATATGTGCTCACAACTTAAAATGATCAAGAAGAGCATTCAAAGTTGAGCATTATTGAAAATGATCTAACTTCAACTTTTTGCTAATTCATAGCTTAGCTTAGCAATGAGCAGCGTGAGGAAGTTTGCACTTTCCAGGGAGCTGCATGGCAAGGTTTGGATCAATTCCAAGTGAAGGCAACAGGTTTGAGTTCCTGTATGAGCAAAGACAACGAAGATCGGCATGTGAGAGTGCAGTGCAGCAATCAGTTGAAGGTGTTGTAGGATTTGGAGGAGTCACAGCGGATTTGCATGCCATTAGCCCAGAAACAGAAACATTGCATATGGTTTGGGCATTGGAAATTTGAAGCACGCCATTGCTGGAAATAGCAACAAGTAGCACAGCCACAACAACAAAGAGCTTGATCTTGAATGCCTCCATGAAGACCAAACAGCTAGCTTGCAAAAGGTAGTCTCTTTCTTTGTTTGGACTTTGGATTGGTGTTTTGGTATTGGGAGCTCTATGTTTGCTGCTTTTTAAAGGGAAGCATGATGAAAAAATGTAAGAGCAGCCCGTGAATATACCTTGGCGTGTTCCCATGCACATACACTGTGGTGTCACGGGCTTTTGCACTTGTGGCTCAGAGATGCCTTCAAATGTACTTCGATTATTGTGCCTAGATGTGGGCCTAGTACAGATAGGTTATGATTGATTAGTTTAGTTTTCTATATTTTGGTTGGTTATCTCATGTCATGATGTCAAGCACCTAGCAATAAGTTTATGTGCACGAATAATTTTACAAAAAAATTCTGTACCTGACAAGTTATTAAAAGTAGGTATAAATATAATGCCCAATGATGGTCCAATGAGAATTAGTTTAAGCTTAATTCAATTGTTATGAAAATTTTTATGTTTGTAAGATTACTTAGCACTAATGATTTCTTCCAAAGTCCAAACACTTGCCAATGTTTTATGAGCAATGCCTGACAAACAAGTCTGGTTGATCAGAGTCAAATGTAGTACAATTATATTCGGATCATAACAGAAAAGATTTGGATAAAAAATGGATTGTTCTAAAGTGATTGCAAAACATAACACCCTTACTCAATTTTTGAAAATATAGTGTAAAACTTACTATGAGCCATATTTTTTTCACATGAAAAAAAAAAAATAAAAAATTGATATATATATATATATATATGTCTTCATTTCAATATAAAAAAAATAAAAAAAAAATTAAATAGTATATAACATTTTAAGTTAACACGGTTTCTTCAACGATGTGATTAGTAAAGAAAGAATTAGAATGGGAAGAATCGGTAAGAATGTGGAAAAAAGGTCATTCACGTAACCTACGCAAGCAACCTCCATAGGCTCTCCACTAACTCTAAACCACCCAAAAGACAAAGAGGGAAATGCATAAAATTAATAGGGACATATCCATTCTAGGGATTGGTGTAAGATTATTGAATTATAAATGAACATGCTAGGAACCAAGGCGATGTTAAAATGTTAAAAGGAAGATATATTTTATGAAATTGCTAAACTACAAAAGGGGGCAATTAAAAATAGTAGAGTCAAAAGAAACCACCTCACTTTACTCCTTTCCAAGTGAATTATTGGTCATCTATTACAACCAAGAGTCATGATTCTCCTTGGAAGAGTCCCACTGAATTAAAATGTGCAAATCATCTCTTTCAAGGAAATAGAAGAACAAAGTGAGATTGGGAACTTGACCACAAGAATGATAGGGGTGACTTGAAGTAAAGAAGCATTGCTACATCCTAAAATTGGAAGGAATAATAAATAAATTTGGTCCCCGATAATATAGACATTTAGAGAATGCAAAATGTTGAAGGAATATGATCATGTAACATGTTGATTTGGCTCAAACACCCTTGTTAAAAGAAGAAAATAGTTAACATCTTCTACAACACACTTAGGCCACCCTACTTCTCAAAAAACATGTTATTGGAATCATGTCCCGTGATTTCGTCAATGTTGTGGTTACGAGAGAATAAGAAATCATAAAGAGAAGAAGAAAAAAAAAAGACATTGACTTTGTAAGAGATATATTAGCCCATTAGTATAGGTCTAAGCCTAATATTACTTTGTGTGTAAGCCAAGCCTCTTACTTGTACTATAAGTCTATTAGTTTAGGGTTTAGTCTACTATATATACTCATGTTATGGTTTATTGTAATATAAGATTTGTACTATACTATAATATATTAAAGATGTAGTTGTAGGAGGCAAAATTTTAAGTCAATTATAAAATGCCACATCAAAATTTAGTGGCAAATTCTAAATTAATTTCATTAAATTAATTAAATCAAATGATGACATGTGTCATCCAAATTGATATTGCATTGACATATTGAAATTTGCCACGTGTCACTTAGCCCACAAGATAAAGATAAATCCCCTATTCAAAGTTTATGGATAATTATCTTTGTTAAAAATAAATAAAATAAAATATTAATAAATTTTCTATTCAAAATTGATGGATAATTATCTTTATTAAAATAAATAAATTAAATAGAGATAATTATTTATCTTTGTTGATTATTATCTTTATCAAAATATGATCTTTATCAAAATAGATAAATAGATATAATTATCCCTAAGCAAAATTTGGGCCAGTCAAAAGTCTACTACATATTTTCAAGCATATCAATTCAAAGTTGAGCTTATCCTTTGAAACCACTATAAATAGAGGACATCCCCTCTCATTTTTAACACCAAGTTTTCAAGAAACTCAAGCTCTGGAGAAATTCTGTCTCAAGAATCTTTGAAGAACTTGAAGAACATTCAAAGGACTTGAAGGATATTCAAAGGACTTGAAGAACAACAAATCTCTAACAAGCTAAAAGCCAGAGATTCATTATGAAGGCCATTTAATCCATCATCCAACCAAATTGAAGAAAATTTCGCGTTTAAGTCAAGATCATAAAGAAGATAGAATCAGAGAAACACTTTTTGTAAAAGAGTCAAAACAGAGATTGTACTCACTACTTGATTAGTACAAAATTATATTTGTGGAACACATTTTTCAATTTGTTTAATTTTCTACTATTGAGAAATTTTGTGTTTACCGTAGGCCTTTAGGGTTTTCTCCGTAGATATAAGTTGTTAGACTAAACCACGCCACCCTCTTATGTTCTATACTTTATGCTTCCGCTTCTATGCTAGTATATTTAATATGGTATATCAACGCAAATATTTAATAGACTCCATCTTATCTAGGGTTGAAATCTCCCTTCTGGTTGTAACTATTGAATTTACCCCAAAAAAAAAAAAAAAAAAAAAAATCCATATTATAAGTTTTCTAAAACCCAACCGAGCTATATTCCAAAAGGCGATATTACAAATGTAAAAGGAAGATTTTTAGAAATGGGTAAGCTTTAGAAAGATGCTATTAACAATAATAAAAAGAGAAGGAACCACATGGTCCACATCACTCTATTCCTTTCGAAGTGAACTAATTTTCATATGTTACAACCAAGAGTCGTGGGTCTCCCTTCAAGATTCAAATGGAATTACAATGTATAAGTCATGCCATCCTTTGCAATAACAGAAGAAGAAAGCAAAATTGAGGAACTTTGACTTAATGCTAGGGATGACTTGGAGTGAGAGTTATTCACCTCTAAATAAGTTGAACATATAGAAGGAAAGAAGCATTTCTAGGAACCTCAAAGTAATAGGTTACGGAACAAGAAGCCATTGATTGAGCTCAAAATTATGCAAAGAAGTGAGTTTGATGAATTCAAAAAATTGAATATGTGATTGTACTTTACTATCCTCGAAAATTCATAGGAATGCCATTTAGGATAAGAAACAATTTTTTTAATTTTAGCTAACCATTTTTCCTTTTCACTCACGTCATATTTCATATTCTAAATTCCATTTCATTTAAGTATTATTTCATTATTCATTTTTTATTATTTCTTTTACTTTTCAAAACACTCACTTTTCTTTATCAGAGTTACCAAAATACAAAAAACAATAAACAAATAAAACACGGAATGAACAATACTCTCTAAATATAGGGAGGAGCTATAACAAAACTTCAAAATAGAAAAGAGATAGGTAAGCTGATGTGGGGGAATTTTTGAATTTCCTTCCCTATTTTGCTTCCTTACCCTATTCTAGGGAATCTGTTTCCAATGCTCTAAGGCCATTGAATCTTTATCCATGTTTTGTGAATATTATTTCAAGGAAAGAGAGGGGACAAATGGTATCTATTAAACTAATAGTGCCATAGGTCGATGATGAAGTTCACACAAATGACAAGACAACTCCAATATTGTTTCAAATTGATCGGCCTTTAATTAACACAAAGTGACATGTGCTCCAAAAATTTATTCAAGTGGTCTAATTTATCTCAAGTGTCATTATCACTAGAAGTGAAAATCAAATTGAACTACTTTCGTTTGAATGTATTCATGGGGTGCCCAACACCTTTTTGAAAAGTAATTGAACTCCTAAAGTCACGATTCTGCTTAGAGACACGATTTAATGTAGTTTAGCTTAAAGGACCCTAAGATGCTTAAAACGTCACAATAGGTTACTGATCAAATGTTAGTGGCCAATCGCACCAATTAGAAATCTAAACACTTATGGGTGACTTCATTCATTCTATTTCATTGCCAACACATATGATCACCAAACTGCGAGGACAAATAGCACAGTCAAAAGTGATTAAACACTTTCACACGCGCAATAGGAAGAGCATACACATGGAGAGAAGAGTACCATCCAAGGGTGGTCAGTTGAGACCTAGTATCAAATAACTCTCCAATAGAATGTAACTTTATTTAGGTGAAGTTTTATCATGTAACATGTTCCTTCCTTTAGTTGATTTGACTAGAAGTCATTGATTGTACCAAGGGCTTAAAGCTAAATTTATTGGCACCTCCTGATATTTTTAACAGAAACATCCTGAGTTTGAATCCCTTTGCCCCCAATTATCAATGTATCAAAAAAAAAAAAAAAATTAATAAGGAAGTTAGTGATTGTAAGTGATCAAGCCAATTTATTTATTTGGTTTCAAATTAAATGTTTAATAATAAATTTTTAAATACTTTTTTCTTTTTAATAATTGTTCTTCTCCATAAAAACAAGCTTTTGAGTAGTACTACCACATATAAGTTTGATTATACTATACACATTGTCATTTCATTAATGTATAGTAGGATGATTTAAACTCCATATAATCCAATATCACTAATTTATTACCAATATCTTCTTTCAAAACCTTTTAAAAATGGATGTTTTGATAAAACATATTGTTCTTATAGGTCCACGCATCCTCATATGTTATCTTGGAACTTATGTGACTTTTATGAGTAAACATGGATTTTGTTGAAATGTATATTCATGTAAGTATTTTGAAATCTAGTGAGCTTAGCCAAATGGCATTAATTAAATTGTAGGATACTTAAAATAATATTGCTCATGCTTCTAAAAGTCACTATATTCTAGACAACTCTGATTTGAAAAAGAAAAAGAAAATGTTTTAAGACTAAATCAAGTTGTAGATCAAGCATCAAATTAAGGTTTCAAATCATTCAATTATATATAAGGAAAAAGAGTTGAAGCCTTAATTGTCATTACTAAATTTATCTTAAAACTTAGAAATTTTTTTAAGTGATAGCATATCAATGGATGGGAAAGTAATGAGAAAACTTTTGATGGGGATGGCAATATTTTTTAGCCACATTTTCATTAAAAAGCAAGCTACAGACCATCCCCATACCACTTTACATCCTTCTTCAGTTCTAAACCCCCTTCCTCTTCTCACAAAATTTGATAATGTTCCTCATGAATTTCCTGTTTGTTTTAAAAGCCAAAGTAGATTTTGCGAGAATGCAAAAGATCGGAAGGAATTTGGATTGGTTATTTTACATGTTTTTGAATACTGCTTGAATAACCAGCGAAATCTAAATGACCCATATTACTGTGCCGCTAAATATTGCCTAATTTCTTGTAGGAAAGAAAACAAACATCCCATTCATTTGGGACTTTGTTTATTTCAATGTTACAAAAATCATCACTAAAGGAAATTTTAGATTTGGTAATTAGTCCCAATCCTCTTCCTTTCTCTCTCTCTCTCTCTCACTATTGACATGAATGCACATGTCATTGAACAATATATCATATCTATGAGCAACTAATACCTTTTTGTAGGTACATGTCACTTAGATCTATGTTTACGGAGAACATGTCAGACATCACTAATTCCATGTTTGACACTAGTCGGTACATGCGTCTAGGTACTCATCATGCATTAGCTTCTCACTCTTAGTCTCATAAGATCCTTTAGAACCCTATTATATCTTTTGATATTTTAGATCTTCTCTTTTTTCTTTTATATGTGACCAAACTAATGTTGTGTTGAAATTTCTTTCTCTTTGTTATATAGTGGTTAATTAGTTTAACTCTTTTGCTTTAAAAATAATGAGTAAGGAGGAGAATAATTGTATAATAATATTTTTAACTTATATTTGGTGTGTTCATTGTTGGTTTACTAGATCAAATCTATTATTTGATTTAACAAATATATTGACAATTTTAAAATTTAGTGGTTTCATGTTGGTATCTAGGATTTGTGACCTTGCCCAATTCAATTGTGCTTCTATTTGCTTCCTTTAAACTCTCGTTTTTAAATCCCAGTTCTCCTACCTTGAATTTCTCTGAATTCAGTAACATAATTTGTTTGTCTATTTCTTCAAGAACATAGGACGTGGATTTTGAAATAACTACACTCTTAATTCTTCAACCAATAACTACACTCTCATTCTCTATCATCCATCATCCCACGTCAATAACAAAAGTTTGGCAGCCTCTCATATCAGAACAACGCCCATAAAGGGTCACATGTTGGAAAAATAGTATGGAGTGAATAAGAAATTGACTCCTAATGTGTTCACTTGAACATGATATTGAAGTGGTGAGAATCCTTGAGTCCCACATAGGAAATGATAGAGAATATGAGTTTATATGCTCACGGGTTGGACATTGGGTTAGGCTTTAGTCATGTGTGAATTGGGCCTTCTTGTTCAAATAATAATAATATTTTATTATTTTATTTTTTGAGTCAGTAAGTCTATATACAACAGTTATTAACTGAAATAGTGTGTCTATTCAGTAACATATATTTTCATAGTCCCTCATTCATGTAAAACAATTTTTGGAGAAACTTTTCCAGAGAGAAAATATTTTGTGCATTTATTTGAGTCAAAGAGAGAGAAAGAGACATAGAGTAGTTCGCAGAGCACGGACCTTGTGTGCTTCTTCTCCGTACTATAAATCATTTTATCTTGGGAGGCAGACATTCATGAGTCGCAAAGCACCACAGATTGTGTGAGGTGTGAAATCTGCTTTAAGGAGATTGTGTTAAACACAAGACTTAATCTAAATCATTCATCCTTCACGCATTTGGTCTGTGAGTTGCTAATTATTTGCAGATTTCTTTTTATATATATACAATATTTATTTATTGCTTTTGCCTATCGCATCTATTTGTATTATTGCTTATATTTAGATCCGTATATTGTTCCTTTTAGTTAATCACAAAAGTAAATTGTTGAAATATATCCAACATCACCTCTCTCCTCTAATTTGATCATTCTCCTCCTACATATTGCTTTTGATGAACATGCTGCATGCCACACCGTTTTCACCCACATCCCATTCTTCCACCTTGCCTATTGATTTTCCAATCTCCTCCATTGTGTCCTTTGTCATGGTTTTTATTGGAACTTTGGAAGATTATATATTTGAATCCAAAAGACCAAGTGGCATTGATTAGTACTCTGTCTCGATCTGTTTCATCATTGAAAAAGAAAGGAAATCCATTGGCCCCCAACTCTTATGCACTGAATCCCTTATTTGTTTTCCAAAAAATTTACATTGTTCACGTTATTGCCTTAAGGTTAACCATCTTTTGCGTGAGAACTTTTTCTATTATTGAAGCTTTTGTGAATTTGTTATGATTTTAGTGTCCCACATGGATTAAGTATAAGATTAACTATGTGTTTATAAGTTCTTGGACACCCCCTTTTGCAAGCTTCACCTATACTTCATCTTTGTCTGTATAGTTGAAAATTTTGATACTCCTTGGCTGCCGCTATTCATTGTTGTTATTAGTCATACTACAAAATTACTAATTTATATTAATTTTCTTTCCTTTTATGTTTTAAACATAATTTTAACCACCTAATTATTTTACGAAAGCATATTATTCCATGTTTTATTTATCCACTTTATTTACTTATTTATTTTTCGCATTTTTAGTGTGCTTGGGTTTCATATTGAATTACAGGAATGCTAACATTGGTGGAAGAGCAAGACATACTATGTAGAAAATTTCAAGTCTCTTATTTTAAATTGTGATTTGTAATAATTTGTTCAGAAAGTTGAAAACTTTGATACGCATGATTACTCGGTGACCATGACTATTCATTTCTATAATTAATGATACTAGAAAATTACAAATTTGGTGTTGGAGCATTTTAATATGATCTAATTAAAATGAATAAATAAGACAATATAAATATAAATATTTGGAAGTTAATAGGGAAGATAAATAGTTAGTGGAATATTTAATCCCACATTGAAAAGGAGAGAGACTCTTATTCTTTTTAATCGTGGTGATTAATGGGTTGATATATATTGCTTCAAATTGTGGGCTAGATACATTCAGAATAATTTTCATATTCATTGGTAAGTAAATGACCTTTCTTATTATGAAAAATGAAGAGTCATTCACCCATTTAATAGAGATTTTCTCTTTGTGTTATTTCCATTATTATTGTGTCTGTTCCAACATTTGGTATTTTCTTTCTTACCCTCTATGCTCTAAACATCATTTTAACCACCTAATTGTTTTATCAAAATATCATATTCTTTTACATTTTATTTATCCATTTTTTTTTTTACCTATTTACATTTCACATTTTAAGCGTATTTTGGTTTTGTAAAGTTGTGATTTACAACTATGTGTTTTGTTGGCTTTTATTCCGTGTCAAATTTGATTGTAATTTTATTCAATCTTTTGTACCCTGTATTTATTGTGGGATTTGATTGTAAGGGTTGTGTGATAGAGAGATAGAGTGCGTGAAGACTCAAGCAACTGAAGACTGAGGAGCTCTCGTGGGTATCTCGCGACTAAGAATCCCGCGAAGTGAGCCATTTGCCCTACACATGACTGGAATATGAAGAGTCAAGACAGATGGCGACAACTGTGTTTCGCGAGTATCTCGCGGGTAAGGCATTCCAGCGAGACACCTGTGAGACATTCTGTTATGTCAGACTGTACTATTTGATACACACTTTCTGTACCCACACTATATATACTCATGTTACCCACAAATGTTGAAGAGTGCTTCTAAGAGAAAACCTTAACCAAACACCTTGAGAATTAGAGATTGTTATACTCACAATCCTCTACACATTTGCTTGTGGAATTTCCTCAACTCCTACCTCTCCATTTCCATACCATTAAGAGGTTGATAGTCCAAACACTTATCACATCCTCTCAAAGTGTCAATTGAGGTTTTGGTGCTGCTGGGAAGCATTGGAAGAAGCCAAGGATGGCAGATGCAACATAGAGCTTGTTGCGGGATCCGGAGAGCTAAACAAGACACGGTTTCAAGAAGTCTTGTTGGAGTAGGAGCTTGGAGGGCTTAGGTATATCGGGTAGATTAGGCTTGAAGGGTCTCTTGCTCACCCATGTATCCCAACTGATTGTCTAGTGGATCGATTAACGCTTGGAGGGCAGCGGAGAGATTTTTCGCCGAGTTCTTCGGTTTCCTCTTCGATAACATATCGGCGTGTTATCTTTTGTTTGCTTCTTCCTTCCCTACTCTTTTACATTCCATTTTACTACTGTGTTGCTTTGATTATGGATTAGAGTAGGTTGTTTGTTCATCCACTCGCATTTACACTATTCCGCACTTAGTATTAAGTTAGTGTAAAATCTATCGAGCCGTAACTTTATTTTAGGGGTCTAAACCGCTCTTATGTTTTTGACACATTTTCGAGCTTCAGGTTTGCTATTTAATTACAAGAATGCTAACATCAATGGAAGAGCAAGACTTGCTATA
Source organism: Quercus aquifolioides (assembly GCA_019022515.1). Classification (NCBI taxonomy): domain Eukaryota; kingdom Viridiplantae; phylum Streptophyta; class Magnoliopsida; order Fagales; family Fagaceae; genus Quercus; species Quercus aquifolioides. The sequence goes on from CM032331.1 coordinate 19,120,235, forward strand.
TATATGGACAGTTCCAAATATCTCTTATTTTAGATTTTGATGTGTAATAATATATTCAAGGATTGTCTTACTCAATTCTATACTATTTTATATTTAAGTTTTAAAACTATTTTATCAAGGCGTTATGAGGCCAAATAGATGTCAACTTTGAAATTATCTAGTATGCTATCATGCTTTTATTTTATTTTAAAAAAATAATGTACTGTTGATTTTAATTTCCTTCTCTAATAAGATTTTTGAACTTATATTTTGTTGGTCGATTTGAGAACATTTCCAATAATTGAGGCAAGATGTAGTTTTTGATGCATGATAATTTGCTTGAGGTATATTTGTAAAGAGGTTAATGGGGGATTAATTAAGAAAATTATTTGTAAATTACAAAGATTCCTTTAACTTTAATGATTTACTTTTTCTTTTTCTTTTTTTCATTTCTAATTTTCTATTTGAATATAAGTATATTGGAAAAGACACAATAGTATTTTTGAAATTTCGGTAAGATTCGCCATGTGACACTTGGCATGAGTGAGGAAGATGTATCAAAGGTAGCAAGGTCAATAATGAGGCTTCAATTTTGAAAGGGCGTCTTCTAGAGTATCGACATTGTTGTTGCGGTGATTGGGTCTAGGGCCTTTTAGTTGGATCATTGTTGTGTGAATGATGTTTTTGCTTATACAAGGGTTGATCAGTGATACGGGTAAGTGGTAACAATTTGGAGGTGGTAGTAGAAAAGCTCCGACGATGTCATGGTGGTTGGTAAGGTTGATGACCCTATAATGGAATGGAAGTTTCGGTTTTCTATTTTAAATAATGGATTTATTTTAATTTATTGGATTTTTTTATATTTTGAAAGCTAAAATATACCAAAATTGCCTTAAGTGGTTACAATTTTTTATTTTTTTACGATGCTTACAATAACTTGGAAGTTTCTTACATATTCAACATCCAGAATCCATGTATCAACTCCTAACTATTTTATTTTGATAACTTTACTTGCTCTTGATAAAACCGAACTATTTTATAATGAACTTATTTGTATGTATGAAATAATATATTATTAAGAGGTCGCATTACCCAAAAATAAAGTATCAAATACAAACTCAAATAAGATATATAATAATCTTCCACCCAATTTATTTTTTCCAGAGAAAAAACGGTTGGTTCAATTTATCTCTATTCTAACAATTGAAACAATAAAAATAAATATTATTCCAAAAACTAAATCAACCATCATCTGAACATGAGGTCCATAATTAGCAAGGAGATGCTGACTCTATCAAAAACCAACCTAATTTCCCATGAATTTTTGAACCTCAATTGACTCTGCTTGCTCTTGAGTACTCTTGGAAAGAATGCTTCTCACAAAGTCATCCATTGCTTTCACTGAAGAACCCATATCATCTGTCTCATCTCTTACTGCTTCCCTCAACTGCTTTTCAACCTCAACAGCCTTATTCCTCATATCCTTTCCTTTACCCTCTTTGTCCAAAACCAATTCAATGACCCTCTTCACCTCTTTCCCCACAATAACACCTTGACTCCCTCTAGTTAACTCTACACTCACACCCATCTCCTCCATCAGCATCTTTGAGTTGTAAGCTTGCTCAGTCGCCATAGGCCATCCTAGAATAGGCACACCTTGGCTTAAGCTCTCCAACACAGAGTTCCATCCACAATGGCTTAGAAATGCTCCTGTGGATTTGTGTGATAGAATGTCCAACTGGGGTGCCCAGTTACGCACTAACAACCCTCGTTTGCTTTGTTTCATTCTTTCTTCAAAGCCTTCTGGTAACCATTCAGCTTTGAACTCACTTTTCAAGTCAAAACCAATCGGTGGCCTTATGACCCAAATGAAAGATACTCCACTATCTTCCAAACCAATAGCTAATTCCATCATTTGGGACAAACCAATAGTGTTTTGTGAGCCAAAAGAAATGTAAAGAACCGAATCAGGACCATGCAAATCAAGCCACTCAATGCATTTTTCTGGAGTGAGTCCTGGTTTTTTCCCAGTATGTTGTTTGAAAAATGAAAAACCTGAAGTTGAAGTTGAAGATGAAGTATTCTTAAGTGCAGCTAGAGGAATAAGAGGACCTATAGACCAAACAGGAACTCCGAGATACTTTCTCAGAAGATTGAATCCCAAAGGTTCAATTTCCTCAACTGAATTACACAACCACCCAAAAGACTCAATAGACTGTGGAAGCTGTGTCTGCAAATATCTGGACCATAAGTCCGTACCATCCGCGTCTCTTACATATGGATTCAGTTGAGAGCGGTGAAAACGATAACTTTCAGGGAACCCTGGGACTTTGAACTCTTCAGAATCTGTAGAATAACGATGTGGGAGGTTGAGCCATATAGAGACATAAGCCAAGGTGCCATAAGCACCAGAAGTGGTGAATGCAATATTCACAGTGCCTACACTCTTTGCTAGCTCAGTAGCCCACCCAAAGAGCTCGTCAGAGATTACACATAGAGGAGGTTTCCCTTCTTGGTGGACAATATCATTGAGAAGTTGCAAGAGAGGGTCTTTGAGACTGAGAGATGCATGAAGGAAGTTTCCAATGCTGGAAGGGGACAAGAACTCAGTGTTCTCGGTGTTGGGTGGTAAGTCATGGTCAGTGGTGTTGAAGGGGAGCTCAGCAAAGCGAATTTTGGAGAGGGGTTGTGAATTTGAGTCAGTTGAAATGGAGGAACAGAGGTATTGGATGTTGAGTTTTGTGGTGGCGATTGTGATGATGAAGCCTGTTCTTTGTTGGATCTGTCTTGCTAGTGCTAGGAATGGTATGAGATGACCATGGGCCATGAATGGTAGCATTACAATGTGTTCACGAGAGTCCATCTGTAAATTCCTGAACTTCTTTGGATTTTGTGTTGAAGATTGTGATGAAACTGAGATTCAAACTTTTAGGTATGAGAAGGAAGTAAAGGGAAGGAGGACTTTTTGGTGAGGTACAATCGTTTTACTCTTCTATGCCTACCAATCATCCTGGCTTTGGGTATCACTCTTGGTTTTGCTTTGCGCTTTTTATTCTGCTTCACTTTTGAAATGCATTGGAAGCTTTTTAAATTCGCAATTAATATTATGGGTAAACTTATATATATATATATATATAACCAATTTCAATTAGAACACATCTACTTTTGAGAATTTCAGATAAAACCAAAGCATTTGACATCTGCACAATTTTACATATCAGCATTACTTAATAAATATTTTAATATATATATATATATATATATATATATATATATAAAACCAATTCCAATTAGAACACGTCTACTTTTGAGAATTTTAGTCCATATCAAACTCTATTATTAGAAGTCTCCTAATTTTACACATCATCTCATTATTTGTTATTTATTATGCATAGTTTCTTTCTTTTATTTATTTATTAATTTATGCTTATTTTTAGCCAATGGTACCCGATTCTTTTTCTTCCTCTCCTCTTTTTAGTCTCTCAAATCTGATTGTCTCTCTTCAAACTGAAAGCCGCCTCTACATCTGTCACTCTCTTTCTCTTAGCATTTATATGGCATCATCTCGTATAAAACCACGAAAAGTTATATACTTATCGTTTGTTCTGCGGTTAAATCACAGCCCCAGTGGAGTATAGTATGTATAGATCAAAAAATTACAAATTTCTAAATTCAACTGACAATTTTTTGACTTATTATGGATGTTTATGTCCATCTTTTTTTTTTTTTTTTTTTAATCAGTTATGTCCATCTATCGAACCTATGAGTAAGTCTACTACTCTAAACCTACTGAACTTAAAAAGTAATGTAAAATACCAGTCTCACACCCAAACAGTGGTCTAAAGCCACCGATAGATTCACACTTTTTTAAATAATATTTTATATTATTATTTTTAATATTGTTTTGTCAAATATTAAACTATTCAATATTCAACTATTTGGGATAATTTACATAAATAATGTGTTTAGTGGTTGATATATATATATATATATATATATATATATATATATATACTATAGAATAAAAATTGGGCTTAAAAGCGGTAGTTGCGCCAAATGGCTGCGCTAAATTGCAGAAATTTTTTAGAATTTTAAAAAAATAAATATAATTTTTTGTTCTTATATTTTTCTCCTATAATTTCTAAATTGATAATAATCTTAATTTGATTACAATCCAAACTCTTCATCTAATCTTTTTATTATTATAATTTATAAGTTGATAACAAATTTTAATTTGATTACAATTCAAACTTTTCATCTAATCAATTTTTTATTTAAATTATATTACTGTGTGTAAAAAAAAAAAAAAAAAAAACAACAACATAGTACACGTAAAAAAATAAAAAGAAAGCAACAATCTCCATCTATTCCTTCTTTTTTAATTTAAATTATATTACTTCGTGTAAGAAAAAAAAAAAAAAGCAATGTATTCAACAGCAAAATCTTCTAATTATTAACTACTATATATGCGCTAATTTCTAACCACAATTGAAATACTAATCTGTATGAGATACCACTTCCAAAAATTAATATCTTAGCTATTATTTATTATATGTTGACTTTTTTTTTTTTTAAAGAAGGGTTTCTCTCTCCCTGCAAAACAAAGGGGTTATAATAAGAATTAACTAGACAGGGGTAAGACAACACCACCTCTTTTCTACAGTAAATGTTAATTCAGATAATTTTTCATGCATATACACACACATGTAGTGTGCAACGCACATGACTTAAACTTTAAGTTTAAACTTAAATTTGGTAGGGTGAAACTCACTCAAGTTTCAGTGCCTCCTTCCATGCTTTCAAGGACAAAAATTAAATTCTCATGTGAGTCTCTCTCTACTTCAAATTTTTAAATGTTTAATAATTTAGATTGTTCTTAATTATTAAATTGAGGTTTCACTTAAACATGATTTCAATTATTGTTTTGGATAGTTTTTAACTATTAGATTCAAGGGTTTTCCATTTAAATATATGTGATTAATTAAGCCTAAAAGTTCAATGTATTATTGAAAATCATTCTATTTATATTTTTTAGGTAACATATAGCTTTAAACCTGTTAGTACACTAGAATTTCAATGCTAACTTCACTAATTAATTCCTCTCAAAAGAAAAGGTGAACTTGAGTCCCACATCGTCAAGCTAGGAACTAACATATAGGTTTAAAGCTTTCGCTAGACTAACAAGACTTAGGCCGTTTTGTTACTTTACCGTCTGTGATCTTAAACATGTTAGTATACTAGAATTTCAATGCTAACTTAACTAACTAATTCCTCTCAAAAGAAAAGGTGAACTTGAGTCCAACATCGTCAAGCTAGGAACTAACATATAGGTTTAAAGCTTTCGCTAGACTAATAAGACTTAGGCCGTTTTGTTAGTTTACTGTCTGTGATCTTAAACCTCTTAGTACACAAGAATTTCAATGCTAACTTAACTAATTAATTCCTCTCAAAAGAAAAGGTGAACTTGAGTCCCACATCGTCGAGCTAGGAACTAACGTATAGGTTTAAAACTTTCGCTAGACTAACAAGACTTAGGCCGTTTTGTTAGTTTACTATCTGTGATCTTAAACCTGTTAGTACACTAGAATTTCAATGCTAACTTAACTAACTAATTCCTCTCAAAAGAAAAGGGGAACTTGAGTCCCACATCGTCAAGCTAGGAACTAACATATAGGTCTAAAGCTTTCGCTAGACTAACAAGACTTAGGCCGTTTTGTTAGTTTACCGTCTATGATCTTAAACCTGTTAGCACACTAGAATTTCAATGCTAACTTAACTAACTAATTCCTCTCAAAAGAAAAGGTGAATTTGAGTCCCACATCGTCAAGCTAAGAACTAACGTATAGGTTTAAAACTTTTGCTAGACTAACAAGACTTAGGCCGTTTTGTTAGTTTACCGTCTGTGATCTTAAACCTGTTAGTACACTAGAATTTCAATGCTAACTTAACTAACTAATTCCTCTCAAAAGAAAAGGAGAACTTGAGTCCCACATCGTCAAGCTAGGAACTAACATATAGGTCTAAAGCTTTCGCTAGACTAACAAGACTTAGGCCGTTTTGTTAGTTTACCGTCTATGATCTTAAACCTGTTAGTACACTAGAATTTCAATGCTAACTTAACTAACTAATTCCTCTCAAAAGAAAAGGTGAACTTGAGTCCCACATTGTCAAGCTAGGAACTAACATATAGGTTTAAAGCTTTCGCTAGACTAACAAGGCTTAGGCTGTTTTGTTAGTTTACCGTCTGTGATCTTAAACATGTTAGTATACTAGAATTTCAATGCTAACTTAACTAACTAATTCCTCTCAAAAGAAAAGGTGAACTTGAGTCCTACATCGTCAAGCTAGGAACTAACATATAGGTTTAAAGTTTTCGCTAGACTAACAAGACTTAGGCCGTTTTGTTAGTTTACTGTCTGTGATCTTAAACCTGTTAGTACACTAGAATTTCAATGCTAACTTAACTAATTAATTCCTCTCAAAAGAAAAGGTGAACTTGAGTCCCACATCGTCGAGCTAGGAACTAACGTATAGGTTTAAAGCTTTCGCTAGACTAACAAGACTTAGGCCGTTTTGTTAGTTTACCGTCTGTGATCTTAAACCTATTAGTACACTAGAATTTCAATGCTAACTTAACTAACTAATTCCTCTCAAAAGAAAAGGTGAACTTGAGTCCCACATCGTCAAGCTAGGAACTAACATATAGGTTTAAAGCTTTCGCTAGACTAACAAGGCTTAGGCCGTTTTGTAAGTTTACCGTCTGTGATCTCAAACATGTTAGTATACTAGAATTTCAATGCTAACTTAACTAACTAATTCCTCTCAAAAGAAAAGGTGAACTTGAGTCCTACATCGTCAAGCTAGGAACTAACATATAGGTTTAAAGCTTTCGCTAGACTAACAAGACTTAGGCCGTTTTGTTAGTTTACTGTCTGTGATCTTAAACCTGTTAGTACACTAGAATTTCAATGCTAACTTAACTAATTAATTCCTCTCAAAAGAAAAGGTGAACTTGAGTCCCACATCGTCGAGCTAGGAACTAACGTATAGGTTTAAAGCTTTCGCTAGACTAACAAGACTTAGGCCGTTTTGTTAGTTTACCGTCTGTGATCTTAAACCTATTAGTACACTAGAATTTCAATGCTAACTTAACTAACTAATTCCTCTCAAAAGAAAAGGTGAACTTGAGTCCCACATCGTCAAGCTAGGAACTAACATATAGGTCTAAAGCTTTCGCTAGACTAACAAGACTTAAGCCGTTTTGTTAGTTTACCGTCTATGATCATAAACCTGTTAGTACACTAGAATTTCAATGCTAACTTAACTAACTAATTCCTCTAAAAAGAAAAGGTGAACTTGAGTCCCACATCGTCAAGCTAGGAACTAACGTATAGGTTTAAAGCTTTTGCTAGACTAACAAGACTTAGGCCGTTTTGTTAGTTTACCGTCTGTGATCTTAAACCTGTTAGTACACTAGAATTTCAATGCTAACTTAACTAACTAATTCCTCTCAAAAGAAAAGGTGAACTTGAGTCCCACATCGTCAAGCTAGGAACTAACATATAGGTCTAAAGCTTTCGCTAGACTAACAAGACTTAGGCCGTTTTGTTAGTTTACCGTCTCTGATCTTAAACCTGTTAGTACACTAGAATTTCAATGCTAACTTAACTAATTAATTCCTCTCAAAAGAAAAGGTGAACTTGAGTCCCACATCGTCGAGCTAGGAACTAACGTATAGGTTTAAAACTTTCGCTAGACTAACAAGACTTAGGCCGTTTTGTTAGTTTACCGTCTGTGATCTTAAACCTATTAGTACACTAGAATTTCAATGCTAACTTAACTAACTAATTCCTCTCAAAAGAAAAGGTGAACTTGAGTCCCACATCGTCAAGCTAGGAACTAACATATAGGTCTAAAGCTTTCGCTAGACTAACAAGACTTAGGCCGTTTTGTTAGTTTACCGTCTATGATCTTAAACCTGTTAGTACACTAGAATTTCAATGCTAACTTAACTAACTAATTCCTCTAAAAAGAAAAGGTGAACTTGAGTCCCACATCGTCAAGCTAGGAACTAACATATAGGTCTAAAGCTTTCGCTAGACTAACAAGACTTAGACCGTTTTGTTAGTTTACCGTCTGTGATCTTAAACCTGTTAGTACACTAGAATTTCAATGCTAACTTTACTAACTAATTCCTCTCAAAAGAAAAGGTGAACTTGAGTCCCACATCGTCAAGCTAGGAACTAACGTATAGGTTTAAAGCTTTTGCTAGACTAACAAGACTTAGGCCGTTTTGTTAGTTTACCGTCTATGATCTTAAACCTGTTAGTACACTAGAATTTCAATGCTAACTTAACTAATTAATTCCTCTCAAAAGAAAAGGTGAACTTGAGTCCCACATTGTCAAGCTAGGAACTAACGTATAGGTTTAAAGCTTTCGCTGGACTAACAAGAGTTAGGCCGTTTTGTTAGTTTACTGTCTGTGATCTTAAACCTCTTAGTACACTAGAATTTCAATGCTAACTTAACTAATTAATTCCTTTCAAAAAAAAAGGTGAACTTGAGTCCCACATCGTCGAGCTAGGAACTAACATATAGGTTTAAAGCTTTCGCTAGACTAACAAGACTTAGGCCGTTTTGTTAGTTTACCGTCTGTGATCTTAAACCTATTAGTACACTAGAATTTCAATGCTAACTTAACTAACTAATTCCTCTCAAAAGAAAAGGTGAACTTGAGTCCCACATCGTCAAGCTAGGAACTAACATATAGGTCTAAAGCTTTCGCTAGACTAACAAGACTTAGACCGTTTTGTTAGTTTACCGTCTGTGATCTTAAACCTGTTAGTACACTAGAATTTCAATGCTAACTTAACTAACTAATTCCTCTCAAAAGAAAAGGTGAACTTGAGTCCCACATCGTCAAGCTAGGAACTAACGTATAGGTTTAAAGCTTTTGCTAGACTAACAAGACTTAGGCCGTTTTGTTAGTTTACCGTCTATGATCTTAAACCTGTTAGTACACTAGAATTTCAATGCTAACTTAACTAACTAATTTCTTTCAAAAGAAAAGGTGAACTTGAGTCCCACATCGTCAAGCTAGGAACTAACATATAGGTCTAAAGCTTTCGCTAGACTAACAAGACTTAGACCGTTTTGTTAGTTTACCGTCTGTGATCTTAAACCTGTTAGTACACTAGAATTTCAATGCTAACTTAACTAACTAATTCCTTTCAAAAGAAAAGGTGAACTTGAGTCCCACATCGTCAAGCTAGGAACTAACATATAGGTTTAAAGCTTTTGCTAGACTAACAAGACTTAGGCCGTTTTGTTAGTTTACCGTCTGTGATCTTAAACCTGTTAATACACTAGAATTTCAATGCTAACTTAACTAACTAATTCCTTTCAAAAGAAAATATGAACTTGAGTCCCACATCGTCAAGCTAGAACTAACATATAGGTCTAAAGCTTTCGCTAGACTTACAAGACGTAGGCCGTTTTGTTAGTTTACTGTCTATGATCTTAAACCTGTTAGTACACTAGAATTTCAATGCTAACTTAACTAACTAATTCCTCTCAAAAGAAAAGGTGAACTTGAGTCCCACATCGTCAAGCTAGGAACTAACATATAGGTTTAAAGCTTTCGCTAGACTAACAAGACTTAGGCCGTTTTGTTAGTTTACCGTTCGTGATCTTAAATCTGTTAGTACACTAGAATTTCAATGTTAACTTAACTAACTAATTCTTCTAAAAAAAAGGTACTTCTACCATCTTCCATTCAATTATATATATATATATATATATATATATATGTGTGTGTGTGTGTGTGTGTGTGTGTGTGTGTGTGCATTTTATGATACCTTAGTCTCACACAACATGCATTCATTATGTAACTTAAAAATAAAATATTCATTTATTTTTATTATTTATTTTAAGTTACATATAAATTTTGATTAAGCCGTGCATCGCACGGGCATAATGCTAGTCTATCTAATAACTAATAGTCGAAACGTTTGACTTTTTGTTAACCATTATTAGGACATATGTGAATCATGTTAGGAACATATGTCAATGTAGAATTGGCTAATCCTTTGACAAAACACACTTTACTTGTAATTGGGTAGATCTAGGATGTGTTTAATACTTCAAGGAACAAGAGTTCAAGTCCAAGTGTTAAAGCTATGCAAATTTGTCCAAGAATCAAGTGAAGAAGTATTGGATTTTAAAGCTTAATAGCTAGCTTAACAAATAGCATCTATCGAGATTTAAAATGCAACTTTTGCCCCATGCTTGATAGCTACTTAATAGATAACCTATCTATCAAAATTTACAAAAATTAGTTTTTCAGATCTGATTTCACTCCAATCCAGGTATACATGTTTCGGCTTTCTTTTCTCACAACCCTAAACATATATAAGCATTATTTTAAGGGCCGTCACAGATGATGCAAGTGAGTGCAACTTGATGCAAAGGTTTTCACAAGCATATTGTGACTGACGACAATTTGCCCTAGTTCATCTTTCTCTTCAAGAAGCTGTTGCGTTTGTACGCCGTAGGGTTTTGTAACCAAGGAGCTTCGTGATCTTCATCGTGTTGATGAACTAAAGAACTTTGCAGCCAACATCCTTCTCAAGTTGGTGGTTAGTCACGTACTTGGATCTGTGCATCGATTGGTTAGTCACATACTGGGAGTCGTGCATTAAAAGGAAAGATTGTCACTACAAAACAAGTCCAATTAGGTATTAGGATAAGGGTTCAACTGTAGGTTGGTATAAAGTACTGGGATTCCTTTACTTGTAACCGCTTGTTGTGATAATAGTGGATTCTCGGGAGTGGTGACTTTAAAATCATCCAATGGAGTTTTTGCTTTGGAGGTTTTTCCCATTCGTAAACAAATCACCGTGTCAACTTTATTTTCCACTGCATATTAACTTAGTTGGTGATTTGTTTGTGCTATCACGCGTATTGCATGTTAATTAACTTAATTAATTCACTTGGCTAATTAATTGGTTAATTTATCATAAGGGGTCAATACATTCTTGGCTTATCAACCATTCCTTATTGTGCCCCGTGGCTCCACAAATTAATGCCATATATACATTTAAAAAAAAAAAAATGAAAAGTTGTGTCTTTTCATTTTTTGACATCGAACAATTGTATCTTTTGGCTTTGCCTATTAAGTTTTCTTTAAAAAAATAACACACTTCTTCAAAACTACATTTACAAACACAATGTTCTGGCTCTTTGGTAGTTATTTTGAACGTTTTATTTCCTTCTGACCAAAATAAAAATGGAAAAAAAAACTATTTCTAACTCAAAAATTTCGTCTAAAAAAAAGAAAGAAACAATTGTGAAAATCAAACCCGATACCCAAAACTGAAGTGTTTGACTTTTTGTTGACCTCTTTAGAGCTTGCCATATCATTATCATTTATAATTTTTTAACAAAATTGTATTTTATAATTTTTTTTTTATTCTTATCTTCTTCTCCTATAATTTCTAAGTTGATAAAAATCTTAATTTGATTACAATCCAAATTCTTCTACTACAATTTATTTGTTCATATCCTATCAAATTCTTTTTTTTTTTTTTTTTTTGGATAAATAATAAAACAAAAGCAGCCACCGCCCACCATTAAGGTCTTTTTTATTTATTTAAAATATGCATCTTACTTTATTGATACTTATACAATATCAATGGAAAACTAATTTAAATTATAAAATAATTTTTCTATTAACTTTTAATTAATAGTTTTTTCATATAGGACTTCCTATTTGTTTTTTTTAGATATATGTGATTTTAAATTTAACTATCCCGTGCATCGCACGGGTTAGCTACTAGTTACACTAGTTGTGTTAGCAATGGAGGTGTAAAAACCCTCGTGGAGAGAGACAGAAATAGTGAGTTCTCAAATATACAACCTACTATTCATGGGGCTGTCAACATAAAAAAATATATATTATATATTGGAGAGAGACAGAAAGGAAGAGAGGAAAGGGAGATGGAAGAGAAGAGAGAAAAACAAAATCTTTTTTATATTATTTGATTGTTTAGTTTATATTATTTTATTAGATTGTATGTAAAAATAAGAACTAGAATGTTGGATGTATTGTTAAATGAGTTAGTAGAGTAGATAAGTAATATTTGAGAATGTAAAATAGGTCTTTTTTTTTTCCTCCTCAATTGTGAATACTCTTAAATAACACTAAAGTGGTGAGTCTGTCCACACAAGATTGAAATAAACACTACTTAGGATCCGTTTGTGATTTGCTTATTTTGCTGAAACTGAAAACTTTTTACTGAAAGTACTGTAGATAAAGGTAAAACTTAGCTGAAATAGTACAGTGAGACCCATAAATAGTACCAAAAAATACAGTGAGGCCTATGAATAGTAGCAAAAATAAGCTGGCTTTTTAATTGGTGCTATTCATGGGCCCCACTATACTATTTCGGCTCACTTTTATCTTTATTTACAATACTTTTAATAAAAAGTTTTCAATTTCAGTAAAATAAGTAGACCCCAAACAGATTTTTAGTATTACATTTCGAGATATTTTTTCCTTTCCCGTTCAGATTTCACAGGAAATGACCAAATCAGTGCTTAGAAGATGGAACGTCAAATCGCGGTACCTTATAATTACTATTTTGAGTTAAAAGGTCCTCTTAACCGAACCATTATTATCTGAGTTTGGATTTTTATTAACTTTGGCTTGCCAACACCGTGAGTTGTTTCAATTTTCATTGCAACTTCTCTTTGTTTTTTAGAATCATTTTTTCATTGCAATTGGGATTGGGAACTTAAAAAAAAAAAATTATTTTGAGAATCAATTGGGATTGGGAACTTATGTGAAAATATTATTAAATAAATTTGAAAATCTTCTATCAAAAAATTAAAAAATTGAGAGTCGTGGAGAACGATGCACGTCATTAGTTTAATATTAGTAAATAAATTTGAGAATCTTCCATAAAAAGATAAAAATAAAAACATGAAAGTCGTGGAGAACAAATCAAAAAGTATCATTAGGTCACTACTAGTACAGGCTTTGTTTACTTGAAAACTTTAAATAAATTAGTGGCATCAACAAGAATTTGAGATAAGAAACTATCAAGTCATTATATTCAAAGAGTACTTAATAATTACTTTTATTTGCAAAAAGACAACAACATAAACAAATTGAGTGTACTTATAGAATACTTCAAGTGTACTATAAATGTGTATTTTTTTTCTTCTCATATATATGTGGGTCTCATTAATTAAATTCATAGTAAAACCTACAATTCATATAAGAGAGAATGTATGCATTTATGATACTTCCGAAGTATTAAATAGTTTTTTCAAATTGATACAAATACAAGTATACAACCAAGTTGTGCTCACCATTCCTCTCAAAAAAAAAAAAAAAGTTGTGCTCACCATAATTATAAAAATACAATTGTTTACACAGAAGCAAAGGTAATTTCTTAATTTTTCCTTTCTTAATATATACAGGAGGGGGGAGAATAAAATCTATTTCAACATATCTCTATCTCCTCTAATAAATTAAAAAGGTAAGACGGTAAATTCAAGACATACAATTATCAATCCAACAATGCTTAATGCAATGCAGCAATGCTATATCATTTGAGAAAATGTTCTATCCGGAGCTGGCAGAAAAGGGGTTATTTACGCCACCAATCAGGAGCTGTCACGCCAGATATTCAATGAGGCCTCAGTACAATCTATCACACAGGATTGTAGCTCAAATAAAACCAAAATCATCAAACACGTTCTGTTCAGAAGCCCTTACCTGGAGAAACAGCACCAGCACCAGCGCCTCCTCTCCTCTGACCAACGGAGCTCCTCCCCGCCGCTGGAGCCGCTGCGGTGTCGTTCTGAGCCGGCGCCCACGCACCCAAATACTGCGGTTTGTTCTGATTCTTAAGTGATAGGCCACCCACCTATACATGCATCCGTGTATTTGATTAGATTCTTAAGTGATTCCATGGTATTTTCACATAGAAGATAGTCTGCTCATCCTGCATCATTGATGAAGAAGAGACAACTGAGGAGCCGATTCCAAGGTTACCAAAGGAGCCTAGTTTGATGAAAAGGCCCAAAAATGTGGTCCATCCATTGCCCAGTTGAAATCGTTTGGGAATTGGGAGTTTAATTATTACATAAATTTAAGAATGATACATCAAAATTGTTTGTCGATTGGAATCTTTGGATTCCTCTCTCAGTTGAAATCTTTAGTCTATTTGTCCAAATATGCTTCCAAATGTTTCTACTCCATCATTTAGTTAATTAGATATGTGCAAATTGACAGAGTTGTGTTGTTAATATTTTTTCTATTATTGCTTGCTTTATCCAATGTAAACAGAGTTGTCAATGTAAGAGAGGTGGTCACCAGGTGCCAAGGCAAGGTGAGGAGTGCTCCTTTGATGCCTTTAGAGTTGTCTGAAGTGAGCACATTTGGGATTTTTATATTATTTAAGAACTTTCGTTTTTTTAATCTTTTAAAAGATGAGTGACAACCTTGTGGACAACCTAAACTGCCTTCTTTGCTAGTCTAATTTTAAAATTTTGAATTATGTTATGTTTTGAAAGTCACTGTGCTCCATCTTTTTGTAAAACATGTATTAAGTGTAGGCAAAAATAACTATTTCTAGGTTGCCTCATCGTGGTTATACTGTCATATTTATTTAATTTTCAGTTTGTGTTTCAAATTGGTTGTTTGGTTTTGTATTAAGTGGTTGGATTTACTCTTTACTTGTATCCTAAAACAAGTTTGTAATTAAACAAGACTGCCAAATTGGGCAAGTTTGGTATTGTAATAGCACAATATTTGAATTTATTCTCAATTGTCTCTTATGAATTTTTCTTCTCTTTTGGTTTTTATAGTTTATTTTGAAATTTAAAATTACTTGAATTGAAAATATGAGTGCGACTTGTTATTGAATGATTCAAATCAACCTTTTGCATGCAATAGGCATTTGGAACCATGTCTCAATATGGTATTTGATAAGCTTGAGGATGGTAAAGCATGTTATAATGCATATGCAAGGCGAAAGGGGTTTGGCATACGAGTAAATCATACTCGAAAGATTAAAAAAGATAGAATATTTGTTGGTATTGAATATGTTTGTTCAAAGGAAGGGTTTTGTCGTAGATGTGATGAAGACACAGAAAGAATAGGTCCAACGCATGAAGAAACAAGAGTGCGATGCAAAGCAATGATAGGTTTAAAGAAAATTGAAGATACATGGGTTGTGTGTAAGTTTGTGGAGGATCATAATCATGAGCTTCTTACTCCTAAGAGTCCAAGCATGCTTCGTGGGCATAGAGTGATAACAAATGCCTAAAGGAATCTTATAGATACACTTGATGAGACAGGTATACTTCCAAGCAAGATAATGCCTGTGTTAAGTAAAGAATCCGGTGGTGATTATAATGTTGGATGTATTTTGGTCAATATTCAAAATTATTTGGGTAATAAAAGAAGAAATTTGCTTCAAGATGGAGATGCTCAGGGAATGTACAAATATTTTATTGAGCAGCAATGTAAAAATCTAGGTTTTGTTTATGCAGTTGAAGTTGATGAAAATTGGTGCATGGGTAATTGCTTTTGGGCAGATGCTAGGTCAAGAATTGCATACCAACATTTTGGAGATGTTGTTACTTTTGATGTTACATACCAAACAAATACTTATAAGATGCCTTTTGTTCCTTTCACAGGGGTTAACCACCATCATCAATCTGTGATGTTTGGATGTGCTTTGCTTGTGAATGAAACAGCTGAATCTTATACATGGTTGTTGAAGACTTGGCTTAATGTAATGCTTGGAAATCCTTCTTCTACAATTATCATAGATGATGACAAGGCTATGGCTAAGGCAATTGCAAATGTATTGCCTAATGCAACTCATAGATTGTGTATGTGGCATATTTTACAGAAAGTTTCAAATCAGTTGTCCCATATATATAATAAATATCTATATTTTCAAGGAGAATTTCACCATTGCATCGATGATACACTCACCATTGAAGAGTTTGAGTTAGGATGGAGTAAGATTATGGAGAACTATGGATTAAAGGGATAACGATTGGTTGGGAAATCTCTATATGCGGCTTGAAAAATGGGTTCCTGCTTACTTACAAAGGAAATTTTGTGCTGGGATGTCTACAACTCAAATGAGTGAAAACATGAATAAATTTTTTAAAGATTATGTTTGTTCAAGTACAAAAATAAGTGACTTTGTGTATCAATATGAGCAAGCTTTGAATGCACATTATCTTAAAGAGAAAGAACATGATGTAAAGACAAAAAATTCAGTGCCAATTTTGAAAACATGTTACAAGATGGAAGTAGAGGCGGCAAAAGTTTATACAAGAAAGATGTTTATGAAATTTCAAGAAGAGTTATTTTGTAGTAAAAAATACAAGGCATCCAAATATTGTGAAGAATGAGTGAAGAAGATAAATAAGGTGGCAGCTCATGGAAAAGAAATTCCATTTTATGAAGTGTCACAGGATATTGTTAAGACAATAGCTATTTGTACATGCCATATGTTTGAGTTTGTTAGAATTATTTATAAGCATATTCTTGTTGTTTTTGTGAAGAAATCTCTTGTGCACTTTTTTCCATCACATTATATTTTAGAGAGATGGACAATAAATGCCAAGAAGTGCATTGTACATGAAATATCTAGTGATATCGTACAGGTTGAGCCACAAATTTCTCCTACCTTGAAGAGAAATAGTTTGATGCTTCAATTTTTGGAAGTTGCAGAGGTAGGGTCACAATCAGAGAAGAAATACAAGCATCTTGGACAAACTTTACAAAAGGTTCATGAGGAGCTTCTAGCCATGCAAGATGTTTGTGATATTGATGATTCAGGAAATCCTGATAATACTACATTAAACAATCAAGTATTATCAAATCTTCCAATTTCTTTGCGAGACCCTCCACATTTTCCTTCAAATGGAAGGCCTAAAGCTTTGAGACAAAAGCATCCAAGAGAAAAATAAGGCGTAAATGCACTTTTAGTCCGTACGTTTTGACTTGTTTCCATTTTGGTCCCTACATTTTAATTTCACCACTTTTAGTCCCTAAATCAATTGGCGTGTGTTATTTTGGTCTTTTCCGTTAGTCAACCACTAGAAATATCTGACGTTTCAAATGGAGTGCACTTTTAACATAGTAAATGTTGACGTGACGAATAAAATAATAATAAAAAATTTATTTGTTATTTAATAAATGCCAAGTCAGCATAAAATAATAATAATAAAAAGACATTTTCATGTTTTTTCTAAATTTTTTAAAATAAAATAAGAGAATTAAATGAAAAAAAAAAATTATTTCTTTCATTATTTTTTCTGAAGAACATCTCTCTCACATACACACTGACACTTAGATCCAATGGCCTCATCCTTGCCTTCCTCTTCGTCAGCGTCGTCTCCAAATTCTCTGCCGTTGCAACAACCACACAGATCTAAACAACCACCACTGCCACAGCCACAACCACAACAACAACTGCTGCCACCCATGGTGGTGTCGTTGCCTTCTTCTTCTACTAATCTCGACACCTCTTCTCGCCACCACACGTACAGCCGAAAGCAAAAATCCCTCGGCCTCTTGTGCTCCAAGTAACTCTCTCTCTCTCTCTCTCTCTCTCTCTCTATTTTCTTCTGTCTTCAAAGAGTTTGTTTCTTTAGTTTCTCAATCTTCTTCCTCTTGCAGTTTCTTGAGCTTGTACGATCGCAACGATGTCCGCTTGATTGGCCTCGATGATGCAGCTTCTCGTTTAGGCTCACAAAATCTTTAGCAAAGTTTCATCCGTACATATGTATATATGATTTGTGCCTGGATCTGATGGATTTTTGGGGTTTTACAGGGGTTGAGAGGCGAAGAATATACAATGGATTTTTGTAGCTTGGATTTGTTGGATTTTTTGGATTTTTAGGGTTTTGCAGGGATTTTGTGTTTCTATGGTTCAATTTTCTTGGTCTATTGTTGTGTTTGGTTGAGTTTTGATGTTTGGTGTTTGGTTGGTTGGGTCCGGTAGAGATGTTTTAGTGTTTTGGTTGAGATGTTGTGTTTTGGTATTTTTGTGATTGTTGGGTTTTGGTCTCATTTGAAGATTGCTGTGTGTTTTGCATGTTTGGTTGCTAAGAAAATGCAAGAAGAGAAACAATGGGAGAATCTTTTAGATCTGGGTTGGTGTTCTTGTTCAAGAAACTTTTAGATCTTAATTCATGTGAATTTTGGTTTTTAATTCTGTTTTTGTTTTTTTTATTTAGTTAAAATTAATTTAAGCTGATGTGTCATGGGTGATGTGGATTTTTAATAATATTTAAGTCCTTCGTTTGCCACGTCAGATATTTTCGACTGTTGATTGACGAAAATGACCAAAATAACACGCGCTAATTGATTTAAGAACTAAAAGTGGTGAAATTAAAATGTAGGGACTAAAATGAAAAAAAGCCAAAATATAGGGACTAAAAGTGCATTTACGTCGAAAAACAATTGACAAAGAAGAGAAAGTGTAGCATTTGCAAAGAAATAGGTCATGTGAGAAGCAATTGTCTGTCACATAAGTATTCCGAGTAATTATATAAAATTATTGATTTTCATATTAATTTATTATTTAAATTTTTGTTTTATAAAATTTCTTCTTGTAGGGATGTTGCAAATACAAGCTTGAAACCATACTTGGAGTCAATGCATCAACAAAGTCAAACTGAGGTTATTTAATTATAATATATTCAATTTCACGATAATACATATCTTTAATGATATTTTCCAAAATGAACTTTTAATTTTTTGAATTAGGAATCTTCGATAGCAAGTTTTGTACAGGTATATGATGTATTTGATTTTTTTTTACTTAGTATAAATTGTTCTGTAATGGATGATTTTGTTATTTATTCTAATTTGTATTTGTCAATCATCTTTAGGATTCTTTGCCAGCTGCGATGTATCCTTCTACATCATTATCATCTACTATGCATATGCATCCTAACCAGTTATCATTTACGGTATGACCACTTACTGTTTAATTAGAATATTTTGAATTTTTTTTTAACTGTGCTCATTCTAATATATATATATATATATATATATATATTGTATTTGGTTGTACGTTCTTTTGTGTAGGATCTATTACAACAATTCCAAGAAAACTGATGTACAAACAAGTTTTGTGACCAAGAGAATGCATTGGGAAGCAAATATTTTTTGCTATAAAATATTTTAATTGTGGTGGATAGAACCATCTTCTTGTAGTTTGAATTGAGACAAGTTTTATTTTAAGATGTATCTTCAGTCATATGATTCTCTTTTTATATTCTGAATCATGAAATGTTTTATTTCAAGTAAATGTATTGTCAATTAGAAACTTTTATAAAAAAAAATTGTGACAGGTTTTATTTCAAATTTATTTGTAATCTTATGATTCTCTTTTTGTATTCTGAATCATGACAGGTTTTATTTCAGATGAATGTATTGTCAATTAGAAACTTAAAAAAAAAAAAATTGTGACAGATTTTATTTTAGGTGAATGTATTGTCAATTAGAAACTTTTATAAAAAATTGTGACAAGTTTTATTTCAGATGTATTTGTAATCTTATGATTCTCTTTTTGTATTCTGAATCATGACAGGTTTTATTTCAGGTGAATGTGTTGTCAATTAGAAGCTTTAAAAAAAAAAATTGTGATAGGTTTTATTTCAGGTGAATGTATTGTCAATTAGAAACTTTTATAAAAAATAGTGACAGGTTTTATTTCAGATGTATTTATAATCTTATGATTCTCTTTTTGTATTCTGAATCATGACAGGTTTTATTTTAGGTGAATGTATTGTCAATTAGAAACTTTAAAAAAAAATTGTGACAGGTTTTATTTCAGATGTATTTGTAATCTTATGATACTCTTTTTGTATTCTGAATCATGACAAGTTTTATTTTAGATGAATGTACTGTCAATTAGAAACTTGAAAACCAATTTGAAAATTTTAAAACTATTCATTTGAATACTAAGTGATACTAATGCAAAAAAAATTATGTTTTGCTAATTAACACTATGAACAAGAAGATTTCATAAAAGAAAATTTTTTTTTTTTAAAAGTCAAATATTATAATAACCACGTACAAAGGGATTTTATCAAGTTTCCTAGTGGATGGTGGCCTTCTTGCTAAATTAGAACAGGATACTAAAACTTATGTGCAAGGAATGCTAGTGGAGTTTTAGTAGGCTAAATTATCACAATTATCTAAAATATCCAAGCTTATGTATTACTTTGATCTAAGTTGCTATTTCTATCAAGAGAAAAAAGTAGCTAGGGATAAAGATGATATTTGATAATCAATCGTAGGAAAGATAGAAAAGAGTTTAACAATTTTGATGCTGCTTATTATTCCTCCGGTGTTTAAATACAAATAATCTAATCATCAACAATTCATTATCAAATATTTGATAATCAAATACAACTATATCTAATCATCAACAATTCAAATATGGATATACATGCAACAGCTATCCTTATATGCAAAGCATCTCATGCAATCTCCTTGGATGATCCACTCCACCCTCCACACAAGTCGTTCCCACCTTTAAACATTGCAATATATAATAGTTTCATCACTTGTATCTTTCATTTTGATCACTTGAGTGCTTTGTAGTACTAAAGTTTCATTTCTTGGCCAGGAGTAGCATTCAACAGAAGATATAGACCAAAATCTGAGACATGATGGCACATTTGTGATATTCATCACTTCCATCTACCAATTTTAAACACAAATTTACTTTCATTAAAAATGATAATAACAACAAATAAATAAATAATAAACAAAACATCTTTTATGGAATCTTTGTACTCTTGTACATTACAATAAAGTAGACAAACAAGACAAGTTAACGTCTTCCACCACCAAATGGTCATGAAATGGAGGCATAGTTGTCAGTATCGTATCATGTGTAAAAAGTTCTATATCGTATCGGCGTATCGTAAGTGCTCATGAATCGTACGATATAGTATGTGTATCGTATGAATCATATTGTATCGTATCGTAAAATCGTACGTATCGTACGATACATAGACAAATACTTTAAAATGAGATTTTTTGTTAAAATTTGTACTTTTATTTGAATCTAACAAGTTGTTAGACTTGTTTTTAACACAAAATTATTAGGTTACTTAATTTAACGTAATAAAATAACATATTCATAAGTTTTTTTTTCCCCTCTTTCTTCTACAAAATTTAGACTACACATTATACACTTACACTTCACTTTAATATTTACAAATTTATTTTCTATACTATGAATAAGATATTAATTGAAAATATAATTATTTTTTATTTTTGTCAGTATTGTTATAAGTATAAGAAACTAGAATGCCAAGAAATTTTTTAAATTATTAAAATAAAAAGAGTAGGAAGAGATAGTAAATGTTAATGACGATGAAGAAAATTTTAATGAAGAAATAAGTTTGCAAAATGATAAACATGATGATAGCATTGACTTAGATGGGATTGATTAGTCAATGCGATGAAAATAAATTATTATTTTTGAGTCATTTGTAATATATTATCACTTTTGAATTTAAGCAGTTTGAATGTATATGTTATAAACATGTGCTAGTTTGATTTATTTAGTTAACTTGTTAAATATTATTACATAAGTGATGAATAAATTAGTCATTAGTTGAATATATTCAAAATTTATAATGAATATACCATTTATATATGTATATCTATAATTTTTTTTATAAATTTTATTAAGTGTTTGTGTATCTTACGATACACGATACAGAAAAATCAAAAATCGATTCACAATACGATTCACGTTTTGACAACTATGAATGGAGGTATTTTCACCTTTTTATGGTTTTACATTGTTTCTAAATATGTTTTAAGTTTAAATTGAAATGGAAAGTTGCCTCAAATATACATGAATGAGAGGAGGATTTCAAGAATGGAAGATGTGAAATAGTTCATGCTAGTCTCAGCCATAAATAAATAGAGTTCAGAAAATATCTTGAATTAAGAAAAAGCACAAATTCAACCATCATACAAGTAATTAAAATGAATCCACATGGCCTAATTAAAAAGTTTCCTATAGGCTGGAAAAGAATGCTATATGCTGGAAAAGAACATATTAATTTTAAATGCCTATTTCCACATTGTGACTTTTCCAACATCGTTTTGCCTAACAAAACTAATGCAATTTTATACTCAAATTGCAAACCTAGATCATAACCAATGTCTCTCTTGTTAAAGTAACTCCAAACCCAGATCACTGATCTGTCAATTTGCACATACCTAATGTGGCAACCTCAACTAGATAATATTTTGTCTAATCACGTTGTATTCGTTTACAATCTATTGCACATACCTAAGGTGGAGAATTCAACAACCACAGTAAAAAAACTTGTCGAAAAGGCACCTGTAACAAAAAAATAAGATTCTCATTCAATTAAATTCATTTTAGTGTTGGATTCCTAATTGAACAAGCTAGCAAGAAAAGCAAATCCAAAAATTTAAGTCAAGGTTAAAAAAAGAAAAAAGAAACACAAACTGAAAATTAAATAAATATGACAGTATAATCACAACGGGGCAACCTAGAAATAGTCATTTTTGCCTACACTTAATACCTGTTTTACAAAAAGATGGAACACAGTGACTTTCATAACATAACATAATTCAAAATTTTAAAATTAGACCAGCAAAGAAGGCAATTTAGGTTGTCCACAAGGTTGCCACTCATCTCTTAAAAGATTAAAAAAGAAAGTTCTCAAATAATATAAAAAGCCTAAATGTGCTCACTTCAGACAACTCTAAAGGCATCAAAGGAGCACTCCTCACCTTGCCTTAGCACCTGGTGACCACCTTTCTTACATTTGACAACTCTGTTTACATTGGATGAAGCAAGCAATAAAAAAAAATAATAATAATAATAATAAAATATTAACAACACAACTCTGTCAATTTGCGCATACCTAATCTGGCAACCTCAACTAGATAAAAATGAAACTTGCTGGGGAGATGAGTCAATGACATAAATCAAAGTTGAGTATGCAATCAACAACACATCGATAATAAAAATAAAAGGTGAGAGAAAAGAGAAAGTAAAGTTCCCTATAGTCAAAACAAGGGAGTGGGTTCTAGTCAGTGGCGGAGCCAGGGGGGGCGAGAGGGGGCACTTGCCCCCCCCTGACTCCTTTAAAAAATGCCTTGATAGCTACTATGATAGCTACTATGTGATGTGCATTTAACTAGTTTGCCCCCTGTAAGTGGAATAAATTGAAAAAGCACTCCCACTATTATGAAACAGCCCTGGCACCGAAAAAAAAGCTTCTCAATTCCCTCACACAATCACACTTTCACCTATTTTACTATTCTTAAACAGTATATATTTCAAGTAGTTTTGATCTTGTCCCATCCATTATATTGCTTACAGTACTTTTCTAACCTATTCTAATTTTTATTATAATTCTAATACTATAAACATAACATTCTTCACAATAAATTTCACAATTGTGAAAATAGTTAACTGTGAAGGGTGAACAACTTACATTGATGGAGCCACCACTTTATTTCCTTCACAACTCACAATCCACTATTTTAACAATTGTAAAATTTATTGTGAAAAAATTGTGTTTGCATGACAATTCAATTAGTAGGTTCTATAGTTAACTTTTGTAGATTGATTTATTTATTTTAAGCAATCAAATTATGTCTAAATTTTATGTATTTAAATTAATTTCTCACTTTGGTTGTTAGTAACTATGATTGATTATTTTTGTTTCTTTGTTTTAATAATATGAGATATACTTGTAGTTACCATTGTCTATTTATTTTGTTATTATTATCGATCAATTAATTTTTTTAGATTAATTTTTTTTTCAATCTTGCTCCCCTTAAACTGAAATCACTTTGGTTGTTAGTAACTATGATTGATTATTTTTGTTTCTTTGTTTTAATAATATGAGATATACTTGTAGTTACCATTGTCTATTTATTTTGTTATTATTATCGATCAATTAATTTTTTTAGATTAATTTTTTTTTCAATCTTGCTCCCCTTAAACTGAAATCCTAGCTCCGCCACTGGTTCTAGTCATATGTTTGGATAAGCCATGCCCAACATTACATGTTAGGTCACCATAGATATGGTGCTAGCATGTCAATTTCCAATTTCAATTCTGTCAAGCCATTCCAAATTTTGAATTTCCAAAAGTATCTACTTTGTTTCTTTCAAGAGTAATCTCCAAATTTATTTCAATAGTTGTGATCCAAACGTTTTCTCTCAACCAAGATTGCTTTGGATGAACTCAACCATCTCTACTGTCAAACACCTAAAAATTGGTGGAAGCTTGCTAAGTATAACTATCTGAAACTTTGAATGCATCCATTTCAAACATAGATATATATATCAAATGTGACAATTTCTGCCATTTTTAGTTTCAAGAAATGTCATAATGCACACTTTCGATATGTTTATATTAATTAACTAAATGATGGAATAGAAACATTTGGAAGCATATTTGTACAAATAGACTAAAGATTTCAACTGAGAGAGGAATCCAAAGATTCCAATCGACAAACAATTTTGATGTATCATTCTTAAATTTATGTAATAATTAAACTCCCAATTCCCAAACGATTTCAACTGGGCAATGCATGGACCACATTTTTGGGCCTTTTCATCAAACTAGGCTCCTTTGGTAACCTTGGAATTGGCTCCTCAGTTGTCTCTTCTTCATCAATGATGCCAGATGAGCAGACAATCTTCTATGTGAAAATACCATGGAATCACTTAAGAATCTAATCAAATACACGGATACATGTACAGGTGGGTGGCCTATTGATAATAGCTTAGTTTTGCATATTTATATCATTATTAGAAAGTATTATCATACTTATTTTGAGTTAATTCATGTATTTTATAATTGGTTTTGGAATAATGCTGAATAATCAATTTTGTGCTTAATTGAATTTTAATGCTTGAATTTGTCTTTTGTAGGATAATGAAATTAAATAAATGGATTTGTGCAAAGAAGAAAGCTAATCGACTTTACTTTTACAAGGATCATGATGAAGTCAAAGAAGGTCAACCCAATTAAATTCGAGTCCAATTGGAGCAAGGAATCAAAGGAAATTTGCACAAAATCCAAGTCCAATTCGGATTAGGATTCCAGCCTGCACACTAGTTAGTATTTGGAGCATAACTTTCGGCTCAGATGTCCAATTGAGATGATTCAAGTTGGACTGGAAAGCTAACTTAAAGGGATACAACTTTTTAGTTGACCAAAATTCCGAATTCTGAAGTTAAATGGGCCGAAAACGTCGGTTAATTGAAACCTCATAACCTGGGATTTTCTCCAAACGGGAATTCAATTTGTAATAGGATTCTTTGACCTATTTAAAGGCCCTTTAGGGAAAAATTCATAAGGGAGCTGCTGTAGAACATAATTTACATTTTCTTAAAGTTTCTTTACAGTTTTTAGAATTTTATTTGTGTTATGGCTTGCTAAAAAGCCTTGCTAAGGCAATGGGTGAAATCCAACCGTTTATTAGTATGTTCTTAACAATTATTTATTGATTTTAATGCTTATGTTTTTATGTTTTTATGTTTTTGATTGTTTTACTCATTTAAAAAAGTTTTTAGTTATATATAATTCTTTGATTTATCGTAGACTCCGGGTACATTAAATACTTAGTATTCCCTGCGAGCTAATTCACTAGTTTTGTTTTGCCTAAAATCAATCAATTTCATGAAACTATCTTAAACAATTAATTCTTGAGTTCTTATTGTTAAATCATCCAACTAAGATCATCCTTCGTATGAATTTTAGTTGAGTTATAAAATAAATATTGTTAAGACTACCAATAGATGTTTTGTGTGTGGATTCCTAAACCTTAGCGCCTTAATATATTGTTATTTTCTCTCAATTTAAATTACCTTTACTAAACCATCAAAAATCTCTTCAATTAAACTTTATTATTTTAGTTTTATTCTCTTGTAATTTGCTAATCAATTTCCTTTTCCCTGTGGATTTGATCTCGGACTTACTGAGTTATTACTTCGTGACAATCTTGCACTTGGGAGCATTATTTAAGTCGTAGCACCTATCAATTAAGAATCTAATCAAAACCCATGAAAATACCAAAAAAAAAAAGGCAAAATCCATATAAATCAACAAAACCTATACCAATATGAACAGATTGATATCCCAAAAATAACTCAAAACCATCAAAATTTCAAAACATAAATTTTGGGGAAATAACCGATCAAACAATAAAGGAGAAATCGGAACAAACCGCAGTATTTGGGTGCGTGGGCACCAGCTCAAAACACACCGCGGAGGCTCCAGCGGCGAGGAGGAGCTCCATTGGTCAGAGGAGAGGAGGTGTTGGTGCTGGTGCTGTTTCTCCAGGTAAGGGCTTCTGAACAGAACATGTTTGATGATTTTGGTTTTATTTGAGCTACAATCTTGTGTAATCGAATGTACTGAGGCCTCATTGAATATCTAACATGGCAGCTCCTGATTGGTGGCATAAATAACCCTTTTTCTGCCAGCTCCGAATAGAACGTTTTCTCATATCATTTTTGTTGCCACCTTTACCCAATATTTACTTTTAGGGTAAATTACGTATATGGTCTTTAATGTTTAAGCTATATGTTAATTTGGTCCTTAGCCATCGTTTGGGAGGAGGGAATAGAATGGAATGGAAAGGAAATGAATGAAAAGAATAATTTTAGAATATTCTTCCCTTCTTTTGTTTGGGAGTTTAAGTGGGAGGGAATGAAATGGGTAAGAGTGAACGCTCATTCCTCTTTAATCCCTTAAAACCTCAAATTTTCATCCCCCTAAAATTGGGAAGAATGGGAGGGAATGTAATTAAATTTAATGAATTTTTTACTAAAACCTCCAAAATACCCTTATATATTCAACCATTTATTTTAAAATAGGGGTCTAATAGTAATATTGTCATAAAATGATTACATTTCATTCCCTCTATGTTACTCCCAAACAAGATTACTTACATTCCATTCTTTTTCATTCCTTTATTTTAAAACATCCAATCAAATTTACTTAATTTCATTCAATTCCATTTTTTTTCCATTCCTTTCCCTTGCTTAAATACATTATATTCTATTCTATTCCTTTTCATTCCCTTATGATCATTCCATTTTATTCTCTTATGAACTCCCAAACGAAACCTTAACATTTCAAATTTGTTAATTTAGTCCAAATATTTTGGTATTATATCAAAATAATCCATGCTATTAAGTGATGCTGATGTGACTAATGGCTAGACTTCCATTTGTACTTGTTAGAGATATATATTAGTCATATTATCCCAATGTAATAGGCCCAAGCCCATTCCTACTTGTACTAGTAGTCTAGGGTTTAGTCGTCTATATATACTCATGTTAGAGTTCATTGTAACACAGGTTATTGTACTACACTCTTATACAATAAAGATGTATCCCTTAAGGGATTCCTCCGTGGATGTAGACCGTCAAGGCTGAACCACGTAACCCTCGTGTTCTCGATGTTCCTATTCTATGCTTCTCTTCCGCATCCACTCTAGCATATATAACATGGTACAACACATTGCGTTTGCTAATAATAATAATATATTTTAACATGGTATCAGAGCCAAACTTCATTCTTGGCATCAAACAAACATCTCTACAAGTAAAGAAGATTCTCACGTGCATACCACCGTCTGAAGTCAAACATGTTTGTCTGTTGGATCCAGACTCCACGGCATCTCACAGCCACCGTGGCTCAGTGCTGTGTCCAAGATCCACAAACTTAAGCAAAGCCGTGACTTAACTTTTCAGATCTGTGCAAATCCAAGCTTCGCCCGATGAAACCAACACCACAGACGTTCTCCACGACCTCCCGTGAAAAAAACCCAGAAACACAGCCCCTAACGGAAGCCTCACGTGCCACCACGCGCCTCTAATAGCTTCGGAACCTCCCCACGCGCCGCCACGATTTCCTCTTTTGTAGCTCATTCTTTGGCCACACGCGCCGTCCTATCGGCCATGTAGACCACCGATCATCCTACGGAAGAAATTTGGCTTTCAACCATTGTAGCACGCGCCTCCACACACCGCCTAGGATTCTGGCTTATCCTTCACGCGCCGGTGATCACTCACGTGCCTCCCATGCGCCGAATTGTGATGCTGTCATCCTGACGTCATCTTGCCACGTCAGCCATAATCCAGGTCATCACCACGTCATCAGCCACGTCGCTAGCCACGTCAACAGTGTCGCCTCGTCAGCACCACGTCACCTAGCTGATCATTGACAGGTCCGACCCGACCCGGACCACCCGTGAAGCACTGACCGTTGACTTTGACCCTGGACAATTGACTTTGACTTTTGCGTTGACTTTTGACCAAAGTCAAAATTTTCCGAGAGGGCCTATCTTGCTCAATTTTTCGCGTAGATTCTAATTTTGGACTCCGTTTCTTCATTTGAAACTCTAAAATTGGTCTATTGATATATTCTTCATTGTGGTTTCTTCAAAGGCATTCTTCAAGTGATCTTCTCATGCTTATCCAACCTCAATCCTTCATCGAGCTTCCGCCTTGAGTTTGAGGGGGGGTGTTAGAGATATATATTAATCATATTAGCCCAATGTAATAGGCCCAAGCCCACTCCTACTTATACTAGTAGTCTAGGGTTTAGTCGCCTATATATACTCATGTTAGGGTTCATTGTAACACAAGTTATTGTACTACACTCTTATACAATAAAGATGTAGCCTTTAAAGGATACCTCCGTGGATGTAGGCCGTCAAGGCTGAACCACGTAACCCTCGTGTTCTTGATGTTCCTATTCTATGCTTCATCTTCCGCATCTACTCTAGCATATACAACATGGTATAACACATTGCGCTTGCTAATAATATAATATATTTAACAGTACTGTCACATCAAAAGAGAGAGAGAGAGAGAGAGATAATGTTTACCAGTAAAATTTGGGATCAAAATCCCTAATCAAACGCTTGGGTATTTTTCTTCCTATGGGAGACGCTTTCATATCATTGGGGTCAAAGCACTTGGGCTGGATTCCGTTTCACAACGATAGTCCTAATTTGAGGCCGCACAAGTTTGGAATGGCTGTTTGTAGCTATCAAAATAAGGAAGTAGTACTGCACTCGTTGTTTGCTCTTTCGAAAGAATTATTCCCTCTCTGTGTACTGAACTCAATGAAGCTTTTAATTATAACGTTTTCCTCAGAAATACAATCTGCTCCCCACTCCCTCCAAGCCCTCTTATAATGGATCCATATATCTTCTTTGTTGTACTTACATTCTTCCATTCATTATCATTCTTGTTTCCCAACAAGGAGAACTCCAAAGGGATTCAATACTTCAATCATCAGAGTTGTGGCCCTTGTGGGCACTAGAAAGTGGTTGGATTGTGGGCAATATGTAAAAATTGAGATCGTGCGTTTGATTAGGGATTCTAGTTACGAAAGAAATTTTACCTGTAGACATATTTGAAATTTTACCTGTTAGCCACATTAGCATTTTTCATCCATTATTTAAGAGAAGTGCTACATCTACAACATTTTTACAATATTCTTAAATTTCTTGTGTCTAGGGCACCACTGTGAAGGGAAGCTCACAACATTGCTTTGAGACAATTAGATCATAGGTCTTGAGCTACTATAAAGAAGTTATGCATCACCTTTGAGATGAGGTGATATTATTGTAACATTTTACATGCAACAGAATTTTTTATGAGAGGATATCATATGTCGCATGCAACATATATATTATACAAAATAATATATCCATTGAGAGAAGCCTCTACAGCTAATCTGGATGGCCTTACGAGTTACAACCACTATCACTGGCCCCCTGAACGTTCTTCCATCACGATGCCCACAACTTGTTTTAATTATGTGCTTCAAGATTCCAGAGCTGGTTCAGCTGAAGAAAAGCAGGATAAGTGAAGGAAAAACCTTACCCGTAACTTTTTTTATATTAAATATAAAATTACTAGTAAAAGTTGGACATGTCAAATCACGGAGAAATGCTTGGAATACATAAAAGTGCATAACTTTATGCCACAATTCGCCACGTGGCAAATTGTGAGTGGTGGAGGTATGTCCCAACATGGGTCACCACAACTTGCCACGTGGCAAGTTGTGGCACAAAACTGTGCACTTTTATGTGTCCCAAGCATTACTCCAAATTATCTAGTGCTAAAAATAGTACCACCTAAATATTCTATTAACTATTATACACCTAATAAAAGTTAATATATTCTATTTGTGAGCCTTTTTTTGTGTCTTGGGCTGAATCACTCCTACCGTACTACGACCCTATGATTATGGGTAGGAGAATCGAGACTGGCCTAATTGAAACACACCTTAGACCAGCTTGTGTGCAAGTTAAAGCCCTAACAGGAATCTTGAGCGTGTCATGTGTCCATGGCAGGAAATACTGGTACAAAACGTTATAGCAGGAAAAACACAAAACAGCAGGATAGCTAAAATACTTTAACTAAAATATTCCTACTGACAACAATAATACTTGAACAGTTCCACAAAGGAGAAGTATTATAATGTGATTACAACAAGAATAGATTAATAGCAAAAAGAAGTCACGCTAGCTTTTAAACAGCCATGACAAAAGAAAATAAGATTAGTCTGCTGAAAGAATGGGCTTAACCCTTTGGTAGATTCAAGTCCAAGAAGGGAATCAACCTCCAATGTGGGTAACCTCAAAGGGGGATCTTGCTGTAGAGATTATTCACTTTGGAAAATGGACCTAAGTGGCTTGATCTCAAATTCTTGACTTACTAGAGAGTGGGCTATTGAGAGGAAGAGAAGTGGATAGCTTACTGGTGCATACTTTTACTCTTATCACTCATATTTTCTTCCTTACTCTCGATTTTCTTGTTTTCTTTGTTTTCTTACTTATGTTTCTTGTTTTTCTTTCTTTTCCGTTGTTATTCCCTTTCCTTTTCTGCTGTTCCGTGTTGTTCTTTATTGTGCACATCTATAGTCTTTTATATTGCTTGCCATGACAAAATTTACCATTTTTACCCCTTAATCGCTTTTGGCCTGTTGTGGGTGTTTTTCCTGGACTGCCCACTAGCCTTCCGACTACCCAGCCACCACCACTATACTGTGTTGGCCGCACCATGCCCCATTCCCAGACAAAAGTAGTTTTGTTTTGTTTTTTACTTCCCTTAGCACTCCCATCCAAATAAGGGCTGGGCTTCTCTCCTACCAATCTCTATAGCATACACCTAGTGATTCCAACTCATGTTTGCCTCTTTTAGATAGGATGTCATCCCAGTAGGACATTTCCCCCCAAAAGAGTTTGAGCAGGAACCCCAAAATAGGTTCCCCCTTCTCCCTACTACCAAAACACACCCTCTCTTACCTCTGACTTATGGCCCACCTCTCCTGTATTGGCTAGGTACAAGTAGGTGGTGCTTGAGCCTTGTGTGTATGCTCCACTCTCATATGAGTCCATTGCTTTTCTGGCGTTCATGCGTTTGTCATTGCCTATAGATCTATCTAACTCTACTTCACGCTCTAGGGCTTGTTTAACTCTTGTGGAGTGGATGAGTCATTGGGTCTTCATTCTCTGCATATCATCCTTTCCTTGGGCTGGACATTGCTTGGGTCTGGGCTTCCTCTTCTTTAATTTGGCCCACGTCTCCTTTTATCCCTTGTCCGTTGGCTAGCTGGTGCTTCTGCCACACCACTGCATTGTTCCTGCTATGATATCATTTACCTTTATTTACCTTATTACTTCTGGGCTTGCAGATTGAAGTGTCTATCATGCCAGTTTTACATATATTATTTCTTCCTTCAGTTTCCACTGCTTAATATTTCTACTGGATCAGTTCACACAATATCTCAAGCTTCCCCGACCCATTTTATTCCTTGGGCGTCCTCGGACCGTTTCATTCTTTAGGCATCCTTGGCCCATTTCATTCTTTCCTACTTCTTACATTCCCATGGGCTTTTGCTAAATCTTTTGAACTTCCCCGGCCCTACTACCAGGTCCTTTACCTTTGGATTTATTGGCCTTCGAACCAATCCCACTTACCAATTCCTATCTTTGGGCCCCTCTGGCCCCTTTTTGCTTTTTTTTTTTTTTTCTATTTCTTATAATTCTCATGGGCTTACTACTTTGTTCTTTGGGGCTTCCTTGGCTCGTTTGCTTTCTTTAGAGCCACGTTGTTATTTTGTGGGCTTATGGACCATCATTTTTATCATTCGGGCTTAGTGGTCTTTACTTTGCCGTTTTCTTTTTTCATCTTTCTCATATTGTTGGGCTTCTTCTGCCATTGGGCCCTTTTGCCAAAAATGGGCATCAACACTATTATACACCTAATAAAAGTTAATGGAGTGAATGAAAAAAATGAATTTCATTAAAATTTTAAAGACAAAAACAATAATATTACATGAAGAAGTTTTAGAAACAGTATCAATCAAATTCATTGAAGAATCAAAAAAGATATATATATATATATATATTTACATATATGGTTTAAACAGAAAAAGAAAATTTACCCAAAAGAGCACAAAAAGAAAAAAAGGTCTTGTGCAATCATTTGGCTGTATCTTTTTTACTTAATAACTAAATAGAAATTTTTTTAAGAGTTATTTTTCTTTTTTGTTTTTTGGATGATAAAAGTTTTAAGATTCAATTATCTTTCCTTTAACTTTCTCATTTACTCAACCATCGGTTACTGAAAACTAATTGTTGCAAAACTTACTCTTTTAATGAAAAAAGTACTTCACATGCACTTTCAAAAATCATAATGGTAGTTCACAAAACTACTTCTCTTGCTTTCCATAGCAAATCTTAACGAAAATTTGGGTTTCAAAAACCAAATGGCTAATCAAACATTTCCAAGCTCAAGAATCACAATAAACCTAATACAAAATAAACAAACTTCAACACACTGGTTGAGCCTAAAATTGACCGATTTTGTTGAGTTGACCTAACTCTTTGCTTGAGACATCTTTTTATGCAATATGACAGTAACCCTATCTCTCCTGATACCAAAATCATTTACCTTCTTTCGAAGGCCGGACCAATGCAATTTGAGAGCTAAGGTGAAAACTTTAAATAGACCTTTTTATAATAAAGTATTAGTTAAATAATATTAATTTTATTAATCATTAATTTAGTTAATATTCTAGCTAAATCACAATTCATGTTTGTTGGAGTGCCATACTAAAACCACAAATATTATAGCAAATCTTCAAGTAGCCTTGAAGTAACTAATAAATTAGTTTGACTGTCAACGTCTCGGCTTTTGGCAGCAAATCACTTTGAAGATAAAGCTTGTGGAAGGTATTACAAGTTACAACAAGAAGATGGGAGGTTAGATATAAGTCAGGTTACATGCAATGAAAATCTTGTATGTCTTGATTATTTTGCAGACTATTCTTAGTGAATTTGATGAGACTATGCAATTACAATTGAACTATCACTTGAGTCTATTATTCAACAACAATAGCAAACATTGTATTAAAGTATAAAATACAGACTCAAATAAAATATTATAATCTTCCACCTTAATTTTATTGTCTCAAGAGAAAAAACTGTTGTGCAATTTATCACCAGTCTTACAGCTGAGGCAATAAAAAATCTTAAATCAATATTATTCCAAAAACTAAATCAACCATATATCATCTGAACATGAGATTCGCAATTCGCAATGACAAAAAAGTTGGTGATGCTTATTCTATCAAGAACCAACCTAATTAATTTCCCATTTATTTTTGAACCTCAATTGACGCTGCTTGCTCTTGACTCTTGGAAAGAATGGTTCTCACAAAGTCATCCATTGCTTTTACAGAAGAACCCTTATTCTCTGTCTCATCACTTACCGCTGCCCTCAACTGCTTTTTAACCTCAACAGCCTTATTCCTCATATCCTTGCCTTTACCCTCTTTTTCCAAAACCAATTCAATGACCCTCTTCACCTCTTTCCCCACAATAATTCCTTGACTCCCTCTAGTCAACTCTACACTCACACCCATCTCCTCCATCAGCATCTTTGAGTTGTAAGCTTGCTCAGCCGCCATAGGCCATCCTAGAATAGGCACACCTTGGCTTAAACTCTCCAACACAGAGTTCCATCCACAATGGCTTAGAAATGCTCCTGTGGATTTGTGTGACAGAATGTCCAATTGGGGTGCCCAGTTACGCACTAACAACCCTCGTTTGCTTTGCTTCATTCTCTCTTCAAACCCTTCTGGTAACCATTCATCTCTGAACTCACTTTTCAAGTCGAAACCAATGGGTGGCCTTATGACCCAAATGAAAGATGCTCCACTATCCTCCAACCCAATAGCTAATTCCATCATTTGGGACAAACCAATAGTGTTTTGCGAGCCAAAAGAAATGTAAAGAACCGAATCAGGACCTTGCAAATCAAGCCACTCAATGCATTTTTCAGTAGTGAGTCCTGGTCTTTTTCCAGCATGTTGTTTAGAAAAAGAAAAACCTGAAGATAATGTATTCTTAAGTAACGCTGGAGGAATAAGAGGCCCAATAGACCAAACAGGAAGTCTGAGATACTTTCTCAGAAGATCGAACCCCAATGGTTCAATTTCCTCAACTGAGTTACACAACCAACCAATAGAACCACAAGATTGTGAAATCTGTGTCTGCATAAATCTAGACCACAAGTCCTTACCATCTGCATCTCTTATATATTGATGAAGTTGAGAGCGATGAAAACGGTAGCTTTCAGGGAACCCCGGGACTTTGAACTCATCAGAATCTGATGAGCGATGTGGTAGGTTGAGCCAAACAGAAACGTAAGCCAAGGTGCCATAGGCACCACCAGTGGTGAATGTAATATTCACAGTGTTTACACTCTTTGCAAGCTCTGTGGCCCACCCAAAGAACACGTCTGATATTATACAGAGCGGAGGTTTCCCTTCTTGGTGGATGATATCATTGACAAGGTGCAAGACAGGGTCCTTGAGACTGATTGATGCATGAAAGAGCTTTCCTATGTTGCCGAGAGACAAGTTCTCAGTGTTCTCAGAGTTGGGTGGTAAGTCATGGTCAGTGCTGTTGAATGGGAGCTCAGCAAATCTGATGTTGAAGAGGGATTGTGAATTTGAGTCAGTTGAAATGGTGGAACGGAGGTATTGAATGTTGAGCTTGGTGCTGGCAATGGTGATGGTGAATCCAGTTCTTTGTTGGATCTGTCTTGCTAGTGCTAGGAATGGTATGAGATGGCCATGTGCCATTAATGGTAGCATCACAATATGATCACGAGAAACCATTTGTAATTGTAAGTTTTTTTTCTTTTCTTTTTTTACTCTGGATTTTTGTGTTGAAGGTAGTGAAGAAATTGTGATTGAACTTGTTGGAATGTGAGGCAATTAAAGGGTACGGAATGATGAGCTGTTGGCACAGATAAATTCTATCACGTATTCATTATTACTTTTTTTTTTTTGAGAAGACTATCATTATTCTTATCCTCGTTTGTATCACTTTTAATGGATACCCTTGTTTGCTCAAAAAGTTAGTTTAGAAAATATTATTAGGATTTTGTTAACGTGTGATTTAAGGATATAAAATAATTTTTATTTTTGAAAAAAAAAATTTAATTAAAAAAATGTTGACAATTTTTTTAATTTTTAAGAAAATGTTTTTAAAAGTAGGTAACTTAATGTGTGCTCTAACCTATATTATAAAAATAATGATGTTGAAACTCTCTTAAAAATTTTCAATAATAAATGCTCTAAAAAACTGAATCTCTTTTTTTATTATTATTTTAAATTATTTTTTTTAAGAAATTGCGGTGGTGGACTGGTGACTTGAGAGTTATGAGACTATCAAATTTGCAATTGAGTTATGACATTTTGGTATTCGTGTCAACCTTTTCCAGGACTAGCACCAAGCCACCAAGTGAGTTCTGAAAAATTCTGGTGACAAGCATTGGTGTATAATTTTGTCTACAACTCGTTCATGTAGTGTGTTGTAGTTGGTGGAAGGATAATGGTGGTACAAATTTTGTGCACAACTCGTTCACGTGGAGAGTTGTGGTTGGTGAAAGAGTGACCTATCATCACCCATCCACCAACCACAACTCGCCACATAAATAAGTTGTACACAAAATTATGCACTAATTTAATTCTCGTGAGTTTTTTCAAATTTCACTGCAATATATTACAGTTGGTAACTTTAACTTATGTGACTGAAAATAATCAAAATATTAATACATAAGTTTTTTATGAATGAAAATATTAAGTTTTTTGAGAGTCGTGGAGGACGTTGGCCCTACCGGTATTTAGAGCTTGATTAGTAAAGGAAAAATGACAGAGTATGATTAGTAAGTGAAAATTAATAATTTGTAGTCTGTTATGGTGACAAAAAAATTGTTAAATAATGTGTGGTCTAGAACTATTTTTAGAGACCCGTACCAACTTAGAATTAATGCGTCATGTGATGCCATGTGACATTTATGAGTTTTTCTTTTCTTCCATAAAAATTTATCCGAGGAGAAAGACATCTATGTGACATGTCACTCTCTCATAAAATGAAAGATAAGATGATATATTCAAAGTATATGAATCACTAATAATGCATATAACTTACCTTTAAGACGAAATGTTAGGATACTTTTCCTTTTTTTTTAATCAATTAAATAAATGTTTATTTATACATTTAGTTCAAGTTTTCAAATAGTTCCTAATCTTTCAAATATTTCAATTTAGTCCTAAAATTTCTAAGCATGCGTAAAAGAAAATGTTCATGCCTTCAACTGATGGATGGTAAAGTATGATGTGACAAACAAAATCACTAAAATTAAATATTTATAATAACAAGGAGCCCCAGTGACAATCTATATCTATATGTATTATATATAAAAGATGAGACGTAGAATTTAATATTGTTATACTCATGTTAAACCACCTTATTAGCCACGACATACTTTTTATAAAAAAAATAAAGTTCCTATATGATTTTTCTATTTTTTATATAAAATAATTAAATATAGTTCATGGACAAACCTGTTAATAAACTTCATTTCTACTCAACATGTTACTATTCATGTGGGTTCCAGTTAGCTCAACTGATAAAGTCTCTGATGGTTGTATAAGAGATCTGGGGTTCAATCCCCGCCTACACCAAAAACTGATTGATGTCTTGGTCTGATAATAAAGAGCAATTATCAAGAGCGGACGCCATAGGTTGAAACTCTCTCTCTCAAAAAAAAAAAAAAAAAACATGTTACTATTCATTTGTTTTAAATGCAAATATTTGACTATCAACTACCCAAATTGATTTCAACTTTTCATTTTCTTCTTTCTAATTTCAAGTGATTGTTAAAATTGAATAATTCATTATCTTTCTAATAGATATATTCACATGTTTGACTATTCATTATAAATATTACTATTCATTAAATGGAAATGTTTAACCATATTTAGCTACCCAAATTGATTTCAACTTTTCGTTTTCTTTTTTCTAATTTCAAGTAATTGTTAAAATTGAATATTTAAACTTTTCGTTTTCCTATTCTAAAATAATAAATAAATAAAAATAAAAACTCTTCTTCTCTTCCTCCAATCTTTCCTCTCCCTCTTTACCTATTTATCTCCCTACTACTCTTTACTTTACCATTAAACTTCCTTCATCATTTCCTATTTCTTATATGTTGACTCTTCTTCTCCCTATCTTATTTTGTATAAATTTGATATCATTTAGACCATTTAATCCATAATTTTTCTACATAAAAACTGTAACTCTCTCTCTCTCTCTCTCTCTCTCTCTCTCTCTCTCTCTCTCTTGATTTTTATTCTTTCTTATAACTCCAATTTAGGTTGATGGTTTTTTTATTTAATTTTTTTGTGTTGTATTTTTAAATTTCTCATCACAAATCACTCAATAACTTTCGTTGAATTTTGGTTTGGGTTAATACATAGTTTTGTTTTTAATAGAAATTTGAGTTTATATCAAAATAATATATATATATATATATGGCTACAAATTTGAATGTGTCTACCAATGGACTTCCACTAAACAAATATGTATTCACAATGTTTTTAGCTTCATATACTTCTTTGGTATTGTGAATTTGAGAAAGAGAAAGGGGTAGGCAAAGGATGTATGGTCTTTCATAATCCCCTATGTTTTGAAAAAAGTGGAGGGCCTATTAGTCTCCCTTCTATTGGAATTTTGTATAGAAAGCATTTTGCTATAAGTTCCTTGACTTTTTGTTATTTTATAATGAAATGGAACTGAAAGTTTTCCTTCGCCTGACTAATCAACTAGAGACAGATATACAAATACTTTTGGAGAAGGCTAATATGGCTCTTAAAAAGTACAAGATGCATATGGTTGTAGCAAAGGAGCTTTTAACTCACAAAGACGAGGTCGTAGTTGTTACAAGCAATTGAAAGATAACAATTTGCCGTTACAAGACTCAGGTTGGTGATGTTGTGGAGAATCCCCTTATTAGACTTATTGTGGAGAGACATTCAGCTTATGTTGAGAAGTAGGATCTATGATATCTAAGCCTAAAATATCATCAAATGTTTGATATAATAGGCATTTACCAAAAATTGCTCTATGGTAGCAGGTCCTTATGATAATCATTTGCATTATCTGGTAGGCTGACTTGCCTTTGGGCAAAAAATTTGAGAATTAGGATCTATGATATCTAAGCCTAAAATATCATCAAATGTTTGATATAATAGGCATTTACCAAAAATTTCTCTATGGTAGCAGGTCCTTATGATAATCATTTGCATTATCTGGTAGGCTGACTTGCCTTTGGGCAAAAAATAAAAAAAGAAATAAAAAGCATATTTTGATTTCAATCAAAGTGCTTATAAAATAACCTCTGGGGGGGGGGGGGGGGGGGGGGGGGGATTATAATAAACATTGTAACCCTCTATAGTCTATACTGTGACAAAAAATGAATAAAGTTGTTTTATTTGTAGAGTATCAAAAGAGTCAAAAAATATTTAGTGTAATAATTTTGTATTGTTGCATCCTATGTGTTCGGTAAAATTTCCTTTAGAAATTTTATGTGTTTTTCACAAATCTATTTGTTATTTTTATTTTGGTCATTTTATTACAAATAATTAGCATCTCCACCATCAAATTTTTAGTTAATTTGAACTTTCTTGGTAAGCTTTTACTTTGCTTAGTTGATTATCTTTACTGAAAATGCCAAAAAGAGAATAAGATAAAATATAATTTACTCTAAAGCATCATTATGCTGTTAATGTTTTTATGTATGGGTACTTATGAAACTTTTTTCCTTTTGTATTTTATTTTATTTTATATTTCCACTTTATGATATATGATTTATTGATAATGATCTATTGCATAGTTATCTTTATTTACTTTTTCACTTAGTTTCAATTGTGAGGAAGAAAGTGATCGATGTGGATCTATGTTTTGGAGAAAAATATACATGAGAGTTGAATCACATACATCCGTATAGTAATAAACAAAGTATACATAATTACAACTTGGTCTAATAGTTCGCACACTATTAATTTAAAATATATGTGTGTGTGTGTGTGTGTGTGTGTGTGTGTGTGTGTGTGTGTGTGTGTATTGCATTGTGTTTTCATATATATCTCACTATATATAATACCTGACTACAAAATATATTTATTACACTACAAAAAAACTTCTAATTTAAAACATAATTTCAAATAACACATATTGAATTTTTAAAAATATACAATCTATTATATTAATTCAATAATTATCCAATAAAAAATAATCGTATCAAATTTTTTTGCGAATCGCGGGGGTCTGCGACTAGTATAATTTAAAAATAAAAGACATCAACTACATTAAAAAGATCATGTGCTACACACATAAGGAACCAATTTAAAGGATCACCTGCCAAACAAGGGTGGAACTAAGAATTTATATTTGGGGCCAACTTATGTTATTGTTATATTATTCTAGACAAATCCACACAAACAGACATATATAACTTACTATTTTTTAAACTCTAATCAGTATACAAATTTGCTAGTTTGATATTGGACATTTACACAACTTATATGAACAAAAATTAAGTACGGTATCTTATGTGTGGTTTCTTAGGTTCCTCAAATATGAGAGAGAGAGAGAGAGAGAGAGAGAGAGAGAGAGGAGGACTAGTGGCATTGACGATGTGCTTTTTTGCCTCTAATGGTGGTGGAGCTCATGAGTTTTGTTTTTGGGTTGGATTTGTGCGAGAAGTAACAAACCCGGTAAAGCCACCATGATTATGGCCATAATGACAGCAGTCATGGAGATTTGGCAATGGATAGCTTAGGGTTTGAGATAAGAGTGAGATGAGGGAGGTTCAGAGGGATATAGTTAATTGAGAAAGAGATGAGAGAGACAGTGTTAACTGAGTTATTTAATTAGATATGTGGCAAAATTTTAAAAGGTATATCTAATTAACTATATCTAAGTTTTGCCCTATAGATATAGGTGGTCAACTAAGTAGTGAGTAATAATAATAATAAAAAGATATATTCTCTCTAGCCTCTACATTCTGCAAGCCAGTTTTTATAATCACTTCCTCCACATATATTTAGTTAATTTTCATATAAACACTATTATCTTCATACACTTTATTATGGGTTCAAGAAAGTATTGTTTGAGAGTTTCTTTCCTTACAAGTGGTGTAGACTTGTTAGGATATATAGTTTGGTGGTTGTGCTTGTTGTATCTTGAGAGCAGCACACAAAACTATTAGTCGACTATATAAAAAAACTATGTAGACTGCGTTATCATCTCAAAAGATCGATAATGTCTATGCCTCAACTCCTCCACCTAAAAACTTATGGAATTGACAGTAATTTGTGTTATGAAATAATTTTGAAGCACTAGCGATGTAATGAATCATAATTTTTTTTTTCTATTTTAAGGTGAAATTTAATTTTTGTAAAATATTATTATTTAAATCATAAGCTTGAATATTATGAAATTTTTTTAATTTTTCATTTTATGTTCAAAGGAATAACACAAACCCTACTTCCCTTTCTCCCTCTATTTACCTAATTAAACAAAAAAACAAAAAAAAAAAGTTGTGTTTTAACATGACTGTTTACACAAAAATGCATGTTATTTATGAGTTTTTTCTTTTCTAGTAGAGAATTTTTATGTCCACAATATTTCATAACAAATTTGTTATTGGTTCTAATTTGAATTTACCACTAAAATAATTTTTTTTTCCCATCAATAACAGCTAATAACAACCTGCCACTTAAAATTTGTTGTAAAAATATAACATTTCTCTTTTTAGTATATAGAAGGGCGTGAATGATATCTAATTCAACATCTCTCTCTCTCTCAAAAATAAAAGGTGAGATTGTAGATTCAAGTTAGTTAACAATAATGGGTATAACTTACAATTTAGAAAAAATTAAGGGTACTTTTTCTTCTTTTGTTATCAAGGAAAAAAAAATTAACGTTGTTTTCAAGTGGTAATGAATTAATCTTGCGTAAGATACTAAAATCTAACGAGGGATTTTATCGAAAGCTTAATTGGGACATCCTTAGGGACTAGATTATGAATAAGGAATGAAGCTAGGGACCTCCATGTGGTTAAATAAATGGTAACATTCAGGTTTGTTTTAGCTTAGGTAAAGAAAGGAATTGTTTTAGTCATGGTTAAGGGAAAAAAATTGACTAAACTTAATTAGCTGCACTTTCTCAACTAATTCGGCTGCAAAATTCGTTAAAAATCAGCCAATAAATCAAAATCTTTTTTTGGGCTAAAAAGGGCTAATAGCAACTTCAACAACATAAAGCAGGAGCTACATGCCCCCATTTGTGTGCTTAGCAAAATTCACTTTTTGGGTCCATGAAAAAACCTAAATAGCCCAATCGTACCCTACATGTCACACTTCCTTAAATCCCTATTAGAGTTGCATGGGCTTAAGCCATGCATAATAATAATAATACAAAATATGAGTAATTGATGTAGAAAAGATATCACAGGCCATCCTGAAGTGAAGAGAGCTCCTGAAATCATGGCGCCATAGCAAGGGGTGCCAATAGAACTCATTGGGGGCAATGGTGTCAAAATTGTATGAAATTTGGATGGCTAAAGGAAAACGGTATTTTAATTAAAACTCGTGGCTTTGCAGCAAGTTTTGCCATGAGGTTTGCCTTAATTTGAGAGAATTCCTCCGTTAACGCTCCGGAAACTGTGGATTTACCATTTTTAGTAATATTTGTTTTCTTAATAACTGTAAGTTTAAAATTCATAATAATGTCCCATCTATTTTGGGATGTCTCTTAGAGAACGATAGTTTCAATTTTCGCAGTTATCTCAATTTTGCCGTTTTTGGTAAAAATAAATTGGGGTGTTTTCCTAACTACCCCATATTTTCTTTTTAATATTGAAATGCATTGTAGCCTTCAAGGCAATTCAATTATCAGATTGATAAAAATTCAAACTTGTGTCTTTTTTTTCTTTTTTTCTTTTTTTCTTTTTTTAATCTTTACTGAATTCAAGAAACATATCACCTTGTGAATTCAAGAAACTCGTGGATTTGAGGTTTTCAATAAGAAGCTAACGTGTTTAGTTTTTTTTCATTCATAAAACAATATGTTTGTTTTCTAGTAACTTCCACAAATAAATAATGGAACAAAAAAAATTGGCCTTTGTTTTGTATCATACGTGTAGGATTTTCACAAAAATGGGCTTCAAGACAATGATTTGTTGAAAAATGAAAATGCAATTTACCAAAAAATGTGAAGGTTTCAAAAAAATAAGCAAATTAAGATACTCTAAAAATGTATAAATATATGATTTAAACCATCTTTGATACAATGCTAGCCTTTTAAGATTTTAATTTTTTAAGTAAACTTTCTTCTTTTGAACCTATCAAGAATTTTATCTTAATTTTCAAATACAAAATGTAAGTTCCAGTTAGTTTAATT
Source organism: Quercus aquifolioides (assembly GCA_019022515.1). Classification (NCBI taxonomy): domain Eukaryota; kingdom Viridiplantae; phylum Streptophyta; class Magnoliopsida; order Fagales; family Fagaceae; genus Quercus; species Quercus aquifolioides. Next base: position 19,163,138 of record CM032331.1, read on the forward strand.
AGTAAAATCTCTTGTTATTGAACAACAAATCTGGGGTTTGAACTTTGCTTTCGCCATATACCAATTGATGTCTTAGCTTAATGATAAAGAACAATTATCATAAATTAGACACCGTAAGTTGAAATTCTATCGTATCTATAAAAAAAAAAAGTTTCAGATATTGAAATTACAATTTTAATTTGAACTTATCTTTAAATTTATAAATATTAAGTTTAGTACAATAAAATCAAAATACAAAATTGAACAAATACGCTCATATCAATATTAATATGTGGATTTGGATGTGTTTTTTTTATTTTTTATTTTTTATTTTATAGGAATGTGTTTGTTGATTGCTTATTTACAGTAACACTATAAAAAAGAAGAAGAAATTTATTTATTTTTTATGTAAAGTCCATTGAATAAACTCAAAAATCCTAAAATTTATTTATCTATTTTTGGGCTTACCAAAACGCAAGATGCTCTAATGATGGCTTAAAAGCGAACAGAGAATCAAATAACGTAAAAATAAAAACATGATTTTATCCAATGGAGTAGTTCTAGGATTTTTTTTTTTTTTTTTATTACTTTAAAGTAAAAGTGATTTGAATTAGGGCAGTAAACAAGTCAAGTCGAGCCAATTATTAAAAGTTTATACTTCTTCATTTAAATTTATCGCAAACACGAGTTGAGATCGAGTTCATTCCCAAACTAGATTGCATGTTTAAAGTGTGTTCATTTTCTTGTTAAACAAATTTGAGCTTATTCACGAGCTACTTTGTTGATTTATTTTTTTCTTATATGTAGTAAAACTATGACTAAAATCTTTTACCTCTTCACAAATCTATGAATTTTCACTACAAACACACTGTTTATATTATCAACAAACTACAAATAGTAAATTGGTAACAACAGACCTTTTCAAATATATATTAAGTGCAAAACTTAGATATAGTAGCTTACATACTGTTACATAGGTACTCCTTTTAAAATTTAGCCATTTTGTCTCACTAAATAACTCAATTAACACCGTTTGTTTATCTGTTTTTTCTTTTCACTTTTCTCGAGAGGTTAGAGAACCCACAAGAAAACCCAACCTCTTTAGCTTTTCAATCTCTTAGACTTCTAAATTTTTATAGAAATCAAGATTTTAGAAGAACGAAAGGGCTGGCTTAATTGTGTGTTGTGTTGTCAATGAAAGTTTTATTGCTTCTTATTTATGAATATTGACAGAGTGAGAGAAGTAGAAAACTTGGACGGACAATGAACAATTTTCATGTGCTCACGGATCTATAAATGACCATACCCAAAAACTCCACGTTTGGAACCCAACCAAAACCAGCATATCCTAACAACCAGGGGGTGGAGCTATAACAAGGCTTAGGCATGTTGGGCTTTTGCGGAGCCTAGTTATTGTTTGATCCGGATTATGACCCGACTTGAAATAATATTGTTACGGTTTTTCATAGGAGATTTTCTAAGGCTTAGTCCATGGAGCGGAGGCTTAGGTTGATAAGCCCAAGTTGTGGCACTTATGGACAAGCCTCCTTGGGGGTCCAGGGGCAATGCCCTCAGGAAAAAATTTTGACCTGTTTTGTAGTCCATTGTTAATCTTGTGCACATGATATAAAAACTGTTGTTTTGGAGATTAGAGTTTTGATTTTTTTTTTTTTTTTTTTTTTAGAGAGAAAACTGTAATGCCGCATCTTGTATTTTTCCCTGAGAATAGTAAAATCCCTACAACTTCTTAAACGTAGGCAAATTGCCAAACCATGTAAATATTGTCTTGTGTGTGATTATTTTTTATGGCATATATTTTTCTCTATTTTTGCATCTCACAGATCTAGGAACTTCATGTATATTGCCTTCAGGGTGGTGATGCGGGATGGGGAAGCGTCAAAAAACAAAATACATCTTCTTCTAGAAAACAAGAAACAAAACACATTTGCTTTTGAAAATAAACTCGAATCCGCGAGGGTTCCTTGAATTCACGAGAAGAAAAAGTTCTGGAATCTACCATAGAAATAATAGATAAAAGTATGAATTTTTATTAATATCAATAATACTCAAAAATCGTTTACAGACTTGGAAGCCTATTTAAAGGCTCTGTTAATTAATACCTAACTATAATAGGAACCAAATTTGACATAAAAAACACTAAAAGCACCTAAAAATAAGGAAACAAATGCCTTAAACCTAAAATAATGAAATTACAAAAAAAATTCCAAAATTAATAAATTACAAAAAATAAATAGTAGATTTTTTCCTACATCAGGGGGCCATGCCCGTCTCCCCCCCCCCCCCCCCCCCCCAAATTTTTGAAAAATTCTTTTATATTATGTATAAGTATTAAAAACCTTAAAATTTTAGCTACAAAAATAGAAGTTACCCCCCAAATGTTTGAGTTAGTCCAATGATGTTCTTAAAAACAAATAGAATTTGTCAATCAATCTAGTAGTTATAGAGATAATGTAGTTTTTGCTTTCTCAAATTCATTTTTTGTACATGTTTAATATCAAACTAGACAAATTTTTTAGACTCATTGGAGTTTAAAAGATGATAAGTTCTCCTAAAAAACTATCTTGCGAATATACATATGTGAAAGTTGTTAATTTTATATACAATATATTTATAAATTATGACCTACTCTAGTATCAAAATATTAATGTTTATATATTTGTATGTATATTTACGCATGTGTGTGATGTTTATCTTGAATCAAGACTACTATATTAGTGCCAAAATTTGCCCCCCCCCCCCCCCCCCAAAACAAAAAATCCATGCTCCACCCCTGCTAACAACCAAAACAAACTCATTCCCCAAACCCACATAAAATCAAATGAGGAGAGGAGAAAAGATAAATTAAAGGAAAACTAAAGAACAAACACAGAGAGAGAGAGAGAGAGAAAAGGTGGAGGACCGGTGGCCACCACATCATCGATGAGGTTTGTGTACTCCGATGGTGGCGAAGCTCGTGGGTTTCAATCCTAAGGGCTTGGGCTAGACTTCAGTGAGAAGAGAGAACCAAAAGAGACAACATGAGAGTGGCTAACCGTCGCTTGCTATGGCCGCCTTGATAGCAGCCATGGAGATTCGATAGTGGAGAGATATTCAAGTTTGATATGAGAGTGAGATGATGGAGGGATTTGATTAATAGAATTAGAGAAATAGAAGGTGTTAACACCTTTAGCTAAGTTATTTAATAAGACAGATGGCCGAATTTTAAAAAGGGTACCCAAGGAATAGTATCTAAGTTTTGCCATATTTTTAAACAATTATACATACAAATATATTATATTATATATAGCTAAATTGAGTTTCATGTTCACTAAGTATGTTCAAGAACACATTATTAAGTTTGAACTTATCTTATTTAATAGTCAAGCCTAAACTTGAGGTTTGAATTTTGCTTATTTGCTAAACAAACAAATATAAACAAGCTTTTTCAAAGTTGGACTTGAGCTATTGATAAACAAATTACAGCCCATTTTGAATTCATTGAAATTTTTTTTTTAAATAATTAAAAAAAAAAACGGTTTTAAACAAACAAAGGTCTTTTGAGATCATTTGACAGTATTTAGCACAAAAATCTTGTGAAATGATTTGACTGTATTTATTTTTCTTAATAACCAAAAAAAATATTTTAAGAATTATTATTCTTGTTTTGTTTCTTCGATGATAGAATTTTTAAGATTTCAAATATCTTTTCTTTTGATTTTCTCATCTACCCAACCAATGTTATTGAATACTCATGATTGCAAAACTTACCTTTCTTTAAATATAAAATAATCTATATATATATATATATATCATATTATATATAATAAAAGTTGGGCTTAGACGCCGTAGTTACGCCACGTGATATCACCAAATTGCAGAAATTTTATTAAATTTTTAGATTTTTAAAGAACTAAAAAGGAATATTATACTATCAGAACTCTAATTTATTTTTATCATTAAGTAGTTTAGTTTAATTCCATAAGTACAACAAGTAACTTGCAACGCCCAATCTCCTCCTTCAGATAAACTCTTTTCCTAGAGATACTAATCTTAACTACACATTTAGAAATTAAATTCCTTGACCAGCCCTATAAAAGAAGACTTTAATTCCACTTACTGGAATTAAGTTCTAAAGAAGGACAACTTTGCCGTACCAACAGGTGAATTTCTTTCTCTCTATCTACTTCTTTTTTATCAGCCGCAATTTTTATATGAAAAACCATCATGGGAATTTTTCATTGAACTTCTAAGCGCACATGTATTTGAATAATTGTATTTGCCTTTTGTTTAAGCTAATTTCCTTATGTTTTTCTTTTTTTGAGGGGGTAATTTCCTTATGTTTAATCCAATTTAATTATTTTGTTGTCCAATATATATGTAAGTTTTCGTAGTAAATTCCAATCATAGACTATTAAATTTACATACAATTTTGCAATCTATATGGTACTTTTTTTCTTTTTCTTTTTTTTTCGGTTTTGTCAAAAACGATTTCAAGCATCCTAAGAAAGGTTTGTAATCTAGATATAGAACTTTACAATACAAGACTTGATTATTAAGGGATAAGCACAATCCAAATTCTTCAAGAGGTGATTAATATAAATCTATCCCAAGAAACAGTATATATCTCTAATAATTTGATAATCTTTGTCTATTCTAAAAAACAGTATATATCTCCACTAATTTGATAATTTCTACATTGATAACATTTAAATATATATATATATATATATATATCAAAATTTCATATAGCTATCAACCACGTTCTCTTTCTCTCTCTCTCTCTCTCTCTCTCTCTCTCTCTCTCTCTTTTTTAAAATTCTATTCATATGACCTTTTTTTTAATTCCAATTTTTATGGGATAAAAACAAACACATTGATTAGATATCTTTAATTTCAATAAGATTTAAATGAATTATATTTCAAATGGAACTCTACCAATATATATAACCCTATATATCCTTTTGGGAGTGAAAATTATTTCAATATGTGAATACCTAAATCCCATGACAATGCAGATATGCATTCTTTCTTCTTTTATTATTATTATTTTCATTTTGTTTATTTTATTTAGTGTTATTATTGGTTTTTTGTCTTCATGTGATTTTAATTAATAAATTCAAAACATTCGAAAACATTGTCAAGTTTCTAAAGACTCCTTCTTTGTTTTTGTATTTTGTTTTTGTTAAATTGATTAGGTTTTGTGTATTGGTTGCCTTTTGTTTAAACTAATTTTCTTAGCTTTGATCTAATTTATATGCTTAGGGTTAGGGTCTTAGAATTAATGATTAAATATGGTTAGAATTAATAGATTAATTTTAACAATTTTCTTATTTGATTTTTATGTTACATCAAATTATCAAGATGTTCTACACGTGTATTCTTGAATTATCAACTTTAATTTTAATTTATAATATTATTAAGATTATATTAATTTTAGATTTATCAATTGTTTAATACGTTTTTTTAAATAATTATCAATTTAAAATTAAATTTGAAATTATCAATTTAATTTAGTTTTAGGAAGAAATCTTACCCCTTATTTTAGTGAAATAATTATTTACACTTGATAATTTTTTCTTTTATCTTTATTGAATCTGTGGGGCCAAAGAATTTGGCAACCCCGGCCCATTTTACACCAAGCCCAAGGCCCGCACCGAGGAGGAAGAAATGTCCGAGGACGAACAAAGGAAGTCCGAAGTGCCAAGAAACATCGCCAATGACGATCCTGTCCTCGGCCAATCAAAATCACAGAAGGGAAGATCGGCACGCCATCAAGGGCAGCCTCTCAAAGCATCCCAAGAAAAGGGACAAGTACCACGAGTTAGCCACGGGAGCATGGTGGAGGAGCAATTCAAGGAGAAACTGTCACCTCCGCATTAAATGCCCACAACTAACGTCCTGGCCGCATTAATGAGGAAATGTCCCCTGAACAGTGCTACCTCGGTTACCGCAACTCACAAAACGCTAGAGAGGGTGTCTGATGGGACAAACACTCAAGTATAGGATTGAATGATCAACAAGTGGAAGACTAAGATCGTTTAAAGAGGACTATATAATAAGAGAAACCCACCATAGGGGGGAGGTAGGAGAAATATCACTGTAACAATCTCAAGAACTCATGTAACCATTCTCATTCAATATTTACTAGAACAAAGCTTCTCAGATTGTGCCGAGAACAAACTTTCTTTGATAAACTCAGTTCATCTCTGTTTGATTGTCTTGAACACCATATTAACTGTTGTCCATGAGCTAAAGCCTAGCTCTTTGACCCGCTCCCTACAAATTCATTGTATTGGGCTAGTTGGGTCTGAGTCCACTCATCCAGTAGAAGAAGTGCTCAAATCCAATCCCTACAATTGGCACCGTCTGTGGGAAGGGCTTGTGTGATAGTGAGTGCAACGGTTAGTTAAGGTAGGATCAGGCCCCCATCAGCAAGAGTCCCTGGGGAAAACCATTATGATGGCCAGTTTACTATGTGAGTAAGACACTACATGAGGCACACACAGTTGCTGTCTTAACTCAGCTTCTGTTCAGGTCTATACTTCGAAGTGCGGATTATACAGGAAGGATTGCTAAATGGGGCACAATTCTAGGGGCTTCTGGCATTAGGCACATGACCCGTACCTTTGTTAAGGGTCAGGTCCTCACGAATCTGGTGGCCGAGTTCGCTGGACCTCCATTAGAGGAAGTGGCAGCAACATCGAGCGATTCAAGGGGGCTCCGCGGCGGGGCTAGCTCTGGAAGGTATATATTGATGTCTTCTAATCTATTGAAGTAGTTAAACGGAACCTTAGCTATGACGGGTCCTCGGACCTCCTGCTCAAGGGGAATTAACACACACTGACAATTATCTAAGTGTTAGACAGAACCAAGGTCTCACATGGCTCCTCGGACCACAAACCTATGGGGAAACTAATAACTTTTGACAATTATCTAAGTGTTAGACAGAACCAAGGTCTCACATGGCTCCTCGGACCACAAACCTATGGGGAAACTAATAACTTTCGGCAACTACCTAAGGGTTGAACAGAATTAGGGTGTTGTATGGATCCTTGGACCACAGCCTTTGAGGGGATTAACTACTTCAAGCATCTATCTGAGTGATGAGCAAAATCTAAAAGGAGTCCGGCTCCTTGGATCGCCTACCCTTTCCCCACTCAACAAAGATGTAAACAAATGCAAGTCCATAAGCATCACTTAAGGTGTTCCAAGTACGTTCAAAAAAAAAAAAAAAAATGGGGGAGTGGCGAACTGCATAAATGAGATTACTCCCTTATCAAGTAAAGCATGAGTTGAAGTTTGCATTGTGGGTTTAACATTTTTTGTTACCCATTCAATAAAAGAACCTTAGTTATGTCGGGTCCGACCTCCTGCTAAGAAGAACCTTAGCTATTTCGGGTCCCTCAGACCTCTTGCTAAGAAGAACCTTGGGTATGTTGGGCCCCTCGAACCTCCTGCTAAGTGCTTAAACAGAACCTAAGGCATGCATGAGTCCTCAGACCACATGCTTTGGGAAAACTAACACTATGACATCTCTTTACAAGTGCTTAAACAGAACCTAAGGTAGACCTGGGTCCTCGGACCAGGCGCTTAGGGGAAACCAATGCTATGACATCATTATAAATGTCGAACAGAGCCTTAATACACGATGGTCCCCTCAGATGACTTACTTTAAATTCAACATTCTTTGATGGTTGCACAGTTTGCAGTATAGAGCACATGGTTATTTTCCTGATTATTTCTATATAGTTAACTTATTTAAAGTTAGCAGCCGGTGCTATCGTCGGTTTTGTTAAAGTCAGGGTGACAACTTTTCGTTACCGTCGACAGCATCAATTCTAAGTCCCATTGGAGGGAAAAATAACAACACACCCATTAATGAAATAATTACTACAGAGAAAGGAAAGATTCATAAAGTAAAAAGTGCAGCCCTTTTTATTAAATAAAGGAAAGGTACATCATATATAAAGCGGCTTAAGCAGGCTTGTTTTAAAGCTAACTATGAAAAGAGAAAGCCCATAGGAATGGTAGATTCACAATCTTGTTCTAGCAGCAATCGACCTAGCATGGGTGGTACCGGCGATGAGAAAGAAGAAAAGGCAGAAACGCTTGATGGACCCTTTTTCTCCTAACTGCAAGATGTTCTACTATCAAGGCTGATAAACAGGAAACCCGTTTATCCTTGTCCTTGTTGATTTGCTTGATCAGCCCTGGGTCGCTTTCACATCTATGCACACATGATATATGTCGCTAGGTGAGACCCAAACTTTGTCGCACCAAAAGTCTGATGCGATCTAAACCTGCTTTGGTTCTTGGCTGAAGGAGGAAGGTCTTCTTTCTTGCTCGGTTGAAAGTTAGGAACATCTTTGGCCTCCCCTTTCTTTGCCTCAACTGTGTCATCTAGGATCTGGGAGAGGAGGAAGAAATGTCCGAGGACGAAGGAAGGAAGTCCGAAGTGCCAAGAAACATCGCCGAGGATGATCCTATCCTCGGCCAATCGAAATCACAAAAGGGAAGATCGACACGCCATTAAGGGCAGCCTCCCAAAGCATCCCAAGAAAAGGGACAAATACCACGAGTCAGCCATGGGAGCATGGTGGAGGAGCAATTCAAGGAGAAACTGTCACCTCGGCATTAAATGCCCACAACTAATGTCCTAGCCGCATTAATGAGGAAATGACCCCTGAACAGTGCTACCTCGGTTACCGCAACTCATAGAATGCCAGAGAGGGTGTCTGATGGGACAGACACTCAAGTATAGGCTTGGATGATCAACAAGTGGAAGACCAAGATCGTTTAAAGAGGACTATATAATAAGAGAAACCCAGCATAGGGGGGAGGTAGGAGAAATAGCACTATAACAATCTCAAGAACTCCTGTAACCATTCTCATTCAATATTTACTAGAACAAAACTCCTCGGATTGTGCCGAGAACAGACTTTCTTTGATAAACTCAGTTCATCTCTGTTTGATTGTCATGAACACCATATTAACTATTTTCCATGCGCTAAAGCCTAGCTCTTTGACCCGCTCTCTACAAATTCATTGTATTGGGCTAGTTGGGTCTGAGTCCACTCATCCAGTAGAAGAAGTGCTCAAATTCAGTCCCTACAAAATTTATTAAAATATATAATTATTTATACATTTATTTTATAAGCTTTTTCATAAAACCGTGCAACGCAGAGGCCTATAACTAGTATATATATATATATATATATATATATATAAAATAGGTGAGGCTAAGAGAAACTCAAATTAGAATTTCAAATTAGAGTTCCAATTTTGCGCCACGTGTCCTAAATTATTTATTCTTAAAGAGTTTTACTTCTTAATTTTAGAATAAAATATGGGACCATATCATAAATATTCATCTAAGTGAGTTATTAAGTATAAAAACCAAAAAAGTCTAGAATAAATGGATCATTAAAAAAAAAAAAAAAAAAGTGCTTCACAATAATTTAAAAATAATGGACAATTTACATTTTATACCTAATAATATCCTTACAAAATTTTTTAAAAAGTTAACAAAATATAAAAATGACTATCTATAATATTTAAATTATATATATATATATGAATTATATTATGCATCTTATTATATATATTTAAGTGTATCTATGTATATGCATGGGGTTACAAACTAATAATAATAATAATAATAATAAACCCCAACTTCACATACACTTTCAAAAATTATAATGGTTTTTTTTTTTTTTTTTTTAATGTGGGTTTGGTTTCTCTAGATTTGCGGATATGGGTAGAATGAATATGGGTTGATAGTGCTTTTTTTATTTTTATAGATGGTGGTTTTGGAGAATTGGATCAGATTTGACGTGAGTTTCAGGCATGAGAATTCACAGATAAATCCCACCATCAATAAAAGTTCATGTGTTTCAATCGACGGAAAGGCAAGTCCTCCTGCGCCTTTGCCATCGTTTCCGATTTGCTGCAAAGTCGTTGTAAGACGCATATCATCTCCAATGGCTCCATCATGTTTGCTCATCAGTGGTGGGTTTGCAAGGAGATTGCTGAAAGGTGCGGGCAATTAAGAATAAAAAATTTTTTGTAACGTGTTTTATTTTCTACCGTTAGATTTGTTACTTGCCACGTGTCCCCATCTGTATTAAAATGGGAGGAAACATGAGAGTTTTAAACGGGAAATGAGCTTTTCCGTGCTTGATTTGTAGGGTAAACACTGATACTGTACATCTTTCTTAGAGGGACAGAGAGAGAGAGTTAGGATGTGGAGGTCGGTGGTGGTGGCAAGAGCTGCTGTGTCGTCCAGACAAGGTGGAGCAGTATGGAGGAGGTTCTATGCAACTCAAAACCCGAAACACAAGGTACCTGCTTCTTCTTCTTCTTCTAAAGCTCAAACACAAACTGAGTCTGAATTTCCTGTTTTCTCAACAAATTGGGGTTTTCCCAAAAGATTATTTATTTCCCAAAACCCCAGGTTCTACTCTCAGACCTCAACAAACCCCACTGATTCTGAGGAGTCCTCAGTGGGTTTTGTTGAAAATGGTAATACCCAGTTGGAGAATTCTGAGATTCATGGGGTTTCTGAGCAAGGTTTAGTTGGTATTGATGAAAATAGGGATACCCAGTTGGATAGTTTTGTCCCTGGGGATTGGGATGAGATTTTTGGGGTCTCAGACCAATCTGATGGTGATGCCCAGTTTGATAGTTTTGCCACTGGGGAGGAAAATGGGGATGAAGAGGAGGAGGTTTATGAGATTAATGTGGAGCAGTTGGAGAATGTGTTGTCTTTATTGCAGAGTAGTGTTGATGGGTCTTTAGAGTCAGCTCTTGATGACATGGGTTTGACTCTACATGAGGAGTTTGTGGTGAAAGTTCTGGAAACCCCACTTGTTTTGGGTGAGAATTTGATTAGGTTTTTCAAGTGGGGTTTAAAGAAGAAATCTGAGTTTAAGGTGACTACCTGTGTGGTGGATGCGCTTGTGCGGGCAATTTCTCATGAACTTAAGAAGAAAGATGCATATGCTTTGTGGGATTTGATTAAGGAGATAGGTGAGAAAGAGAATGGTGTGTTGAATGTGGAGATTCTCAATCAGTTGATAGCTTTGTTATCGAAATTGGGAAAAGGGAAGGCGAGTTTGGAGGTATTTAACAAGTTTGGGGATTTCGGGTGTGTCCCAAATGTTGATACGTATTATTTCACGATTGAAGCACTATCTAGGCGATCAATGTTTGGCTGGGCTTGGTCTGTTTGTGAAAAGATGCTTGATGAGGGGAGTTTGCCTGAGAATGAGAAAGTGGGTAAGATCATTTCTTGGCTTTGTAAGGGGAGGAAGGCTAAGGATGCCCATTCAGTATATCTATTTGCAAAGGAGAAGAACCAAATTACTCCTCAATCTTCTGTTAATTTTTTGATCAGTTCACTCTGTAGAGAGGATGAAACTGTGAAATTGGCTTTGGAGATGTTGGATGATTTTTCAGGAGAAGCACGGAAATATGCAATTAAGCCGTTTTCTACTGTCATTCATGGTTTATGTAGGATGAAAGATGTCGATGGGGCAAAACAGTTGCTTTCTAAGATGATCGCAGAGGGTCCGCCCCCTGGAAATGCAGTTTTCAATTCAGTTATCAGTGGATATTCCAAGGCCGGGGATCTGGGAGAAGCTATACAGATTAAGAAGCTGATGGAGAGTAGAGGATTGAAACCGGATGTGTACACTTATACTGTCATCATGAGTGGTTACACAAATGGTGGTCAGATGGAGGAGGCTTGTAAACTCTTGTCAGAAGCAAAAAAGAAGCATTCTAAACTGACCCCTGTGACTTACCATACACTCATTCGTGGGTATTGTAAACTTGAAGAGTTTGACAAGGCTTTGAAGTTGTTGGCTGAGATGAAAGATTTTGATGTTCAACCTAATGTTGATGAGTACAATAAGTTGATCCAATCTCTTTGTCTAAAGGCTTTAGATTGGGAAACAGCAGAGAAGCTGCTAGAGGAAATGAAAGAGAAAGGATTGCACCTCAATGGGATCACAAAGGGTCTCATAAGAGCAGTCAAGGAGATGGAAGAGGAGGAGCTAGTGCTGGGTTCATAAGTGTGGAGGGCCGGGGGCCTAAATTGTTTAGCTGGTTGTAGGAAGTAGACGTGATACAAAGACACCGATGGGCCAGTTTTGTAGACTTCAACCCCCCCTCCTCTTTTCAATGACATAAAGAGTGAAGCCTTGTGTATGACTTCATTGAAGGATTGCATTATATAGTCCTTCACATCAGTCAGATTGACAGAGAAGCTTCATTTATTTTTCTTTCTCTATTATTTTGCGTCAGTTTTTCACTTACATTCTGTTAAGCAGCCGTCTTAGCCAAGTGAGGGATATGCATTCTACATTCCCTCACTTGACCAATGGTTTTGGTTGCAGCAATGCAAATGTCAAGTTTTGTTTAATTTATCATGTGATCTTGTTTTTTGTTACTAGGATATCTTGACTTGCTTAAATTTAATTATTTCATCCAACATTCCTCTACTTGACCTTTACATGCACTTCTTTTTACCTTCTTTATTTATTTTATTGTTACTATAAAATTTTAACCTGTTTTATCTTGAGATGTTAGTTCATCCTTTAGACATTTCATGTTTCACCATCTATTGCCTTTTTTGTTTTTATTGCTTTTCTATTGGATTTGGAAGGTCCATACACATTGTTATATGGTATTTGTATTATTCAGGGAGGGCAGAGCAAAATTTTGAAAATGAGTTATGCGGATTATCAATGTTAGAAAATTGTGTATTGGAAAGAGGAAAGAAATGAAAAAACTAAAGATAAATAGTGGAAGATCAAAGTATAATGTTATCAGTGCCTGTGAACTAAAATTCACTATCTTTTTTGTGCTCGTCCTCTCTATTCAAAACAACTGTTGACAAAATTTTCCTTTTGTCTGTCTGATCTAGTTTTCCTAATTTTCTTGATAGGTAATTCAAGTATCTTATTAAAAAAGACATAAATGTACAAAAGCAGAATCTAAGAAGTATAGTGGTTGTATATCTTCAGATAGCTCATAAAAATTACAAAACTACTGCTTCTATAAAACCTTGGAGCATAGGTCTATTCAGATCCAAAGACATCCAATGAAACAGTGAGTGATCTTTTGATGTTTCAGTTTGTCACATGTACGGATCATCACGTGGCTTCTTCTTTGTTTTCCTGTAAATCTTCATCCTCATGTTGCATTACATCTGCTAAATTATGGTTTTGAAGTTTTGAACAATGTGTTATTTTTTAAAGACTTTTGCTTTTATGTTTCTGTATCCTTAGATTGGAAGGTGGCTTACCATACTTTGGATGTATCTAACTAGAGCCAAGCTGTGGCAATCTCAAACTTGTATAACATGGAGGCCAAAGCTCTACTTATTTGTTTTTCTGAATTCAAATCTATATCAAAACTTGTAATTACCAGCATGTTAATTTACATGATATTACCAGATTAGGTTGGGTAACCTAGCATGGGAACATTGTGAATATGCTAATTGCTAAGTATCATAATCATTTTTGCCTGTTACTACATTATTTGTTACATGTGACATTGGTCTTTGATCTTTGGAGTTCAAACATGCTTCAAGTTCCTTATTTTGGTTTAATTTTCATATCTTCACTTTGTCTTCTTTGATAATTTGATGTCCTCATTCGACTGATAGGTTTTACCAAGTGCACAAAGCTCTCACTTTTGTGGAGTCTAGGAGAGGTAATTAGTAGTTACCTTCACATTATTTTTATGTTTTTATCATATACAACACATAGCGTTTGTCATTTTATGCTGTTACTTACAAGTTAGTTACCTACTATTGAGTATTACCATTTCTTTACTGATTTAATGATTGATAGGATAACACATCTAGATAGCAGAAGTGGCCCATATGGGCTAAGAAGAGATTACTTTTTTGCTAGAAGAGGAAGTCTTTCTAACTTTTAGTTTTCTGATGGCACTGTGAAAGAATTTGTTAAGGGAAAATTACAACTTACCCACCTATAATTTGGCCGAAATTTAAGTTATCTACCTATGGTTTAAAAGTTTGCACTTTTCGCACTTGAGGTTCACTATGTTAAGCTTTCGTAACTCACCTCTGTACTTTCACCGTTAAAAACACAAAAAACATAACAAAAACATAAATTTGTGAATTGTGACTTGGATTTGATTGCCCATAATTTTCAAATGCTAATTTAAAAAAGAAAAAAAAAACGATTATTAGTAAAAGAAAATACTAGTATCTATCTACTACTCTACAGTACAGCCCCATGCCCTCCAAGCAAAGCAAGCCCTCTAAACGAAACTCAAGTCTGGAAATCTGCAAATATTGTGCCTGCTGCATCAGAAAGAAACACAAAAGGTAGAAAATGTGGAGGAAAACATTGGCAGCTGCAACCTCACTTGCACTTCAGCAGCCATGTCTCAGCATAGCTTGCCGCCGCCACTCTTCCACCAACACCACCGTCTCCTCCGCCGTCAACTCCATGCTCCTCCGCTCCCTCAAAGACCACTATCTCGAAGTCTCCAAAATGGTTCCTCCCCCTGTAAGTACCTCTCTCTCTCTCTCTCTCTCTCACACACACACACTCAAAAGGGTTTTAGAAGAAGGGTTTTCATATTATTAACAAATTAGCCTATTCCTAAAACCGTTCTCTCTAAAACCTCTAGATTTTTAGTGGGTTTTAGTTCTTGTAGTCAAATAAGAGATTCGGGTTTGAACCCGTCTGATGATAGAGATCAATCATTAAGTTGTAGAATTTTTATGCATCTATTAAAAAAAAAATGTAGATTTATTTTTATTTTTATGTAAGCTCTTATAATAAGGGACTGCTATTAACTAATCAATTGAATAATACAGAAGGTGAGCCCTCCGGCTTCATTCACAATCTTGGCAGGCGCCTTAGATGGCAATGGTCCAGTCCTCAAAAGGACTTTTAACGACAATGAAGAAATCAACATTTCCGTTATGCGATTAGCTAACATAATCCCTGCTGGTAATGGTAATGACAATGATGATGATGATGACAGCATCAATCAGTTGTTTCTTCATGTCAATGTGTCGAAACCCGGGCAGCAGGATTCTCTGCACTTCCTCTGTGGATTGTATCCGGATGCATTGGGGATTCACTCTGTTTCAATGCGGCCTAAGGCTGAGAGTTCTGGCATTCTCGTTGTTCCGTCTCAGTACACTGGGCCAGTTTTTTGAGTGAGTTGGAATGAAATTCTGCCTTTGATTTGGTTGTTTTTCATTTAAATGTGATTGTTATTGTTGGTTTATTTTTTTTGGTGCTAATTCATTGTTGGGTTTTGGTTGAAAACTTGAAATGACACATGTAATGAGTAAATAAACAATTACAAGTATAGTTTAGCCCACTTGTAGAAAAAGAAACAATTAGTAAAAGGCCAAATAAGTTGATGCCAAACCAATGAGTAGTTGGTTTTTAAGTATGTAGGAAATGTTTTGTAAAGATGTGATTTTGAGTCAAAGCTCTGTTATTGGAGAATAGGGAATCATTTTCCCATACCTGGTGTGGGAATTCAGTTGATTTTAACTAGTACATATGGAAAGTTCTCTAAAGCAGTCATGTTACCATTGTTTAGATGGATTGCATACAACTCAATAGATTATTGCCTTAGTTTATTAGGGTGTCCATTTGATGAGGTCTTATCTCCTTTCCAGCTGTGTATTCATCTAATTAGGTCTTTGTTTTTTGCGAAAAAATTAAGATACAGCAATAGCTACTCTAACGTTTGAGGTCCTAGGATATGAGACTGTGTCTTGATGGATCTATTTTGGAGGAAGTTGGGACTGGTTGGTTTTTGTGTTGGGTAAGTCTAGTTTATCTTTTAAAAGGATTGAGCTTTGAAGAAGATCGTAAATGGAGTCAAGATTTCTTGTTAGGGTCAATTAAAAGAACATGCTAATTGTTGAGATATTTAAGTTGTGAACAACATGTTGGAAAATCATTGACAAGAGAAATGTGATTGCAAGACTTGCAGGGGAATCCATGGATAAATACACGCATAAGTAATGTTCTGCAAAGTGTGTACAAAAAGTGGCAGTAAGAGTTGTTTTGATTGTAGTTAGTCCCATAATATAGAACAATTTATGAATTTGTATTTTTTTTTTATTGTAAGTTTCACACCCATCCAATGGGTCTTATGGGTTCCATCCCATATTATGGGAGAAGGAAGTGTCACTTGAGCAGCTATAGCTCATTGGCGAAGAAATAGGGGAATTATCTTAACATTTTCCTTGGATTGTTTTGACTTTAACCATCTTTTGTAGTTATTATCAGAAAAGGTTAAAATATAGTAATCTTCCTAAAATGTCAATAACTTTAGAGAAATTATACGACTTTACCAAGTGGATCTTGAACCCATGACCTCACCTTCGTCCCATAATCATGGAAGGAGGAAGTGTTATTTGAGCTAGAGTTCATAGCTTGAAGTAAGTGTAAAATAGGAAATTGAAGAAATGTCCACATGTATGTATTTTGGGATGTCCAAAAAAATAAATTATAAGTATTTAAATTAGGATAGAGGGAGTATCATGTTTTTTGAGTGACAAATTACACATGTATTCAATGAGTTTGAACCCACAAATTCATCCTTTACCTTGTTTATACAAGATTTCAGCCATAGCTCCTTAACATCAAAGATTCAAAATATTATCATATTTATTAGCTTTTTAAATAAGATTGATATTCTGTTTAGAACAATATCCAAAATTTGTCAAAAACAATGGAAATAGGCTCCCATTATTTTGAATATTTCATTTGGTTTTGACATAGTTGAAATGCATCTAAAGAATACATTAGTTCTCATGTTGGGATTTTCTTTCAAAGAGGCATAAAGGGTGTACATCTCTTGTACATGAGATCTACACAAAAGGTACAGTCCAAAAAGTCTCATTAAACCTACAAGAGGAAAGTGTCTAAAAATATCAGTTGAAAAAGTGGAAAAGAAAAAAAATGGTCGACAGACAAAGTAAATAAGCTCCTTCTGAATACATATTTGGTCTCATGCAGTGGAATTTGAAATGATTGTTAATAATGAAATTCTACTATTGAATTGGCCACCATATGATGTTTACTTAGCATCCTCTTTGCCAAAATGCATTATATTAGTCACACCTTTGAATTTAATTCGTTTGTTTTGTCTCAATATATATTTTGAACATTCGTTTTGTTTGCTTCTCAACATTGTTGATAATGAATATAAAGCTTCCCTAATGGAACAATTGCTGACTTTTTTCATCTTAAAATCTGTATTTGGCAGTAATTTGTCAGAAAATGTTTATTGTGTAAACATCTTATGACTTTGTGCAGTATATGTTCTGAAGGCTTCTTTTCTAACTGTGAGAAACTCTTGTCTGTCATGTGGCATGGATATTCCTAGAAGGGATACATTCCCTTCTTGTATACTTATTGGACAATAGTTGAACTTTTCGTGCACTTCCTGATATGTATATGATGTTTCACAGATGTGTTTGGTATCTGAAATCTGTAACTTTTTAAACATATTTTATTCTTTTGATACTCTTTTTAATATTTGATAATGTCAATACAGGTGCTCGAGTTTTGTACCTATCCAAAAGATTAACATTGGATGATCTTTAAGAACTGGGATATGACCAATACAGTGTAGAATTAATATAGTTGTGAGTGAAATCATCAAAAATGATGTAATTAACAATCACATGGTATAAATATGGACCAGTTAACAATTAAACAAACAATGATAGGATTCTTATTAGTGTATCACCATCATATTATATCCTAGTTTTTAAAAAATTGCTCAACATATTTGTCTTTTATCAATAACTCTATCCTGCATTCATTTCCACTCTTCTATACCCCTTCCTTATGAATATGTAATTCTAAAAGTGAAATCTACTGTGGTCTTTTTAAATTTTATGGGATAATATTTTGTCAAAACAATTTCCCCATGCATTTTCTATTTCATCCAATTGTACTCAATGGCCCTATAAAATGGTTTGTTTTTATGTCCTATTGAGCAGATGTAATATCTTCTTTTTAATTCTTACTTTCTGTTAAATTAAAATTTGATTGTGTTATGCAATGTTGGTTAAACCTATATTTGGCTCAAATTGTTTGTCAATTGACAGAGATCTTGATGAAAGTATGAGGGATGCACTTCACACTTACATAGATGAGCGAGGAGTAAATGAGAGTCTCTTTCCTTTCCTTCAAGCATGGCTTTATGTGAAGGACCATCGGAATCTCATGCGTTGGTTCAAATCAGTCGGCATCTTCATTAATGAAAGCAAGTCAGCTTAAGCTAGTTAACAGGAGCAATTTTCAAATCAAAAGTTAGTCATGTGTCTCCAATTTGTTTTACTGGTAGATGCTAATATGTTAGGGATATAGTTTTGTTAAAACCATGTTAGCACACACTAATATTTTTCCTGCTGTTTCTGAATTATAGATGTTATACATTTAATTGGCCTAAATTACAATTTCATATGTGAATTGGTTTTCTTCCTTTTTGCAATGTGTTATTTTGCATTGTATAATTGGTGCCCTGCCCATGCATTAATACGAGCTCTTGTTATCCTTCATGGTACTTGATTTTCCAATGTATGATGCTTATAATATTATTATTTCCAAGTTGAGCAAAATTCTCCTCCAGTGTGCTTGGTGATTTCTAGAAATTTATGTTACTCTGTCTAGGTGGATTTAGTAGTGATTGATTAACAAGCACTAGCAGCCTTCTTCGTCTGTATGGAACATGTTTCTAGCATGTAGATATTAAATCTTTAGGAAAGATTATCTATCAAAAAAAAAAAAATCTTTAGGAAAGGTCTAAAAAGTGTGTAAGACCAACCAGCAACCACATCTCTCTCTCAGTGTCTCATTTCTTCCTTTGTGTGAAATCTACGCCTAGAGTTGATTCTCCTATTCCTCGGCAACCCATTTGAGAGTTCCATCCAAAGCCTCTTTTTGGGGAACCAATTCATTCTTTTCATTTCATGGATTCTGCTGTCTGAGATTGGAGGCCAACATTCTTGCTCTTATTGGGCGTCCAATAATTTTCGGTTTTATTTCTTTGAATTCTTTCGGTGACTCTGAACTCCGCTCCAGTATAAGGAGTAGCTTGTCTCTGTCAAGAAATGGAGAGAAGGAATGGTGCTACGTATTGCAGTAAAGAAAAGAGTTGGTTGTGTGCCCCCCCCCCCTACCACACAGCCAACACCTTTCCCTCCTCTGCTCCTCTCTCTACCACTGCCTTTAAACCAGCCACCTCCTCAATTCCCTGGATTCTTTCCATCACCGTTCCCATCACCTTTTGGTTTTTTTCTATATCACTCTATATGTCCACCTCATACTTCTTCACTGACCACCCCACCTCCATCAAACCTGCTTCTTCACTGACCACCCCACCTCCATCAAACCTGCCTTTACAACCACCATTATTGCCTAGACCAACCACTACAATCTCACCCACACCTCTTCCTAACATATCGCCTCTCCCTGACACAGCTCTTAAACCTTTTCCTCAAGACAGAGGGGGCAGTAAAGGTTCTTTTCGCATAGATTCCAAAACCTTTTCCTTATCTTTTGACGGCGGGCGGGCTGATTCTTATGCTATACACGAAAGTTGTTGGAATATTAAAAGTTCCGTTTGGTTGAGTCGTAAGGGATTGAAATGGATCCTCTCATGTTTTGCCGATATTCGTGATTGGGTTCCAAGAAAGGATTTTTTTGTGCAAATGATATAGAGAAAACAATAAGTTTTTCGTATTTCGGGGAAGATCAAATAAGGCTGGTATTTTTGTGGATATAGTCGTAAGGGATTGAAATGGATCCTCTCATGTTTTGCCGATATTCGTGATTGGGTTCCAAGAAAGGATTTTTTTGTGCAAATGATATAGAGAAAACAATAAGTTTTTCGTATTTCGGGGAAGATCAAATAAGGCTGGTATTTTTGTGGATATAGCTGTGTTTTATGGTGGAGCTCGTCGTGGTTGTGTTATGGTACCTGCGATTTCAAACCGGTCTAGGTGGTGCTTGTTTACAAAAGAATTAGATAGTTTCCTATCAGGTTCAAACACTGTTTGGGTGGAAGGGAGGACTTCCGATGAAGCTGTTGGTGGTGGTTCGACAGATGGCGGTGGACAAAATGGGAAGAAATTTTTCAAAACTGGTAACTAGCGGAAGTTAAGGAATTTTGAAAATTCTAGACCTATTTTGGGACATAACGTGTTGAAGGGTGAAACTGTCGTTACAGTATCTAATATTAATGGCAGACCCACACGTGAGTTTATGTTTAAGTTGACTACTGACGACTTGGCGCTGAGGGTGCCTAAATTAGATGGGGGAAAACGAGTGGTATCTTGGATGAACCCACATACTTCTCACAAGTCCAATATAAGTGGGCCTGTTTTTTTAAAAACGATTCTGTGCATAACAAAGCCCATTTAGCTGACTCGAGAGGTAAGGCCCATGTGGAGGTTTCTTATCCTGTTGGTTTGGGCGTGAGTGTGCATAGCGATCAGAGGGAGAGTGTGGTGGGCGAGAGTTCAAGGCTACTGATGGAGTCAACGGTGGTATCGGTGATGCCTGAGGCTCCGACGGGAGTTAAATCGTCATTATCCAGTCCCGATCAAGCTCCGGAGCTTCTTGCCTCCAACCTAGTGGCTTTGCACCCTAATAGGGAAGGTGAGATCGTCACTCCGAGAACAACGGTGGAGTCGCGACACCCTGGGTATCTTGAATTTGTAGGCTCAGGGTCGAATCCGGCTCAAGGTCCTCAGTGGGAAGACTCAAATCGTTTTTCTCTCTTGTCTACTCTGGATAGGGAGGGGGACCCTTGGTCTGAGGTGGAAGTGGAGGATGTTTTTACGGAGTCCCATCCCGAGGTTAACGACGGTGGTGCTTCCCAAACAGGTATGTTGTCTTTGAGTGTTGAGCTTGTAGATGGGCTGTAAAATGGGGGGTCAGAGCTTCTGCTTCTTCCATGGGAGCAAAGTGGAGCGGTATCTAGTGTTTCTGGTAGTGGGGAGCAAGAGAGTGGTCCTCTAGAGTGTGCATCGCTGTCTCGGTGGGATCCTAAGGTAGTGAAGGATAAGGTGTTGACCAGGGTTGATGAAGAAGGTGAACAGTCTTTATGGGTGTCCACAATGATGAGAAGTTTTTGCAAAAATGGTGGGTTTTCCTATTGTACGACATAAAGCTTAGTGTGTGGCTTTATTTCGTCTATTGGAACAAGAATGTCTTGAGGTCGTAAACGAGGGGTGTGTTCGAAGACCTATTAAACCCAGTCAGAAAGGTCTTAGAGAACTTCAGGGTCTAGTGTCCACAGTAATTACGATGGGTCCTTTTCTCATTATAAAGGTTCGTCGAACTGTTTTGGGGCTATTGGCAGTTATAAATGACTTTAAGACTCCTTTCTTGGAATGTTAAGGGTTTGAATAATCGCCAAAAGATGGAGTTTTGTAAGAATCTCCTTAAGTAATGGAGGAGTTATAAAAGGTGCGTACTCGATGGAACAAGGCTTGGTTTTTATTTGGTGATTTCAATGTTATTAGATATCCTTGCGAGAGGCTTGGTTGTGACTCTTTCAGCCCAGCCATGTTTGCTTTTTTGGATTTCACAAAGAATAATTTCCTAGTGGATTTACCATTAGCTGGGGCTTCTTTCACTTCATTTAGGGACTCCGAATCGAAGTCTATGTCCCGTATTGACAAGACTTTGGTCTCTGCAGACTGGGAGGACCATTTTGGAAATATGTTCCAGAGGGTACTTCCTCGTGTTATTTCTGATCATTGTCCGATTTTGGTGGAAACTGGTGGTGTGGGTAGGGGGTGTTGTGCTTTTAAGTTTGAGAACATGTGGTTAAAGTTTGAGGGTTTTGTTGAGAAGGTTCAACAGTGGTGGAACAGTTATTGCTTTACAGGTTCTCCAAGCTTTATATTGGCTCAGAAATTAAAGGCTCTTAAAAAAGACCTAAAGAAGTGGAATAAGGAGGAATTTGGTGATTTGGCTTTTAAGAAGAGTTTGCTATCGGAATTATTGGGTTTGGATGCCAAGGAAGATATTCTAGGCCTTACGCATGAGGAACAAGCTCGTTGAACTCAAGTTAAAGGTGAGATCGAAATTTTAGCTTCCTTGGAAGAGACTTTCTGGAGACAAAAGTCCCGTGCTTTGTTTGTGAAGGAGGGAGATAACAATACACACTTCTTTCATAGATTAGCAAATTCTCATAGAAGAGCTAATCATATTAGCAGCGTTGAGGTTGATGGTGTATTATATGAGGATGAATCTACCATACGTTCTCAGGTGGTCCAATTTTATTAGGAACTTTATACAAAGACAGACACGTGGCGTCCAAATGTGGATGGGTTGGATTTTGCTTGTATTGGGGAGGATGATAGGTTGTCCCTTAAGAGGGATTTCTCGAAAGAAGAAGTCACCCAGGTTCTGGCAGAGATTGTGGGGGATAAAGCCCCTAGTCCGGACAGGTTCACCATGGCATTTTTTCATAAATGTTGGAGGGTTGTGGAGGTTGATGTTATGGCTGTATTCAAGCATTTTCACAAGTATTCAGTTTTTGAAAGGTCTCTAAATGCTTGTTTTCTCTCTTTAATTCCTAAGAAATCTAATGTTGTTAATATAAAGGATTTCCGGCCTATTAGCTTGGTGGGCAGTGTTTACAAGTTGTTGTCTAAGGTGTTGGCAAATAGGTTGAGAGTGGTGTTAGACAGTTTGATTTCGGAGACTCAAAATTCCTTTGTTGGTGGAAGACAAATTTTGGACTCAATGTTAATTGAGAATGAGTGCCTTGACAATAGATTGAAGTGTCATTCCCCGGGTGTAGTTTGTAAGTTGGATATAGAAAAAGGCTATGATCATGTTAGTTGGGATGCCTTACTTTATTTGTTGAATAGGATGGGCTTTGGGTTGAGAGGGCTCTATCTTCGGGCACAAGAATGGCAACCTCACCCATGCCCAATACTGGACCAATTGCAACGCTCTACCAATCTGCGATGTCTCTTTCTGGCTTGCCCGGCACAACTCTCTATACAACCATGCCAGGCAACCACTACCCCAACTATACTGTGGTGGATCACGAAGGTTCCGCAGGAACTCTAAGTGCATCAGATGCACCTTATCTCCCGACTTGTCCATGAAAATATTATCCCCTAGTAGCGCTAACATATAGCACCGAGCATACTGATGTATCTGAATCTCCGTTGCATCATGAGGCAATGGCTCTGCAATACGCTCAACAAGGCGACTGGTGAGAATTCTTTGCCCCGCCAAAGTTTTTGTGTCATTCATTGGAACTCCAATACCAAGCAACTCCACGCACAGTTGCCTCCAATCCCCCACAGCAGTCGGCCCAACCAAGACCTCATCTTCTATAGGAAGTCCAAAAATGACCTCCACATCTTATAGGGTGATTGACATCTCACCATGTGGAAGATGGAATGTATGAGTCTTCGACTACCATTGCTCAACTAAGGCCGTTATTAGGCCATGATCTATCTCCCTAGAAGGGGCCCTAAACAGTCCTTATAGCCCCACCAACTTGATAATGTCTATCACCCAATTATCTTGCATCGATACGTGTTCCATCTCCTTAGTGTGACCACGGCACTGAAGTGGGCCCGGATCCTGCAAAATCAATAAAAATTATAGCGATTGTTAGAACTAGATATACAACTTTGAAAGAACTTGCTAAAAGTGAAACTCGCTTTGTAAAAAATAAAGCAGTTGTTAGAACTAGATATTTCACCTCATCATTTCAAATAATTTCTTATCAATGATTTGTTTATTGCGTCAGCAATGAAGTAATTTCTGGACCAAGGCACACGATCTCTGGCTCCTCATCTATCCAAGGCTCCATACTGCAAAGAGTGCTACTGTGAGATCATTAATAGTGTGGGGGCAAGGGAATGCTATTCTACATGCAAGGAAAATCTATACTGAAGAGCAGCTTATTGGCATTATTAAAAAAAAGATGCTAAAAGAATGGAAAGCAAGAAGAAGTGCAGCTATAACTCAGGATTAAATAGAGTACTCTGCTGAAATTGGGGATTCAATCTAGCCTTGCTCTTTTCTGTCCCTTGATTTTTTATTCATTTGAGTTAAGTTGAGTGGTGCTGAGTTTGTACAATTGACTCTAGGTAGTTGAGTTTTACTTGCCTAAAGTTGTTGTTGCTAGATGGGTTGAGTCTATTGTGGCTTTATGGTTGTCTCAAACATTGTTGTGTTGTGTTTATTGTTTAGCAGTTCTGGCTCTGCAGTATGTGTCCTGCTGAATCTCAAGCCAATTGCTCTTGAATCAATGTTTTTGATTTGTTAAATAAAATTCTGACTGATCCATCTACCCAAAAAACATATACTATTGACAAAATCAATTGTAAGTTTCCATTTAATTGCAAAATGACATCACATAATTCTATTTTTTTCAACAATCAATGCTTTTTATCCATTCCCAGAACCTGACTAATTCTTGTGATATGTAAATGCATATCCAAGCACAAAAACTTGTTAATAGTACTTCAAAACATGTTCTTGCCAATTGGATAATCTGTAAAGTAATTAGACCCCAAAAAACAAAGAAAATCTAATAAAGATAAGCTTGTTTTTGGCATGATCACTAGGCTAAGCACAGTTTTAGTGAATCAAAGATAGATTTCAGCAAGGAGGGATTCAAAGAAATTTTTACATTTTTATCACATTGAAAAGCAAGGTATAGATCATAAATTAAAAATAGCAAATCACTACATTCTTTGCTGTACTTTCAAGGAAGTATGGATTAAAAAGCTCCAATTCAGTTTGATTTTTCTGATTTCAATCAAGTAAACACATGTAAGTGCTAAATAATCTATGGACCATCAATCTTGACCCTGTAGATGAATAATTCTCATAACATAAATAAAAACGCTTTGTGATTTCAAATGGAACAGTTTGGTTTGAATTAAATGGAGGCATCAAGCTTGTGATTCAATGAATCTAAAAAAGAGTGAGAATAATAAGCAAGCGTGTTTTAGAGTGAAAGCACAGAACAAAAACAAAACAATCACTATGTTTTGTTTCTCTTTTTGAGTTTTGAGATCTTATTGTTGTTGTTGTGTGAAAGAGAAACTAAAAACTTCCCCTTAATTTTACAGTGGCAAAAGATTCTGAAGCAAAATCAGAATGTAAGGAAACTTTATTCTTTTTCTTTAGGAATACATATCTGCAGAAAACATATGTAACCAAGTAAGGAAATTACATGAGTATTTGGGGGGTCTTCAAGTTTGGTTGGGTCAACTCAAATTTTGCTAATATCAGTATCTATTATAGCATTATTCTTCACCATGTCACTTTCAAACTATACAAGAGGCTATGGAAGCACTTATCCACATTTTCACTCTTCTAGGTCAGCTAAACCAATTTTTGAGTGTCACAGTCCAAGAAACAAAAATTACAGAGATGGCTTAATGCATTATTTATTATTCTTTAAGTAGAAGGGAAAATAGAATTGCACCTAATGAAATCAAACATTGATGAATAATGCTATTTTTTTTGCTTTCAGAGAGATGAACTTAACACCCCAAAATTGAGTTTTGAAAACAAAAGCAGTTCCAAATAGCAAAATGGAGAAAGAAAGAATAGTAACCTTCTGGTTCTGGGAATGGCTCAGTGGGTTTGGGGTGCTTGAGTGCACTCTTGAGAACTGGAATCAGAGGTGGAACTAGCGAAGAAAAAGAAGAAGAAGAAGAATTAGTGGACTTGAAGACGAGTGGACTTGAAGATGAACTTGAACGAAGATCATTGACCTACACATACCTTAAAGGAGGATTTTGACTGAGGGTCTTCGAGCCGCCAATGAGAAGAGTGTGAGAGTGAGGAGAGTAACTGAGCATGAGAGGAGCGTGAGAGTGACTAAGCGTCTCCATTAGAGTGAAAGTAACTGATTTGGGTGTCTGAGAGGGAGTTTGGGTTTGAAAGCTTGAAAGTGAGGAGTGTCTGAGAGTGAGAGTATGAAAGCGAGAGTGACGAGTCAGGCCAGATTTTAGGTTTTAAGTGGTCAAAAACGTGTTTCTGAAACTCAGTTTTAGAAGGGAGTTTAATAAAAACGTTGATTAGAAATCGAGTTTTAGAAACTTGAGTTTGTAAAGCGAGTTTTATAAACTCAATATCCACGTGGAAAACTTTGTCCACATCATTATATGAAAAACCCCAAAATCGAGTATTAAAAACTCGAGTTTTAGACTGATCTCGAGTTTTAGAAACACGAGATGTTAGTTTCTCACATTCTTTCAAAACCGGGCAACTAACGAAATTGTTAGCATAGTAAGGTTATTTGGGAAAAAAATCAGTTAACTCTATTAGGGTTCGCATTTCACATTTGCTATTTGCAGATGATACTATTTTGTTCTGTGATGCTTGAGATCAGTTGTTGTCCATTAGACTGGCTTTGTCTTTCTTCCAAGCTTTTACTAGTTTGAAGGTAAATGTGGGGAATAGTCAGATTGTCCCGGTGGGGGGGGGGGGGGGGGGGGTGGGGGGTTGGTAATATAGGTGCTTTGGCTGACATTCTTCGTTGTAGGGTGGGTAGCCTGCCTATGAAATATTTGGGAATGCCTTTGGGCACCCCGTACAAAACTGCATCCATTTGGAATCCTATTTCAGAGAAGATGGAGAAGAAGTTGTCTGGTTGGAAGCGTCTATATTTGTCTAAGGGTGGTAGACTTACACTCTTGAAGAGTACCCTCTCTAGTCTTCCTACATACTACCTATCCTTATTTACCATCCATGTAGTTATGGCTGACAGATTGGAGCGTATTCAGAGGAATTTCTTGTGGGGGTCTTCAGAGGAGTGTTTTAAACATTCTTTGGTGGCTTGGGAGAAGGTGTTTTCGCCTCTAAAGACGGGTGGTTTGGGGGTTAGGAAGTTAGTTCACTTCAACCAAGCCCTTTTAGGGAAATGGTTATGGAGGTTTGGCCAAGAAGGAACTCATCTTTGGCGGAGGGTTATTGCCACCAAATATGGAGAGGGTCAAGGGGGGTGGAATACTAAAGAATGCAGAAGGGCCCACGGGTGTGGTCTTTGGCGTGGTATTAATGATGGTTGGGAGAGGTTCTCCAAACATTTGGCTTTTGTGGTGGGCAATGGCTCCCGCATTATTTTTTGGCATGATAGGTGGGTTGGGGATACCTCACTTAAAGTGCTCTATCCTCAGTTATATGTGTGTTCACATGACAAGGAAGCCTGCATTTCTGATTTGTTGGGTCATCAGGAGGATGGGAGTAATAGTTTTTGGAACTTGAGATTTTATAGGAATTTTCATGAGAGGGAATTAGAAGCTGCTTTCTCTTTCCTAAATATCATTCAGTCTCGGATTCCAAGAGACATTGGGTGTGATAGTCCCCATTGGTGTCTTAAAGGGAATGGTAAGTTCGATATTCGGTCTTTTTATAATAAGATCAGGGGTTCATCTCTCTCTAGCTTCCCTTGGAAGGGAATTTGGAAAGTCAAGGTTCCTAAAAGGGTGGCTTTCTTCTTGTGGACTGCAGCCCATGGTCGGATACTTACCTTGGATAATTTGATGCTCCAGGGCTCCCTTTGGTGAATAGGTGTTGTATATGCTACTGTTCTGCAGAATCTGTGGATCATCTTCTCATTCACTATCCTGTAGCTTATTCTTTGTGGGTGCAAATGTTACAAGTTTTTGAGATTCAATGGGTCATGCCAGGTTCAGTGGAGAGTTTGGTGTTTTGTTGGAGTAATTGGTTGGGGAAATTTTCTTCAGACATATGGAATATGGTTCCTGGCTGTTTGGTGTAGGTTGTTTGGATGGAAAGAAATATGCGCTCTTTTGAAGCTATAGAAAAATTGCTTGATTAGTTACAAGCTCTCAGCTAAAGTACTCTTTTTGAATGGGTTAGGTGCTGGGGTTCCTCAAACTGTTCTTCTACTCTGGGGTTTCTTACTTCCCTTAGAAGTGCCCCTTAAGTTGCTTTTCTTATTTCTGTTGTTTATGTTTGCTGTTGTTTGTGTTCACCATCATGAACACCTTGTATTTGCTGTTTTCGTTTTTTCTTCAAGATTAATATAATTCTTATTACTTATCAAAAAAAAAAAAATCTTTAGGAAAGGTCGAAATGAATTCCCAAGCAAGCATTCCAGCTCCTTTTTAGTAGTGCCTCTTTAGTCATATTCTATAATTGAATTCATACCACCAACATTAGATTGATATGGACAAATTAGGGAATAGAGTCACACTTACGCTTAATTGTTATATTCTTGTTTGACCTTATAGAAGGTATAATGCCCCCCTGGCTAGTCATGATTAGGCACAACCTGGGGTTATTTGGTCAATTGCTTTATCTATGCCACCATAGTTTGACCTGCTTGAGTAGATCATATGCACTGCATTTGTGTTTACCCTTCACTTTCTATAAATAAATTAGTTGTTAATATAAATATTGGCCATTATATTTATTAGGTGCTTGGACTTGGCTGTCCATGGGCACATTTTCACCTTGTTTTAAATATATATAATAGCTATTATATTTCCTTTCATTATATCTGGCCAATTTCCGACTCCTCCATCCAAACTAGCCATTTTCACCTTGTGCATAGACACACATGAGAGAGCTGTGTTCACATTTTCGTACTACGCTTACGTGGAACAAGTGAAATGCATGGTCTCCGCTGGATAGAATAGTGATTGTAGAGATCTATTCCTTCAACTTCAAGGTGAGATAGATCATAGCAATATTTTAGCTCGTTGTATAAAGATAAACCTTCCTAGAAGTAGGTTGACTTTTAATTGATTAAACTTTGAGAAAAATTCTGTTGACTTCTAGGCATCCCACCTTAAGAGTTAAGTCTCCCTAGGTTTTAATAGATGTGGGTAAAGTGATATAATGGATATGATAATGTTGTTTTATAGGAAGCTTGAGAAAGAAGAAATGGTAGTGGGAATCTATATATTACTAAAAGCTGAAACGTAGCATTTAATGCTGCTGCTCTCACGTTGCGCCACATCAGCTGCTACGCCAATTTTTTTTTTATATAATATAATTTGTCCTACAATTTTTAAATGGTTTTTATAATTTTCAGCCTTATAAATGCAGCTTACTACTTATTTATTTACTTCCACTATCATCCTATAATAAATCTTCCACTATCACTCTATAATAAATCCAGCCCACTACTTACTTATTTACTTCCACTATCACCCTATAATAAATCTGTATAATTAATCCAGCCCACCTCTTATTTATTTAGTTCCACTATCAAGCCCAACCTAAATCCTTTTCATTTCAGTTTTAAAGTTTTGTGTGAGTCTTTTCAGCTTAAAGGAAGGAAAAAACAAAAAAACAAACAAACAAACATTGAAGCCTTACAAGCTTTAGGATTTTTTTTTTTCCAATTTTTCTATAATTGTTTTTAACATTTATTTTTTTAATATTACACTTCTCCAACCTTTCTCTCTCTCTTACCATTTCATCTCCCCACTACTTCTTCAATCTTTCTCCCTCCCTTACCTTTTCATCTCCCCACTACCCTCTACATTAATATCATTCTTCATCTTTCCCTTCATCTTCCTTTATTTTTGTCTCTTCTTATTCACACCCTCTTACTATAAATTTGTTATTGTCTCTTCTATTCTATGCATAGTTTTCCCTCACAAAAAAAAAAGGTTCCCTCTCTCTCCCTCTTTCTAAATTTTTTGGTGAATTTTTTTATTTTTCTTGCATCTATACTTTAGGTTGATAATTTTTTATATTCTTTAAAACTCTATTTTGGGTTAGTGCGATTTAGTTTTTTTTTTTTTTTAATTGTTTTTTTTTAATTTTTTATTCTCTTTTATTGTTAAATGTTATCCTATTGCGTTCTAAAGAATTAAATATAGCATATAAAAATATAATATTATTCTATTACATAGCATGATTTGGATAATTTGCTATTTATTCTGTTACATAGCATGATTTTTTATAGTGCTCAATTTAGATGTTAAACTATGAGACTTTACTAATTTTTGTTTATTTTCTAATCCTTTGTGGTGGGCAAAGTACTCTATAATGCCATTTATTTAAAGAAAAGCAAAGGTTAGCCAAACGAAAATAATCGGATAGGTGACAAATTTTAACTTTTGCAATTTTATTTTAATTATTATTATTTTATAACAATGCATGTATAGAAATTTAATTCTTAGATTTTGCTAATAATTTTTTATTTGATAATATGTTTTGGGTGGCCGAAATTATAATTTCTACAAAGAAAATAACCTTAATAGATTATCAAAAACAAAATTTTATCCTAATATTGGTTCAATTAATCATTGTTAAGTTTTATTAATTTTTTTAAGTTTAAGTTTTTTTGGTGTTTTGGATTGTTTCTATATTACATTTATGATTCTTCCTATAATAAATAAAAATATAATTACGAAATACATTACTCATTATTAGATTAGTTTAAATTGTAAAAAAAAAAAATTTAATAAAACCACCATAAAAATAATTATCATGCGTAACACGCGGATTCGTGACTAGTTTAATTATAAAAAAAGAAATGGAAAATGCAGTGGGAATGTCCAAGAGAAATGAGCCGTCTTTGGCATTTGACCTCTATGCTGGGTCAAAGTAAAGGATGTCAATGGGTATTCAAGAACTTTGCTACCTGCTGATTCTATACCTAATTGACAAGCGGTTGGGCCTAGTGATTGGGTTTGTGTCTGCAAAATAATAGCAGAGCTGAATTAATAGGGCCTATGTTATTTTCTTCTTTTCTTTTTGTTTTGTTTTTTTTTTTTTTTTTTTTTTTTTAAATTTTTGAGAACCCTTTGTAATTTAAATCTATTTTTGTCCAACTTGCTATGTGATTATTGAAGAGACTATTTATATATAGTTTTAGTCTCGTGACTTTTTTGATAAGCCATTTAACTTGTTTAAATAATGTATATAAATTGTCTTATACATCACATGGTAAATTAGAAGAAATTCATCAAAAAAAAAAATTAGAGGAAATTCCTCCAAATTAGTTTAAAGCTAAAACTTTATCGGTATATTACTTGTCCTTTGTTTTATTTACCTCCAATCTTTTATGCCATACAGCACATGTTATACTTATTTCCACTATTACATGTTGGGGAAAGGTTCCTAGGACTGACATTTTTCCTTTAGTCATCATCAAGGCACCATTACTTAGTCATGTCCGTTGGAAATTCTGCTTTCTATCATTATCAATTTCTGTTCCTAGTAAATTTCACAATTGAGAGATTCAAGACCCTTCATTTTGTCGAAGTTCATAGGTTCCATGATTTCTGTACCAGACTAAGTATATGGTTATAGACAAATTTGTTTGAAAACAATTTATTTAGTTTTTTGTTGAAAGTGTGCTAAAGTTTATTTATACTTAAAAAAATAAAAAAATTTAAAAGAAATTAAAAAAAAGTACATAAAAGCTGACAAACAGAAATCTAGCTTATAATATGTTCCAAATACACACCATCTAGGATTAATAAGATGCACAATTCAACAACGCAATTGAGAAAAATAAGTAGCTGATTATCACCTAAAAATATTAAAGAAATGTTTTTTTTTTTTTTTAAAGAGAAAAAGATTATAGAAATATCAAATATTTTATAGATGACAGAAAGAAAGAAGGAAGAAACATGAACCGCCAAATTTGATGCTTGGTGGGGTTGGTTGGTATAATAGGCATAATCATGCAAAATAGTCGGCTCATATATATTTTCCTGTTCATAGTTGAACTCTTTAAGAGTTAAAAAAATATTGCAAAATGCATGACATTTGGCAGAATGTGACAACTTTGGAGGCTAGATATGCATGTGGGTGGGTTGGTAAGTTGGTTCCAATTTTTTTATTTGTTAGTCCTAATTCCAACTTTGGAGGCTAGATATGCACGAAACCTCACTTCCCATTGGATGGAACGGAGCATGCTTTCCTCTGTTAAACATGACCACCGTGGATGATCATTTTTCTTTGAAACAAAATTTGATAAATACTGTAGAAGTAGAACCCAAAGCCAAGCCAATTTACGAATAATAGTTCTCAGGCTCCCATTCCACCAACCAATTCCAATTGAAGCTGTAGTTGAAAATGAAACACGTCCATAATTTTTTCGAAAATTCATTTAGTAATTAAACACGTATTCAAAAAACAAGCGTTTTCTACTCTGCATAAGCCTTTTGCAAAATATACAAGCTAATCCCAAACCAAAGACTAAACCCAGAAATCTTGGACAGAAACAAAAAATTAAACCCATAAATTTTGAATATAAACCCACAGCCATTGCAACCAAAAATTAAAACCAAATTAAACACACTACAAATTTTTTTCTCAATCTTTTCTATCCCCTTGACAGTTTTATTTGGATTGATAGGGTTAAGAATGTTCTTATGAAGAGAAAGAATGTTCTTGAACCAAAACTTCACCATTTTTAAAAATATGCTTTTAGCCCTAGATTTTTATGTTTTTGTTATGTTTTTTGTGTTTTTAACGGTAAAAATATAGAGGTGGGTTATAGAAACTTAATGGAGTGAAACTCAAGTGGGCAAAAGTGGGCAAAGTGCTAACTTTTAAACCACAAGTGCGTTTTTTGTGTTTATTGCTACCCTATTATCGATTAAGCCTCAATTCATCAGTTTCCCATCCATATGGACCTTAAAATATGATGAGTCATGTTATACTGTGGGCAAGACTAGGCTTGCCCCTTGGTCGTCAACTTGGATTGCTTTTTCTGCCTGAAGTGCCATAAATTCTCGAGGAAGCAACAAAATTGTTTTGCACTCAAGTGCACTTAAGTCGTTGATGATTATGATCCCCTGGTTCTCTTCTTCTTTGTTCATTTGATGACTAATCGATCCTATCGTTTCCTTTAGTTGCATAGTTTGTAGTCTTTTGATCCTTTTGTTCTTGAACTCTAGCCTTTTAATTTATCTTTTTTTTCCTGCCCATCAACACTTTCACTACCTTTGACTTCTTGTGGACTTGGTAATACTTCCTCTCTTCTTCAGATTCCTGGCTAGAATCTGTTAATCCATATGGTACTCCTATTTCAAGCTCTAGTTATCAAACTCGATCATCTCTAGCTCTTTTACTTCTTCTTGTTGGACTACTGGTGGTCTCTTGATTTTACTCTTTAGCTGTGCCTTGGGAACCATTGTAACCTTTAAATTTTGTGTCAACTTGATGGCACTACTTCCAAATCCGACATAGTATAACGCTCTTGATTGAGCTTCAACATCTTCTGAGTTACTATCCATCCTCAATGGAGTCTCGCCTTGGCTCAATTTAATCATCATTAGACGTACCCTCAATCTCTTTGTACAAAGCTGCTTGTACGTATAGGTTGGCCTTACAGGATGAGGTTTGCTGAAATAGATGGCTTGATAATTTTGGTTTCCTTTTCTTCTTTTCTTTTTTATTTTTTTTTTTATGAATGATAATTTTGGTTTCCTATTGCTCTTGAATCGCTCAACCAGAGATTTTTTTTTTTTTTTTTTTTTTGGTCAGCAAGAAAATATCATTAGACTAGGAATTTATAAATCTATTACAACACAAGCTAGCTTTATCATCAGCTAGAATTCTTTCCACCACAGGCGGTGGCTGCAAAAATACATCATACAAAATTACATCACTTGCACCTATTTTGGCCATGGCATCGGCACATTGGTTGGCCTCTCTAAAGATGGGCTTTATCTGCTTGTTGGGAATCTCCTCCACCAGGTTCCTGCAATCATTTAGCAAAGGTTCCAAGGTCAAGTTGGTAGTATTATTGTTCATAAGCAATACTACACTTAAAGCATCCAATTCAATGATGAGGTTATTCAGCCCCATTTCCTTAGCTAGTAAAAGGCCACCTTTAAGCGCCCACAGTTCAGCCATACAACTGTTTGTGCTCCCAAGAGACCGAGCATAGCCTTTTAACCATTTCCCATCATGGTTAACTTGGGCTCTTATGAGCCTTACAAATTGCAGCTTTTGTTATACTCTAGCCGATCTTTGCGAAGCTTTGAGCCAATATCCCCCCCCCCCCCCCCCCCCCCCTCTAATTTTTATTGATCTGTTTCATTTTTATTTGAGATAAGGCATTGACTTATTTTAAAAAGGCCATTCAAAAGTCCACTAAAAAGCTATAGTGTATAACCTATGATAAGGCCCAATGAAAGTAAACGTATCTTGTATATATAGGGCCCAATCTTCGGACCTGTCCAATCCATTGAAAAGAAACAACCAATATATTTTTTCAACGGATCAACCAATTTCTAAGGTAGGTGGGGGTCATATAAGTTTTTTTAAGTATTGAATGTTCAAGTTCGGCACGACAACAAAAGTAAAATATTCAAGTTTAGTCTGAGCTAGAACCAAGCCTATTAACAATGTTCAAACTTGAGTTCGTTAAAAAGCCAAGTTAAATATTAGCATTGATACACCATGTTGAATATGCTAGTATGAATGCAGAAGTGAAAGTATAAAGTATAGAACACAATAACACACGAGGGTTACATAGTTCAGCCTAATGGCCTACATCCACGGAGAAAACCTAAAGGGCTACATCAATAATATATTAGAGTGTAGTATAAATCCTGTGTTACAATGAGCCATAACATGTGTATATATAGTAGACTAAACCCTAGACTAATAGACTTCTAATACAGGTAGGAGACTTGACTTACACACAAAGTAGAATTAAGCTTGAGCCTATGCTAATGGGCTAATATATCTCTAACACCAAAAAACTTGAACTCGGCTTTGCTCAAGTTAATTCATTAGTTAAGTTGAGTTTGAGCTCAATATCAAGTTCTACTTAGCTTTAGTAACCTGCTTCAATAGGAAAAAGGCCCATTGACTATATATATAGGGGTTACTACAGTATAGTTAGGACATCTTGCACAACTAGGATTAGAATTCCTAGTCTAATTTGGATTAGGGTAATACAATGGACTTTGAGCCTTGACAATGTTATTTACATCCTACCTTAGACTCAACGTGGAAGCCTAATATAACTCGACTTTGAAAAGCAAATATAATTGGGCCGGTAGAGCACATATTGGATAAAGGAAGTGGTAAACTAAAGAGAAGGTTGGAAATCATGTGGGCACATGGTGGAGGTAATTTTCCAACTAGCATGCATTTGGGAGAGAATATCGTTAGTTATATTGCATTAGAAACGATTCAGTAAAATAGCATCTTGAGTCTCTTAGACTCGAGTTCACTGTAGCAACTCGAGCCTAAAAGACTCGAGTTCTATATGCTAGCACAACTGAGGTGGAGTCTAAAATCCACGTGGAAATCGAGTTTTAGACACTCGAGTTCCATTTTTTCCTTCTCTGTTTTCCCTTCACCCTATTCTCTTCAGACCACCATGGCCAACGATTTCTCTAACTCTCAAAACCCCAAACCCACTTCCAAAGACAATAAACCCAGAAAACAACAGAACCAAGCAAAAATACCACACAGAAACATCAAACCCAAGCGCGCTCTGGTGCCGAGATTAACAATCCCAAGCCGCTCCAGTGCCGAGATCAACAAACCCAAGCTTAGGCAGCCATTCCAGTGCTAAGATAGTGATTTTTGGGTTTGGGTTTTTGCTCCGGTGCCAAGATATTATGAATCCGTGGGTTTGGGTTGTTGCTCCAGTGCTGAGATTTGATGAATCCGTGGTTGAGGTACAAGGAGAAAAGGAAGAAAAGGGAGAACGAAGGAAGAAAGGAAAAAATGAAGAATCGGAACTCGAGTGTCTAAAACTCGAGTTCTATGTGGTTCCACGTGGAAAATTTTCCACGTCAAGTGTTTCTCGGCTCCAGAACTCGAGGATTGAAGACTCGATTTCCACCCTAAACTTGAGTTTTTAAAACTCGAGATGCTAGTTTCCAACTATGTTTTGCCAACGTGCCCACTAACAAAATTCTAAGAAATTTAAAGTTAAATGGAAAAAAAATTTGCACATGGTGATTGAAGCCTGACATTGCAAATCATATTGTAGAGGTTGCGAACGTGTGGTTCAAGAAACTTAGCTAAAGATGACACATGACCACACCAAAAAAAAAAAAAAAAGGTCAAGTGTTAGATCTAGAGGTGTGGTATGAAAAACTTGGAAAAAGGTAACAGAGATGTGTGACTAAAACGAAAGCTGATATAGGCTAAATATAAGACAATGGTCTGAGAAACTTAGCCAAGATTGTAGAGATACATGACTAGAAGGAATTCCAATAAATAATACCCCTCAAGACACATGGTATGGCATACTTGACTAAGTTGGTAGTGAGTAGTGACAATGACATGTGATGAGAAGGAAAGTCAAATGCCAGATGGAGGACCATGAACATGCAGGTGCATGGATACAGAGATCTATACCCATATGGAGGACGACTCTTCTAAACAAAGGACACATGGTGGCCTATATGGGTGTTAAGTTGTGGAGTGATTGAGTATGTCCATAAGTAAAAGCTATTGACAACTATATTTTGTTTATTAATCACTCACACCAATGTAAGGTTTATATACTAGTGATCTCTTGGTTAACTCTAGATTAATTTGGGTTAGTTTGATTGTTTTATAAGTATACGAAACAACAATTGGTTTGGGCCTCTTGGGTCACAACATCTCTAACAATGGAATTCTATTTGAACACTATAAATGGTAAAGAATAGATCAGTAAGGTTTTGGGACAAGATGCAATTTCTTGACTTTAGAGCATTAGTATTCGGAGTTGTAAAACTCCGAAAATCTTATTTTAGCCTCTAAAACATCAAAAAATGAGCAACATCCTGGTATGTATTTGCTATAATTTTTACTCTTGTTATAGTAAAGTTCTACATATACAACTTACTATAGCAAGTTGTATTCTTTTTTTATTTACTTTATTCCTCTCACCTCTCTTTCCTCACTTGATAGAACTCCTCTCTCTCTCTCTCTCTCTCTCTCTTCCCTTGAATCAAGCCTCCATGGCGGAGATGTGGCCGATTGGCATGGGTCTCATTGGTTGGTGGAGCTCATGGGTTTGATGTGGTAGATGTGCCAGATCAAGGTGGTGGAGCTCATGGGTTTGACATTGCAGATGTGGCAAATCTGGGTGGTGGTGGATCGATGGGTTGTTCTGGTGGTGGGTCATTTTTGGTTGGGTTGAATTGGTGGTTGGTGGTTTTTGGTTTGGTGGTTGGGTTTTATTTTCGGTGATTGTGGCTTTTGTGGGTTGCTGGTGGTGCAGCAGTCGTGGGGTGGTGGGTTTGGCCAAGGTGATGGTGCGAAGGTGGTGACTAGTTTTATTTTTTTCTGGTGGTGGCTAGGTTTTATTTTTTTATGGCGGTGGTAGGGTTTTTTTTTATGGTGGTGGCTGGGTTTTTTATTCTTTATGTTGGTGGTGATATTTTAGACACAAAGAAATGGAGAGGAAGAGAGAACTAAGAAGAGACAAAAAGAGGAGAGGAAGAGAGAGAAAGAGGTGGTAAAATTAATATAAAAAAATGAATAGATGAGAAAAATAAGAAATGAGATGTTGGGTGTATTGTAAAGTGGTATTATATAATAGATAAAATGACATTTTAGATGATAAAATAGAACATTTTATACAATCCTGGATGCTAATGCTCTTAGATTTGAAAAACCCTTACTTATTTGCACTCAACCTTGTAGAGTGGCAGGCAATAGTGGTGGGGGGTAAAAAACACCTTCTTTTAAAGCCTTAAATACTAGACAATAGCAACTGAAATATTATGTACTAGTCAATAATTAGATACAGTACACCCCTTGAAATGTACCAGTGTAAATACTGGGTTGTTTTGACTGATACCAACTATCGCTTCTCTTTTTGGAATGTTTTGAATGAGGGAGAATAATTATTCTTCAATTGAGAAGATACGGGTTTATTCCTAATATAATGATGAGTTACGAAGTGATCTTTCTTTTATATGTATATATGTATAAAACTACTTCCTGAAAACTTGAATCCCGGTCATTGCCCCCCACACCCCACAAGTATTTAATACGTGTAGAGTGACCATCGCACCAAAGGTGTGCGGTGGTAAACGAAGTTATCTTGACTTCATACATATGTATATACACGGTAATCTCTTTAATGATACACTAATATTGACCTATACAAAAATATTTTGTTCTCAAGACAAACTGAAATTGCTTGTAAAATGAGATTTATAACTTTGGTTCTAATATCATTGCATGACATAGATCTAATAAAATTATTGGAGAGAGAGAGAGCACAACAAATTAACTTGGATAGTATACTATATTAAATTTCTATTTTTTAAGACAGTGTATGATTTGAAACCTATAGAATAGCGTCTGCTCTATAATGATTTCTTTTTTGTGTATACGAGATTTGAAATTAGGTCCCTTATTTAACAAGAAGAGAATTTACTAGTTAAACTATCTAGAATCCACTATGATAAATTACTACTTATTACAAAGTTTAAACTAGGGGTGAGCATATAAGTCGGGTTGGAGGATTTTTTCAACCCACCTAGACCTTGTCAAGTTGAGAAATTCTCAACCCAACCCACATGGGTCCGATTGGGTATGGATTGGGTTGAGTTAGTTTTTTTATTAAAAATTTGGATTTTCATAAACTATTTTAGAACTTTTTTTTAATAAATTATTATTATTCATATAATATGCATAAATTGTATTCCAAATTTTTCAAATTCATCAAAAATAATTCTCAAAATACCAAAATAAATCAAACTAAAAATTAAATAATAATAAAATAGACTAATATATATGGTAGGTCGGGTTGAGTCAGATGTGTTGAAAAAACTATTAACTTGAACCCAACCTAACCCAAGACCTAAAATAAAATTACAACCCAACCCACCCACCAACCCATGAAAACCAACCCAAGGTATAGGGCTAGGTTGAGTTGTTTTCATCGGATTGATAGGTCAAATGCACTCGTAGTTTAAATTATACATTTAATGAATTAATCACATTATTCTAACACATTTTAACTATATCTTTAACATTAAAATAATCAGTAGTTTAAGGGCTTCTTTTATTGAAATTAGTTGTTATATTTTCAAGGACAAAATATTCTATTGGTTCCTGAACTTTAGTCCATGAGTGACTTTAACTCCTTGAGTTTAAAGGGATCGCTTTCAGTCTCTAACAAACTTAAAGTAATAGCTTTTAGTTCTTAAAATCTTAAAGCAATCAATAATAAACTCAAAGTGATTGGTTTTAGTCCTTATAGAGTAATGAAATGTTAGTTTTTAGTTTGATCATGTCACCTAAATGACTAAAAGCAATTACTGTAAACTTTAGAGACAAAAATCATTCAAGTACTAAAATTTAGATGAATAAAAATCATTTTTCCCATTTTTTGTGTTCCACTTTATACTCTACCAATCATAACTTGTCACATATTCTTTTTTTTTTCCTAAAATAACTAAAGTTTAAAATTAAAAATAAAAATAAAAAATTAGACACATAAAAGTTATGATAGGTGGAGCATAAACAGAAAATTGAAAAGTAGGACAAAAAATTTCTATTTATTTTAAATGACTAAGATTGTATTTAAGACAATTTTCAATTCTACGAGGACATTCAAAACAATATAACATGACATCGATTTTGAATATAAAATTTTGTAAAATAATGAAATATATGAATTTGAATAATACTTAAACCAACACACTGCATTTCTTTGGAATTATCATTTTCATTCAATTGGAAGACTTAGAAACTAGAAAAATACTTGAAAACTAGTAATGCAGAATGCACACATACAATTGGAAGAAAAAAAAAATTATCATTAAGTGTTTTCACCATGTAATGCATGCATGGTGGAAAAAAAATTATCATGAGAGGGCTTTCTCAAGTTCGAGCTTTATATGGGGACTCTAAACTCACCAAAACTTTTGAAACATATATATATATATATATATATATATAAGTAACTAAACTTCGACGCAGCTAGGTTTACTTATAATCCCCACACAAACTGGATGAAGGTTAAGTGGTGGGTATAAGACCATTAGACAAATGTGATTTAAAACTCTCAAATTAATTAGTGTGTACGTAGTTTATCAATAAAACAAAAGGAAGAAAATAGTGAATTTAACAAAAATATTGAATCTTCCATTACCTTTAATGAGAATTGCACACCACTTAATAAGTTTGTTTCTATTACATTTTCTTGTTATAAAATCCATCAAAATTTTCTTTCTTTGGTTACAGCTCACTTGACAAAATGATATAACCGGCTATTGAAGCAATAAATTTTCGGTAAACCATATGTTGACAATGAAGATGACTACAACGACATTAATGATACTAATAATAATATTTTTGGAAAATAATAATAATATATAGTATAATGCTCTATTTTTTCCTAATATCCAATCCACCTAATGATGCATGGCAAATGATAAGTTTACTAGCTAGTGACTCTCTAGTCAACATTAGAGAAACGGTGGACCTACCATGTGCAATGTGCTATTCTTATTCTTGTCTAAACTCCAAAGCAAACATTCCTTGACAGTCTCAAAAGTAGGTCGACCAATGGAGGGAATAGTACTTTCCTTTGTTTCTGCTACTCTTTTCTGTCTGTCTGAAATATTTTAGACGTAAAAAGAGGATATATAATTCCATGTTACTAGGGACATGGGTATTCCGTCTCCTTAAGAGATCAGACATATATTGACACACCCAACAATGAAAATTGTCAAGTGGCCCATCTTAAAGAAGAATCTGTAGGTTGACAACTAAAACGATATATATATATATATATATAAGAACTCGGTGGCAGTTTCTCATTCCTTTGTGAGATATGCATGCCAGCCTGCATTCAGGACTTTGATGTAGGTGGTCATTGTATGACAACCAGAAAGGTTTCATATGTATGCATAGAACAAAGCTATGACCTTTGGGTACTGAGACTTAACATCAAATTAGGGTAATGGGTGAGATCACAATTCTGATGAGATGCTTGAGTTACTATATCAAACATAAATATATACAAATATTTATCTAAGGGTCCTTAAGACCTCATGATATCCACGAAATTCTATGTTCAAAACTCCTAACTAGCATCTTAGAACAAATCCCAAAGAATCCCTTCCTATATATGCTTGGTGTATGAAACATAAAATTACACACACTTGAGAGAATAGTTATGTGCTCAAAGAGTTATGATTACACCCATGTTAAAAAAAATTGAATGCAATTAAAAACATGAGTGTAAATGTTGAAAGAAAAAAGAGTTAATTTCAGGGGCTTCATGAATGACAACCCTAGGGACAACACCATAAAAATCGACATGAAATTTTGAAAAAAAAAAAAAAAAAAAAAAAAACACTTTTATATGAATTAGGGGCTATTTCCAAAAAATTCTTCATTATAATTACTTAGTATATATGAGATGGGATAATTACACACATTCGAGGAATAATTGAGTATACCTAAAGAAATCTGAATACCCACATTTAAGGTGGGAAAATGACGTAATTAAAAAAATAAGTGGAAATGTTGAAAAAGAAAAGCTAATTAAGTTAATTTCAAGAGCTTAAATGAATGATAACCCTAGGGATAAAAACCATGTAAATTAACATGAAACTTTGAAATAAAAAGATATTTATATGTATTCAGATTTTTATAGTTTAGTAGTATTGATTGTTTCTTCTATTAGCGTGATATTATGTTCAAATCTACCTCCCCACTTTTTTGTATAAATATGTTAGATTTTCAATTTATAATGTCCGTTTTATATATGATGATTGTTCATTATCATCAAGTCAAAACACCAATTGATTTTTAGTGTATATTGGATTCAAATCTCATGTCTTACTCAACGACAAAATACTTTACTAAATGAATTAACTGGAACCCACTAAATAACTCTCCACTTTAATTACGAAAAGTAAAAATTCTGGTTATATGTTGGGTCCGCTGTCCATTTCTAGACCAAGATTATCAACAGCCACTATTTATGCATGCATCCTGGCTTTGTGTAAGGGGCTTTAAATCTTACCTCCCTAACTTCAGCCTTGAGAAGAAGTAACACGCCTCATGTTCCTTCTTGTGTGTCACTACCATAAACATCATCCAAATTGTACCTAACTTGATGAAACCAAACATGTGTTTCTGCAGAGACAAGCATGTGTATCTTTTCACACTTCAATTTTTTCACCTGAAATGCTCCTTTAAACGGTATGACCAACAATTGACAAATTGTAAAAAGCAGAAACATTCTATTCAGGCCACACAAAAAATACAAACACAGACAGAGAAATTAAAACACAAATACGCACAAAGAGAGAGAAAATAAATAACATAAAAGGACTATCCGTCCCTGCATTACCAGTCTGGATTATCTATATATGTACAATCAAGAAAAAAACCCTGCTCGTGGAAGCTTTTGAGTCTCTCACTTATGATTGTCTTTAAATATGTATAATTGTGTATATAATATATATATATATATATATATATGTGCGTGTCAACCCAATTATATAAGCTATTCTCTGTGCTTTAGATACTTACCATTTGCACTCTCTCTATCCTCATACCTTTACCGTAGTATTTTCTATATGTTGAAAACCTTTTTTCATGCTCATTTAGAAAAGTGGTCTGCTATAGTCTGCATGACCTTAACCTGAGATGAAAGGCATCTTATATAGTGAGCTGTCTCCTCCAACAAGCTGCACATATCCATGGCTTTCCCACCTGGTACAAGTTGTCTAAGCTTGTTGGTTTGGCTTTGGTCTCCTGGTGGATCATTCTTGATGACCCTTTTCTTCATGGATCTTCTTCTCATCATACCGTGATGCCTTGCCCGGTTTCGAAGCTTGAAGAGAATGGCTCGACTCCAAGCCCTCCTTGATCCAACTGCATGAGCCATGGATGAATACGCCGCGATCTTTATTCTCTGACTGCGCTTGCGGATTTCTTCAATGGATGATGAACTGGATGCATTCTTTCTCATCCTCAAGAGTGTACGGATGAACCTCCTAGCAAACTTGATTTTGTGAGAATTGGTGTTTAGGGTTACACCCTTTGGAGTCATGGTTGGTGCAAGTAGGAGGAGTAGAAGGCTAAAACTGAAAGAGAAGAGAGAAAGAAAGGATATGTGTTGATTGTGGTGGCCTTGGAAGTGGGATCCAAATCCTAGTACAACTAACTCTGACAATAGTTACCTTTTGGGATGAAAGAGAGAGAGAAAAACATGAGCATTAAAGATTGGAAGTTGGGATTTCCTTCTGACACAAATTGGGTCCTCTTGCTGCTATCCTGCTTGCAAGGACAAAAAGACATAAAAACTCAGGTCTGACACAAGATTCAACAAGGCCCAAAAACTTAGAAAAAGAAAGAGAGAGAGAGAGAGAGATGGATTTGGATTTGGATCAGATACTGATGAGGAAGGTAGGAATTTGAAGGAGAAGATGGGTAGAAGTAGGACTAGGTGAGGGATTGAAATTGGAAGGCTAGAGAGAATTTAGA
Source organism: Quercus aquifolioides (assembly GCA_019022515.1). Taxonomy (NCBI): domain Eukaryota; kingdom Viridiplantae; phylum Streptophyta; class Magnoliopsida; order Fagales; family Fagaceae; genus Quercus; species Quercus aquifolioides. The sequence continues at coordinate 19,206,568 of CM032331.1, forward strand.
CTTTGGAACCATTGTTTTATTTATAAAAAAAAATTATATTATTTTTCAATTTTTGTTATCTTTATCATAAAGAAGTGCCATTTGTGTATATGCCAAAGAGAGCGTGGGAATCACGCTAGGATTGACAAAAGTTGTGACATATATTAATAAAAAAATATTGCACAGATGACAGATTGCTTTATGTTGTGAAAGAATGTAATGTTAGTCCACCAAGAAAAGGTGCAAGGAGAGAGGAGAGGAATGGGGTCCCCATGATTTTTAAGCCAGCGGATGAATAGCGTGGACAACACTTGCTCTGAGATCATATGCACAAATTAAACCGAGCTTTTTTGTGTGTGTGTAATTTCATTTTCAAGGAATAGGGTTGGAGAAGTGGATTAGTGGACCCACCAAGGCCCAACCACCACATGCTCGCACATGGTTCAGTTACCCACTTGTCTGATATGGAACCTTTTTCTCTTTTCTAATCTTCGATTACTTCCTTATCAATTAATGCTTTGTGTGTGTTAGGTCTAAAGAATCTTCATTGGATTGCTAACCCCTCTCTTTAGTGCCAATGACAATTATACCCATTTTTTATTAGTATAATGACACAACATTAATCACATTAGTCTTTTAAGGCATTTTTAATCAAATTTTAGTGTAGGAAACAAGGGTTGAGGTGAGAGTATCCAAGAAAAAACTTCACACAAATTTATACTTAAATTAGGTTAGAGTAGAATTTTTACCTGGTATCAAAAAAAAAATCAAATTTAGTGTGCGTTTGATATTGGCTTAAAGAGTAAGTTTTTTTTACTATTCAATTTATTTTTGCTACTATTTATGAATCTCATTTCACTTTTTGGTACTATTTATAGATCCTACTATACTATTTCAGCTACTCTTTAGCTTTATCTATAGCACTTTTAGCAAAAAAATTTCAATTTCAACTAAATAAGTTGTTCTCAAACAGACACTTAGTCTAATAACTTTACTTTTTGTTAGTTTGATTAACTTACTATCGTCTTGCTATGCGCTAGTGGCAATATACTAAGTAGCAATATATCACGGGCGTGGAGTGATGATTACACATGCAAGCTTCCTTTTTTTCTTCTAAAAAAACTAATCTACCATTCACATACAACTACATCAGTCTCAATATTTTATCATTATTCTATTTAAATATATATATATTTTTCCACCCATCCTTCTCTCTCCTTCTCAACACCACCGCCATATCCAATGAGAGAAATGTTGCCAAGTCCTTCATCAACAACACAAGATCCTAACAGATCGCACCACCACCACCAAATCACAATAAAGAGAACCAAGTCTTCCACCAATCGCAACACCATTAGAACACCAGATCACACCACCATTGTCGATCTATGTGGATTGGTGCATGAGAGAGAGAGAGAGAGAGAGAGAGAGAGAGAGCTCTAGGCGGAGAATAAGAGTGAGAGAAAATAATAAATAATAAATTTTGGTGTATTGATGAGTAGTAACTATATACAATTTTTAAGGTTCTATTCATTTTTTGTTAGTGTGCAATAGAGTGTTAAGCCTGATGCAAGGGCATTTTAAGAGAGTTTAGCTATATTTTTTACTAAACATTAGTTTGGATAACTTGCTATGAATGTTATTAGCATCCATATATATATTCAATATTATGTTAGTGTCCATATTAGTTACTTAAATTTTAGCTGGATTCTTTTATTTCTAACTAAACGATCGTGTTTTAAAAAAACAAAACAAAACAAATTTTGTTTTAGGGTATAAGTTAGAAAATAATTCAACACATGGTGTCTGCTCCATGATTATTGTTATTTATTATCAGTTCAAGATACCAATTGGTTTTTAGTGTAGGCGAGATTCTAACCCTAGATCTCTTGGCGAGATTTGAACCCTAAATCTCTTATTCAATGATAAGAGACTTTATCAATTGAGTTATTTGAAACCCATAGAAATCCCTTCTAACTTAGTTAAACTAAAAATGATTGATTTGGTGGGATGGTACATTTTGGCTCTTAGATCTTAAAAAATAAATAAATTATACCCACTATAGAAATATTTATTTAATTTCGGATTTTTTTTTCAAATTTACCTCCATTGAAATTTTTTAAGCTTTACAACCCTCATTACTATCACTATTGTCCATATTATGGTCACTGAGACTTAATTATAACACTATTAAATTGTACCACTATTGATATCAATTCATTACCACCACAATTGTCATATCATCAAAACTTTTATAGTTTAGTAGTGTTGATTGGTCGTTTATAAGGAAAATCAAGATTCAAATTCACTCAGCCCACTTGTTCTAACATCTTATCCAAAATTATCATCATCCTTTTAACTAAAATACTAATTTTTTTTTTTTTTTTTTGTCTTGTAATATTACTCATTCAAAAGATATATGGAAATTCAAATTGATTGGAATTTCATTTCTCATCAATTCAAAGCCTATCATTTTCAAAAAAATAAAATAAAATAATCTTCACCCCCACACAACCAAAATGTTATAAATTTAGGTTCACGGGGCACTTTTTGAATAACTCCTTTCACTGATTTAAAAATAAATAAAAACAAAAAAAAAAAGTCAGTATTAAATTGTGTTTGTTAACCGTTAAAGTGTAACTTTAACTAAAAACCAAAGTCAAAATTCATTATCCAATTGTCTCACTGACCGAATTCGAAGGGTTCTTTGATTGACAAAATAATTCACATGAAAACTACAGATAATGGATTAAATATAACAAACAAGTACCAGTTGGTAGGGCATTAGCGAATGAAAAACTGAAAGGTGTGCCTAAAAAATCACGGGTGTCGTCTGCTTTCGCTGCTTTTTCATCTTTCAGAAAGGCGGCTAATTCTACGAGACAGACAATTCAATCCCCCTCCCCGTGTTCGGTGTTCCACTAGGATCTTTCTTGCTTAATGCTTCTGACTATGACATCTCATTCTAATTATTAAATACTATATCCCACAAAAGAAAAAGGTCTTTTTTTTTCTTTTTTTTATTTGTTGGATCTTGTGCCGACTATTTTCTTTTAGGCATAAACTTATTGCATTCCCAACTGAAATTACGATTAATGAGTAAAAATCATGATTTTTAAGTTATGATTTCAGTTTGTATGTGTAAAATAGTTTGAGCATAATACACATTACTATGTATTTTAAGAATGAGTGTTTAACCTGTATAATGCACTGAAAAATAAAATGATATGAAAATAATTTATGGTATATTACATATTTGGTCCTTAATTTTTAAGTTATATATCAATTTAGACCCTAAAATTTTGGTAATTGGTATATATGGTGTCAAAATGGTCATTGCCGTTAAGTGATAGGAAAATGCTTAACTCACACGGTTGGAAAATATTCTCTTCTTGTTTACTAAAAGTTTCCCTAGTTAAAGTTATAAAATTTAAAAAAATAAATAAAAATAAAAAAGTGAAGGATAGCTATGTTTGTGTGATTGGATGTTGATATAGTTAAAGGGAAAAAGGAAGAAAATATGTTTTGAAAATCATCTCTTTTTCTTTTTCTTTTTCTTTTCCATTTTGGTGAGTAAACATAAGGCTAAGTAGTTTTGATACGACTGAAGCGAAAATGATTTTTTCATGTCAAATTGTTTGATTTTCCCTTCTTTTTTTTTTTAATTTTGTACTTTACCCTCATCATCGTAGTAATCAATTCATAAAATATGGAAAACAATTAATGTACTAGTGAAAAGGGATTATTTGATTCAAGTAGAATGGAAAAAATATATATAGAGAAGAACTTCAAAAACATTGTAGAATTCTGAAGAAACACATGTTAACTTAAGAGGTGATAGAAAATATGATTTTAAATAGGATTGAATGATAGAGAAGCATATATGTGTGGTCCAGCCTGATTAGTTTGTTGAATATCCATACTAAACTCAAAATTTGGGTATTGCCAATGTGTTGTTATTGTCTAACACATTGGCAATAATACTCATTTGTTGGGCATTCTCTAAGATTTTTTGTGTGAGCTTTATGGACTTGCTTGATGCAATATATCACCTCGCTACAACTGCGAAAGGGAACCTTGCCACCTGATACCACTTGTTGGGGAGATAATGGGGAGATAAACACCTTAGGGCATTTTCTTAAATAATTAATTAACATATAAAGACACAATTTAACCCCAAAGACCTGAACTCAATGGGTATGTACTCAATTATGTTATATTAACTATTCATTCTTCTCATCATTATTCAATGTGAGACTTCACTCAAACATGTAAATCCAACATGGGTGATGATGAGATGTTGCATGAAACTATGAAACAATTATTTCAAGTTTGAAATCAAGTTTGCATTGTGATCAAATTACTTCGTGAGAATCTTTACTTTATACTTAAAAATTCATATTTTACGTTAATTTTAGTATTTCATGTAATGACATTCATGACTTATTCCTAAAAGTTGCATAGTATGTTTATTTTGGACATAAATTGTTAAAAAATAGGTCTAAGCATTCATAATTTATGTTAATTTGATACTTTAGCTTCACTATTTTCACACTTGTGAATGTTTCTCACACATGTCTATAATTTTAAATATATTTTTTTAACTATACTGTAACCAGATTATCTTGGCATGTACTTTGCTATTTGATATCTAAAAATCTTTACTTATTACAGAATGTTCAATCATTCATTTTTTAATAAATTTGCATATAATTATATAAATGTCTCAATTGTTTCCTTAAAACTCATAATAAACAATTAAACAAATATTGACTTAATTTTTTTTTAAACAAAAAAAAATTAAAAAAATAGTTCGGGTTCGAGTTGGGTCGCAGGTCAAGTTGGGTTGACCCGCAAAAAACACGAGTTGGGTCACGGGTCAACCTATTTTTGCTTCGGGTAAAAAAAATCAGGTTCGGGTCAGGTATTTTTTGAGTCGGGTCAGAAAATTCTAACCCGTTTTGCCATGTCTATGAAAAACCTATGATTTCATGTGAAAAACTCATCATTTTATGCACAAAACCTACTAATTTATATAAAAATTTATTTTATGTAATCTTATTATTTTATGTGCTAAACTATTTTCAATGATGCAAGGTCATGTTCACTAACTGAAAATTAGAATTCAAATCTAACCTAAATATTTGGCAAAGAAAATCCAATTTAAAACTATCCTATTATAGTTTACCAAAAAAAGAAGAAAAAAAAACTATCCTATTATCACATGTATAATATATTGAAATCATAATAGAAACCCCAAAATTCCGATTCTAATTCCTTTTTTTTTTTTTTTAATGATTTATGGTCATCACTCTCCAATAAAATTTATGCCAAATCTAGGGCAAACAAAATTCAAAAGAACACTTAAAAGTTAAATTGGGCTGGAGTTATACCTACATACGCTTATCCTTTCCTTAGTACTGATGTTTGATCTTTGATGATGATTTGTCTACCATTGGGTCCTTTGTTGATCAACACTTTCTGGAATCACCTTATTCTCCTCCACACAATCATGACTCACAAACCATTCTCACGAGATCGTGTATGTATGTGGTGTAAATGTAAATATAGTGTTTTTTTTTTTTTTTTTTGGCTGAAGTAAATGTAGAGCGGATGTGATCCAAGCTTCAGCTTATTTGAATTTTTAACTTCTTTTTGGTTTTATTCATGAGTCTCATTACACTTTTTGGTACTATTCATAGTTACCATTGTATTATTCAACTAGCTTTTAACCCTTTTTTTTTCCCTATACTTTCAGTAAAAAGTTTTCAGTTTCAGCTAAATAGGCTGTTCCCTAACGGACCTGTAATGTGTTGGGAAAAGAACATTTTGGAGAGACTCCTATTGTGAAGTTAATATATATAATATATAAAAACACCACTTGACCCAAAAGTTAAGTCGATCAATTGATATGAGTCAATTATGTTATATTAATTGACCACTTATTCTTCTCATCAATATATATCTAATGTAAAATTTTACTACTTAACCTACCACACTACTCACACATTAATATTACAACAAATCTCCCATTCATGTGTTTCTTCTATCAAGTCGCTTCTGGCAAGCGAACATGGGAGTCTTCTTTTCGCAATTATGGGAGTCACCAACACACCTAGGAGAGCCTTTACTCAAACATGGTTGAACAAACATGGGAATCATACTCATTTTACTCGGTAGGACCCACTAACAAACACTTGTCCTCAAAACATTGGCTTTAACACCACTTGTTAGGAAGAGAACGTTATGGAGACTTCAATTGAGAGGTTAATATAACATCTAGAAACATCATTTGATCCTAAAGCTTAAATCAATGGATATGAGTCAATCATGTTATATTAATCACTCATTCTTTTCATTACTATTCAATATGAAACTTTACTACTTACTCAATTACACTACTCACACGTGAATAGAGTAAGTTGATAAAGGTACTTGTAGAATGCTAAGGCTTTGATTAATTGATTGTATGCCTGGAAATAATGGCTTTGAGTGTGTTGATTGAACAAAAATGGTTGAATATTTGTGTTTGTTGAGTGAAAATTTGGGTAGTGGTTCAATTGTGCTTAATTAGACTAGGAATTCTTGTCCCTTTTCAGATGCCCCTTCCTTTCTAATAGAGGAGGGATCTTGAGTCGACTAGGGACTTGGGAACTTTTTTTTCTTTTCCTTTTTTCTTTTTTTCTTTTTCTTTCTTTTTTTTTTTTTTTTTATTTTGAAAAAGGAATTTAATTTCAAAGAATACTAAGATTTCAAATTCCTAAAAAGGTTTAGAAAAAAACAGAAATTTAGTAAAACTAGAGGCCATGGTGTTGTTTGACACTCTAACCACCCTTTTCGAAATAGAGAGTGCCTCGTTGTTACCTTGTTCCCTAGCCTAGATAGAATTCTCCTTTTTTTTATTAACCCTAATTGAGCTTCTAATGGTTTTTGCTAGACCGACATAGTTTTTCAAGGAACCTGTAAATACCTCCACTGTGAAATAAAATGGAGCACCTTAGATCATATCTTCATAGACCAAAAACTACAAAATCACTTCATTCATTTTTGGGTAACGGGAGGATCATACCATACATGCCTTTTTTCGAACTTTTTCTAAGGGTCTAAAGAAAGCCACAATTGATCATCCATTTGCGAAAGGAAGAAGTTGAAAAGAAATAATGGTTTTTTCTTTGATGAAAAGATTTCTAGCTAGAGTTTCCTCTAACTAGTAGGAAGTGACAAGACTTGTAGGATAAACTATTCACAACTTATCAATGGACATAACCCTATTGGTATGAATAGTTTATCAGTTTGGTCATGGAAAATAGAAAAAGAAAGTGTGGGAAAGTTTTTCTATTTTTGTGGCTTGAAATTTTTTTTTTTTTTTTAATTATAGATTTAGGATTTTGATATTCTGGTAATAGATTATCATTTTGTAAAAGGATAATGATTTTTTTCTTCTACTTCTCTGATTATGGCAGCAGTGGTAGTGTTATTGGAGGTGAAGGACGCGCGGAGAGTAGTAAAAGGGGTTTTTTTTTTTTGGCGGAATAATAATGGTAAATTGTTGTTTCATTAGTCTCGAGATAATATTTTAGTAATAGAATATGGAAAATGTTAAGCATACTACTAACTTTTATTGAAAATATATTAGCTCATCCAATAGGGTTTAGTTTCCACTTTAGCAAACTTTATTACAACAAATTGATATGATAGTGATGTCACTTCAACAATATAATAAATAAATATTTGAATTATTTTTATATAATTTCTTTTAAGCTACTTTTACCTAATAAAAACCATACGAATTTATAAGATTTATGTAAAATATTTATAATATCGCTAGCATATATTACTCATATAATAACTGTTAATATGGATAAGTTACTTATTTGATTATTGTGGTAATTGAAGTGGATGATATTATATTATCCATTAATCAATCAATAAGTCTTTTTGTAATAAAAGTTGTAGTACTTGATGATCAAAAAAATAAAAGTTGTAGTGCTTAAAAGCAAAACTTAATTTATATTTAAATTTTTTTAACTATTTAATAAGAGCCAATTTGACAAATTAAAAGTTAGGGACCATCAAACTTCTTGTTATCACACTAATTAAGGTTAAAAAATCTTGATTACACCCTTTGAGTTTTGGTGAACTATCATTTCCATCACTAAATTTTAATTTTTATCATTTTAATTCTTAATGTTAACAAATTCTTATCAAGTTGATCCTTCCGTCTATTGTCATTTATAAAACCAACAATATTCATATAAGTGATAGATGGTAACGGATGGAAGGATGATTTAATTTGACATGATTGTTAAAGTTTAAAAAGGCTAAAATTACAACAACAAAAATAAATAAATAAATAAGCTTTAAGAAATATGATTTTCCACATCCACACAAACATAAAGCCGGACATAAGGAATCTTCTCTCCCTTTAAAAAGTAAATAAATATATGATACAAAATTGAAAATGCAGAAATGATTTAAAGTCAAAGATAACAATAACTTCCATTCACAGGGTTGGTGTCTGCATTTGGACATTACTTCACCTTATGCTGCAGGCTTATGCACAGAATAAGGTCTACCATTCACGGGCTAAACCTGATGTCGCGGTGTTATGATAACTTATAACATAAGATATGCCTATTCCTCAGAAGAAAAAAAAAAGGATATGCCTTATTAGGTCATCATGGGCCTGTAATCTCAAAAACCAAACTCACCTTGAGCATTCCAACAAACAAAAAATTGAAGTCCACTTAATTCAAAGAGCGTTAATTATTACACATACTAAGCACAGAGTGTGTGGTGTACACTTAATTAAAATGTGAAATCGTGTTTTCATGACATAGTTACACGATTTCAAAATTATAATTAAAATCATGTTTTGAATACACAATTTTCAATGTTGAGTGTAACAAATATTAACCTAATCCAAAACAAATTAAAGTTTAAGCATTAAAGTTTATACTGATTATAAATTTTATTGAAGCTTCCCACAAATTAAAGAGTCTTAGACATTGAGAAAAAGTGAGGGAAATATGTACAAAAAGAAAGATAAAGAGAGAGTGGTCCTGAATTGGCTATAGGTGCACACGTGACATGAAACTTTTCGAATTTGACCTATTAACTCACGTAAAGGCTTTAATTTTCCTACCGTGAGATTACCCATTTGGCTTTGTCAAGAAACAAACATCACAACCTTTATCAATAAGAGTTTTGCCTTTCGACTCACGTAAAGGTTGGATTAGGCAGATGATTCATTTAGTAGCTATTTTTAAAATTTGAGGATCAAAAAAATCGAACTTACCCCAAATTCAATGACCAAAATTATAATTTACCTTAAAATTATTATAAATGATCTTAGTAAGATGAAAGAATATAGAGTGTAACTTTATCAAGTTAGTCTATGAAAGAAAATACTAGTTTTAATTAAGTTATTAAAAAACTAATATGGTGTAAAGTTTTTTTTTACAAGATATTAGAAGATAATAAATTGATACGTACATGTATTTGAAATTATAGGTCCTTTAGAGTAATTATAGGAGTGTGGTTTTCTATGAACGGGATGTATGTTTGTGTAGTTGGTGTCCATATGGATAACACTGGAAGAGTTGGAGAAATTATAAGGTTCTCATGGTAGACAAGTGACGTGATCCACCATTCCACTAAAAGACTCTCACCTGTTTAAAATTGCTGATTTAGAAAAAAAATTTAAACAAAAACTTATTACTAACTCAATAATTTTAAATAAGTGAGAATCTTTTAGTGGAATGGTAAACAAGTGACGTGGTCCACCAGATTTCTCGAAGAGTTGGGATGTTGAGAAATAGTAGGAGCCAACAACTAAGTGATGTGAGAAATAATAGGTGCCATTAGTAATTTAATTGATTAACTATTGTTTTATTAACGTTAGAATTTAGTATTTTCTATTGTTTTTATTATCTTTTATTTATTGTAATGTTAGAGTTTGTTTCAATAGTTAGAGTCCTAATAGGCTGGGTAGTTGAGTCATTGTAGCTCACGTTGTGGGCAGTTTCTTGTTTTTAAATTGTCAACGTAGTGAGACCTTATTTTTTGATTGTTAAGTTGTAGCAACTGGTATAAAACCAACCAAGTATGATTGAATTAAGATATCAAATAAGTTTAATCAAATTGGGTCCTAATTGGTTTCCAGATGTCAGAATTTTCTCAATCAATCACAGAATCTGAACTTTATCCCTTTGTTATCTTTTTTTCTTATTACGTATCAAGTGTTTCATTAGAAACAACCAAAATTATATTTCCCTGCCCTCTGAATATTTATATTTTTCCTCTCCAAAAATTGTGTACGTATCATATATATATATATATATTTCAATTGTCGGGAATGATGTGAATCTAGCTTGGATGGATTAATGAAAGCACGTCAAAATATATCTTTAACTTGTTCTGAACAAGTTAAAGATATATTTGTTGGTTATATATATAAACTACAATGCTATTAATTAATTGTGGTTGATTTATGAATTTAAAAGTTCTTGATATGTGTACGGTGAGTAAACTTTCTATCTCAGAGATAGTTTGAATGCAGTATATATGCTTTGATTATCCATTTCAATATGTACTCGATTTAAATATTCTTTTGTCTCTAACGAAAAGCCATAAGAAAAAAGGAAATATGGTTACACAACATTGTCATCTTGCTTGATGCTGAAATCTAAACACAGTACAAATCTATACACAGTACACAGCACATTGGCAGATAGAAGCGCATGTTTTATGTGCAAGTGTGCTTATTTCTTAATAAAACCATAAAGAAAAAAACAAAACAAAAACAACTGAAAACCAACACATTTAGGCAATGGCTTATTCTTTAATGGCTAGCTTTACAAGGAGAAGGATCATGATTGTCTCACACTCTCAATTTCCACCCTCCATTACACCACTCACAAAATGTGGACATTAGGTAGAAAATGAATACCCGATGTTCACACTCTGTGAAATTATAATTTTCATAAGTAGATGGTTCATCCAAGAAGTCCAGAATCAAAAGATACCCCAGTGGAGGGCAACCAAAGATGTCCAGCAATAAAACCAGCTACAGTGAAAGTTTGAGCTTCAGTGGAAGTGAGTGAAGCATGGTAACCAGACCACTTGACCCTACTAGAAGTGGAAGAACCAGGCCCTGAGTTCTTGTATTCACCATAATAAAGTGATTTTAGTGCAAAGCTTCCAGACCAAGGAGACCATCCTGATGGGTGTATTAAGTCATCCAGAAAAGACTGCATGATTACTGTCCTAGAATATTTCTTCCATGGTCTTCCAAGATATGTAGCAAACTTAGATTTCTCACCAGCAAAGTCTGATGCAGCTTGTATCTTACAATTGTGGATAGAAATGCCAGTGTTTTGATCTGGGCTGGACCGACCTTGTGCTGTAATCAAATTGTTCTGTCCGGACAAAGGTTTCCTCACATATATGTTACAGTTTTGGAGAACCACGGCAGAGTTTCCAAATATGAAATCTACTGTGCCATAGATATCGTTTTCTCTATAGAATTGGCGTTTAGAGTGTGCGTAGAGACTGTCTTGGTAGCCCAAAATGGAACATCTGAAGATTACTGACTTATCTGATCCCACACGTAGTGCAACAGCTTGTTGCTTGGCTGGACCCGCACTGTTCACAAATGTAATGTCTCGAGCTATAAATCCATCTCCCATGGCGGCTGAAATTAATTGGCATGCATGTGGTCACTAGAATTGAGTAAAAACGTCCTTAGCCTTAGGCATGTGTGCATTAAACAATCTTATCTTCTCATGTCTATTACTTTTGCTTATGTCAATTTTATGATCCAGGGAACATTATGAGCTGGATCATGGTTTCTAGAACCCAACGTGTGGCTACAAAGAGCTCCATAGCAATCCACCTTTAAGCCACTACTTAATTTAAAGAAATGTATTCATCAAAAAAATTTAAAGAAATGTAGGAAATTTATTTTTTATATATTGGAATCTAGTCCGGTAACTAAGTGGCCTGAGAGTAAACGTTAAGGTAAAATTTTCAATGCAGTTGATCCATTTTTTGGAGATACAGTCGAACCATATTCAATAATAATAAAAAATTTAACAATTAATTTTCTATTTTATTTCTCTCCAATGCGTGTGGGATTAATTTTATTCTCTTTGACGATTACCCTAAAGGTATCCGTTAACATGCTCTTTGGAAAATACTAAAGTTACAACCAATTGCATAATTAAAAAAATTTTCTGAGGATCAAGCTAAATATAGTCAAAAAAAAAAATCTTGAGTATAAAATGCTTTAGTGGGTTTTAGTTACCTCAACTAATAAAGTCTCTTGTCATCGAAATACTTGCCTACACTAAAAACCAGTTGATATCTTAACATGATAATAGAGATAATATATAAAACAAATTCATATATTTATAAGAAGAAAAAAATTCATAAACTAATTTTAACTCAATTAAATTTGTACCCTACTTTTTTTATATATATAGTACTAAAATTATTTATAATAAAACCAAACAATTAAAATGAATTTGAATTAATTTCAATACTTGATTAATAAGAATACATACTACTATTATCAAAATAATATATATATCTCAGATAAATAATACTAAATGTAAATTTAAATGTAAATAATAAAACTTTTTTTTTTTAGTAAGTAGTAAAACATTAATAGTGGAAGTTCACAAGTCCAAAACACATAAACCGATGTCAAAATTCTCTACTGGCAAAACAAATGGCACTAATCTTAACACCAAATATAATATTATAACATAAATAGCAAGTTGTAGACCACACAACAAAATATATACAAAATCTCATGGACTCAAAAGTCAAAAACTCATATACTAATATACACTAACATGCTATCTCAAACACAAACACAGAGAGAGATACAAGAGCACTCGGATGACTGATCTGGAGAGAACGGCACCGATCGGCGAGTGGAGGTTGGAAAGCTAAATGGACTCCGGCTATGGGCTAATGAATGGGCATTATTTTGGGTTCAATTGTCCATGTTTCATTTCTTTTTCTTTTTTTGGTTTTAAACAATTCTAAAATTTGAGAAGGCCCAAATGGATCTCAAGAGAGGGCATTTGTAAAATGTAACTGAGTAGCTAAAGCCATTCTCAAAAAAAAAAAAAAAAAAAAAAAAAAAAAAAAAAAAAAAAAAAAAAAAAACTGAGTAGCTAAAGCGTTTTTTTTTTTTTTTTTTTTTTCTTGTCAAAATCCTAGGAGGGGCCTTGTTACGACTAACGTGATTAAAGTCATTTCAACAACTAATAAACCAATTTTTTTTTTTTTTTTTTTACAAGATAAAATTCTACTCTAGCCTAATCTAAGTGTATAAGTGTGTGAAGCTCCCTCCTGGAGACTTGAACTCCGGCCTTTGCCCCCACACTCCAATGTTTGAATTAACTTTTTGTAATTAGTGATAATAAAACTAAAATCTATAACATCACTGACATATATTTGGACGAAAATAGTTTATGGGAAAAGGAAAAGCCATAGCCAGGAGGATAACATTAATTACGAAGTCCACAAGATAATCTTAAGTTCTTAACTCACACGTACATCATGGCCTCTTCACGCAACTTAATTTCAATGCTTGAAGTTTCAAGCTAGGATGTGATCAGTAGTTAATTAGTGGTGTGATCTTAGAGTACAGACGAATTACATAACTTGAATGATGTGATTCTTAAGTTGTTGCATTGAGCAAGCCTTGAGCTATCTTCAAAGTTATCTGCTCCTATGAGCGTGGATAAAAAAATTAAAAGTTAACAGAGATTAGAAAGAAAATGAAAATGATAAAGAATAGAAACCTCCCTTAAAATTGCACAAAATAACGCTCCTTTAAATTATGGAAAATTTTCCAAAGTTTGTATAAATGTAACATATAAGTTTATATCCTTTTGACACCATTATTTTTATAACAAAATATTTCGTTTTGAAAGAGGATTTTGACTAGCTTTTATAGAATCATGAAGGGTGTCATTTTTCATTCATAATTTAGATAAAAATCATTTTTCAAAATGAATATTCAACTAAAGAAGTCACAACAATAAACTGTTTGCATTTAAACAAAACTTAAATATGAAATATTATTTTAAGATAAGGAATCTGTCTATGTGAGTACTGAACAAGATATAAAATTGATAGGTGACCAATTGTAAACACATGTCTTGTTAGTATCGCGTCCATATATTATGCCATTAACACAAGCCAAACCCTTGACAGTGATAACAAAATATTTCGTTTTGAAAGAGGATTTTGACTAGCTTTTATAGAATCATGAAGGGTGTCATTTTTCATTCATAATTTAGATAAAAATCATCTTTCAAAATGAATATTCAACTAAACAAGTCACAACAATAAACTGTTTGCATTTATACAAAACTTAAATATGAAATATTATTTTAAGATAAAGAATCTATCTATGTGAGTACTGAACAAGATATAAAATTAATAGATGACCAATTGTAAACACATGTTTTGTTAGTGTCGCGTCTATATATTATACCATTAACACAAGCCAAACCCTTGACAGATAGTGACGTAATTAACCAATAAGAGAGAGAGAAATCTTACCAACAGTGGCAGATTGGAAAGTTGTCCAGCCTCCTCCATGGCTTCTATCACCAACAATGACTGTTTTGCCTTTTCCATCCCCAACTAACATGACGTTCTTTTGCTTGGTTGGAATCTTAATGTATTCATGATAAGTACCAGCTTGTACATGAATGACAGTCCTACCCCCACCTTCCATGGAAGCCTCAAGTGCCTCACCTATAGTCTTGTGTGTCCCACTTCCATCCTTAGCCACCACAGCACTAACTTCTATCTCTCCCATAGAAGCATGTAAAAGCTTTCTTTCTGATACCGACACCCAAGATGGAAAATCATCATACAACAATCTTCGATTCCCACCACGTATAATTGAAGTTTTACTAGACATGTAGAGTGTTAGTGTGTTGCTAATGAGTTGGCTCAAATTTTGGATTGTAGAATCCATTACACCTTTCTCTACCTTTATTTTATCTTTTTCAAGGCTCTCGAGACAAGTTTCTTGATTGGTACAAGCAGCACTAAGCCATGTTTGGATGTCATCAGTGGTGGTTTGTGTTTGCTTCTTGTTGTTGTTGTTGTTGTTGTTGACAACATTGGTGAGTTGGTCTAGAGTGTCATCGAGCAACTCGAGGCAGTCATTCATTCCACTAGTTATGTAGTTGCTACGAGATTTTTCATAATTAAGGGTAAGGTTATAGGCAAGGGCTCGAGCTAAGTAAGCTTGGTCCATGCTAAACTTGACCGAATGGACAAAGAGCTCTTCTGGGGTCTCAGGAAGAGCACTCAGTGGTGTTGATGATAGCATGGATTCACAAGCTGCTTTGTGGGGTGTGCGTTTGCAAGCTGAAAAATTGTCTGCGTCTGAGAATTTGGAGAAATGGGATGGTGAAGGTGTTGGAAGAGAACTTGCTAAACCCAAAAACAATAGAATTTTCATGCTTAAGAGCAAAGATAGTAAGGCTATACATATATTATTACCTATGGGTTGTGCATGGGAGGAGAATATTGGCATTGTGTTCGTGATTATGGTCGTGTATGTGTTTGCGTTAGAGAGAGAGGGAAGGAGTGGTGAGCATGAAGCATAAACTTGCTTCTATATATAATAGTGTTTTTTTTATCATATGGCATTTTCATATATATGACGCAAATATTGATATATCTTTTTTGTTTGGATTATCTTTTTTGTCTTCATTTTCTTCTTTTAGATAAATACCTAAAGCTTCAAAAGTACAGACAATAATGATTATAGCTTATAAAACCGTGAAATCAAAGCAACCTTACTGTAGAGTTCCAACCCCATATGGCAGAGGATATTTAAGCGGATCATTCTTTCATAATTGATAGGCCAAAATCGACAAATGCCTTTTTCGCGCAAAAAATACAATATTTTGTCACATTTTTCAAACTAATTAGAGAAATACTCCTCTTTTATAACTTGATTTTCTCAAAATCGAGTTTCAATGTAAAACTCGATTTGTAGAAAATTGACTATGGGACGATAAAACTTAAAAAACTTGCATATTTTAAAACGCCACTATAAGGCTTTAAAAAATTGCATGGAACTCGAGTTCATAGAGCTCAAGTTCCAGTAAATTTTTTTTTTTTTTTTAATTTTCAGTTTGTTATAACTCGATTGTCCAAAAATTGAATTTCAAAAGTTTCAGTTTGTTATAACTCGATTGTCCAAAAATCGAGTTTCAAAAGAGGAACATTTTCCTAATTAGTATGGGAAAGTGGGCAAAACGCTGTATATTTTGCCCATTTTTGCCAAATTGGTAGCTTCCATAGGTTAATACATTTAAGAACACCACTTAACCTAGAAGTTGAAGTTAGTAAATTTGCGTTCAATTATGTAATATAACCAATTAATTACTCTCATTATTATTATTTAACATGGAACTTCATGACTTAATTAATAAAACCACTTATATATGAATATTTCAACATCCTTTGCTCTCATTTAATTAGGAGTAGTATTGAACTAAGATATGAACTCTTCCATAGACTCAAGCTAGCTTAATCACGGGTCACAAAATTTTATGCTGAGATTACTTTTTAAAGTATAATGCTATGTAGTGTCAAGTAAGCTGTGAGATATGACATGCACTCACTATGAATTCTAAGTGCGTGTATAATTGGCATAACAATTAAATTAATCTGTATTGATCTCTACTATCAATTAACCAAAAGCCCGGTTACTTGTTAGTTTTCAATTGCTAATTTTTTTCTCTAAAAACTCAATTTTTTTTTCTCCTCTTGCCTTTAATATTGTATAAAGAAATGAGATAAAGACATTAGTATCATTGACTCTATCCCACTTATCCACGTACGCTCACTTCCCCATCATTCTCAATCCTCACCACGCTCTCTCTTCTTTATTCTGACTACTCCATTATTTTATTCCTTTCGATCCCTTTCTCCTTTCTATGAGTTTCCACTCTTGTCTCTCTCTCCCTCTACTCTAGTATTGCTTACCAAGTAGAGAAAAGAAAATATTAAACTACCCTTAAATTAATCTCTTCAAGTTATAATAAAATAATTGATATTTGATAGAAATTATCATGTATGTTTATCAGGTGTTACTGTTGCTTACTCACAGCAGAAGTGATATTAGTGTTATATATGATTTTATATGATTCTTTATAATATCGTTATTTAACTTTGATTGCTTTTATATATTAATAAGAATGGAGACAGACTGGGGACCATAAAAGGAAAATACCACTGATCATTAAACGCCTTTAAGCTCATCTTGGTGGTCGATAGATCGATCAGCATCATCTTTCTATTTATTCCTTTTCCATTCCTTCCCACCACCCCCCGGGCAAATGAAAAGTGTCTTTTACGCCAAGAGTCTTATACCTAAACTGATATTTCCTATTGTTTCTAATAAAAACATTTATGATTTATATACATTATAACTATCGAATTATCTAAAGAATTAAGTATCTTTTATAAGATTTAATAATTTAATGAATGGATATCGTGCGAAAGGTTGAGAAGACCAACTCTAACATAAAATTAAATTACATGATATTCACTTGTTGAATAGTTACATGGATGACTTGGTGTAACAACTAAATACAAGAGATATGTTTTCTTTGATTTTTTTTTTAATTCGATAATTAGGGAATGAGGAATTCGATAATTAGGAAATAAGGAATTTAAACTCTAGATATCTCTTTTTTTTTTTTAATGGACTATAAATATCTTTGTTGAAAATTCTAAAAAGTGTTGGTTAAGATACAAGGCTCTTAGTTTTGATTAAGGTTTCTTTTTAGATTTTGATTAAGTTTATTTGAATCATTGACAATTGGTCCGATGGATAACAATACCATTTAACCTATTCCACAAAAACAATTTCTTTTTAATTTCTTTCTGTCAAATTCAAGGAGCCCATATTAATGAGCTGTTGGAGTCTTCATATCCCAACCAAAAAAAAAAGACAACATTAATCTCTCTCCATATAAAAGTCATTAGCAATAAAGAATAGGATACCTTTTTTTTTTTTTTTTTTGAGAAAGAAGAATAGGATACCTAGACTAGTCGTTCTTGACACAGAATAAAGTTTGAAATGAATAGGTTATCAATTTTTCGGCACTTGTTCTATTGGAACACATTCTTGGGGGCTTTCCAAGTTTGTGGCTAGAAAGGCTGACCTTACCACTCGGCTATGGAGTATTTTTATTAATGTTCAATTGTATATGTTTAACGGCGGCACTTGTTCTATTGGAACTCATCCTTGGGGGCTTTCATTGTGGCTAGAAAAGCTTACCTTACCACTCTGCTATGGAGTCTTTTTATTAATGTTCAATTGTATATGTTTAATTGAAACTTTTATTTATATATATATACTTATTTTTTGCCTTCCTACTGGATAATGTCTGATTGCTTCTAATAAGAACATATAGATGAAGCAAGGACCACAAAGAAATAAACAATTCAAGAAATTCCTAGAAGAACAAACTTAAACTAAAACTTACGGTCGTTACGTTAAATGTCGAATTCCAACAACTAAAATGAGTTGAAAGTTGAAACTAATTAAGGCAGCCGCAAAAACATTTTAATTTTCTTTGCTTTTAGGAATAGCAGAATTAATCTTGCCAAATGCCCTAGGGACAATCATTCTTCCAAGCTCTAACTATGAAAAAAGAATGACAAAATATATACAACATTTTTATTTTTAAAAAATGGTCAAGTTTAATTCCATAATGGAGCCATAAAAACCTTGTCAAATATGTGACGAATTCACGCAAATTCTATCTTTTCTTGTTCTAAAAAAGAAAATGAAAATTAAACAAAACTTAATTAACCCAATTTTTTAATCCGTTATATTAATTGTCTAGAGAAGGGCCACATCATCCAAGGCCAAAGGCAATATGCCACGCCATGTACTTTACCCTCAATCTCAATCTCAAATATCTTTTCAAAGTGCCGTTTTCCAATAGCAACAGCCATGTGTCTCACTTTGAAAATAAACAAACATACATGTCGCTGGATGTACTGTTTGAATTTGATTCTTCTCTGGGAGAATTTATATATTCGAATCTCCCTTTACTTAATATAAAAATTAAAATAAAAGAGTGTTTGTTTTGACATGAGTTAGATCAAAATGATGCAGTAATTTAGAAAACTATTTTTCATTCATATTTGGTAAAGAATTTGAATTACATTGTAATATCCTAAAAAAGGAGAGGATATAACCAGTATAGAGGATCTTCAATCCAAAAGGGAAAATCTTCAATTTTCACTCCAAAACCGCTAGTTGGTGAGTTACTTTGTTCCCATTTTGTTTTATAAACTAGAACTTCAATCCCCACTTTTTCTTGTTCTATGTTAGTGATGTTATGTAAATTTATATACTTGTAGAACAAGAAAATTAACCATAGGGTTAATTTAAGGTTAACCTAGGTTGTTATAGTATATAAACCTTACATTGAATTTATTGAAATACAACACCTCAATGGCAAATGTAGCCGTCAAGGGATTTTCCATTATTTATGTATGTCATCAGTTGTTAAATCTTTGCCTTTTCTACTTTCTTTTCACATGTTTGTATCAACTAAGGGTGAACATATATAGTGTGGTTTGATGAGTTTTAAGGGCTAGGAGAGTTTTTCACCGAGCCAACAAGGTTGATTTGGAGGAATTACAAACTGCACCACACCGTCTATGATGGACTAACCGGCCATAAGTCAACTGATTTGTGTAGGTTAGTTTAGGTTTTTTCTAAAAGACAAAATTCCATGTACAAGGACCACTATACACAGTTACGCACAATATTTTTTGAAATTCTAAAATCATGAAAGATTGCAAGGCAAATGTAACACTCATAGTGATTCACACAACCCTTTGATTGGTTCTTATCTATTAACCAACCTCGAAATTCAAATCCTTTCAGCCTTGCCTTATCAACAATGTCTCTTTGCACCATTAGTCAACTTTAGCAATTTTAAAGGACATACGGTTCTCTTGTTCTTGTACGGAAATTTCACCTAACTAACAAACTGTGTCTATTTTCTTTTGTTAATATTTTGTTTACACTGAATGCAAACTATTTTTATTTTTATATATCTAGTATATTTAGTTCTGATTTCTAAATATTAGTATATTTTGCATTCTTAATTTTTAACAATATTTTGGTTTATACTTTGGCCTATAAAATTAAAATTTTGGTTTCGTTCCTTTAGGTGCAAATGTGCAATAACTATTTTATACATTTGATATATACATCATCCCTATTACTATGAGAAAAAATAATGCATATATTAATTACATGAGATATCTACTCATACAAAATTTCAAATCAATTTCAAGTAGTTCTTTCTCTTGTTCGAATTTGAAAATTCTAGGATTTTAGTATTGTAATTGTCTCATCAGGCTTGTGGGACGTCAAAGCTTTATCCGCTCAAACAAGTGTCCAGTGTCAACGCCCGAACATGAAGAGCATAATTAGATCCTGCATTATAAAATCACAGGCCATACATGCCAAGGTTTAAGATCCAAATTTAAACTAATCCAACCCAGGTTCGAGTATTAGCTAATTTACACCCAGTACAAGCAGCAGGACAACGAAGGACATATCAAGACAAGAATGGGAAAGAGATAGGAAACTTCGTAAAGATTATATCATTGTTAGTATTATCCATAAATATTTAGTCCTAACAATAATGTGGTTGATGATTGATCTGCAAAGCTGAATAAATTAAAGTCTGGCCTTACAATGTTCAATCTTATTATTAGGTGGAATGTTGCACTCAAAAGAAGAACCTTCCTCATCCAATTAAGGTGTTAAAAGTGTCATATTCCGAGACTTAAATCTTTATTAATTTGTTATCAGAAAAGGATCTTTTTTAATCTGTTTATCTAATAATCGCTAACTGATTGCAAAGTGTGTGGTACCTCTTTATTTGCTTGTCCGAGTGCCTCGCACTCTCAAAGTAAAAGATGAACTTTTTTAAGGCAAGGTCCCTTGTTTCTTTAAAATATTCCCATCATTTTCATTCAAAGTTGTAATGAACTTCAACTACTTCACATTATACGCTTTTAGCATGCATTAAATTTTAATCAGAAATATAGGTATGGAGAAAGCAAGAGAATGATACAAGTAGATAACAGCAGATCACAGCTTAGAGTCTTAACGTTCAACTAGTTGGCACTTTATGGTATTTTTAATGAAGACATCTAAAATTTAAATCTTCTCTCTTTATTTGATCGAAAAGTAAACAACAACGGATCCATTACCAACTACCTAATTTAGGCCAAATTCCTTGATATTGTGGTAGTGAATTGGCAAATCATACAAAAGAATTTCAAATTTTTCAATTTACTCTTTGTATTAAAAATTAAAAAATAAACAAAAAGAAGAAGAAGAAATGCCGCATGAGCAAGAAAGCCAACAGACCTTGAATAGCATGTACAAATAGAAGATTTTTTTTAGAAAATTGTGAAAAAAAAAAAAAAAAAAAAAAAACCATATTGATTCATTGAAGGTTAGAATTGAAATTATCTTGCACAAGTTAATTATACAGACATTTTTTTTGTTGTTGTTTTGGATAGAACAATAAAAACTATTTTATACAACACTCCACTCACATGTATATTGAGTCCACCTACATGAGCCTCATATACATATGAGAATGATGTTACAATGTTGTATATATATCAGATAGAATAATGATTATCACACATCACAAGATAAAACCGTGTTTATTTCAATTAAAATTGTGAAAACATGATTTAGCCATTTCACAATTATAATTGATATCGTATTTTCAAACAAAAATTTCAAAAGTTGTGTACAATTATGTAACTAGTTGTATACAACAATAATTAGCATATGAGATATATATAATCTCACTCTCAACAATAATTAGCATATGAGATATGTATAATCTCACTCTCTAGTGCATGAGAGGTCTACGTGTATATTGATCAACAAAATATAATAGGAATGTTGCATTAAAATATATATATATATATATATATATATATATGTACTTTCCGGAAAATAGGAAACAAAAAACAAAAATCACAAAAACAAAAACAAAAACGCAATACCTCCAAGATATGTTCCGCAATACCTACCAGTTTAATAGAAAAGAAACAATAATAAATGAGGCCACTAAAATAAGGCATCATAATTTTGTAAAGGTCAAAATTCATAAAAGCTCGAAATGATGCTTGTAAAATAGCCTTCAATAATTGTTAAGGGCTTAAGGCAAGCAAGTGGCGGACAATTTAGTAAGATATGGGGACAACCTTTTTTTTGTTTCCCCAAGTGATGGAGGGATAGGCAGTAGTAGATATAAAGTAAAAGCCTTGACTTGACCCTGTCGATTCAAGACTAAGATGAGCATGAGAAATCGACAAATTCAGTTTAAAGTTGGCTAGTCTTTTCTGCTTAGTTGTTAGCTATCAAGTAACATGCAAACCTTTTCGCATAACGAAGGGCTTATTAGAGGGTTGTTTGTTGAATTGAACCTCCTTGTAGTCAGCAATAATCACTCAAACAAATCAACAAACACATTGGTGAGAGACATTTTGAGTAGAATGTGTCCAAATAATGTTTTACTAGTAATTAGTAGACTTGGCCAAATCACCAATAACTTGGAATTACCTTGGCTTCTTTATCTTATTCTTCCATTAAAGAAATATTGCTTTTACCTGATTTTTCTATTCAATACATTTTTGATCTATCGCTAACCTTCAAGCTCATTTTGTCTCCAGATAAGTTTAGAGACAACTTTTTTCCTAACTTATTGAGGTGGCAAGATGTGATTGCCTCAAAAAATTGTAATTGATGGAAAATAAATGTATATATGACTTCAATAATAATCAGAACATTACTTGTTTAATGACATCTATAAATATCAAAGGGGCATTGATCAATTGAAAATTCAAAGAAATTGCATATACCAGTAAAGTTCTATGAGAAGCGTATAAAAACTTTTTTTCCAGAGGAATGAACTCAATTATAAAACCAACAAATACAGAAAAATACAAGTACAAACACAAGGCATCTGTTAAGTAACAAACAGAGCAGCTACACGAGCAATACTTACACAAAATGATAGGCTACAAAATAATTCAGTTACAGCTTCCTACTCTTGTCTGAACCCAAAATCTTCACAAGCTAAGTTATACCATCCTTATCAAAGTCCAATAATCACCCCCATCTTTGCCAAAAACCTTTAGTCTCTTTTGCAAAAGATATACTGAGTTAGCCTTAAGTTCCTTACTTTCCCATGTGAGTTAATATCCTGCTGATCAAAGCCTCTTTCTTTCCAGCAACAGGAAGGTTGTGTGCTGTCAAGTAGTATTTCAACTCCACCACCGTCAAATCCTTCAACTGCAGAACAAAGAATTTAATATCCAAAAACATAGAGTAAATCCTAAAATCAATCTTCTACTGGCATTTAAATTCATTAGATTTTAAAGGTTTAATATTTTGGGTTTTTTTCTCTTTTGTTGTGGATAGTCAAATTCTTAAACCTGGCCCAAAACCTAGATGTCAAGATCCTTCATATTAGCTTTTCACATTTTCCACAATTAGGTACCACTTAACCAAATTTAGCTGAACCTAAAAGTCGCAACCTATTCTAATTTTGTGCAAATTCTTGTCAGGCGCAACCTATTCTAATCTCAATTCTACCAACTTCGCATGCAAAAACATGATTGAAACAGTGTGGATTTTTCTTTTCTAGATCAGAACAAACCACTAGGAATGAAGTAAAGATAATAAATAGACTTCAAATTTCACCTTCCCATTGTCCGCAAGGTCATCCCAATCATAGTTTGCAGACTCCTTAACCGCATTATCAGCAATAGCTTTTCGTTTTTTGGAGGTCTCGCTTGCTTTTCCATTTCTCACAAGTTCCTCCTCATCATAGTTGTCACCGTAGACAGAAAGCTTGAATTCTTCTACTGCACTAACTACCCCTGGTCTGCAGTCATGAATGCAAATATGGAAGCAAGAGTCACGGATTTTTCTTTGGTTTCATTTTTGTTTCTTTTCTTTTGGCAGTGAAGCAAGATTATCATACAGAAAAACATGTTACATTAAAGTCATCCTTACCTAGCCATGCCTTCTTCATCAGGGAGGGTTTCATCTATTGTTTCTGGGATGTCGGGCTCCTCCAAAGCCAAGGCCTGCAATACTGCATAGTGCCTCTGCAAGGCTGCAAAAAAATTACTTTGTAACATGAGGGAATCCCAAAAGAATTCTCAAGCTAGAGACAGGCATCAAATCCAGCTTCATGTTTCACTCTCTCAGAAGAAATGTTCATCTTCCATGACAATTGATAAGGGCACAAAATCCTAACAAAGGGTCTTGAAGAAAGTGATTGCATCCACAGAGTAAAAAATGCTTGAATGTGTCAAAAACTAGCAGATGAAAAAGAAGTTGGGGGACGCATACATAATTAGAGACACATTAAAGAAATAGCATTTCATGCATTAAACTATCAAAATTATCGGTAGTGTTATATCTTATTTTTGTTAATTTCACTTAACAGATGCACTGACACTTCTTATGGATTTGAACAGTCAGAAAAATATATAAATAAATTGAAGTTCAATATGATCAAAATCAAAACATTAAAGTCAGACTCAGTGAGACGAACTTTGACTAAACCTTTTCTATTTCAACGAAGTTAACTTGCAAAATCGCCAGCATAATTTTTCTTTTTTATTGCTAAATTACACTTGCAACATTGAACCTTGTGGGTTTTGTACTATCTGGATTTTAATAAGTCATCTCATTCAAAGGCTCTTCAGTCATTCGTCTCTCCATTTCAGCAGCATTGTTGCCTAGGTCATACCTCTCTTAGACCTTGAAGCTGTTAGTTCCAGCATATCATCAAATTGAATCTTAAAGTGTGAGGCATTTCAATTGAGTAAGCACCATATAGTACCCTATGTGTCTAGACGTGAGACTCATGTTAGTAGCCCTTTTCACCTAGGTCATTCAGACATTTGGGTTCCAATAGAAGTCCCCTTTGGGATTTAGGTATTTTGTTGATTTCTCGAGTCACTTACCTTTACCTTATGAAGGGAAATGTTAAGAGTTGTATTCTATTTTCAAATCACTTTATATGGAAATAATGACTCAATTTGATGCTTCAATTCTTGTTTTCAGTTTTGATAATGCTCATGAATACTTTCATACTGTTCTGTCTCAATTTCTTGATGACCATGGCATTACTTTTCAGTCCTCTTGTCCTTTTACCCCACAGAACAATGGTGTGGCAAAACGTATATTGTGACATTTGTTAGAAGTGGCTCAGGCACTCTTACTTCATATGAATGTTCATGAATCATATTGCATTGATGTTGTGCTAACCACTTGTTATCTTATCAATCACATGCCCTCTAGTGTCCTCTGTGGTCAGATCCCTTTTACTGCTTTGTCCCTTGATAAACCCTTATTCCAATTATCACCTAAGATTTTTGGGTGTTTAGTTTGATCATATCTTTAGGCCCTGGCGGTGCCAAACTCAATCCTCGCTCTCTTAAGTGTATTTTTCTTGGGTATTCACGTACACAAAAATGGTACAAGTGTTATTCTCCTGTATTTCGTCATCATTTTGTCAGTGCTGATGCCACCTTCCTTGAAACTAACTCATATCATTGGCTGCTAATCTTGGTTGGCCTTTGTTTCATTTTGTTAGTGCCAATGTCACCTTCCTTGAAGCTACCTCATATCACCGGCTGCTAATCTTGGTTGCCCTTTGTTTCAGTTGGATGTCAAAAACGCAATTTGCAAGAGGAATTGTACATGGAGAAAACACCAAGGTTTGTTGCTTAGGGGGAGTCTGCTAAGATGTGTAGATTAAGTAAAGCTATCTACAGCCTTCAATAGTCTCCTAGAGCTTGGTTTGGCAGATTTAGTGAAGCATTAGTCCAGTTTGGGCTTTACCGCTGCTAGTCTAATCATTCCATCCTCACTTCCACTTCTAAGAGGAAGATCTTAGTAATAGTTTATATTGATGAAACCCCAAGGGGTTGTTAGCTTGGTGGTTCATAAGGCTTCATAACATCCATGAGGTCCTACGTGTGAAACCTCTATCTAGCATCTTGGGGAGACATCCAAGGGATTTCTCCATGTAACAGGTGTTTGTGGGAGGGGGAATTGCACACACCCAAGGAATAGTCAGATACTCAGAGATTCAGATACCCTTGTTTCTCAATTTTTTTTTAAAAATTAATATTGATGATATTATTATCACAGGTGATGATAAAAAGGGAATTGCAGAAATGATAGAGTTCCTCCAAATTTCATTATAAAATAATGATATTTATAGTATTTATTGGGGATTGAGGTAGCACAATCTAAAAAAGGTATTAGATGGCTCTTTGGATTGTGAAGTATCTGAAAGCACAAACCAGTTGTGGACTTTTTTACTGATTCAGATTGGGCATGATCCCCCTCAGATAGAAGATCAACTACTAGATATTGCACCTTAGCGGGAAACT
This sequence comes from Quercus aquifolioides, assembly GCA_019022515.1. Classification (NCBI taxonomy): domain Eukaryota; kingdom Viridiplantae; phylum Streptophyta; class Magnoliopsida; order Fagales; family Fagaceae; genus Quercus; species Quercus aquifolioides. The sequence continues at coordinate 19,233,088 of CM032331.1, forward strand.
TGATTACTTGCAAAAGTAAGAAGCAGAGTGTTATGTTCCGCAGTAGTGCGGAGGCTCAGTATAGAGCCGTGGCTCATGGATCTTATGTGCTTATGTGGATTAAACATCTAATTACAGAATTAAAGCTTAATGTGTAGCTACCTTTGACTATGTATTGTAACAATCAAGCAGTGATTCATATTGCTTTGAATCCTGTGTGTCACAAGCATGTGAGAAAAGAATTATCAAAAGCCCCACATTGAAAAAATAAAAGATGTTATGCTTCTACCTCTATATAAATCACTATCCATCTAGAATACATTTAGGCTAGGTTTTGTATACGCCTAAAAATCTTTAGTCCAATGTTGTGATTGTTACTCGGCCCATTCACTCCCTCAATAAAACAAGTAATGCATGTAAGCTTGCTTTTCTTTCTTTTTGGTAAGCTAAAAAGTTTTTGGTAAGTAAGAAACAGGTCAAAACCGGTTTTGGCGGTTGAACCTCTAGTCCTTTGATTTTGATCAATTTTTATAAGATACTCTGTTTGTGGTGTGGACAGGATCAATATAGATCCTTGTTCATATTTGAACCGATCAGACTCGCAGGTCTAACACAGTTATTAGAACAATGAGAATTTCCTTTCAAGTGATATTCAATTTAAATTTAGACCTGAAAGGTAGTTACATGACAACCAGCTATTAGGAAATAAAATAATAAACCTTGAATATTATTTTCTTTTTTAAAGTTACAGAACTGCAATGCAATTACGCAACATACCAGGGTTAGAAAATTGGCATACTGAAAAATCTTTCAAATCGATACGTTTCATTAAAGCAGTAGCCTTCTCAATTTGATCACCAGTTGCTTTTGGTGCAGCACCATTTGAATCTGAATAAAGCTGCAAGATGTCACTGTATTTATTACTGATATGTTACTAGAAGTCAACTAACCAACTTAATTATTTCTCTTACCTCTTCAACATGTCTGATGTCTTCAGAGTACGGAAGATATATCATGTGCATTCCTGGCGGCTCAACCTGACCACCATGGCTGATAATCTCTTTCTGAGAATTTTTCAGGAAATTGGTAAGGCTAACCATAAAAGTAAAACTAAAACAATGTCAAATTTAAAAAAATAAACAAAATTCGTATTACAATCCACTTGAAATTTGAAATCAGCTCACTTTATTTTGTAATTTGAACTAGTACTTAGAGAAAAAAGTTGACTGAGAACCAGAAACTAGTTTCCTCCATTATGAAAAGCAAAGCCTTATTTTTTTTCAGATAAGCAATGAATAATTGTATTGATTATTTACAAAGAGTACAAATCAAGATATAGTTTGCTGGCTCAATACTCAACCATCCCCCATAAAACATCTCAAACGTATAAAGAATCCAAAAAGTCTACAATATTAGATGGTGTAACTCATTGCTTAACAACTGATTCGAGGGAGATCACATTGAGTTCAATGGAATAAAAATCTCACAACTGATAACTCCTGACCCTCAAAAGTTCTTTTGTTTCTCCTTCCAAAAGGTCCACATGAGACATAATTGTACTAAATTCAAACTCTTATCTCTGAAATAACTCGGTCTCTTTCTCTAATATTGAAGCTACCTCTGCACTGATTTAGGCATCATCCATCTAACATCAAATAGCACAAAGACAATACCTAAACTCCATAGCAATTGGACAATGAAATAACAAACTATCCATATTATCACTGCTTTAGTTACACATACAATACTAATCTACAATAACCATTCCTTGCTTAATTTGATTATCCATCATGAGAATTTTCCCAAAGGCACAATCCATACAAAGAATGTTAACTTTATTGGTACCCTTTCTTTCCGTATAGCCTTCTAAGAAATGAACTACTGATCTCTCTAAAGACCTTTGATGCAGGACAAAACCAAAATAGATACAACAACAAAATTGTAGAACCAAAAAATAAAACTAACCTAGGAATCAGCACCTAGGCTTACTTAAAATAGGCACCAAGCAAGAAAGCAAAACCTAGGAATTAGAAACCTAGTGTTGGCTGGAATTAGCACCAGACCATTGAGAAAGTTTAAATGGAATTTTATTAATCATGCCAACTGTCAAACTGTCTGTTGGAGGTGACAGGTGAGGCAGCCTCCCACCATAAATTTTATGAATCAGCACCAGCATAGAAATATGATTCCAATATGTTGTATCCTCTCCAGATGTGGAGTTCCCTTTATTCAATAGATCATTTCCTGCCTAGAGTGAAGGTCATCTGTCTGGTCTATATGGGATTTCGTTTATATGGTTACATTGAATTAGCCAAAACAGGAGTGTATAGCCTTTATTTGATGGGTCGGGGTACTACGCTTCTTGACACATGTAATGCTGGATTTGAAGGAATAGACATTCAAGTTGAATTCAACTCTTCTAGAGAAGAAGAATATCACATATGAAATAACAAATATACGAAGATAGTAAATATGCCAGAAAGTCAACCATGAGCAGGTGCAGGAGCAGTGAACACTTGGCGGGAGTTCCAACATAGGCATGTGCTAATTTTTTTAAATTGGGCTACAAGACCATGGCCTGAGTTGCTGAGCTACATGGCTTGGCTCTAACAAGCTAGTAATAAGGTTGGCTGGAGGCCAAATCCACGTGCTCAACAAGGAAATATCTCTTGTTTTTAATTTTAAATCTATTCTTGGTATAAGCTCACGACCTAACTGCAAGAACAAGACATTTGATACTCTTAATGACATCGTCAACGACCACTCAAAGAGGCTTTTAACCCGATTGCTATGAGTGAGTGTCAAGGCAAGTAAGCAACTATATGGCCCAGGCAGCGGTGACGGACTAATGGATGAGGTGGCCTCCCAACGGTGGCGAGTGACAGCTTCTATTGTATTTTGGAAAAAATGTGTAAGGTTAATTCTACTAACTTTAACAACGATTTTATTATACACAAATAATAATATGCAAATTAAGAATATACATACACAAGGGTTAAAAATTACAAATTCAAATTCTATCTAGACTCTATATTCCAACACTCCCCCTTAAGCTGAGGTATAGATATTGCACATGCCCAGCCTGCTTAGAATGGTATAAAAGCTATACTCAAGACTACCTTTAATTTAAATATTTGCTAATTTCTTTTCTGTTTTCACAAATTAAGTGTAGATTTTTTTTTTGATAGGTTCTAATTTAGTATAGATAATGGCATCATCCAGCTTCTCCTTGAAGAAATGACCGTAAATCTCAACATGTTTAGTCCTATCATGTTGTATAGTAGTGCGAGCAATATTAAAAGTACCTTGTTGTCACAATATAGCATAGGTTCTTGTGTATTAAACCCCAACTCTTTCAACACCAGCTTCACTCAAAGTTCACAAATATACCAAGAGCAATTGCACGAAATTCAACCTAGTGCTGCACTAGTCCTGCTATATCGGCTTGCATCTTGCTCTTCCAAGTGTCCAAACTTCCTCCAACAAAGGTACAATACCCGAGCGAGATCTTCTATCAGAAATAGAGTCTACCCAAACCGCATCTGTATAGGATTCTGCTAATAAGTGAGGATGATTGGAGAAAAGTAATCCTCAACTAAGACTTGACTTCAAATATCAAAGGATACGGTAAACAACATCCATATGGAAACTCAAGGTGCATGAATAAACTGGCTAACCACACTAACAAAATAAGCAAATCTGGACAAGTGTGAGAACAGACAAATCAATCTCCCGACGAGGTGTTGGTATCTCCCTTTATTGGCCAATACACCCTTTGGATCTTCATCCAATCTATGATTTTGCTCTATCAGGGTATTTCTAACCTTGCAACCAAGCATTCTTGTTTCTTATAAAAGATCAAGTACATATTTCCACTAGGATATGAATATACCTTGTTTAGATTTTGCCATTTTCCTATAAAATATTTCAAATCTCCAAGGTCCTCAATTTCAAATTCCCTAGCTAAATTTCCTTTTAAATTATTTTACTTCCTCAAGATCATTCCCTGTTACCACCATATCATCAACATAATCAATAAGAGCAGTAACCTTACCTAGAGGTGAGTGCTTGATTAAGAAAAGGTGTGATTACTCTGTGTTTGCATGTATCCATAGGCTCACATCATGCAACTAAACCGTTAAGCCATGCGAGATTATTTCAATCCGTACAATGATCTCTTCAGCTGTATACCTTCTTGTAAGTTGAAATACTCCTGGAACTTGGAGGAACATCCATATAAACCTCCTTCTAAATCACCATGGAGGAAGGATTCTTTTACGTAAAGTTGATAAAGTGTCCAGTTCAAATTGGCTGCTTATGACATAAGGATATGTTTGGAATTCATCTTAGCCACAAGAGCAAATGTCTCTTGATAGTCAATCCCATAGGGCTGAGTGTACCTTTGCAACCAGTTTAGTCTTTTACCTCTTTATAGACCCAGCAGCCTTTTGCTTAATTGTATATACCCATTTGCAACCCATTGTCTTTATCTCTTTAGGAAACTGGACCAATTCCCAAGTAATGTTTTTATGCATTACCCTCATTTCCTCAATCATAGCATCTTTCCACCTAGGTTCAGTAAGAGCATCATGTACACTACTAAGGAATATGAACTGAAGATAGTTGGGACACAAAGGAACAATAATGAGGTGAAAGACTTTGATACGAAGAGCAAGTGGTGGCAAGGTATCTCAATGGTTTAAAGCCGTCCATGCAAGGTATCCTCATGTTACACTGGCTTTCGACTGTTTACAAGCCTTATAACCAAGCCTTATTGGTGGAGAAGCAACAAAATCGAAGTTTTTCCACGCATGGAAAGCATGTTCAATACTACTTCAAGGCTGATTCTTTGACTTCAACTGATGGTATAGGTGGCAATCTTGATGAGAAGCAAGCAAGAACCACTAAGTTTCTTGTGCCTTCATCCAACCAGCCCAATCCCAACATTGTGGTTGCTAAAAAACAGCCCTAATGGGTAAGCTTCAAGTGATGTGGTGAACCTGGTCACCTATCTTTGGGTAGTACAAAAACCAATGGGAAACTGCAATAAAGCATCTTGTTGGAGGAGATAGAGGAGATGACGAAGGAAATTGAGTCACCTATTTATAATCAGCACCAAAAGTGAAGAAATTGGAGGATATTTTGAAGTTGAAGAGGGCTTAGCTAGCTTGGTGTGTGTTTGGGTACAGCTTATAAGCTAGCTTATTGCTTTTTAGCTTCTATGTACAGCTTTTTAAAACCTCACTTTTTCTTACTTTCTCACTTTTTCTAAGTACAAGTATAGTTCATATTCTAGATGAATCAATGGGGGAGAAACAACAGAATGGGAAGAAGGAGACGATGGCAGTGCCTCTGAATCAATGTCAGAATTAGGCGGTGGATGGTCTGGTGGGTCAGCCTGGCACAACAGCCATGAGGGGAGGGGAGGGGAGAGCAAGGAACATTAATTTGGGTATTAAATTAGGTGAGAAATTACCGGTACAAAATCAATCAAGATCTCCGTTAAGTTTCAGTTTGAATTCAAATAAAACTGAAAATGGTAAGGGGCGTGATTTGAGGGATACACGATGGACTGGGAAGGGATTAATAGTGGAGGTGGCTGAGAACGGAAAGAGACGTGTTTTGTGGGACAAGTCCAAAGGTGGAAAAATTTCCTTTAAATGGGTGAAACGGAGTGCTACTGAACAGAATGTGAAGGTGAGTATCGAGTTGGGCCCAAAACAGCCCATAGCCCACTGTGATTCTAATTTAAGCCCATCGAGTACAAGCCCATGCATTTTAGAGGCTGGAGAATGCTCTAACACTCTTTTAGGCCCACTCTCATATACATTTAGTCCCGATGAGACTGAGGAGAATATAACGGTCTGTAAAACTGGGTTAGCGACGCCGGTGATTCTGTCGAGGACCGATGATGATGAGAGGAGCATCTCGGTCAATCAGTTGCAAGTGGTTTTGCTGGTAGGGGCGACGCAGACCGAGTCAGAGGGAGTTTCGTCAATTCATTAGTGTTGGGTTTCGCCGGTGGAAGTGTCGGAGTGCACTGATTCTTGTCGGAAGATGGGTTTCACGGTTAGCTCTGATCGGAACAGTATTTTGGGCTATAATATGCTGTTGGGTGGGTTGCTTTCTGTAGGTAAGAGGTCGGTGATTCTTGAAGTTGTGCCGCGATTGATTGGATTTTCTTTTCCCGATGTTTTTGTGGAGATTTTGCGAGCTGGGTCAATGGGTTTTGGTGTTTCGGGTCAGGAGGTTAGTTCTTTTTCTAGTAAGGAACTTTTAAGTCTTCCTAGGGAGATCATGTATGTGAAGGATGCAGTTGATTTTTCTGTGGGTTTTGGTGAAACAAAAGTGTCTGATTGTTTACCTCTGCAAATCATTGATCCGAGTGTGTCAACAAATTTGGCAGAGTTGGAAGAGCCCACTGAGGTATTGAGTATTGAGAATAAGCTAGATATTTCTGGGTGGGTGAAACACAGAATTCCTGGATTCAGTAAATTGGTTGGGTTGTCAACGACTCGACATGAAAAGTTGTGCATTGCTCTCTTACAGAGGTTAGAAACTGAGATGGAAGCAGCCAACGTGTTACACAGGAAAGAAACAGGTAGCAAAAAAGTGGTTAAGTCCAAAAACAAGGGAAGTAGAGAGTTGCAAAAATTGATCTGTTCGGTGAATTATGACAGGAGATAGAGGGTGGTCTTGTGTTGGTGTCAGTAGTTGGGGATAGTGTTGTGTTTATGAAGATAAAAATGATTTCATGGAATGCTAGAGGGTTAAATGATCCTCGGAAACGACTTGTGGTGAAGAATTTGTTGCGGGAGTGGAAGTGTCATGTTGTTTGTTTACAAGAGACGAAAATTGCTAGCATGAATAGACAGATGGTTTGTAGTTTGTGGAGCTGTCCTTATGTGGATTGGGCTGTTTTGGAGGCTGATCGGACTGCTGGTGGTATTTTGCTTATGTGGGATAAAAGGGTTTTGGAGAAAGTGGAGGTTATGGTTGGTACTTTCTCAATTTCGGTAAAGTGGCAAGGGGTGGGGGACGGTTTTATATGGACATGCTCAGGGGTTTATGGCCCCAATGAGAATGTTGAGAGGGGTCACATGTGGGATGAGTTGGTGGGTATTCAGCAGTATTGGAGGTTACCGTGGTGTTGCTTTGGGGATTTTAATATTGTTCGCTTTCCTAGTGAGCGTAGGGGTGAGACACGTTTGACATTGGCTATGGAAAAATTTTCTGAATTTATTGAAGATCTTAACTTGGTTGATTTGCCTTTGGAAGGAGGTAGCTATACATGGTCAAGTGGTACTGATCAACCAGCGATGTCTAGGATTGATAGAGCCCTGGTCACTCCAGATTGGGAAGACCATTTCCCAGATGTTATTCAAAGGATCTTACCCCGTCCTATTTCAGATCATAGTCCAATCCTTTTGGAGGCAGGGGGAATGGCAAGGGGGAAAAGACCATTCAGATTTGAAAATATGTGGTTGAAGACGGAGGGATTTGTGGATAGAGTTCAATTTTGGTGGAGTCGGCATTCTTTTGTAGGTACACCTAGTCTTGTGCTTGCAAAAAAATTGAAGGCTCTGAAAGAGGACATTGTGCAATGGAATCGTCGAGAGTTTGGTAATGTAGAGCATCAAAAGAAACAATTTTTGGAGGAGCTGAAAAAATTAGACGCCAAGGAGGGGGACTTTGGTCTCACTGATGGGGAGAAAGGTCATAGGGCAGCTTTGAGGTCCCAAGTGGAGCATCTTCTCTCCTTGGAAGAAATTTCCTGGAGACAAAAATCTAGGATGTTATGTATCAAGGAAGGGGATAATAACACCAAGTTTTTTCACAAAATGGCTAACTCCCATAGAAGGTTTAATCATCTAAGGACTTTGGAGGTGGATGGGGTGGTTTTTGAGGAGGAATCCGAGGTAACTAATCAGATAGTACAATTTTATAAAACTTTGTACAAGGAGGCTGAGGGGTGGAGGCCTTTTGTGGAGGGTTTGGAATTTGATCGTATTGGGGATATGGAGAGGGTTTGGCTTGAAAGGAAGTTTGAGAGAGAGGAGATACTTCAAGTTGTAAGTGAATTGGAAGGGGACAAAGCTCTAGGACCGGATGGGTTTACTATGGCATTTTATCATCATTGTTGGAGAGTAGTGGAGAAAGACGTCTTAGCGGTCTTTGAAGAGTTTTTTCAACATTGCAAGTTTGAAAAATCTCTTAATGCTACATTCATTGCATTAATTCCTAAAAAGAATGATGCCTCTAATATTAGAGATTTCCGACCTATTAGCTTGGTGGGGAGTGTGTATAAAATTTTGTCTAAAGTTTTGGCAAATAGGCTGAGAGTGGTTTTAGATCAATTGATTTCTGAGACTCAGGATAGCTTTGTGGGTGGGAGACAAATTCTTGACTCGGTTCTTATTGCGAATGAGTGTGTGGATAGCCGAGGGAAGAGTAGGGTTCCTGGAGTCATTTGTAAACTTGATATTGAGAAAGCCTATGATCATGTGAACTGGGAGACTTTGCTGAATTTGTTGAATAGAATGGGCTTTGGAGTGAAGTGGTGTAAGTGGATCCGTTTTTGTATCTCCACAATCCAATTCTCTATTTTGATCAATGGGTCCCCAGCTGGTTTTTTTGGTAGTTCGAGGGGTTTAAGATAAGGGGATCCGCTATCTCCTATGCTGTTTTTGATTGTGATGGAGGTGTTTAGTAGGATGTTGAGAAGAGTGGAGGGAGCTGGCTTGATCCGTGGTTTTAAAGTTGAGGGTAGGAGGGGTGGTGGAGAATGTGTTACACATCTATTATTTGCAGACGATACTATCCTATTTTGTGATGCAGATGTGGAGCAAATTCTTCATGTTCGGTTGTTGTTACTTAGTTGTCAGGCGGTAACAGGTTTGAAGGTTAATGTGCATAAGAGTGAAATGGTTCCAGTAGGGGAGGTTGATAATGTGCAAGCTCTGGCCGAAATTTTGGGTTGCAGAGTTGGAAAGTTGCCTATGTCTTATCTTGGTATGCCGTTGGGGGCTTCACATAACTCCCCTTCAATTTGGAATCCTATTTTGGAAAAATTTGAGCGGAAACTAGCCGGGTGGAAGAAGCTGTATTTGTCCAAGGGGGGGAGATTGATGTTACTTAAGAGTACGTTATCTAGTCTTCCTACCTATTTTCTATCATTATTCACAATTCCTACTCATGTGGCTAATAAAATGGAAAAGTTGCAAAGGGATTTTCTATGGGGTGATAGCAAGACTCATCTGGTTGGATGGGATAAAGTTTGTGCGCCTATAGCCAATGGTGGCTTGGGGATAAGGAAACTTACTACTTTCAATAAGGCCTTATTGGGGAAATGGTTGTGGCGGTTTGGGAAGGAAGAGGATCGGTTATGGAGAAGGGTGGTAGCTTTAAAATATGGGGAAGAATGGGGGGGGTGGACCTCAAAGTTGGGTAGGGGAGTTCATGGGTGTGGTTTGTGGAGAGGTATTCGTATGGGATGGGAGGATTTTAGCAAAAATTGCCAGTTTGTTGTTGGGTTGGGAAATAGAGTGAGGTTTTGGCAGGATGGGTGGTATGGGGATCAACCTTTTCAATTGGCTTTCCCAAGGCTGTATGCTATTGTCATTGATAAGGAGGTATCTGTAGAAGCTTCTCTGTCAAGGCAGGGGGCGGAGGATAGAAGAAGTTGGAATGTTCGTTTTATTAGAGAATTTAATGATTGGGAGATGGATGAAGGGCTGCATTTTCTTCATATATTGGGAAATAATACTCCTCCAATGGCTATGGGAGACCGGTTGAGATGGAAGTTGAAGCCTAATGGAGATTTTGACGTCCGATCATATTATAATAAACTAAGGGACTCTCCCTCAATTGTCTTTCCTTGGAAAGCTATATGGAAAGCAAAGGCCCCTAGGCGAGTTTCCTTTTTTGTTTGGTGTGTAGCTTGGAATAAGATCCTAACAGGTGATAACTTGAGATTGAGGAAATTGGTTTTTGTGGACTGGTGTATAATGTGCCGACATTGTGGAGAGACGGTCGATCACTTACTTCTTCACTGTGAGATGACCTATCGGTTATGGAGCTTTGTCTTTATAACTTTTGGCTTGCCTTGGGTTATTCCTAGATCGATTCCAGAGCTACTTTTTGGCTGGTGGAATTGGTTGGGGAAGCAATCGTCTCAGATTTGGAATTTAGTTCCGTTGTGCATCCTGTGGTGTATTTGGAAGGAACGGAATCGGCGGACTTTTGAGGATTTGGATAGTTCTGGTGATCAGCTGCTTGCTTCTTTTAGTGGAACTCTTTTTGATTGGTCTCGGGCATGGGGACTCACGACTAGTGATTCTCTCCCTTCTTTTCTTAGCTCTCTTTCTCTTTGTAATTAATATGCTGTTAGGCTTTCTTTTTTGTTTTTTCTTTGGTTTCTTTTTCTTGTATTTTCTAGGTTTGCTCTATGTTCTTCATGCATAGAGTAGCCTTTCGTATATATAACATTCTTACTTATCAAAAAAAAAAACACACTTTCAGCAAAAAACTAAATAAGTTGTTCCCAAACAAACACTTAGCACTTTTTTTTTTATAGGTAATGAAGAAGACTTAGCACTTATGATGAAGACTCCCCTTGTACCAAATCTTGAAACCAAGTAAGATTGACTGAGAACCAACATTTTCTATACTACTTGTAGCATTTAAGGAAGAATGTGCTATTTAATTTTAGAGGGGGAATCCTCTAACGTAAGGAATTTCAACATGGCAATTCCACATGCATGGTGACATGGTCAAGTATTCCACATGTGGGGAATTACTTCTTGTACTTTCTTTTAAACATGATTGTTTTAGACATGTTAACAGTTTTAGAAATGTGGTTAATTGTTGTAGTAGTTAGTGCCAACTATAGTTTGTTAGTTAGATAGGGATGAGGTCCACATGAGGTCAACATAACCAAATCCTTGGTGAATGGCCCCATTTGGTATGGCAACTCAAACATATGTTTTCAGTTTTTAAACAACATTACACATATTTCCACATACTTTTTCACCCACACGTATTTCCACACATGTTTTCAAACAACAAAACACATGTTTTTAAGTGCATACACCAAACACCCCCTAAATAGTGAAGGTTCACCATTGTAATCTCACTTTATGATTGTATGAGAATTTCCTTTGTGATCAGAAATGACATCTGAGATCTCTCTCTCTCTCTCTCTCTCTCTCAACTCAATTTTCTCTCTTTCTTTGAAGCATCAAATTTTTCTTTTGCATCAGTGAACTCTCAATCATAAAGTTGAAATCGGCATTTTTAAGATCATTGTTTGAGTTATCCCACACCATTGGCATAAAAGACATGCATTCAGCTGTAAATTTTATAGATTTTCTCTCTCAGAAGTATCTCTTCCATTCAATAAAATCTCATCACTTATCAAAAGCTGGTTGTTTGGTTGCAACTGTGTTTAGTCACAAGGGCTAATGCTTTTCTAATGGATGATAATGACTGCTGTCAGTTGCCTGATGATGTTTTATTTGGCGTGCAATATCAAAGTTTAGAACCATTAAAAATGAGGACGTACCAAGTCGATTATTACTGAGCCATAGAAAAGAATGCTTATATCAAGAAGATAATGCGTAACAAAAGAATATTTCAACTCAAATAATTCTGACCTAAGTTTTGAAGTGAAAGAGAAAAACCAGGAAGGAAGAATGCAATTGAGACAGTTTTGCAGCTGTGACCATTGTTAATAAATGATGCTGATAACTAAATATTCCTGCCATATTGATTTTGAGGGTTCAAAGACACTGATGTAGTGTAGAAAATTAAATATAATTGAGCAATAATGGGTACCAGTTAACAATGAAAGTAACTGCAAAGTATGATGTACAGGTGGAATGTTACTGATTTTAGAAAAATATACATCAATATAAAACTCCTCTGAAAGTATTTACAACTTACTTGAGCAATAAGGGCAACCAGCTGAGGATGAGAAGAACTGCCATAAAATGCAACTGCAAATCTGGAAACAATAAAAACATCAAAAGTTGTAGTGCACAATAACTTGTGACAGATTCTAACTTCAATACCATCCAACACCAATCTTTAAGTAGTTAATCAACAAGTTGTAATACAACTCAAGTCAAATAAACAGCTAGGCGATCAAGAATGCATCAAGTTTGCACGGTTGCATGTGGCATGCTAATAAAATGTTATTAAAAGAAAAAATAAGGAAAATGCATCATCCAGTAGTAAAATGTCAACCACGCTGAGAACAAAATTTCATGACTAACATATATAAAAGATGTCAACAACAATATATCAAGAACCACAACAAATCTATGTAATAGATAGTGGTCAAAGTTAGAAAAATTATACTGCCGTAGTATAAAACATTGTATGCTATAAGTACTAACCGCTCGAGCCGTAACATGGATCTGTGCAGGGCAATGAAAATGCAAGTACTACCAAACACTTCCTGTAACAAAAAAACCAACAACAGAACCATCCATCATAAACTACAACAAAAAATTGTCCAAGAACCAGAGTAAGAAAAGCTCACAGCAGTGTTGGTTGCAGAAGGTTCACATGGAAAGCACATTATGCAAATTTCAAAATACGTAAACATCATTCATATAACGGCAATTGTGTTAGTGTTGCTATTATATCACTAATCACAGCACAAAGTATCACATCTATGCTAAGTAAAGAATCGATATAATTATAAATGTTCTCCGACCAGCAAGGACAAGAAGAAGAAGGGAACTGGGAGCATCATTAGCAAGAAAATAAATGAGTACATATCCGGTAGTTATATGTTAATTTGGTTGCCCAAGTTTCAAGACTTGCAATTAACTCCCAATAACTTATGAATCGCTGTCAAATTGGCCCTTTTGATAGGATGCATGTTGACCATTAACTTCCCCAAATGACCATGTTGTATTGGTAATTTTTCCCTCTTTTAATATATTAGCCTTTTAATATAGTTTGCCAAAATTTCCACCCCATTTTTCCCTTCAAACCATCTCCTGTCCATTCTCTCTCTCTCTCTCTCTCTCTCTCTTCCTTTGCGCCCATTCCCCACAACCACCACTATTAGCCTATACTGTAATCATCACATCTGAGCTCAGAAGATCCCCTTCAGTTTCAGTCACCACTGTTTGTCTCTGATTGTTGTCACTACCATCACCAACCATTCACTAGATTTCCTCTATGTCGAAGACAAGATATGTCAATTTTTCCCCTTTTCTTTGATTTTCTCCTATTTTCCTTCCATCTCTAGGTTTGAAACACAGGCCAGCGACGAGGTTGGATTTGTTTTGGCTGCTAGTGGTGGTATATTTTAGGTGTAGGGAAAATGTAGACAGCATTTCACAATGGTTGGGGTTCCAATTCATGGGTTTCTAGAAAATGAATTTTGTGGGGTTTTGGGTTTGTCTTGGGGTGGTGACTTGAGGGATGGTAGTGATGGCATTTGTCATGTGGAGAGAGAGAGAGAGAGATCTTTTGAGATTAAAAAGGGCTATACAAAACCCACATTTTTTCAGAGAGATTTCAGATTAAGAGTAGGGATGATGAGTTGTCAAAGAGGGATGCATTTTGTTGACTAGTGCATTATGTGCCGTTGTAATGGGGAGACGGTGGATCATTTGCTACTTCATTGTGGTAAGGCTCATAGGTTGTGGAGTTTGGTGTTTAGATCTTTTGGGTTTTCATGGGTCTTGCCAAGAACGGTTGCAGATACTCTCTTTGGTTGGTGGAATTGGCCTGGAAAACACTCGTCTAGTATTTGGAATCTAGCTCCTTTGTGCTTAATGTGGTGTCTTTGGAGGGAGCGGAATTGGAGGACTTTTGAGGACTTGGAAAGCTCAAATGACCAATTATTGGCTTCTTTCAGTGGCTCCCTGTTTGACTGGTCTAGGGCTTGGGGAATCACCTCTAGTGACTCTCTCCCTATGTTCCTTAGCTCTCTCCTTTACATTTGGTATCTTTCCCCTTTCTTTTTTCTCTTCTCTTAATATGCTCAATCTGTACTGTTCTCTCTGCCTTATGTTTTTATGCATAAGGCAGTGTTCTTGAATATATATCCTTATTACTTATCAAAAAAAAAAAGTTGTCAAAGAGGGAGGCATTAGTGCTGACTAAGTAACAGAGAGTAGAGAGAGAGAGAGAGAGAGTAATTTTGGATTATTCTGTATTTATTTTCTTTTTTAATCTTTTTCTAATTTTTTGAAGAAAAAAAAATAGCATAATTTTGGGGCACCTAACATTCAACAGTTAACAAATCCTAATGGAAAGGCCACACTGATAGAAATTTGAGATTCAAAAGACCAATTACAAGTTTTGAAAAAGAACCAAACTGACAGCAAGGCTAAAGTTAGGAGTAAAATGTATCTGAACAAAAAATTTATTTTCATAATAGACTATTTTATAAACGTGTGTTCTATCTGTTGAACCATGACCTGAGCACCTCACGAGCCACATCATCAAATAAGCAACTAATAGAATTGTGATATGCGTTTGACAACAAATAATCAACCAATAAACTAAAAAGAAACAAGCAGCACAAGCAAGAAAAAAAAAACATATATTTCAGTACCATAACAGGATCAGAACAAAAGCAACCTCATCACTGGGAAAAATAAATGTCGATGGCCTCAAGTTATGATAATCTTTCAAGCAACTTAATGGCTTGAATCCTAGAAGACGAAGATGTCCAGTAGAAATTCTTTTTATCTCTGATAGCTCCTCCACTGAAATTTTAATATTCTCACTAGAGAGAGTGGAAAAGTTAGACCAAAATTTGAAGAAGAAAACTAACATGACAGCATTTACAAGAGAAAGAGAGAGAACATGCAATGTATCTATTTGCATAAAAAATAAAGTGATTCCATGAGAGCTACCAACAGAACCAGTGGGATTACAGATGCTACTAGAAGCGTTAAAAGTTAAAACACATTGCATAACTAATTAGCCTTTTACTCAATATCATATTTATATCAGGTTTAAATGAAGCTATCCTAATCTGGGAAGCAAAAAGAAATATATATTATAATTTAGTTTCATTTAATTTTGGGAGTCAATTGTGTTTTTATTGGTCACCTGTATTATATTTCAAGTCTATGTAGTTAGGTATATTAGTAATTTTATATAACTTCTAGAGTCAAGAGCCTTTTTTATGGAAGGGGTTTAGCTCCAAACAGGTTTGGAGCCTTCGGCTCTGACCACCAATCAAAAGATGACATGTTTCTCATCATGTGCAACGCACATGACTCACTTATTTGGTTGGGTTAAGTAAGCCATGTGCATTGCACATGACAACCACTAATGTCACTTCCTATTGGTAGTTGGAGCCAAACTTTGTCCCTTTTTTATTCATAAGTTACATGCATACCCAGCGGGTCTTGAACCCATAACCTAACCCTCCACCTAGAAATTTTAAGGAGAAAATGTGTCAGTTGAGCTAGAGCCAAGGGTATTTTTGTAATTCAATAAATGGGATTTCCCAAGTCATTTAAAATTAGGTTTCCTCAATTAGAATTAGAATTAGGGTTTTCGTAGTTAGATAGGATTAGGATTTACTCCTTGTAGTCTATATATGCCCAATATTATAATTCTTTACAATTCGATTGATGATAAAATTTCACGTGGAAGTATTCAAATGGTCTGGTGATGGCTCCAGCCAACCCTAGATGCAAACTCCTAGATGCAAATGAGTCACTATATTAGCAAATTAGTGAGCATGTTAATCTCAAATTAGAGTGTTGATTGCAGAATATTTTGTAGTTTAGGTGCATATTGCAAACAACAATCCCATAGTTTAGACTGAGAATAAGTAGACCATATTTAAATGCTATGATAGGTTTAGTATAACTTTAGGGGCTATTGATTTCTTTGGAGTATAGAAATTTTAAGGCGTTTGAGTATGGTTCCCAAGCAAACCCTGATGGAGAAGGATCTTCTCTCCCTGTCTTGGTCTTCTATTCAGTCCAGCTGAGTCAAATCTCCTCCATTACAGTCAATAATTCAAAATCCCCTATGTAACAAGTATATTGCCATAGCAAATTCATAGGCAGTTTTTCTCATCAATCCAAGGGCTTTTAAGCAATCTAGTTTGAGTTATAATCAAGCCCTGTTATGACCCTAACTCAATGAGGCTTTTAATTTTTTTTTTTTTTTTTTTTTTTTTGAATAAGTAACGAAGTTATATTAATGATAGAAAAAGGATCCCAAGTACACGGGGTATACTATATGAACAATATCGTCAATCACGCAAATTACAATGCTCAATCAAATCTAACATAGAGAAATTAGAAATTGCAATGCTACTATGTATATTTCAAATTAGAAACCTAACACAATCTGATTTATTACTTTTACTCTACAAACTGACAACGCTACTATTTATCCAGGAAATCACACCCCTATGCTGATTATATCTATATATTATTTCTTAAACTAGAACTATTTTCTAGTGTTGCTTTGAATAGAGCCTGACAACAAAAATTAAAGTTTAAACTGAATTCTGATCTAAATCAGAACTATTGTACCATAAATGTACACCTAAAAGCATCAGAATCACAATAATAAAATTATTGAAGCACACATTCTCAAAAAGAACAAAAGGATTATTAAAGCATACCTTTCATTTCTTCAGAATGGCATAATTAAATAATCATTGCCAAGGAGCAATGCAGCAGAGATGAATTGATAAATAACATCACAAACTACAGATCTATAACACTGCACTTCTATTATGCTATTATAATGGAAAAAGCAAAATCCACTTACTTTTTGTAAGGTTGGTAGCGTTTAAGAGGTTCTTGCACCAATGCACCAGTATCCGAACAGATGAAAGATCTTTCAGCCTATGCAAGATCAACACAAAGAACTAATTAAAATCTGGGTAACAGCATTACTACAAACATGAAAAACATTAAATGACAGGCAAAAAGTATGAAACGCCATATCAAAATCATTTTAATAAGCAGAACCCACCCACCCTTTAAAAAAAATTAAAATTAAAATAAATAAATAAACAGTATCCTTTCTGGGCATTTGAGAATTTCCAACATTCTAGAGATGTTTTCATAGAATCACTCACCAACGCCCATTTGTGTAGTCTAATCACAAAATCCACATCAGTTGGTCTTAATCATCAACTTTCTAGAATCACTCAATTCAAGACTCTTTTTTCTACAACTAAAAAAAGATTAAATGAGAAAAAATACTCATTGGTCTTAATCATCAACTTTCTATAATCACTCAATTCAAGACTCTTTTTTCTACAACTAACAAAAGATTAAATGGGAAAATATACTCAAGTTCTAATTGGGTATACACGAGAATCTCTTAAGGAATTAAAATCTAAAATCTATTAGCTACCAAATCAACTAAAGGAAAAGAAGCTCCACCAACGACAGCTGAACTGAATACATAGATCACATGAGATCCAAATTCCAGTTTAACCTCAAAAATAGACTTCTCAACACCCTCACAAATACTTTTTTTCCCCCTCTATCCAGATCAGCCACATAGGGAAAATAGGGACTGCACCCCAACTATACGCCATCAAAAGAAAATTTAATAGGGTGGTATCACCTTCAAGGGACGATTGCTAACAGAATCAAGCCAGGTAATTGCTCCTGCAAAACCGAGGGTAGCACAGTTATTAACTGTGTATACAAGGTGATATGCAGAAACTCACTTTTTGTTTAACGACTAAAATTTATCACAAAATGGTGACACATACCTGGAACAGTGGGACGTATCAAAGCATATGTATTCAGTTCAATTGATAATCCATTAGCAATTGAAAATGCGATTTTTCTAACTATGCGCTTCGTGAACATACGCTTTCTCAGCTGATCCTTCATATCTTCCAATCTGAAATTGGAATATAGATATTTTATGGGAATATACTTTTTTTTGATGGTTAGAACAATGGGGGAGGGGGGATCCAAATCCTGGTCCTCCTAATAAAGGAGAGGAGGGAGTGCCACTGAGCTACAAGACTCTTGGCATAAAGTGGGAAAATACTTAAGACTAGGAAAAGGACTTGACAATATAAATTCCAGCATCAATATTGAATACTCTAACATCTTCAACCCAATATAAAAAAACCTGACCTGGAGATTATATCAATGTAGCATGTTGTGTAAATTTCATGTGAAGGAATATATTTGAATGACAAAATCACATTTCTATTACTGTTTCAAATATAACCGCGATTAATACTTATCAGAAGTTGATGATTATTTATGCATCACAAGGTGCAGAAAACAGTAGAAGCATTGATATGTTTCAGCCTTTCAGGAATACCTTTGATTTTTTTATTTAATCTTTTACATTGAAATTATGTTGCAAAGTGTTGCAAAAGGACTAAGGAGTTCAGTATGATGGTTCTTCAACAGGTACATTGCACCATTGTCAAAAACATTACACTCTTTTGCATTCAAAGTACATTGCACTATTTTCAAAAATATTGATGTTCATTATTATTTCTTTATCAACAAATATGCTCAATGTTCATCTAAACTTTTCTATAGCTTTCTTAGTGTCAAACCATTTTCTGCTTAAAAACTTGATGTTCCTACAGCTCTTGAGATATCGTCAACTTCCCATAACAATAACTCTTTTCAAATTTAAAGAAGCCAAACAGACTTCAGAAATCAAAACTTTAAGAAATTTAAGCAATGTCAGATTCATAATGCACCAATCAGTTCCCCCACTTCAAATATGATATGTGGTAGTCCTGAAAACTGCACATAAGAAAGAGTGGTGATAGTTACACACTGTGTGTACGAGACAGATGAAATCGTGTTTTGAAAACACAATTTCGGTTAAAATTGTGAAATCATGTTGTCAAAACACAATTTCAGAAGCTTTGAACGGTAGTGTGTAACTAGTGGTATGCAACAATAATTAGCGCATAAGGAATACCATTAAGAAAAACTAGATAGGAAGGCATACTTCTCTCCCACTGAGGGTAAAAACTGAGCAAGGTCATCCCCTTCCAATCCAATCAAATCCTGTAACAAATAAAGTTTGAAGTAGTAAGCAATGTAACTAATCTAATCAGACAAGAAAGTCACTCAATAAATCAAAATAAGCTATGTCCATACAGAAAAGAAAAGTGAAACATTGAACTCCTCATCAGGCTGACTCAAGGGAAGAAGTTCAATTGAGATGCCTAGATCTTGGGCATCCTGTGGGGAGAGAGAAGAGGAAAGTATCAGTGACTTTCAAAAGATTAAAATCCCTTTAAAGAAAACCGTTAAACAATGAAGCACGTGCAAATAAGTACTTTAGCTCTCTGCAATGTGGTTCTTGTCATATCTATTTTTGTCGCTCCCTTGATATTCCCAAAAGGATCATCTTCATTTGTAAAAAGAAGTATCCGTTTATCAGCTGTCTTTGCAGATCTGAGATAGGTTATCTGACAAGTATTAAACTCACAGAGGGAGAGTCATAGGACATAATTAATTTTTTGTACTTGGCAAGCTACAAGAAAGTTCAACAGAAAAATGAACAGCAGTAACAAAGTAGAATTACCCTTTACGCAGAAGTGCTTGTGCTACCCAAAGAGCATTGTAAAGAGAATTTTCTCGAGTCCCAGAGATAATACCATTCTGACTCCCAATTTCTTTCATAAACCTTTCTGCATGAAAAACATTCCAAAAACCGGGCTTGCCCTCAGTACTCCATCAAAGAGGCACACAGTCAATAGAACTACACTCATTGAAATGCAAGCAGCACTAAACTTTATCCTCAAAGCTCAAAGGATTATATCTATAAAATATGAATATTAATGGTAGAAAAGCAACTTGCATTAATAATAAAGAATGATAAGTTGTTTCTCCAGGAACTAAAACAAATATTTAAGGATTTTTTATCAGTATTTCACATGTTTTCCATCAACATCCACGGATGGTTTATATTTATAATATTATACTGAACAACCATGTCAAAAAAAAAAAAGCAATTACCAAGAACAAGCTGACAACAAAAACTAAAAGTGATTAAAAAGCTTTGACACCCTCAAGGCCTCAAGCTCTTTCTTCGTGGAAATTCTTTGTAATCTCTTAAAAGTTTTATTTATTTTAATCAGTGTATTACAAAAGCACTCAATGGCTCATGAACTTTCACCTTCATCCTCCACCCTATTCATATCACGGAAGAAATACGACTTGAGCTCAAGTCCATTGACATCATAATCTCAAAGTCATCCACAGAAGAATCAAGCATCTTCCCAGCTTCAATTAAAGTAGCTCTTTTGTTTTGGACTTTCATCATAATATCTAAGAACCATCCAGAAAAACAAAACATCTCTAACAGACAAAAAAATTGGAAGTAAAATTTTATTGTTGTGGGTTTAGCTACCTTAAACATAGTTGATTCCACACATACATAATCAGGCAACCACCAAAAAAGAAAGCCTATTCTTCCTGCATTACGTTAAAAAAATTAAATAAAACTAGAAACACATGAAACTAATAATTGATGTACCATCCCCAAGATCACTTTTGTAAGAGAAATAAGATTGAAAACGGAATAAGAAGGCAACTGGAACAGGCTCTTTATTTTTCATTGGTAGGAAACAAAAGCACGTAGTGAACGGGCCTCATTAATATCCAAATAGCATAAAAATAGGCTCATTATATCCCAATTGTATATGAATGTGAAAATAGTATATCCAACAAAGAGAAGCCACGAACAAACTATGACATTCACCATTATCAGCATGAAACACAAATTATTCAGCCTAGAACTTACCCTCTATGCAATCCAATTCTTTTATAAGCCTTGCTGTTGGCCTGTCTAGATACTCCCTTTCAGCAACATTAAATATAAAAACACCATTTAACTCCTGCAAATTTTTCTTTTCCCTCTGCAAAAAATTCAGAAAATAGGATCCCAACAGAGAGTAAATCAAATTGTTTAAAAAATAAAAGCCTTAATTCTAAACAAGCCAAGTGCAGATCCAAAGCAAACAAAAACTATGATGCAGGATTTATTGCAATACATGGAAGATGTTGACATGGTATGGTGACGTGGCACAAGGGAGTGACACAGCACAAGGCCAGCAAAGCCTAAGGGCTGTATTTCACATATCCCACATGGCTATTGTAGCTAAATCCACATCAACATTGTAATATTTGAAAATTGGAGGCAAAATTAGTTAGAGGCACATGTACATGCTAGATTTTAGGAAGTTGTTAGAAGTAGAAGCCATGTGCTATATTAAATATAGCATGTGATTAATATGTTACAATTGTATTCGAGCATGTGATAAATGTGAGTTAGTTATGGACGATGTCATCGCCAAGACCTAACAAGCCTAGCGTAAACCCGAAGTCAAACTCAACAGAAGTGCCCCTGAGAAAGGAGTAATTGAGAACAAACATGATCAACACATGTCTCCATGTGGGAATGATATTTTTCACTTGCAAGTGATTATGGAGATTATAACAAAAATACAGAATGACAGACACTACGATATAAAGTCCGGAGCAAGAGTGAAAAAACCATATTTTTTTATAGTGCCAAATGCCCACGTCTTTTTCTTTCTTTTTTTCTTCTTTTCTCATTTGTCCAGTGATAGTGCCACACTCATGCTATTGACATCTTAGAATTTTCAAAGAGGAAAATCATCTCTCTACTCTTAAATGAATGACCAACTTGCCTCCACTGATGCAGAGAGCAAATACGTTGAGGGAAATATAGATTAAATACCAAAAGATCCAAGAATTACAGTCCAGTTTCAATGCAGGGCCTTCTTGGCACCTTTCATAGAGCATTAAGTTTATTTAGGTTAGAAATTTGTTGGTTCAGTTTTAATAAAGTTTTACTAAAATAAGGTAGTCTGATAAGAGGCCCACGAGTCTATACTATTTTCTAAGTCCTTTTTCTGTTTGCTTTAATAGTTATTAAAATGAGTCCTAGAGTTTATTAAGTTTTTAAGGCATGATTTCCATCTCCTTCCTAAGTGTGATTGTTTAGGAAACATAGTCAAGATTGCTTAGGGTCTATCTTTCTTAGTTTATTGTTATATTCTCTATTTTAACACCAAACAGCCATCAAACTCATTTATGATCAAATACTTATATTACCTAAACCCTTAAACATCAAACCCTATTTGAAGAGAGAACCCTTCAAGATCTCATAAAGAACCCTAACTTAGTGTTGAATAAGGAAGCACGGATACGGATACAAGTATGGGTATGGACACTGGTACGACACGGTGACACGAGCAATTTTTGAAAAATTATAACATAAAACGAACAGTACGACACCGGTATGACACGAATACGACGCGTATACGACACATACGGCACCCTAAATAAATGGCCGTGCTTCCTTTTATTCCTAAAGATCCTACATCAAATTTGGTATTAGAGCCCACTAAAGCTTCTATCCTACATCATCCATGCTATTGAAAACATAAAGATTGCAATTGAACAGCAAATCACGGCCAAGAAATTCATATTTGAAAAAAAAAAAAAAAAAAAAAATCTAGCATGTGTTTTTAGTTGAACAGAACCATTTTATCTTACGGTGTTAAAGAAGCAAATAGCAACTTCATCATACGATCTATTAATGATCTGGGTCTTCAGCGACTGCGAGATACAACTAACAGCAATCTGAAAATGAGTTTCATCCTTTTGATCTCCCTGCCACCCAACAATTCCAAAATCAACAATGAGAAACACAGAATCATCAAACTGATTGGGGGGGCATGTTAGGAAACTCACGGAAGGGCAAGAAGTGGAGAACATTTTGGGGGAAGCATCGACAAGGTAAACCAAGAGCTCTTTGGTGGACTCCTTTTCCTGATCCCAAAAAATAGTGTTTATATCAAAACTCAAAACCCAACTCTCGCAGTAAAAATGAAAAGGGAAAGTGTAAATACCCGATAGAATTCATTATCGGCGTCTTCTTCGTCGTCTCTGAACACATCATCTGGGTCCAATTCCATTCTCAGAAGACAACAAAATTAAACTAACCAAAATAAAAATTGGTAAAGAAAGAGCGAGCGAGCGAGAGAGATGGGTTTTGGAATATATGGGGGAATTTGTTTCAGCGTACTCGAGAAGACTCCTCAATCTCCCCCGCCTTATTTAAAAAAATAGAGGCTTTTTGAATTTTTGTGTTTCTAGAAAGCCATTTCCGTATGTTCAGTATTTTGTTTACCATTTCCTTTTTCTTTTTTCTTTTTACTTTTTACTTTCTTTCCAAGTAAGAGCATTTGTACAAAAATTTCTGTCAATTTTTTAGCATAATAATTCTCACTTTTCAAAATATCCCACATTTTATAAATTAATAAAAATAAATTAAAAATAAATGAATGCCAAAATACAAAATTGTCCTTCTAAATTTTCATTTCAATTCTTTAAGTTTAAGTTTTATCATTTCAATCCTCTAAATTTTAAGTATAATCAATTCAGTCCTTAGTTAGCCTTCTATTAAGTGTTGCCGTCTACTTACCAAAACAGCGTTGTTTTAGATTTTTTTTTTTTTTTTAAAAACTAAAAACCGTTATTTAAAAACTTTTCCTTTCACTACATCTTCGCTTTGCAGTTCAAAGCCTTTTCTAAGCTCTTGCAATTGGTAATCACTTTGGAATTCTAGCTCCTTAGCTTAGAGCAGCTTCCACAACAAGCTGAGGGTATGGTTTCTGCTCCTTCAACAATCAAAAATCAATTAATAGAACTGAGATTCAACCAGAAATTTACCAAATGATTTTTTTTTCTTTCTTTCCCAAATATAATGAACAATAAAAGAGTTTTAAACTTTCCCAAATCAAACACAACTCAAATTAAAAGAAGAAATTATTGTTTTAAAACTTACCCAAATTCGTATTGGCTGGAGCCGCCGAGTAGACCCTAGTCTAATGGAGTGGAGTGGAGCCACCGCGAAATCTCTCCTTCTCCCTCTCTCTTTCCACCTCTTTCTTTCTCCCACAATCCCTCAAATTTCTCAAGTCACAGCTGCGTATCAGTGGACATGGGGATGGGAATGATTTTTTATATTCAATGGGCTAGGGGAACAACGTTGTTCCACTTAGCCCTTCAAGGGGTCTTTGGTACATGTGTTTTGTTGTTTGAAAATATGTGTGAAAATACGTGTGGGTAAATGTGTGGAAATACATGTAATGTTGTGTGTTTAAACAAGTCTACCAAACAACCCCTTAGTTTCTTTTTTTAAAATAATGTTTTTAGTTTTTTGAAATTAAGAAGAAGAAAAAAATCCAAAACGGCGTCGTTTTAGTAAGTAGAAGCCAACGCTTAATAGAAGACTAACAGAGAATTGAATTGACTATACTTGAAACTTAAAGAATTGAAATGACAAAACTCAAACTTAAAGACTGAAATGACAAAACTCAAACTTAGAGGACTGAAATGACAAAAGGTGAAACTTAGAGGGTCAATTTTGCATTTTGGCCACACACAAGAAAAAAAAATCCACATCAGATTATCTATTTTACAGTACATTTCATCAAAATATCAAATTTTCTTAATTTTTTTTAATAGTTTCTTTTTCTTCACATACAAGATCCATCGTCCACTCTCATCCTTCATCCTCGAGATACATAAAGAAATAATAAATAACTAAATGCAAAATAAATAGTGTCAGTGTTTTTTTACATGGTTACTGTGGCAAATTTATAAATTTACACAATTGTACACAAACTTATGTGGGTCATTTTTAAGCAAAACTGTGTAAATTGTATACCTTTTTCTATTATATACAAACTGATATGAATGCTCTAAAAGTAGTATTTTGTTTCTTTGTAAAACTTTTTTAGACAATAAAATAGGGAAAAATGGGCTTTTTCCCTTATTTTTAAAAATATTCAGCCCAATGTCCCTGTTTTGAAACTATTAAGCACCGTGTCCCTATTTTGAAACTCAATTATTAAAAGATCGAGTTAAACATAAACTCGATTATCATAAAATCGAGTTCCAAGGTAACTCGATGTTATGATTACCGAGTTCTAGGTACGTTTTTGCCACGCTAGCCAAGTAGCCATGGCTTTTTCCAATTAAAAAATTACAGCTAGAAAGTTAGTAACTCAGTAATTGGAAAATCGAGTTTTGAACAAAATAAAAACAACATTTGAATGTAACGTCTCCAAAGCGCCTTCTTTGTCTCCCTCAGTCTCTCCCAATTAGTAGCCCAACTCCTCTTCTTTCTCCCTCAATTGCGACGGAGCCCTTTGCTATTATCAGTAGACCGAAACCTTACCCAAAATCAAAATGCAACCAAAAACCCTCACCGAAAACCCAAAACGCAACCGAAAACCCTAACCGTAACCCTCACCATCAACCTTAGAAATCATAATTAAAGCTGGTGTGGGTTTTATCGTATTTGCTGTCTAAGCAAAGAATTAGAACTGCATTAAGGTAATTTCAAAAATCTGAGTTCAATTTTTTTAGCTTTTTAATCCGGGTGTGAGTTGTTGTTGTTGTTGTTGTTAATCCTAGTTGTTGTTGTGTTTAATCCTAGTTGTTGTTGTTTTTAATCCGGGTTTCAATTTTTTGAGTTGTTGTTTAATCTAAGTTCAATATGGCATCGCATAAACGTTTTTTGTATTTGTTGTTGGTATACTAATGCTTAAAATTTTAGGGGAGAATCAAAATTTTGAAACTTTTGGGGAGAAAATCAAAATTATCCCAAACTAGCTTGAAGGGTGCAATTTACAATTTAATATTTTTTTTGGATAAGTTGATAAGTTGGGGGAGGGGAATTTGAACACCAATTCTCCTTATAAATGATAGCAAGCAATGCCATAGAATTAGAAGACCACCGGATGGTTTTGTGTGATTTTAAGTTAAACCTTATGATCACTACCTCTCAATCCCAAAAAACATATAATTTTAAAATTTTTAAAACCTTAAAAATGTTTCAATTTAAATCATATAACCATTACACACAAACACAAATAACAACTGGTAAAAAATGCTCAAATAAGAAGTGTGGTATGACTTTAATTAAAATTATGTTCTTACATGTGTTAAAAATAACCAAATATGGAAAGAGAAATTATTATCTTCAACAAGTAAAGAAACCCTCATCAAAGGTGTAGCTAAGACAATCCCATATACAATAGATGTATTTGATCTACGTAACTCACTATGTTAGGAACTAAACTAAAAGTTGAGTAACATTTGGCGGGGTAAACAAAATAAGAAACCTTTCATGCATACCATAGAAGGAAAATTTTTGATACTCCAATTGTTTATCTGTTTTACATATGCATTAATATGTTGATTATGTTTGTCAAAATAAGAAACCTTTCTTGTGACTGTTTTTTTTTTAATGTTGTCAAGTGTGAAGTATTATCATATGAGGAACACAAGAGATGTGGACGCTTTCAGCTATATATAGTCATACTTCTAACATGGTTAAGTGCAATCAATATGTGTCAAAATTAAATGAGTAACAAATTCAAATCTGCCAAACTCTTCCCTTTTATTTAATTGTGGAAGCTCATGGGAATTTTTCTCTCTTTTTTATTCAAATTCTCTCAATTGTCTTTTAATTTTGTTTCCCATACATTTTTATTATTTTTGATAGTTTTGTATGCAAGTTGTTTGTTGCGTAATTTGGTGCATATTGAAGGTTTTTTGCGGAACATATTTCTAATTTTTTGAAGAATATATGGACTTTAGTATAAAAAAACTTAGCATATGTAACATGGTTGCTTAGCATATCGTAACATGGTTGCTTTTGAAATATCATGTTGCCTTTTTGTGAAGATTACAATTTGTGCAAATGATGAATGAATGTAAAGTTGTAATTTGAATGATGGCTAAAGAAGAATCAAAAGTGAGATATGAAGTATGATTAATTAGTATGTAGAGCTTAAGCTTCTATGTGATATCAAGCTTAGTAGATTGATGTTGACCTTGATATTAATTTTGTGTTTATGCTTGAGATTGCTTTGGAAATTTTAATGAACTCGAGTTCGAACTTTGTTTGTCGGCTTGATTTAAACTCGAACCAAGTTTGAATATGTTATTTTTATTGTCAAGTCGAGCTTGGTTATACTAATGCATAAGTTTAGGGTATTCGTCAAATCCTTATGCCTTTGTGAAATTGCAGTACCTATTTTTTTTCCTAAAATTAAAAAAAAAAAAATATATATATATATATATGCAATTTGAAGTTGCAGGAATTTGATTAACTTAGAAACCTTGGAAGTTGTATGCCATTTTTGCTACTTGTAAGTACTAGTTAGTTTGTCTTTGTGAATGTTAATTTGCCTATTTGAGCTGAATCTGCAATGTTGTGTTACAATAGAGTTTTGAAAAGCAAGGTGAATTATTTCAAAAATACATTGGAGTGAGGAGTGAATTTGTGTGGTAAGGCTAATTCAAAATTAAATTGAACTTGTATGTTTTTATTCAACCTCTTATTTACTTCTGGCTTTTTATAATATCTAGGTTAAAAAAGAATGGATAGGATGATGTACTCAGGTTAATTTTGTTAATGTCTGGCTAGGCTCAATGGTTTATTAACATCATTGCATTCATGTTAGATATGCAGCCGTTGTCAGACGTGGACTCTGGACCGAAAGATGCCAGACTCTTGAAGTAGTAGGCTAACCATCGATCCACTTCGCTACAAGCGGGCCCTACCAACGGTCAGGTACGTAGTTGCACCAAACTCCTCCATTTGGTTATTATTTTGATGGTGAATGATCCCCTTCAATTGAATCCTCCATTTCCCTCCCATTCTTAGCAGAAAGTGTAACACATGGATTTCCTTTGATTTTTAAATGCTATATGTCTTACATTAAAAAATCTAAGGGAATTAGAAGATTCAATGGGAGGGGAATTTATCACAAAACTAGAATTTGGGTCTACCCCAACTTGAAGGGTTGTTATGAGTTTTGTATCATGAAAGCTTGAAGTGGCTTCTCTAAGCTTTAGACCTCCAATTTGTGTTCATTTTGGTCAGATCTATTGTTTGATTATTTACACCTACTCTAACAATTTGTTCTTGAGCTTGAAAACCTGGTATTTTTTTATTGGAATTAACACCTGAAACTCTGTGCTTGGCTACTTGATTTCCTAAAGTTGAACAAAGAATTTGTATGTAGTTCAACAATTACGTAGATAGGGATTTGATCACCAAAGATGCAGATGGATGAAGTAGTTTATTAAGGAGTCTTCAAAGAATGTTGCTAATCACTTGCCAATTAGTGTAGTGGGACTTAGCCTATGGTTTTCATTGGCCATTAGCCCCTGTAAATGTTTATTTATAGATAGTAATGTTCAAGGAACTACTTCATCATTTGGTTTTAACATTGATGATGACTTGTATAAAAACAGTAATACCACGGATGTTGTTGGGGAAACCATTATATATTGCATTTTCAATGGTGGACTGATTTACCTTTTTCAGTCGTCATAGTATATCGCCAGCACTTTTCAGTAGTTTTATTGCTCCTTATCTCCATCATATCTTGATGTATCTTCATCATATATTGTTGTATCTTATTATGCACTTTCTGATCCCAATGTTCTTTCGTGTGCAGCAAGTGTCAGGCGTACTAAAGTGTCAGCATTGATCCATTTCGTTACCCCAGGGCGGGTTAGACCCACGGATCACCTGTTATATCAAAGAGGCGGGTTTAGAAGGGCTCTTCCATGTCCTAGATTTGGCAGTTGATCACGCGTTGATCATTGCTTTGGTCGAGCGTTGGCGTCTGGAGACGCACACATTCCACTTACCTCATAGAGAAATGGGTATCACCTTACAAGATATTGAGGTAATGCTGGGGGTTCCTGTGGATGGTTTGTCGGTGGTTGGGAAGACTAATTTGACATGGAAGGACGTGTGCACGGAGTTGCTGGGTTTTACTCCTCCACCCTCGGTACCCCATCCCAATGAAAACAAGTCTGTCCTTGCTGGGCAAAGGATACGAATCAACTGGCTTGCTGAACAGTTTAGAGATCTGCTAGCTGCGGATGCCAGTGACGTCGTAGTGCAGCGATATGCCTGCTATATATACTTCTTTGGTTGGGGTCCCTATTGTTTATGGACAAGTCGGCACAACGGATCTCACTCATGCCTCTACAATTCTTCGACCCAACTAACGATGCGAAGAAGTATAGTTGGGGTAGTGCAGCCTTAAGTTGGCTCTACAGGCACCTATGTAAGGCATCGAACAAGAAGACGATGCAGATTGAAGGAGCTCTTATGTTGGTGCAGCTTTGGGCTTATTCAAGGTTTCCATAGATATGCCCAATAACAAGGCTGCCACAACAGATGATGTAGGCAGGTCCCCTCGCCTGCAAGTACGTTAATTTTTATCCATAATTCGAAATTCTTTATCTGTTGGTGAATATGCATCCTGTAATGTTTTAAAGCCGCATTGATTTTGCATAAATAACTAATGAGCATTTGGCCAAACTGTATGTTTGCTAGATGCAACGAGTCAAAGTGCACCACACAGCATGCCATGCATGTCCTAGCTACCTATCGTGCGTCACTATCAACATTACGGGCACACCAAATATTCTACCACATTTATGTCATGACAATAAAAATAAACGTATGGAAATCATGACAATAAAAGACTGATCACAGATGAAAATCATGCAATTAGAATATTATTCTATGGTTGTTATGTACGTCATAATACATATGGCACACGCTAGGTGCACCTCTTATTCAAGCTACACTATCACTGTGTGTGCTTGTGAGCATGGCATGGCCTCGTGGTTGTGTATATACATGTAGGGGTGTGTGTATGTACTGAGTATAAAAAATGTATAAAATTCTATAGAACTTTTGAATTGTCCTTTCTTGTTAACATAAACAATATAAATAAGTATTAGTAATTTCCAAAGTTAAATTTTGAGTAAATTCCAGCTCAAAATTCATCATTAATTTAAATATAACACAAGAGATAAAATTTCATTTATGTATAACCTAGAACAAGATGCATAAATAAATCTTATAAATGAATGAGAAAATTTAATGTTAGTATGGACATGTTTGGAAACACAAAAGGAAAAGAAAAACATAAAAAGTAAAAAGGAAAAAGGAAATGTTACTATGGAGTATTTAAGTCTGTCGGGGACGTTTTTGCGACAAGGGCCGAAAATGCGAAAATGGCCCAAATCTCCCCTTGGGTTCTTTAGAAGTGTTTATTTGTGGAGAATCAAGCCCAAAATTAACAATGTATAGAAAACAAAGGCTAATGGTGCTTTGACAAGAGAGAATCAAAATGCTAATAACAAAAGTGCAGAAAAAGCATAAAAACATAACAGGTCTAAAACTTCGACTCACAGTCACCGAGAAGAGGAAATTGAGAAATGTTGTGAGGAAGAGAGGGAAGGTTCCCCTATATCCATATTTCCACCCCTAAGGTTTAAAATTGTAAGAATGTTTCTTGGCTCAGTGGGTTTTGGCTCTCAAGTTTCAGCTCTATGGGGAAAACATGTTTCAACAGGTCTAAAACTTCGACCCACAGTCACCGAGAAGAGGAAATTGAGGGAGGTCGT
Organism: Quercus aquifolioides; assembly: GCA_019022515.1. Classification (NCBI taxonomy): domain Eukaryota; kingdom Viridiplantae; phylum Streptophyta; class Magnoliopsida; order Fagales; family Fagaceae; genus Quercus; species Quercus aquifolioides. The sequence goes on from CM032331.1 coordinate 19,263,570, forward strand.
GAGGAAGAGAGAGAAGGTTCTCCTATACCCATATTTCCACCCCTCAAGCTTTGAAATTGTGAGATTATTGATTGGTTGAATGGGTTTTTGCTCTGAAGTTTCAAGTCTTTAGGTAGAACGTGGTTGGTCCATTTTGAATCTGATTGGGGCCTTTTGTATTGAACTTGGGGTGCTCTAAGTGATTGGTTTTTGGTCAATAGAAGAGGTTTTGAACCCCAAGGTCTCAATCAAAGAGGTTATGATCAGATTTGCTTTAATTGGGTAAGAGAGTTGGCTTGCTTTTTACATGATTTTGGAAATAAAGTGGCTGACTCCATTAGCTATTTTTTCCTTGTCATTGTAGGCTTTTGATAGCTACATTTGGTGGCTACAATAGGCTAGCTAATTAATTTAGGGTCAGCTATGTTTTGGTGAGGAAAATGGAGCTGGGCTGAAAATTAGAGGCACAGTCACCTAGAGCATAAAAAGCTCTTTTGAGGTGGAAATTTTGGGTACAAGACTTCCTCCATGAGCCTGAGGTGCTTCCAGTGTCCCTTGCCCACTTGGTAACACGCATGGGTTGGGCTCATGCAAAAGGTCTGAAAGGAACCGACTCATACCCTCCAAACCACACTTCCTCAATTTCCCCAATAAGTCACATGAGCTTGGGCCATGCTTAAAAGAATAAAATATAATATAATGAAGTCGGGCTTGGTTGAATCGGGCTTGTAGAAAATGTGTCGCAAAAATGGGTATCAACAAAATCTAAGTTGGCAAGCAAGCAAATGCCTTGCCTACTTGCCTACTTGCTTTCTTTATTCTTTCTTTCTTTCTTTTGTTTTCTTTGTTTTGGAGCAAGTATTTAATCTTTGACACAATGGCCTGAAAATCCTTTGAGTTGGATAAGGTATATCTTATTTGGCTCAATGACATGATAATCATATATATAGTAGATGTTATGTTGGGATTTCATATGAAGTTAGACTTAAAAAAAAAATTTGAAATTGAGGATAATTTGGAAGCTTCCTTAAGGGTCCATTTGAGAGTTTATAAGGGAATAGAATGGAATGAATTTAGTAGGGAAAGGAATGGAATGGAATTTAAAAATCTTGTTTGGATGTTATAAATAAAAGAATGGAAATGAATATAAAGTAAATAGCATTGTTTGGAAGTGACATTAGAATGAATGGAATGAAATTATTTTATAATAACATTACTATTGTACCCCTCATTTTAAAGAACATAAAAAATTATTCTAGTTTATGGAAAAAGAAAATTTTATTGTAGCTAAAAATCAAGTTATGTATATTTCTATGTCGTAAAGCAATTCACGCATCACATATTTATTTTCAACAAAATAAATAGTCTAAAAATGCAAACAAATATCTTTTTAAAAAAACTCTTGTAATGAGTCTTGCCAAAACAAAACAAAATAACATAATCCATTCCAAAACTAAAGTTGGCCAAGAAATCTCACACTTTTTAATTTTTAGGCCTAGACATTAGTGTCAATAGGACACATTTGCGCTCATGATCTGAGCAACCAAAGAACATCTCCTTATATGTTGAATTTTCCATCAAAAATATGTAGGCCTCAGTCTTTGATATTGGATCCAAGTCCAATACGCCCAGAGCTGCATGAACTTCTGCTCTATATGACTTTGAAAAGCACTTTGCCATAACCTCGGTCGCCCTATTTCTTGCCATTGATACATTATCAAAATGACTGGGAAATTACATTCCCAAGTTCATCATCTTCTGCTAGTCGTCTTTTCTTGCTTTTAGAAGACATTGCATCTTGTGATGACACTTGAGAACGTACAACATTAATTTCTAGTGACCTCTGATCATCTTCCACTTCAAAGTTCTCCAAAGAAACTTGATATTGAGATACCAAATTATCAATCTCATCAATAGTGGTCGATGTAGTATACCTAGCACGTTTCTCCTTTGCAGTTTCAACATGATCACCTTTTACTCTATCTTTAGCCCAAAATTGTGCCACTTTGAGTAGTTGGGCATAGGTGTTGTCATCCACTTCTTGGCCGCAGGTTTAGACTGTTACAAATCAAGAAAAATGGTTATACAACAAATATAATTATGTAATACAAAATTAAACTCACAAAAAATTGTAATTTACTGCTGTGAGTGGCTCCCAAACTTTTGGTTCAGCTATCCATGTATTTAAAGAATCATTCCATCCAAAACCACTCAATCCATCTTTAAATATGTCATAGCATTCATGAAAATTATTCTTCAATGTCTTTTGTCGATTTTTCACCTTATTCTTGTTAATCTCCATGTGAAATTTTTCAACCAACTCTTTCACTATGTCATCATATGCCTTAGAGGTAAAAGTTCCATTAACTCTACCACCTATGATCACTTGATGTAAAAAAAACATCCACTAAAGCATCATCCATAACACTACTCCATTCTACTTCTTTGCTTGGATCTCCACCATTCTTCTTTGATATCTTACCCATGCTATAATTAATAGGACAAAAAACACATATAAAATATTGTGTAAATATTAATATTAATTTTCAAAAGATAGAGAGCAATATCAAAATGAAAAGAGAAATTTGCATAACATTTAGGTCTAAGTAATTGAAACATAACAATCTTAAACGACATGACAACAATAAACCCAAAAGCTATCACATTTGGACATAGTTTTGCCACAAGACTAATGCTATAGAATCTCTTATAATATCTTCTTGCCTAGCATCCTCATCATCTTCTCTTGGAGTAGGGGTCGCACGATCACGATGAGAATGTAAAACATCTTCATCAACTTCAGCAATAAGACTTTCTTCAAGATTGACACCCATTAAATAATTATGAAGTATGCAACATGATAAAATGATTTCATTTTGTGTGTTAACACAATAACTAGGCTCTGTAGTACTTGCTATGATAGGAAATCTCTTTTTAAGTACATCAAATGCTCTTTCAATAGCATTGCATAATGACGCATGTCGCAAATTAAAATTTTCTTTAGCATTTTTAGGGGGACGAACAAAGTACTCTTTTAAATGATAACGCACTCCCCTATAAGGTGCAATTAGACGACTTCTATTCATGTATCCCGCATCAACAAGATAATATTTACCTAATAAACAATAACAATTTTTAATTATATACTATAAATTTTTTAATTATAAAGAATACATCCTAATACGTATTTGAATTCAATTTACCTTGTGAAATTTTCAAATTATCGTTTCTAGTTAAAGCACTCTTTATTATTCTCGAATTTGAAGCAGTTCCTTCCCAACCCGATAATACGTACGTGAATTTCAAATCAAATGAGCATGCCGCTAACACATTTTGTGTTGGGTAACCCTTCCTACCCTGATATCTTGGTGCATCCTCATTAGAAACTTTGACTAAAACATGTGTTCTATCAAGTGCCCCAATACAATCCTGAAATTAACAATATCTCTCAAAGACATTTACCTTAAAATATACTTATACTAAGCTACTATAAAATATATAATATATACATGATATATTTACCTTAAAATATGGATTGAACCTACTACTCTGTAGTATTTCAACTGGCACTTGGATTCCATCAGGTTGTCAAAAGAACTTATCCTCTAACATAATTATTGATCTCAACACATTATGAAAATGGCGACTAATGGTCTCACCGGAACGACAAAAAAAGAAGGACATTGTACCGGTCTTCACATTATGTGATAGAGTGTGAAGAAACTTGGCAACTTGCTCTCCAACTATGGCACGTTGTGTCTTGAAGATCACCGTCTCTTCGCAAAATGTCACACAAGCCTTGAAAAGCTTGTGGACCCATGCGTATTACATCATAGCATTTTTCACTAAATCTAAGTCAATGCATTATTTCATCACGAATTAATTTTCTTTCTATGGTTGATTGTGTAGGAATGTGGGGAACACGTCTTTTCAATCGTTGCCTTCGATGAATAATGTAGCACAAATAACGGCATGAAACATGAACCAAGGCTAGTTTCTGCATATATTTCGAAAAAATTATGGTACTAAGTACTTCATCATTCAAATCCATCTAAGTAAAAAAAAAAATAGATATATTATTAGTCGGAGTCCTAGTCAAAGAAATTATAGGCACATGTTCTATCCATTATAAAATTTGGACACTTCACAATATGCTTTTGATAGCTTTTAAATTGTAAATTAAATATATATTTTTTTACATTTTAACATATAATTAAATATATGAACAAGAAACTTTCACAAAAGGAATAAAATGTCAAATATTTTAATGGTAGCAGACAAAGTGGCGTAAAGTGTATATCAAATAATGTGTATAACACGCAGTCTTATGCATATCACGGTAGCAGACAAAGCAAGAAAGAAAATACTACACACAAAGAAAAAAAAGACAAACAAAGCTCATGGCAAAATAACCACTCTGCCAATATAAAAGACTGCACACAAAACAATATAAAAAATACTATATATCACTCTCATGAATGACTAGCAAACAATTCATCAAAAAAAAAAAAAAAAAGACTACCAAACAATTTTCGCAAGACTTGAAAAGCATTAATGACTAGCAAACAATTCATTTTTATGAAATTGTTTCATCCATGGACCCCATAGCTATCATTTATTAAACTTGAAAGACCCACCTAAAGACTTGAAAGACCTTATTGCTATCACTCTTTAGAGACTATAAATGACTGGCAGACAAAGAAAAATAAAAAGAAAGACATACTTGTTGTGAGCAGTAACCGAAAATTGCAACAGATCAAGAAAAAGAAAGACTAGCGGCAACAACTTCACTTTGCAGAGAACAGGCAATAATGTGCAAGAATGATAGCTATATTTTTTACGGCTGAATGAGAAACAAATGGCTGGTATTAAAGGGGTATTTTAGGGGTTTTAACAAAAAAATCATTAAATCTAAATTCATTTCCTTCCATTCCTCCGAATTTTGGGGGGACAAAAATTAGAGGTTTTGAGGGAAGAGGGAGGAATGTGTGTTCCCTCCTAACCATTCCCTTCTCTCCCACTTAAACTCCCAAACGAGGGAATGAACCTTCCATTCTCTCCGTTAAAACTCCCAAACAAAGGGAAGGAAGAATATTCTAAAAATATTCCTTTCATTCCGTTCCATTCCCACCTCCCAAAATTGGATTCTTCTTGATGTAAGTATTGATAGTTGCCTTTGTAAATTTGTTCACATGTAATTTTGTTTTTCTATTGGCATTTATAAACAATAGGTTACTTTGCTTACTTAAAATTTGTCATACAGATGTTAAATGTAATAAGATTTTATTGCACTTGACACTATATTTTTGTGAGATATATTACTGCTAGATGGTTTGGTTTATGTTACATTTAATGCAATTTGGATAAATGGTATATCACTCAATTATTTTTCATAAATCAATCTTTTCTTGAATCACATTTTATTTAATATCTATTATAGGTTAATCACACACAAAATTTCGAAAATCTAGTTGCACCATTTGTATTAGATACATGGTTGTATGTCTGATATTTGTGACAGAAATAAAAATGTTTTGTTTTTGTTTTTTAGATTGTATGGGAGTCGCACAAGGATGTGTTGCACTCTTTGCCCACATATTGCACTGCCGGCCAGCACATATGGAGGTTTGTCATGCCTTTGATTTATTTTTGGGTAGTAGAGGAGTATCATCTTGAACATGTCTTCCGTTAGTATGGGATGAAGCAACTGCCACCAGGTTTTGTGGATACTTCAGAAAACCTTCACAAGATATCACTTCTAGGTAAATATGACTAGGATTGGGCCATAGAACATGCTCCTTATATTCAGCAATGGTCGAACTAAGGGCAATGTGTTCGTGATGCACCGATCTTGGATGGTGACATGACGTTCCTTAATGCTTACATGAAGTGGTATGTTGACATGACTAGACGATTCATTATGCAAGAGTCGGCATACTGGGAAATCTTGGCAAGGCAATAGTTCAATGGTTCTTTATATGGTTTGACGATAAATGTGTGTTGCTCCATACTTTCTCTTCCACCCTACTAACACTACTCCCTTGTTTGACAGGTTGAGTTCAATGTTAAATTACTACTAACCTACAAACAAGACTCCGATATGTACAATCACCTTAAGCATACATTGCAGATCGTGGAAGAATTTAATCGAGTGACGTTGGAGAACGCACGTGCGGCAAGTGAGATAAGTACACGGGCCACAGGCTGTGATGGGTGAGGTGGTGGGTGTTGGGGGCGTGGATGCCACGGAGGTCGTCAAGCTGGTCGTGTCCATATGCCTGGGCCAGAACACGCTAATGAGGATGAGAACGAGTCGATTATAGAGGAATCAGAGGACAAGGGTGCTTGTGACACGTATGTCGATGGTGTCGGGACACCGCAACGCATGTTTGACGCTGATGCTGGGCCATCCCACACCGTTGGCCATGAGGACACATTGCCATCCCAATGTATGTCCCGTGATGATAGTGAGGAACACACATCCCATACTCATGCCAGCCTTCAATCCCCACTACCCACCTGACTATCTCCCCCATTGTTCACCAAATTTGGCCATAAGGGTGGCTGTATATTTGTACCCACACCTGGCTGTTACTATTGCAGCAAGTCTAGTCATATCAAACACATTCGACAAACCACATATGCCAACAAACGTTAGGGTTGAGCTAGGTCATGTCCTATTAACTATGGATGTACTATTCAACTATGCATACTTTTGTAACGATTGTCTTATTACATACTTTGCTGTACATGAATTTTGAATACATTTGTACTACCATACATCAGTCCGTTATTGTTGCAACAAGTCTAGTCATATCAAATACATTCAACAAACCACATATGCCAACAAATGTTAGGGTTAAGCTAGGTCACGTCCTATTAATTATGGATGTACTATTCAACTATGCATAGTTTCGTAATGTTTATCCTATTACATACTTTACTGCACATGGATTTTGAATACGTTTGTACTACCATGCATTAGTCCCTCATGCATCTCGTGAACAAAGTTTTTTCAATATTTCTACACATGACTAACACTACCACATCATACAATTATATAAAAATTTGGTCTACCATTCATCATTCGTCAAGTCAATATCATGTACCAATTACTATTAAATGAACGGGCTGCACATGACCGACACTACCACATCATACAATTACCCATGCATAACTCCTATATATAGTTGTATATGCATAACATCTGGATATACCATAGCGGAAGTCACATTTTGCAATGACAATGTGCAACTGGCTATTACCTCGTTTTCTTGATAACTATAAAAGAGAGAGAGATTCCGATGAGAGGGAATACTATGTCGGACTGAGGCGAGACTGGGGTTTCGCGTTAACGAGTCCAATGCTCTGCATAATGATCTCATACTACTCAGAGCGCCTTTGGTGGACCGTATCTCGCTTACGGAGCCAAGGAGGAACATGGACCAATGTATGCGTGTAGTGGCAAGAATCTGAAAGGAGAATAATTTGATGTTACTCCATAGGTCTAGATATCACATGTTGCTACTTGCGGAAGAGCTGGTTGCCGTAACCAACAGGCAACTCACACCAACGGAACGTAATAATGTCCTTAATTACGACCCCTACCAATCAGAATGAATACCTATGTAAGGCATTGTCTGATAGACAATTTATGTGGTTTGTGTATTATCTCTGGGTTTAAGTTAATGTCAGTACCGTTAGTGTTCAATATGCAGTAGATGCATATTGATGGTATCCTGTGTAAAAATATTTATGTTTTCTGTGTTATGCGAATATTTATAATTATATTGTCTACCTCTTTGCCCTATGTAGTCATTTAAGATTACAAATAATGTACATGTTTGTACCAACAATAATAAGTTTTACATTGTCCCTTAAAAGTAAAACTACATAGTACTAATACAACAATAGTGACGTACATGTGTTTAAAACATAGTTAAAAAAAATAGTTATACAACAACGTGCGATGGTGTCACAACACGATTACTATTCATCTGACATCTCCACGTCCGACTAATAAATGTCTCCTGCAAGAAATGATTGCATGTATCATGCATGCTTGTACAACTTACACTCCACTAATTCTCAAATCTCGACTTGGGTCCAATATCGATTAAGACGTATCTTCATTCGATTATTTTCTTCTCTTATGCGGTTCAATACTCTACGAAGTCCATCTATAGTGTCTTTTGTCATCTGCAATGCAAGTCGATGAGGCATTGGCAACTTATAACCGACAAACTCATCGTAAAACATCTCCTGTTCATGGAGTAACCAAGCCCACTCCTGTCTCATGGTATTGTGAACCCGTGCACTATTTTGCATATTGGGATCGATTGGATAGCTGAACTCATCTTCCAGTACCTAGCAACGACCCATCGCGGTGAACACATTAAAGGGTTGTCATGATAAGACATTGACACTGTCTGCAATAACATCAAATGATCGAGTTAACAATATGCATCAACTGTTAGTAAATAATGTAAAGCTGCATAAGATGGTACGTGACAAAGTTATTCATAAATTTATGTAGTATTACATGCTAGAAATTAAATGCTAACACTCAAATGTGGTGCATAACGTAATTTTTTTTCAGATTGTATCCTGGTGCATACTACATAGCACTGTGTCAATTAAAGATGGGGCTCTGTAAAAGTACACTGTAACCATGCTGAAATATCACTCTAACATTGGGAACATAGGTAATCTTGTTCATATATTGTTTTTCCTGCCTATATAGACATGACAAGACTTGAAAACTCATATATTTTATAATTCTTGGACCATGAACTGAGATTACAAATGCACCACAATATTGAATGGTTTATTTCTACCACACTAGCTTCTTGATTCACTAAGGTATGAGTTCCAACGCCTCAAGATTAAATCGTACTGTACGAAACAAGTTTGGATCTACTTCAACATATGCATCATCAGAAGTTCCAACAGAGCAACAACTATAGACATACAGAGACCACTATGGAGGGAAATGGGTTGGAAAGAAAAGAGATTTCGTTAATGTTCCAATATACAAGTATGAGAGTCTTGGAAGTGTCAGACTTATCATGATTGACAAACCTACACAACTAAGCACAGATACCACCACAATAGAATTCACCACAGCAGAACCACCGTGGTCAACGCTATATAAGATGATATGTGAGTTGGAGGTTTATTGTCGATGACACGGGTTACAAGTTCCCAAGGCACGTTCAGACGAGTTACCTAGAGACGAACTTACCAACATACTTGCTCATCTTGAAAAGGAGAACAATCAAATACAACGACGACTAGACCGTTTTCATGCAATCCAAAAAACTAGGAAACATCTACAGCGGAAGGCACAAGAGCGAGCCATCAAGTCTATTAATGACATTACTCCGCTAGATGATGAAAAAGATATTTCAAACTTCTCAGATTCAAACAATAATGATTTCCAAAAATTTCTACTTACAAAGATTAGACATTGTTGTTAATGTCTAGACGTTGTGTCTAATATCTAAGTGTTGTTAATGTCTGACAATGATGATTATGTACATTCAACTTTTGCAAAATAAGAACTTGTGCTTACTACATATACCTTCGGTTGCATAATGCAAATTTACATTTTCTTAAATTTTCGTTTTTCAACATGAAGTATGAAATGCATTGAAGTATGATATGTGAGTCCCACAACCTATGGACGCATATTAAAAAATACCGAGAAGTGCATACTTTTTCTTAGTGAAATTGAGTTCACTATGACCACTTTTATTCATGGTTTTAAAAACCGAACCGGACATCAAACCGTTTTTTTGAAAATTTTCGGTTCAACCCCGGTTTTTACCCGGTTTTTAGGGTTTTAACCAGACCGGACTGGCTCCCGATTCCCGGTTTTTAAAACAGTGCTTTTATTGCCTTTAGGAGGCCATTTGTTAATAAAAGCCTTCTAGTATTATCAACAATACTAAATTACATCAACATGAACATAAATAATATATATCATAATATTAGACTAATTCATCATAATATTGTCTAAATGAACTAATTGTAGCAACTTCATTAGGGGGGAAAACGTTTTTATTGTACCTTAAAGGGGTAAAAAACAAGAGTCGCTACCAAAATAAGATCCTTCATTTCGCTAACAATTTAAAAAAAAAAAACTCAGACAAATAAGATTTATAGTTCATTACTTCTTGCAGATCTAAAATTTTTTATTTTTTTGTAATTCAAAATTACAGCACCAAACAACCAATATAACCCCAATGTACTCACATAACACTCATTCAACCAAATACCTAAGCACAAACAATACAACATATCAAATGAAAATACTTCTCTAATATGAAAATACATCTTGGCTGATAAACCTTTGCAATATCTAAAACTACTCCTCACCTACGTAAGAAATTTTTCTATGTGCATCAAATTATGATAAGAGTTTTTTACCTAAGATGATAGAGAGATAACACCAAATCCATGGATGTATAGCTTTGGATTTGTGAGGAAACGCTGATTCTGGAGCTATGAATCTGTGAAGTTGAGGAGGCCAAACACGTTGATTTGAACAACAGAGTCTGGATATAACATTACTGAAACTCGATTATCCTAAAATCGAGTTCGCTTTTTAAAAAATCACAGTATAACTCGATACTTTTAAAATTGAGTTACGAGTAGGACAAAAAAATTAATTCGCGTCCAACTTGGTCTTAGGAATATCGAGTTCAGTTTGAAAATTTTTCTGAGTAACTCAATTTTACTACAATCGAGTTTTCGATGGATTAAAAAAATTGGGAAAAACCACAGTGGTCCTCCAGCATTGCAAAATGTCACCTAGAACTTGATAATCATAAAATTGAGTTACTTTGGAACTCGATTTTATGATAATAGAGTTTTATGTAAAAATCGATCTTCTAAAAATTGAGTTTTAACACAAGGCCATAGTGCTTAATAGTTTCAAAACAGGGACATTGGGCTGAATATTTTTAAAAATAAGGGCAAAAGCCCATTTCCCCCCAATAAAATATTCTCTATGGATTTTTTTTTCTTCAGTATTTGATTGCACGTTGAAAATATTTCAAAAAAACATTTTCAGGAAATTGGCTGATACGGAGAGGAAAAAAAAAACATAACTATCTAAACAAAAAATTCACAATTCAATATTTATCAAAGTATAATCTCACAAAATAACATAATGAACAAATACCCACAAAAAACAAAGCCCTTCTCATGGATTTACATAAAGTTCTCATATTAAAGTCTTTCTCATAGAAGACAATACTCTTACAAGAGAATGAAATACTATTCATACTTCACTAATAATTAAAGAATTTTATTATGGGGAAAATAATCTAAGTACATGATAAGTGGATAAGTTTTACTTACTTCTTCTACACACGGCTAGATATATCATCTCTCCCCTTAATCACACTCAACTTTTCCCCTAAAATCTGGAGTCATCATGGCATACTACATTTCACCATTGTACTCGTGTTATTATTTACTATTAGGCTTCTACCATTTTATTGGTACTTTATGGTTGGAGTCATAAGCTATACAAGATAAGTCACCATTCTCCTATCTCTGAATTTTTACATTGTTGAATCATGAATGTGTGTTAATTTATTATTACTATATTGCTAGGTGCAAGTCACTATAGTGTTATCTTAGTATTTGATGTGTATTGCTTTTCTAATACTTCATTATTGAATATTGAATATTGATATTCACTATTGGATACACATTATTTTGCTTTATGTCATTGTTGGACGTATATAATTTTGGTCTCTCTCATCACTAGACATTCATTGTTCTCTTTTAGCTTCCCACGGACACTTAATATTCTATTCACATCATACTACTAGACTTATAATATTCTTCTCTTTACTTCATCACGGGACATATGCAACTTTATTTATTCTTCTCTAATATTGGACAGATATCATCTAATTAACTTATGACTCGATGTACATCATTGTGTTTCAAGTTTCAAGTATCACTTAATCAATGCTATTATAATAAATTCATTGTACTTTATTCATTGCTAAATAAATGATGAAGTTCCAACATTATTTTGTTTTATATGCCTAAAAGTGCAACGATAGTTATTGGTCTTCTTCAAGCCATTGTTAAGTTTTGGGATCAACTCCCAAAAATAAACATGGGTCTAGCAAGGCCACCCTCCCGTGGATGACACAAGGCTATGCACAAAAAACAACCTCAACAATTTGTTACACACGTTAAAGTTTAAGATTTAAAATGTAAATCTCTTTCCTTTATTTTTCTACTAAATATTGCAGAATTTGAATTTATTGTATCAATTTCATAATGATTGTTATTTATCATAAACTTAAGATGCCAATTGATTTTGGATTTGTTTACCATTTTGAAATTATCGTTATATTTGAAATAAGAGGGAGTTTTTTCAAGTTACACATTGACTTAGCAGAAGTTGCACCATTTTTAAAGGGTAAATTCTCATAAAATACATGAGTGAGCAAAACACCACTAAACGCATCATTGAGATTTTTTTTTTTTTTTTTTGGAGGAGGAGATTTTGAGTTAGAGTTATTATTGAGGAGCATTTTTGCAATTTCCTTTGTTAATGCTAATTAACATTGTTCAAGATGAATCAGGTATTGCATCTGATTTTTGCGCTACCAATGAACCCTTGGAGCATATACACACCTACATAATTAAGTTACATGCGGCATACTAAGAGAGTAAGGGTGGACTTTTGTACAACTTTAGTTACATGAGCTACCAATGAACCCACTTTTGTACAACTTTAATCACTTAAAATCATTTTCAGTTTTAGATGACTATGAACCATGAAAGAAAGCATTTCTCCGGAAAATCCAATTCTTTAAAAAATAAAAAATCGAAAACAAACAGACGGTACAATATGATGACAGATTTCCTCTCATGAATCCACATTGTATAAAGAATAAAGTGAACTGTTTTACAATCAGCAGCAAGCTACCCTCAGAAGCCCTGTGCAATCAACCCAAAACTCCAAAACCCAAATAAACCAATATTTGAACCAATATCGTAGGACTCTATATACCTAACAAGAGGGAAAAAAAAAGGGGAAAATTTTTGGTGGTCATACTCATACCACCCTACTTAATTGCCCATCCGCAATAAATTGAAAGAAATATTACAGACCTGTATGCATGAAACCCCTACTGCTCTCAAGCCAAGAGAGCGGATCCTAGGGTTTCTAAACAAATAAATCCTGGAAGAGGATTTTTCAACTCAAAGAAATGGTGACCAACATGAGACAAAGGAGGAAAGGACAACAAGGCTGGTCAAGACAGGCTTATTTCTGCCATAGAATTGCCAGACTCACCAGACAGACTACAACTCGAACCCGGGGATTGAACAATGGACTAGTTCCGGATTTCACTAATCCCACACTCTGTATATCAATGGGAACTGGGACACGCAAAGCTCCAAGAACTTTAAACTTCAATGGGGCTCACCAACCTCTATGATCATTGAACCAACCAAATGCTCCCAGAGAGTGGCAAACAACCCTCTGTCTCTAAACCATTACCGCTTGAATGTAATAAGCAAAGCAAAATTTTAGCCCCAGCAAGACATCAAAATCTTAAGAAGCAACAGTAGCTGCTGCCTTCTCCATTCTTTCCTTTTCAATTTCCACTCTCCTCTGTTCAGCATGCTGGGCAACACCATTGGCAAGGGCCTGATAGTGAAAGTCAAGTGTCTGCGTAAGGTTCTGGAACCTCAATGGATCTGATGCTTGCAAGGCTGGATTTGAAATGAGAAACAAAAGGGGGGCACAGATCAGACAATAACATCAATACTAAGAGTTCAGTTTAAATGGGAGTAAAGGGTTACAGTTTCCACTTGCCTTTGATTGAATCCACAAAGAAAATAAAAGGGTCCACTTCATCAATGGGTGATTGCAATTCTTCATCATCACTGTAGTCATCATCCGAGTCATCATCATCCGAGTCATTCGGCCGAAAAGCCTTTGCCTATGAATTCACCAAATTTCAAGTTAGAAAAGGTAATGAATAAAAAAATGTAAGTAACATATTAAGAAGTAATACGACCAGCATATAGCATGACAAAAAAATATGAAATAATGTTTTAATCCATAAACACAATTCACATATCCATACAAGATTGAACTTGTGACTTCATCCCTCTAATTCTTGTTCATAGGGAGTGCCATTTCATCCAAATATCATTGGCACAAATAACATAGATGAAAATATTATGCCAATGACTTTAGCTCAAATGACACTCCCACTTAAGAGTAAGGCGGAGGATAAGATTGTAGGTTCAAGGTACATGTGTACCAAGAAAAAGAATATAACTATTTTGGCTAATTAGAGAATCATGGCAGTGCAATATGTTAATAGTTTGGATATTCACCTTGGAGAATATTTTATGTCAATAATAACTTAATCAACACAAAAAGATTGGGGTTTTCTTTTAAGGTTTGGCTTTCAGATGTGAGTAGAGTATTATACACCAAAGAAATCTGTTATCTGAATCACCTATAGCCATTGTTCTTAAGGAAAATGACATCAAAAGTCTGGAACAAAAGAGTATGTTGTTACAATTTCATAAAATACACACCATAAGATTAATGTTAAAAGCAAATAAAAATCCACCTGTTCAGCCAACTTTTGAAGTCTAATGCTGTCAGCTTCATCCCCATCCTCAGTATCAACTCCCATTTCCTTGTCAGATCCATCGCCATCATCATCTTCATCATCAGTTTGAAAACCATCCATACCATCATCATCATCTTCAGCTTCTTCTTCCTTTGCAGCTTCTGCCCAGTAAGTATACAAGTTTAGAAATTATTTTACAAATGATAAGAGATATATCAAAACTATAACTACATATGTACATTTATATCAATATATATTGTAAGGGCAAAGTGGAGGGTCAGATTGTGGGTTAAAGACCCACCAGGTGTGTGTGTGTGTGTGTGTGTGTGTGTAACTACCCATACAACAACATCAAAGTCCCAGTCCAAAACTTAGGGTCAGTTAAGGATCCTCAACAGATCAATCGGGTTGGCCACATGATTTCATCTCCACCGTTTTATCCTATACAAATTCGCACCTTGTCACCTCCTTAATTAACATGTCTTTTTTAACTACTACCAACATTATTTTAGAGTTTTCTCAACCTCTTTGGATCAAATAATTACTTTTCACTAAATGCATTAGTCACTCCCCTTTGCACAAGCTTGCAGACTCAGTGCCACTTGATGCTAACTCATGCTTGGCAAGCCTTGTGGCCTGTCATGTTGTGGTCTAGTGTAAGTGAAGGTATGTGAGTGGTGGTAGGATTGTCTGGCCTGGCAGGCTCTGTGCTTATGCATTGAATGTCATGCATGCCCTCCCTTGTGTAATCACCAATAATATATATATATATATATATAGAGAGAGAGAGAGAGAGAGAGACCTGCAACTTGATCTTTGTACGCAACTAAGAGATCAAGTGCTGCCTTGAAAACACGCCCCAAAGCTTCAGCTGGCAATTGATCGGCCGGAAGCAACAGGAGTGATGTCAATCCCAAGCAGCAAACCTTCTTATCATGTTCCCTGTAACATAAAATCATTCACATGAAATAGCCAAATCTTCCCAAAGGGTAAATGAGCTGTGGTATCAAGTTTAAACAAACTTGCAGGCTGTTGTAGAATGAAAGGGTTTGTTCTTTCCCCCAGGAGGGAACTTGTGGTACAGTAATTTGGCAAAACAAGACTGTCATTGTACCTTTTAAAATTAGCACGTAAACCACTCTTCTTAACTTGTTGCAGCATCTGGAACCAAAGATTAAAGATTTCAGTCGCAACACCTAGCTTTTGTAATATACTGAGAGTCAAAGAGGCATTGTAGTAAAGAGCATCCGCAATCTGCAAAGATATATATAAATATATATTAGAAGAATTTCACAATAAAAAACGCTTTCATATATCACAAGAAATTTAGAAGCACAAGTCTAGCAAACATTAAAAGAATCTGCAACTGTTAATACCCTAAACAAAAACTTCATTTTGAAGTGGCATAATGACATCTTATTAACCACAGAATGCATAAACCATTATGTTATAGATTTAACATTCAAGTTTTTAGTTTAGGGAGAAGTTAAGACAGAAAATCTATCCTTGACAGGGCTCTCAACACGCTCTTCTACTAGTCAATGACAAACCAACAAAATGACAAGTCCTAAAAACCTATTCCAAACAATCTAAGTACCCAAGCTGCAAGTTTACTAGTCACTAAAAACGTAGATGAGTTCAGCTTGGGTAGGTTATCTTAGCTGATAAGTCCAGCACAAACATTATTGTCATAATCAATTAATCTCAAAGGACCATACAACAATTGTTCAACCCTAAAGGGAGATGAGGCAAACTAGTCAAGAGTGCTACGGCATAAATATGGCTTATATATTTTATTTTCCTCAGGTTGTTAAGTTATATAGAAGTTTGACTAATGAGAGGATAAACCTAAGTGTACAGGTTCAATACAAAAAAACTTCCAAAACAATGCAAAGAGACAATGCCAATTGCACCAAACAGCCATACAAATTGTGTATTTTCTACTCAAAGTGCGATCACTCAATGCTGTTGAAGGTATATTTTTTCTCGCTCCAAATTGCACCATTTCTGTCTTCCAAACATTCCTTGTCAACAAAAAAACGCATCAATCACCTTGATAGACATCATCCATTCTAACCCTGAATATTGAAAAGAGAGACTAAAGGTCATTAGTGACCACAAAATAAAGTAGCAAATGATCCCTACTACAGCTAGGCATTCAACTGTACAACACCAATCCAACTGAATGAAATTCTTTTCAATTAAGTTATCAACAATTAGAATTTTTGCCAGGCTGTTGTTCAGACGAAAAAAGCAACCTTTCTAGGAACTTTACAACTCCAAATACTCCAAGGGAATTACATACAATTAGAACCTTTTAATTTTAATACATTACAAGAAGAGCGGAAATCAAATTGACTGCCATGCCTTAGCTTCCAAGGTAACCTATCAGCCCCTCATTTTCGGCATATAAAAAAAAAAAAAAAAAAAAGAATCCACCAACTCAAGTTCCAATCGTAAAAGGCATGACTAGTTATAAGATTCAAGAATTGATCCCCCCACCATCTTTGTACGCAAGATGTTCACAAGCATCTTAGTCAGCAATGCTCTCAAATAAATTAGGAAATAATTCTCTGTGAACAACGCTTCTTGCCATTAATAAAACTCCATTACTTATAAAAAAAATTAAATAAATAATAATAAATAAATCTTTATGAACAATGTCCCCACACCATTCATCATGCCAAAATACACCCTTCTATCATCACCTAGTGCAAACTTAAAATAGCACAAAAACCTCCCCCAAACCACCATTTGATACTAAAACAAAGGCTACACCCATGAAGCCTTTTATAACATTTAAGATCCATCCACCTTTATTCACTATATTTACCCCAATGAAATGCGTCCAATAGTGCTTTCCTTCTTCACCAGATCTCCACAACCATTGGCTTAGCTGGCGAAAACCCCATGACAGAATGGAAACAAATCAAATTCCAATGAACCAAAAGAAATTTAAATTCGTCACCTAGCCAACTCTTTAAGAAATCCCACAACTTTTCCAATCTATTTGCCACAGTTGGGGTAGTGAATAATAAGAGGAAATACGTTGGTAAACCAAAAAAAAAAAAAAAGAGTTAAGTGGAATATAAACAAGAAAGTCTTAATGTCAGATGTCATAGAAAACAATGAAAGAAAATCACATAATAACATAAAAGCATGCTTGTCGATGACATTCTATCTAGGAATGCCATGTAAAGGGGAAAAAGCAGCAAGATGGATTTTTTTTTCCTTTTTCTTTGGTCAAACTTCAGAGGGTGGGTGGGGGCAGCTGTTTAAAATTGCAACTCAAAAACAAAAAGCATATGAAAATAAGGCACTTAAAAGGACAATATGAATACTTATGAAGAGAAGTTTATGTTTGCTCCCTACCACTTGAATAAGAAGACATTTCAGGTATGACTTCTCAGCCCGACGCAACCGCTCAACTGTGGCTCTGAGATATGGCTCAACCCATTGATCCACTTGCCCTTTGCAGTTCTGGAAGAGTACTTGAATGAGCTTTGGAGCTGGCTCGATATCATTGTCCTCCATATTTTTATCTGCCATGATCTGCATAATCGAAACAACACACAGACCTTATCAGCCAGGGCTGAGGAAAGGAGTAAAAAGGTAATTTAAAAGAATCAGTTCCACAAAAAATCACTTAGCCTTTTTCATTTACTTTCAAATGCTAGAACTGAACAACTAGTAGTCAAAACAAATTTTATTAATTAAAAAGGAACTCACAGATGAAATCATACTCCAAAGGCTTTGCTGGTAATCTGGCTCTTTACAAGCGAGGAAATGTGCAGTTCCTCTGGATACGTAATTATCCAAAGGAACCAGAATATCTGAATGAAAATAGAACTAATGAGAATCAAAATATGGGGAAAGTACATGAAAAGCACTACAAGACAGGTTCTTCACATGAAGCTTGTTAACAAAATATACTCAATATTAATTATTGGAGGATATCTTGCACCTTAAGTGATATCCTAGAATATTGCCCCCCCCCCCCCCCCAACCCCACATTTGTAGATGTTACAAAATGGATGCCCCATTTAAAAAGTGAACCGAGGATGAATTTAGAAATGCTCTAAAAAATAAGTCCATAAAGTTTCAAGGCTTAGTTAGGCAGTTTTGATTCAAGGCCTTCAAAAACTAAAAATTATATTCCCCAAAAGTGATTAACAAAGTGGATTGTGGAACAGAGAGTAATTGATAGCAATTATATCATGAATTTTTATTAATAGGCTTCATCCCAGTCTTATGTCATGCAGTGGATAAAATCATACTTGGAAAGTAGTCGATAGCAAAGTCTGCCAATGCTTCCATCATCAATGGCCACAGACTCCACATGTCCATAGAAATTGTCGGAGAAAAGAAAGTCATATATGACACAATTTCCAAAACTTCTTCAAAAACCTCTGCACAGATACATCAGAAAGGGGTATTTGAGTGTTAAATTCAACAATGAACTTTAAAATAAATTTTTTTTTTAAAGGCAACTATCTTGCGAGTATAGAGAGAGATCAGAGAATTAACCCTAAAAGTCTTTGATACCGGTAACTAATTAAAAAGATAAAAGCATTAAACAGGTAAATTTTGCATCCTCCTTTGAGTTTCAATGAGCACAAAAGCTTCAAAATAGAACTGCATATACTGCTAAGAGCCTCAGAAGAACCATAGATGTACTGCTCATGAGACTCCAAAATAGGCCACTTGAAGTGACAAAAATGGCAGAACATGGTGCACTGTATTGTAAATGTTTCATAACAATAATAGATAAACCAAAAGGGCAGGCAGACCAAAGTATGTAGACCCAAACTGAGGAAGAACTACCGGTGACCTGGCTGGAAACAAAACCTAACAACTCAGAGAGGAAGGAGACCTCCAAAAAGTATAACTTGAATCTTCAAGGACTTTCACTGCCAGAACTATGCTAACATTCTGCTAAGTAATTTAACCACTACATTGCAGAAAAATAAACATTACCAATGCAAAGCTGCCAATCATCTTACTTCAACTATATCCACTATTGTCATTCTACTCGAATGTCAACTTTACGTCCACACTGACTTATTGACTTATTGGTCAAACACTCTTTCTACACTGTTCTCTGCTCATTTCACCCAACTTCTATCTTAAATGTAAGGTGTAAACAGGCACTCAGCAATATCCAGTGGGCAGTGTCAGGTTTGGGGTCAAACCGACAACCAACCCGATTATGGTGGGTCTGGGATCAAATGACCTGTTCGCAACCACGGGAATACAGGTCATCAACTGCCACGACAGCTAAATTGGTCAAAACCTCCTTAAACTTGGAGGCATCAACAAGGCAAAGCTGAGATTTCCAATCAAGATCTCGCAAAATTGTTCGTAATCTCGCCACATCTGGGAGATATTTCAACAAATCGACCACTCATGAAGAAAAATGGCAGAGATCAGTGAATAGAGAAGAAAGAGAATAGTGACTTTCGGTCAGATTGGTTGGAGTCAGATTTCAGGCAAGAACTGCCACTCAACCCAAGATGGCCGGGTTTTCTAGGCAAAGACCTGCCATAGACCACCATATTGGTAGAATTGGACAGCTCCATCGGGTCCAAGTCATGGCTGGACAGCCCTACATGCTTTAATAGGTTTAGTCATGAGTGGTCTAATGATAAATCAATTTATAGTTTGGACTTTATTAAGTCTTGGTTATTTTGTAATGTAGGGCAGATCCATAGTGTTCTGCAAAGCATATGAATTGAGTGGCTTCTAAAATTTCTAGGAGTACCAACTATCTCAGGGTTTCATCAAGTCCAAGTTAATCTTTTGGTGCTTCAGGATTATTCAAGTATTTTGGTTATTGAAGGCATGCGTCCCAAGTGCTTTTTTTGTGTTTATCACTATCAAATGTGTTGTTGCAAGGAAAACACATTGTCTTTCCTTCCAGTGTTCAAGACAAAGGATTTAAAAAAAAAAAAAAAAAGGATTTTAGGATTTTTATGGGTACAAAATAGAGAAACATTTATTTAACTTCAGGAAAGGCCAAAGGATGAGCAGCTTAAGGCTTATATAGACACTAGTTTAATTTAGTAACAAAATTCTCGACCTTAAATTGTTTCTCTTTAATTCTTTTTTTCATTGGTTGCTAGCTTTGGAAACCTTTTCTTTTACTTCTCTCCATGATATGATTGACCATTGTACTTTGATAACTTGATTGTGTGCCCATTGTATACTTTCTGTGTACTTAGGATTTTCATTTCTTAAATGAAGTTATGTTACTTATAAAAAAAAATAGTAATAAAAATACAAGCATGTCCAGGACAAGGCATGTTTAACAAATGAGCCAAATGTAAGCAAGACAAAGTTCCACTTGCCTAGGCTAGCAAAATAAGGCTTGTGCAAGCTTATGAGCAGGTGAAGGAGCAGCTTGTGAAAAATATCTGTAAACAGGTTTGTATAGGCTTGCACCCAAAAAAAAAAAAAAAAATGCCTTCATCATGGGAAGAGATGCCAGCTACCCAAGGAAAAATGTCTTCAAAATTATTGTGTCCACACTTGGAAGATATTGATTCAATTTTACATGTGAAGGCATAAGGACAGGGTACTGAAACCCTTTACGTATCCATACAAAATAGCAGTAATACCAATCCTTTAAACAATTGTCAACCGAAAACACTCAAGAAGGTAAAGAATCCAATGTTAACATGAAGCCAACTGAAGTTCCAAAAAGCCTACTGACTAGGATAAACAGAAAACATAATACAAAATCAAACTAGATACCCTTGAGAGTTATTGATAACAATATATACAAGGCCCACCAATCCTCTTTAGCAGCAAAATTTTTTCAGGAAATAAAAAGATTCAGAAAAGAATAGAAACAATGTAAAACAATGAGCCAAATTGAAGCGTTAGAATAAATACCTTGGCCATCAGTTGATAACATTCTACGCATTATTGGGAGCAAAGTTGGCTCAACTTGGACAAAAAGGTGAGGAAGCCTGCTCACTGATTCAAGAATTGTGCTAATGGCACGCAAACAGCCAACTGCAGCCAAAGCACCAGGATCATCAGCTTCGTCTTCAGCTTCAGCCGTGTTCATACACCTCCAAAATGCAGCCGCCTGAATATTTATTATAAAAAAATTTGTCAAGCACTTCTGAATATATGTGTAAAATCAAATAAAAATGGAGGCAAACAGTACCAAATTCTGACATAACCCAAGAGCATAAGGTGCCATCTCCTCCCCAAACTTGTCCACTATAGTCTCCAAAGTAAAGACAAGGTCCTCATTCTCAACCTCATTCATAAGTTTAAAGAACTCTGGAAGGAAGAAAATACATATATTTATAGAACTCATTGAATAATTTGCTTAGTTAGCAGAATTTTGCAAAGTTTCACAAAGCACATACCATCAAGGAGTTGAGGAAGAATTGGACGGATTTCATTCAAATCTGCATTGTGAACAAAATGCAATCACTGTCAAGATAACCAACATCTATGCTAATGGAAAAATAAACATTAAGAAACACAGAAAAACACTCCCACACACAGTGTAGCATATATATACCTCTGCAAGCTTCAACAAAAGAACGCAATGCAAAAACAGAATCAACTCGAACGGGAAGTTCTGAATCTCGCATCCCAGATACAACACTGTGCAAAGCTTTAAGGAAATTGTTCTGGTCCGCGAAGTTTATATGGGCATACTGTCCTGCAACCCATGCGGCCTAACATCCAGAATATTCAGGAGAATAAGCTAGTGTCAAAAGGCAGAAAAATAAAATTTTACAGAAAATAAACGCCATGCTAAACTGACTAGCATAGCAAAAATAATCAAATGTAATTTATCAACCTCCTGGCAAAAGGCAGCAAAATAACTATTTATTAAAAATAAAAATTAGCATTAAAATTTTAAAGTACAATAAAGTTGAGACGCAACACTTGCTACAGTCCTAAAATCAGAGTTTGAAAAGAAAAGAGGCGAACAGTAGAGTTTTAAACTATCAAAACATACTACAACATCAAATCCAATGAGTAGCCAAATTTGATAATAATAAATAAGCAGAAAAGAAATTTTAGACCAACAAACCTTGGCCCTAAGATGCCCAACAGGACTATTGAACTCAGGGAAAACATGTTGCACTAACATAGGCTCAAGTTGGGACTTATAAGGTTCAGTTTGCTTCAATTTATCACAAAGAGCTCCAATAGCAAGAAGAGCACCATCTTTCTGTCTGTAGGGTTTGTACTCTACTGGTGCTTCATCATAACTGGAAGAGAAAATAATACAAGAAACAAAAAAAGACCATTAGAGCACCCATTATGTGATACACACATTGCAGGCCATAAGATAAAAATATAGATACAAACGTACATACATACATACATACATACATATATATATATGCAATATGTACCTCTTAAAAATTCCCCCGATAAATTGAATAAACTTGTGAAGATTTTCTTTTCCACGCTTTCTAACCAACTCACTAACAAAATCCATGGCAGCAGTCCTCGGACTGTATAAATCTTCAATGATATCTGCAGCAAACCCAGAGAAGTCCTAAATTGCCAAAACCAGTCCAGGGTCTTTAAAGAAATAAATTCAGATCAAAACGCCATACCATAGCCCTTCCTCACATACTCATGTGGGTCTTCATCCCAAAGTTTTTGATCATTGTCATTGAAGCACATAAGGGGGAACACTATCTCAAAAAGAAGACTATCAAGTCGGGATTGGAGCAGAGTATACATGGTATTCTTTGAGATACTGCATATATAAATAAATAAATAAAAAGAGGGTTATAAATGTTCTTGGCATAATAAACACTTAAAATTGAGTTTTAAAGAAAATGCATATGTTATATATGTAACTTGAGTTTTGATTTTTGAAAATATGCTGGCAGCTCTATTCCTTTAGGGTTCAAATTACTAAAGAACTTTTTTTTTTTTGATAAGTAACTGAATATATATATATATATATATTAAAGAAAAACACAGCCCCATACATAGGAAATGTACTAAACAAGCAAAAACATCAAGAAACCAAATTACAATGATCAAACAAAACAGGAAGAGAGAAGCAAGAAAAATATGATATAGCTAAACACCATTGGAGAAGAGAAAAAAAGAAAAAAGACTTAAACTCAAGAATGGACCGTTCGTGACCCTCAAAGCTTCTGGCATTCCGTTCCCGCCAGATACACCACATCAAACAGTGCGGCACCATCCTCCACATAACTATATTACGATGTACTAAAGAACTTTCAATGAAGCACATACACAACTCTTGATAATACCATGTAGTAATTCAGTTAAATCTTTACAAATTCACCAATAAGCTTATGTAATTTTTTTTTTTCTTTTTTTGGAAAATATTGACAGCAACATTTAAGGGTTTTTGCAGTCACAACCTAGTCTTAGCAATATTGAGCATGCCTTATTTTGCCACATATTCTCCAAGATCTTTCTGCATCCAGATCTTAATCCAAATATAAACTGGTAACAACTCCAAGGACACATTGGCAAATAAGATATTTCTTCTCTACCCTTAAAACAAGACTCAAATGAAAAATAAAAGTCACACACACATATATGTAGAGAGAGAGAGAGAGAGAGAGAGAGAGAGAGAGAGGAGGAAGATGCCAGGCCCAAATTGTAAAAATTGTCTAAATCTCATTAAATTTAAATTCCATATGATGCTTCCAATTCTTTATTCTATCCATCTCAAAATAGCAAACCCTTTGTAGTTGGCATGAATAATTATTTAAGTTTAGGTGTAACAATGCTCTTAGCTTTGAAGTGTGGTGTAAGATGAACTGGTCCTCTATGAGCCTTACAAATCTACAATCGTATCATTCTTAAAAAATCAGAAAACAATAAATGATATTCACTTTTTCTAATAAACACAACTAAACAGCTGATGTTACTGGTGAGTAGATTGATTAAACCACAAAACAAAAAAAAGAAAAGGATAAAAAGGACTTTGATCTTCTTTTTTTGAATAGATAAGTAGAGGGGGGTAAAAAGTAGTTAGATCTATGACAATTTTATCTCATTTTTTTGGATAATGCAGGGAACCCTTTTTAAAGAAGAGCCCTTTCAACTTGCCTCTAGATAGTAAAACCTAAGGGCAACTGACTCCGCCTACCTAAACCAGCTGCGGGGTAATCCAGGAGCATTCACCCCTGACGAGCTATGACAATTTTATCTTGAAAAAACAAAAAATGTAAAATCACCTGTTGCTTAGGTACTGAAGAATAAGGTTGATAACTCTGTCGGGTAAATAGCCACCAACACGAATCACATTCAGCAAATTTATGTGACACTCCAAGATCTTTCCAGCATAGTTCTTCTGAAACATTTGAGCAAAAGCTTTGTTTTCTGGGTTTTGAAGTTTCAAATCTCCAAACCTGAGTAAAATAAGACTTTAAATGGCAATGAAAAGTCAAAATGCCTCTTGCAGCAAGCCTCATACTTATTTTAAAATGTTTCAAATATAGGAAAATACCGAGTGTACAGCCTATTTAAAATGTGAATCGTCCATTTCTTGACCTTCCACCATCCCCATGATTTCCTAAGCTCGGGATCAGCAGGCTGCCCTTCCAAGGGAACGGGACTCTCCAACATATTTAAGAAAAGAATCATCCACGCATTGAACACATTTGGATCAAATAGCTGCTTTGGAATCTCCAACTGAAAGAACAAACAACAAACCCAAATGATATATTAAAGTCATCTTCTGAATTAAGAAATCAGTCATGCTCAATTTGGACATGAAAGAGGAAGAAAAAGATGACAAGAAGGTAAAAAGTTCCTCTTTCTCCAAGACTTTTCCAAAACAAAAACAAACAAAAAGGTGGACTGAAGCTCTCTTCAGCTTTTCCTAATTCTTTTATCCGTTAATTTGCACTTAATTTGACAGTAATTTGAAAGGTAGAGGGCTATTTGGAATTTTAAGTGATGTCAACTTTAAACTTTCCAAGATATACATATAGTTACTTGGATAATAGTTCAGTATATATATTTGCAATTTATCCAAAATGAATTTAAGCTTAATATGAAATGGGAACATTGATAACCAATTAAAACACCACCAAGAATGAAAACCCATGTATAAAGGTAGACTGCAAAACTCTCAATCTAAGCACGTACATATATGGATGACCAAAATATTTTACAAATAAGCTTGATCAGATCTGCTACATCCAATGGTGGGTTGACAATCTGGACAAGCCTGTTGAATATATTGAGTAGATGAGGGAATGTCTCCTCAACAATGTGATAAACCGGTGTTCTCTCCTCATCAGATTTGAACCTAGAATATAAAAGAATGGAACGCATTTCAGAAAACAAAGCAAGCACATATCTTGCAAACAAGGGAAAAGATTCTACATGAAAAAATATTTATTATGCGATAAGAGTACCCCATCAATCAGAAATGTATCAGTAAATAGCATTGCTGAAGACATCAATACACAAAAAAAACATAGGATAGGATGGTAAATACATGGGAACATATAGAGGATGCTTAATGATGCATGAATAGCATTTAGTACAAGGATGTTGAATCAGATAACTTATAGTTTAAGTAATACAGAAAGGGTAAGAGAGAAAAGGAAATGATGACAACAGTGCAAAATCACTTTAGTATACTCCTGGTTGGTTGAATCAGAAGGCAGGTCCTTTAGGACTGAAACCGTGAAGGTGAGAGAGTAACCACAGCCATGCTCTCATATGCTTTCAAACAAAGTAGGTTTTATTTTTCACTAACCATTACATAATTTTAAGAGAACATTATTTGGTTTGCATAATCTCGACTATCAATTGAACTTATGTAATTTAAATTATGAACAAGGAAAAAACTTTACCAAAAGCAGGATAAGAGATATAAACTTACTCATATTTTCTAGCAAGAATCCGCAACACGTACAAAGCTCCATGGACTTGTTGATCTTGTAAGTTATGCTTCACCCAGTCCAGAAGGCGTGGCCACTGTTCGGGGTAATCAGAATTAATAAGCGTCTTGAGGCATTCGCCTAGCTGTGCCCTATACAACATAACATTTCAAGTTATCTCACATTAGAAATAAGAATGACGCTTGCGTATTACCAGGAATATCATAAACTCCATAGCATGTCTTACAAACACATGAACACACTAATAACAACAAAGACAAACACACGAGGTTTTGTATAGTTAAGAACAAATGGCAAGAGGGTTTTTCCCCAAATCATCACCAGAGGGTATTTGCAATGCAAGCACGCACAGACATGCATAACTAGAAGTATCCATCCATTAGAAATATATGCCACTACAACTAATAAAACAGTAATAGTTCCCCAAAAAAAAAAAAAAAAAATTACCTCAACAGAGGAGGAAGTTGGGTTACAAACACTAGAATATGATCCCTCACCATGTCTTTATCAGCCGGCAAAATCTTGTGCTGCTCATCTACATCAAACCCAAACTGAACGATTAGAGATCAAAAATTTAGCAACAGATAAATTCTTTAAAAATCCCGCATACCCGGATCGTGAGGCGCCCAGTTCTTCGCGATGAAGTTCTTAAAATGAATGCTAGCGGCTTGGCGCACCGCCATGTCACAATTATTGTCCACGATGATTTGCAATAGCCTCACCAAATGCTGAGGCGTATATTGAAACTGCCATTTCCAAACACCATCAATCATTCTTCAATCTTTTTTTTTTTCAATTCCAATTACCAATTACAATTACAACACAAACCAAAAATCAACCAAACAAGAAATTATCTTAATCTCCAAGAAACTAAATTTTCCAAGCAAGTACCAAAGCGTAGGTATTGAATTACACATAATCGAACTAGAACAAAGCATAATTCTGATTTTAGCGAAATCAAACAAAAAGGAAAAATTCCGAAAGTACGAATTGATTGAAAAACCTGATTGAGGCTTTGCTCGGCAGCTTTACGTTCATCGGGATTGGGGCTCAGAGCAGCTTGGAGAATCACGGCGAGGCTTGGAAGATCCATTTCCGAATCAAAGGAAAGAAAATCGACGATCGAGGTTGATCTGAATCTAAACCCCTTTGTGCTATGAATCTCTTTCTTTCTCTCTCTAGGGTTTAGAATCAGAAAGAGAGAGAGAGAGAGAGAATGCGTGTTTTTGTGAGTGTGTGTGTTTTTGAGTTTTGCGGAGAGAGACAGCAAATTGAAACAATGGTGGCCGTATTTAAAGCTACTAGGGTTTACGGTTGCTTTTAAAGTTTTTAAGTTTCAACCAAAATAGCATACACTCTATTTTAGACTCTCGTTGACTCGGACACATACAATTTGGGGGTGTTTGGTAACGGGGATGAAGTCAACCGGGTTTGGAATATGCAAGTGTTTAATTTAGGTTGTGTTTGGCGTTGCTGAAAAAGTCAGTTTTTTTTTACTATTTAGCTTATTTTTTGCCACTATTTATGGGTTTTATTGCACTTTTTGATATTATTCATGATCTCACTGTATTATTTTAACCACATTTTAGCTTTATCTACAATATTTTCAGTAAAATTTTTCAATTTAAGGTTTAGAGTTTAAGTTGTTCTCAAATAGTATCTTAGCTTGCGTTCATACTAGTTAATTTTATTTTTCAATTTTTTAAATTAAAAAAAAATGTAATGCTACAGTTATAAATTATTTTATAACATTTTTACAAACTATTGATGTGACCAACTTCTTATTGGTTTTCATCTAGGTCCACTATTAATATCACTTTTTATAAAAATCTAGCATTACTCACTAAAAAAATCCAATCAATGATTGAATTTTTTTTAATGGAAGTTGATGAAGAGCCTTAATGGAATAAAACTTAAAGAGTAATGTTACAGTCACAAACTATTTTACAATATTTTTACAAATTGTTGATATGACCAACTTCTTAATGGTTTTCATTTAGGCCCGCCATTAGCATCACTTTTTCATTTACCAATAATCACTCACTACATCAGCAATTTGTAAAAAAATTTGTATTTTTAGCATTACTCAAACTTAAAACTCACATAATTGAAATAAAAAGAAGCAAAATTGTAGGGATAAAATGAATTTTGTTAAAACTTGCATTTGAACCTTTTAGATGCAAGAAATGTTACGTCTATAATATTTTCATAATATTTTTACAACAAATTTTAGGTAACAGACTGTTATTGGAGAGGAAAAAAAAGTAATTTCACTTGTAGGATATTAAGGGCAGAGTACTGAGAGTGTAACTTTTGGCACTGGGTTTTCGGTTGGTGCGTGTATGAATGACGTTAAAAAAAAAGGCATATTTGCCGCACGTTCGCTCTCCAGGCTGTCTTGTAGCAGACTAGGGATGTCCCATTATGTCTTGTCTAATCCTCCATGTACTATGTGCTGTTTGACACCTAGCTATGATTGCTAAATTTGTGTTTTTCCTTAACCAGCTAGTCTAAAAGAAATCTCATGATCTATTTTTTTAACACTTAAAAATATAAAAATCGTATAAAATATAAAATATAAAAATCGATTCCCAGAAATATGTATATATATTTATTTATTTATAAAATTCATAAGTATTGCTGAGTCTAAGGGTCGTCAATGGGCCGGGTCGGGTCGGCCTGGCCTATTTTTACTTGGCCCATGGGCACAATGGGCTGGGCATAATGGGCTATTAACTAGTTAATGGGCCGGGTCGGGCTGGGCCGAAAGAGGAAACCTTAGCCCATGACCCTGCCCATGGGCAATGCCCATTTTGTCTTTAGCGAGATGGGCTATTGGGTTGGGCCTAATGAATTACCCATGAGCTTGTGTTAGCATATTATTTTATTATTTTTATAAGGAAATAATCAATTTTTTATAAGAGAATAATCAATCTATTTTTTTAAAGGAAAGAATTAAAGAATTTAATACTTAATTACAAATTTTTTTATAGTCAAATCTATTTAATTTTTTGTTTTGTTGATGGAAACCTATTTAATTTTTTATTTATTAAGGCTTTAAATAGTTTTTTTATTTTTATCTTTAATAAAAAATAATGTCAAATGGTTAATTCAAATTTGATAGACTACTAGAAAAATATATATCTAGTAAACTAAGTTTAGCATAATTATTTTAGGTATCTTACTGGTTGAGGGAGTTCTCTTAAGAAATTTCTCTATAATATCTCAAGATCAATCCTTCATACACTTCCTATATATTTTTGTTATGAATTATGAGTTATTATGCTGGGCCAATGGGTTTATCAAAAAAAAGACTAGGCTAATGGGTTAGGCCAACGGGCTGGGCAACGGGTTGGACTACTGGGCTAGCCCACCGGATACCCACGGGCATAAAAACTAGCCCACAGTCTAACCCACTGGGCCAGTGAGCTACCCATGGGCCTCAATAACAACAGGTCGGGCCGCCCATTAGCCCGGTAGGCCGTCGGGTTTCTGGGTCGGGCTGTGGGCCATGGGCTATTTGATGACCCTTAGCTGAGTCCGGCCTATTGTTATTACTTAATAAAAAAATGATGTCAGTGATTTTAAATTATAAGTAACAATAACTTGCCATCTTAGATCTATTGTAAAAATATTGTAGATGCATTACTTAAAAGAGTAATGCTACAGTCATAAACTATTTTACAATATTTTTACAAATTATTAATGTGGCAAATTTTTACTAATTATAATATAGACCCAATACTAATATCACACTTTTGCTTACCAATAATTATTTAGAAAACGTTAGAGCCACATCAGCTAATTGTAAACATGTTGTAAAAAAGTTTGTATATGTAGCATTACTTTACATAAAAATCATGTTTGGCTAACACAAGATATTATTAAGACTTTTCGAAAATATCCAGACTCGTTCTAAGCACAAACAATACTTATGGTCTGTTTGGGATTAGATTATAAGCTAGTTTTTAGCTTTTTTTTTTTGTTATACTTTCAGCAAAACATCAATCAACTTCTTTTATTTTGTTCCTAAAAAAAATAAAATTAATAAAATTTTAAAAAAAAATTATTTTATTTAGCTTTTAGCTTTTATCAACGATACTTTCAGTAAAAAAAAAAAAAAAAAAAAAAAACTAGATAAGTTATTCCTAAACAAAATTTTAGTATGCGTTTGATGAAAGTTTTTGATTTAGCTGAGTGATTTTTTTTTTTTTTTTTTGTATTGTTGATTTTTTTCCTTCGTATAAATAGTAATATTGCTACAATAATTTGATGATTTGGAGACGATCTTATATTGGGGACTTTTTAGCTTTCAATAATTAAAATTAGAGAAATGTTTAAACTTGAACATGTTAACATTTTATCTAAAATAATCTCGTGCATCGCACGGGTTAGCGACTAGTTAAATTAAAAGTTGTATTTTTTGCTTATTTTATTTTTATGTACTGTTTTTGGATTCTACATTACTTTTGTCTCATGTTATGCAAATAGGCTAGCTACCGGAAATAAGCTGTACGGCACGAGACTCCCTCGGGCCCGTTTGGGCCTTGCACCTTGAATTCTAGCTTTACAGCGTGGCCCATGGGCCCGACTTACTCGTCTAAAACCAGCCCTCATGTCATTATGCTTGACCCAAAGCCTATCAAGCAAGTCATTATAATACTTATACGTCATCGTTCATCGTCTGGGAATTACCCGACAAAGTACACCTCGAGTGGAAACATGATTGCTTGGAGACATTGTACCTCGGTTATTCGGCACTGCGTTGCCGAACATCTCTCCCGAAGTGGGGAACCAGTTCTAATGCCACTTTTACCACACCCACTCCCAACTAAAATATCCACTTAGCAATAATAACATTGGACCTCTTATACCACTAACCACAAGAGTAATCATGACTCCCCACTAATTATAAGGCTATAAATAAGAAAAGCGAAGGAGGAAAAAGGTTGTTGAAAGGCTGGGAAGGGAGTTAGAGCTAAGAACAATAGAGTGTTAAAGAGTGAGAGGAAAGCAATACAAATGCCTGAGAGATATCGTTGGGTCTCGAAGCTAGAATCACCCAAAGTAGGAAATTCAAAGCCCACTTTATAAATATATTGTTAGTCCAAGAGTGAGTTAGCCCTTTAAGCTTGTTCTGGGCACGCACATAAGCCCTTCTCAAACAAACACTTAACACCATTTAAAAGTTTCATACTCCTCTAAGTCATATGCTTCCTTACAACTGTTTGTCTTAATTGCACGTCTCACAATTACATCATACCAATTATATAATTTATATGTGTGAGGGATTAGTTAAGATAGCAAATGGTAGACAAAATAGCTAGCAAAGATGAATAATGAAGTATGAGGGTTTGGGGAATTTCAAACGTTTATGCTCAGTGGGCAAATTGAATATTTTTGAAAAGTTTTGGAAGTCCAAGACATTAACCCAAACCTCAATAGTAGATTTTTGTATTTTACTCAAAAATATTTTATAATAAATAGGTCATTCTAACATACATACATTTTTTAGGCCAAAATATAGCTTTGGTTCCTAAAGTTCACATACTGAACACTTTTAAAGTTTAAAAAACGAGCAATATTGGTCCCTTCATCTACTTCTGTTAATTTTTTTGTGTATATGGCCAATGAAGTAATAAGGTGACATTTTTTTAATGACATGACAACTGAATTTTTAGAGCAACGTTACATACATGAAAATTTTGACAACATTGTTTACACCTGTTAATGTGACAAGCTTGTATTGAAGTCAAATTTTTACTTATCACTATTAATCTACCACATTGGCAAGAGTCCTTTTTTTTTTTTGTATCTATAGACTTTTTTGAGTGTTTTTTTTTTTTAGAAAATTACACGGTGCCAAATCACTCACACATACCCATTACCCGACCTGAATATGTATCGATCGAGCCCCAGTTTCACATTGTATCTTCTTCTACCAATGCCTTACTCTGTGATCAAGCTTTGAAGATGGTTACTAGGTCCATAGTTCCACATTTGAAGTGGTTTATCTGTGGTAGTGATGAATCTCTTCATTCTATTCTTGTAATTGTAACTTAATTGTAAAAATTGAGATCTCATCTCGTTGTAGGAATTGGTTTCAATATAAGGTTGTACTTGCGAGTGAGTTTGATGGTAGATGCAGTCAAGCACTCGATCTTTATGTGACCTTCGTTGAATTCCCTGTACACAAGTTGGGCCCTTCCAACAAAATTGATTGGCGAATTTAGACAAACATGTCATGTGCATTACGTAAACTTAACACTGATCAAGGTTCCCTTGAGGTGGCATTTTATTCATCGTAAGAGCATTAGCATTAGTATGTGTAAAGTCTTGCAAAATAGAAAAAGTTACTTATTTTACACATCAACACCAATATCAGTAAATG
This sequence comes from Quercus aquifolioides, assembly GCA_019022515.1. NCBI lineage: Eukaryota > Viridiplantae > Streptophyta > Magnoliopsida > Fagales > Fagaceae > Quercus > Quercus aquifolioides. The sequence continues at coordinate 19,296,464 of CM032331.1, forward strand.
TAAAATTGTGCATTTATGCACAATTGCTACAATAACTATGTATATATGCACAATTACTATAACTCTTCTATCTATTATTTTATGTTTTTTCTTCTCTCTCCTCTCCCTTGCCTTGTCAGACTCTCTCTCACCCACTGTTCAAGGCCAAGAAGAAGAAGAAGAAGAAGCCGACCATCACAACTAACCAACCACCACCACAACCAACCCATTACAACATCAATTTAATCCAAACACAATCAACCCAAAATTAAAGAAAATTGTCACAAACCCAACTTAAAATCAACTCAAAATAAAACACAATAGAAAACCCATTTGGCAAAATACAAATCAACCCAAAACCCAAGCTCGCCGCCGCCATGAGATAGAGAGTGTGAGTGTATTGAGCCATGGAAGCTTGGTAGAGAGATTTTTTTTCAGATTTGAAGAGAGCACTGATTTGATAGAGAAAGAGATGGGGAGAAAGAGAGATAATTTTTTTTTTAGAAATGAAAAAGAAGAAGAAGAAAGAAAGAATAGCAAAAGAAAAAGAAGAAGAAGAAGAAGAAAGAAAGAAGATGCTGAAGAAGAAAAACGTAGAAGAAGAAAGAAGGAGAAGAAGAAAGAAGCAAGTAGAAAGAAGAAGGAGAAAAAGGAAGAGAAATAGTGTTTATGAAAAGTGAGGTAAGGTGGTGGGGCCATGTATAGGTAAGGGAAATAATAAAAAAAATGTGAAAATGTATTATTTTAATAAAAGAGGGTGTATTATAGATAATCTGATGTTGGTGTGATTGTGTAAAATATAAAAAGTGAGTTTTTATTGTAAAATTGAAGGAAATTTTTGCACACACTGATGCTAATGCTGTAAATGTGGTGACATTGCAAATTTGCAACCACATTACTGTAATGTGAATAGTACAGTATTAGGTTCGATTATTTGTAACATAACATTACTGTAATATAAGATTACCAAAAGTTCACATTATCATAAATTATGGTAACCTCATTACCTTATTAAATGATGGTAATCTTATTTTGTCTATTTATAGGAATGTAATCATTTATACATGTGGAGGCAAGCGCCCGTGTGTGGGTTTTCAATTCCCCCTGTTGTGCACATCGTTGTACTCTAGGTAATACACTTAAGTTGAGTGGACTAGAGGTGGAGGGTTTAGTGAGAGTCACCATTTGGTTTAGGTCGAGGAATCGAACTTAGGCCATTTGCAAATAGCCTTCTACATCTAGAATCTAGGTCTGGAATTAAAGTGCAAGGATGGGATGGTGCTAAGCATCTTGAAAGACGCTAAAGCAATCCTAAGAAAACTTTAGAATCCTAAAACATGCTTTTTTACGGCTAAATTACTTTTAAGTTAAACTAACGAAGTAGTCCAAGTCTAAGTGATTAAGCAAGAACTAATCTACACAAAATATATTTAAAAAAAGACAGCAATATAGAAAATGGTAAAAGCATGTGTATCAAATACCCAAAATTCATGATTGTATTACATGCATTAATTCATTCATTGCATATCATAAAAATGATTTTGAGATTCTAACGGTCGTGATGGTAAGTCGAATTTCCAAATCGGGCCGTCAGATTGAAAAATATCATGAGATCAAGTTTTCACGGTCTGCATGCATTGTATGGGGTGAAGCCGATCACGTGTGATTAATTGAAATTAATTTTGATTGGTTAATGATTAAAATTAATTAAATGAATTTATGTGATTGGTGGAGTATTTTTTTTAAAGTGAAATTTGTTGCATGGGATTAAAACAAATAAGCTGATAATATTTAAAGGTTGTAGATATTTAGGCTTTTAGGATAATAATATTCAAAAGAATTATTTAAAAAAAAAATCCAATTTATCACTTTGGAATGAGGTTTATCATGAAAATAACTCTAAAATCCGTCCAAATACAGTTTTAGAGTTGGAAAACACTTCAAAAACATGCTAATCAAGTAGCAAATTTCAGATTCACGTTCCAAGGGACTTTTGGCATAGTAGAACTCAAAATTCGGACTGGGCTATTTCTGGCAAAGTTGTAGAGAATCGAATATCGCTTCATTCATACAAATTTCAGCTTAATCCAAATTTTGAGTAAAAGTATATGATCAAAATACTGAAGCTTGTTCTGATCTGAGAAATCAGCTTACTCTTATCCAAATCTCCTTTTTTTTTAGGATTTTCCCCATACGTTTTTTGCTTATTTTTTTCAGCATTCCAACCTCTATAAATAGAGGATGTCTCTCAAAATTCAGCACACTTTTTTACGCTTTCTGACCCCCCCTATTTCGGGCTCTTCTCTTCTTTTCTGTTCTCTGAACGTTAAAGACGTTTTGGAGGCTCTTGCCTTGGGAATTTCTTTTTTGTATGCAAAATATTCTAGGCTTTAAAGAGAATTGAATAAATTTCTTTAAGTCCTAAAATATTAATTCATTAGAAGAGCACACTCATGTAAGAGGTATTTTGTTTTTCTTTCTTTTCTTTTTCCGTTAGTTAGCATGTTTTTATGTTTGATGCATGAATATGATTAGCATGTTTTATTATAACTTGTTCTTAATATATGATTGCCATGATTAGATGCTTTAGATGATTGTTTATTTCAATTCTTTCTCTTTGACTTCAAAATTTGTAATGACTATCAAAACAAAACAAATAACATAAAATAGATATGTATCTTTCTTAGATACAGATTTGAATTTTTTTCAGACATAAAACAGATCTGTATCTTCCTTAGATACAAATCTGACTTTTTTTTTAAAACACAAAACAGATCAGTATCTTCCTTAGATACAGATCTGATTTTTTTTTCAAACACAAAACAGATCTGTATCTTCCTTAAATGCAAATCTGAATTTTTTTCAAACACAAAACAGATCTGTATCTTCCCTAGATACATATCTGAATTTTTTTCAAACACAAAACTTGAAGAGGGTGAAATGGATGTAGATGGTCTCATTCTATTGAATCAATCACAACCGACGGTACCTTTTACTTGAGATCAAGATAAGGGAAGAAGACGGGGAGCATTCATAGAAGAAGACGGACTCTCTTTGGAAGACGGACGAGAAAGTGGACGGATACAATATGGACGACAACAGGGTCACGTGACATCCACATGGTTTAAGTAGTCCTCAAGAAATTTCAAAATGAAATATCTTGTGCCTCACGATTAGCCCTAATCAACAAAATTGTTATATGAAAAGGATCCCGTAAAATAAGTGCTTTTATAAGGATCTACCCTATAAGGAAAAGTTCCCTTTTCCCCAAGAAAGTGAAAAGTCAGTTCTACACTACTATAAAAACCCCAAAGCATTCACAAACCAAGGTACGCATATTTGACCCAGCTCTGACACTATAGAGTTGTGATAAGTTTTTTAACTTAACCTTCAGAGGGTCTTTAGCCGGTACCACACTGGTACTCTCCTAGGGTCTTCTTGTTCTGTATTGTGCAGGTGTTGTCTTAAGTACGTGAGGACTGTGCAACTTACTGACGATTTTTGGCATCATCAAAACTGATCTGTATCTTCCTTAGATGCAGATCTAACCTTTTTCAAACATGAAAACTGATCTGTATCTTCCTTAGATGCAGATTTGTATTTTTCCAGTCATAAAACTAATCTGAAATTTTTTTCTGGAAAAGTTTTCTTTTTTATAAAGTTGCAAATTTTGAAATTTAAAAGAAAGGATTGAAAGTTAGGCTGTAGTTTTTTTTAATATGTGATGCATGTAACATGGACTCATGAGTGTAGTTCCTCTTCTAAAAAAGTCTTTTTCTTATTTTATTTATAAAAAACAAATCTGATTTTTTTTTCTCTACAAATCTAGATTTTCTTATTCATAAAACAAATCTGATTTTTCTTAATAAAAATCACCATTTTTAACTTTGCTCCAAAACAGATCTGATTTTTTTAGCAAAAAACTTGTTCTTTCTTTATATAAAAACAGATATGATTTTCTTTACAAAACTAATTTTTTTTTATCTACACAAAAACAAATCTGAATTGTTTCTAAAAAAGAGGATACATTCATAAGATAAATTTACCTGAATTAATTTCAGTCAATGTCTGTCATGTATGTTCAACATATCATTCACATTATGCAAAAAGGGTATACTGGTCATTAGAGTCTAGATGATCAGACTCTATCTGTGTAGAATGGGTGCCTAACACCTTTCCATTCAGAAACCTAACTCCTGAACTTAGTTCCTTTGGATAGGTAGATCTGTGCTTTGTCTTTCTTTTTATTTTTGGGTAGATTGTAACTAGGACAAAAAGTTTTGTATTCTTTTATATAGATTGTAACTAGGACTCAAAGTATTGTAAGGTTTAATTTACCAAGATTGTATTTATCATTATTCAATCAATGATAATGAATAATTTTGATCATGTATTTTTTTTTTCTTATTTTTTTGTATAAAAAATAAGTGGCGACTTCACACCACTTACCCAAAAAAAGAGATGCCCTTAAAAGCACCTGAATCTCTTTTTTGAGGGCACCCCAATTTTGGCGGTCTCTCACAGCATGCAAACCACAACTAAACACCAATAGGTGTTTAGGAAGAGGAAAGCCCAAAGACTCCACCCCATAGCCACAGAGAACTCCTATGCTTTCGATCACTCCATCCACACACAAGTTAATCACGAACGACTAAGATCAGTTGGTGTCTTTAACCTAACCTGTAAAAAAAAAAATTAATCTATTTTTTGAATGATAGAATTTTCTTCTTCTTTTTTTTTTTTTTTTTTAATAATGTTTTTTAGCTTTGTGATACACTTGGCATGCATGCATAAATGGTAATACATGTGTGAAACAACAACAATTTATTGTTTTGTGCCTTACCTAAACTATCACCAAAGCACGTGAGTGATTAGTCTATTGGTAATAAACTTTGTGCCTTAACTAAATTAATGTAATGACGGAAAAAGCTTTATTATTTACTTACTTAAAGACTCAAAATTACCATCCTTTAGAATGTGATTGTTTAAAAGATCTCTTTTGTTTTTTTTTACTATTTTTTCAAACCTGTAGTTTTTCAATGGAAAAAAATCTCAACCTTACCAGGATACCAATAATTGTCTCACCCTTTTCTTTCACTAAATATTAATGCATGATATTTATTAATCATTATTTTAGTTGTTTTATTAATATGATGCTTGACATGGATTTTAACCTTTAACTATAGTTTTTGTTTTTTGTTTTTTGTTTTTTTTTTAAGAGTCTTTTAACTATTTAAATAGCATTATGAAGTTATTAGTTATAGAATTATGTGAAAAGATTTTTTTTTTCATTTATAATGACGATAGAATATAGAATCGGTCTAACCTTGAAAATATTAGGACATGCCAATTGACTTACAAAATTCTTGATTATAAATTGTTATTATTGATTTTTTTCAAACTAAAAAATTAATGCTAATAATGCATCGTTGTCAACCTGTAGTATTGATATTTCAATTTTTTAAAATCTTTGAACAAAGAACTTCGGTCCCCCTAAGTTTGAAGCGTGGTTCTATCCTTACTCTTAATCACAAACATCCATCATAAAATGTGCACAATTTCACCTTTTTGTTTTAACATTCATCACAAAACATATAAACATGCAAGTATATATAATAGCATGTACAAATTAAGAAAGCTAGTAGGCATGGATTCTAATGGAAAAATGCTTCATACAAAGGGTGTACCTCATGGAAAGGAAAAACTTATATGTTCAGATCATATGTCATGGCTTGCCTCTTGGAAGCCTATTGTGTGCTCTATCCATAGAATGCATACACAATTAGCAAAAACACCCAAGAAAACAACAAATGGGCGAGGCATTAGTAGGATCGATGTAGGCTTGAGTGGTATTCATAGATCCATTGGATTGGATTATGGATGATGATGCCGAAAAATCTCACCAGTGAGTTGCACAATGCTTGTACGCTTGTAACGACACCTGCACAATAAAAAGGGGAAGACCTAACAGAGAGCACCAGTGTGGTGCCGGCCAAATACCCTCCGAAGGTCAAGTTAGAACTTCTTTCAACTCTAGAGTGCTAGAGAAGGGTTAATTATGCGTACCTCGATTTGTGAGGGTATTGGGGCTTTTATAGTAGTAGAGGGTTGACCTCTCTTTCTTGGAGTAGAAGTCTTTTCCATATAGGAATCCTTATGGGCGTAGATTGCGGAATCCTTTCCTTATAGGACTCTATCATTGAGCGTGGAGTACAAGTCATGATTTTATTATTCATGCGTGGTGGCCAAGTCAAGGTTTTATAAGAACCGTCGGCCTCTGACCCGTCAGCTTGTCTTATTCCCTTCAGCCATGAGGAGTTGTCAGCCTTTGAACGGAATCAGCCCCTTAAGCTCTTCGCGGATTTCCTTCCCCGTCAGCCTGTCCCTGTTCGTCAGCGTTAGAGACAGCATCCTTCATGACTTAGCCCGTCAACCTGAGTAGAAGCCGACGGGTTAAGCCTATGGCGCTGTGTGCTATGATTTCTCCTTATCAGTTGCCCCCTACTCCATATATCCGTCAGTTATAACTGACGGGTTATGGAGTATTCATTCGTCATTATTTGTTGCTTTGGCTAGGAGAGAGAAAATATTCCAAAGCTGACACCTCGAGCAGCCAATATTAAATGCTCGGACACGTGGCGCGCTCGGACTGGCCCCGCGTCTATACGAGGGCGTCGCTTCGTCTTCCGTGCGTTTTCCCTATTATATATAGTGTCCACCTCTCCTCATTTTTCCTATTTCATTTTCACTGATTTCTGGAGAGCACATCCGTCGCCTATCCTCCGTCAGCACTGCCAACATTTCTGTCGTCACTTCTTCAACCGTCACTTTTGGAAAACTTGTAAGTTTCTTTTCTTTCCTTGCACATACTTCATTTCAATTAATTTTCTTTAAAGTGAGGTCGTCATCCTAGGTGCTTAGATTACACCTGTCACTTGTAGGTAGTCAGATGTCGAGTGACGCGTCGAGTGACCGGTCGTCGGTCCGCGATGGAGCGGGCTACGACGAGGTATTTGGTTCAGGTAGTGAGTCCGGGAGCTTTTCCTGGTCGTCAGAGAGGGAAACGTCAGCCCAAACTCCCGTCGAGGAGGTAGGAAGTCATGGAGACGGCGGTCAGGAGGAGGTAGTAGGTGAGGAGAGTGAAGTCGGAGTAGGAGAGAGAAGTAGTGACGGGGATGAGGGCGACGAGGGGTCTTGTGAAGGGACTTCTGGAAGTCCTGGAGGTAACCGTCCCTTCATCCGTCCCCAGGAGTGGGCTGTAAATAAGTTCCTCCCAAAGATGACTCTCAAAATTTTTAACGAGTTACGAACTCGTTTCCAAATCCTCGACCATATTCCTATCCATCTGCCTAGGGATGGTGAAAAATGTTATACGGGAAGAACTGCAGATGTTGGCATGTATGATGCCATGTTTGCTGCGGGGCTGAGACTACCTCTGACGGTTTTACACCGTCAATTGGCTGATTTCCTTGGTCTGTCCGTCAGTCAGATTGCTCCAAACTCGTGGAGAATTTTCATTGGTGCTGAGATACTGTGGGGTCGTCTAAGCGGAGGCCACCGTCAGCTTTCCTTGGATGAATTCTTTTATTGCTACAGACCCCGGCACCTTTCTTCTTCCAAGGGGATGTATCACTTCGCCGTCAGGGAGAAGGATTTGAGGCTGGTGTCTGAGATGCCAGATTCTAATAGAGCCTGGAAGAGCAGGTTCTTTTTTGTCGAAGGGACGGACTGGGTGTGCCGTCAAGAAGAGTGGGAGACGATACCTCACGGTTATTTCGATAATACTTGGGCGTTTGTCAGGGAGTCAGGTTTTAGCCGTCAGCTTTTGTCCTCGTCAATTTCCTGCGTATCACAATCTATTTTTGAATGGTTTTAACGTTGCCAATTTGCTTGTTCTTTTTCAGCCTTCACACGCCCACTAATAACTGACGAGCAAGAAGATTTCATCCGTCGGGTTTTGGAGATTCCTTTAGAAGAGCGATCGTGTCGGGACTTAATTACCCTCGACACTCTTCACGCGTACTGCGGAGGTCCTGAACCGACGCCGGAAGCTCGTAGATTGGAAGATTTTTCCCGTCACCGTGAGTATCTTGATCTTATTGTCTCGTCACTTTTGTATTTTTAGTCGTCAGTTCTCCTTATGTGTTTCTTTTGCAGAGATGGACACAGCTAAACAACGGATTAGGGCTGCCGCTGCCCGTCAAAAGGAGGAAAAGAAGGCAAAGGGGTAGGTGACGTCTACGTCTGCCCCCCAGACCGTCACTAAGGGTTCCCTAAAAAGGAAACCCGACAGGGATGTCAATCGTCCCTTGAAAAAGACAGCCGTCACCCCTGGGAATGAGCTCCCCGAAAAGTCGACCCCTAAGTCAGGCCATGGAGCAGGGAATGGTGTTATGACTTCTTCTAGTCCTGTCCTGAAGGGGCCCCGTAGCTTGTTGACGCACAAGGACTTTGCTGTTGAAACAATCGAAGCACTTATAAGACCAATGGACATAGATCCTTGTGCTCAGCTGGGGACGGAAGATCTGGGGTCGTCTGCTTTGTTTGATCTTTCACGTGTAAGCCGTCAGCCTTTAACTGATCCTTGCCTGATCTTTTTCTTGTTTAATGACTGACGGTTGTATTCTTTTATAGGCCTTGGTTCGCGTAAAGGCGCTTCAAGACCGGTGCGTGGCCAAGGAGGGTGTCGTCACCCGTGTTAACAAACATAATGCCAATATGCAAGATCAGCAGGCTCAGTATAAGGAAGCTATGCGTCTTCTTAATGTCGAGCTGAAAGACGTAAAGCAGAAGCTGGAAGAAGCGGGTCGTCAGAAGGACGAGTTAGAGAAAGAACTGACGACTCTTCGTGATCAGGTGAAGACAGATGAGGCTGATGCGGTCGCGAAGTTCAAGACGTCAGACTCTTTCATTGATTCCTGTGGTGGATACTATGGTACAAGATTCGATGACTGCCTTAGACAAGTAGCGTCGGCCTTTCTAGATTTGGACTTATCTGGGATCACCCTGGATGACGCCCCGCCAATGACGCCTGCTAATGATGCCGTCACTGTTGGTGGTGACGACCCAGAGGATTCCCCTCCCCATGGGAATAGTGTTGTTTTAGCTCAGCCTGTAGCGAATCTTCTTGTCACCCCATCAGTGGAGATCCTTGTCGTAGAAGATCCTCTTGCAGAAAAGGTTTCAAGTGACGCTCCTCCTTCCCAGCCGTAGTTTTTCTTCTTGTAACCGTTGTATTTTGTTTTAAAACAATGTTTCTAAGTGCCCCCTTGGTTTTTGGGGCTTGAAATTATTTTACTTTTGCTTATGATACTTAGCATCCGTCGTTTTTTTGAATATGTATGTATGGCTATTCAAGTGTATCTTTTCTAAATTTACTTTCTTAACTGCAGGCTGATGCCGTCAGCCTTGCCATAATTTAATGTGCTCACGACTTTGTTGGTTAAATAAAGTCGTCGCCCTTTTGCCAGGGATTTTTAATTATTCCTTTATTCTTGAAGTTTGCTCAACGTTGGGCTTGCCCAGTTGTAGATTATGATCCAAAGGAACGGAGTTATGATTTTTGACCCGTTTAGTTTAGTAGTGTCGTCAGCTTTATTTAAACCATCGGCTTTGTGTTTGCTTTGAGCTTCGTTGGCTTATTTGGGTCTCTTTTTAGACCGTCAGCTTGATAGCCGTATGCATCTTGTGGATGGCAAATTGTCGGTCCTTTATTTTAATCGTCAGCTTAATAGCTAGGTTTATCGTGGACTTGGCCACTTTGTCAGTTTTTTATTTAGACCGTCAGCTTTATTGCTTTGTCCATTTTGTGGATTTGGCCATGTCGTCGGTCTTTTATTAGACCGTCAGCTTTATTGCTTTGTCCATTTTATGGATTTGGCCATGTCGTCGGTCTTTTATTAGACCGTCAGCTTTATTGCTTTGTCCATCTTGTGGACTTAGCCATTTCGTCGGTCTTTTATTAGACCGTCATCTTTATTGCTTTGTCCATTTTATGGATTTGGCCATGTCGTCGGTCTTTTATTAGACCGTCAGCTTTATTGTTTTGTCCATCTTGTGGACTTAGCCATTTCGTCGGTCTTTTATGAGACCGTCAGCTTTATTGCTTTGTCCATCTTGTGGACTTAGCCATTTCGTCGGTCTTTTATGAATTTACATTTGTAAGTATAAACTTCAGTAGTTCTGAATAAATTCCTCTTATTGCCATGCATCTATATAAAAAGTAGCTCAAAAAAGAAAAACCTGCCCTTTTGGGCTTATTGTAGCAAAACCAAAGTAAAAAACATGCCCGTTGGGCTTATTGTAGCGGATACTTAAAAGCAAATAGTAAATCTTAAGAATAAAAAGATAGGTGTTGTTCTTCATGTCATCGCCTCTACTGGTAGTACTTTCGCAAGTGCTCAGCATTCCAAGGATGCGGTAGCTTCCGTCTGTCCAGTGTCTCCAGATGATAGGTGCTCTTTCTCTGCCACGCCGTGACTCGGTAAGGTCCTTCCCAATTCGGGCCGAGCTTTCCTTGGGTTGGGTCTCTTGCTGCGCCCATGACTTTCCTTAGAACGAGGTCTCCAACCTGGAAGTCTCTGTGCCTGACCCGGGAGTTGTAGTGCTTGGCCATGCGGTCCTGGTATCATGCGAGCCTTTGCTCTGCCGCTGTCCTGACTTCGTCCACTAGATCGAGCTGTAGACGTATGGCTTCGTCATTTTTCCCTTCGTCATGGTTGTGCACCCTGTAGCTTGTGAGGCCAACTTCGGCTGGGATGACAGCTTCACTCCCGTATGTTAGCCGGAATGGTGTCTCCCATGTTGGTGTCCTTGCCGTCGTCCTATAGGCCCAAAGTATGCTCGGCAACTCTTCAGCCCATATACCCTTTGCCCCCTCAAGCCGAGTCTTGATAATTTTCAGCAAGGATCGATTCATGACTTCGACCTGTCCGTTGGCTTGAGGGTGGGCGGGGGAGGAGTAGTGGTTCCGTATCCCTAATTGCGAGCAGAAGTCCCGGAAAGCATCGTTGTCGAATTGCTTCCCGTTGTCCGAGACTAAGACTCTAGGGATGCCAAATCTGCATATAATGCATCTCCAAACGAAATTGCGTACGTTCTTCTCCGTAATGGTGGCCAAGGCTTCAGCTTCCACCCATTTCGTAAAGTAGTCGATGCTTACTACTAGAAACTTCAGTTGTCGTATTGCCGTAGGAAACGGTCCCATGATGTCCAGTCCCCATTGAGCGAACGGCCACGGCGCTGTCATCGGGGTAAGTTCTTCTAGTGGTTGTCTGACGACATTGCTGAACCTTTGGCACTTGTCGCATTTCTTTACATAGGCCTCGACATCCTTCTGCATAGTTGGCCAAAAGTACCCCGTTCATACTAGCTTGTGTATTAATGACCTCGACCCTGAGTGGTTTTCACAAATTCCTTCGTGTACTTCCCTCATGACGTAATCTGCTTCTTCAGGACCTAAGCATCGTAGGTAGGGGCGGGAGAAACCTCTTTTGTACAAGACGTCTCTTATCAGGACGAACCTCGCTGCTTGGACCTTCAGCTTTCTTGCAGCCTCCTTTCGGTCCGGTAATACGCCGTTCTTCAAGTAGGAAACTAATGGCGTAGTCCAATTGCTTTCGGAACCAAGCTCTTATACATCGACAGAATTTATAAGTGGAGAGAGCTGAACGAAAGAGAGTACGTTACCAAAGGTGGCCATATGTTCAGCTGAAGCGGCTTTGGCTAGGCGATCAGCTTGCTCATTTTCTCCTCGGGGGATCTGTGTAATTTCGGCCTTCAGCTCGTTGACCCTCCACCTCGCTTGGTCCAGATATTTTCTCATCCTTTCGCCTTTACACTCATAATCCCCATTTATCTGGTTGACCATGACTTGAAAGTCGCAGTGAATGATCACTCTTTCGACTCCTGCAGCTTTGGCGAGGTCAAGCCCTGCTATCAGAGCTTCGTACTCCACCTTGTTGTTGGTGGTAGGGAACTCAAGGCGGATCATACACTCGATCATGTCTCCTTCGGGTGAGTGTAGTACGACGCCGGCTCCCCTAGCCTGCCTGTTGGAGGACCCGTCTACATGTATGCTCCATTGGGGAGATTCTTCTGCCCCCTTGTCCTCGCCATTTGTAAATTCAGCTATGAAATCTGCAATGACATGTCCTTTAATGGCGGTTCGTGGGCGGTACTGTATGTCAAACTCGCTTAATTCTATAGCCCATAGTGCCAATCGCCCAGCAGCTTCAGGGTTGCTCATTGCCCGTCGCAAAGGCTTGTCAGTTAGGACGATCATCGTGTGGGCTTGAAAGTATGGCTTTAGTTTGCGTGTTGCTGTAACCAGCGCAAATGCGAGTTTTTCCATGGGCGGATATCTTTCTTCGGCTCCGCGTAGCGCCCGACTGGTGTAGTACACAGGTTTCTGCACTCTCTCTTCTTCTCTGATCAAGGCGGCGCTGACGGCGGCTGGGGAGACGGCAAGATAGAGAAAAAGTTCTTCACCCGGTTGCGAGGGACTCAGCAATGGGGGGGAAGAGAGATAAGTTTTCAATTCCTCGAACGCTTGTTGGCACTGAGCAGTCCACTCAAAAGATCTCTTTAGTGTGCGAAAGAAAGGTAAGCACTTGTCAGTTGCCCTTGAGACGAACCTATTTAGTGCTGCTATCTTGCCGTTAAGGCTTTGTACTTCCTTCACATTCTTTGGTGGTGTCATCTCTATTATAGCTCGGATTTTGTCCGGATTGGCTTCGATGCCCCTTTGGGAAACCATGAATCCTAGAAATTTTCCTACCGTCACCCCGAGGGCGCACTTTCCTGGATTCAACTTCATGTTGTAAGAGCGAAGAGTGTCGAATGTTTCCCTGAGGTCTTCCAAGTGATCTTCCTCCCTTCGACTTTTCACCAGCATATCATCTACGTAGACTTGGACATTTCTCCCGATTTGTGGTGCGAACATTTTGTTCATAAGCCTCTGGTATGTTGCGCCCGCATTTTTTAGACCAAACGGCATTACCTTGTAACAGAAGAGGCCTTGGCTGGTCACGAACGAAGTTTTTTCTTGATCGGCTTCGTGCATCTTAATTTGGTTGTAACCGGAGAAAGTGTCCATAAAACTTAATAGCTGGTGTTGAGCTGTAGAGTCTACTGGGATCTCCCTTTAGCTTTCCAGGGAAGGTCAGAGCCCCTTCGTCCTTGATTTGCATTAGGACTTGATCTATTGGGGTGGTTAGCGGGGTGAAGCTTGTGAACCCTCCTCCCGGAGGTTTAGAACGCCTCTCGTCCCTTCGATCTCCTATTCTCGGCCTCTTCCGCCCTTGATCTTGTCTTGCATCTTCCTGCCTTTCCCTTTTTCTTGGTTTCTCTTCTCAGGCCTACAGTGCGTCCTCAGCATTCATATACTTAGTGGCCCTGTAGAGTACTTCAGACATGGTCTTCAGGTCGTTTTTGTATAGGGAGAACAAAAACTTACCCTTTCGCAACCCATTTGTGAATGCTGCTACAAGTATTTTGTCGTCGGCCTCGTCAATCGATAGCGCTTCCTTATTGAAGCGCGTTATATAGGATCTCAGCGTCTCGTCCTCTCGTTGCTTGATACTCATCAAGCATGCCGTGGACTTCTTATACATGTGGCCCCCAATGAAGTGTGTGGTGAACTGAACGCTTAGTTCCTTGAAGGTGCTGATGAAGTTGGGCGTCAGTCGGCTGAACCATACCCTTGCGGGGCCTTTGAGTGTTGTGGGGAAGGCCCTGCACATGATCTCGTATGCTACCCCCTGAAGATGCATTAGGGTCTTGAAAGTTTCTAGATGGTCCAGAGGATCCTTCACTCTGTTATAGTTGTCGATATGCGGCATGCGAAATTTGTGGGGTAGGGGGAAGGAGTTCTCGGCCACAGTGAAGGGCGAGTCGGTGCGGTTGACTAAATCGTTAAGATCACTGGAAACTCGTCCCTTGAGTGCGTTCATCATAACCTCCATCTGCTCCCTCATCGCCTGCATCTCTGCAATAATATGTGGTGGAGTCGCATCCGTGAGGGATGGCATGCTCAAGTTCTGCCTCTCCGGTTTGCTTGGGGCGTGGCTGCCTTCAGGTTTCTCCTGATTTTTCTTTGGAGTGCTGTTCCCTTCCTGATCCTCTTGTTGGTCGTTCAGTGCTGCATTCTTCTGGCGCAGCTGTTCTTCCAAGTCGTGGTTTTGTTTGGTGAGACGCTCCACGGCGGCACCAAGAGTTCGAACTTGTCTCTCGAGGGCAGTTGTGGGTGGCTCCTCTTCTTGAACGTCGTTAGTGGTTGCCATCGAGCGAGTGAGTACCATGCAACCCTTCAGTCCGGGAAACGATAGTATGGCTTACAGTGTTCCCCACAGACGGCGCCAACTGATGATGCCGAAAAATCTCACCAATGAGTTGCACAATGCTTGTACACTCAAAACGACACCTGCACAATAAAAAGGGGAAGACCTAACAGAGAGCACCGGTGTGGTGCCGGCCAAATACCCTCCGAAGATCAAGTTAGAACTTCTTTCAACTCTAGAGTGCTAGAGAAGGGTTAATTATGCGTACCTCGATTTGTGAGGGTATTGGGGCTTTTATAGTAGTAGAGGGTTGACCTCTCTTTCTTGGAGTAGAAGTCTTTTCCATATAGGAATCCTTATGGGCGTAGATTGCGGAATCATTTCCTTATAGGACTCTATCATTGAGCGTGGAGTACAAGTCATGGTTTTATTATTCATGCGTGGTGGCCAAGTCAAGGTTTTATAAGAACCGTCGGCCTCTTACCCGTCAGCTTGTCTTATTCCCTTCAGCCATGAGGAGTCGTCAGCCTTTGAACGGAATCAGCCCCTTAAGCTCTTCGCGGATTTCCTTCCCCGTCAGCCTGTCCCTGTTCGTCAGCGTTAGAGACAGCATCCTTCATGACTTAGCCCGTCAGCCTGAGTAGAAGCCGACGGGTTAAGCCTATGGCGTTGTGTGCTATGATTTCTCCTTATCAATGGACATAAATAAACAAAGGGATGTGTTAACAGACACTATAAGGTGCTTGTTAAGAAATTGTTTTATGTCATATTTTTTTTTGTTTTATGTCAATTTTTTGACCAGCTTTATAGGGTGTGGAGCTAGTGGATCCAATTTTTGAGTTCCACTTATCTCTTTAGTTGTATTTTAAGCCAATCTCATCAATTTATTACAATTTTTTTTATTAACTGGACCCTTTAATAACTCATCTTTAAAGAGCACCTTACGGTGCCATTAACATTTACCATAAAGAAATAAACAAACAAAACCCCTTAGGTAGGTCCTTAGCTCTCATGTAATTGATTCTCAAAAAAAAAAAAAAAAAAAAGCTCTCATGTAATCAAATGTGCCTAAACCCAATCATGAGATCCTACTCACGGGGGATGCTTAAGAAATCAAATAATCAATCAAATAATACATCATCCTAAACATGTTAAATCCCAGTTTAGCAACAAAAAAAAAGACATTTAAATCCCATTTATCTAAACAAAACATGGAAGATAACATCAAATTGCACATACATGCACATGGATGTCATAAAATAAATAAGCATGTCATGTCACAAGTGGGCTGTATTGTTGAGAAAGTCTGGGAAAGTGAATCGGTTGTACTGCAGATGATTAATGAATGAGCTAGACATTTTGGATGGGCTTTGCTTCCTAGGCTCTCCCACTTGGGCTTGCACCTTTAGATAGTTTCTTATGCCCTTTTAATAGAGATAATATCCCCAGGCTTCAAATGTCAGTGAGATAAATATGTAACATAAGATAAATAATTACTGTGAACTAATATAATTTCCCATGGGCCTTTTTTTTAGTAAATGATTGTCATGGGTTTTGAATAATAGTGATTGAGGTAACTCGCCAAGTACTCTTCAAAAAAAAAAAAAGGTAACTCGCCAAGTATCATCGGTTATGGGCTTTTAATTAAATGTTTGCCAGACAATAGTTGTCTTGGGCTTTGTTATAATTTGTCAAGCATGGATAGTCCTGGTATTTTGATATGAATATTGCCAAGCATGGATTGTTTTGGTTTTTTGATATTAATATTGCCAAGCATGGATCATCTTGGTATTTTGACACTAGGCGTGTCCCAAAATCCTTTGGTAGTGAGCTAATGGTAAATATTTTTGTCATGATTCATTGGACATGGGTTTGAATAAAATGAGGTGTGTGTGCTGGGCTCATAGGGCCAATTTTGGAGTTTTCCAAATAGCGATATAAAATTGGGTATAATATGAGGCTTTGGGTTTTTTTGTGATGATTTATATATTTGTGGCAGAATTTAGGTAATGAGATGAGAAATAATTGTAGAGGCCCAAAATAATTTGTGGAGGATTTTGGGTTTTTTTTTTTTTTGAGTTGGTAAATAAGATCAAATAGGATTAGGGCATGTGGCATGTGTGAAAAATTGTACCTCAACACTAGCTAACTTCAAAAGCTCATTACTTTCATCACATAACTCCAAATAATGCATGGCCGGATTCATTGGAATGTACACTACGAGATCTTTCTAACAACAATAAGAACACAAAAACAAAATTTGTTAAAGCCTCTAACAAAGTGCATAAAGTTGATACAACAAAACTGGAAAAATTGGATCAAATCTGGGCTGGAAAGTGTCGAAATGTGCTAGAAAAGAGCAAACCTGCCAGGCCCGGACTAAGCCTGGGCCTGGCACTCTACTCCCGTACTTAATCTAGGCTAGCACCCCTCCCTCTCGTCCTTAAGCACCAAAAGTCCACTAGAAGCATTCCAAACAATCTAGAATGCTCCATAAATCCCTCCCCTCTTCCTAATTAAGGTCTTCATGGGTAATCTCTCATACTTTCTTCTACAATTATAATTTTTTATTGCTTCTAATACTTGAATGACATGTTCTTTACATGAATATTGCTATGATTTTGTGATTATGCTACTTTGATTCCTACTATGAATGGTTTAGTCTACTCATTAAATTTTAACTATGTGACTAACTTTCTCCAATCTATGGGTGCATATATCGTAAATTAGGGATGTATGTGATTATTATCTTGCTTGGATATTGTTGTAGTTTGTCTAAGACTTTGATGGTTTGTTTAATTATATTATTATGATGACTAATTTAAAGTAAGATAAGATATCTATTGGCGCTTAATGTTAGCCTTGTTAAACCTTGACGTAAGTTATCGTATGAGTCAAGTCGGAGAATGTAAGACTAAATTAATAATTTAATTTAGTTCAGTGTCCCATTTGGTAACGGAAAATTATTTTATACTTCGGAAATATAGTCTCTCCCTCTCACAGATAGGTGGGCCCTAGGGAGGGAGCATACTTCTAGAGTATGTAATAACAACCCTTTGATAGCCTATATGTATGGTAAAGGTTTAACTAGGAGTTAAATACATGTCCCTAACTCTTCTTTTAAAAAAAATACACGTCCTTAATTATTTTGAAATCTTATGACCCTACCTAGAAGGCACTTAACTATATATATATATATATATACACATATTAGTTTTTAGATTAAATAGTGTTTTTTTTTCAAATGTGTCAAATCATTCCATTGTATATAAAAGATAAGAGTTATAAGAGTTAAAGTATTAATTATCATTCTAAATTTAGCTTAAAAATAAGAAATTTTACAGAGTGGGAATAGATCAATGGATAGAAAAGTTAATAGAAAAATCTTAATGGGAATGATGATATTGGTTATCGTTATAGTCATTAAAGTTCAATCTATTGACCTTAACACATTTCATATTTGCTTTACAGAATATGTTAGCCATTGCCGACATCATATAATGGAATTTGAGATGGAGTCATTTGGAGAGTGTGTTTTACAAAGTTTTTATCAATGCATGAATGAACAAGTACATCCTCATGACCCGGAATACAAGGCTGCTCATCTATGTATGCATAATTGCTACAAAGAAGAAATAAAGCCCTCTGATTATGGAATTTGCTTACTAGTATGTTACAGATGGCATAAGAACTTTTAGATTTGGTAAATCTCTCTCTCTCTCTCCTTTAATGCACATATGCATGAGCAATAACTCTGTGCCTTTTTGTAAGTCCAAGTCACTTAACTCATCCAAACATGGGCCTAGGATTTTGTCGTTAGCCATTAACCTCATGGATTATGACATGATAAAGGATTTTTCACTTGGTTTTATGTACTAGGAACTAAATTTAACACCATATGCAAAATTATATTTGTAATCATCAAAGTAGTGCTCTATGACTATGGTCTGTTTCTAGGCAAGAAAAAAAAAACCAGAATTATTGAAGAGTAATAAGTCTAAAAAAGGAGGAGTCCATAAATCAAGAGACCAATATAAAAGTACATGTATGGGACCACCAAATATGGTATACACAAATTTGTAGCTTGAGAATTCAGTTTCTAGAGTCATGTATGCAAGGACCCTGTAGACACCCATTCATTCATCATTTGACCCTATGTAGTATAAGTTGCTCTCCATATATGCATCAATTTTTTATTCAATTTCTTAACATCCTTTTGCACTCTTCTTTCTTCTTTGATATTTTTGGTCATTTCCTTTATTTTTTATATGCTATAAGACTAAATTTCTGTTGTAATTTTCTTTCTATTTTTTAGATAATAGTTATGTTTGACTATTTTTCCTCAAAATTATGAGCAAGGAAAATAAGAAATGTATTATAATACTATAAAACTATTTATGAGGTGTCTTCAATGTTGGTATACTAGGTCATCTGGCTAATATGTGCAAATCTATTATTGAATTAAAAAATATTAACAACTTCTTATAGTTGTAAAGTTTTTGGGTTTCATGTTGCTTAAAAAAACCCCTCAAGGTAAATTGTAAGCTGCAACTTTTATTATTTTTTGGTTGCTAGTATGAACTATGAAAATAGGAACTAGGTAAGTAGTGTAGACATCCCATTTTATACCGAAAAATATTTGAAATCCTTGATCTCCCAACATGATGATTCAAGAAGAAACATATAATCTACCTTATGATTCAAAAGTGGACACAACTCAAAAATTGCTCAAAACTATCCTGGGTTTTGATGCTAAAAAATGGCATTTCATCATTCTTTGGTTTATATATCACAGAATACAAGGAATTTGGACTAAAATTAATTTATTTGAAAGTAGATATTTAGGTCTTTAAAATGAGTACCAATTTGTTCCATTTTGAACAAGAAACAAGTGGCATATGATTTTTATAAGTTAATCATACTATACAACCCAAGAAGTTACGAGATTTATTTTTTTAAATTGGCTCAAGCCCATTTTTCAGAAATTTACCTAGCCTGAAACTTCTAAAATTCTCTGGAGAATGATCTCAACCATCCAAAATGGGACGGCGTCTTGCTCGACATCATTTTCTTTATCTTCTCTAAAAAAATGTGAAAAGTAAATAATAAAAAAGAAAATGAAAGAGAAAAAAGATATGAGTCCAGAAAAATGGGGTGGCAGTTGTGAGCCCAATGATGTCATGATCTATTTTAGGCTCAGGCTTGATGATTGTTCAAAAGGTCCTCAATTTTTAAAACTTTAGGCCCTAGTCACAAATAAATCAAAATCGTATTCATATGTGATGAGCTTAAGGAGAAGTAATTGGCCCATGGGGATGCTCACGGAGAATTATGGGTCAAAAGAATTTTTTTTTTTAGACGAGTGATTAATTAAGTGTATTTTCATCTCAGGAAACATTGCATTGCTGACATCTCTCAAACACATCCTCAATCTTTTTTGGGTTTGATTTTATCACCTACATCAAGCTAGTTGAGGAAAGTCTCTATTGTCCAGACTACTGCTACTCCATGTCCTTCATGTCAAATTGGTTTGACAACCAAATCTTGATTGATAATATCCCTACATCATTCACAATGAGTAGAACGTCATCAACATACAACAGTACTAAGAATGTCACCATGGAGATTGTGGGATTTTTGCTCTGAATTCCCCCAATTGTATACTTTATCTTTTCAATAAAGGTATTTTTTATTTTATGAGATTGTATGTGTATAAATCTTGGACATCATGTATTATAATCCAATAGATGTATTGCATGTAATTTAGGTATGAGAATGAGATTTGCATATATAAGATGTAAATCACAATTCGTTGTAATCTCAGTTCCTTTCCTGCCAATTATTCTCTATTTCCCCTCCAGATATTTTCTTTTTCAAAATAACATCAATTTTCAAACAATTTTGTTAGTTAGTATCGTTTCCAAACTATTTAGGAAACTAACATCTCAAGTCTTTAAGACAAGTTCATTGTAATCACAAAGTCGATTTCAAAAAAATCCTTTAGATCAAAACCAAAAACCCACGAAGACAAAAAACAGAGAGATCAAATCAGAGAGATCTTTCTAATGAAACCCAAACCACGAAGACAAAAACAACAAACCAGAGAGATCAAACCAAGGTGGCAGCGGTGATTGAAATCAAGCTCTCGGGGTCTTTGGGTGGTTTCTTAACTCTTGTTATTGATTTTCTCTCTAGGTCTTGATCTATCACCAAAGTTGGCCAAGAAGGTATACAGTGGCAATGGAGGGTTGTACGACGCTTGGTCTCCATCTGAGCTTCCCATGCTTCGTGAAGGGAATATTGGTGTTGCCAAGTTGGCCCTTGAAAAGAATGGTTTTGCTCTTCCTCGTTACTCTGATTCTGCCAAGGTTGTTTATGTACTCTAAGGAATATACATATATCTAATCGGTTTCTATTTTCATATATATATATATTTTTTTTTGCTTATTTGCTTGTTTACGTTTGTGTGTTTCAAGTTTTGATTTCTGGGTTTTCTTTTGTGGAACTTGAGTCTGACTCAAGTTCCATGTGAATTTTTATAGGAATTGAGTATGTGATACTCGAGTTGCTACAGGGAGCTCGAGTCTTAAAGACACGAGATGTTAGTTTCTTAAATAGTTTAGAAACGATACTAACAAAATTATTTGAAATTAATGTTATTTTGAAGAAAAAGAAAATCTCTTCCCCTCCCTCCCCCTCCATCCAAACAAGCCATTACAGTTGAAGGGATTCACACCATTTGACTGATGGAATAAAATATACAAAAGGATAAAGAAAATACAAACAAGTTGCTCTGATGGTTCTAGTGCTGATGGTGGAAAAAAGATTAACAAAACTGGTTTTAATGTCTGGCTTCTCCAATTCCGAAGTTGTGAAGTTTATACAGGTATACCATTAAATGACATTGCTGTCAAATTTTCATAGTTTGCACAAAATTCCATTTGTTCTTCTCAATTGGATGTGTTATGTCCATGTCTAGTAAATGAGTCGACTCCAGAAGCGGCACTATATCTTTTTTGTTTTTGTAGATAATCTACAATTCATTGAAAGCTAAGAAAAGGAAGGGGAGATAATCAACCTTACAATGGCTGAAAGGACCAGGGGAAGATTATCCTCATTAAAAAAAACTAGACAAACCTGAATCTAAAGCAAATCTGGCAGCAACATGTGCTGCAGAGTTGCAAGCTCTCCTAATCCATACCAGCACGAAAAAACTTGGAAAGAGAGAATATTGGAGATAGCAACACTTATGGGTCAGTCAGGGGCAATCCTTCTATCCGTTAGGGGGTCAGTGCAGCACTTCACATCACCCTCAAAGATAACATGACACCAAAGCTCTCTTTTTGCAATCTTCACAGCCCAAAGTAGAGCCTCAGCCTCAGCCTCAGCTTGGAGGGGGGTGAGTCTCTTGGTTATTCCAGCCTAAATTTTGATGACGACACCATTGTGGTCTCCCACAATGACAGCTAGAGAGGCTTTTGAGGATGACAGGGCTGCATCTACGTTCACTTTAATCCAGTTTGGAGGAGTCCATAGAAGTTGGGTTGGACGAGAGACAGGAGGTGAGGGTTCAGCAAGGACGTGGGAGGCTTCATTGAGCTTGTGGTGAATGCGCAGGGGTAAAATAGGTAACTAATTTTTTTTTTTTAACTATCTAGTTAGTAGTTAAGGTTTTGAAACTATATTTTTTACTAGCATCTTGAGTCTAAGAAACTCGATTTAGGGTCTATAAATCGAGTTTTTGGGACTCGATTTTTATGGGTTGTTCACGTCTGATGTGGCATTTTTTCCATGTGGTGACTACATGAAAATCAAGTCTCTAAGACTCGATTTATATGCTGCCACATTTTCAAACTTTTTCTTTTAAGGGCCTTGACCAAGAAATGCAGAAACAGCAAAAAACGTGGAAAGAAAGAAAAAAAGAAAGAAAGGGAGAAGAAGAAGAAGAAGAAGAAATGGAGATGCAAGCTCCGACCCAGGCGGCGCCAGACCCAGGCCGCGCGTGACCCACACCGCGCACGACCCAGCGCGACCTGGGTCGCGCGCCCCACGCCTCCTATCTGATCTGGGTCTCTAGATCTTTCTCTCTCTGATCTGATTGTGTTTAGTTTCTTGGATTTTTTTTTTTTTTTTTGTATTTCTGGGAATGGCTGAGAGACTTGAGACTTAAATTTTTTTTTTTTGCTTTTGCTTGTAAATCGAGTCTTAGAGACTCGATTTCCACGTAGTCACCCCGTGAAAAAAATGTCACATCAGACGTGAACAACCCATGAAAATTGAGTCCCAAAAACTCGATTTATAAACCCTAAATCGACTCTCTTAAACTCGAGATGCTAGTAAAAAATATAGTTTCAAAACCTTAACTATTAACTAGATAGTTAGAAAAAAAAAATTTAGTTACCTATTTTATCCCGCAGGATGGAAAGGTGGAGATCAGAAGTGCTTTTGTTAAAGAGGGTCTCGTTTCTAGTATGCCAAATTTCTTCCAAGGTGAAAGCCATATTTAGAGAGATAAGCTGATAATAATTTAATTTTGCATATTTATATCATTATTAAAAAGCATTATCATACTTATTTTGAGTTAATTTATGCATTTTATGTTTGGTTTTGGAATAATGTTAAATAATTAATTTTGTGCTTAATTGAATTTTAATGCGTGAATTTGTCTTTTGTAAGAGAATTGAATTAAATAAGCGGATTTGTGTAAAGAAGAAGGTCAATGGACTTTATTTTTACAAGGGCCATAACGAAGTCAACGTAGGCCAACTCAATGAAATTTAAGTCCAATTGGAGCAATGAATCAAAAGAAATTTACACCAAATCAAAGTCCAATTCGAATTAGGATTCTAGCTTGAGCACCAATTAGTATTTTGGGCATAACTTTCGGCTCAGATGTCTAATCGAGATGATTCAAGTTGGGCTTGAAAGGTAACTTAAAGGGCTACAATTTATAGTTTACCAAAAGTTCGAATTCTGACATTAAATGGGTTAGAAATGTCGGTTAATTGAAGCCTTGAAAACTTGGAATTTTCTCCAAACAGGAATTCAATTTGTAATAGGATTCCTTAACCTATTTAAAGGCTCTTTAGGGCAAAATTCATAGGAGAGCTGCCGTAGAATGTAATTTAGGTTTTCTTAAAATTTCTTTACAGTTTTTAGAGTTTTATTTGGTTATGACTTCCTAGAAGCCTTGCTAAGGCAATGGGTGAAACCCAACCGTTTATTGGTATATTCTTAACAATTATTTTATGATTTTAATGCTTATGTTATTATGTTTTTGATTGATTTACTCATCTAGAAAAATGTTTAGTTCTGTATAATTCTTTAATTTATCGTAGACTTTGGGCACATTAAATGCTTAGTATTCCCTGCAAACTAATTCACTAGTTTTGTTTTGCCTAAAATCAATCAATTTCATAAAACTATCTTAGACAATTAATTATAGAGTTCTTATTGTTAAATCATCTGACTAAGATCATCCTTTGTATGAATTTTAGTTGAGTTATAAAATAAATTTTGTTAAGACTACCAATAGATGTGTTGTATGTGGATCCCTAAACCTTAGCACCTTAGTACATTGTTATTTTTTCTCAATTTAAATTACCTTTATTAAACCATCAAAATCTCTTCAATTAAAATTTATTATTTTAGTTTTATTCTCTTGTGATTTGCTAATCATTTCCCTTTTCCCTATGGATTTGACCTCAAACTTACCGAGTTATTACTTTGCGACAATTATGCACTTAGGAGCATCATTTAAGTCGCAGCATGAGCCAACAATCTTTTGTGGGGCATAGGGATTTTGGAGGATTTTGAATCAGATTGATAATGCTCTCCAGCGAAGAAATGGTACATTCATTTGCTCTACGAGCCCAGCAAGCTGCAAACCATGTTGCTTTGGCAAAAGGGCATAAGAAGAAGAGGTGTTGAAATGATTATGTTTCCTTGTTGCAAAGCACACAATAGCGATCAATGATATTCAGAAAGCAGGAAAGATTTTCTCTGGTTGGCAATGTTGTTGCCTAGACGCCACAAAAACATCTTGAATCTCTATGGAGCTTTAAGCTTCTAGATCTTCTTCCAATTCACTTTGGAGTGGGGTGTGGTATTTGCCTGGGGGAGAGAAAGACGATATGCCAACTTGACTATGAAAACTCCCTTTGAGTTTGGAACCCAAATAAGCCTGTTTGCTTTGTTTTCTGTGCGAATGGGGATAGATAGAATGGGTTGAGCAAATTGTGGGCTGAAAAGATCATTTATAAACCTTGGTTTCCAGCTATGAACATCAGGGTCAATGAAATAGGCCACCTTGATTGGGAGTGTGAATCATGGGAAATATCGACATCTCCTCTTTAGTGGGAATCACCAACACACGCAGAGAGAATAAAATGTGACGTAACAATGTATGAGGAGTCCCAGTATTTGTAGACTACTTCATGTCTATTGGGAAGAGATATGTCTATTTACCAAAGAGTTGTATCTTATCTAAGAAATGTGATTTTTTTAGTAAATAACTAACTTTAACGCTTAATTAATTCTCTACGGTAGGTTGTTGAAGCAACACCATCCACCAAGTGGTGGGTCATTGTATGAGTGACGGTGCACCATATTATGGTGTGATCATCTATCACTATATATACTAATATCTCCCACTTAATCGCACCATAACTGATGATGTTAACTACCATCAATATATACTGTGGTGTCACCCCGATATTGCCTAATGTTGATTCTCATCTATGCTCCTCATAGATCAGCGTTAGTGTCTGACTATAGCAAAGTTGTGTGCACATCTTGTCACACACCACTGATCGCACCCTTCGTTATTTACTACTCTTGTAGTATACTTTGGATGTCTTATCACTCACTATTATTTCAAATGGATGGCATTGAACATATGGGACGTTTGTCACCACGCGCAGTAGGGGATTTTAGTCCACACCCGCATTGTCAATCGATATCCTTTAGCCACACACACCAAACATGTGTTGACCGGCACTTAATCGCTTGATACTTCCTCTAAGCCAGTACCCTGAAGGTTTTCTCGTATGACTTCAGTGATTTTTCATTGTACAAGCTATGTTATGTATGATGCACATTAGTGGATTTTACATTCATACACTAACTTCTCATACAATGCTATTTTGCTTAATACTAACCAATTGTGTCCCCAAAGCATAAACTGCATAGCCATGTTTTCCGGGCATCCCCAGTCCTTCCGTCTGTGTAACTGCATGTAGTATCCCACCTAGGTTTTTGGATCCACTAGTCTCATTCTCTAAATCTATCCAGAGTCAATCCTTTGGTCATAGGATCGGGCACCATCTCGCTCAAGGGGATATCCCAGACTTATGTTTCAACTTTTCTCTATTATATCTTGAATATAGTTATACATTAATGTGTTTGCCTTTGGAGCCATTTACTAAGCGTTAAAGGAGATAGCAAACCTTTTGTCACAATACATTGTATACACATCGATCAATCTGTTAGGTATAACTCATTTTAAATTGTCGATATAATTTTAAATCTAGACCGTATTACTTACTGTTATGCTGCATCATATGTATTTCGCCTCCATTGTATGCTTCACAACATAACCTTATTTCTTGTTTAACTAAGAACAATTGTTCCATTGAATAGGAATATATGTTAGAATATCCTATTATTTATGGATTACTCATGCCAAAACATAGTTTCATTCCTTTAGTGCCTTGGAGATAACGGAAAATTTGTTTAACTAACCGCCAATGTGCCCTATTGGGATTATATTGACATATACTACCACCGCATAACAAATATTTGGTTTTGCACTTATCATAGCATGATGAGGTTACCCTTAACTTGGGCATAGGAGATATTTAATTTCCTCCTCATCCTTAAGACACATTTCTTTCTTCGGATAATTCCTTTGTTCACCATACACAATCATAATGATCTAACAATGGACTCATTTCAAAATCAGTCTACAAGATTACTTGGTGGAACTCTGTCTCCTGACTGTAGATACTTGCAAGGTAAAACTCTGTTTCCTAACCTCCGTGCATTGTGTTCTGTGGGTATTTGATTTTCAAGTGGATTGGCTGCGTTGTGGGTTGCTGTTTTAGAAGTGTTGGGTTGTTTGCTCTCATTATGAGAGCTTTAGGGATAGATAGAGCCCAAGGGAAACATATCAAGCTATTAACTCAGACATTCAAATTTTAGTGGGACTCTCGGGCTCAAAAAATAAATAGGCTTGACTTCTCAGAAGAGATTGAAACTTCCTTCCCTGTGATGAATTCCTTATGTTGGAACTGCCGGGGAATTGGGAACTCCCGGACAGTTTATGCGCTCCGTGATTATGTGCGGCGCTGGAATCCCAAATTAGTTTTCTTCTCGGAAACTAAATCTAAGAGTAGGCGTATGGATAGAATAAAATTCAAACTTGGTTTTTCAAATGGTTTGTGTGTTTCGAGTAGGGGTTGAAGTGGAGGTCTTGCACTACTTTGGTCCAGTGACACAAAATTGGAAATTATGAGCTACTCCAACCATCACATTGATGCAATAATCACGAAAGCTAACAACGGTATTGTTTGGAGATTTACCGGGTTTTATGGATACCCGGAGACCCACCTCAGGGAAGAATCTTGAAACTCCTCTCATATCTTAATAGCCAATTTAATTTGCCTTGGTTTTGCTGTGGTGATTTTAATGAAATTCATTCAATGTCTAAAAAAGCAGGTGGTGTTCATCGTTCCCAAAATCAGATGGATGGTTTCGTCGAATTGTAAATCACTGTGGCTTCAAGGACCTAGGATATTGTGGCCCAGATTATACTTGGTGCAATATGAAGGATGGGAGTAATAGGATTTCGCTTTGCCTTGACAGAGCTTTTGCAACTAATGAATGGCTTGGACATTTCAAGGACCCAACAGTTCACCATTTGGTCGATTCCACATCTGACCACTGTATTATTGCAATCACTGACTCACCTCCTCCAATCCGTAAAAGTAAACATCGCTTCCATTTTGAGGCCATGTGGGTCAAAAGGGAGGATTGTCGTGAAGTGATTGAGACTGCTTGGCACTCGGGCACTCTCTCTGTCACTCCTGAGGGGGTGGCTTCTAATCTCCAATGATGTGCAAGTGCGCTGGCAAGCTGGAATCAGAATGTAGTGGGCAACATTCCAAAAAAAATTGCGGAGAAAAGAAGAGCTCTTAACTCCATTATCACTGCTGATCGGCAAGGCAATAGAGGGGTAGAAATTAATCAACTTAGAAATGAAATAAATGACCTTCTGGATAGTGAGGATACCATATGGCAGCAGCGTAGCAAAGTCCATTGGTATAAGGAAGGGGACAGAAATACGAAATTTTTCCATGCCCGTGCTTCGGAAGGAGGAAAAATAATTCCATCTTGGGGCTTTGGAACGAGGATGGTGTCTTGTGTGAAAGTAAGGAAAGTATTACAGCCACTGCAATATCCTATTTTGAGAAAATCTACACTACATCCTCTCCCACCGGAATTAATGAAGTCACTAATGCAATTCCTAGGCGTGTCACAGATGAAATGAACACTAAACTCACCAAACCTTTCACAAGAGAGGAAGTCTTGAAGGCACTGCAACAACTCCACCCCACTAAAGCACCCGGGCCCGACGGTATGTCCGCGATATTTTTTTATAAATATTGGGATATTGTTGGACCTAGTATTACAAACATGGTTTTAAAGGTGTTGAATTCAAATCTTCCCATGACTGAAATAAATAAAACCAACATCTCTCTCATCCCAAAAACCAACCAGCCAGCCAAAATGACAGAATTCCGCCCCATTAGTCTCTGTAACACCACTTATAAAATCGTTTCTAAAGTCCTAGCCAATAGGTTTAAGGCCATTATACCAAACATCATATCTGAAAACCAAAGTGCATTTACCCCCAACCGCCTAATCACGGATAATGTCCTTGTTGCCTTCTAGTTTATGCATTATCTCAACCATAAAAGTGAAGGAAAAGGAAATTACATGTCTATTAAATTGGACATGAGCAAGGCATTTGATAGGGTAGAATGGAGTGTTATTAAAGGTGTGATGGAGAAATTGGGCTTTGTGGAAAAATGGATTGATCTCATTATGAATTGTGTCTCTTTTGTTTCTTATTCAGTGCTTATAAATGGGGAAGCTTGTGGGAACATTTCTCCTTCAAGGGGCATTAGACAGGAGGACCCTCTCTCTCCTTGCCTTTTCCTTCTTTGTTCCGAAGGTTTTTCAGCCCTTATTCATGAAGCTGCCAGGAATCAACAATTAATGGAATCTCCATTTGTAGAGGCTGCCCTCTAATTACTCATCTATTCTTCGCCGACAATAGCCTATTTTTTTGCAAAGCGAAGGAGCAAGAATGTCATACACTTGTTACTATTCTCAACAAATACGAAGAGGCTTCTGGGCAGAAAATCAATACTGACAAATCTTTAGTTTTCTTTAGCCTGAACACCCCTCAAGAATTAAGGGAAAGTATTCTCAACATTCTTGGTCCAATGCAAGACTCCTGGCATAACAGGTATTTGGGGTTGCCCTCCATTATCGGGAAATCTAAGTCACGAGTGTTCGCTGAAGTTAAGGACAGAGTAGCTAAAAAGCTGGCTGGCTGGAAGGGTAAACTTCTTTCAATTGGTGGGAGAGAGATCCTTATCAAAGCGATGGCTCAAGCAGTGCCTACATACACTATGAGTTGTTTTCAACTCCCTAAGACTCTCTGCTAGGACTTAGAAAGTATGATGAGGAGTTTTTGGTGGGGGCAAAAGGACAGTGAGAACAAGATTGCGTGGGTCGGTTGAAGGAAGATGTGTCGGTCTAAACTCCAGGGAGGTATGGGCTTCAGAAACATACAAGCCTTTAACCTTGCCATGCTAGCTAAGCAAGGTTGGAGAATTCTCACTAATCCCGACTCCCTTATGGCTAGAGTTTTCAAAGCAAAATATTTTCCTTTTGATGATGTTCTCAATTCCAAAAAAGGGAGTAACCCCTCATATGCCTAGCGAAGCATCTACAATACTCTTGAGGTTATCAGAAGGAGCACAAGGTGGAGGGTGGGAAATGGTCGACGAATCCATATTTGGGATGATAGATGGTTGCCAACGCCAACAACCTACAAGGTGATTTCTCCCCAAGCTGACTATGGAGACTTTCCTATGATGTCTTCCCTCATAGACAATGACACTAGATGGTGGAAAATTGATGTAATTAATGCTACTTTTCTGCCTCATGAAGTCAGCACCATTCTTAAAATTCCTCTAAACTATAATCTGCCTAAAGATTGTCCTATCTAGATAGGCAACAAAAGAGGTGAGTTTACGGTTAAAAGTGCATATCATATAGCTTCGGGTATTGTGGATTCATTTGAGGAAGGTGAAAGCACCTTTAGCAGCTCACGGACTCTTCTGTGGAAGCGGATATGGCAGCAGAAAGTTCCTCCAAAGCTCAAAATTTTCGCTTGGAGGATTTGTGTCAATGGTCTTCCAACTATGCAAAATCTAAACCACAGAGGAATTCACTGCTCAAGGTTCTGCCCGTTATGTGATAAAGCCATTGAAACCACTGCCCATGCTCTTCTCCTTTGTGATCGTGCTAGGATGACTTGGGCATTTTGGCACAATTGCCTTGTGGACCTCTCTTCTCCCTCATGTGACTTGGTGGATATTGCATTTGATTTCATTGCGAAAGGCTCCCCGAATGATCTGGAACTTTTCTTTGCTGTTGCTTGGTCTATATGGTGGAATCGCAATTCAGCAATTCATGAGGATTCGGGCACCCCTCCAATTCATGCTTGGGATATGGCAGGTAGTGTCTTAGCTGAATTCAAGGCTGCTTGTTCCTTTCCAGTATTACCTCAGTCACCTTCTTTGTCTAAGTGGAAATCTCCACCTACGGGTTTCTACAAGATTAATACTGATGCAGCAACTTTTGATGATGGGGGAAACTCGTGCATTGGTGTAGTCATTCGAGACAACCTTGGAAAAGTTTTGGCTGCTTCAAGCAAAGTCCTGTCTACGTCACTCTCAGCTGAGGTTTCAGAAGCATTGTCTATGCAGGAAGCTGTGCTTCTCGCAGCAAAAATGGATGTTTCTCATGCTATTTTTGAGTCCGATGCCTTATCCATCATTCAAGCAATCAACGATGGGTTCCACAGTGGTGAGCTTAGGCACATAATCCGGAACATTAGAGAAGTTTCTGCAGCATTTATCTGGTGTTCTTTTCATCATCTAAAAAGGGATGGCAACAGAGTTGCCCATGAACTTGCAAGGGTAGCTAGGAATTCTGGTGCTTCACAGGTTTGGAAAAGGTCTTTCCCAACCTTTGTTAAGCATCTTATTATTGAGGACAGTTGTTTGTAATGCTCTTGCTTTCTCTCTCTGTTGTTTCTCTTTTTCAGTTGTTTGAAATTACATATATCTCATCAAAAAAAAAAAAAGATTGCTTGGTGGAACTACAAATACTATTACCTGGAGTATTAAATGAGTCCATACATGGATCTTTTTAACTTGTAGACTTTTACTCATGTCCTTTAACTTGGAAACCATTTTGATGTGACATATAGATGTCTTTCTTCAATTTTTTTTTGTTTGGTTAAAGTCTTTCTTCAATTCACCATTGAGGAAAGTAATTCCAACTCTATCCATGCCACAATAGACATGATTATTCTAACCGAAGCAAATTTTGCTACCAACTAATATGTAATAATAAAGCCTACGCTAGGTTTTGAGTAAACCCCTTCGCAACCAAACTTATATTATAAATGCCCAAGATATTGTCAATCATGTACTTTTACTCCCATTTTTTTTCTAAGGATCAGAGGCTTGTTGTTCTTGTACTAGTATACTAACTTTTCTAATGCTCCCGCTATTTTGAGCATCCACATATTGATCTTGATCTTGTGATTTGTGATTTGTTAGGTGAGTTTAATGAACTTCTTCATTGTCATAACAAAGTTGAAATTTTTAATTTTTGTCATATTTTTCTCTCACACATATTTATATAGTTATATAATCCAAAAAAGAGAAAATGAAAGGTGGTTTGTAATATCCAAATCATTACATTTTTAAACCATATTTCAAAGTTCAAACACTAACTTTTTTTTTTTTTTTTGGAGGTTAGTTTAGGATCTAAAAAACTTGATTTTAAAACATTGAATACAAAAAAAAAAAAAAAAGATCTCTCAATACACGCAGGACACATATGAAGCCACTAGTTAAGATTTATACATTTCAAATAAAGACCAAAACTTATATACAGTTCCTTATGATAAAAAGAAAGAGTGATGCTACGTTCACAGCATTTTCACAACAAATCTTAGGTGGTAAGCCGTTATTGGTTGGTAAATAAGTGATGTCAATGGTTGACATTATTTTAAAAACCAGACTAGATAGTTGAACCAGTTCAACTAGACATGGAACCGGTATGGCAAAAACTGGGAAAAATAATCAATTCAACCAGAAACCTGACCCATTTTTGGTTCTTTGATTGTTCTGGTTTTTTAAAACCATGATAGTGGATTCGGATTAAAACCAATAACAACCTTTTAGGATTTGTTGTGAAACTATTATGAAAATATTGTGGATGTTGCATTAATTTAAAGAAACCCTCTATAAATATATGTGTGTGTGTGTGTGTGTTTTCTTAAGAAAAAAACCTCTAAATCTATAAACAAAATGTATGTGAAAATGGTAGAATATGTAAGGTATTGTCAAGTTGGTGTTACCTAGGCTAGGTGGATCATTTAAGATATAATTGGCTTTAAGCATTACAACATGCATATAAAAGAAGGGAAAATTAATGTATGCCCTAAGGGATTGGTTTATGAAATATTTTTAGAAACTTTTCATGAAAAAAAAGAAGCAACTTATTTTTTTAAACAACATTTTATATTTCCCATGAAAGTGGTATCAAAACTTTCCTAAAATAGTCAATTAGCACCTTTCGTGTAATCTTAAAGTGGAACAGATAAATTTGGCATAAACCCTCCCTCCATAAAAACCCGATCCCAATCCACTTTAAAACCCTAATCCAGACTCCTTTCCCAAAATTTCGAAATATTCATTTACTCACTTTCACATTCTCTCATTCCACATCATGTGATCTTATTTTCCTTTCATCGTCTTCTTTTCACAACAAACCTCCTTTCCTCTTTGTATACACTTGCTGCCATAAGCACCTTCACCATTCTTTACAAAACTCTTATGGCTACAATGAGTTTGACACAAAGGATTCTAAGGTGGACACATTATTGTTAAATGTGAATAAGAAGAAGTAGAAGAAGAAAAGGAAAAGATTAGGGAGCAGTGAGCTTTTCAAATTGGGAGTCAATTCCATCGTCTTGCGAACCTTGATCAGTTGTAGTTGAGGGGTTGCAGAACTCACAATAGTAGTAATGCTAAAGTAGATGACAATAGTAGTAATTTCAAGAAAAAGATGTGGAATTCGAAGAATTGCAAGAAGATTTTGTCGGATTTGCCTACCACTAAGCGATGGATCAGGTCAATGAGTGTTTTGATTTTACTTGTATTGTTTTTAAGATTCTTGAAGTGATTTTGAAATTAGATTTGAAGGTTTAGAGTAATTTGAACCAGTTGACTTCTGAGAAATGTTGAGCCAATTACATTTATTGGGTTACAATGCAAGGCAAACTCTTTACAAGCTTTTCAAAGGTTTTTTTTTTTTTTGAAGACTTGGTATTATTGAATCAAACATTTACTTTGAATCGAAGTCTTAAATTTTTAAATGATTAAGTAAATTATTTATTGGTTTAAAATTAAATATTTCATCATAATTGTAAAGAGCTTTTATTTTTTATAAGTTTTGTCTTCATAAACACAAGTTTTCAAGTAGTACGTCTTGCAAATAAGTTTGATTATATACTTTGTGCTTTCATTAATGTTTCTTATGATGATTTAAACTCCATATACTCCAATAACAATTATTTATTACCAGTATTATATTCAAAGTCTTTATAAATTGGTTATTAAATGTAACATATTGTGATTATTGCTTAACTTGAAACTTATGATACTTGTATAAATATACATGGCTCTAGTAGAACAAATACATGAACATAAAAATTATTTTGAAATCCTATGAACCTAGCTAAAAGGCATTACTTAAATTGTATTTTTTTTAAAACATAAAACCGCTCATGCTTTTAAAAGGTCACAATTATTAGACAATTCTTATTTTTAGTATAAATTTATTAATAGATAATTTTTTTTTTCAAATGTGTCAATTCATTCAATTGTATATAAAAGATAAGAGTTGAAGTCTTAATTATCATTCTAAATCTAGTTTAAAAATAAGAAATTTTACAAAGAGAGAATAATAGATCAATGGATAGGAAATTTAATAGGAGTAGAAAACTTTTGATGGGAATGATGGTATTGGTTATCATTATGTCCATTGAAGTTCAAGCTATGGACCTTATCTCTACCACTTTTCATCTCTCTTCAATTTCAATCTCATTTCCGCATCTCTCAAAACTTGATTATTTTTCTTGCGAATTTCATAATTTGCTTTACAAAAAAAATTACACGTCATCCTGAAGTGGAATTTGATTTGAAGAGATTGGCAGAGTGTGTTATACTTGGCTTTCATATTTGCATTGACAAACAAGTAAATCTTGGTGACCCAGATTATCAAGTTGCTCTACGATGTCTACATACTTGCAACAAAAGAGGAAAAACATTTGCCTTTGATTATGGAATATGTTTACTAGAATGTTACTAATGGAATCTATAAGAAAAACCTTTTTTTTTTTTTTAAATAGAAAACCAGTGAACTTATTCATTTCATGACTGATAAATTTGGTTTACATCTGAAATAACTATAGAGTTTATAATGGGTGGAGTTTTGTCCATTCATGTTACAAAGTTATCTATGTATTGGGGCATACTTTACAAGTCCATGGGCTGCCTTATCTCCTGCTCTTCGCGTGAGGTGTATGGTACCAGGAATGATATTTGCAATAGCTGTGGAAGCCTCTGTGACTCCCTGAATAGCATAACAAACCTATAAACCGTCACTTTCAAAGACTACATTTTGAATGTTGATGTTTCTAGCAGAAATAGCAGCAACTTCTATTGCTTTCACTTCGATCTCCAATGCACCTAAGGAATCTGCAATCTCCTACGCATGGCAGCAACCACACGACCTTGATCATCTCTGTCTATCACACCAATCCCAGCTCATTTGTGTTTTAAGAAAACAACCCCATTTTTACCATCCATGAAGGGATCCATCTGTTTAGAGCTAGTGGAGCATTTATAGCCCAAGCCCAATCCTCATATTCTAGGGTTTAGCCTACCATATATACTCATGTTATAGTTCATTATAACACAAGATTTGTACCACACTTTCATATATTACAAAGGAAACCCCGAAGGGTTACATTTGTAATATATGAGAGTGTGGTACAAATCATGTGTTATAATGAACTATAACATGAGTATTATAGTAGGCTAAACCCTAGAATAAAAGGATTGGGCTTGGACCTATTACATTGGGCTAACATATCTTTAACAATGCACACATACTGACATGCATGAGTAATAAATCTATGTGCAACCAATGCCTAGGTCCAAGTCAGTTATCTTTAGCTCATCCAAAACATGGGCCTAGAATTTGGATTTTCTCCATTTCTTAACCGAGCAATGGCTCTAACTAACGTTAGTTTCAACTTTCAACGTCTAAGGTTTTATCTCAACTTGGTTTCTGTCTCCCCCCCATCAAAGCCTAGCCATGGTCGAGCTTCTCCTTGCACCCACACCACTGCTGCACTTGCATCACCCTGACAATGATGCTCCGTAAACATCTCCACCCCGGCCATGCACCAACGGTATTTCAGCCGCCCACCTCTGTTTATAAAGGCCAACCTGAAAAATAAAATAAAATTTATTAGATTTGGTGAGGAAATTTTGATATCAAATTTATGGTAATTTTTTTTTTCTATTCTTGTTTTCTTTGAGAAGATCATCATTTTCTTTCATTTACAGCACTAAAGATTTTGCTTTTCTTTAATTGAATTGTTTTCCTTCCCTGTTATAGACTTGTGGTAACTGTAGTTAGTGTATGGGTCTTATCTCTCATCTCTGTTGTCTTTTTTCTTTAATTTTTCTTTTTGTTTACTGAAACACCTTAGGTTTCATTTTGTTTTAGTTTTGATTAGTTTGATGACTGGGTTTTATTGTTAAGTATAAAGCTTGATGATTTTGTTTGGGTTTGAAATTTGGGGTTATTGGGTATGGCTTGTGATTGAACGGAAAGTGGCCTGTTTGTAGTTGGTGTGTGTATAGGTCTCTTGGCTTTGGTAATGATCAAGAGTAAGTTTCAAATTTTAGAACTTTTACAAAAAAATTTATTGAAATCATATGCTAATCAAATTTTATATAAAAGTTTGTCAAACTTTTGAAGTTTTAAAATATGAAATCTATGTGAACTATCTTGGGGAAGCCATGACTGATTTGAATTCCTGATGCAAGTTTGGTAGTCATCAGGATTATAGTTGCAACTTGAAATGAGCTTTCATGCTTAATTGCTTCTTACTAGGATATCCACTCCCCTTTGCTTATATGGACAGTATGGATAGAGATATTTAGCTACAGGTTTAATGGTTTTGAGTTATCAATTTTTAAGCTAAAATCTTTATTTTTGTTGTCATTGTATGAGTAATCTATTGGTTTTGGTAGTGTTCGTATCCCTTCCTTTGTAGACTTTATTAATAATTTGAATTTTAGCTTGTATCACTTGTCAAATGAAAAAAAAAAAAAAAAAGGCTTACAAAAGGTACTCAACTATCTTCTAATCTAGCCAAATACCTGTGAAATTAGTCTTAAGTGGATTTCTTGTGACTTCTTTACCATGTGTATAATTGTATAAGCATCCTTTTAACGTTTTTGCCATAATTTGTCATTTCTCCTTTTACAGGGTTTCTCAACTGGTTTACCATAGAGGCATTAGTTTACCAGATAGACTACAGTTACTTGTATAGTGTTGCCCACGCATTAGCTCGTGAGGCTAGAGATTTTGAGGAGTTTTGGGCTTTGGTTCAAGGCATGCCTGAGAATGGCCTTTAGTGATTCGTGATATGATCGATGTAATCTAATTTGTTGTCTTTCAATGAAATTTCAGTCTTGATTCTCCAAAAAAAAAACCTATCATGATATGGGTTGAATAGAACTCTTGTTATTATAAAATTGTGATCAAAATGTACATTTTAGTAAAATTTTCTTCATTATTGCCCATATTGATTTCCAATGAAGCTTTTGTTAAGCCTTGGATTGATTTTAAAACAATCTCAGCCGTTAACTAGACACTCTCCATTTCATAGTGAAATGGAGAGGATCCAAATCCCTAGAATTTTTCACTTGGTTTTATGTACTAACAACTTAATTTAGCCCCATACATAAAATTATATTTGCAATCATCAAAGTAGTGATTTGCGACAACAGAAAGTTGGTAGGTAAGGAAAAAAAAACCAAAATTATAAAAGAGTAATAAAAAACGAGATTTATAATATCCATATCATTACATTTTTAAACCATATTTTGAAATTCAAAGAAATTTTTTTTAAGGGGTAAGTTTAGGTTCTAAAAAACTTCATTTCATAATACTTTAAAAAAAATGTACAACTCCTTAGGATTACTCTAAGTGTCCGATTAGGAATTGTTTATTTTTGGTAATTTATTTACAAAGTACTAAAAAATATAGTTTTTATAACTTTTATATTAAATGTGTTAAAAAAGTTAAAAGCTACTTATTTTTTAAATGAGACAGAAAACAAAAAGCTAAACCCCTTTCAACAATTTCCAAACCTCTATATATATATGTGTGAAAGAGAGAAAAAACACCTCTAAATATACAAAACAGAATGCATGTGTGAAAATGGTAGCATATTTAGGTGTTGTCATGTTGGTGGAACTAGGCTAGGTGTTCATCTAAGATGTAATTGACTTCAAGCGATACAATATACATCATATCATATGTATTATACTGTATAATAAAAGTTGGGCTTAAAAGTTGTAGTTACACTAAGTGTCTGCATCAAACTGCGTAAAATTTTATTAAATTTCTTTGAAAAAAAAAAGTTAGTTAGTTGGCGCCATACAACTACCACCAACAAGAAACCTAATGAGTTTAAATCTAAGCACCTTATGTCCTGGTGCCCTATAACTACTAACCTAAGGCTACAGTTTGTTGTTGTTGTTATTATTATTTTTTTCCTAGATAAACATGCATCCTACGCCATCTTATTGATATTTACAACATTTCATTTTCACCCAAACTTCTCATTTTTGCCTTTTTATTACATAGTATATGATATGATCTTTCTCTAAAATTTTGTCTCTATGAATCTCAATCATCACATTTTGATTTTATATTTTGCTGTTGTAGACCTTTGATTGATGGCTTATAAAGTTGTTGACAATCATGGTTTTCGTTTGGCGCTTTGTTATGTGTAATCTAGCTTCTTTAAAGGCAAATTTGTTGTCAACATGAAATTGGATACAAGAGAAAAAGAAGCATCTAAAAAAGTTCTTACATAGGGACTAGCTTATAATATTGAGATAAATTAGATTTATTGGTCCAAATTCCTATGTAAGTCCCTCTTTGCTTAAATCCATTTTCATATGTTTTAAATGTTCATAAATTTGGATTGTTCTTAATTAATGAAATGAGATTTTTGGTTAATTTCGATTAAAAAATGTTTTTTAATTATTAAATTAATTATTTTTTCATGTGTATATATATTAATGTACGTGTTGTGATTTTTGCTTTTAGTTTTAATTATTTTTTAATACTTATAAATTTGGATAGTTTATAGATGTGGATCACGCAGTGATTGCTTGAGGCTTAAAGCATAATGCAATTAAAGACATTATTCAAGGTGTATAAATTAAGGTGTTATATATTGTGGGTTCCTTCTTTGGACAGAGCCTAAGCCCAATGGTCTGGGGGATCCTGGGCCTCCAAAGGATGGTGTAGATAGTTGGTGGATTAGGCTTGACTCGCCGCGGCTTTGTTGGGCTGTTTATGAGCCAATCTGTGCACAAGACATGGGCTCCACAACACAAATATGCATAGACATATATATATACACACACACATATACATATACATATATTTATTTATTTATTGTTTAAATGAATAACTAAGGAATAGCAAGTGAACTAAAAGAGTGCAAATAAAAAGAACATCAGGGATCCTCAAAATATAGTGATATTATGTTTCATTATATTAAGTGTTTGAATACATTAGGTCCTACTCTGCTGGGATATATCACAAGGTTCAATAAAGGTCAAAAATCACAGACTTAGATAACTCTCTTTGGGCTTCCAAGACTTGTAAAAATTGAATCCCTTTGAATTAAAGTGTACCCTTAAGTATTTTTTTGTAGGATCCTTTACAATACCTCGCTCTTCACTCTATTTCAAGCTCACAGCTCTCTTTCCAGTGCCTTTTCTAGTATATTAAGTGCTTCTTGCTTAATGCCCTTCTTGGCTGGTGCTTTGCCCCTTTTATAGTGCTACTTGGATGCTCCTCACCATCAATCATCATTCTCTTTTGTGTGCTGGGTACCAAAACCCATGTCATATCTAAAAGCTTTGGTGGTTGGCCCCTTACCCTTTTCATTCTTATTTCACTTTTAAGGGTTTTAACGATCTAAAGCTCCCTTGCTGACTTCCTCTTATGGGGGATCCCTTCTAAGTAAGTCCAAATGCTTCTCCAATGTCAAGGTTTCTTATTCTTTCCCCAAGACCTTTAAAAATGACATTTCAAAGCTCCGAGGCTCTAATGTTGACCTCTCATGTCTTGTTTCTTTTCTCAAAATGGGGCGGATCCCTTTTTGATGATAGTGTAGCCGGAAAGGCTCCTGACCACCTTCCTTCTTGGTTCTCCTTCTCTTCTTTACCTGAGGTCCTAGGTTTCTTCATCAGGTGCTGGTCTTGAAATCACCAGTTGTCCCCATCATCCTTTCCTTGGTTGTGGACACCTGATTTTGACAGGACACCTGATTTTGACAGGACACCCTTCGTCTTTCATGCCCTCCTTTTATCATGAGCATACCATTTTGAGTTGTCCACGTCCGGGATCCCATATGCCAGTCTTTCCTCGGGGATCCCTCCCTAGGGCTAGCAGATCCTGTGTCATTCTAGCCTAGCTCCTGTCTGCATCCCTTTTGAGCTTCCTTAGATGCCACCTCTTGCTTAAGTCTCTAGCCTATGCTTCCCTTAGCACCTCCTTTCTTCCTAAGGCCCAGAATTTATCCTTTTCTCTCCATGGGCCGGGCTCCTCCCTTCTTTATTTCTAAGGACCAAGCCTTTCTTCCATTTTTCCTTACCTTCATGGGCTGGGCCTTTCCCATTTTTTAAGAGCCTGACTCCTTATTACATTTTGAACCTCAACACACACACACACATATGCTTTTGATTAGAAAGTTAGAATGTTATTGACACTACTTTTACCACTAAAAAAAGTTAATATTGATATATGTTGGTTTTGTGACAAACTAAGTTGGTGATATAAGTATTTGAATAAAATGAACACTACAAGAGATGATTTAAATATCAAAGTAAAACTTACAAAATGAAATTTCTTTTTGGTGTACAAATACAATTGATATTTTTTTTAAGTATTAAATTTATACCCAAAGTCCAAAATCTCTCATTCTTGTAACCACTTTGGTACTTTGCTTATACAGCTTTTTAAGGTTCTTGTGGGAGGGGTAAGATCCGAGTATGAAATAGAGCTTGCGGGCCAAGTCCAAGGAAGGGAAGGGCCCACCCACGCATTAGTCCTTACCCAACATGTGGATAAGAATTCGAGGAGGAAACACAAAGAGGCCGACCTTCCGAGGAGCCTGAAGAGTGAGCGTTCCTTGTGAATTGTTGGGCAGGTCACTTGCACTAGACAACAGAATACCGAAGAAGACGGTAGAGGCATGCAAGCAAAGAAGAAGGAAAGTATCCAAACAAAGTAACCATTACCTTCGCATTCAATGCACTGCAGCAACTCAACTAGTCGCATTAATGGAGCAATGACCTCTGAACAGTGCCTTAATAGCTTGCAGCACACTCTACCACTTCTAGCAAAACTTTGATGGAATAAACATCTAAAGGAAGGTCAGTGCTATACAAGTGGGGGGCTCAGATGCAATTCGACTAACTATATAAAAGAAAGGAAGCCCCAATAGAAAAGGGATGAGAAACTGAAAGGAAATAAAAACATTGTGTAGCACTATCCTATGATTAAGACTTGAACAATCTATGAACAACTGCTTTTCGGCCAAGCCTGAGAAAGTGTTAATTCTAAAAATCTATTATTCTTCCTTGAATTGTCTAACTTTTACCCATCCATCTAAATCTCAAATCATACCAGCAGGGACGGAACCAGGATTTGAATCTAGGGGGGGCGAAAGCATGAATCAAAAAATTTCAAGTGACATAGTTTATTAAAAAAAAAATCATGGTAGACAAAACAATTGCACTTTATTACCATAAATATTTAAGTCAAGAAGGAAATAATATGAACCAAAAAAATTGAAAGTTACAATATGATATTCAAATCTTTTCGAAGAAGAATAAAAAAAAAAAAAAAAAAAAGAACTTTAGATCTCCAAATTTTGGATAATTGAAATTAATATGTTGATTTTAACACATTGACCAATTCACCAATATGATAAACCCATACTTTTGGATGCAACTAAAAATCACACTAATAAAACTTTCAAAACTTTGTTTGAGGATTTTAAAAAATTGGGATATTAATATTAAGAGTTGGCAATGCTACATCATCAATATTGATTTCTAAAAGAATTTTGCATTTTATCTTTTGAAAAAAAATTAAATATTGTAATTGACTTTCCCATAATTTATAAATCAATTAAAAAGTTATATAAATTATTATCACCCTTGTAAGGGAATTTTTTTTTTCTATGAGATTTTTTTGGTTATGAGTTATTGAATTATGATATTGGTGATTTGTGGATTTTTTTGTTGTGTTGTATTTGGACTATGGAGGGGCCATGGATCCAAAGAAAGGGTTAAGTGATTAGTTTCCTTTGAGCTATTTGAACCAATCCAAAAATTTGAGGGGGGCCAACTATAAACTCTAAAATATGGACATACAAAAAAAAAAAGAAAAAGAAGAAGGCTAATTTGAAAAGGGAGGGGGGGGGGCAATGGCCCCCCCTGCCCCTTGGTGGATCCGTCCCTGCATACCAGTACATTAAAGTTGACCTTGGAAGCCTATCCTCTAACAAATTAATTGTATTGAGATGTTTAACCTAAATTTACTCTTCTAAGTGGGCTTAGCTTGTTGGACTCGCTCACAGTTCTAATATACAAAAATTTGCATTTTATAAGCAAAAAAAAAGAAAAAAAAAAGAAATCATTTATTCATAAAAAAAATCATTTAATTATTGTTTCTAAAAAAAAAAAAATATAGAGAAAATTTATGACCAAAACCTGCAACCCACTGAACTATCACTATTATGCATATAAAAGAAACAAGTACCCATATATAGATTCCGTTCATCTATGATCTATCTCCCTTTTTTTTTTTTAATTGTACTTTTACACACGGCGGGAAACCGATAAATTTGGCGAAATTCCTCCCTCCAAAAACACCCGATCCTTCCCAATCCCCACTTTAAAACCCTAACGCACACTCCTTTCCCAAAATTTCGAAAAGCTTTCATTCACATTCACATTCTCTCTCTTTCCCACACTATTCGTGTGAGAGAAAACACAGAGAGAGAGAGAGCAAAATCCCAAACCCAAACCCTTATTTCCATTTTCGTCACTTTTGCTCTCTCTCTAACAATGGCACTTGCTCTGAAGAAGCCCCGACATCTCCACGACGACGACACCACCGTAGACGGCACTCCCGTTCGGTACCTCCCGCTCGACCACGTCTACTCCGCCACCTCGCCCTGCCGCGTCACCGCCAGCGGCTCCTCCGCCTTAATGTCCAAGAAAATCAAAGCTCGGAAGCTTCTCTCCACCAATTTAGACGACAATACTAACCTTTCCTCGTCTTCTCTTCTTAACAAGCCTCCTCTCCTCTACGTCTACACTCGCCGCCGTAAGCGCCTCCGCCATTCCCTTCCGAACCCTTCCTT
Organism: Quercus aquifolioides; assembly: GCA_019022515.1. NCBI lineage: Eukaryota > Viridiplantae > Streptophyta > Magnoliopsida > Fagales > Fagaceae > Quercus > Quercus aquifolioides. The sequence continues at coordinate 19,338,860 of CM032331.1, forward strand.
TTTCCGCTCCTTAATTTCTCGCGACGACGAGGAATCGAAGTTCGAAGCGCAGGAATCGAAGGTGGATACACTGTTGTTAAATGCGAATCAGATGAAGAAGAAAAAGCATAGGTTAGGGAGTAGTGAGCTTGTCAAATTGGGCGTGGATTCCAGCGTCTTGCGTAGCCTCGATCGGCCGCGATTGAGGGATTGTAGAATTCATAATAGTAGTAATGCTAATGTTGATGCTAATAGTAGTAATTTGAAGAAAAGGAAGCGGAATTTGGAGAATTGCGAGAAGGTTTTGTCGGATTCGCCTACCACTAAGCGATGGATCAGGTCAGTGCGTGTTTTTGGTTTTACTTCATACTGTCTTTCCAATTCTCGAAGCAATTTTGAATTTGAATTTGAATTTGAAGATTTGGAGTAATTGGATCAGGTTGAGTTTCGACAATGTTGAGCCAAAAACGTTTATTGGATTACAATGCAAGGCAAGCTCTTTGTAAGCTTTTTAAAGTTTTTTGTTTTCCTAATCCGAGAATTGGTGTTATTGAATTTGATAATGTTAGAAATGTTATGGAATAAAATTAGGTTTTTGTTGAGTACAGGTTTATTGGCCATTGGATGCTGATTGGTATTCTGGTCGAGTTGTGGGTTACACCCCAGAGTCTAATCGACATCATGTACGGGTTCTCTTGCGTATTATTTTAATTGTTTGAATATTCGGGTTGTTGATAGTTTCTGATTATCTTGCGAATGAAATAAAAATGCAGGTAGAATATGAAGATAGTGATAAGGAAGAATTAATTCTTTCAAATGAGAAAGTTAAATTCTACATTTCCCACGAAGAGATGCAGCGTTTGAACTTGACTTGCAGTGTTACGAGTACAGATGGTGATGTGTATGATTACAATGAGATGCTCGTGTTGGCTGCGAGTTTGTATGACTGCCAAGAGCTCGACCCTGGGGATATCATATGGGCCAAGCTTACTGGTCTGTGCTTAATATTTGTTTGTTTGTTGTGTGTGTGTGTGTGTGTGTATTTGGCAAGCTTAGGGAAAATATGTAGACCAAAATGAGAAAGAAAAAAGAGAAGCCTAGAGAAATTGTTTTGAGATAGACATTGGAAGATACCTCATATAGGATATTGGACTTAAGATTGATTCTTACACGTCAATGCTACTTGCTCGTAGAAGTCAATTACAGTGTTTTTGTGGATTTGATCATGTTATTGCTATATTTATGTAAAAGTGCAGTGCTGAGCTGTTACATAAAGTCACCGATGAGATAGAACAAAAGCTTTTACAATGTGCTATATCACACACAAATGACACGGCTTTTCAAAATGTGCTGCTTTTAAAAAAATTGAAATAATTAGTCATATAAATTTCTGGGACACTAGTCATTTCACATCATTATGTTTCTAGTAATCCTTATGATGTGGTTCGTATTGGATCTTTGTCATTTCTTCAAGTGTTGCTTGACTCTTGGTGTTTTAATTTTTCTAGAAATTATTTTTCTGGTCATGATATGCTATGTAAATTTCACTACTATCGTTATGCATGCCTTTTCTAATTGATTAATTTCACACCAACTTATTTCAATCGTTTTAGTGCAGGTCATGCAATGTGGCCAGCAATTGTTGTGAAGGAATCCCTCATCCGTGATCGTAAGGGTTTAAGCAAACTTTCAGGTGGAGGGTCAGTTCCGGTGCAGTTTTTTGGCACACATGATTTTGCAAGGTTTGTGATCCTTTTCAAGTTTGAAGGAAATTTTTTGTTTATCATGTGCATTGTGCACTAACAAATTTATTAAAGGCATATGTCAGACCTATTTCTTTTAAGCTGACATCATGGTTATTTTCTTGTTATTATCCAGGATAAAAGTGAAGCAGGTTATCTCATTTCTTAAGGGACTCCTTTCTTCTTTCCACCTGAAGTGCAAGAAACCTCGTTTCATTCGAGGCTTGGAAGAAGCAAAAACGTAAGTTTACTGACGTGAGTTCTTTTTGGCTTAAGTGATGGGAGAAATTTTTTTCACTGAATTTCATGCAAGCCCCATCTTTCTTCTCTTACATAAGCTTAACATGCCTACTCTAGGATTTTCATGGGGTTAGACTTGGTTTTATATATGATTTTTGTTAGTATAAATCATGCTTATTTCATCGCAGATTTTCTTTATCTCAAAAATTCCTTTGGAGATTATTGTATTGGTCAGTGCTTGTCCTTGTAAAATATGTTCTATGCAATTGCAGTTTGAATAAAGTGTGAAATATTGTTCATTGAACTGGGAAGCATGTTTCCAGGAGCTATTTTTCCCTCCCAGTAATGGCTAAACTTACTGACTTGCCTTGTATCTTGTGGAAAATTATAAAAAAAAGGCTTTTCAGCTTTAAGATCTTAATAAGCTACATATATTGGATATATTTAGTTGTTTAGTAACTTCATACGGCTCTTAAAGTATTCTGGTTGCATTGTATTTCTCTGAATGTTTCTTCATCCAGACCATTTGATCTTCGCTCTATCATTTTAAAAGTATGGGTTTAACCACAAGTACTTTGTTGGGTATTTTTAGTTTCTATTCTGTATTTTGTTCCAATCAATTCATTCACATCAGTTATTGCAATTCTGTGGCTTTAATAGGTATTTGAGCGAACAAAAGCTTCCAAGAAGAATGCTACAGCTGCAAAATGGTATTACCACTGATAATGTTAGCGCAAGTGAAGATGATGGAGCGAGTACAGATACAGGTGAAGATTGCATTGAAGATGCAGGGATTCAGGGAGCAACGCAGGGCCTTGGAACTCCTCCCTATGTAATTGGGGATGTGCAAATTTTAAGCCTTGGTAATTCTCTATATTTTTAAACTGCTGCTTACTGTGAGCTAAACGTTGTATAGCATGCTTGTCTCATGTGTTCTCTAAATTTTCACATCATGTTTGTGACTAAAACATTATTTGTAAGACATGGCTCTATCATTTTTTTTAACTTTTGACTTTGACATGTTCAGTCAAGAAAGAAAATACTTGTTTGGATCCTTTTTGTATATTATCCTTTTGGGATCCAATAGTTTTGCTATTAATTGTCAAACTGCATTTAGAGAAGAGTATTTGAATTATTTTATTGATGGGTTTTGGAGACCACCATTCTGCTTATTGGCATATGAAATGATCTTGCAGGAAAGATTGTCAAGGACTCTGAACATTTCCAGGATGAGAGATTCGTTTGGCCTGAAGGATATACTGCCATGAGGAAGTTTACTTCAATAACTGGTGGAGCATATTTGAAAGCGTTTATATATTTTTTCCCTATCACAGTCATATTGACGTGATTTATATTTTAAGTTTATTTGATCATCATCATCATTATGATTTCAGTTTCATATCATTTTTGCTTTTGTTTTGGGTGTTTCAGATCCCAGTACATGCGCCTTATATAAGATGGAAGTGTTAAGAGATGCTGAATCAAAGATTCGACCTCTATTTAGAGTGACATCGGATACTGGAGAGCAGGTGAGTGTGTAATTCAATGAAATGAACTGTATGTATGAATTAATGGTCACTCTGATTCTTTTATTGCATTAGACATTGTTTATGCTTATTTCCTTGCACTTTTTCACGAGTTTATCTATCTTGTAGATCAGTGATGACAGTAGGTATGCTATTGCATCACTGAATCAGGTATCGTATTTTTTTTTGGTTTTCTTTATAACCTAGAACTAAACATTTCACTATGTGCATCTTTGAACACATTCTCACATGTTTCATAAGACAATAAATTTGCCATATTCTCTTGATTTGGGTGATATTGCAGGGGAAAGTAAGATATTAAAATGGGTGAAAATGACTGGGAAGTTCTATGAAATGTTTAATGAATCCACATTAGTTTGTTTTCATTTCAGGTTTTGTTTTATCATCTATTTCAATGGAAAACTTCTGCCATCCCCTTTCTTTCCTTGTATAAGGCCAAAGCATAAACTTAGTTTCTTTTTTGTTTTTTCAATATCATTGCACAAATATGGTTGCCCTTGCATTACTGAGTAGTTTGATTTGTATAGATAGATTTGCTTGTGTTTTTTTCATAAGTGTATTTATGTAAGTTTTTCTCTTTCTATTTTCCCTTACAGTTTGAGGGATCCACTCCATCTGATTGCTGGAATAAAATTTACAAACGGATAAAGAAAATACAAACAAGTAGCTCTGATGGTTCTGGTGCTGACGGTGGAGGAGAAAAGATTGATAAAACTGGTTCTGATATGTTTGGTTTCTCCAATCCTGAAGTTGTGAAGCTTATACAGGTCAAATTTTTTTGTCAAAAATGATATTGCTATTGAATTTTCATAGTTTGCAATTAACTCCATCTGTTCTTCTCAATTGGATGTTTGCTATGTCCATGTCTAGTAAATTAGTCAACTCCAGAAGTGGCACTGTATCTTAGTTCACATATAGCTAATTATTTTGTTACCTTTGCTTTGCAATTATATGGAAATGAATAAATCTTTAAATTCATTTGATGTTTGGCATTATAGTTGCTTATTTATATTTTTAATATAAATGTGTTCTGAAAATGGAGAATATTTTGTTGCATTTTTTGTCAGAATGGGTACAACATCTGAAATCACATAAATAGCTGTAGTTTGGTATGTTTGGGTTTGTAGTATGGGTATGTGAACATGGTATTGTATTGAGCTTGTTGTGTGGTATGATATGGTAGGCTGGGTTTCCTGCTTGGGCTTGTACATATTGTGATGCTAATTTTTGTTGGTAACTACAAGTAGTTACTTTGTTGATGACCACTAATATAATTGTAGTTATTACATAAGCAAGCCATGTTCATCAGAGTTCATTGGTTGGGTTCATTGACATAGAGTAACATGAACATGTTCAAGATGGTTATGTGAAAATAATGTCATGCATATTGAGTTCATTTCTTTGGCTCCATCCCCACCTCCCCTCCAACACACATTCTTTTTCTTTTTCCCTGCTCCCCAACTTTATGTCCTATAGTAGTATTAGCTCTATGGCTTTCACACTTTGAGCAGACTATTTTTGTATGTTTAGGTAGCTCAGTAATTTAACCCATTAATTATGGAGATCATGAGACAAATCGTTTTGGAAAAGAAGCACGTAATGAATGGAAATCAGTACACATGAATGAGTTTTATATATGAGTTTAGTGAAGCATTCAGTACTATGATTGATTGTGCGCTAGTTTTTAAATGCCTATGCTGCGTTAAGGACTTATGCAATTGGTAGCTACTTTCAGTATTATGATTAATAGTTCATCTTGTAAGCAGTTTAGGCATAATAAATAATAAGGATCTGCAACCAATGTCAAAAGGTGGTCTTAGGATTGTTGTTTCATGATTGTAAGGATTAATTGATTATTGTTACTCATCAGTATTTAGATTTCTACTTGGTGGGTGACATTCTGAGATCCAAATAACCTGATACCAAGTATCAAGAAGCTATTTTGACATTTTTTCTATCATTGACATCCTTTATAAGTAACAGAAATTTGTTGCCAAAATGAGAGAATCTAGTACACAGGAAGTGTGCAATAGGCACACAAAAAATTACACTCTGTGATTCATATAATCAATAAAATCAAAAAAGAATTACGAGAGAAAGCACTATTAGAAGCACATTGTTTGATTGGTCTCGTGTGTGGGGTTTTACTTTTTCGAAATCCATTTTGCTGTTTTTAGATTCACTTTTTTCTTGTACATAAGTTGTTTTGTTTTCCTTTGTTGCTTGTACATATTTTCTTCTTTTACTTTGTCTCTTTGATTGAGTAGCTTCTTTTTAATACAAAATTTTCTTACCTATCAAAAAAAAAAAATATAACCCTCTCAAAAAATGATATTTAATGGACAAGACCATATTCTCCACCTCCTTATAAGCCTGACCATTGCGTCCGTTCCAAATTGTTCACCTAAGGCACAATGGAACAACTATGCAAATATTAACATTATTATGTTGTCTGAACTTCCCTTTACAACATTCTAACAACTCAAACTGTCTTAGGCATTATTTACTGCACTCTGAATAAAGACAGCATTGACAATGTTGAAGTAGATGACTAACTGTATCCTCAGAGCTCTTACACATACAACACCAGTCTACAACAACTATATGGCCCCTGATAAGATAATCTACTATCAATAGTTTGCCCCAAGCATTGGTCCACCCAAAGAAAGCAACTTTTTTAGGAGCCTTAGCTCTCCAAATGTTTCTTCATGGAGAATAATTGTTATCAGAACCCTCAAAACATCATAGAAAGATCGGATCTCAAACTTGCTACTCTGTTACAGCTTCCAACACATTCTATCTTCCCGTCTATCTGTTGGTAAGTACGAGTATGATAAATAAAAGAAGTAACAGTTATCATTCTTGAAATGCTTTAACATTAGTAGGATTCTAAAAGCAAGCCCACTCTTCAATGCTTCTATCCAATAGGAGGCTACTGAAGCATCCTTATCACATGCTAGCATATATAAATCAGGAAAGATGTTTTTCAGCCAGATCTTCATACCACATGTCATGCTAGAAATGAAATTTTCTATGCCTACAGCAAGTTTCCTACCCTAAAAAGCATTGCCAACCACTCCTAATATTTTTCCACATATTTATGAACATAAATTCATCACTCACCATAATCACATTTTTTAATTTAATTTCAAATTGCTTAGGGAGCTCCACATGAAGTTTGCAAATCTCTGCCAAACCTTTGCATGTATCCTAAGTCAAGTTGTCCAATTGTATTGAGTCACGTTAAAAGGTGCCTGCCTTTGCATTCTGAGGATCATTTGACTCACTACTGTTGATTGAACATGACCTATAGTTTGAACACCTCCATGATTTCTACCTTTAGCTCCTAGAGAAATTTAGTGTTTTGCACATGTGGTTTGTTAGAAGGTGTGCACCAATTGATTTTGATGGAATAATTCTATTATTTCTTATAGTTCTACCTATGTTTTGCATGAATTATCATAGCAGGGAACTTGTAAAAAAAAAAAAAAAGAATTATCATGGCAAGGAATAATTATATTTAACAGTCATTTTCGATATGAAAAAACCTTTCCTGATGCTTAGTCAGTAGTTCTCTGTTAATAATTAGCTGGCAAATATGACTCTGTTCATTTTTATACTATCTTGATACTGTTTGAGATCCATTGAGAATATGTCATTGTTATCACTTAAACTTATGATCTTCCTTGTTTTTTTATGCTCTAATATTTAGCCTAAAATCAGTGCCCATGGTGTTGACAGGGTTTGTCTAAATCTAGATTCTCTTCTAAATTATCTATGTCCAAGTTAGCCTCTAGACGACATCAAGACCTCCCTGTTGGTTACAGACCTGTTCGTGTTGAGTGGAAAGACCTTGACAAGTGCAGTGTTTGCCACATGGATGAGGTAAAAGCCAATTTTCTTTTGCATTATTCATCATTGACACTTTTTTTATAAAATTGACCTGTTGACTTTTTTGCTTGCTGCCCTTGCTAATCTCTATTTTGTTAACTATAAAATTTAGAATTCTTTTCATCTCTTAGGAAGCCTGTTCTTATCTTTGGGAGCTGATATATTTGCCTTTTTCTGGGTGGGGATTTGGAATTCCTTTGTCCCCACTCCCCCAGCTTCATTTTTTCCCAGTCTACCTGGATTTTTAAAAATGATTTTGATGCGTATGTGGTTCGGCTAATTGAGGCTGTTTTGTTTACAGGAGTACGAAAACAATCTCTTCCTGCAATGTGATAAATGCAGAATGATGGTAAGGGCTTCTTTATTTGTTTATCTGATGCCATTTTCATTGCATATTAGGATCATATAAGTACAGTGTTTGGTCTAAGTACTAGATGTTTGTATCATATCTACTATGCTAAGATGGGTAAGTAGAAATACAAGAAAAGATAGGATACGAAATGAAGAAATTAGTTAAAGGAAGGGGCAATTTCTATTGATGAAAAGGTGGGGCAGAGTTGATTGAGATGGTTTGTTTATGTGCAAAAGAGAACAATTAATGCCCAATAAGGAAGGATGATTTGGTTCAAGTTGAGTGAATGAAAAAAGGTAGAGGAAGACCCAAAATAACACTAGTAGAATTGGTAAAAAATGACATGTTAATTAAAGAGATAACAAAAATATGATTTTGGATAGGATAAAATGGCGGAGAAGAGTACATGTGGCCAATTGCGATTAGTCTGTCGAGGATCTTTTGCTGCCCCAAAATTTTGGGACTAAGGTTTTGTTGTTTACATCATATCTACTGTTAATGTCTATGGTCTTTAGACCAAATGGTATATCTGCCCTGCATAAATTTGGGGCGGAGGATGAGGCCGCAGTTTCAATCCCATACAAGAGTGTGAGCTCTTTTTACCTATCTAAAGATCATATCTATGGTTAGCAAAAACAAATTGCTCATTCTGTGCTGTAGTCTTTGATGATTCTTCCTCTTCTTGATTATTTAATTCATATCTTGAGAATCCCTTCTTCTGGTTGTTTTGATATTTAGCAAAAGCACTAGCGTACATGTTACTTATATTTTCATTTTCTGTTTGCTTAGGTCCATGCTAGATGTTATGGAGAATTAGAACCTGTTGATGGAGTGCTATGGTTGTGCAACTTATGTCGACCAGGGGCTCCCAACCCTCCGCCACCTTGCTGCCTTTGTCCAGTAATAGGTACTTAGATATCATTAGAACTTCTTTTACTTAAAGCCATGGACAAAGCAACATTGAATCAGTGAAATAACTTTCCTTTAGGGGGTGCAATGAAGCCTACAACTGATGGGCGCTGGGCTCATCTGGCGTGTGCAATATGGATACCTGGTTCGTCTGTGTATAGTTCACATTTTTGGTTACCTAGATCTTTTATTTTTATTTTTTAGTTTTAACTCACCAAATATACTGCAGAAACTTGCTTATCTGATGTCAAAAGAATGGAGCCCATTGATGGGCTAAGTAGAATCAATAAGGTATATATTATAGTCATATTCCTATGACCTTCCTTTGCTTATTTATTTACTATTAATTTTAAATTAATAAACTGACTTTTGTGATCTGTTCTTTGTGAAGATTAAGTAAATTTCTGTTGTGACATTTAAATTTTTCACTAAGGAACTTAAAAATTTTAACAATCGAATCTTCAACATTCAGCAAAGTTTGTTTCCTTTTCCACTGGTCCTTTATCTGTGCATTTATTTATTGCTTGTTTAAACAGGACCGCTGGAAGCTTTTATGTAGCATCTGTGGTGTGTCTTATGGAGCTTGCATTCAAGTAAGTTCATTGTGGGGCTTAATTTCAATTTTATCTTTTTCACATTTAATGGTTTGCGTTATGGTAGCTCCACTTAAGTGTGTCTACTTCTTTGCTTATCCTCTTATCTCTGTATGGAGTCTGTCAAATTTTTCTTTCTAACTTCCCACCTTTCGTCAAATTGTTCTTTGCTTATCCTCGTCATTTTTCCGTTAGTACCAACTTCAAACTTTTAGCATTCCCATACAAAATTTATCTATTTAGTTTGAAGAATGCACCAATTATGTAAACATTTAACTGAAGTTGTAAAAGAAAGTTATTGTGTGCAAGATTTCACTCTGCGCATGGGAGATTGCTAGAGTTTAATATAGGAGAGAGTGAGACCAAGCCCCAACTCGTGGGATGAAGGTAATTAAAAAACCATGCCTGAAAAGTATCTTCTAGGATCCAACTCTTCATGTCTTTTTCAGCCTAGATCTTCTGTTTCAACAACTCTTGAGACAAAATCTGAACCCATTTATATTATTTGGCAGAGATGTTGCTCTTTAGATTATTGAAATTTTTTTTGGTAACAAAATCTGGTAGATTTCTTAGCAGCATGCTGGGGGAGAACAACTTAATGTACTGTTTTGTTCTCTATTTAGAAAGTTACTTAGTGTAATTGTGTGTGTTCAACACATCTTTTTTTTTTAATTTCCAATCTGTCCTTATTAGAATAACAAGTTTGCACAGACAAGAAAGTAATTCACTTTTGAAAGTATCGTATCGAATGTAATTCTTTAGGCTACTTGTGTTTAGTTTCATGACGTAGTCTCCTTTCAATAATATTATTTTTACCTATCAAAAAAAAAAAAGTATCCTTTCGTAGCTTAAAACGACTAGTGATCTTTACGTATAAAAAAAGTATCCTTTTGCAATTATTTAATTACGTGAATAGCAGAATATATTTCCTAAAAAATGGAATTCATTTTATTTCACCCTTGACTGATTGCAGCCCTCGGAATGAAAAATACAGGAAAGCAAATAAAGTAGGCCGAACCAATGGTTATTTTCTATTGTACATAAAGCTTGGAACATGATTAGATAGTAAAATATAAATCTGGTCTGCACTGACCTACTTCTAAGAGAAAAAATTCTGTATTTTTTTGAAAATTCGTTTTACATATCTGGTGTTTCTTACTTATTTCTGATTATGAATTCTTTCTCAATGGAAATTGGTTACAGTGTTCAAACAATACTTGTTATGCAGCATATCATCCACTTTGTGCACGTGCTGCTGGTTTGTGCGTTGAGGTATATTTTCCTCTCCTTATTACATGGCTTCAGTGATGTTTCTCATATGGTTTATTTGCATATTGCTTATATATTTATCAATTTATTTTCTATGTAGCTTGAAGATGAGGATAGATTATATCTGCTAGCTGTAGATGATGATGAAGAAGATCAATGCATTCGTCTGCTTTCCTTCTGCAAGAAGCATAGGCAGCCCTCCAATGAGCGTTCTGCTGCTGATGAACGTCTTGGGCGAGTTTCTCGTCAGTGTTCAGATTACACACCACCCTCTAATCCGTCTGGTTGTGCTCGCAGTGGTATGTTAGTAGACATTCAATAGTTGTGTATAGGAATTTATAGAACTAGAGGTTGGGCTAGGTGTGATGGCAAGTGCCTTCCACCAAAAGTGACATTTTGCGTGTTTGAGTCCAGGAATTAGCTTCTCCCAAAAAAGGAGTTAAGGTTACCTACTAATCACCTTTCCGAGACTCCTCAAAAAGTGAAGTTTTGTGCACTGGTTACAACCTTTATATGTATTTATAGTTCTGTTGCTAAATACACCACACAAATTGTTCATCTCTTTTCTCTTGCGAGGTTCTCTCTCTCAAAATAAAATTGTGATTATAATGCTGTTGTAATCAGTTTCTTCTCCTTATTGTTAATAGCGTCTGTCTATTATCTCTCTCAATTTTATTTTGATGCCAGCTTCCAGGTAGCTTTGCCTGAAATAGTAATAGCTTTGGCTTTTACATAGTAATTGCTATACTTTCTACTTTAAGGGATGTTTGCACTTTGAATCCTTAAACTATTAGCCTGATTGTTTTTCTGACACTTGCCAAGTGATTAAACGGATGTTAGATTAATACTCTCCAATGGTCAGCAGTCGAAAATAGATGGAATTGGGTCATGTTTCCTTATCAGCACTTCCATTCTCCCTCCAGCTCTGGCTCCCACTGTTCATGTCTTTATTCCTTACTGACTTACAGCCAATTCACTTTTGCATTTTCCCATAAATTTCTTCTGTTAAATAGTTCCTTATACATTTAACTGATGGATTGTGATTAGATATTATGATTTTTGGATTTGTTAGTTAAATTCTGTTTTTTTTTTGTTTTTTTTTTTTGTTGTTGTTGTGTCTTAATATTCTTTTCCGTCCTTGGGCAGAGCCTTACAATTACTTTGGTAGAAGGGGACGAAAAGAACCCGAAGCCCTTGCTGCTGCCTCCTTGAAGCGCTTATTTGTACAGAACCAGCCTTACTTAGTTGGTGGTTACAGCCAACATGCATTTTCAGGCAATTCACTGCCTTCCAGTGGCGTCATTGGCTCTAAGTTCTCTTCTACCCTTCAGAGACTGAAAACCTCTGAGCTTGATACTCCTAAAGACATACGTTCTATGGCTGAGAAATATACATACATGAAGGAGACATTCCGAAAGAGACTAGCTTTTGGTAAGAATTGATTTTCTTTTACTGAACTTCCATAAGAATCAATGTTATCTATCCTGTTTTCTTGCAATTTTAGTTTTGCATGTATCTAGCTGATCGTGTTAATATATTTCATAAATTTATTATGTCATTTCTATTTTCCTACTTTTTTATATTCACTGGTAAGTTATCTTCCATCCAGTGACACATTGAGGCAAGTGGTAGATGTTATGTTGATATTGATAATTTGTTAAAATTAATTCAACTTTTGGGGCTTTTGGCGATGGTGTTTTTTTGTTTCCTTCTTCTGTATGGGCAGTCCTTTTGCCCCTTTACACAAATAAGAATTTTTATTCCAAATAATAAAAGATTCCTCATTATTCTATGAGCACATTAAATTATTAAGTTAATTCTCTATTAATAGCGTTCCAAAATGTTTAAATTACTATTTTGATATTTCTAAAAGTTTGAAAAATATAAAATAAATATCATTATTTATTTTAAATTATTTAATCATCTATCCTAAATTTTATTTTTGACAAAAAATTTGGCCTTGCACGATAATATAAGGCAACTGTTTCTATTTTGTTTATTGCTATTTTATTCTTCAATTTTGATGGTATTTGTTATGCATACGAGTTAATTAACTTGTGCATTGTCCGACCATAATACTAAATTACTGGTATAGTAAATGGTACTTTTGCCACTGTGGTGTTTGGCTATGGCATTGATATTGCAAATGTTTTTATTATTGATGATAATGCCGTGGAATCAATATTATTTTCTTTTAAAAAATATGATGCTCCACATTTGTTCAGTTCTACAGAATTTAGCAAGTGGTGCTTTGTCATGGTTGTGAGATGGCCTAATTCTCATAACCAATTATGCTCCAATACAATTTCAAAAAAAATGGAAGACCAGTGTCATATTCAATTTTTTCTATTAGTTATACATCAATTATTTTTTTCATTGAGTTTCCTGCTTTTGTTAGTCTAATTCTTTGGCGCTCATTGTTTTACGAATCAAATGAAAATTGTACTAGTTTGTCATGATCTGAGGAACAATAATTACATATGCTCACTGCTGTACTCGAAAAGGATTAGTCAAGTCATGAATAAGGCTTCTTGTAATTGCTTATATAACTTGGATTGACACACGCAATCCATTACCAATTTTCCAGGTATGAAGAGTTTCATGTCAGCTTAGTTTTTCATATTTTTAGTTTGGTGTACATTCTCATCTGCCGAATGTATTCTTGAGTTCTTATCATTGATTTATTGATTTCTACTTTTTGGGATCTTTCAAACACATGCATTTGACTGTTTGTGTTGTGTATCTATCTGTATCTTGCGATAAATTGTTTGCTATTATTTTTATTCTGTTATGTATGTGGGACCAGCACTAGGTAATGACTATACACACAGCTCAAGAGAGCATTTTATAATTTTGAGTATTTTTCTTATTTTGGATTTTGTTGCTTTTTTTTTTTTACTCTAGGGAAATCAGGAATCCATGGATTTGGCATCTTTGCAAAGCATCCACATAGAGCAGGAGACATGGTAAAGTAATTTGCTTAGTATTATAATGATGATCCATTTTAAAAGCAAGAAGCGTTTGAAGTGAAGGATACAATTTACTGTCTGTAGGTGATTGAATACTCTGGTGAACTTGTTAGACCTCCTATAGCTGACAGGAGAGAACGCTTTATATACAATTCCTTGGTGGTAAGTGTTTTTTTGATATAATAATTGGTCTGATTATTGATATGTGTGCATTATTGTTTCCCTACTGAGTTAATTGAGTATGAGAGGATTAAGCCCTTACTATTGTAATCCTAGAAGTCCCCTTACAATTTTACACCTTAGTTTTAGATACCATATTGTTTATCTTAGCTAGCTAGTATTATGAAGGTTTGCCGAATTGGAAACTGGATAATTTTTTAATTTTGATTATGCTACTATAGTTTAATTACTTCTACTAGTGGTATAGTATTGGTTTTCCAGTAGTATTTGCTGTTATTAATATAATATATATTTTTTACTTTGAATAAGTTGTCCTTTCTGTTATACATGAAGAAAGCATCAAGTTCCAATGCGATGAAGTATTTGACTTGTTGGAGTTAATGAATGGTGGTGCTTAACATAACTAAGCTTGCTGATGAGAAAATGCAACGCACTCCCTTTCATGTCTTTATACTTGATGCTCCATATGTTGGGTTGCTCATTAGGTGTTCTGTTAGTTACAAATTCTGAGGGCATATGGAGCAAACAATTACTTTATGAAGGAAACCAATTCACTTATGAAAATTTTGAGAGGTGGGACCATCTATGTTCATGGGTGGTTAATTTTCTAAATTGCATGTTTAAGGGAACCAAGATTCCCATGGAAAAGTCTCTGAAAGGTCAAGGTTCTTACTAAAGTAGCTTTTTTCACTTAGACAGCAGCTAGGGGAAAAATTCTTACTCTGAATAATCTTTTTTTTTGATAAGTAACGGAATTGTATTAAAAAGAAGCCCAGGTACACTGGGGGTGAACATGGAAAACAGTACATCAAACACAAATTACAAAGATCAAGCATTAAAAGAAAATTAGAACAAGGGAAAAGATTAAAGGAAGAACACCACTCTAGCAAGGTATGAAGAAGAAGAGATTTAATATCAGAAGTAGACTGCTCCTTTCCTTCGAAACATCTTGAGTTCCGCTCTCGCCAAATACACCATAGGACACAATGAGGGATAACCCTCCATAAATCAATGCTCCGATGCCCACTGAAGGAACCTTGCCAACTCAAAAATAAATTAGAGACACCATGCGGCATAACCCAATGAAGACCAAAAAGAGCCCACACCATAGACCATAAATCATAAGCAATAGGACAATGAAGGAGAAGGTGATTCACCGATTCTCCACTCTTTTTACACATAGCACCAATCAACAATTGCGACACCCTTGTACCATAAATTTTCAGTAGTCAAAATCTTGCCTAATGAGGCAGTCCACTAGAAGAAAGCAACCCTACTAGGGACCTTTGAACGCCACATAGGTTTCCAAGGGAAAGAAATGTTAAGAGTAGAGGAAAGGGAGAGATAGAACTCACTCACTTTAAAGTTCTTATTCCCTGTTGGTTTCCAACAAAGTTTATCCTGACCTTCGCCGTTAAGGGGCAATGAATTGATAAGATCAAGAAAGGTGTAAAAATGCTCAGTTTCCCAATCTTGAGGAGCTCTAGAAAAAAGAAGATCCCTGTGAAGCCTCTGGTTAGGAAAGTGCATAACATCAGCAATGGAAGACTCCTTATTACAACTAATATTATAGAGTTCTGGAAAAGCCTCCCGGAGAGTACAGCTCCCACACCACACATGATGCCAAAATTTTATTCTGTCGCCAACACCAACCTCGAACTGGATGGATTTAGAAAAGACTGGCCATCCTTGTCTTATGGTTCTCCAAAGACTAACACCATAAGGACTAGAGACTTCTTTAGTACACCAACCTCCCCAATCATTCCAATATTTAGTCTCAATAACCCGCCTCCAGAGATGGGTTGTCTCTCTTCCGTATCTCGACAACCACTTTCCCAACAAGGCTTGATTGAAGGCTCTCAAGTTTCTAATACCCAGACCGCCAGACTGCAAGGGAGAGCAAAACTTGGGCCCATTTTACTAGCCGGAATTTAGGAGACTCATCTATCCCACCCCAAAGAAAATTCCTTTGAAGCCTCTCAATACGATTAGCAATATCCACAGGAATAGGGAAGAGCGATAGGAAATAAGTAGGCAAGCTTGAGAGAGTGCTTTTGATTAAGGTGATCTTACCGCCTTTTGATAAGTATAAACACTTCCAACACGATAATCTTCGCTCTGGATAATCTTTGGAGGCGCCATATATGTATTGCTGAGTGGTGTTGCATGTGTAAGAACAATGGGGAGACTATGGACCATTTGCTTCTTCATTGTGCTTATGTGCACAATCTTTGGTCTTTGGTGCTTTCCATGTTTGGTATGCAATGGGTTTTGCCTAGGAGAGTAGTGGATTTGCTGGCTTCTGATTCTATTCTTGCAATATCTCTTAGACAGGTTAAAGAATTTCTGTAATTGTCTATGTAGGGAAAGAGAATCAATAAGGTCCTTGTATATTATATTATTGTAAAATCTCAGAAGTTGTGTATGTTAATTAGCTTAGATAAAGGGAGGATGACTTTTTATGCATTTGGATGGAGGGAGAAGAGAGGCAAGGAGGGGTAAGAGGTGGGGCTCCTGTTCGCTTTGTTTGGATCTCAATTTTCAGCAGGGGGAGAAGATGTGAGGGGAGTTGGAGAGGTTCTGCCTTAAAAATCATTTTTAATGTGTCTTTTTCAATGATTTTTGTCAATTAATTGACAAAAATCATTTTGTCAATTACCTCAAATTGAAGGAGCTTGAGGTGAAAGGATACCAAATTAATGTGTTTTTCTTTAACAACCTTTATACTGCTAATAATTTATTAGAATTTGAATAACTTTCCCACAAAAATTTGTCATTAATCCCTTTTTTTTGATAATTGAGAAGATATCTTATCCTTTGTACTTTTCAACTAAGCATGGAAGTGACATGTTCTCTGCTCTCCCCCTACGTTTGATTAACTTTCTAACAAAAAAAGGATAACTCTCTCCTTTACTCTCTTCTCCCTGTGAACTCCACAACATGATGTTTGGTTGCTATCTATTGCTATGTAGAGTTGACCTTGTTAGTGCTCTCTCTCTCTCTCTTGTATTTCCTTTTAGTCCTGTTTGATATATACTTTCATCTAGATTTAGTCTTTCCTATGCAATAAGGAATATATGGACTTTTGAATGGCTTGAACTTGCATTGATATCAATCAAAGCTTTATTCCTAAGAATTTTGTATGCTTGGGTGTCTGCCTTAGATAAGGTTCATTCCACTTCTTTTGTATAATTTATTGATCTTGTAAACTTTAGATTGTAATTCTCCTCATTATTTGGTTATATAAAAAATATTAAATACGTTGGCACATATTATATCATTACACTCAAGGATGTGGCGGAGTTATAATTGGTTTAGTTACACCATACGTCACATTGTGCGTTAATTTCCATTAGGTTTTTTGGTGCTCTTTTTAGTGAAAAGTGTTAATGATATATATATTTGAACACCACAATTAGGCTTACCTCTCTTGGTTAGTTTTGGGCTTTTGGCATTCTGACCTTGGGGTACCTGATAGGTTTGCTTGTGTTTTTACTTGACTTTTGTTTTTGTTCATAAGATATACATAGAAAACTGTTTTTATGTATTTAGTTTTAGTAACTATTGCATGTCTAGCATATGAAATGGCAAAGTACAACTCCAAAAATTTGTTGAGTACCTTTCCTCATGCAGGGTGCTGGGACTTACATGTTTCGGATAGATGATGAACGAGTCATTGATGCGACAAGGGCTGGAAGCATTGCTCATCTGATTAACCACTCTTGTGAAGTGCGTATTATCTGCTACTGCCTTTTATTTTATTTTATTTTTCTTTTTTAAATGCAATTTGTTTCTCATATGAAGTATTCTTCATATAGAGTAGCCTTATATATGTGATAATCCTGTGTAAAGATTCACATGCTACCAATCATATTAATGAATTAGATGCTTAGTTATATGTGACTAATACTAAAATGCTGAAGGTTAGGACAGTATCTAAATCTCTACTCCCGGCACTACTGTTTTCTCTTGTAACGAACTCTTTGGGAGAGTTATGCTGGCAAGTATATTTTAATATCAGTAATAACATAACAATAGCTTTGGTACTTTTGTGAGTTTTGTCTAGCCATTCACATTCTTCATATGCTCTAACATTGCATGTATACTGAGTTTATAGTAATGCCACATCAGCTTTGGGGCTTTTTTTTGTTTCTTTTGGTTCGAGGGTCTGGATTTTATATTGTTGTTGATTGCTTACCTATTTTACTTTTTCTTGTGTGCAGCCAAATTGCTATTCAAGAGTTATAAGTGTTAATGGTGATGAGCATATAATTATATTTGCAAAGAGAGACATTAAAAGATGGGAGGAACTCACATATGATTACAGGTTTTTTTCTTTCCAAATGTATGCATCTCTTTCAAATTTCCTTTAGGTGCTGACTTTCTATATTTATATTACAGATTTTTTTCAATTGATGAACAACTAGCATGTTATTGCGGCTTTCCAAGATGCCGGGGTGTAGTTAATGACATTGAATCGGAAGAGCGAGCAGCAAAGCTATATGCACCTCGCAGTGAATTAATAGATTGGAGAGGAGAATGAGAGAGGTAAGCAACTAATTAGAAGATCTTTTTGGCCTCTCATGTCTTGTTGTTTATAGAACTTCCTAACCCTTTACTTGATTGAAGTTGGGTATTAATGTCATGAAATAGGTTGAGACCTTGTAGATTTTGTCCTGCTTTGTCAGAATAATTCAATGCAGCATCTAGATATTGAACTGATTGCTAGAACATTTGGGAGGGGTAGTAAATACTTAGAATTAATCAAGAGTTTTAAATACAATGACTAGTGTTCTAAAAAAAAAATACAATGACTAGTGGAAATAATTATAGCAATCTGGTTTTGCTAGACTCCAGATTTTGAGGATTGATTAGAAGATGACGAGAACTTTGCAAAGGTTGACAGTTAAAAATTATTACAAAAGGAGTTTAGAGAAAGATTGGAAAGAAGATTGACATGGGGAGTTGTGGAAATAATCAATCAGTGACACTAGCAAGCAGCTCATCTTCAATTAGTATAAACTTCAACTTTGAAAAGAATTAGGCCTTACATCTTTGTATTACAAAGCTTGCTTGATAGAAGCAATGACCTATATGCTACTTGTAATTTAGTCACTTATAGGCTGCTTGATGTTTCTTCACATTGAAGTCCTTCATTGCTAATGATTTTTAATATGCTAAACTGTGTAAACCAGCAAGTGGAGTTACAAATATCTTGTTAAAGATGGTTGCACTTATTTTGTTCCCCTGTATGATTGGCCATTTGTGCCCTTAAGGAATCCATAGCTAGGCTTCCCTAGTTTACATCCAAACTTTATGTTTGCAATTGCTCTAAAATGGGAATAGTTTATCCAGCCATGTGACTGCTTTGTCAGTTTATCTCCTTTCATCTCTTTTGCCTCTATGATCATCCAAACATGGCAAAGAACTATTACTTACTTTCTATTCTTCTCCCACCATTTTTCTATACATTCTTCTCCTTTCTCCTGATATTCTTCATTTTTGTACTTTCATTCTTGTTTAGTTTCTTTTTCTTTGTTGCCATTTAGCACACTGCCTGTGTGCCTTGCTTTTTTTTTTTCTTCCTTGTATCGATTTTTGATGAAGTTTATTATTTATAAAAAAAAAAAAAAAAATTAAAAGATAAATTTTATAATATCAAATTTGAAATCTTTTCATATAATTTTCATTGGAATCAGTTTGTTTCATATGGTATCATCTTTAGAGGTTAAAAACTGTTACGTTGTTCTTTAATCTTATAAGTTTGAGTTTCATCGCAAAATAGCAATCAAGCCTTAGTCCCAAAATTTAGGGGTCAGCTATCCTCAACAAAAGGTATTCAATGCGCCAATTGGAGCATGGTAAAAAATGGAGAAAGTGGTCCTTCAAAACAACCAAATATAAATGTTCATCTCATGGTATAATCCAAAATCTTTAAACTCAGTAAGCGTTTGGAGAGTTAAAGAATGAATGCTGAGTTCCTCTAGTTTAGACATTTTTCTCTGTTTTGGAACACATGAATTTTTCAGATTGTGTTAAAATTTCCCAGAAGTGCATTAAGGCAACATTAGTTATTTAAACTGATATTAGAGTGCTATCTTAATTGATGCCTTTTTAGGTTACGGAGTGCTGATTATCATGAGCTTGATGTAACCTATTTTATTGATAAAATTTATTACCTATAAAAAATTAATACCATTTTAGAGAAGCATGATTCTGTCTGTACCCAATTTTTATAGTCTAGTGACATAAATTGGATGCTTTTACTGGATGTGAAAACTTTTGTATCGTGCAACATTGCCTTGTGCTAACATATGATTGCACATATAAACAGTGTTTTCATTTCTTCATATAAGCAGTTGAAAAATGTGGAATTATTATAGGGTTGAACTTAAAAAAATGAAGAGTTCTTAGTTGAACAAATGCTGAGTTGAAGAAATTTTTTTTTTTTTTGGGAACTACAGAAAATGTCAACAAGTCAAAATTATGTTAACTGGAGAGCCATTGAAATATAAAAGAATGATCATCTTCAAGTTAAACTTCTCAAACAGATGTATATTTTTTGGTGTGCCAGTGGTTAAATTTTCCTGGTGAACCTCCGCATGTTTCTTCATCTGTGCTACCACCAGAAACATTGCTCATCTTGTTCTGGCTTAACATATTAATTCATATCGTTTTTCTTTTGTGTATTTAGAGTTGGCTACCAGCCTACCACTTCTTCCCAATGTGTCTACTTGTGGTTCTTCTAACTCAATGTTTTCCTTCTTGGCCAATATCTCACAACTGCTTTGTTTTCTTTGTCAATATACTGCTTGTGTTGAGAGCTCTCTTTGTTCTCTTTGTGCTGATTCTTCTTCCATTTTCCTTTTGCAGAATTCTCATTGTAAAAATATGCTCATCTAAGATCCTTCTGAAGACAGATTGCTTCCTTCCAACAATCTGCTCATCATCTGTTATTCTTATCAAGGCAGATAGGGTTGTAGAGCTCTGGTTTTCCTCCTGTCACCTATTTGTCATACCACAACCAAATGAAAGCTTTTTTCACTAAAGCTGATTCCTCTTTTTGGTCTGAACAAACTAACTTGAGAATGGTGTCAAACAGTTTTAACAAACCTTTAATTTCAAACATTGAAAAAAGGTACTTTGGTCTCTATCTTAATGTCTACCTATTTGCCTTGATTTTTTCACTTGCCATTAGTTAGGCACACAAAAATGTTTATGTAATGGCATTAACCTTTTGTAAAAATATGATTAAAATGATGTATAGTATTTATCAATGATTGAAACTTTCAATGGCCTATTCTCTTTCATTTTTTATTTCTTTCAGTTTTTTTTTTTTTTTTTTTCCTTGATAAGTAAAAAGATATATTGATATCAAAAGGGAATTTTTCAGTTTTTGTTTTTGATCTTAATTCATTGCATACTTGGGATGCCCCACACTGGGGCCTAGGAAAGTTGATTTCCTATCTCCCCCAAATCAACTTTCCTTGGCGCCAATGTAGATCAGTCAAAGCCTCATGCAATTAAATTATTAATTCCTCTAATTAAATTGTTGCATTTGCATTATGAACCCAAATTAATTTCCCTTGTCATAATTAAATAGAGTAACATTTTGAATCCGGAGATCAATTACGGTACGTATTTTAACAAAAATGATTGCGTTCATATTTGTGTAAATACTTGATTTGTACATTAATAAAAAAAAAAAAAAGATGACGTGAGTCGTGATTACAATCCCTAAAGGCCTATTATCAACTTTGCCTGTAATAGTGGGTAATCTCAATAGGTAAAATCCTTTACCCTCAAATAAGAGACTTGAATTTCCACTTGCACAAAAAATCAATTGGTGTCTTGGCTTGATGATAAAGAGTAATTTTCATGGAGTGGACACTAGACCCTGCTTCATTTATAGATGTGAACAGAAGTTTCTTCTACTCTTCTACGTTCCTCTGCATCTAATAGTCACTATTCTCTTTTGGTAAATTAGGATGGGAAACATGTATTTTAGTTTGTGTTTTGTAACTTTATTGTGTTGGGATTTTGAATTTTTGGT
Organism: Quercus aquifolioides; assembly: GCA_019022515.1. Lineage (NCBI taxonomy): Eukaryota > Viridiplantae > Streptophyta > Magnoliopsida > Fagales > Fagaceae > Quercus > Quercus aquifolioides. The sequence continues at coordinate 19,360,584 of CM032331.1, forward strand.
AGAATACATCCTTTTATAGATGTAGTGTTTTGTTTTATGCTTTAACAGACATAAAAAGGTAATTATACTTATCAAAAAAAAAAAAAGTATGATTGGAATTGATTTTTTCTGACCACGTGAGATGTACCTTTTTTTTTTTTTTTCATTAAATTTTTTTTCCTTATAATCATTTTCATCTCCCATAGTCACAGTTGCGAGCAAAACCACCATTGTTGAAAACTGCCACCTCAATTGGAAATTATCACTTTTGAGCTTCAAAACCCAAACAATTGATGTTCATGAAAATCCAAAAACCCATTGTCATCAATCCATCCTGCCTCTACTCAATTCATTCCAATCTGCTACGCCAAAGTAGCTTAATCACTACCATGCACAGCTAATCAAATCCAATCACTGTCTTGACATTAATCCAAAATCATCAAAATCCCATCCAAATTGTAACTCTCAATACATCACCATGCACCTAAACTTTTCTGTCGTGAAAATCTGAAAGCAACCTATCCTCCCACTACCAAATCTGTGACATCAACAGCTCCAAACCATCAACGGTAGCTCAACCCACAAGGGTTGCCAATTGCCATGAACCTATAGTTAGCAATCCCCTTGTGCACCACCACCTCCCCCTCTACACAAAATTGCCACTTTGAAGCGATAATGCCTATAAAGAATTGTTAGGGGGGAGAGAAAAATTAGATCAAGAGGGAGGAGCAAAAGAAAAGAAATAGAGAAAAAGAGGAAAGATCTCATTGATAAGACCTTTTGTTGTGTGCGTGTTAGGTTCTTCAATGAGAAATGTGGTGGAAGTTGGAATGTCAGATTTCAGAGACTTTAATGAATGGGAGTTGGTGTTGGTGAACTCCTTCCTAAATCTTCTTCACTCAAATATCCCTAGCAGAAAGGGTTTTGATAGAATGAGTTGGAGCTTGAGAGGGAGTGGTGCCTCTGATGTTTGTTCTTCATAGTGCCTTACGGGGTAACATCTGCAGTTTCATTCCCGTGGAAGAGTATTGGTGTGTTAAGCCTCATTGGAGTGTCTCCTTTTTTGTATGGACACCATCTTTTGGGGGAAAGATCTTTACATGTGACAATCTCATTAAGAGAGACTACATGTTACTTGGATGGTGTTTTATGTGTTGGTGCAGTGGGGAGATGGTGGATCGTTTATTGTTCCATTGCACTGTTGCTTGGATTTTGGAGTTTTGTTTGTAGCTCTTTTTGGATTCACTGGGTGTCACTGAAAAAGGCCAGTGGCCTTTTATTTGGCTGGAGGAATTGGGATTGGTAAACATTCCTCGGATATTTGGAAATTAGTCACTTTATATTTGCTGTTGACATTGTGGAGGAAACAAAATCGTCACACTTTTTGAGGATATTGAAAGTTTGGGGACTCAATTGCTAATATTGTTTATTAGATCTTTGCTTAATTGATCTCATGCGTGGGGTTTGAGCAATAGTAATTCCATCCCTGAATTTATAGTCACTACTCTTCTGTACATAATACATTTTCTTTGGAATTCTTTAGGGCATTTTGTGTTCATTATTATCTACATGAGGTAGTATTTTTTCAATAAAATATTATTACTTACTAGTAAAAGTATAAAGTAGAGTTAGCAAACATGCCAACAAAAATGAAAAATGCATTCGGCTTGTTTTGACTTATAAAGGATTGCCATTGGTTATCTTGCTTGCAGCTGTTTGCTTTCATGGGTGGGTTTATTAGGTTATCAATATATGGTTTACATATATTTTGAATGGAGTTTAAATTCAAAAATATGCTTTTGTAGAGCTGTGATATTATCTAAAAAGTGAGTATCCAGTAGAGTTTTATTACATATTATTTATAACCTCAGTGGTTTGTCTATGTATTTCTACTAGAACTTGTCATGTGTTTGTATTTAGTGAAGGTTAGTTCTTAAAATGATATTTGTAATTTTATAGTGTCTTTAGCATATTGCGATTTGCATGCCATGAGGCTTGGACATATTGTTACTTTGAGAAAGCAATCGACCATTGTTGCAATCTAATTGATGAGTGTTTTTAACTTTTAGGAAATGGAAGCTTTAGATTTAAAAAAAGAAGAAATATCTTGATCTTCAAATGTGAGTATTTTGTTCTCTTCAAAACACACCACATGTGAACCAAGGGTATAACATTCCAATTCATCACATTTCTATCCCCCAAAATGACCTCTCTAACAAGCTGACAACTCCAGCAGCTATTAAGGCATGACACACATAGTCCTGTAGAAAAACAAATTATCAAATTTCTATTGCTATGAGCAGAGGAGATGGAATGATGAAGTTTAGATGAACTTGCAGTCTAGTTTGCTTCTCTTTTAACTTTGAATATTAAATTTCAAATATGCCACAATTGTGTAGAGGGAAATCTTTTTGTGGGATACTTAGGGCCTTGATTTGAGGGAGAGCCATGGTGAAGAATTTTTTGGGGTAGGTTTAACCGTTTAGCTTGCAGAAGGCAGATTGAATAATGGCTAAGGAGACTGTTGGGCAGTATTTTTTTAGTGATCCATCGTGGGTGGGGTTTTTTTGGAGTAACGGATTTGTAAGATCTGTTTGTGGGTGTTGGAGAAGTGTGGTAAACAAAGAGGATAATGCTTTTGATGGTTTCTTTAGTCTGTGTAGCTTAAAATGTGAAGATGGGTGTGATTGGGATTTTTGAAGTCTCTTTGGTGTGAAGAATGTTAGTGTGCTTAGGGAAAGAGACTGGTTGGAATTAGAGGGGCTCATGATAGGCGGATGACAACTTACAGGAGGGAATTTCAAAGATATTCATGATTTAGACGTATTTTAATCATTGCTTTGTTTTATTTGGCTGTGGCAGTATGTCTTGGGGAAAGGGATTGTCTCCCATTTTAGCCTTTAAGATGACTTAAATATAGTTTGAACTCAATTAAGTTTTCATACTTATTTATTTGGGGTTGGCTATTATCCTTTTCAAAACCGCCTTTTGGTTTTCTCATTATTGCATTCATATGCTTAAGAGTCTATTGACAATGTGTTTTGGGGAAGTGTTGCCACAATCTTATCATGGCTTTCTTTTCAGTCAATCAACAGTGGGAATCTGAGGATAAGTGGTGGGGGTGAAGATGTTTCTCGTAATTGACTTGCAAATCTACCTACAACCATCCATTGCATTGATTATAATTTGAAGATGGGTGGAAGAAAGATCATATAGATCAAGGAAAAGATGTTAGAGTTAAGGCTAGGGGAGGCCATTTTCAAAGATGAATTTAGAGTGAGAAAAAGGAGAAAGAAGTAGATGTATCACACGTTCAATTGTGTCAAGAAGTGAGGGTGCAAGCTGGATGAGTGACAACTATTGACTCTTCAAGAGGAACGAGTGATAAGATGAGTGACAAGATGCAATTGTCGGTTGGAAAATGATGAGAACCAAATAGAATCATGTTGGTCCAATGCATGCTGACTGGAAGAGAATGTACTTGTTGGTGTTAGAGTTGACTGCGTATTTTTTAGTATTAGAAGATGTGCGATTTGTGATATGTGTCAAATCAAGGAGTAGAAAGATAGTCTCATGTGCTTGTATCGCGGATGTTTATTTGTATGAATTGTATTGAATTGTGGTATCAGTGTGTGTTGTCTGATTCATAAACCAGTGGATTTATTTTGTGTATGCGTAGTTTTATGATATTGGAATCAAGTGGGTTTATTTTGGGTATTTGTAGCAAGGGAGTCAATATCGTACCAGAGGCTGTACCGGTTTGGCCAGCGGTACGATATATTTCAGATACCGGTCAATACCGGTTTACCGTTTCGGGTTTACCGCTATTTTTTATATTTATAAATAAATAATTAAATATATATATATATGTATGTATGTATGTATGTATGTACATGTGTGTGTGTATTATAATAAATATAAAAGTTTACCATAAAACATTTCCTCAATTCAAAACTAATTATTCATGGTTTTAAACTTTAGTATCAATTAAAAGAAAAAAAAAAAAACACGATATAAAAAATAGAAAGCTTAAAAGTTACCATTGCATACTAAGAAAACAAATAATACTAATAAGTTAATGCAAATAAGTTACCATTCTGACCTAACAAAAATTCAAAAATTACAAAACTGAAAAAAAAAAAAAAAAACTTTTTTCTGTACAGGCCGGTACGCTTAGTATTGCCCGAAATTGACCGGTACATGGCCGGTATTTAAACCGGTACGAAACGTTGATGTTTCGATATCGGTATACATACCGGCCGATATCGGTACGGTATTGACTACCTTGATTTGTAGTTTTATGATATTGGATAAAATCTTGTCGAGACCAACAATAAATTTTTTTTTTTTTTTAATTTGTTTCTTGGGAGAATATGCTACTAAGGTGGAGTTTGGATTGCGCTGAAATTTCAGCGCGTTTGCGTCTCTGTTAGTGGGTCCCGTGCACTGTTCACGGGACCCACAAGTTGTCTAATTCAGCTAATTTTTCATTAAAACTGGGTCTCATGGCACTATTCACACATTTAAAAATTATTTTGCTACAGTGTTTTTAGTTTTCAGTTTTTAGCAATAAGCGGTATCCAAATAGACCCTAAGGGTCTATTTAGGAACAACTTATTTAGCTGAAACTGAAAACTTTTTGCTGAAAGTATTGTAAATAAAAGTAAAAGTTAGCTGAAATAGTATAGTGAGGCTTATGAATAGTATCAAAAAGTGCAGTAGGATCCATGAATAGTAGCAAAAATAAGTTAAATAGTAAAATTAGTTGGCTTTATAATCTGTTCTCAAACGCAACCTAATTATGGACATGGAGATGATAGGGCATGGTGATGAATGTGATGATAGATTTGGGACTAAGATTTTTTTGTTGTTGTAATATATTGTTTGAGTGTAACCAATTTGAATGCATGTATCTAATATAATATGATATATAAAAGTGGATGCTGAGAGAATGTACACTTTAAGAAATCCATGAGTGCATTACGTTACACCAAGTGGCATAGCTAACTTCTTAAAAAATCTAGTTGTTTAATTAAATCTCAGTCAACAACAACAACAAAGCCTTAATCCCAAACATTTTGGGGTGACTATGGATACTCAACAAGATTTATAGTTTGTTGCATGTATTCTTTTCCTTAATTCTATTTTATCCATGATTGTTACTTCCTTAATTGAGATGTCTTTCAAACTGCTAATAATGTTATTTTTGGTCTTCCTCAGCCTTTTTTCGTTCCCTTAACTTGAGTCATTTCACTTTTTTTTATTTATTTTTTTATTGCTGAATTAATTGCTCTCCATTGTATGTGACCAAATAATCTCAAGTGGCCTTCCTTCATCTTTTCATCAATAGGGGCACCCCTATCTTTAAGTGGATTTTTTCATTTCAAATCCTATCTTTTTGTGTATTTCCACTTATTCAGCTTAACATTCTCATTTTAGCTATACTCATTTTATGAATATGTTGCTTTTTAATAGCTTAACATTTAGTACCATAAAGCATAGATGGTCTTATAGTAATCTTTTAAAAATTTCTCTTTAACTTAAGAGGTATTTTATGATAACACAATATTTCTGATGCGAATCTCCACTTCATCCACTATGCTCTCCCTTTTTTATCACTCTATATTTATGGATTATTGTTTCAAGGGATCGAAAGCTATCTCTTTTGTATCTCTTGACCATAGAGTCTTACAGCCCAATCTCTATTTCTACTTTTACTAAATTTACATTCCATCTACTTTGTTTTAGTTCTACTTAATTGAAAGTTTTTAGATTCTAGAGCAGTCTCGCCAAATTTTCAGTTTGCCCTTAACTTCACTTATAGTTTCATCCACTAAAACTATATCATCTACAAAAAGCATACCCCAGGAAACTTTCTCTTGAATGGATTTAGCGAGCTCATCCATCACTAGTGCAAAGAGAATGAATTTAATGCTAATCCTTGATGCCTACCTGTAGTGATAGGAAAATTTACTTGAGATGCCTCCACTTGAGTTACAGCTCCATCATACATACCCTTAATCAACTTAATATACTATATAGGGACTCCTTTAAGGACCCTATCATATGTTTTCTTGAGATTGATAAAAACCGTATGAAGATCTTTACTGGACTCTATATTTTTCCATGAGATGTCTAATTAAGAAAATAGCTTCCATGGTAAATCGTCCTGGCATAAAACCAAATAGGTTCTCCAATATTGTTGTTTCATGTCTTAATTAAGCTGTGTTCAATTACTCTCTCCCAAAGTTACATAATGACTATTAAGTTTAATCCAACAGTAATTTGTATAGTTTTGATTATCCACTTTGTTCTTGTAAATAGGTATTAAAGTACTTCTCCAGGGACATGCTCCTAGCTTTATTTGTTGGAACCTTGTTTGATTGGTCACGGGCGTCGGGTTTAGCGTCTAGGGAATCCATTCCGTTTTTTTTTTTTATTCCCTTTTTTCTTGTACATAATTTTCTGTTTTCTTTTTGCTGCTTGTAAATATTTCCTTTGCCTACTTCATTTCTTTGATGGAGTAGTTTTTTCTTATACAGTTTCTATCCTCCCTTGGGTTGTCCAAATTGCTCTAATATTTCACATCATTTTCATTAAAAAGTTTATCAAAATAACTTTTTCATTTCTCTTTAAATTTGCTTTTCTTTTATAAACACTTTTGGATCTTTATCTTTAATGCAGTAGACACCATTCAAGTCTCTTGTTCTCATTTCCCTTTTTTTTAGTAAGTGTATAAATATTATGTTTTCCCTTCTTTGTCAACAGCTATATAATTTATCATAAGCCTTACATTTAGCCTCTTGGACAACCCTTTTTTATCCTCTCTTTGCCACTTTATAATTTTCATAAGCAGCATTGTCTCTACATCCAGGTAGGTTTTTATTGCTTTCTCTTTAGTCTATCTGGCTGGTGGGGTCCAAAGGGCCCTACCTTGGTGAGGTTCCACGACATTAGGAAAAATAAAAAACTCTCTCTTTAATCTATTTGTTGCTTGAACCTCCGTATTCCAGTACCAAGTCTCCTTAGTCAGCTACCTACATCCTTTAGATTCTCCAAGTACGTCTTCATCTGCATTTTACTTGCCTTCTTTGATCATTTTATTTTTAAATAAATGTTTCTCTCCTTTCAAACCCCACCACCTAATCTTTGGGTTTTTTGTCTAACACCTTTTTTTATTTTATTTTAAACTTCTAATACAAATATCTAATACCACTACCCTATTCTGAGTGGTTACACTCTTTTCTGGTGTCACCATACAATCTTTACGACATGTACTATCTACTTTTTGAGTGAGGTTGAAATATATTTCACTAACTTTTGTTCCACTTTAAAGGTAATTAAGTGTGATTTTATCTTTTTGAACCAAGTATTCATTAATATAAAATCATATGCTATTGCAAAGTCTAGGATAACATCTCTTGGATCTTGGTTCATTCCTTACTCCATAATCCATATCCCCTACGTCCATGAACTCTTTCAAAACCCCATATTTTCCAACACGACCATTTAGGTCTCCAACAAAAATCTTTTTCCCATTTAATAACCCTAGGATCAATTCATCCATGTCCCCTCAAAATTTTTGGGTAATGGATTCTTTCTATCTTATTTTAGGAGCGTATGCACCAATTATGTTAATTGTTTCCTCTCCTAGGACAAGTTTTATTAAAATAATTTAATCTCCCATCCTCCTAACCTCAACAACTTCTTATTTAAGACTGTTATTTATGGTTGTCCCTACATCATTTCTATTTTTATTTTTTCCCGTATACCATAGTTATATCCTGTATGTTAATGCTTCTCACCTACCCATTTAGTCTCCTGAAGATATATTATGTTTATGCTTCTCCTAATCATTGTATCTACTATCCTGAAGATATATTATGTTTATGCTTCTCCTAATTATTGTATCTACTATTTCCACTAATTTCCCAGTTAAAGACTCTGTTTTAAGTGCCTATTCGAATCCTATTCTCTTGGACTAACTTCTTTACCTGTACCTGTCCATCAAAGTGCGGGAATTCTTGCCCAATTATAACTATACCCGAGGGCTGATGTAGCGTGTTGCTTATAAGAAACACACTATGTTAAATTACCGATTTTCCCAAAAGCTTAAGCTATTAGGAAATGGTGAATTTAATCACTTAATCATAAGTCTAACACTCCCCCTCACTTGTGGGCCTAAACTTCCCCTTAATAAGAGGGAGTCCAACAAGTGGGAATTTAATATTTTAAATGGGAGGTAGAGTAAAGCCAAGGATCAAACTCAAAATCTCCTGCTCTGATACCATATTAAATTACTGATTCTCCCAAAAGCTTAAGCTATTAGGAAATGGTGAATTTAATCACTTAATCACAAGTCTAACACACTAACCCTTGTCCACTTTTCACTGTATTTGTGTCCTATGCTGCACATCACTGGTAGGGGACACCTTAGCAATTATTTGTATTGGATCCATTCATAAAAGAGTGACTAAATTTTACACTGGCTGTCAACTTATTGTAACCCTCCTCCTTTCCTTGGGCTTGGGATCGGCTATGAGCAACCAAAAAAAAAAAGGATAGAAAAGAAAAGAAAAAAATCAATCAAGATTATTTGAAACTCTATTATTCTGAGAAGGTATAGGGTGAGTTCTTATTCAAGAAGGTATATGGTGAGTCTTAATATAAGTTAACTTTGTATTCAGTTAATAAACAAGTCTTAAGTCAAATCTTAGTCCTACCACTGAATCCTTAAAAAAAATACTTCTCAACAAAGAAAAGTCCAAGTGCTGCCACAACTGCCAATAAGGTTGTTGGATGTGCCTTTATTCAAGTTGGACGTGAGGGTGGTGATGCAGGAGATGCAAGAAAATTATTATTTAATATTATTTATGTTTGCAAGTCAATTATATCTTTATGTTTTAGGTCCTAGTAGTTTATTGGGCTATTAGTATTTTAATTTGAGAAGCAAGGTTATTTTTGTAATAAGGCAATTAGGGTTTCCCAGCCAATTAGAACTAGGGTTTAGTAATTCTTTATAAGCAACCTATTGTACTCCTTGAGGAGGTAGTTGATATTTTGATGAATGAAAACAATGGCCGTTTGGTCTTTCTTTGGTCTGGTGCTGACTCCAAGTCTATCCTAGGTGTTGACTCCTAGTGATTTCCCCGCTTGGTGCTGACTCCAAGCAAAGCCTAGGTGATGACTCCTAGGTCATATCTTTTATTTTTCCGTTATTTCAATTTTGTTCTGGTTGTCCTGTGTCAGTTTTGGTATCAGAGCAAACATCGATCTGTCTGAAGCATCTCGTAGTCAATCCAGAACTAGAAAAAAATCACCACACAAAAAAAAAGAAAAAGGAAAAAAAAAGGAGACCCACGCAAGACCCATCACTCACCAGCCGCCAAAATCCATAAAATCAACACCCACCGCCGCGGAACCCAACAACCACTAGCCACCAGACTAGAAACAGAGGAGTTTGAAGTCAATGAGAGCCGTCGAGAACCACCTACGCCAACTCGCCGTCGACGCCGCTCCCACCATGCTGCTTCATGCTTCACAGGTTCCATCGAGCTCCGATTTGCACTATTGAGCACCGCCGACAGCGAACGTCAGTGAGCCCATACAGCCTCTCAGCCGTTGACTCCAGCGCCACTCGTGATTGCTCCGCCGTTTCTTTTCTCTTTTAGTTTCTTTGCTTCTAGTTTCTTCAGCTCTGGTGCCTTTAATGTTTGGCCGTAGCAGACTTTAGTTTTAAATTGTAGTTATTTCTTTATTGTCTTTCACGAAAAAAAGAAAAAGAAAAAAAGTGTTGTTGCTGCCAACCCATTGCACGAATGGGCCCTTAAGTTGTTTTTTTTCACAGATCTATTTTGTCCAATTAGACCCACTCAATTGAGGAGCCAAGCCCGTGACTATCAAGTGCATTAAGTTAACCACTGACAAGGTGAGCTATGGTAATATCTGAAGCACCTTATTTTGATGGTGATAATACTTATCCACGAGATTTTGTCAACTGGATGAATGGGATGGAGCAATTCTTTGAGCAAGCAAATTTTGCAGATAACAAAAATGTTAGGTATGCCAAGTTGAAGTTAAGAGGTAACGCACAAAGGTTTTGGGAGAAGCTTGAATATTTCCGCTATATGGATTATGAACCTGCCATCAGTGTGTGGGAAGATATGAAAGAAAAGTTTTGTGATTAGTATTTATCACCATACTATCGAGCTAAGTATCTACCCCAATCTCAGTGTGGTACTTTTCAAGTTGAAGCAAATACGATGAATTCTCATCCTCATCCCATTTCATGTCCTCAGCACACTTTTGAACAATCTACCAAGGAATTAAAGGAGCTCATAAAAAATATTCAAGATAGGATTGCTCAGATGAAGCAAAAGAAGACTCAAACCGATTCAATTGGAAAACCAAGGATACTAAGATCACAATGAACTTATTGCTGCCCCAGTAGATGACAACATTGATGATGATATCTTGGTCGTGGAGAATCCTCCAGCAACACCAAAACCTAATGTTGACACAGACGTACATGCTTCGACAAGTGTTGCTTTCACATGCGTGCAAGGAAATGAATCTATTGAAGAGCAGCAAGGTGAAGAGATGGTGCCTAAAGAGAGTATTATGTTAGAGGGTGCACATGATATGAAAGTTGAAGTTGTTGAACGTGCTTTTGATCAACCCTCCACAGTCCTTGAAGATTTACATCTTGGTGAAGTCGAAGAGGTTAAAACCACAGTGCTTCCTATGGTTCATAAGGTTCAAGAAGAGATTATATTGATTCCACATATTGATTTTGTTATTCCAAATGAGTTTGATGTGGCGGAATTCAAGGTTTTTCTTTTCTTTGTGCTCCCTAAAGTGATTTCAGACTTGAAGCAAGTGTTATTTGTCAGCATCCTAATCCTTCAATGCTTTAAAACTCAAGGTCGAGTTTTCTCCAACCAGAGGAGAATGATGCAGGAGATGCAAGAAAATTATTATTTAATATTATTTATGTTTGCAAGTCAATTGTATTTTTATATTTTAGGTCCTAGTAGTTTATTGGATTATTAGTATTTTAATTTGGGAAGTAAGATTATTTTTGTAATAAGACAATTAGGGTTTCCTAGCCAATTAGAACTAGGGTTTAGTAATCCTTTATAAGCAACTTATTGTACTGTTTGAGGAGGTAGTTGATATTTTGATGAATGAAAACAATGGCCGTTTGGTCTTTCTTTGGTTTGGTGCTGACTCCAGGTCTACCCTAGGTGCTGACTCCTAGTGGTTTCCCCGCTTGGTGCTGACTCCAAGCAAAGTCTAGGTGCTAACTCTTAGGTCATATCTTTTATTTTTTCGTTATTTCAATTTTGTTCTGGTTGTCCTGCGTCAGGTGGTCTAGGGACCTTGATTTTGGATCAGCCATTGGCGGCCATACAGCAGGTTAGAAGCTACATCTTTGCGAGTTCGTTCATGAATCATATCTTGGATCAGGACAGTGAGATGCGGCCAGAATTTCTAGATATTTTAGATGGTTCTTTTAATTACTAATTTTTTTTGTGTGTAAAAGCTCCAAGTGCTGGCTCAATTGCTTAATAATGTTGTTGGATGTGTCTTAAATCAAGTTGGACATGAGGGTGGCATAGTATTAAACTTTGACTGACTCGGCCGGTCAGACTGATGAACAGGTGACCCAGCACTTAGACTGGTCTGAGTCTTTAATTAGATTGTTTAAGAATATGACCCAATCAAACCTGGTGCATTTTTTATAGCTTGTTTGAACCTGGACAGGTTCTTAAGAACGTCTCTTTTTTTTTTTAATTTATTTATTTAGTTATTTATATTATTTTTATATAGTTTATTTATTGAATTTTTCAATTTTATTTTAATAAATAGTTTTAACATTTAATCTTTTGAAGGTAAAATGCAACATCTTTGATGATTATTAACAATTATTTCCAAAATGTATCACTTAATTAATATAAAGCTATTAAGAAGAAAATTATATACTTTCAAAATGACTTGAGTTATTTTCATTTCAATATTTTAGACTTATTTCATAATTTTTTTTTTCTAAATGAATTATTTTTACTTATATTTGTGTTGAAAGTTTTAATATATATCTAATTTTTCTTTCATAATTGAAAATTTTTGGATTATATTTTTCCTTAATAAGTTAAACACACTGTTCTTTTATGATTTGTATTAATTCTATATATTTATTTGCTATAACGTAAGGATTTCTTAATTATAGAAAACTTTGTAAAAAAAAAATTTTAGCTATTATTTTTTTTATCATTATATGTTTACCTTAAACAATGAGTATTCAATAATTAATATATTGTATTAAGCATCATTATATGATTATTATATCTTTTATTGTGAATTATGTATATGTATATGTTATTGTATTTTTATTTTTATTTTTTTAAAATTGATCTATTAAGAAGCAACATATCCATAAAATGAGTAGCAAAAATGAGAATGTTAAGATGGATAAGTGGGAATATGCAGAAAGATATGATTTGAAATGAGGTAATCCGCTTAAAGATGGGGGTAGCCCCTATTGATGAAAATATGAGGGAAAATCGCTTGAGATGGTTTGGTCATGTTTAGAGGGAAGCGAGTAATGAATCGTAAAAATGAGCAAGTTGATCCAAGTTAAGGGAACAAATAAAAGGTGGAGGAATGCCTAAAATAACTCTAGTAGAAGTACAAAAAAAAAAAAAATGGACATGTCAATTAGGGAAGTATTGAAGAGCATGAATTTAGATAGAATACAATGGAGAAAAATAATTTATGTGGTTGACCCAATCTACAATCTAATATGTTGAGCATCCAAAGCTAACCCCAAATTTTGGGACTAAGGCTTTAGTGGTGGTGGTGTTGTGTATTTTTGGTAAAATGTTTTTAATTTTTTTTCAAAATTTAATTAAACCTGTTGTTTGATAGGTGATGGTTGACACAGTGACCCGAAGCCTATAATGTGTCAAGTTTTGGTTTGGATTTAATTACTCTGGAGAGTGGTCTTGGCCTCTTGGGACTTTTTATTTAGGGTCAACTATTGGTGGCTGAACAAACAACACGTTGGAAGCTTCATCTTTGTGAGTTAATTCGTGAATGCTATCTTGGACTAGGACAGTGAGATGCAGGCAGATATTTTAGATGGATTTTTTTATTACTAATTTTCTGTTGGTACTTAAAGTTATAATGGGTGGTTTTGTAATGTAAAGCATATGTGAGGTCTAGATAACAGTGTGTTTTGAGTATTATTAAGTGTAAATTTTATGATTATCTAATATCTAATCTTATTTAATATATCATGTATTATATAATAAAAGTTTGCTTTTTGAAGCCATGGTTGTGTCAAGTTACTATCTTCTCTCTATGACAAATGGCTATACTCATTTTTTTTATTAAAATAGTTTAGTATATTAATTGTAAACACAGTTTACTTTAGGTAAAACATTATTGCCTAGTTTCAAGAAATATAAAATTATATACCACTAAATTTCTATTTACAAAATTTTTCTAGAAACTTAAAATAAAATTTAAAATGCATTTTAATTATTTTGATCATATACCATAATTTTGTATTAAATTTGTATTTTAATACAGTAAAATGTACACACTACATATCATCCTTGCACCAAATGGCTCAATGTATTATATATTACAATAGTTGATTTATTAAAGTTTCAAGTGCTTTGCTAATTATTAAATAGTTTATATTTGTAAAATATATATATATATATATATATGTATGTATGTATGTATTTTTTATTTAGAACTTCTGATTAATTTGTTCTTTGTTCATTTGGGCGATGTTGTTCCATCCTTGCAATATTTGATTTTGTTTCCTCCCTCGAAATCACTACCACACATAGTGGAATATGACCATTGCCATTGAAATCACCTCCACATGCCTCAGATAATGACCACTAAAAAAAATCTTTGTAGGTCGTGATGTAGGACAAAATATGCAATTTATTTTTTGTAATTTATCAATTTTGATAAATTTATGTAATTTTTGGAATTTTAGGTCTAGGGTTAGTATTTTTTGGATTTTAGGCTTGGTGTAATGGTCACTCCACAAGTATAAGGCGCTTGTGGGATGTGGGGGGCAAGGACCGAGGTTCAAGTTTTCAGGAGGGAGCTTCACACACATACACATAGATTAAGCTAGAATAAAATTCTCTCCCAGTTAAAAAAAAAAGTATTTTCTTTATTTTAGGTGTTTTTAATGTTTTTTTAGTCAAATTAGGTCTTGTTATGGTAGGGTATCAATTAGGATCTCTTTTAAAATATTTTTATTTGTCAATAAAGTTTTATGGAGCCTTTAATTAGGTCTCCAAATGAAAATTAAGTTCAGTTCTTCAAATTAATAAAATTTCAGAGTGTTTTCTCCATTATTTTTTCTGTTGGATTCTAGAGGTTCGCCTTGTGTATCTAAGGGTTATTTTCTTGAGATAGACGTGTTTTGTTTCTTGTGGCTTTCCGCTTGTAGTAGTTGTTCACCACAAAGAATTTATGGGTTTTCTAGGTCTACTTTGTTCTCCATCTCTCTCTCTCCAAAAGCCGTTCAACAATTAGTGTAACATTTCTCTTTCTTTTTCTTTTCCCTTGTCAACAATCAGCCACCGATCTATAGAAACCACTGTTGATCTTGTTGGCATTTCAACCTCTATGGTGTGGTGGCAGTTCAATTTCTATGAACCCTAATTAGGTTGATGCAGCCAAAAAGCCTCTCCCTAATTGACCACATTGATCCATGAACACCCCTAATTATATATAATAAATTTTATTGTGTTCATGTACTATATGATATGAGTACACGAACACAATAGAATTTACATTTTGATAGCTATGGTTGGATGGTGGATAAAGGAGAGCTCAAGTTTGGGTAAAATTAGGTACAATGGGATAAGTAGACATGGAGTGCATAAGGAAAAGCCATTGACTAAGGAGAATTGTTATGAGTAGTATACATATGTGTTAGGGAGAATCTATAATTTGAATTGGTTATCATTATAAATGCCAAGTATGTTTTATTAGGGTAAATTTATGAACCTTGCACACTTCTTGAAGTTAATATGGTATCCAAGTTGGTGGTTTAGCTCCAATCTAAGTTCCATTTAAAAGTTAAAAAAATTCCATTGGTTGGGTCCATTTATTGAGGGGATTCTATGCCACATGTGAGGAAGCTTTAGAATAATGATTCGATGATTACATTCACCATTTTCTATTAGTTTAACATTATTGGAGTGATGTCATGTTGACTTTGTAATCTCATCAATGGTAAGCCTTCCACTGTTCTAGGAAGTCAAATTTCTTTTATTGTGTTGTCTCTTGATAAACTGTTGCTTCATTTAACTTCAAAGATTTTTGGGTTTGTTCTTATGTTCACATTTAGGTCTAGGCATTATGAACTCGATCGCTTGAGTGTATTTTTTTAGGGTATTCTTGTGCTTAGAAGGGATGCAAGTGTTATTATCCTACGCTTCATTGTCACTTTGTTAGTGTTTGATATCACTTTCATTGACTCCACTTCATGTTACACCTCTCCTCCAAATAGTGATAACTATCCTTTGTCTTCCTCGATTACCTCCATCTCCTTTTTCCACTCGCGCTAATAGTTCATCTCTAGTCACTCCTCCTGAGAAACCCTTATAGGTGTATCGTTGTTGATGACCACCTCTCATTAAGCCTTCTATTCCATTTGGAGTTCCGCGTCCTGGTCCTGATTCTCTTCACATTGTTTTATGCAAAGGTAGTGCTTCTACTTTTCATCCTACCTATTTCTCAGCTCATACCATATGCATAATTATCTCCATCGTTTTGTGATTTTTCCTTGTCTTTGTCTTACTTGGTTATTTACTTATTTCTAAGTCTGTCCAAGAGTTGTTATCCATTCCAGGCTCGAAGTAAGCTATGGAAGAAGTGTGTTAGCGAATATTTTAAATACCTTTCCATTCCAGTTGAAATGTTCGGAATTTTTCATCCTAGTGTGTAGTTTGGTGCAAGTGATACCCTGCTCCATATCACCCTGAATTTCTGCTTGTAATGGAGTTCTGGTTGGAATTTCATCATTCTGGGTGAATGTTGGTTTTGAAGCAAAATGAAGAGTTGGTTTTCTTGGATCTGATGGTGGGGGAATATTCAACAAGGAGAGGGACTAAGTTAGTAAAAGAAGACTGAGAACCAAAAAATCAAAAAACGAAAAGAAGAATTTGAGCCGAGAAGGTAGAGGGAATGGTAAAAAACTAAAAATAAAAGTAGAAAGAAGATGAAAAGGATGAGAAGAGACTTACAGAGGACACTAGAACGAAGAAGATAAGAAGAGAAGGAATGGTGAGACTTACTCTTGAGAAAGGACAAAATAAAAAGTAGTAAAGAGAGAATAGGTGGGAGGGGTAGTCATTTGCAAATTTTAAGTTGAAGGAGAGATCACGTGTTGCTATAGATCTATGTCAATGTATTGTTTCCTGGCTATGTTTCTAGAATGCTATAGGTGCTTCATAAGCTACAGGCTTGGTGACTAATAGTTGGATTATATTGTTTTGTAATTATTTGAAGTTACCATGAATCAAATTTCTGCGTTTTTTTAAAATAAAAAATATATAAAAAGGAAGCTTCTTGGAAGGTGCCTGCTTTTCAAATTTACCATTACAGTGTAATAATTGTCATTAGATTATCAATTTGAAAATTTTAGCTTAATAATAATAAGTATAACATTTATTATTATTATTATTATTATTATTTATGTGTGTGTAACCCGAAATTATACACTGGCATGTATCGATGCTAAAATATTTCGTTCCAGTAGCCAATTTAGAGTAATGCCCGAAATGGAATTCAAAGCTTTGATGTCAGCACTTCTTGAGAATGACACTTGGAACTTAGTTACTCCTCCATTTAGGAAGTTTATTGTTGGTTGTTGATGAGTTGGTGCTGTGAAGTACTAGCTAAAGGGGGTCTATTGAGTGTTTCAAAACTAGCATGATCGCTAGGGGTAATACTCAGACTTGTGGTTTAAGTTACTCTGAGACATTTTCTCTTGTTGCTAAAATTTTAAGATTTTAATATCATTGGCTACTAATTTTGGTTGGGCACTATTTCAATTAGATGTCAAAAATGCCTTCCTATGTGGAGATTTATAGGAAGAGTTCTACATAGAGCAATCACCTAGGTTTGTTGCTCATAGGGAGCCTGGTAAGGGGTGTTGATTACATAAGGCCATCTACGGCCTAAAGTGATCTGGAACAAGATATGGGGTTTAATTTTTATTGTTTGTTGATTTTTAAATTTTTAATGTAATTTTTGTTATTTTAGGTGAAGATTTTATTTCCTTGTTTTTAGGTGTTTTTAAGAGTTTGTTATTCAAATAAGAGTCCTATTATTGTTGGTTATCAATTAGGATCAGTTTAGAGATATTTTGACTTGGAAAATAAGTTTTTTGGAGCCTTTAAATAGGTTTGCTAGATGTATTATGAATTTAGATCAATATACATTCAATGAAATTGGGGTTTTAATTATTTCTGGTGGATTCTAGTGTACTTCCTTGTGCATTCAAGGGCCTTCTTATATGGATTTAAAGGTTTCGCTATGCTCGAATGAGATCTAGCCCACTTTCATGTTTCCGTTCTGTATCATTAGGAATTAGAGCTTTTCAATGATCCAGTATGGCAAACTATGAAGCACGGACGCGGTTGGGAGGGTGCTGCACTGGAGTCCGAAGCGGTCCGACGTGGGGTGCAGCGTCGAACGCGGCTGCTCGCATGTCGGTGCCACATTTGAGCTTTTTTATTTTCACGGATTCGCGTCAACTCGGCTTGATTCGCGCCGACTCGATTTCTATTCACGCCGAACCGGGCTGATTCGGCCAGAATCAAGCCGTATCGGCCGAATCGGGTCGTATCGGCTGGCAACCGAAATGGACCGAAATGGCTGAAACAGGATGAAATCGGCCTTGAATCATGCCGGAACAGCTGAAATCGGCTTTGAATGAGGCCCAAACATCCTAAATCTGTCATTCCTCAATTTTATTCAGAATATTTGTTGCTTCTTTTGTGTTTTCTTTTTTGTTGTGTTTCTTGCCTTCCTCTTTCTTTGTTTTGTGAATCAAGGCATAATAATGTGTTTTTTAAGAATATTTTAATAGTAAAAATATATAGAAAATATAAATAAAAATATTTTTAATAATTTTTTAATCGCTGCACCTGCACCCTACTTTTTCAAAAATTGTCGAGTCCCGCACTTGTACTCGCATCTGCATCTAAATTCGGAAACGCACCCGTGCTTCATAGATGGCAAACAATCAAGGTGAGTGTAACAACAGTGTTGAAGAAATGCATGGGGTACATGCCCATGGGGATGCACTCTAGGCTTATCAGCAAAGTATAGAATATTGGTTCAATGAGATTCGTGACACGCTCAATGATTTGAGTTTGGAAACCAAACAAAATCATGAAGACCATGGAAGTAATCATGTCTGAGATTGTTCTTGTGGCCAATCTATCAACAAAAATGTTTGTAATTTCAATGATATTCAATACTTTGATGGTGAATCATACAAAGAAGACTTCATAGATTGGATGTTGGAAGATAAACAATTTGAAGAAAGACCGTATATTGAAGATAATATTTTAGAATTTCTTGAAGAGGCTTAAGAGGAAAATATGGAGTAAATTAGGGAGAAGGGCATAAATCATGTGAAGGAAAATTTTGTGAACATTGTAGAAGATCCAATTGAAGTCAAATATAACAATGAGCCCATAACCCGAAATTCCTAGGATCCAATTGATTTTCTTATGACCGCTACAACACAATCTATTGATTTTCTTGCAGTTGAAAAGTTTAATGTTTTCTTTAATCCTTTCTCTGGTTAATATTGCAAATCAATTGGAAGGGTGAAGAGAAGAAATTTTGGAATTGTACGAATTGTGGAAAATAATTCTAAGCTGGTTTTTAAGATGCCAAGTGTTTGAAGTATTTGTTTATTTGGAGTGGAAGATTTCAATTTCCAATCGAAAATTCGAGGTCGAGTTTCATTGAAGTGGAGGGGTATGATGTTGGACAAGATATAGGGTTAAATTTTTATCATTCATTGATTTTTGAATTTTTGATGTGATTTTCGTTATTGTAGGTGATAGGATTTTATTTCCTTGTTTTTAGGTGTTTTTAAAGGTTTGTGTTACGACTTCGCTCCAACTGTGTAGATATTGTTTGCTTAGGGGCCCATACCTTTCACGGTTTTATTCTCCCCCAAAGCACATAACAATGGGTGAAAGACCCTACACATTAAAGGGAGGTCACTCCTTATAAGCACATTCCCATTTGCTTCCATGATGTGGGATTAGGGATGACAATTTTTGCCCGACCCGCGGGTACCTAGCTCGGCCCGACCCTAATGAGGCGGGTTTTACCTGGCCTGATAAAGAATAGGGTCGGGTTCGGGTTTTGAAAAAAACCCGGCCCGAACCCGGACCCGACCCGGTTAGTTAAATATAAAATTACAAAAAAACCCTACCTATATATATATATACATAAACCTAACCCTAAAACTCATTTCTCTCTCAACTCTCAACTCAGCCACCTCTCTCAAGTCTCACCTCACCCTCACTCTCACCCTCACATCTCATTCGCCCCTCACCACCTCATTGACTCTCACTCACATCTCATCCTCACCCTCACTCTCATTCACTCACCGACCCACCCTCACCCTCGTGGAGGAGCACGGATCTCGTGGTGGTCGCCGTTTGTCGTGGAGGAGCACGGATCTCGTGGTGGTCGCCGTTTGTCATGGAGGAGCACGGATCTTGTGAGGTCAGGCGAAGATTGCTAAAACCACCGCCAATGAAGCTACTGTTTGAGTTTTTCATTTTTTTTTTTTGGTTCATTTTTTTTTTTTTTTTGGGTTCATTTCCTCTCAATAGTTTTTGTTTTTGGGTATTTGAAGTTTGAGGATTCATGTAAGAATCGGTCCATAAATGGAGTTTTGTTTCCTCTATTTTTTATGTTTATTTATTATTTATTATCTAAAAATCTCATTTCAGCAAGACTGATGCTTCAATGTTGATTGATTTGTATTTGTGTTGCTGTTGTTGTTTGTGTTTGTGCTTGTGTATTTTTTTTTTTTTTTTTGCTGTTGCTGTTTGTGTTTGTGCTTGTGTTTTTTTTTTTTTTAAATTAATAAGATTAGTCGGATTGGGCCGCAGATTAGGCGGCGCAGGCTTAATGTAGGCAAAAATAAATTTGGGCTTAAATTTTTTTTTTTTTTTGGTTGGGCCACGAATTGGGCCCAATCCCTAAACGGGGCCTGGCTGGGGCGGGTCCGAGCCCCAGAAAAAACCCGGTACCCTAAATGGGCCGGGTCTGGGCCACGGAACCTGCCCCGCGGGTCGGGTATGGAAAAACCTGGTCCGAACCCGACCAGTTGCCATTCCTATGTGGGATTCCATGGATTGCAAAACCCCCTCACTTTTGGGTCGCTACAATCCACCTCCCTTACAGGCGCACACGTCTTCGCGTGTGGGGCCCACACTTTCGGCTAGGACATGGTTCTGATACCATTTATAACGACCCCATTCCAATTGTGTAGATATTGTCTGCTTTGGGGCCCATACCCTCATGGTTTTACTCTCTCCCAAAGCACACAGCAATGGGGGAAAATGCTTCTACACATTAAAGGGAGGTCACTTCTTCTAAGCACATCCCCATGTGTTTCCCTAAGCGGTGTGGGATTCCATGGATTGTAAGACACCACTTTTGGGTTTCTACCCACATACCCCTCACGGTTTTGCTCTCTCCTAAAGCACACAACAATGGGAAAAAGACCTCTACACGCTAAAGGGATGTCACTTCTTATAAGCACATACCCATGTGCTTCTCTAGGCGATGTTGGATTCTATGGATTGCAAGACTCCACTTTTGGGTCACTACAGTTTGTTAGTCAAATATGAGTCCTATTTTGGTAGTTTATCAATTAGGATCAGTTTAGAGTTATTTTGACTTGGAAAGTAAGTTTTTTGGAGCCTTTAAATCGGGCTGCAAGATGTATTACGAATTTAGATCAGTTTAAAGTCAATAAAATTGAGGAAATTGAGGTTTTTATTACTTGGATTCCATTGTTCTTCCTTATGGATTCAAGGGCCCTCTTATATGGATTTAAGGGTTTCATTATGCTAGAACGAGATCTAGGCTCTAGCTCACTTTCACATTTCTGTTCCACATCATTATGTAGTTTCCTAGAGCTTGGTTTGGTAAATTAAGTGATGCCGTACCCAGGTTTGGGTTGCACTATTGTCAATTTGATCACTCAATCTTCTCTTACATGTCTGAGAGAGGGAAGATTTTATTGACTCTTTCTTTTGATGATATTAGTAGTGGTTGGTCTACTTTTTCTCGCTACATATAGTTTGAGATTGGAGATGGGACTAGAGTGAAACTTTGGCATGATGTCTGGTATGGGGATAATCCTTTGAGTATGTGTTTTCTAGAATTATTCAAAATCAGTAGTGTTAAGGAGGCTTATGTGGCTCTCATGCAGTTCCTTAATGGGTTTCTTTATTGGGACTTGAAATTCTTGCGAGCAATTCAAGATTGGGAATTGGAATCTTTGTATATTTTTTGGGATGTTATATATAGTCTTGTTGAGGGGTATTGGTGAGGATAAGATGTGTTGGACGCCCTCTAAGAGTAGGGGCTTTGAGATGAGCAATTATTATTAGGCCTTGTTGGGTGTATGTACTCAATCCTTCCCTTGGAGAAGTATTTGGAAGCAAAAAGTTCTTTCTAGAGTTGCATTTTTTGTTTGGACTGCAGCTTTGGGAACTATTTTGACTATTGATAATTTATGTAAGAGGAATGTGTTGATTTTAGACTGGTGTTATGCGTGCAAAAGTAATGGAGAATAGGTAGATCATATTTTATTACATTGTCCTATTGTTTTTGAGTTGTGGTCTATGGTGTTCACCTTGTTTGGTATATACTGGGCAATGTCAAAGACCAGTTGAGCTCCTTACATGTTGGCAAGGAAAATTTGGTCATCATTGTAGTGGTCTTATTTGGATGGTTGTCCCTCATTGTTTGACGTGGTGCATTTGGTGGGAGAGAAACAACCGGTGTTTTGAAGATTCTGAAAGGATTGTAGCCGACGTAAAACTTTTCTTTTTTAAAACACTATTGGATTGGATTTCTATTGTAGGAAGTTATTTTATTTTTTTGGTTTATGATTTGATGGATGCTTGTAAGTTATGTATTTGATTGATTTGGTCTCCTACTATATACTTCCTGTATACTTGGGTGACTCCATTTTATGACTTTGAATAAAATTTTCTTTACTTATCAAAAAAAAATTTTATCGTCTGTGATGACAATAATAAGGGAATTGATGAGTTAATGACAACCTTCCAAATTTCATTGAACAAAGGATTTGGGAAAGCTATGTTGTTTCTTAGGTATTGAGGTACCATGATCTAAAGAGGAAATTTTTTGTCACAAAGGAAATAAATGTTAGATATTTTGGAAGAAATAGTCCTGTTAGGTTCACATTCCTAATATATCAATTAAATAATCATATTATATATTTTTCCTTTTCTTAATAACATGTAATATAGTTGAACTAATACTCGTAATGTTAATTAGTATATATACTAGAGGAGTATCACACATGGGCCAAATAGAAAACTTATAATTATTTTGGAATGAATCTGTAAACATTTGGCATGAACACAAAAAATCCAATTTCTCAAATCTAGGTTTCCAATCTGGTTATACTTTTCTTATAGATTAGAGTATACATGGAATGGAAGTTCTATATATACTCCTTATCATTCCTTCATGCATGGAAGTATCATTAGGCTATAAAGTCATTAGCCTTGTTAGTGCATAAACTAGTAACACAGAGGGGAAGTGTGGGAGATGCCAGCTAGCAGCACTAGCAAGCAGCTCAACTTCAATCAATATAAACTTCCAACTTCTAAAAGAAGTTTTCTTTTCATCTTTGTATTACAAAGCTTGCTTGAGGGAAGCAATGCTGTATATGCTACATTGCTACTGTGTAAGTTAGTTGTGGCTGCTTCAAAGCCACCTGATGTTTCTTTAAATTGAAATACTTCAAAGATAACTAAACTTGAGATTCAAAACCATTTAAACCAGGAAGTGAAGTTACGAAAATCCTGAAGCAGCATTCAAATAGCTTGTTAAAGTGGATTGCACTTCTGATTTTGTTCCTTTTTCTGACTGGCCAGTGGCCACAAGGAATCCATAGCTGGGCTGCCCTAATATTCCAACCACTCTTTTTTCTTGCAATCTGTAAAAGTGGGAATAGTTTGCCCAGCCATGCGATTCCTTCATCATTTCATCTTCTTTCACCTTGTATGCTTCCACGTTCATCCAAACAGGCTGAAGGACTATCATGTACCTTCCCTTGTCCTGTCATTTCTTTTCCTTTTTCTGCTAAACTTCTACAAGCATCCACTGCAACTTTTCTTGATAGAATTTGCTAAAAATTTTATATTATAATATCAAATTTGAGAACTCATTTGATCTTCATTTAAATCATTTTTGTTTCATGTGTTATCACATTTGGGTGTTAATTCATTTTTTTAAAGGAAAAAACTTGAATTGTTTCTTCACAAAATGTAAACTAATATATTCAATGTGTCCATCAACCAGAGCATGGAACAAAGATGGAGAAAGTGATCTTTCAAGATAATCAAATACTAGAGTTCGACCCATGGTGTAATCTACAATTTTTAAATACGGTAAGTATTTGGAGAGTATAAGAATGAAATGCTGAGTTCCTCTAGTTTAGATCTTTTGCTTATCTTGGAACACAGGAATCTATAGGATGCTGGAAATATTTGCTAAATTTGCAATAAAGCAGCATTAATGAATGTGAAAACTTTTCGATGGTGCTGCATTGCCTTATATCTACATGTTTGTACCTGTGAACTATGTATTTACTTCTTCAGATAAGTTATTGAGAAAAAAAATGAAGAGTTTCTGTTGGCCAAATGTAGAGTTTGTGAAAAATTTAGATAATGTTTTTTTCAACATTAGAAAATGTATACAGGTCAAATTCTGCAAACGTGAGAGGTATTTAAATTAGAAGAGAACTGATTTCTTCAACTTGAATATTTTGAAGCAATATTTGCATTTTTGGTATGCCAGTAGTCAATTGTGTGGTAAACCTCAGCAAGTTTTGTGACTGCCTCTGTGCTACCACCTGAAACATCAGTCATTTTTATCCAGCTTAACATATTTGTTTGTAATTTTTTATTTTGTCTATTTAGAGTTGGCTACCACTTCTTTCCAATGCATTAAGTTATGGTTCTTCTTACTAAATGTTTTTCCTTGCTCAATATCTCATGTCTGCCGTGTCTTCTTTGTCAACACACTGCATGTGTGGACTGTTGAGAAGTCTCCATGTTCTCATTATACTGATGCTTCTTCCACTTTCCTTTTGCAGAAGTTTGTTATTGCAAAAGTATGCTCGCCTGATTCGGCCAAAAAAAAAAAAAAAAAATTTGCACATCTGAGATCCTTCTGAAGTCATTCCGCTTCCTCTCAACAATCTCTGCTCATTGTCTGTTATTTTTATCGAGGCAGATGGGTTATTGAGCTCTGCTTTCTCTGCTCTCATCTATTTGTCGTAGCATGACTTGGTGAAAGCATTTTTCACTTAAGCTGGTTCCTCTTTTTGGTACGAAAAGACTAACTTGAGAATGGCGTTGAAAGTAAAAATCTAACAGAAATTTAATTTCGATTCTTCAAAAAGTTACTTTAGATTATCTTAACTTCTGCCCATTTGCCTTGATTCTTACACTAGACAACAGTTGGGTGCATATATGTAAACTTTTGTAAATATACAATTACATGTTATAAAGTAGTCATTGATGATTGAAGCTTACAATGGCCTATTGTCCCTCAGTATTATTATTTTTAAGGGTTATTTTTTTTTTAATTTTTTATTTCACCTAATCGATTGCAATCCCACCCCCTGTTGTGAAAATTTAAAAATACTCGCAACTATACTGAAATATAGTTTGGCAAGAGTGAGGTTGAACCCACAAGGACTTATATGAACATATGAAAATTAATCAAGCCTTAACTAAATAACTCCTAATCTAGTTCAATAAAAATTGTTTATATTAAAATTAAATAAACTAAACAAGTAATTAATCTAAGCAAATAAATAATAAAGATAGTAAAGATATGTAAACAATCAATAAAAAGAATTAAGGTTTTGGAATACGTCTTGTTAATTCGTATCAGTATATATTCAAGAATTAAGGTACTGCATAATAATCTAGAAATCAATCTTGTTATCATAGAAGATGTTATCATTAAAACTTCTATTTTAAAATCTAAAACATGCTTTTCTTCGCTTCTTAAATATAAAATCAAATCAATAAATAATAAATAAAACATGCAATCAATTAAAATAAATCCTAAAAAAACGAGAAAAACGAACTCATATTGAGAATTCTATCTTACTCGATATGAAGTAAGAACATCTAATTCATTAAAGAACAATCAATGGGAAAAATTAAATTTCAGCCGTAATACTAGCCTGCCGTCTCTCACTTTTATAATCTTATTCCTACACGCTGGCTTCAACTTCAAGTCTGTCTCCCAAAGTGGCCCAAAAGTCTTTAACTACTTGATCTGCTAAAAAGGGTAAGCCCACTAACATATATGCATATAATTCTCTTCAACTTGGCTTTGGTTCCACCCTGTAGTTCAACATTGTCTAATAACTAGAAGAAGGAATAGCTTCTTCTTCTTCTTCCACTAATTTCCTTTAGCATGGAAAGTCTTCATTACCTAAAAAACAAAGGTTATTTATATTAGCATAGAATAGCATAGATATGAAAATATGAGATTGCCCTATTATGTAACCCGTGTGTGATGAAATGTAGTGGTGCTATTGATGTCAGTTTGAGTTATTAAACATATAGGACATAGTTTGACTAGGACATTTAGAGGTACTAAAATAGTTTTTTCTTGCAATTTTCATGATATTAGTTACGCCAAATTTCTCATTACATTACTATTATGTATATACTATTGAAAATTATTACTGGCTACTACATATATAATATCAATTCACAATTATTGTCTGTGAAATTCTACTAAATACAACACAATAAAATAATAAATTGGTCAAATAGTATCTCCTAAATTGAATAGGAATAGGTGCATGAGATCAGCTCAATTATATTTTGTTACATTCAATATCTTTGCATACAAAATATCTGAATAGAAATAGTATAAAAAATCTGCTCATTACTTCAGAGAAAAAATAACAGCAAAATTCTAAATATTTTATTTGTATAGAGAGCTAACGAAAGCAAAATCCAATTTTGATTCTAATGGACCATACATAGTCATAGTATATTACATAAATGACTTATAAATTTGAATTATTTTTAGTTATACCAAAAAAAAAAAAAATGGCGCATAAATATAAAATCATTCATACTCTTTCTTCCTCTAATTTTATATATAGAGTTAAATATATGATTAGGTTTTTATGGTTTATTTATATTGGACTCCTTGTTTTCTATACTAAATTAACTCATTTGACACAAAAATTAAAAAAAAAAAACTTAGATTAGATGAGACATGTGGCACAAAAATAAATTCTAATTGAAATCCAATTTTTACACTGAATTAACTCACTTGGCACAAAAATTTAAAAGCTTAGATTATATGTGACATGTGACATAAAATTAGACTCAATATGAATTCCAATTTGAAATATAATTGGATTTTCTTTTAACTTTGCCTATTAATATATAGATGTATAGATTTCTAGCACATTATCCAATTATTTTGAAAAAAAAGCACATTATCCAATTTATTTTATGTATTGTATGTATGCATTCTCCCTATCAAAGCATTAGAAAATCTTCCAAATTAGATATGGATACGGGCCTCATTAAATCAAATTATCATCCCTTTAATAAAATTCTAGGGTCCGTTTGGTACTGTTGTTTAAACAACAGTTTCATTGTTTAAACACCACAACACGTATTTTCACTGTTTGAAATATTGAATTCAACAGTATCGTATTTCTCTAATAATAGAATATACATGAGTGCCTTTATATAGGAGGTAGAGTGTGCAGTATAAGTAAGTGTGCTATACAAGTAAACAAGGTGGGCCTAAAGCCCACATACCCTAATACACGTTAACAGCCCCCCTCAAACTCAAGGTGGATGTGAGACCAACTTGAGGTTGTCAACCAAAGTACGAAGGCGTCCCTTAGGATGTGACTTGGTGTAGATATCTGTAAGTTGATCTTTAGAGGAGACTAAGATCAGCTTGAGAGCACCATGGACAAGATGATAACATATAAAATGACAATTGATCTTGATGTGTTTAGTCCGTTCATGGAAGACATCATTGTGAGCAATATGAATGGTACTCTGATTATCACAATAAAGAGGAGTAGCAGAGGATGTGGACACACCTAAGTCTTTGAGAAGCCATCGTAGCCAAAGGAGCTCAGATGTGGTATCAGCAAGGGCACGACATTCTGCTTCAGTACTGGAGCGAGCCACATGAGTTTATTTCTTGCTTCGCCAAGAAATTAGAGAAGAACTAAAAAGAAAGCAATAACCAGTGGTGGACCTGTGATCCGTGGGATCTTCTACCCAATCAACATCAGAAAATGCACGGAGAACAAGAGGAGACTGAGCATAGTAGAAAAGACCATGGAAGAGAGTGCCCTTTAGGTATCGAAGAATGCGCAGAACAACAGCATAGTGAGTCGATTGCAGAGCAGACAGATACTAGCTCACATGGTAAACATCATAGGAAACGTCTAGATGAGTGACAGTGAAATAAACTAGGTTGCCAACCAAGCGTCTGTAAAGAGAGAGATTAGACAATGGTTTCTCCCTTGAGGGAGTCAGATGCGCATTAAGCTCAATTGGAGTGTCAACAGTCTTGCTATCAGTGAATCTAGCTCGAGACACGAGTTCAGAGGCACACTTGGTTTAAGTAATATAAAGTCCATCTGTAGAATGAGTGATTTCAAGACCCAAGAAGTAGCTAAGATGTCTAAGATCTTTCATCTCAAATTGCTGACTGAGAAAATCCTTAAGTTCTTGAATGCCACTGAGGTTATCACCAGTTATGATCATATCATCCACATACAGGAGAAGTAAAATAGTGCCATTTTCAGTGCGACGAAGAAATAAGGCAGAATCATAATGACTGGCCATGTAACTCAAGCGAGAGATGGTAGAGCTGAATTTGGCAAACCAAGCTTATGGAGCTTGTTTAAGGCCATAAAGTGCACGTTGAAGGTGACAAACCTTATTTAATTCAATAGAGAGACCAGGATGAGGTTGCATATAAACTTCTTCACTTAAATCCCCATTAAGGAATGCATTTTTGACATCCATCTGAAAAATGTCACATTTACTGGCAGCAGCAACAACTAAGAGGGTATGAACAGATGAGATACGAGCAACCGGAACAAATGTCTCTTCATAATCAATCCCATACTCTTGTGTAAAATCTTTTGCAACAAGACGAGTTTTATAGCATTCAATGGAACCATCAGAGCGAGTTTTAATCTTGTAGATCCACTTACAACCAACCACAGATTTCCCGCAGGGAGAGTCACCAAATCCCAAGTTAAATATTAGCATTGATACACTATGTTGAATATGCTAGTATGAATGTGAAAGCGAAAGCATAAAGTATAGAATACAATAACACACAAGGGTTACGTGGTTTAGCTTAACGACCTGTATCCATGGAGGAAACCCTAAAGGACTACATCAATAATATATTAGAGTGTAGTATAAATCCTGTGTTACAATGAACCATAACATGTGTATATGTAATAGACTAAACCCTAGACTAATAAACTTCTAGTACAAGTAGGAAACTTGGCTTGCACACAAAGTAGAATTAGGTTTAGACCTATACTAATGGGCTAATATATCTCTAACACCCCATCTTAAACTCAAGATGGAAGCTTGATGAAGCCTTGAGATTTGATAAGGTTGAGAAGATCTCTTGAATGAAGTTTGGCTCTGTGACGGTGGTTTGAGGAAAGCAATGGTCTTGTAGTGTTGATGTGACTTCTAACGGTGGCATGACTATACCAGAGAGTTTTGAAGGCAACAATGGGAAGTTAAAGAAGATGAACGTAGCGGAGAAACACCAAGGAAGACAAAGATTGTTCTTAAATACACCGTAAGGATAGAAAACCATGGCCACGGAAAGGTGGCTCTGATACCATATTAGAAATACTGAATTCAATAGTATCATATTTCTCTAATAATAGAATATACATGAGTACCTTTATATAGGAGGCAGAGTGTGCTATACAAGTAAACAAAGCGGGCTTAAAGCCCACATACCCTAACACACGTTAACATCCACAACACTTTTTCACCCACACGTATTTTTACAACACTCAAACAACGTTACTAAAAATCTCTTATCAAACGAGCTTGTAGTTTTTGCATTTAGACCTAGATTGATGCCCCTTGTCGAAATTAAATGGGTAACCTTCTTGAAATGGCAAATCAATTAAAATGTTTATTTTAAGCAAAAATGCTTGCATTAATATTTACGTTGTATTCGATGGTTTCTCAAAAAAAAAAAAAAAAAAAAAAAAAAAAAACCCGTTGTACTCGATGAGTTTTCTTGTATTCTGCTCCTAAAAAACATTGATTTTCAGTGCATTAGGACTTTGTATTTGCAGACTTTACTGAGTTCATAAACATTATTAGCAATCATCCACTCTTCTATGCTCATCCTTTGCCTCTGATTTTTGTCACTTTTCTCTTAATTAGGTATCAAGGGAATCTTGCATGCTAGTGAATTTGGATGGGAAACATGTATCTTATTCGATCTTATAATGAGTGGTAATCGCCTGTTGAGACTTGCTGGAATACAATTGGTTATCTTGCTCGCAGCTGAACGCTTTTCATGGGTGGGATCTGTAAGATTATCTTCTTCCTTCTTTTTTATTTTTTATTTTTTATTTTATTTTTTATGGAGAATCTATAAGATTATCTATTTATGTTTAACATATTGTAATATTAAACGTCCAAAATATGTTGATGTAGATACTACAAAATTTGTAAAAAAATTGTAAGCATCTAATTTGATACGTCTTAGAAAATTTGCATATATATATAGGACAGGGATTTCCTCCAAACATGTTTGCAGCAACTGCTGCAAACATGGACAGGTGTCAAGCACATAAAAAAACACATAAGCAAGGATCATGTGCGTTGCACATGACCCATTTTAAGTTGAGTGCTGTTAACCCTAACGTTAACAGCGTTAGCCACCAGAAGGAGGTCTTCTCCTCAATCATGCCTCTCACTGCTCTCTCTCATCTCCTCCACAGAGCTTCCTCTCTCTCAACCTCCGGCCACCTCTGTTTTTCTTCAGCAACCTCAGACCG
Organism: Quercus aquifolioides; assembly: GCA_019022515.1. Taxonomy (NCBI): domain Eukaryota; kingdom Viridiplantae; phylum Streptophyta; class Magnoliopsida; order Fagales; family Fagaceae; genus Quercus; species Quercus aquifolioides. Next base: position 19,390,987 of record CM032331.1, read on the forward strand.
GCAAGGGCATCTACTCTCTCAATCTAAAAGAGGGGACAATTAAATTAAAAAACAGAACAAAAGGAAGAGAAGAAGAACTCATCATGCCTTGGTCCTAAAATTCTGGGATTCGATACGAATCCTTGACAAACTAGTCGGAACAAATCATACTACTAAAATTTATTCCCCTTCCTATATCCATGTATGTACAGACCATCAAAGTTGTCATTGACATGATAAAAGTAACAATTTAATAATACACAATTGCAACAATACCCAGATCAATAAACCAATAAAGAACATGAAATGGAAATGGGCAACAGCTATGGATCTTAAGTACACAAGATTCAACTAAAAAAACCCAAATAGGAAATCAAGCATAACACTCAAAATTGTTCAAAGTTTTCTCATTTCTAAGCCCCATAAACAAGTAAATAGTCAAAAAGAAAGATTCCTAAAAACCCTTTTTCTTTTGGGTTAGATCCGTATCATCTAAAGCTAAAAAAACTCAAATAAAAAACCAACTAAAAGTACAGATCTGAGCAAAAAAAAAAACCCAAAAGAGGGGACAATTAAATTAAAAAACAGAACAAAAAGAAGAGAAGAAGAAGAAGAAGTTGTGATCAATGGAGGCAGCACCTTCATCTTCATCAATTCAGATTAGAATATTTATTCATTCAGGTAACGTTGATTGGGTTTTAAAGAGAGAGAGTATTTTCTTCCCATCAGTACGTGGCCAGAGGCTGAGAGAGAGGAAGCTCTTGCCGGTCTGAGGTTGCTGAGAAAACAGCGGTGGACATGAGAAAAACAGAGGTGGAGGAGGATGAGAGGGGCTTGGCTTGGCTGTGTGCCGTCTGTGTTAGATTGAGAGAGTAGATGCCCTTGCCGGTCTGAGGTTGCTGAAGAAAAACAGAGGTGGCCGGAGCTTGAGAGAGAGGAAGCTCTATGGAGGAGAAGTGAGAGGCGTGTTTGAGGAGAAGACCTGCTTCTGGTGGCTAACGCTGTTAACATTAGGGTTAACAGCACTCAGCTTAAAATGGGTCATGTGCAACACACATGACCCTTGCTTATGTGTTTTTTTATGTGCTTGACACCTGTCCATGTTTGTAGCAATTGCTGCAAACATGTTTGGAGGAAATCCCTGTCCTAAAAGAAAAGTCTCTTCTCTTATATTTTTCTCTTCTATAGACTTGGCCAAAACCAAAAAAGTAATCAAAACCCAAAAAAAAGAAGATTGAGATAAGAATATGAAGAAGAGAAATACGAGTTGACGATCACTATTACGACGACTACGACGACGACGACGACGACGATCGCCATGGCCATAACGATATTCAGAAGAAGCTTCGTGGTTTCAGCGGTGGTTCTGTTATCGTCTCTCTTGATTACTGCCGTCTCTGCTCACAGCGCCGTTCTCAACGTCAAGTACAAGTACGCCGGTCAAGAGCCCTCCATCACGCAACTCAAAGCTCACGATAGCCGCCGCCAGCTTGGTATTCTCGCCGGCGTCGATCTCCCCCTGGGCGGCTCCGGTCGTCCCGATGCCGTCGGGTAAACTATTCCTCAATTCTCTTTGCTTTCCAATCAATCAATTCTTTTTTTTTTTTGGTTTTGAATTTTGATTGGAAATGGTGTGTTTTCAAAATTCAAGCACAATAGATTTTGTTGAGGTTATACAATTTGATTGATATTGATATTGTTGTTGTTGTTGTAGGCTTTACTATGCAAAAATAGGGATTGGAACACCTACAAAGGACTTCTATGTGCAAGTGGATACAGGAAGTGATATTATGTGGGTCAACTGTATTCAGTGCACAGAGTGCCCCAAAAGAAGCTCCCTTGGTGTATGCTTCTCTACCCTTTCACTTCTTTGTTTTTTTTTTTTTTTTTGCTCACTTTGTTTGTTTTGACATTAACGTTTTCTTGAAAATGAATCATTCCTATTTTTTTGGTAGCGACCTTAAAATGTGTTGGAAAACTAACTTTTAATTTCCCTTATTTACCTTCATGTGAGATAGATTTATTTTCCTTATTAAGCTTCACGCGAGATATGTAGAGTTACTTTCCAGAAATTTTTAGCGGAAAACAACTCTATTTTATGTCAGGCTAAATAAGGGAAGTCACCTTTTGACCTTTTTTTTTTTTTTTGATACTACCGAACACAGGAAAATGCAAAAACTATTTTCATGTTAAGTTTTTCATTGAAACAAACAGATTGTAAGTAGAATTAGTTAAAAACAACATGTCAATTAAGGAAGTAACTGAAGGGTATGACTTCAGAAAGAATAGAATGAACACATGTGGTCAACGTTGACTAATCTATTGAGGGTTCATAGCTGACCCCAAAAGATTTGAGACTAAGGGTTGGTTGTTGTTGTTGTTTGCCCATTTTATTTATTTATATATTTTTATTGGATAATTGAGTAAGCTTTATTAAAAACCCGCAGCAAAAGATATAGGATTAATTTTGAAACACCAGAACTCACTTGCAGCAGCTTGGTAATCTACACTAGAGAACAGAGATAAGACAACTTTCCCTACTAATATCACACTACAAGCAACTCATACCATTGCCCAGCTTGAATGATGAAAATTAGATCGAGTAGCCCCTCGATTAATGCAACTAACACCATTGCCCAGCTTGAATGACGCACGCAACATTAGTATAACTGTAGAAGTAAAGCTAGTTGCATCATAAATTAATCTTTAGCAACACTTAGGGAATGAAGCATCTAAGGGTGGCAATTATCATGCCAAAGAAAAATTGAGTCTGCATTGAGTACCTGATGAGAAGTCTAGCTACACCCTTGAGTTGTAAGATTTTCGCCCATCCTTATGAAAACTACCTTGATGAATTTTAACTACTAAAACTAAATGCTTCCTTGACTATATTCTTATTCATCTAAGTTTACTAAGGCTCCAAAAAGAGTTTCTTTTTTGTGTGTGGAAAGTGACATGGGGCAATATTCTAACATGCGATAATCTCATGAAAAGAGAAACTACTCTAGTAGATTGGTGTTGCATGTGTAGGAGTAAAGTGACTGGTAAGATTTTGGAGCATTTGTTGTTTCGTTGTGACATTGCATATGAATTTTGGATTTATGCTTTTTTTTTTTTATGTAGGACGAATTAGGGATTTGTCTACGTTTAGTTGTGGTGGGTTTAGGGTTGGAAAGAAGAAGAATTAGAGAGAAGTTAGGGCTGTTTAGGGGCTGTGTGAACAGTATCATGAACAGTAACCCTAGAAAGAAAGAAGAGAAAATAAAGAAAAGAGAGAAAGAGAAAGAAATAACAAAGGTCAACGTGCCTATTGCTCAAAACACTCAATTTTATTAATCAACTCATACTATTTTTTTAATACATTGAGCACCTATATATATAAAGACTCTTACTTGTATACTAGTAGTATTAGGATTCCTAAATAGTACAAGTAGGGCCGGCCCTAGACTTAGGCCAATTAAGCCATTGCCTAGGGCCCCCTTACTAGAGAAGGCCCCAAATTTGGGGGCAATTTTTATTTATTTATTTTTTATATATAAATATTTTTGGAAGATACTAAAACATTTTAGTTTACATTTTTTTCACTATTAAGAAGGCTCAAAGAATTAAGTAATATTAGAGATAGAGATAAGACAGATTTAAATAAATAGGTCTTACAAATAGACGTGTTACTAATCACAAGTAATTCAAATAGGAAAATGTTAAAAATACTATAAATATTACTACATAACTTTTATTTATTTAATTATTTTTATACAAGAGTGGTGGACAAATTGTACTGCTGTATCTAATTTTTTAGTTTCTATTTCCTGTAGCTCTTGATCTTCTTGTATTTGTTTCATTGTTCAAAGTGTTCACCATCGTGAACATGATGTTCAATTTTTTCAGTAAAAGTTTTATTACCTATCAAAAAAAAAATATTTTTATACAAGATAAAAATTATACTCTAGCCTAATCTAAGTGTATATTTGTGCGAAACTCTCTTCTAGAGACTTAAATCTCGGCTATTGCCCCCCACACCCTACAAGAACTTATACTTGTGGAGTGATCACTGCAGCAAGGGTGCGTGGTGGTCTCCATAACTTTTATAATTTGATGTGTCAATGAATATGATAGGTAAATTTCAGCAAACTATTGAATGCATTTTTGAATGAATATTTGTGATTGGTGATATATCTTTGTAATTCTCATGTTGTAAATTTTATAATATTTCTAGTATTTTTGTAAGCCTAATGTCATTGATCACATTCATTACAACATCAATTTGTAGTAAAATTTGTTATAACTTTAGCATTTTCTCAAAAAAAAAAAAAAAAAAATCATATTAAAGAGTAAAAAGAATGGATTTAAAAAAAATTATTATATAAAATGTTAGTTAAATATTATTTAAGTGATAACATAAAGGCCCCATTTGAAAATTTCACCTTAGGGCTCGGAAACGCTTGGGTCGGCCCTGAGTACAAGGACTACTATTTAACCCTAATAAATTAAACCAAAGCCCATACATAAAGACCCATAATTAAATAAGACTCATTAATAAAACCTATGGCCTATAACTATGGCCCATACCTAACAATTGTTAAATTACTAAAATACCCTTAACTCAAGAATAACCAAATAAAATATAAAAACTTAATTAACTACCATGGACACTTATTCTTGGGCTTTGCCTTAACCTTAGGCTTCCAAAGAGAATATCCTTTCTTTAACCATGTTATGATTCCGCCATCATTTTCTATTTAGGGGGTAATGCCTAGGAGTATTGTTGGTGTATTATGTGGATGGAGAAATTGGTTTGGTAAACATTCGTCCTTTGTCTGGAATTTCACCCCTTTGTGCCTCTTGTGGACATTGTGGAGAGAGAGAAATCATCATACATTTAAAGATTTGGAGGTCTCGGATTTCAGTTGAAGTCCTCTAATGAGATCATTGTTTGAATGGTCGTGTTTTGGGTCCTAGCTAGATTCATTTTGTTGTTGATTTTATGATTCTCTTTTACCTATCAAAAAAAAAAAAAAAGATTCTCTTTCTTTTTGATTGTAATTCTCTTTCTTTTTAATTTTTTAGGACCATCTCATGTAGACACCCTGTGTACATGAAGTAGTTCCTCTTCATCAATAAAACTTATCAAAGATGAATTTTAACTAATTTGAACTTTTACCTTTCAATATATAATGTTTTGTTGAAGCAACCCATATAGAACTAGCTTTGAGAGAACAAATTCCATACAGCATTATTCCATTAATATTTAATTATTCTTAGCCCTTGTCCCCCCTCTGTTTTGGGCATGAACCTCCATCTTGAGTTACCTTGACTCATATTTTAGACACTTCATTACCATTCTACAGAAAGCTACTGAACATGTGTTCAATCTCATTAATCACTTTTATAGGCAAGGTAAAAATGCTAGTTTTAATACACCTGGATCCCATAAATTGTTGAATACAAAAAATTGAAGTATCAGTGCAAATAAAAGGCTTTCTTTTGTCCACTAACTAGTACCAGTAGTAATTTTATTTAATAAGGGTGATAAGCTACCACTATTTCTAAAAAATTAAGTTGTTAGGAAATGATGAATTTAATCTTTAGCCGTTATTCTAATAAAGCCCTTCGAGTGTGCACAAACTCACCCTTAATAAGGGAGGCCCAACACATGGGATTTGTAAATTTTTTATAGAGTGGAGAAAGGGTTCAAATCCAGGACCACCTGCTCCGATACCTTTATAAATTACTACTTTTTCCAAACTGAATCTGTTAGAAAATGGTGAAATTTGATCATTTCACCATTATTGTAACAAAGGGCTCAATCTTGGGCTATGAGATTACCAGAAATCAGAGGCAGTCCCAAGTATCTTAGTAGCAATTTTCCCTCCTTGAAATGCAGAGTAGACATAATTTGATCTTTGATTTCTTCCAGCAAAAAATGTCTATAACTTGCAGAGTGGTCAGACATCTGATGAAACTCTTATAATGTTGCTTTAATTATTTTTGCTAGATTTCAAGTCAATAGCAGTGAACATCATTACATCATCAGCAAAGTTCAAATGAGATAGTTGTAATCTTTCACATTTTAGATGGAACTTGGTGTTTGTTTAGGAATTGCTTATTTCCAGTAGCTTGTTTGCACAGTGTTAATTAAAAGATATAGTTTTTGATAACTTTTGTGTTAAACGTGTTACAAAAAGCTAAAAACTAGTTTATTTCAAAAAAGGTAAAAGCTAGATTATTTGCAAAAAAAGCTAGGAAAAAAAATTGAGACAAAAAGCAAAAAGCATAACTTTTTTTCAACAATTGCCAAACGCACACTTAAAACCCTTTGCTTCTATAGCAGCTTTCTTCATCATTCTTGAGAACACTTTCATGGTTGTGACAAAAAAATTAGGATATGAAGATTCTCCTATGTGAAACCATTCCTCCCCTTGAAATACCCCACAAAGCTTTCATTCACATGTATGGAACTTCAGGAGAAGTGATGCATTTTCTCACCCATTGTATGAGTTGCTCTGGAATGTCAATGACAACAATAAAACTCAACAGAAATTCATTCCCATTATAGAAAATCATAGGCTTTTTATTATGTCTGACTTTAGCGTGCATCTAGCAGGTCCAAGGTCTCTGTGATAGTTTTGCACCATCTCCTGAGAGATGAAATTACACATTTGATTGCTTTGCTGATTCAGTGTTTCTCTTCTAACAGATTGATCTGTCTCTATACAATATAAAGGACTCGGTCACTGGGAAAATGGTTCCTTGCAATCAAGAATTTTGTTTAGAGGTAAACGGGGGTCCTTTAACTGGCTGCACAGCTAATGATTCCTGTCCGTATCTTCAGATATATGAAGATGGCAGTTCCACTGCTGGAGTCTTCATAAAGGATCTTGTACTGTATGATCGGGTTTCTGGAGATCTTCAAACAACTTCAGCCAATGGAAGTATTAATTTTGGGTGAGCTTATGATCGATACTTCTTTTGTTAGTGAACCTGTAGATATGGATTTTGTGTGGAAGTATGATCATGATTTCTTAGTGTACTCTTAATGTAATGTGATGTTTGGTGTGCTTACCAAAATTTGTTTGTGTTACCTATTCATGATAGATTCAGTGATATAAAGGATATACTTCTTGATGTAGGTTTTTATTTTTTATTATTATTTTTGCCGTACTTCAGGTGAGACTGAGGGTCATGTTTCATATAGTTTAGAGATAAACTTGGTAGAGTGGTATCAGCCACTAAAGATGATCTTTTTGGGTATAAGTGTGTATTCTAATTCAGAATATTCTGTAGCTTTTTCTGCATCCTGAGGCCTAGAATCTGAATGTTTTTAATGGTGATTCCTTGTTGGCGGTTCAGGTTTGTGTTGATCGTGTGAATTTGCTTTGAGATTCTCATTGAATATCACAAAGTGGTGGAGATGTAAGTTGTTGTTTTCAGATACTGTATTTCCATTTTAATAGTTAGCTTCCTGTGTTAGCTTACCCATGGAAGTAGCTCAACAAGTGAATTATGCAATCACTAGTATAGTGGCTGTGTAATTTTGTTTTCTTTTACTTCGTAATTTATCTTGTAATTCTTGCACAAGATAGGTGTATTGTTTGGCCGAAGCATTTTCCATTTTAGAATTCAGCAATTGGACTTGGCCAAATCATATATATATATATATCTTTTAAAAATTTAAATTTAGTAATTGTACTTTTGTCTAAAATTTTGATTAATTAGAGTGCTATCAAAGAGTTCGGGAGTCTAAGATGCTTGTCTAGTTATCCTTTTAGGGAAGTTTAACAACAATAGCAAGTGAATTTTCAGAGGGAAAACTGTGGTCAAACCATGTTAGATAATAGCAAAATTTGAGGGAAAAGTGTGATTGAACCAGGTTAAATTCTTAACCCTTGTATGTCTTTCAATTTATTATTTATTGGATCTCTGTGTGGTTCCACTGGCCTTGGTCTCAGAATCAATGATTTAAGGTAAAATAGTCATTACAATTTGGTATCTTCTTCTTCTTTTTTTAATATATTTTGGTATCCTTGAGATCTGGAGCGTATAAGAGGAGATTTGTACAACATTTTGAGTCTAGTGATCTCTTGACAGGGTTGCATGTACTAAAATTAGTGAAGGTGGAGCTACACACTTGTTGCCAAGAAGATGAAGGGTTTACTTGGTTGAATTTGACCATGGTAGATATATGGGAATCTGTATCAAATTCCTATTTGGACTTGCTAGAGAAGTTTTGCAGGAAGTTTTTTGCTTGGTTATGGTGTGAAAGGAAATTGTTTCTTTCTTATAATCCACATCTAGGGTCATGAATAAAAGGGTTTGACAAGAGATGCAAGGGAGACGGGGTCACAGGGAACATTGATGAAATATGGGATCAAGGCTATGTTCTATGGCTTAGGTGTGATGAGTATAGTAGCTGTTGTCTATTGTTCTGGTGTAAAGTGTCAATTTGGATGCCTTGAAATCTTGTTCCTTTATAATTACCTATGCTTACAATGGATTGTTTCTCTCATCCATGGATGTAGGTGGGTTTAGATGAACTGTCTATTTGTAATTGAAGTTATGGTTTATCGTCATCAAAAAAAAATTGAAGTTATGGTTTATCTGATCTTGTTGTGACTGAACATCTGTTGAGCCGAACAAGTGGTATCAAAGCTTGTAGTTTGTTGGGTATATCATTGGTGTTTTGGCATCCTTTAGCCTGAAGTTTTAGGAGATAGGCTACAAGAGCTTTGAGTATGATTAGCTAGGATGATTATTAAAGGTTTTTGTTGAAATAAAATCTACAAGATATAGAAGCTAGAAATTTTTATAACCAAGTCAAACCCAATCTCAGCCTAGGACTACTTTACCAATTTTTGAAGATTAGGATGAAATACATCGAAATGCTTTAAAATATTTCATTAACATTATTAGAACATATCTGATCATGTACTTCTCCATGTATTTGGTATCAATGCGCTTTTACATCTCTTTCTCTCTCTTCGTTGTAAGATTTAGCTGGAACCTTTCATAAACTAAAGTAGGTGAAACATTTTAAAATACATGCACTCCAACACTTATCACTTCAGCATAACAAGGAGCTCTAGTATATTTGGGGTAGGGTAGCTAATTGTTTTCTTTTTTTTTCTATTAATTTGCCATATTTAATTTTTTCCAAGGATGTGTTTATGACAAATAACCATTATAAATCTCTTTCTGTTGTCTGATGTTGTTCTCCTTCCATGTGTGTTTCTCTCCCCAATGAGGAAGTGGGTGAATTTGTATTCTAGCTTTTTATTGGACAGCTAATAAAGTTATGTGTTATTCTTTCTACAGGCTACTGTTACAGTCTAGTTACTGAAATAAACTGTGTTAACTCTTTAAAATTAATCAAACAATTCTTCTATAAACTAGCTTGCTCAGTTTATATACTCAGATTACTGTAATGTGTCTCATTTACTGTGTGCTTTAGCTACTGAAAACTGACATGTTTTTCATTGCCAATTTAAATATAGCAGGTTGAAAACTAAACTGCTTGTGAACTTATTCCAATGAATGTTGACAGTATCTAAACATCTGTTTAAAATCAAATGTCTTCTGGTCATTTTATGTTATTCTGTGCTTTGCAGTCCTTTTTCTTCCCTCTCTTAAATTGTTTTCGCACAGAGGTTTCTTGAATATCATGAAGTTCCCTCTGATGCTTTCTATTTTGTTCTAGGATTTATCTATTATATAAACTTCTTGAAATCTATCTCAAAATTGTGTCTGTTGTATGATGTCAAAAGGCCTAATTATCATTATTTAGTTGTATGGTCAATCAACAACAACCTGTTCCTCTTCTCAGGGGTAATTAAGTGGTGTTCAATGTTTTTGGTGTAGGTGTGGTGCTAGACAAGCTGGGGATCTAGGTTCATCTAATGAAGATGAGGCGCTAGATGGGATTCTTGGTTTTGGAAAATCAAATTTGTCCATAATTTCACAATTAGCTTCATCTGGAAAAGTGAAAAAGATGTTTGCTCACTGCTTAGATGGAGTAAATGGAGGTGGTATTTTTGCAATTGGGCATGTCGTGCAACCAAAAGTCAACATGACTCCCTTGGTACCAAACCAGTATGTGAGATCTTTTATGGGTGTTATGGTTGTCTCTTGTTCTCCTTTGTCTTATTTATAGAATCTCAGCAGTCTTTTGCTGAAACCTTATTTGCTTATTTACTAAAAGTTGGTTAAAAGTATAGCCGTACCTAGAAAATGTGAGTTTTTTAAAATCTATACATAAGCAAATAAGCTAAAAAGTTAGAAGAAAAAGATGTTGCCAAACAGACACTGTTTATTTTGGTTGTAATACCATATAACTGGTTTCTTTTAACAATAAATTATGGGCAAATTACAACTTAACTACCTGTGGTTTTGCTGAAATTTAAGTTGCCTACCCGTGGTTTAAAATTTGACACTTTACCCACCTGAGATTTGACCGAAATTTAAATTGCCTACCTGCGGTTTAAAATCTTATGATGCAAGTGTTCTGCTGGATTCTTTTTGATCTTGTATATATATATATATATATATTTTTTTTTTGTGTTTTTGGAGGAGAGAGACATAAAAGTGGAACAAAACTACATATTTAGCCCTGTTTTTAATAGAGATGGGTTATAGAAATCTAACTAAGCTAACCTTAGGTGAATAAAGTGTCAAATTTCAAATTAGAGGTAGGCAACTTAAATTTTGACCAAACCACAGGTGGGTAAGTTGTAACCTAAGACTCATGGCTTTAGAATAGTGTCATAGCTTCCTTTGAGTAATTCAATTTTAGCTTGCAGTCATTTTTTTCTGATAGGGATACATGTAACCTAAGACAAGTTGAGGTTTAAAGGAGGTTGATTAATTTAGTGGGAAAAGATCTAATGATAGATAATAAAGCGAAAGCTGACCCCTAATAGTTGGAAAGAAATCGTTGCTCCTTTGAGAACATGGAGAAGAGGTTGGATGAATTAAAGGTTTTATGCCAGCGCAGTCTTTTTGAGTAGTCTCGTTGTTGGGGCTTTACTGATTCTTCGTCTCTTTCAGAGTTTATGTTTTCCCTTAGATTTTCTTTCTGATTCCCCTATTTTTTGTTTTGCTGTTTGTTACATCTGCTTCTTGTTGTTCATCATCATGAACAACTTGTACTTTTCATTTTTCTCATTAATAACAGTTCTCTGATTACCTATCAAAAAAAAGAAAATGCTTAATATACTTTTTGTTGTGCTTGAAAATAATGCAACTATACTTGATTGTGCTTGAAAACAACGTGTAATTCTCTAGTACTTAGTGAACCTATTTCATTACTTTATATAACAGTGCTATAGTGAGCTCTCAAGCCTCAAGTTTTATTAGCAGGATATAATTATCTTGCTTTTAATAGTTTGCTTCATTATTTATGTGCTTTAATAAGTGCTTGGGCAGTGAAAAAATTATTTCTGAGTCCACTGATATAATAATTGAGCTAAGATTCAAGAAGCTGGAGTGTGTGGATTGGTTGGAATTCTGTAGGTCTCTGAGGAGAGGAGGTTAAAGAACTTTGCAGTATTAGATTTCATGATAAAAGGGAACCAATGCCGTAACTTCCTGAAAATAAGAAGACAGCAGAGTCACATATAGTCAAATAGAATGGCTATGTTCATCATTATGTCTTAAATATTCAGATATGTTGGGTATTTTATATATAATAAAAGATCGCTTGTTAGTGCTATGTTTATCATTATCTATTGAAATAAGTTGAGTGCCAACATCAAGACCAAATTTATAATAATTCAAAATTGAATAGAATTCCTTAAATATGATGTTTGATCTCTTGAGCATGTCAAGGATTGTTTCTTTGTTTGTGCATGCTCATGTCAAGGATCTCTTAAGCAATGCTTTATATTAAAATGGCATTGACTTTCTTTGAGATTTTAACCGGTTTGAAAGTTAATTTGAGCAAGAGTGAAGTAGGGATGGGAGATGTGGGTTATATAGATGAGTTGGCAGAGATTTTTTTCATCATAAGGTTGGGAGCTTGCCTATGAATTATTTGGGTGTGCCTTTGGATTCATTTATTAAGGCATACATTGTGTGGAATCCCTTTTTAGAGAAGACAACGGAGATTGTTAAGATGGAAGAAGTTATAATCATCTAAAGGGGGAAGAATAATACTAATTAAAAGCATGTTATCGTGACTTCTTACATCTTATTATTTGTTAATTCACCTTTCCGTCCCATGTGGTGAATAGATTAGAGAAGTTGACGAGGAACTTTCTCTCGAACGGGTTGAGGGATGAGCCCAAGTTTCATTTTGTGGACTAGAATATTGTGTGTTGTCCTGTCATGTGAGGGGATTTGGGCTCCAAGATGGGGATCTTTAATAGAGCTCTATTAGTGAAGTGATTGGCATTTCAGGGTAGAGGAGACTCATTTATGGGGAGGGTAATAGCGTTAAAATATCGCATGGAAGGGGGTGGCTAGGCAACAGAGCAGATGCATAGCACACATGGGTGTAGTTTATGGGAAAAGGTTTGGCTCCAAACACCAATAGGAAGATGGCATGTATCCCGTTATATGTAATGAACATGACTCACTTAATTGGTTGGGTTAAGTGAGTCATATGCATTGCATGTGACAAGGGCTAATGTCATCTTCCTATTGGTGGTTCGAGCACAAGGCTCCAAACATGTCCAAACTTTGTCCTAGTTTATGGAAGGAAATTAGAGCAAAGTGGGATTTCTTTGTCATGAATGTGCATTTTGAAGTGGGAGAAGGAGATGAGGTGCATTTCTTGCATGACAGGTGGTGTGGGGAGCACCTCTTGAAGGAGCAGACCTCGTCTTGCATGGTGGATGAGGACGAGTTGGTATTTGCTTATTTGGTGGTTGGTACCAGTGGGGGTGAGGTGCATTGAAATGTTCGGTTCATTCAACCTTTCAAAAATTGGTAATCAGAGCCGGTTGAGCCTTTGCTGATTGTTGTATTCTAAGGTGCTAACTAGTGATTTCCGGATAGGATGCGATGTAGACTGTGTGGGAGTGGGGCGTTTGATGTAAGGTCTTTTTATGATGTGTTGCATGCCCATAGGGTGATTAATTTCCCATGGAGAGGTATTTGGTGTGCCAAGGCCCCAAAGGGGGGTTGCTTTCTTTGTGTGGACCGCAGCTTGGGGGAGGATCCTGACCAATAATAATCTTTGAAAATGGGAAATTATATTGGTAGATTGGAGCTATTTGTGCAGAAAACGGGGGAAAAAGTGGATCATTTGCTTTGTTGTTTGCTTATGCGATGTGGAGTTATGTGTTTGGGCTTTTCATGGTTCAGTGGGTGCCAAAAATATTGGACTTACTGGTTGGTTGGCATAACTGATTTTGTAAATGCTCATTTGGGATGTTGAATTTAGCTCCCTTGTGCTTGATGTGGATATTGTGGAGGGAAGAGAATAGTTGCACCTTTGACGAACATGAACTTTTGGAATTTCAGCTGAAGACCTCCTTTATTAGAAAATTTAGAGATTGGTCCAGTGGAATGGGACTGAATTATATACTTACTGTAATAGAATTTATTGATTCACTTACATTTGCATGTAATCTTTGATATATATTTTAGGCTACCTTGTGTTCTTTTACACGAGGTAGTTCTTCTGCAATAGAAATACATCACTTATATATATATATATATATATATAAATGTAATATGTTACTCATTTTTCCTTCTGCATTTATGAGTTTTATTTTTATTATTTTAAGCAATTTCTTCTCAGTTAAATCTTAGCCTATGTAATTTCGTTGACTAAACTGTTTCTTCTTGCAAAATTTGTAGGCCTCATTACAATGTCAATATGACAGCTGTTCAAGTTGGTCAAGTTTTTTTAAATATTTCAATAGAGGTGTTTGAGCCAGGAGACAGAAAAGGGACAATAATTGACAGTGGTACAACCTTGGCCTATCTCCCAGAAATGGTTTATGATCCATTAGTAAGTAAGGTATGTCCATATGAATCATTTGTAGTGTACATGATATATTAGAGTTCAAGTTGGTTGACTTCCGTATTTCAAGTTGCCCACTTACACATTTTGATATCTTTGTTAGATCATCTCTCAACAGCCAGATATAAATGTTCAAACTGTTCACGATGAGTATACATGCTTCCAGTACTCCGAGAGGTATGTTGCATGTATATTGTTGTCATATGAGACTTTTGAATTAGGAGATGGTAGTGCTAGATGTGGTATTGGTGGCTACAAGGAAAGAGGAAATACATAAAGAGATGGGATCTCAACCCAGTGGTGGTTTTGCTTCCCTACCTATTTATATAATACATTTTCAAAATTTTGTAGGAATACTAATGCCCTTGCCTATAAAGGTCTTATAATATAATGCCTAGAATGTTTTAGAGATTAAAAAATGACCGTTATGGACGGCCTTGTAGATATATCTCCCAAGTGATCACAAGACGTGACATATGAGGAAACAATTTACATACCATATCTTGGATGCAACATGATGTAGAACAATGAGCTTGATAACAAAACTGGTGCACCACAAAATTCTCCAATGATATTTTTTTGGAAAAACAAACAGAAAAATAAGATAAACCTGGGAATCAGCACCTAGGAATTGGTTGGAATCCAACACCAAGCCATTGGAAAATTCCAACTAAATTTTTATTTACCATAAACTTGTCTCCATAGTATTAAAATAACTTGTGTTATAGACTACCAGGACTAAATCCTATTCCTAATTGACCGACTTGGGTCCAAGCCCAATTATTTAGTTCTGAAAATAACATTGATGCTAGGAAATTAAATAAAATACTAATAACCTAATTATAACTAATAATCCCCAAAATAAAGTTCAATTCTTCTTTGACATTGTCAATCGCTCATACTTCATTGATTTGTCTGCCCAACCCCTGCTCCCAACACGAGCTTTTTCAGATTTTTGTTTTCTTACCTTAACCACCTACATGGCCAAGTCTCCCCCACTTATCTCTTTGTAGATTTTAATAGTTTTAAGTTTTATCTTTTTTTCTTAGGTATATCAAGTATCAACTATTGAAAACTTATTGGGTTGGCATATTGGGTTGGGCATTAACTTATAATTTTAAAGGCTCTTAACAAATTTTATGAGCTTTGACCAATACCAATTAGTTTAATGAATGCATATATATATATATATAGTGGTAACCTGAAAAGGTAAACCATTATTGACTACTACCAAAATATTTCATTCTCTTGGTCAAATCAAAATGCCCTCTGGTCTGGTATTTAGTATTTACAAGTTTGGCCAATGGTGTCAGAGAACAACAACAGTGAGGGATTGGAGTTTGTTCTGATACCAAAATTGATACAGAATGTGTTTGATATCAAAACTAATGCAGCAAAAAATTCTGCAAAGAAATTTGTAGGAAAAACCAAATAGAAAAATAAGATAAACCTAGGAATTAGCACCTAGGGTTGATTGGAATTAGCAGCAATCCATTGGAAAATTTTTAATTTTTATTTATCATAAACATGTCTCCTTAGGAGTACATTGTACAATAATATGCTTATATTGACAACTAGGACTTAACCGTAATCCTAATTGACTTGGGTCCAAACCCAATTATTGAATTACAAAAATAACCTTGACTGTAGAAATATAAATAACCCGTGTCTTGTATTTTGTTATATTTGAACATGCTGGGTCACCTTCATTCATGGTTGATCCTAAATATATATTCTTTTATCTCTCAAGCCTGCCAATTCCTTCTGGCTTGATATAACTTCATGTATCATTGTTGATGCTATAATGTTCTGACAATTGAGACTTATCAAAACAAAAAAAAAAGTTCTTACAATTGAGAATAATGTGTAAACATTGTGCTATAGTTTATTTAACTTTAATTTGTGAGTTTTGCTTTCAATTGCAGCATTGATGATGGATTTCCACCTGTTGTATTTCATTTTGAGAACTCACTCTCATTGAAGGTTTATCCGCATGAGTATCTATTCCTCTTAGTAAGTATATCAAGCAAGTTAATAAAGCTGCTCTTCAGATATTTTTGTTTCTACATTTTACTTGCTTTCTTCTTGGTCTTCTCTTTCTATGTTGCTGTTCATTCTTATCTTTTTTGCTGGGTTGCCTGCCCCTTCTGCTCATTTTTTAACCTTCTTGCCTCAATCTGTGACAAGTAATACTTCTTAATGCCTCAAAATTTAACTTTTGGAAATTAGAAAAAAAAAAAAAAATTTAGATAAAATACACTTGTTTTCTCTGTGCTTTCAAGCTCCCTTAAATTGAAAATTAAAAACACCTCTTTGATTGTTTTTAGTTTCCTTTGTAAATTGAGATGTGGAAACCGTTTCTGTTTTCTATTTGTTTTCAGTTACCAAACAAGTTTTCAAGTCTATAAAATAGAAAAGATCTTTTGAAAATAGAAAACTTGGAGAAAAAAACAGTTACCAAACATGCCCTTACCTTTTGGAAAGTGTTGATGCTTCAAAGCTCTTATTAACTTTTAGATTTGTTGATAGTACTCTATCTTAAGAAACTGCTCATGCTGCTTTCTGATGAGGAATTACATTTTATTGAGAAATCAACTGACATGTTTTAGTCTACATTGTACTAAAACAATGTCTTTTGATGTTCCCTCATAGAATGCTGCAAGAGCGGTAGATCTCTTCCACTCTCTCATATCTGATCGTAGGTTAATGTCTGAATGTTTTAAATTGACAGATTCAGGACACGCGCTGAATAAGATTAGAATCAAACCCTATTTATGAAAACGTTATGGGTCCTCATCATTGAGGGCTACCAAAACAGATCCCTGGGATGTAAACCCCATACAAACTGTATTTGGACAATTGTGATGCTAGGAGTTCATCACAAGGGGCCAAAAGTAAATCAATGAATATGTTAATAAAATCTAGGATTCTTTATATATGTGAATAAGGATGTTGTTCTAATTTTATAAAAAAGGTGATAAGAATAGAGTTTATTGTTCGAATCTTTTAAAAAAAAATGATAATTGATTCTTTGATGTACAAGTTCAAAACAGATTTTGTCACTTTGGGCTTTTGTCTAAGCATAAGTAGATTTCAAGGTCATAATATAAATAATATTCTGGTAGGCACTATAATGCTAGCACATGGAATGTCATCCCTTTGTGCATCATGTGGTGTATTTGTAGAGAACGCAGCGTGCGTTGTTTTGAAGATTGTGAGAAGACAACTTCGGAGTTGAAGCTACTACTATGGATGACCTTTTATTGTTGGCTAGCTGCTAGTGGCTGTTCTTTTTCAAACTTCTTAGAATTTCTTGATTCATGGTTTATTTCTTGTATTCTTCTCATGCACATGGATTGCGCCCCTTTTCACTCTTATTGAATCTATTTACTGACTTAAAAAAAATGTAAATAATGTTAAATAACATGGGGAGTAATTATTTACTATACAGTGGAGGATTCTTTTTTTCCTCTGTAAAGAAAAAAAATAAAAATAAAGATATACAAATCTGTAGAGATTTTTCTTTTTTGGTGGGGTTGGGGTGGTGGGGATTGCGCAGGCCCCTTTTGGCCTATGTGTTGGTAGAAAGCACTTAATGGCAGTACTGGAAGCCCTATTAACCATCATTAGTGTTTGCCAACCATCACTTCCATCTTGTTCACTCTAGATTTCTCAAGTATTTAGAATTCTGGTTTTCACAAATATTATGTAAATGAAATGCAACCTACCTTGGGAGATTTCCTGCTTTTTTATCATTACTCTAGCCAATCTTGTATATGCTTGTAATTCTTGTCTTGTAGCATTTTTTATTTTCAGATTTCCCATTTTCTTAATTTCTGTTGCCTTTTAATCTATGTCAATCAGTCAGTTTACTATTGTGGATCTTTACAGGAAGGTTTATGGTGTATTGGTTGGCAAAACAGTGGGAGGCAATCCAGAGATAGGATGAACTTGACCCTTTTGGGAGGTATAGCCCAAATATTTGTTTATTTCAGTGGTTACTCATGGCTAAGTACTTTTGCTGCATGATTGCCATAGAGCAATGGAATCTTTATTTTGCCATCTCTCACGTCTGGGAGTTTGACACTTTAGTCTAAGTTTCATTATTAAAAGAGTGAAAACATTCCCCCTTTTTGTGAAATTCAATTCCAATTGAACACTGGCAGGAACGCAAGTATTGACTTTATGAAGCTCCACTGGCATGATCAATGGAAATATAATTTCTTGTTTTGTTTTTTTGTAGATCTAGTCCTTTCAAATAAGCTAGTGTTGTATGATCTTGAGAATCAAGTCATTGGATGGACTGAATATAACTGTAAGTTTCATGTTATTTTCCCTTCATTCTATTCCAATTTTTGTGTTGTATTTTATTTTAATTCAAAATGTAGGTTATTATATGTTAGGCCTAGCAGCATATAGTCAGGCCCCTTATTGCTTGTTTTTGTGGAGACCCTTGAAGTCTTCTTAGTTCTTACACTTGTGAAATTTGCATGTAATGCATGACAATTTGTGATGTGAATTTTCATAACCTGTGGTCCACTTCTTTCACCAAAGCAAAGGGTAGGGGTGGTATTGTGTAAGGGAAGGTCTTAGCTTTTGAACTTGCATAGATGGTGGTTAACTTAGAACAGTTATTATTCGTGAAGAAGTAGCTCTAATCATGAAGTAGCGGCCATGGGTTTTCCGCAAGGGAGCATGGGTGTGCCGTTTTGGCCGGCGAACCCGCTTCGGATTCATGTGGACACGGCTGAATGCGCGTCCCCTGCTGATTTTTTTTTTTCTATGTGGCCCGATGCAGTCCAAAATAGGACCTGATTCAGACCGTTATGGGCTGAAATACTTATTAAAAAAAACAAAAAAAAAACGTAAAAGATGTGATCAAAACACACTGTTTTGTCGGCAAAATTTAAAGGAAACAAAACCTAACATTCATCTCAATTATCTCTTTCTCTCTCGGTCTCCTCTCTCTCTCTCTTCCACAGCCTCTAGCTCTCCCTCCGTCTCTCCTTCGCCTCACTGACCCACGGCTCACTCTCCCAGCTCTCCATAAAATCTCAAACCTCAAACCTTTGTAAAATCTCAAACTTTCGATCTTGTATTCTAAATTTTGAACATCATGTAATGGTTATGTATTCAGTATTCACTTTATTATCTACTGACTACTATTGCTCTTAAATTGATATATGTTTACCCTTATATATATATATATATATATAAATGCTTAGCAATATATAGAAAATAAAAATAAAAATATATTTAATAATTAATTAATAAACGAATCCTGCCGCACCTGTGTCTTGTTCAAAAATTGCCGTGTTGCGGCACCGCACCCACACCCGAACCCAAATCTGCACCCATGCTTCCTAGATTTTCCGTCACAGCTGTATATATATATATTTTTTTGGATAAGTACAAAACTTCATTGAAAATAAGGAAAACCAAAAATAAGGAACCAAAGCACACAGATAGTGAGATATGGGACCAGCAATACATCAAAACTATGGAGTATGGCAAGCATAACTATCAAGCAAATCAGTCAAAGAAACAACAGCAAAGACACCTGATGCATTTGTCCACTTTAGCAATATCAGGAGGAAAGAAAGATTCAAGTCATTGGTTGATCTCTCATTTTCTTCAAAAGTATAAGATTTAAAGTTTTTTGTTTTTATTTTTTTTATTTTTTTCCATCCCTATGGCATTCTATGAAGGGTTTTGTTGCTCTTCTGATGGGTGAAATTTGTGTTTTTAAAAGTCAGTTATACTCAATAGTGTAATGTGATTAAAAAATAAAATTGCAATATTTATTAGTGTATATTACAAAATGTACATTTTTTAGTTGTCATGTCTGATTCAGCCCTGGGTAATGTTACTGACATTAAAGCTCTCAAGCCCTGACTAGTGTAAAACTTTCTTATGAATTTAATCATTCTTGTAGCAATTTGTCACACACCTGTCTTTCTGAGCATGCATTGAAATTGACCTGTATACAGAACTCTGAGAAAATTAATCCCCAAGTTAGCTTTGGGATTTAGTAACTAGACCTAAAGTTATTTCAACTTGACATGTTAATGCTTAGTTGTGAAAAGAAAAAAAATGTATAATTTTGTTCTATCTCAATGTTGCCTTTGCCTTAGTGCAACAGTAAGATTTTTTAAAATTTTAAATCGAAGTGGACAGGTTTGATTCTGAAGAGTGGCTACTTTATGCAAAATTGATGTTAGGACAGGTTTTGGTGGAAGCAAAATTAGTTAGTGGTCTTTACTTTGTTGTTGCCTTTGTGGAATCCTAAGAAGTTCTGGCTTTTGTTGATTAATGATGGGATACAAATATTCATCCAATGATTTCTCTTGATGCAATATCAAGCGAAGCAAGCAATTATTTCATGAATTTGGTGGATTCAGGATCTATAGTCATCTGGTTTGCACAATTATTTGTTTACATGACAATCAAATCATGGTTAATAATTTCCTTGAACTAAAACTAATTATTATTAGAATAATAGTTAAGGAATTAAATTCACCCCATCCTACCAGTGTGATGAGTGGTAATTTATCGTGATATCAAATTAGGTGATCTTGAATTTGAACCATGTTTCCATGTACCTCCCATTTAAAAATTATTTCATGTGTTGGGCCTCATGTATTGAAGGGTATTGAAGAGTTTGGATCCATACATGAAGGTCAAATGAGAATAATGGTAAAAGTGATTTAATTTACCATTTCTTGCAAGTTTAAGTTTTTGAGACTGATAATTTGTCAATTACATTGCATGAATTTCTAAACTCTAATCTTAGATGGAGCTCTAGAGTTCTATTATGCCAGACGAACTGGTTTTGGTTTTACACTTCACAATCTTATATGAAGAATGGTACCTCTGTTTTGTCTTGTGACCCTAAGTTTGAAGTTGGAAAGTTTGACAAAGTTAACTGTAATTTTGTCATAGTAATTATCAAGGAATTATAAAAAAAACTGTCGCCGTCAAATTGCAAATGTTATAATGTTATTTTTTCTTTTTTGGTTTGTTGTTTGATTTTAGATTGATTTATTTCAGGCTCTTCAGACATTAAGGTGCTGGATGATCAAACTGGAACAATACATTTAGTAGGTCCCCACTATCTTGCTTCTGCTTGCAGTTTGAATATTCGATGGGCTATAGTTTTGTTGTTTCTAAGTATGTTGTTGCACTATATTTTCACTGAAATTCTACTATAGGTTTCAGCCAATAGAAAGTATCAGTAGTTGATATATGAAAAACAAAATTTGAATATAAATAGAAAATAATTAGATTTATTGATAAGATTGTGCCCCCACATACTTTTCTCAGTTGTGTATCTATTTTCATGCCTGATGTGGAAACAAACTAGGATTATTCATTGTACCAATGCTTCACAGTAGACTGATTCACAGTGGGTTACATTTTTCTACCCATAGTGAATATGTGGAAATATAAGAAAGCTTAGAACCGGCTTTGAGTTTTGTAAGTATACATGGTTTAAACTTTTTAATTTCTGGTAGAAGTTTAATTAGTTGATTGTAGTTATATAAATTTTAATAAGGATTGAAATTCAGCTCAAGAGCTTTGGCGACTTGTTACTCAAATCTAATGTCCAACAATACACGAAAAAAATACTTAAAAGGGCTTAGTGATATGCTTTCAAAAGGCTTCCCTCTTTGCGTCATAAAGCTTCAAAATGTAATGAATTTGAGCAATGGAACTCAAAAGTCGTAGATCTTATCTGGTGAAGGATCAAGGTGTCAGTGATTCGGAGACAGATGACGGAGATTTGCTTTTGGTTGTCTTGGATTTGGGTTTACCCATAGGTTTTAAAGGTCTTGACGGTCTTGATGGGGATTTACAATGGGGGATTACAGGTGGTGTTTTCTTAATTCTTTTAGAAGCACACCAACTTGTTGGCGGTTGGCTGTGAATGCCAAACAATGACTTTCACATAGATCTACTATTTTTTCATTATTAATTACTATCATTTACATCAAAGTTGTTGTAAAAGTTGTGTTCCTAGCCTTTTTCGTAGTTTTTTGTTGTTGCTGTGCTACCGAAGAGATTGACTGCCATGGTCATATGGTGGTGCAGGAAAAGATGAGAAAAAAAGAAAGAAAGAAACATTAAAACAATGTAGTTTTAATATATTAACATTATGTTGTTGTTTTGAGCTTACATCACAGTCGTAAAAATAGACAAAATCCCATGTTAGTGTCAAAGGTCAGGGACTAAATTTAATTTTTTTAAAAACCATCAAGGACCAAAATCAAAATTGATCCAAATATAGTTGTAATTTGGAATATATATTTTTTGGGAAAAAAAAGCAGAAGGGAATCCTAAAATGATTAGTATGAGAGTTTCAAACCTAAAAAGCTTTAAATTAGTTGGTGAAAAGATCCAAGTTATATACAATCTCAAACCGAAGTCTTAAAGCAATTGATATGAGATTTCCACATCTACCATACCTTCAAGTTTGCATATAGTCCATCCTCAATTAGACCTAGCAAAATTAGTCCTCAATTAGACTCGTGCCAGTTAATTTGCTAGAATATGTTTTAAAAATAGAAAATGGTTGGGCAAATCTATTATAAAATGTAAATCATAAACTTTTTTTTTCTTTTTTCTTTTTTAAATGGGGCAAAAAATTGGAGCCTTGAAGTTTCAATTAAAATGCTATGAGATGTCATTTGACCTAGAAGTCATGGGCCACGGGCCTAATACGTGACGTGTTTGAAAAAATTAAATTGGACCTTAATACCACGTTAGAACATCTAATTCAGAAGCTTGGTACGGTGGCAAAACTCAATAACATACATTTATGAACAAAGTTTCTCTCCAAACTAGTATGGAGAGAAACTTTTCAAACTTCTCATATATCTCTTTTTTTGGTGTAAATTTTGAAAATCTAACTGTTGAATTTCATGTTCCTTATGTTCTTAACATGCATATCAAATTTCGTTCAAATTAGATATTATTTACTATTCGATCAATAAACTTATTTTTTTACACAATTTTAGATCATAAAAATTTGAAATTTTAACATTTGTTTGATGAGATAGAAATTGATCTTTGATCTTTGATCTTTTTGAAATTTTATATGCATGAAGAATATAATAAGAACATGTAATCTAACGGTTAGATTATCAAAATTCACACTCAATATAGAAATATATGAGGAGTTTGTAGAGTTTTTCTCCAAACTAGTTTGGAGGGAAACTTTGTTCTACATTTATATCATGGCCTGTCCTAATTGATGTAGAATTTCTTTGCAATGAGTACGAGCTATAAGAAAAGACATAACTGTGAGAGAGGTAACTGGGGAGATTGTTTTAGATAGGACGGAATGAGACAAGGATTATAGCTGATCCCAATTATCTTGGATTAAGGTTGAGTGGAATTGTATATTTGAAATCATACCTCTGGTGTCTTTCCCTTGTAATTTGAAGCCACTTTTTGGCACTGATAATTGCACTACTCTACTATAATCTCTCTCTCACACATACATCAATTGATTCTCTTTTTAACGTTTCAATTCTGCATAATGTCGCTTTATTATACTTTTTGTTTGATCTTTAACTGAGGGTTCAAATGAAAACCTACGATGCATTTGTCACAAGAAAATTCTGCCTTTTACCGCTTAAGACAAGCACACAACCATTGTCTTTATTGTTGACAAATTGTAGAACTCTGTCATTCATACCAATTATAATAGAAACAAAAGAGAGGGCAAAGACTAGAAAGGCAAATAGAAGAGGAAGTGGAAAAATGAAAATATGTTAAGACATAGTAACCGGCAGGTAGAGCAGCCTGTCACTCGCACTGGAAATACCAGGTTGTAGGGTGCATTAGAAGCTTTTGATGAGTGTAGTTGAAGGAAAATTTTTGCAAGGGTGCCAAGGGTAACCCACTGTTGACGACACAGTCATCATAGCCTAGCACTTTGAGCAGCCTGGGATTGACAAGAGTTTGAGGAAAGTTTCCACAGTTCAAATGTATATTGATAATTGGGCACATAGGGCAGTTGTTGTGCACTTCCACCATGAATTTTGGAGGCTCACCGAACCCCACCTGAGTCTGTTGCACTGTCGGAGCATTGGCTGCACACTTTGCTCCTAACCCTGCAATATTAGTTTATAGTCCCATTAGCTTTTAACATAATTAAAAAAAAAAAAAACAATAATTGTGTATGCTTGTGAATGTGTTTGTGTCCGAGAGAGAGAGAGAGAGAGAGGGACCATGGTATAAAAGACAGGAGAAAGTAAGGAAAGCGAAGAGAAGCTTGGAAGCAGCTGATTGGCTTTGCATTTTCAGTATTGCAAAGAGTATGGAGGAGGGGAAGAGCTTAGGAGGCTGCATTGGCTTGTTATATAGAGCTAATTAGAGAGAATTTAGAACCAGTTTTTTTGTGGTTGTGGGAAGAGGTGTCATCAACAGAGTCACATGCAAGAAGAAGAGAAAAAAGTGTTACTCTGAGTGTGAAGTGAGAGGGAACCAGAAAGTGCAAGACGTACGCACTCGCTTCCCTACCAAACAATCTCAGGCACATGGGTAAGTCAGAACCCAAAACATGCCAAGAATTTTTCTTGCATTTCTGCCATAGCAGATTTTTGAGTGTTATATTTACATACATCTCTCTCTCTCTCTCTCTCTCTCATACATGGTCAGAATCAGAGGCCAGCCACATGCTAGCCTATAGCTCAGCCATACCAAAATTGGGGAGAGGGGGGCGAGTGAGACGTACCTAGACAAGCCATGTGTTACAGTGTGACAATTTTCTTTCCCTACCTTTTAGACTTTTTTGTGTCAATGCCTCTGATGACACTCAGAAATTATTCAATAGACTTGAAGGACCACGTTAAATAGTGTCCATTATTTCTTCCACCCAATGAAAAAAATGTCGTGTGTGTTTTAATTTAATGACTCAGATCATAATCACACAACCAACCAATGTTGAAAAAGACCAAAATACCCTACCCAGACTGTGGCACATGTTGAACTTGGCGTCTTTTTGAAATTGTTTAAGGTGCAAGTGAAGGTGCAGATCCTTGAGAGTGCTAAGAACAAGAGGATGCATAGCTAAATGTTCTAGGGGAAATTGTTGAAAGAAATGGAACCACCCATTTCGTAGGTGCCACCGCTCACTTGTGGAGGTGGTTGCCATTAGTGGTTTGTTGTCGGACCTAGGGATGGTATTTTGGTCTTTTTAACTTCCACCAGTTGTGTGATTATGATTTTAATCATTAAATTAAAACACTTGGCATGTTTTCATCCGGTGGGGGACCAATAGACATTGTTGACGTGGTCCTCTTCTTAGTGCACTTAATATATACTATACTAGTCATGTGCTTGCCATGGAAAAAAAAAGTAGTAATTAAGATTAATTTTAGATTTTATTTGTATCACAAAATAAAAATATAAATCATTTGATTTTTAAAATACATAGAGATTTACATTAATCAAAAGAGACATTAATTTTAAGAATTTTGATAGTTATGTTATAAAAAGTTAATCTCAATCGTATAAGACCGTGACAGATTCCAGTCCAATATTTTATTTTGACTTATAACTTACATTTCAATAGTTGTGAATATATTGTAATAACAACAAAATGTCACGATATTTTTAGTTGTGCTAGATCTCGGTATAATATTTTTTTATTTTATTTTATTTTATTTTGACCCATAAGGAATTGACACATGCGTTACAACATTTTCAAAATATCTCTATGTATACATTGTATTTAATTACAATGTAAATTTATATTGTAGACACAAAAAAATTGGCAAATTTCGTACACATTTACAAACTTTGTACAATATTTACCATTTTTTGTGCAAATGTGTATAATATTAACCACTTTTGTGTATTTACAATGTAAACTTGCATTGCAAGTACAAAGTAAACATATAAAGATCTTAAAAAAAAAAAAAAAAAAACAAAAACAAAGCTCAAACCAACTGGCATATTTGAAGGGGGAAAAAAGGAAAAGAAAAAAGAAAAGAGAAAGTGCATCTCACTAATTGAATAAACCAAAAAAACACTAGTCATGAGCCTTTGGCTCTTTTTATATAGTTAATAGATATGCCAGCTTACATAAATATTTAAAAGAAAAAAAAAAAAAACACAAACCGATAACTGGAAAAAAAAAAAACTTTAGGCATTGTATAAATTAATGTTAAAATGTTGCGGACTTAGCATTTTTTTATTTGATGTATGAGAAATTGAGATCTCAACAATTATGAAAACATTGTGATAATGATAAGAGTTGTAAAGTTTTCTCAAAACATTTATTTTTAGTTGTAGTTGTTCACAGTCTTATATTTTATTATTTTATTTCGACTTGTAAGAAATTGACATGTCAATAATTGTGAAAATATTGTGAAATTTGTTATGTCAGTATAACAATATATAAACCAACTTACATAAATATTTAAAAGAAAAAAAAACACAAACCGATTACTGGAAAAAAAGAAAAGAAAAAACACAAACTGATTACTGGAAAAAAAAAAAAAAAACTTTAGGCACTATAGCTACCGTGCCAGTTGAATAAACCAAAAACACTACACAATAAGTATTGTAACATTTTCTCAAAACATTTATTTTTAGTTGTAGTTGGTTACAGTCTCATATTTTATTATTTTATTTCGGCTTGTAGGAAATTGACACGTCAATAATTGTGAAAATATTGTGAAATTTGTTATGTCAATATAACAATATATATACCAGCTTACATAAATATTTAAAAGAAAAAAAACACAAATTGATTACTAAAAAAAAAAAAACTTTAGGCACTGTAGCTACCGTGCCAATTGAATAAACCAAAAGCACTGTACAATAAGTGTTGTAACATTTTCTTAAAAACATTTATTTCTAGTTGTGGTTGGTGACAGTCTCATATTTTATTATTTTATTTCGACTTATAATAAATTGACACGTCAATAATTGTGAAAATATTGTGAAATTTGTTGTGTCAGTATAACAATATATAGACCAGCTTACATAAATATTTAAAAGAAAAAAAAAACACAAACCGATTACTAAAAAAAAAAAAAAAAAAACTTTAGGCACTGTAGCTACCATGCCAGTTGAATAAACTAAAAGCAGTGCACAATAAGTGTTGTAACATTTTCTTAAAACATTTATTTTTAGTTGTGATTGGTCACAGTCTCATATTTTATTATTTTATTTCGACTTGTAAGAAATTGACACGTCAATAATTGTGAAAATATTGTGAAATTTGTTGTGTCAGTATAACAATATATATACCAGCTCACATAAATATTTAAAAGAAAAAAAAAACACAAAACGATTACTAAAAAAAAAAAAAACTTTAGGCACTGTAGCTACCATGCCAGTTGAATAAACCAAAAGCAATGCACAATAAGTGTTGTAACATTTTCTCAAAACATTTATTTTTAGTTGTGATTGGTCAGTCTCATATTTTATTATTTTATTTCGATTTGTAAGAAATTGACATGTCAATAATTGTGAAAATATTGTAAAATTTGTTGTGTCAGTATAACAATATATATACCGGCTTACATAAATATTTAAAAGGAAAAAAAACCGATTATTGAAAAGAAAAAAGAAAAAAACTGTAGCTACTGTAGCTACAGTGCCACTTGGCATTGTAGTTACTGTTCAAAACTTGGGAAAAAAAGTGGCTCTCGAAACCAAAACCAAAGCACTGTAGCTATAGTGATTTAGCGCATTCATGCTTATATATATATATATATATATATATATTTATTTATTTTTAGTTGTGGTTGGTCACAGTTTTATATTTTATTATTTTATTTTGACTTATAAGAAATTGACATCTGTGAAAATATTATAAAATTTGTTGTGTAAGTATAACAATATATATAAAAGGAAAAAAAAAAGTACAAACATAAGACTGGAAAAAAAAAATTGTTGCTACTGTAGCTACAATGCTGCTTGGTACTATAACTATTGTTCAAAACTTAAAAAAAAAAAAAAGACAAAGTGGCTCAATAAAATGGCACTATAGATGAACAGTGCAAAAACACTGAATGAACAGTGCTAAAAAACTAAAGCGGCAATGAAATTAATATTTCAATAATTGTGAAAATATTGTGAAATTTGTTGTGTCAGTAAGTATAACAATATATATAAAAGGGAAAAAAAAGTACAAGCAGAAGACTGAAAAAAAAAAAATGTAGCTACAGTAGCTACAGTGATGCTTGGATCTGTAGCTACTGTTCAAAACTAAAAAAAAAGAAGACAAAGTGGCTCACCAAAATGACACTGTAGATGAACAGTGCAAAGTGCAAACTGTAGTGGCATTGCCGCTTTTCACAAAACATTTATTTTCAATTGTGGTTAGTCACAATTTTATATTTTATTATTTTATTTTGACTTATAAGAAATTGACACTTTAATGATTATAAAAATATTGTGAAATTTGTTGTGTTAGTACAACAATATATATAAAAAGAAAAAACATACAAATGGAAGACTGAAAAAAGGAAAAGAAAAAAAAAAGACAAAATGCCTCACCAAAGCACTGTTTTCGCTACAGTGCTTGCACAGTGCAAACACACCGAATGCCAATGCCAAAGTACTGTAGCGGCATAGCCGCTTTTTATATATAGAAGTAACAAGTAAATGCATCAAGAAAAAATAGATTCGCATTAAAGATGCGAAACTACCCTACTACCAATTAGTTCCTCAAATCAACTTTTAGATATGGTAAAATTGGACTTGAACAAAAAAGGGTATACTCATAAGAAAAGTAGCTTGTTTTAGTCCTTTTTATTTATTTATTTTTACCAATACCTAATTTTGACTAGGGTTGATCGCCGACACAAACTTAGATTTGGCCAACCTGACCCGTTGAACAAGCATCTATTATTAATTATTAATTATCATTTTTTTATTAACCTATTTTAATATATGTTTGTGTACAAAATTTAATTATATGTTCTATATTATAGATGAAAATGCTTAGGACATTCGTCTACTTGGATGTGATTCTCAAATATAAATATTTTTAGTGTTGGATCTACCATTAACGTTGAGTAGTTTTTCTGTAAGTTCATTACAAATCTTATCCCGAATTATTTGCTTTTACTTCTTTACATAGTATGTTATTTTATTCCTAATATATATATATATATATATTATTCTAGTTATTTTTATAGATTTTTTTTTTTTTTAGAATCAGTTATTTTTATAGATGTGTGTGTATACATACATATTATACACATTTTTTTTTTCTATTTTAGAATTAATGAACTAAAAGACTATGAAAATTAATTACCAGACTATAAACTTAAGGATTTTTGTATTATTCAATTTTTAGCTTTGAGTGTTTTTTCTCCTTATTGTTTTAAAAGAAATACCAAAAAAAGAGTTTAGAGAGTATAATTTTTCCAAAACTATACCCCTGATTACACTTTGCAACATTATTTTTTCGAATGTACGTTTTGCACCATAAACTATGATTCTTGTTATATAGATCACCCCAACATCAAGTTTATAGTTAACTTTGATGGAAAAATATGACACCATGTGAAAAAAATCTAATTGCCCCTCTTCTTAATGCCTTAAAAAAAAGTAAATTACACTTTACATTTCTAAACTATATTTCTAATTACAATTTGCACCCTAAATTTTGAATTTCCATCTAAGTTAACAACGAACTTAATGTTGGGGTGCAAAATGTAACAATGATCATAGTTTAGGGTGCTAAACGTGCATTCGAAAACTTTAGAGTGTAAAGTGTAACATAAGGTATAGTTTAGGATGATAAAGTATAATTTTTTTTTTTTTTTAACAATGTTGAGGTTTAAAAGAAACATTTTAAAAGCTTAAGCTTTAAATAATATATACCAAATACTCTAATGTTTAAAAAATAATTTACCCAAATATTTGTAATTAATTTTATCTATTGCATTTAAGGAATAATAAATGCTCAATTATGAATTGTAGCGCTCATTTTTTCCAAAAGAAAATACATTTGTAAATAATTCATTCGTTCAAACGCTCAAATTCATTATTCTTGTCACTTGTGTGTGCTTATTTTGGATATTTGCGTACAATTTGACTTTATTTTTATATAATATATATATATATATATATATATAAAGTTTTATTTAATGGAGTATTAAATACACCTTAAGTCCTTAACATGTGAATTTAGAGGATTCATTAACAAAGATGTCCATGGTACTCACACGACTATTGTGAAAATATTGAGAGATTTTGTTTTGTCCATAAAATTTATTGTTTAAATTGCTTTATAGTCTCATTGTTATAATTGAAGAATAGTGTTATGGGTATAACAATTTCACACACAAAAAAAAAAAAAAAAAAAAAAAAACCTAAGTTTTCATTTTGACCCATTACTGATATCATTTTTTTTTTACTATTGATAATTTGGCACCTAGACTCAGGTTTATTATGTTGAAAATATTAGACCCATAGCTTTATTGTATATTTGAATGAGTTTTGTTACATGTAATCTCCGCATTCTCATTCCCAAATTAGGCAACATGTAATCTAAGCTTACCAAAGTGACCGTTGGACGTTGTTGAAGCAATATTGTTGAGCACTGGGAGCCCAGTTAGGGAGCCACATGGAGGCCAGGGAAGCCTGACATGGCCACTTAACACCATTAAACATTTTAAATGAAAAATGAAACATTTTAAAATAATTAACTCTTTTTAATATTCCTTTAAAGTTCAAAATATTAGTAAGTCCTTCAATATTTTATTATTTTATTATTATTAATTCTATTTCTTTATTTTATTTTTTAACATCAAATTATGCCAAATTTAATTGAGAGTTGAGATAGATCATTAAATCTTGAGTTTATAGCATATATTAAGCCGCGGGTTTACTTCCTGAGGTCGCTTTGTGTCACATTTTCTTTTTTTGGGGCTAAGCAAGAAATTTAGTGAAGGAACAGACAATGAAATAGGCTTATTCGATTTTAAATCATTCAATAAAAACAACAAAATCCGATTTAGTTCAAGGACTAATTTGATCGAAAATAGTCATTTTTATTTTAACTGTAACCATCTGAATTTGAAGAAGTTGTCGGGTTTCAACTTTGAAGAACTTAACCCGAATGAACTAAAGTCGACATATACTTAACTTATTTGAAAACATGGCAAGGCTCCATTGGTACATCCCTTTCTTTTTGCTAACAAGCCTCCTCCCTCCTTATCACTTCAAACTATAGATTATTTATAGAGTTCTTAAGGTAAGTCCATTTTCTAAAATCTGATTTATCCATTTCAAAATGAATGAAATGGATAAAATCACGTCAATAAAATTTTAAGAAATATTTATGATATTTATTAGGGTAAATTACAACTAACTCATTTGTGGTTTGGCTGAAATTTAAGTTGCCTATCTGTGATTTGAAATTTGATACTTTATCCACTTGAGGACCTGAGGTTAGTTCAGTTAGATTTTCTTAACCCACTCCTGTTAAAAACATGGATAAATATGTGATTTTGCTTCACTTTTATGTTTCTCTCCTCTAAAAACACCAAAAACACAAAAATACAATATCAAATAAGATAAAAAAAAAATCCATATCAAATAAGATAAAAAAAAAATCCAGTGGAACACTTGTATCATAGGATTTCAAACCATAGGTATGCAACTTAAATTTTGATCAAACCTCAAGTGGATAAACTGTCAAATTTCAAATCACGGATAGGCAACTTAAATATTTTTTTTTTCTCAGAAAAAAAATTTCAACCAAATCACAGGTGGGGTAAGTTATAATTTGCCCTATTTATCATAAGTATGGGCAAAACTTAGGTACAATACTTAGGTGCTGTTCCTTAAGTTCACCTCTTAAAATTCAATCATATGATAGTATTTAACTAAAAATACACTTTCATCTCATGAAAAAAAAAGTCACATAATTAAATTTTAATAAGAGAACCTAAAAAATAATACCTAAATACTGTAAATAAATTTTGTCATGACTGGATAAAATTCAAGCCATTCATTTTTAAAATTGATGGATAGTGTTCTGCCGTTTATCCTAAAAAAAAAAAAAAAGTTGATGGATGGTGTTGGGGTTCCAAGATCCTGAACCCAACGCTAGCAATAAATGAGCCTTCAAGCCCAATGCATGTAACAACCCATTAGCCAACCTAGCAATCCGACTTGAATGCATTTACTATTGAAAAGTCTACTACAACTATTATTCTATTAACCTAAGTTATCCAGTTCCCATTTTCCTCAAGAATACCCAAGGATGGTGGGTGTAAGTGTGTAGGCATGTCTACAAACCTAAAGAGAAGCAGTAAGACAAAAATGCCTTAGGCATTCCATATAAGTAAACGGAGATGGTCATATCAAAGGAATGAAACATACAAAAAACTTGTTCCTATTATGTTGAAACTTTCACTATATTGTTCTAAGTTCTAACTTTTCTGTCGAGGCATCCTCAGCCTACTAACTGAGGAAGATTTTTAGATATTCCTGGAGTACAGAAAAAAAGTGATTTCTCTCTCATATTCATGGCAGACCCTACTATAAATTTAACAAGTGAACCCCATCATAAATGTTAAGAAAGCACCATTTTCCATATTACAGGAGTATCTAAGAATTATTCCATCAACCTAGGCTCATATCATGGTGGTCCCACTCAATAATAATAGACTCATAGATTGTTCAACATCAAAGAACACATGTTTGTCAAGATTATTAGCACTGTTAAGATCATCTTCAAAGGACCTTTTTGGTAGCGTGGCTCATTGCTATGACAACTCAAGTGTCTTGGTATGAGATCTATCTCCATGCACGAGTTCCAAGATACATATACACACGATTTTGAAGTTAATAGTTTTGATAGCTTGAAGCTTTTTCAAAAGGACAATTTTAGTCAAGAGATCATGTTTACTTGTGCTAACTTGTGTAATTTCACAATTTGTAAAAGAGAAAAGTTAATGAATGCTTAAAGATATTTGTTAGTGAAACATTAAAATTTTTTTTTTATGAGAAATGAAAAAAAACAATAAATATTTTTAAATTTATCATAAAAGTAGTATAAAAAACTTTCCTAAAATGGCTTATAAATAATTACTTTAAGGACATCCGTTAACATAACCCTTTGAAAAATTCTCTATATAATCTATTTCCCTTATATCAAGGCACATGCAAATAGATCCACATGAGAGAGAGAGAGAGAGAGAGAGAGAGAGAGAGAGAGAGTCTCAAAAGCAAAGAACAAGATCAAACATAATAGTTTTACATATTACAGCAAAGCAGAAGGCCCTAGAATTACAAACAAAAAGTCGACCTCCAATCACAAAAGCAGAAACTTCCACCAAGAAATTTCCAAAATCACACTAACCTGAATGACAAAGAACTAATTACAAAGCTCCCCAAAACTTGGATTTACAGAAACTCCTAAATCACCAATGCTTGATAGAGGGATAGGGGAAAATAACCACTGCCACAAAAATAAGGCTGCGTCAACCTCCCTCTTGAAAATAAACTTAATAAAACCCCTAAAAAGAATGGAAACAATATTGACAATAATTTATATTTCAGAAAAGAATCATAAAAAAATTATCTTCCCCTTTATTTTTGAGACCTTGTTTTCCAAACCTGCTCAATCAAATCAACATGGCTTCTAAAGAGAGAAGTGCACCAAGGATACCGCTCAAAGGTAGGTGGCTGCTGCTGCAGTTGCAACACGGGCCTACAAACTCCCTTCTCTCCAACTTAAAACATATAATCATGAGGCAATCTAAAGGGTACCAGGATGGTCCATGTCAACTGATTTGTAAAAATCTTTCTTATTTCCAATGCCAGATTGGTTCACTGATGTCTGTGTGTCATTGGGTATGAGAGTAGAAGCAGAGTAATGGTTTGAACTTGAGTTGAGGAATAGGCAAACTACAGCACAGTCATCGACCTTAGCACATGGGTATTTGAACTTCCAAGCTCTGTTAGCTGACTCAACCAGTTTTCGAGCTGCAGAAGATGGTGGGGCAGAAGCCACTATTTCAACAACTTCTTTGTTTGATAGGACATCCCAGACCTGTCACAAAGGAAGAAAACACCACATAAAAAGATCTTCCAATGCAAATCAATCAGGCTCGTTATCCATCTTTCATGCACAGAGGTCAGCAAAAACTTCATATGTATGGCATTAGTTCTGTTATAAATATACGCTAATGGGGGGAGAGATACCACTTGGCTATGAGGTTTGATGGTGAAATCATCTCCATTTTAGGTTTGTCTTACGGCTCATGGTATATACAGTAATTAGGAATAATATATGCTAATGGTTTCCAACTCCCATTATCACCCTTTTAAATGTTGAAAAGAAGAATTGTGGGATTCAATAAAAGGGATATTACAAATTCTCCAGACACGAGAAACTATGCTCTCAACCCAGAGCAGAATATAGAATTCAACACAGTAATTGTAAGGATTTCTTGTTGAACGATGGAATGAAGACGACAACAACAAAAGACTATGATTAGCATGGCAATAGTCTAACATAATGCAAGATGGAGAGAACCTTAACCTTATATGTATAACATCAAAAAGGTTATACGCGTAATCAATCTGAACATAACACTATATGTTCGATTGTTGAAGAAAAAGAAAACCATGGGAGATACATAAATTTGACAATTCATAAGTTCTTCAAGTAAACAAAGCAACTAATTAAATTATAACCAGTCAATAAGGAAAACCATACTTGCATATAATTTTCCTTAGTTGGATAAACAATAAAAGGTAGGTCACATTATACACACACACAAACACATACACACAACATATACATGCATGTATGTAGAGAGAGAGAGAGAGAGAGAGAGAGAGAGGGAGAGAGTTAGTTGATCTCCTACCCCATCTGTAGCCAATACTACAAATTCATCCTTCTCGGTGAGTTGATGATAAGAAATTTCAGGGACAGAGATCAAGCCAAAATCTTTGAGGCAAAAATCTCCAAAAGCCCGAGCCATAGCCAGCCCAGGGGAGTTAGCGTTGGGCAGCCAAACTCGAGCAACCTCAGGCTCATTCTGAAGGGCAAAGACCCGCCCTTTACATTTCCTAATCCTCTCTGCTTCCTCTGTATGGTGAAAGAAAAATAATTAAATATTGAAAAAAAAAAGTCACATCCATATCATTAATCTATTTCTCCTCGTATTTACTGATAATTAAAAAACCCTTTCTGTCAAGAAAACATCAGGGAGCCATAACTAGAACTTGCAAAGACATTGTAGAGTCAGTCTAGCAACCACATTTAGCTATTTAGATATAAATGCATATCAAATTATGAGATCGAGTTCATGTCAATTTAACATAAAACCATTCAAATATTTGTTTCACATGCACATGCAGAAACATAAGAAGAATATTTCACAATTAGATTACCATATATGCAAAAGCATGAACATATTTAGCTAGGATATAAATGATCAATTATTATGCAAAATGCTGGGAAAATATTCATATATATATATATATATATATATTTTAATGAATAATAAGTTTCAATAAAATAGGGTAATAAGAAAACTTTAACCCAAATATAGTCAAGGTCTACAGATAGTAACATATTAGTCTTTACTGCTAAAAATATCACTTCAATTGTATAGACTTTCTTTTCCTTGCTGAACACCATCTAACAGGATCAATAAAGAATTTTGTTTTACATCCTTACCACTCTATTGCAGTCATTGATGTATCCATGTGTTGGAAAATGAAAATTTTATAGTGCACACACTAGGAGAGCCAGTTTTCCAAAATTGATGTGAAATTGTCCATGCTCACTTTTTAACTCAAATTGGTGAAGGCTACTAGGTTATGTTTATCCCTTGAATCTTGACTTTCAGATTTTACATTCCAAAACCCATCCTCATATTCTTCTTTGCTAGAAGAAAAATAAAAAGTCATTGATTTCATAGAAAACAGACATTTAAAGTATCCAGAGCCACCATTAACTGTTTGTTTCAAAACTACAAAATAAAAACCATATGCAGAATTACAAAAAAAATTTATTTTATTTTATTTATTTACAAGAGCAATAGATGCTAACTGCAACAGTTGATTAAAACGTTGCATAAGCTGTTAAATCAAGTTCCAGAAAACATCAAAGTATGCATTGTCCCTGGTTTCTAAACTAAAAATCACCATGATTCTTTATATGATTATTTTGGCAATTGCCAGATGAAATCCCCAAAGATTATTCTCTCGTTTAAACTCAATTGTGAAAATAAGACTAAGCACTATTCTATTTGGATTTATAATATATCTTATCTAATAATTTTAAATTTTTTGAAGGTGAAGCAATAATTACTGTTTTGAATTTCATACATCTTGATCTCATAGGCTCATAGTATCGTAACATGCAATATTCTGATAAAAATAAGGCATCAGACCGAAGTTACAATTGTCATGTTTCTCTACTTCATTTTTTAGAGAGAGAGAGAGAGAGAGAGATACTTGAAAGATTTGGTTTGAGGTCTACAGTTAACTGAACTGCAATGAGAAAATCATCTTCATCTCTAGTACCCAATACAGCTCTAGAGTCCCCAACATTTCCGATAACAAGATCTCGTCCCTATAATTAAAAGAAAATGATAAGACAAACCTAAAATTATTTACCACTGGTCAAGAAGACCAAATTGTAATGTTCATCAATTACCTGCTTGACCAGGGTAACTGCTGTTGTCCCACTGCAATAGCAATCAATTGAAGGATGCAGTTTGAGTTCCTTATCCATAACCTTAAATGCTTTCAGAAATGACTCTCTCATTGTCGTTATATCAGTGTGATTTTGATTATGAATCCCAGCTTCCCCATCAGTTGATGTCAATGCACTTTCTTCAGAGGTCAGACTTCCCAAGCCACTACTGATGAGATCATGATGCCCACCCTTGTGGAAACTATTTAGTTGCAACTGAGCACACAACTTTAAAGGAAGAGAATCCCTCACTTTCTTTGCAACCATATGGCCAAAGGGACCGTGGCCATCAAAAACACCACACAATATTGTGTCTTCCTTTGAACCAAAATTCTGCGGGAGAAAAAAGAGATGAAATGAACCTTATTTCAGATTAAAGAATTCTCTCAAGTGATAGATTTGAACAATAACGAAATCACGTGATCAAAGGAAAAAACAGTAAATTATGAAGCAGAAATGATTATATATATATATATATATACATCCCA
Source organism: Quercus aquifolioides (assembly GCA_019022515.1). Taxonomy (NCBI): domain Eukaryota; kingdom Viridiplantae; phylum Streptophyta; class Magnoliopsida; order Fagales; family Fagaceae; genus Quercus; species Quercus aquifolioides. Next base: position 19,428,116 of record CM032331.1, read on the forward strand.
GCTGTTGGACAACTTGGCTAGCATTTTAATGAAATGAAATAAACAGACTTTTTGAAGAGTACTTGCTTAAAGATTCAACAATAAATGACAGATTTTAATTAACGGCAACAAAGAGATGTATATTCTAAAATGACAGAAGCCTTAGGAACAAAAGTGTTAATAAAAACCTAATAGAAAAAGAACATTTACGAGGCGTGATTAAAAGACACCCAAGAGCCATTTAATATCGAGCTATGATCATCAATGACCACATGAAAAACGAGAAGTGCAATGACAGAACACTCCAGATCATCTCTAAGTACCCATTTGGCAACTCGGTTTCAAACCAAACTTTTTTTTTAAAGTACAACTTTGATAAAACTTGACTTTTTTCTACATGCAACTCTTATAAACAACCTCATATTTTCAAAATGCAAATAAATAAGACACACCAAATGAGCAGCAAGTGGGTTTTGGCCCCAAGGGAAGATTTGGACCAGTGATTTCTGCTTCATAAAGCACAGTCCCCAGCGAACCGCGCTATCCCTTGGGGTTCACTCTAGATCACACATCCTATTCAACCACTCAGCAAGAGCTTTGTAGCTCAAATGGCACTTGGCATTTTCAACAAAGACGTCTAAGGTTAAAATCTCCCTCTCTAATTATTGAATTATAAAAAAAAACCAAAAAAAAAAAAAAGTTTGACTTAGTTCACAAACTAAGTTAGAACAACCTATCTAGTCAAAATTATTCTACTATGCTTTCATTGAAAATCCTGAAATTCAAACAGGGTCCTAAAATTAGAGAACAAATACATACAACTTACAATACCAATGATCAATATATATATATAAGCACCAAAAGGAAAAAATAACCTCCCAAACAATCATAGCATCCTGATTGATCCCCTTCTTCCCTTGCTTACTAAACAAAGAAGCAACCTCGCTCGAACCATTCACAAACAACCTCTTCGGAATTCGATGCAGCCACAGCTCCATCTTGGCATCAAACGAGCAGTTCCTCTTCATTTTCTTGGCGGCCGGCTTCCTTCGCTTGTTAGCCCCCGCGTCCGCCTCGGACGGGGCAGCAGCCGCGGCCACGGCGGCTGCTGCCAAAGCATAAGGGAGGGCGCTGGCCGCGCCGCCGTGGGGGCCAGCGCCCTCCCCGGAAAGACAAGATCCCATCCCCAGAGCCCTGACTATACTCAGCAAGCAATCCAGCCCCACCGAACACTCTGACTCCGATGCGGAGCCCCTTTTTTCCAACACCACCTGAGGATCCGTCGGATTCAGATTCGGTGATAATATCACCGCTTTCTTTGTCAACCTCAAATTCTCGATAGCCTTTATTTAAAAATGTAAATAGATACGATTATTTTGTAATAATCGAATCAACATAACAAACCAAATCAAAATTTTTTTAACAATCAGAAAAAATCACCTACCAGATTGACGGTGAAATCGGTGCTCTCTCTCCTTATATTTTGTTGTTGATGAAGTTATTCTTGATGAAAATAAAACTTTTTAACAATAAATAAAAAAAGAGCGGGACGAATGGTTGTTGAGAAATCAAATCACAATGCTAATATCGAAAAGGAAAAGTGGAAGAGTAGCTATAAGCATTTTTTTTTTTTTTTTTTTGGCTTTCAACGTCCAAAGTTGCGAGCTTCTTGCATTGCTTATGGCTGAGGTTTTAAACGCGATCCTAATCCCCTATTTCACGCCTATTACATACACATCAGCTTTTCTCTCTCTCCCTTTTTACCCTTTTCGATTGCTCGAAACGGTCTCTTTCTTTTCGCAAGTGGAATTTTGTAACAACTTGGAAGTTGGAACATTACTACCGTCACAGCGCGCTACGCCACCCTATTAAATTATACAGAGAATTGAGTACGCTTTTTCTTAAAAAATTTCAAAAGAACAAGGGCTTTGTGATCAGTTTATTTTATTTTATTGAATTTTTTTTTACTGAAAGTATTATAAATAAAAGTAAAAGTTAATTCAAATAGTATAATAGTACCTATGAATAGTATCAAAAAGTGCGGTAAGACTCATAAATAGTAGTAAAAATAAGCTGAAAAAATTAAGTCATGCCAAGTGCACACTTTGTATAATTTAAGTGTATATGTGTGCAAAGTTTCTTTTTGGAAACTTGAACTCCGAATCTTGCCTCTCACACCCCACAAACACTTATACTTGTAGAGTAACCATAATGCCAAATGTGTGCAATAGATATGATTTTGGATCTTAATTTGGACGGATTCTAATTTGAACATGTAGTTCATTTAAGGATTTTTATAATTAAAAAAAAAAATCTCTTTTAACTTGTTATAACATTAGAACATTCACAACAAATAAGTACATAGTTTTATTAACCAAATACATGATTTATCAAGTTACCACATTTGCATCTGTTCATGCATAAATTCTTATCTATTTTAGCATAATAACTTACTTTATCTATTTTACAGTATGTTTTATTAAAATATTATTTCTTTATCAATTTTTTTTATTATTCTCTCTATATGAATAACGAAATATTAAAAAATAAATTTACATGTGAATATAATTGTGTAAATATTCTCGGTTACTATAATGAAAATGTAAATATATGCATTTAAAAATTAATGTGGATAGTTTTGAGATTTAAATGTGTAAATTTGACACATTTTTCTATTATACACACTAATATTTGTTGCTCTAGTTATAACTAGCTAAAAGTTTAAAAAAGTACATTGGATAGGTATAAAATTTTATTAACCAAAGTGCATGCTCTACCAAGTTATCATATAAGTTATAACTATCCTCTCTCTCTCTCTCTCTCTCTCTCTCTCTCTCTATATATATATATATATATATATATATATATCACCTTGTGAAAAAAGAGAATTATTTTTTGGATAAATACGATCAGATTGATTTAAATATATGATGTCCAATGACTCCACTGTCCACTCTATAATTAAAAAACAAATTAATGAAAAGTGAGCTACTAAATTAGAAGTACAAAACTTAGGTGTAATACCTTAATAGGTATTGTTTTTTAGGTTCTTTTATTAAAATTCAGTCATATGGCTTTTTTTATTAGATGAAAGTGTATTTTAAGTTAACTACATGACTGAATTTAAAAAAAAAAAAAAAAAAAACCTAAATACTGTAACTAAATTTTACTCTAGAGTATAAAATTAGTAAATTTTAATTGTCATTTGGTCAAAATTTTGGGAGAGTTTGATATAATAACACGAAATAAAGTGTAAATGCTTTTTTGTTTTTTATAATGGTCTGTTTGGATTGAGGGAGAGGGAGGGAAAGTAGAGTAGAGTAAAGTAGATTTAGCATAAAATTAACTTATTTTTAACCAATTTTACTCTATTCCCCTCCACTCCTCCTCATTTTTCCTTAATCCAAACAAGCATAAATGTCTCAGAACTAGTCAGATCTTTTTGTTTTATAGAAAGGTCACAGCTGCCATGAATTGCTGTTATCCTAGCTAGCTTTATAATATAATTAGGAATTAGTTAAGTCAGTCTAACCTGTTAATTTATCCGATATTGACATACAGAGCATCATTATTCCGTTCCTATCCTAAATTGATTAGGACCAAGGAAAACTCACATACCACACGAGACGAGATTCTAGAGTATGGACTACTAGGGTTATTTTAGTCATTTGCGCGAGACAAAAAGAAAGCGGATTTTGGGGGGCGGTGCAAAAGTGGGCAAATAGAGTAAAAGCACATCCCGAAAACACGTGTGTGTCATGTTATCCCACAGCAATTTCTGCTCTTATCCATCTGTTAAACTGTTATTAGGCAGGTTTTAAATAAATAAATTATTTCTATTAAAAAAAATATGTAAGGCTAAAGTTCAGATTAGGTTTTAAGTGCTCAGTGCTCCATGCCTAAAGTGACCAAATAGTGGTCATCTCAGTAGAAATAAATTTTAAGCAAATAAATAAATAAGGGTATTCTGTAGATGCATAACAAATTAGAAAATTATTTAAGTTGTGAGAAAAAGGAAGAGAGGCTTTAGGGATTTTAAAGAATGTGAGAAAAAGGTTTATGCATTTGTGATCAAATATGGTTTGGACACTAGGAGTAGATGATGGCTTAGATGTTTACAATTTACCCTCCCTAAAAAATCACTAACATAAGCACTCTAGGTGTAGATACAAGAGAGAGAGAGAGACTTTAGTGGGCATAAGAACTCAAATTAAAGACTATTTATATACATATATATATATAAATAAAAATAAAAATAAAAAAACTCAAATTAAAGACCTCTTTGGTAATACAATTTCTAAAATTATAAGTATGATTCCCAAATAAACTAAACTAGAAGCCACTGTATTATACACCTCAATTTATATCTCTCCATGTTAAAGGAAGTTATTGACTTTTACATCTTTTTTTGTGTGAAGGAAACTTTTAAGCTCTTTGCATGGGTAGCCAAGTAACTTTTGCTACCTTATATCTTTATTTAGATGAAATATACTTTTATATTTTGGATCATTTTTCGATTAATTCTCTCTTCGCTATGCCATTTTATGATTTGAGTTTATTCCATGACCAGTAGCCTTTTATGTTTTTTTTGTTACAAATATGATGATCCCTCTCATAATAGTGGAAATTTGGAAGAATGGGAAGCCTCTTCACTACAAAGGGAGCACATTCCATAGAATTATTACCAACTTTATGATTCAAGTGATTTTACTTTTGGCGATGGCAGATGTGGAGTCTCAATAATTGATGTGAAGTTTGCCAATGAGAACTTTAAACTAAAGCACACCAAGTTAGACATGTTAAAGTCCTGCATACCAAAATTGTTTTCAATGCGAAATCATTCCAGAACTGTTTTCAATGTGAAATGTCTTCCAAAAGTTTGGTAATCAAATTTGTTTCACTTGGTTTTACAAAATTTTTTTGATTAGCTTTGACTTTGGGAACATTTTTTTTTCTATTTCAAACCAACCCAAATCTCCCTATATACCACTTCCTTTCCTTGGAGAAAGTCACACTCATAAGCTATTGATCAGTAAGTTATGTATATATATGTGTGTGTGTGAATCACGCTAACAAAATTGTAAAGCATGATATTACTAAGAATAATATCCTCCTAACATGAAGTTGAATCTAAATAAATTAGAGTTTTTTCTTTTTCTTTTAATTGTTTCAATTATTGTAAAAAATGTAGGAAATGCAGGGTATTTAAAAAGAGAATTTATGATTTTGCTTATATGACAAAAACCTTGTAGTTCTGCTTTTGAATCTTTCAATTATTAATGCTCGGTTGAATTGTAATTCTATTTAGAATTTTATGCATTAATTTTATTTCATATATGTTCACTTCATAGAAATAACATTATCTCATGCCGATATTATTTGATGATGTGCAATGTTTTAAGATGTCAAAATCCAAGAAAGTCTTAAGTCCTTTTTCTTTTTCTTTTTTCTGCATAGTAAAAGTACACAACTACGAAAGGCAAAACCGACACATATTCATTTTAATGAGTACGAGTTTTGTGCATTGAGTACGACGTTTAATGAGCAAGACGCTAAAGTTGTAACAGTGGCGGAGCCAAGATTTTAGTTTAGGGAGGCAAGGTTAACAAAATAATAATAAAGAACCTAAAATTATTTATCGATATTAATAATAAAATTATAAATAAAAATAATTGTCATACAAAATCTATTAAAATTTAAACAATTGTAAAATAAATAACAATTGTAAAACATCCCTGACAATCAATCATCAAAGTAAGAGATTAATATATACATACATAAAGTTTAGACAATGAATTTGACTCCTCAAAATAAATTGAGAAAAATAAATTTTAACTTTTCTTTCTGTGTTCTTATAATTATTTAAAACTAGTATGTAGCCCGTACTACAGCACGGGAATGGATATATTATTAATCATGAGTTTATTCATGTTTAAAATGCTCAGTTAAGTCTAAATTCATATTATTAATCAGAAAATTTCATTAACAAAACTTGGCAGTATATATATTTTATATTAATAAACTCGTATATATTGTATTTTGGTATTACCGCACGGGAATGGTTAATTATAGTGATACTATTGGTCAATTTCTTTTTTGTCTTTTTGGGTTTATCACAAGGAGGATAGAATTAGATAAAACAATAAAAATATATATTGCATTTTATTATTTAAGTGATGCTATTGGACATTTTTAAAGCAAACTAAATGTAAAACTTAAAGCAATGGGAAACAAACTATTTTCCCTAAGTTAATTCTTTTCATTCCTCATAAATATTTAGATTCATGATTTTTTAAAATTTGTACTTTCATCAAGCCACTAAACCGCATGATGAAAAAGAAATAGGAATAATAATGAAGTCTATATTGTCATCAATCAAATACAATTAGTTCATATTAATCTTCTCCAAAAATTGCTAAATCCATCAACACCTTTGGCTTTGGAACTGAACAATGTAGTCAGTGAACCATCCAAAACCCCATGAACCATGGCTACCCCTTCCCTTTTTCTTGCCAGCAAACTCAAAGCAGAGTCTCTAGCAAATGCAAAACTCAAATCTTTGGCTATATCTTATGCCCTTCCTGTTGGAACCCCATATATCGTTCGAAAATCAATGTTACCACCAGTAGGATTACAAAGGGAGTCATCATAAGCATATTCAAAGGGATTTTGAAGTGAAACTTCAATTAGAATATGCTAAACTAATTAATGTAGGGGCCTTTTTTTGTATTGTGCGTTGGGCTGGGCTGCCTCTTGCGGTGATGGGTCCGAGTATTCTGAGTACGAGAGTTGAGACCGGCCCAACTGTAACTCACTTTGGGCCGCCTTGTGCGCAAACTTGGCCTTGTCTGCCAGGAGAGTACTTATGGCAGGCAGAGCTGTTTTTTAAATAAGTCATGGAAAACAGATATAATAACAACAAAAAACAGGATATAGTGATCTTTCCTTGATGGAAAATAACCAAGTAATCTCTATTTTTTATGACAATCACAGTAATGATAATAGCTTTACAAAAGAAGTGAAAGATTAAGTGACAATATGAATTAATCAAAGAAATAATATTAAGTCAAGTTTGGGTTCATAGTGGCAAAGACCAAAGAGGAAGAACGCCTCCTCTCAATGAAACTAATCTCCCAGGAAAATATCCTGCCATGGGGATTAATGACTTTGAAGGAATCGGACCTAAATGATTAGTGCCCAAAGGAATCCCTGTTGTTTAATTGTCTCCAAGAGAGTGGGATTTCGAGGGCGAGAGAAGGGAACCGACCTACTGGTGCATGCCCATTATATTATCTTTTCCTTTTTGTTTTCTGTTTTCTCTCTTATCTTTTCTTCTTTCCTTTCTTTTTCTTTTGTTTTCCTTTCACTTCGTGATACCTCTGTTTTTTGATCCCCTTTACAGGGCACGACAAGGGTCCTTTTATAGGGCCTGCCGTGATCGGATTTTACCACTTTACCCCTTAACCGCCTTTGTCTGGTCTGGGTGTACTTGCCGACCACCCAGGAGCTCGTCTTTACCCTCGCCAGACAAAGGCAGGTTTGTGTTGTTTGTTAGTCCACCGTGGTACCCTCTCTTGCCATGGCGTAAATGCTTTTTCTCTCTTTCCATGGCATGCACCCAATGGTCCCCCCCTCAACGTTGCCTCTTTTGGGCGGTCTGTCATCCCAGTATGACGTACCTCCCAAAAGGGCTTGGGCAGGAACTGCAGAATAGATCTTTTCCCCTCTCCCCACCACCAAACCACACCCCCTTACCTTTTACCTCTGACCCATGGCCCCACCACGTCCCATATTGGCTGGGTATAGGCTGGTGGTGCCTGGGCCTTGTGTGTGCCTTTCTGTTATGTATGTTCAAAATCTGCCTGCTACTAATGCGTTTGCCGAGGTCTGGAGCTTTGTCTGCACAGTCTGCCGCGCTTCTTTGTTCTTTTACGTGGGCCGTTTGCATAATTCACTGTTCTCTGTTGGGCTTCGTTTAATACTGGGTTTTACATTTCTCTTGGCCTATTTCTTGATTGCCATCATGTCCAGCTATATTATTCTGTCATTCCTACCGTAATGACTTGGTCCTGCTGGTCTTCTTTTAGACCTACCGTTTACTCTCTTCTCCAAATAGTTTTGCAAGGCCATGTGCTTTCTTTCTTAGGGGCTCCTGTGTCCCCTTGGGCATCATTGGCCCATTTACTTATTTTTGGGCATCCTCGGCCTATTTACTAACTTTGTGTTCTCATGGGCTTTTGCTTACTTCATTGGGCTTCTCTGGCCCAATTACTTCATACTCATTCTTGGGGTTTGTGGGCCTGCCAACAATCCCCTACTCTCTTTGCTTACATCACTTTGAGCCTGCCACGGTTTATTCTTACTTTTTCACCTCATATACAGCCCATGGGTTTGTTATTCTCTCTTTCCGGGCCCTTCGAGCCCACTTGCTTCTTTTTCTGGGCCTTTCGAGCCCACTTGCTTCCTCAAGGTCCATCTATTTATTTTATGGACCTGCGACTCATTATTCCTGCCACTTGGGCTTAATGGTTTTATTCTTTGCTTGCCACTTCTATTTGCTACCTGCGTTGCTGAGTTGGGCCTTCTTCTTGTTTTACAAAAATGACCCTCAACATTTAGCCCCCTGAACATATGAAGTGTTCTTGACTCCTTATATTCCAAAATATCCTACTTGTTTTCCTTCCTTCACCGTTTTCTTCTTTTCGAACGTCCATTCCCCTTTTACTCCAATCAAGTCCTCACGCCATGGCACTGGTGAAAACTTAAGCTTCTTCCCGCTGTAAAGGGAAAGGGGTCGTTTCAAATCCTCCGGTCGGACAAGAAGTAGAAGAAGAGGCCGTGTGCTCTGATTCGGAGGAGGCATGACGTGACCCAGACAGTGAGTGCGCCCCTCTGATCGATCATTGGTATAATATTAGTCCCTACTTCCCCAAGACTCCTGGTCATTATGTGTTGTTGCCGCCGGGCCGCGTGTGGCTCGCTCTCTGCCGGCGAAACCCTGATGTTTCTTGGGCTCCGGTGTCTTCCTCCATCTTCGATTTGGTCATTCGTCAAGGCGTTGCCCTTCCTGTACCCATCTATTTCGAGTTTGGGTCAGGCACTGCCTCGGGTTGGAAGGAGTGGGTTGATAGTGAGTTATCTAACACAGGTTTCATGGGGTTGCTTCAGAGGGCCAGTGTTCTAAAGGCCGTCGTCCTATCTCGAAGTCTTTCCAATTTCCGAGACCTCTATAACCTTCGTCATTTGGTTCACCGGTGGTGTGCCACCACTCACACATTCCTCTTCTCTTGCGGCGAACTCACAGTTACTCTTGAGGATGTGGCTAATCAATTGCTTTTGCTGATCCTTGGTGACGTTGATCCTGCCACCATTGAGCTTTCTCCGGAAGAAGAAGCTATTGAAGTGGAATTGAAAAAAAGGATGGCTGGAAATGCTAAGTTATCTTACTGGGTTAGTTCTTCTTCCAAATTTTTAGTTGTTGCCCGTCATGCGGCTTTCATTGCTTTTTGGCTTTGCAAGTTTATCTTTAGGTCCCATCCCTATTATGCCATAAAGCCTTTGTATTTTCGTTTGGCCATAAAAATATCTACGGGAGTGAGTCTGCCACTGGCCCCCATGTTTTTGGGGCATCTATATGTTCAACTGGATATCCTGCAGAGTGACGAGAGCCAAGCTGGCTCCTGCCACATAGTCACTTCCTCTGTACATAGCACCATCTTGCAGCAGTTATTATTCGAGCGTTGTGCCCAATATTTGGCAAAGTGTAGGCCTGTCAGATTTGCTAAAGAGAAGTACCAATCCTGTCCGCAGGTAATTACTGACTTCTACGGCAGATTCGAGTCTGATTTTCCTCTGGCTTTTCGTTGGTCCGGTTTGAAGCCTATCGATCATTCTGTTGTTGAGTCATTCGATGAAGGTATTGGTTTTTCCTAGAGAGCTTATAGACATTTGAGTTCTGGTTACACTTGTGTTGATTCTGCGATGGGTTCGTTTGTTGATACTGTTGGTACTACCACCCCTTTAGCTGGTTTTGATGAGATTGGTATCACCTATCTGGCAGCCACCAATGCCGGATGGCTGCCCTACTTAGCAGATGAAGGTGTTAGGTTCGTCCATTATCTTGCCAACCGGGTAAGGAGGTAGTTTTGGTTGGATCAGGACATCCCTGATGACCTTTCCTTTCTCGCAGAATTTCCTACTTCAGCTAGACCTTTTCTGCGGCACACCGCTTTTGATTTTTGGAGGCAGCATTTCAATGCGGTCACAGTTCCTGGCTCTCTAAGAGAGGGCCTTAGCACTCCTGCTATGCACGACTATTGGCAGGCTGTAATGACCTCATTCGAGCAAGAGTTGGTTGGTAGTCGCGGTTTCTCTCTCATACCTCTTGAGGGACTTAGCATGGTTGTCTCTCCCAATCCTCGGTTGCTCCTTCCTTCCAGGTCCGTATTGGCCTATGCCAGGAAACAGAGTCGATCCGCCATCTTTGAATGGGATGAGGAGAAGAAAGGATGGTATTGGCATACAGGTGATTACCCCCCAGGTTGGGAAAAGAAGGTTAAAGTAATAAACATCCCTGCATCAGCCAAGAAAGTTCCTGCCAAACTTAAATCTGACAGCAAGCTTAAGTCTGCCACTCCTCAGCCTCCCATAGGTGCTACTCCTGCCAGCAGAACACGAGGCAGTAAAAGGAAGACAACTACCCATCCTGCGCCTGCCGTTCAGCGAAGAGTATGTCACTAAAAAAAACTTTTCCTTTGCTTTGTCTTTCAAGTACACCTACATATACTTTTTTTTTTTTTTTACTTTTCCAGAATTCTGACATGCTTGCTGACTTCTTTCTTTGACTTTGTCTCTTATCCTCCTTTTCCTTTGCAGTTTAAGCACAAGGAGGATATGTCAGCTGCCCGTCCCATTATGCTCGAGGAACCTGAATTGGAGGTGCACTTACTCTTTCTCCTCTCTCTCTTTCTTTTTTTTTTCTTTTTCCATTCGCATGTGTCCAGTCTGCCATACGCTTTTGGTTACCTCCTTCACCCAAAAGGTTATTTTCTAATCTTCACATCTTCTTCTTCTTGTCTTTTAGGATGAGCCTGAGCCTCTTTCCATATATCGCCCTACTGCCGAGGAGCTTTCCGCCCCCATGGGCACACCTACGGAGGGCTCTCTTAGTGGGGCTGAGTTTGCAACACCTGCCCCCTCTGCAGCTACTCGTGGAGTTCCTACTGAGGCTACTATCTCTCCCACTGGACCGGTACCCATGGATGAGGGTACTCATACTGGGGAGGTTAGTGAGGTCACCCCTACTCCTGCCATGACACCATTTGTTCAAAGGGGAGCCACCCCTCCCACTATTACTCAGATCGAGGCTACTCTTGTTACACCTCTTGTCATTTCCACCGGTGATCCCTTTGCTGCTCTTTCTCAGGCTGTGAAGGACGGTTCTTTCCTGGTAGTTACTCCTTCTTCCATTCCAGTTTCTGCCACACGTGGGCCTGATGCTGACTTGTCCTCTGAGGAGTCCGAGGAAATTCTCGAGGATCCTGATGATGAGCCTGTCCTAGGGAGGAGGATTTCTGAATCTGAGGAAGAGGAGAGTGTTTCACCTGAGACAATGGGTATGTGCTTCCTTACTTCCTTTCTCTTCTTTCTTCGTTAAGTTCACCCTTCTCCTCTTTTTTTTTTTTTTTGCTAAGTTCACTCTTCCCCTTTATTTGCATGTCTATCTCTCTGTTTACAGAGACCTTTGAGGGGCTAGGAATTGTAGCAGACGTAAGGGTGTCTGCAGCGACTCCTCCTGCTACGCCCACAGTGTCCATTTCTGCTGCATCTTCTGTACCAGTTTCTACCATATTTACAGCATCTGTTTCTGCCGTCCCTTTTGTTCCGGCCTCTGTCTTCCCCACAGCCCCTATTACCGCTGGCTCTGGTAAATTTTCTTCTTCCTTCTTTCTTCCTTCACTTCTTCCTCGTAGGTCTATCTTTTTTTTTACCAAGGTTTCTCATTTCAAACCTTGTGCCCTTTTGACAGGTCCACCTTCTACGGTGCCTTCTTAGTTTGAAGTGGGCAATAGTTCCAGCACCATTCTAGATCCTGTTTGCGAGATTGCAGCCTTTTTTGCACGCTTTGACCAACCTGAAGTCAATGATTTTGGACCTGTAGATTTCTGGGGCTACGGACCTCCTTATATAGATTTCCATGGCTTCAGAATCCTTAAGGACTGCGCTTTTCGATTGGTGACGCTCTATAGTAACCGTGGGGATTTCATGCAGGGATTCCGACTTGGTCGCTCTGCTAGAGAGCATTTCTTGAAGATGTCGGGGAGTGTGCTGAACGATATTGAACACAATTTTGTTGACACTGTCTCCACCGAGAGGATCCTGCAGTGGAGGGCTGCGGTGCAGGAGCTCGTTAGTGTTGGTTTTGCTGTGGAGTTTATCTTAAACCACCTTCGAGAGATTGCCCGGGCTATTTTTATGAGGAGAGTCCAGCTTACTGTTGATGCTATTGACTCACGCCTCGAGATTCTGAGAAAGGAAGTGGCAGACTTGGAGGGCCGTCGTGAGCACTTTCTTTCTAGCATAGGCGGGTCCAGTCGTTTTGGAGATCAGCCACTCATTTCTGGACTTTATTGATGATGATGCAGTTTTTTCTTTGTTTTGTTGTTTCCTTCACCTTATTACTCTATTTAGTACATTATATTTCCTATAGTACCTATTCGGGCTAGTTTGCCATAGTTTGGGTTTGTAACTTATGATGTTACACTTATGATGCTACACTTATGATGCTACTGTTTTTTGCTTTTGCTATGACATATGATAATAAATACTTCGTGCTTTTCATTGCATCCTCATGAAAGCAAGTTACAAAATTTTGTCTTGTGACATAGTCACTGGAAAGACGAAAAACAAAGTAAAAGGAAACATAAGAGCTTTTTCAACAGAACAAAAGAAGGGGATAATCACATGGCTTTTCTTCTCAGGCATAGTAGCGTTTCAACCATTTCCCATTGATGAGATCCATTAAGTCCCTGCCATCCATCTGAGTCAAGCGGTAATATCCATTTGGATGTGCCTCTCTTATCACAAGAGGTCCTTCCCACTTCGGTGCAAACTTCGATGGTTTTGCCAGGCCTCTCCTAACATAATCTGCCACTTTAAGGACCAGTTGTCCTTTCGCAAACACTCTCTCTTTAGTCATCCTGCCGTAGGCCTCAGTAATTTTTTGCCTGTATCTGCGGTTGCGTTCTTGGGCTTTTTCTCTCTTTTCGTCAAGTCCTTCCAGATCTTCGCATCTTTCTGCCATAAAGACTTCTTCGTCTTTCTCTTTTTCTTGCATCTGCATGACTCTTAGGGACGGGGTCATTTTCTCTGCTGGACTCACCACCTCAGTTCCGTAGACCAAGGAAAAAGGTGAAAAACCTGTGGCTGACTTTGGTGATTTCCTGTAAGCCCAAAGAGCGTTTGGCAGGTGCATTGCCCATCCTCTTGTATACTCTTGGCTCATTTTATTGATAATTTTTATGAGAGTTTTGTTCGTTGCCTCTGCTTGCCCATTTCCTTGAGGGTAATACGACGATGACCGGTGATGCTTGACTTGGTAGAACTCTAGCATTTTCCTCACATCACTATTGACAAAAGGTATGCCGTTGTCACTGATGATCTTGAGGGGAACTCCAAACCTTACAATTATGTTTTCCTTGATAAAGTTTGCCACTGCTCCTCCTGTGGCTTTACGAAGTGGTACTGCCTCTGCCCACTTAGTAAAATATTCCGTAGCCACTAGTATCCATATGTATCCTCGCGACGGCGGATTCACTGGTCCAACCAAGTCAAGCCCCCAAGTGTGGAAGGGCCATGGTGTGACCATGCTATGCAAATTCTGCGGATGAGTGTGAATCAAATTGGCTTGTACTTGGCAACTGTGGCACCTTTTCACAAATTTTGCCGTATCCTTTTTCATGGTAGGCCAGTAGTAGCCCATTTGCAACAGGCATCTGTAAAACCTTTTCTTTCACTGGTGTTCTCCACACTCTCCTGAGTGTGCTTCTTTTACCATTTCTCTTGCCTCCTCAAGGCCCAAACACCTCAAGGGGTCTCCATCATACCCTTTTTTGAAAAGGACCATATGATGCAAAAATAACGTGTTGCTAACCTCCTGAGCTTATATTTTTCGCTGTGCTTTTGTGGCAGGATGCCTTCTGTCAGGTACTGTATAAATGGGCTTCTCCAGTCTTCGCTGACGAACACAGCATAACTTTCTTCTCTGTCTGCTGCAAGTTGGTAGTTCCCACACTGGGTTTGGACTTGGTCTGCATCTTTACCCATGGTTGGCCAATAAAAGCCTGCCCTTTGAAGTTTGCGGTAAAGGTTGACCTCTCCGCAGGATCTGCAAGTCTTCTTATGTACTTCTTTCAACTTTCTCTAGGCCCCCTTTTGCCCCACACATCTGGACAAGACTCCACCTGGCATCTTGCAGTACAGTTCTCCCTTCACCAGGACGTAGTCTTTGAGTATTTTTAGTTCCATGGCTTCTTCTTCTCCCGTCAAAGCTTCCCTCATGGGTATCCTCCAATCCCCTTTGCAGTGTTCCTCTTGGAACCTTTCTTTCAACATCTCAATTATGGATTCTTCTCTCTTGCTGACCTCTACTCTGGTGCTCCACCCTTCAAACATTATTTGCGAACCTAGTGCAGCCAATGCATCGGCAAACCGATTCTTGTTACTCAAAGCATGGGCCATTGCTCTGTACGGGGCTAAGCTGGGCTCTTTTAGGGAGAAACTCCCTTTGGTTTGGTAGACTACCAAGTTTGAATCACCCAGTACTCTCAAATGCTTAACTCCTATTTCAAGAGCTGTGGCCAGCCTAGTTAAGTAGGCTTCATATTCTACCATGTTGTTTGAACAGGGGAACTCCAACTTGAATGATAATGCTACTGCTTTATCTTCTTCATGGTACAAAACTACTCCAACCCCTCCAGACTGGGCGGTAGAAGACCCATCAAATTTCATTACCTATTGTTCTCTGAGCTCTTCTGCCATGGCTACTTCCCCCGGGACTTCGTTGTCCAGCGAAATTCTTCATCTCCTGAAAACTGTGCCAATAAGTCTGCTATAGCCTGACTTTTCACTGCTCTAGGCGCCCCCATTCTCAAGTTATACTGCGACAATTGTAACAACCACTGGGATATCTTGCTAGAGAGGATTGGCTGCTGTAGCAAAGCTTTGATGGCATGGGATTTGGTCATCAGCCATACTTCGTAGGCCAAGAAATAATGGTGTAATCTCTGTGAGGCATACACAATAGCCAAACATGCCCTTTTCGCCCTTGTGTAACGAGTTTCTACATCTTTTAGGGTGCGGCTGATGTAGTATACTGGTTACTCGACCCTGCCTCCATCTTCTTGGTCGATTAAGGCACCAATGGCATATGAATTGGTGGCCATGTAAAGTAGCAATGGTTTCTTGTGGATTGAGGCTTGTACTGTGGGGAGGTTCATCATGATCTGCTGCAGCCTCCTGAAGCCGTCTGCTACGCTTCTCCCCATTCAAAACTTTGTGAAAGCAGCAGTGATTGATGCCAACCTAGGGATGAATCTTCGGATATATGAGACTTTTCCTAAGAAGCTCTTTAGTTCCTTTACTGTGGCTGGAGGTCTCATAGTTGTAATGGCCGTGGCTTTGGCTGGGTCTACGTCTATTCCCCTGCTGTGTACCAGGAAACCCAAGAATTTCCCGGAGGATACTCCGAATGCGCACTTGAGAGGGTTCATTCTTAATTTGAAGACTCTACATCTTTCGAACACCCTTTTTAACACATGGAAGTGTTCCCTTTTCCTCTTTGACTTAACCACTATGTCATCCACATAGTCTTCTAACTCTTGATGCATCATATCGTGAAATATGGCCGTCATTGCTCGTTGATAAGTTGCGTCTGCATTTTTCAACCCGAAGGGCATCACAGTGTAGTGGAAGTTTTCCATGGGTGTTCTGAAAGTAGTTTTCTCCGTGTCCTTTGGTGCCATTCTGATTTGATTGTACCCACTGAAACCATCCATGAATGAGAACATGACACTTCCTGCCGCAGAATCTATCAATAGATCCATATTTGGCAATGGGAACTCGTTTTTTGAGCACGCTTTGTTGAGATCCCTGAAATCTACGCAACACCTTATCTGGCCATTCTTCTTCTTTACTGGTACTATGTTGGATAGCCAGCGGGGATGTTGAATAGGCTTAATGAATCCTGCGGCCAGCAACTTCTGCACTTCTTTGACTATCTGCCCTTCTATTTCTGTGTGAAATATCCTGGCAGGCTGAGCTACTGGCTTGGCCTGCGGGTCCACATTTAACGTATGTGCAACTAACCCAGGGTCTAGCCCTGGCATTTCACTGTAGTCCCATGCGAATACGTCTTTGAATTCTTCCAACAACCGTACCAACTCTGTTTTTTCCTTTTTTGTCAAACTTGCACTAATTGAGATAGGCCTCGGCCCTTGTGAAGCAGACCCCAGGTCAACTTCCTCCATTTCTTCTTCTGCCAAAACTTGTAACTCCTTTTCTGCCGCAACTCTTTCGCTTTCCTCCTTATCACTTTCTTCCTCTGAACTCTTGGACTCCGCAACACATCAAACTCTCGTGCTGCCCTTCATGGGTGGGACTCGTCTGTGTTTCAATCGCGGGCCCCACGCGCCTTCATAATTTGTATACGATTCTGCCATCAGGTCCTTGGATCCTGACACATTGGGGTGTGTCATCAGATCCTGCGGCGGGCGCTTCTTTCCCTTTCCTCTTTCTTCCCAACAATTCCCTTAGATCGGGTTCTGGGTCATTCTGGACATCTTCCCACCTAGGCACGAAGGTACCTCGTGGCTTTGATACTGAACTTTCCCCAGATGGAGCCCATTGGTCGTAGAACATAGTTTTTATTAAGTGGGCTTCTGCCTGCTCGAATGGCGAGGGGTTCGCGGCTATGCGTATCATCCTGCCATTCAATCTTCCTTTCACACATTGGTGATAGGTGGATAGGACCAGTCGGTGTTTGTGTAACCATGGCCTCCCCAAAAGCACGTGATAGGATACTTTTGTCTTCACCACATGAAACCGTGATAAAGAGGCTATGGGGCCTACTTTTAACCACAGCTGAATGTGGCTTGTTGTGTACTCACCCATTCCGCCGAACCCTGTCACTTCCATTGGACACCCTTGAATCTTCCTTTCTGAAATTCCTGCTGCTTGCAGAGTGCTCAATGGAATGAGATTCACAGAAGCACCTATATCTACCAAAGCTCTCTTTATGGGGATTTGATTTATGGACGCCGCCAAGTATAAAGGCCTCCTGTGATCTGGGTGTCCCACCTCTATATCTTCTTCACTAAAAGTGATTTCAGTTGACTCATGTAAAAGAGCCCTATCATCTGGTATTTCTGCCGATAGACATTCTATTCCTACACCGGAGGCAATGCTCACCAGAGCCTCCGTGGCTACCTATCTTTCCTTTGCTGTGAGTCCCAGCTAGTCGAACAAATTTTTGAACTTGGAACTCTGTTGCAAAGTGGTAATGGCCGCTGCAGGCAAGGCCAAGTTTTCTTCTTCGTCTTCTCTGGGATCTGCGCAAATTACCACCGCTGCTACTCCCTTCCCTTTGTGGTGTGGGAGTGGATTTCTTTGGACTTCCTGCTAGGACAGTTCTAGAGTCCCTTCCTTTATCTTGCAGTGCACTAGTCTGCGGAGTGCCCAACATTCTGTGGTAGAATGTTGGACATAATTGTGTAAACGACAAAAACGTGGGTCCCTCCGTTCCTCCTCTGTGGGCTACCTAGCAACCTGGTTAGGTTTGAAAATTCCATCTGCTATCCATTTGTCTAGCAGTACGTCTAGCTCTTTTGAGGTGCATGGTATTGGCAGGGGAGTATCGTACTCTCTCCCGTCGGTTTTTCTCCTCCGCTCACCGGTGGACACCGCCATGGCTTGTAGGGCGCTTCTTTTATTCGTGCTCGGCTTTACAGACTGGGCAGTTTTTCTCGCCTTTTGTAACAACTGCGTGAATTCGGAGATCTCGAGGTTTTCTAGGACTGCCCTGTACTCCTTGATCATATTCGTCATACACATCTCCACCAGCATCCTTTCTTCGCAATGGTCATAGCAGTAGAGTACTATGTCCCTAAATCTCTTGATGTACCATCAAGTTTTCACCATTCCTCTGTTTGGTCACTTGCAAAGTTGCAAGTGTCACCGTTTCATCTCCGTGAAAGTATTTGGTACAAAATACATCCACCATATCATCCCATGTTGGGATCGATCCTGGCTTTAGGCCGATGTACCAGCCATAGATGAACAGTGCAATACATTAAATGCACAATGCCAAAGCACTATAGTGACATAGCCGTTTTTTATATAGTTAATATATATATATATATATATATATATATATATATATATATGTAGGGGTGTTAGGCCTAAGAGTCCATATTTATGTATATATTGGGCCAGGGGCCCAATCCAAGGACGTTAAACAATCCGAGGACGGGTAAACACTTTCATAAGGAACCGTGTTAGTAAGTGAAGAGGTGAAATTCGGTTAAGGTCATCTAGAAGGGTGGTCCAATAACAAATCTCTCCTCGGCTGAGCAAAGCCGAGGTCAGAGGGTGTGGTTTGCCCTCAAGAGTAACATTCTGGATCATTCCATGAATGTGGATAAGTATCAGGAAGGAATAGGACAAAGAAAGGTCATGAAATATCTCAAGGGAAAGCTGTTACCACCGCATTAAATGCTCTAACAAACTCTCTGGCCGCATTGATGAGGAAGTGATATTTGAACAGTAACTTTCAGCCTTACAGCTACTACTTAAAGATTTTAGGAAGGTACTGATGGGACAAGGATCAACACCTATAATCTGATCTGCACGTGGAAGGTGGAGATGAAAGGGGAAGATAGTATAAAATGGAAGAGAGACTCTGAGAGTAGGTGATGGAGAAACTAAGAGAAAAACACTGTAGCCATCAAGAACTGACTTTGTAATCAAACTTGAAAGAAATATATAAGAAATAATCTCCTCGGACTATGTCGAGAATGATTTTCTTTAGATTAAATCAGTTTATCTTCCTTTTCTTGTCACCTAAATCCATTATACTTGTTGTTCAACTCGTTAAAGCCCAGTTTTCCAATCTACTCCTCTAAATTCATTGTATGGGCTTTTTGGGCCTAAGTTTATTCATCACTTGGGCTAGAGACCCAAATTGCGACCTTACAATTGGCGTCGTCTGTGGGGATTCTGGTGTGATAATGAGTCTAACGTTCAATTATGATAGGTTTAGGTCTGAACCAATAGGAAGATGGCATGTATCTTGTCATATGTAATGAACATGACTCAATTAATTGGTTGGGTTAAGTGAGTCATATGGATTGCACGTGACAAGGGCTAATGTCATCTTCCTATTGGTGGTTCGAGCCTAAGGCTCCAAACATGTCCAAACTTTGTCCTAGTTTATGGAAGGAAATTAGAGCAAAGTGGGATGCCTATGTCATGAATGTGCATTTTGAAGTTGGAGAAGGAGATGAGGTGCATTTCTTGCATGACAGGTGGAGTGGGGAGCACCTCTTGAAGGAGCAGACCTCGTCTTGCATGGTGGATGAGGACGAGTTGGTATTTGCCTATTTGGTGGGTGGTACCGGTGGGGGTGAGGTGCATTGAAATGTTCGGTTCGTTCAACCTTTCAAAAATTGGT
This sequence comes from Quercus aquifolioides, assembly GCA_019022515.1. NCBI lineage: Eukaryota > Viridiplantae > Streptophyta > Magnoliopsida > Fagales > Fagaceae > Quercus > Quercus aquifolioides. The sequence continues at coordinate 19,447,821 of CM032331.1, forward strand.
AATCATAGCCGGTTGAGCCTTTGCTGATTGTTGTATTCTAAGGTGCTAACTAGTGATTTCCGGATAGGATGCGATGTAGACTGCGTGGGAGTGGGGCGTTTGATGTAAGGTCTTTTTATGATGTGTTGCATGCCCATAGGGTGATTAATTTCCCATGGAGAGGTATTTGGTGTGCCAAGGCCCCAAAGGGGGTTGCTTTCTTTGTGTGGACCGCAGCTTGGGGGAGGATCCTGACCAATAATAATCTTTGAAAATGGGAAATTATATTGGTAGATTGGTGTTATTTGTGCAGAAAACGGGGGAAAAAGTGGATCATTTGCTTTGTTGTTTGCTTATGTGATGTGGAGTTATGTGTTTGGGCTTTTCATGGTTCAATGGGAGCCAAAAATTACTGGTTGGTTGGCGTAACTGATTTTGTAAATGCTCATTTGGGATGTTGAATTTAGCTCCCTTGTGCTTGATGTGGATATTGTGGAGGGAAGAGAATAGTTGCACCTTTGACGAACATGAACTTTTGGAATTTCAGCTGAAGACCTCCTTTATTAGAAAATTTAGAGATTGGTCCAGTGGAATGGGACTGAATTATATACTTACTGTAATAGAATTTATTGATTCACTTAGATTTGCATGTAATCTTTGATATATATTTTAGGTGACCTTGTGTTCTTTTACACGAGGTAGTTCTTCTGCAATAGAAATAGATTACTTATATATATATATATAAATGTAATATGTTACTCATTTTTCCTTCTGCATTTATGAGTTTTATTTTTATTATTTTAAGCAATTTCTTCTCAGTTAAATCTTAGCCTATGTAATTTCGTTGACAAAACTGTTTCTTCTTGCAAAATTTGTCGGCCTTATTACAATGTCAATATGACAGCTGTTCAAGTTGGTCAAGTTTTTTTAAATATTTCAATAGAGGTGTTTGAGTCAGGAGACAGAAAAGGGACAATAATTGACAGTGGTACAACCTTGGCCTATCTCCCAGAAATGGTTTATGATCCATTAGTAAGTAAGGTATGTCCATATGAATCATTTGTAGTGTACATGATATATTAGAGTTCAAGTTGGTTGAGTTCCGTATTTCAAGTTGCCCACTTGCACATTTTGAATCTTTGTTAGATCATCTCTCAACAGCCAGATATAAATGTTCAAACTGTTCACGATGAGTATACATGCTTCCAGTACTCCGAGAGGTATGCTGCATGTATATTGTTGTCATTTTGAGAACTCACTCTCATTGAAGGTTTATCCGCATGAGTATCTATTCCTCTTAGTAAGTATATCAAGCAAGTTAATAAAGCTGCTCTTCAGATATGTTTGTTTCTACATTTTACTTGCTTTCTTCTTGGTCTTCTCTTTCTATGTTGCTGTTCATTCTTATCTTTTTTGCTGGGTTGCCTGCCCCTTCTGCTCATTTTTAACCTTCTTGCCTCAATCTGTGACAAGTAATACTTCTTAATGCCTCAAAATTTAACTTTTGGAAATTAGAAAAAAAAAAAAAAGTTTAGATAAAATACACTTGTTTTTTCTGTGCTTTCAAGCTCTCTTAAATTGAAAATTAAAAACACCTCTTTGCTTGTTTTTAGTTTCCTTTGTAAATTGAGATGTGGAAACCGTTTCTGTTTTCTATTTGTTTTCAGTTACCAAACAAGTTTTCAAGTCTATAAAATAGAAAAGATCTTTTGAAAATAGAAAACTTGGAGAAAAAAACAGTTACTAAACATACTCTTACCTTTTGGAAAGTGATGATGCTTCAAAGCTCTTATTAAGTTTTAGATTGCTGATAGTACTCTATCTTAAGAAACTGCTCATGCTGCTTTCTGATGAGGAATTACATTTTATTGAGAAACCAACTGACATGTTTTAGTCTACATTGTACTAAAACAATGTCTTTTGATGTTCCCTCATAGAATGCTGCAAGAGGTCTTGCGGCAGATCTCTTCCACTCTCTCATATCTGATCGTAGGTTAATGTCTGAATGTTTTAAATTGACAGATTCAGGACACGCGCTGAATAAGATTAGAATCAAACCCTATTTATGAAAACATTATGGGTCCTCATCATTGAGGGCTACCAAAACTGATCCCTGGGATGTAAACCCCATACAAACTGTATTTGGACAATTGTGATGCTCGGAGTTCATCACAAGGGGCCAAAAGTAAATCAATGAATATGTTAATAAAATCTAGGATTCTTTATATATGCGAATAAGGATGTTGTTCTAATTTTATAAAAAAGGGGATAAGAATAGAGTTTATTGTTCGAGTCTTAAAAAAAAAAATGACAATTGATTCTCTGATGTACAAGGTCAAAACAGATTTTATCACTTTGGGCTTTTGTCTAAGCATAAGTAGATTTCAAGGTCATAATATAAATAATATTCTGGTAGGCACTTAATGCAAGCACATGGAATGTCATCCCTTTGTGCATCATGTGGTGTATTTGTAGAGAACGCGTTTGTTGTTTTGAAGATTGTGAGAAGACAACTTCGGAGTTGAAGCTACTACTATGGATGACCTTTTATTGTTGGCTAGCTGCTAGTGGCTGTTCTTTTTCAAACTTCTTAGAATTTCTTGATTCATGGTTTATTTCTTGTATACTTCCCATGCACATGGGTTGCGCCCCTTTTCACTCTTACTGAATCTATTTACTGACTTAAAAATTAAAAATGTAAATAATGTTAAATAACATGGGGAGTAATTATTTACTATACAGTGGAGGATTCTTTTTTTCCTCTGTAAAGAAAAAAATAATAATAAAGATATACAAATCTGTAGAGATTTTTTTTTTGGTGGGGTTGGGGTGTTGGGTGGGGGGCGGGGTGGGTTGCGCTGGCCCCTTTTGGCCTATGTGTTGGTAGAAAGCACTTAATGGCAGTACAAGAAGCCCTATTAACCATCAGTTTTTGCCAACCATCACTCCCATCTGGTTCACTCTAGATTTCTCTAGTATTTAAATTCTGGTTTTCACAATTATTATGTAAATGAAATGCAACCTACCTTGGGAGATTTCCTGCTTTTTTATCATTACTCTAGCCGATCTTGTATATGCTTGTAATTCTTGTCTTGTAGCATTTTTTATTTTCTGATTTCCCATTTTCTTAATTTCTGTTTCCTTTTAATCTACGTCAATCAGTTAGTTTACTATTGTGGATCTTTACAGGAAGGTTTATGGTGTATTGGTTGGCAAAACAGTGGGAGGCAATCGAGAGATAGGATGAACTTGACCCTTTTGGGAGGTATAGCCCAAATATTTGTTTATTTCAGTGGCTCCCTTTTGATTGGTCTAGGGCTTGGGGATTCACCTCTAGTAATTCACTCCCTCCCCTTAGCTCCCTTTTTTGTATTTAGTATCTTTTCTTTTTGTTTTTTATCATCTTTTTTTGTACCTTTTAACTTTGCCTTATGTTTTTTTGCGTGAGGTAGTATTTTTTGAATATACATCTCTATTACTTATTAAAAAAAAAAAAAAACTTGGCTAAGTACTTTTGCTGCATGATTGCCATAGAGCAATGGAATCTTTATTTTGCCATCTCTCACGTCTGGGGGTTTGACACTTTAATCTAAGTTTCATTATTAAAAGAGTGAAAACATTCCCCCTTTTCGTGAAAGTCAATTCCAATTGAACACTGGCAGGAACACAAGTATTGACTTTATGAAGCTCCACTGGCATGATCAATGGAAATATAATTTCTTGTTTTGTTTTTTTGTAGATCTAGTCCTTTCAAATAAGCTAGTGTTGTATGATCTTGAGAATCAAGTCATTGGATGGACTGAATATAACTGTAAGTTTCATGTGTTAGGCCTAGCAGCATATAGTCAGGCCCCTTATTGCTTGTTTTTGTGGAGACCCTTGAAGTCTTCTTAGTTCTTACACTTGTGAAATTTGCATGTAATGCATGACAATTTGTGATGTGAATTTTCATAACCTGTGGTCCACTTCTTTCACCGAAGCAAAGGGTAGGGGTGGTATTGTGTCAGGGAAGGTCTTAGCTTTTGAACTTGCATAGACGTTGGTTAACTTAGAACAGTTATTATTCGTGAAGTAGCTCTAATCATGAAGTAGCGGCCATGGATTTTCCGCAAGGAAGCACACGGCGCACCAGGTTGGGATTCGTGTGGACACGGCTGAATGCGCGTTCCCTGCTGATTTTTTTTTCTCTGCGGCCCAATGCAGTCCGAAATAGGACCTGATTCAGACCGTTATGGGCTGAAATAGTTATTAAAAAAAAAAAAAAAACGTAAAAGATGTGATCAAATCACACTGTTTTGTCGGCAAACTTTAAAGGAAACAAAACCCTACATTCATCTTAATTATCTCTCTCTCTCAGTCTCCTCTCTCTCTCTCATCCACGGCCTCTAGCTCTCCCTCCGTCTCTCCTTCGCCTCACTGACCCACGGCTCACTCTCCCAGCTCTCCATAAAATATCAAACCTCAAATCTCTGTAAAATCTCAAACTTTCGATCTTGTTTTCTAAATTCTGAACATCATGTAATGGTTATATATACAGTATTCACTTTATTATCTACTGACCACTATGGCTCTTAAATTGATATATGTTTATCATTATATATATAAAAAAAAAAATGCTTAGCAATATATAGAAAATAAAAATAAAAATATATTTAATAATTAATTAATAAACTTATCCCGCCGCATCTGCGTCTTATTCAAAAATTGCCGTGTCGCGGCACTGCACCCGCACCCACACCCGAACCCAAATTTGCACTTGTGCTTCCTAGATTTTCCATCACAGCTGTATTTTTTTTTTTTTTTTTGATAAGTACAAAACTTACTTGAAAATAAGGAAAACCAAAAATAAGGAACCAAAGCACACAGATAGTGAGATATGGAACCAGCAATACATCAAAACTATGGAGTATGGCAAGTATAACTATCAAGCAAATCAGTCAAAGAAACAACAGCAAAGACACCTGACGCATTTGTCCCACTTTAGCAATATCAGGAGGAAAGAAAGATTCAAGTCATTGGTTGATCTCTCATTTTCTTCAAAAGTATAAGATTTAAAGTTTTTTGTTTTTGTTTTTTCCATCCCTATGGCAGTCTATGAAGGGTTTTGTTGCTCTTCTGATGGGTGAAATTTGTGTTTTTAAAAGTCATTTATACTCAATAGTGTAATGTGATTAAAAAAAAAAATTTTGCAATATTGATTAGTGTATATTACAAAATGTACAATTTTTAGTTGTCATGTCTGATTCAGCCCTGGGTAATGTTACTGACATTAAAGCTCTCAAGCCCTGACTAGTGTAAAACTTTCTTATGAATTTAATCATTCTTGTAGCAATTTGTCACACACCTGTCTTTCTGAACATGCATTGAAATTGACCTGTATACAGAACTCTGAGAAAATTAATCCCCAAGTTAGCTTTGGGATTTAGTAACCAGACCTAAAGTTATTTCAACTTGACATGTTAATTCTTAGTTGTGAAAAGAAAAAAAATGTATAATTTCGTTTTATCTCAATGTTGCCTTTGCCTTAGTGCAACAGTAAGATTTTAAAATTTTTAAATCCAAGTGGACAGGTTTGATTCTGAAGAGTGGCTACTTTATGCAAAATTGATGTTAGGACAGGTTTTGGTGGAAGCAAAATTAGTTAGTGGTCTTTACTTTGTTGTTGCCTTTGTGGAATCCTAAGAAGTTCTGGCTTTTGTTGATTAATGATGGGATACAAATATTCATCCAATGATTTCTCTTGATGCAATATCAAGCGAAGCAAGCAATTATTTCATGAATTTGGTGGATTCAGGATCTATAGTCATCTGGTTTGCACAGTTCTTTGTTTACATGACAATCAAATCATGGTTAATAATTTCCTTGAACTAAACAAATTATTATTAGAATAATAGTTAAGGAATTAAATTCACCCCATCCTACCAGTGTGACGAGTGGTAATTTATCGTGATATCAAATTAGGTGATCTTGAATTCGAACCATGTTTCATGTGCCTCCCATTTAAAAATTATTTCATGTGTTGGGCCTCATGTATTGAAGGGTATTGAAGAGTTTGGGTCCAAACATGAAGGTCAAATGAGAATAATGGTAAAAGTGATTTAATTTACCATTTCTTGCAAGTTTAAGTTTTTGAGACTGATAATTTGTCAATTACATTGCATGAATTTCTAAACTCTAATCTTAGATGGAGCTCTAGAGTTCTATTATGCCAGACGAACTGGTTTTGGTTTTACACTTCACAATCTTATATGAAGAATGGTACCTCTGTTTTGTCTTGTGACCCTAAGTTTGAAGTTGGAAAGTTTGACAAAGTTCACTGTAAATTTGTCATAGTAATTATCAAGGAATTATAAAAAAAAACTGTCGCCGTCAAATTGCAAATGTTATAATGTTATTTTTTCTTTTTTGGTTTGTTGTTTGATTTTAGATTGATTTATTTCAGGCTCTTCAAACATTAAGGTGCTGGATGATCAAACTGGAACAATACATTTAGTAGGTTCCCACTATCTTGCTTCTGCTTGCAGTTTGAATATTCGATGGGCTATAGTTTTGTTGTTTCTAAGTATGTTGTTAGGTTTCAGCCAATAGAAAGTATCACTAGTTGATACATGAAAAACAAAATTTGAATATAAATAGAAAATAATAAGATTTATTGATAAGATTGTGCCCCCACATACTTTTCTCAGTTGTGTATCTATTTTCATGCCTGATGTGGAAACAAACTAGGATTTTTTTTTTTGGCTTTCAACGTCCAAAGTTGCGAGCTTCTTGCATTGCTTATGGCTGAGGTCTTTAACCCGATCCTAATCCCCTATTTCACGCCTTTCACATACACATCAGCTTTTCTCTCTCTCTCTCTCTTACCCTTTTCGATTACTCTAAAGTCTAAACGGTCTCTTTCTTTTCGCAAGTGGAATTTTGTAACAACTTGGAGGTTGGAACATTACTACCGTCACAGCACCCTACGCCACCCTATTATACAGAGAATTGAGTACGCTTTTTCTTAAAAAAATTTCAAAAGAACAAATTTTATTTTAGGGTCTGTTTGGATCAACTTATTTTATTGAAATTGAAATTTTTTTTACCGAAAGTATTATAAATAAAGGTAAAAATTAATTAAAATAGTATAATAAGACTCATGAATAATATAAAAAAGTGCAGTGAGACCCATAAATAGTAGCAAAAATAACCTGACAAAATTAAGCCATGCCAAATGCACACTTAGGGTCCGTTTGGATACAGTTTATTGTGCTGAAAATTGAAAACTAAAAACACTGTAGCAAAATAATTTTTAAATATGTTAATAATGCCGCGAGACCTATTTTTAATGAAAAAGTTGCTGAAAAGTGAGGTTTGTGGGTCCTGTGAATAGTTCACGGGACCCACTGACACTGCCATTTCAGACTAATGTGTGGACATTCAAAGTGCTAGTGGGTCCCGTGCACCGTGCACAGTGCATGGGACCCATTGGCAAGTTTGTGTTCCACGTGAAACCAACTTCTGGTAAAAATTAAAAAATAAAAAATAAAAAAAGAAGGAAACATGAAAACGCAAAACGCATACGTAAAAACATTAATTCCAAACGCATACTTAGTCTAATCTAAGTGTATATATGTTCAAAGTTTATTCTTGAAGACTTGAACTCCGACTCTTGCCTCTCATACCCCACAAACATTTATACTTGTAGAGTGACTATCATGCCAAATGTGTGCAGTAAATATGATTTTGGATCTTAATTTGGACGGATTCTAATTTGAACAAGTAGTTCATTTAAGGATTTTTATAATTTTTTTTATAATTAAAAAAAAAAAATCTCTTTTAACTTGTTATAACATTAGAACATTCACAACAAATAAGTATAGAGTTTTATTAACCAAATAAATGATCTATCAAGTTACCACATTTGCATTTGTTCGTGCATAAATTCTTATCTATTTTAGTATAATAACTTACTTTATCTATTTTACAGTATGTTTTATTAAAATATTATTTCTTTATCAATTTTTTTTATTATTCTCTCTATATGAATAAAGAAATATTAAAAAATAAATTTACATGTGAATATAATTGTGTAAATATTCACGGTTACTATAATGAAAATGTAAATATACACATTTAAAAATTAATGTGGATAGTTTTGATACTTTTTTTTTTTTTTTTTTTTTTGAGGGGGGATAGTTTTGAGACTTAAATGTGTAAATTTGACACATTTTTCTATTATACACACTAATATTTGTTGCTCTAGTTATAACTAGCTAAAAGTTTAAAAAAGTAAATTGGATAGGTATAAAATTTTATTAACCAAAGTACATGCTCTACCAAGTTATCATATAAGTTATAACTATCCTCTCTCTCTCTCTCTCTCTCTCTCTATATATATATATATATATATATATATCACCTTGTGAAAAAAGAGAATTATTTTTTGGATAAATACGATCAGATTGATTTAAATATATGATGTCCAATGACTCCATTGTCCACTCTATAATTAAAAAACAAATTAATGAAAAGTGAGCTATTAAATTAGAAATACAAAACTTAGGTATAATACTTTAATAGATATTGTTTTTTAGATTCTTCTATTAAAATTCAGTTATATAGATTTTTTTTTATTAGATGAATGTGTATTTTAAGTTAAGTAACTACATGACTGAATTTAAAAAAAAAAAACTAAAAAATAATACCTAAATATTGTAACTAAATTTTACTCTAGAGTATAAAATTAGTAAATTTTAACAGTCATTTGGTCAAAAATTTTGGAGAGACTGGCAAATAAAATTTGATATAATAACATGAAATAAAGTGTAAATGCCTTTTTGTTTTCTATAAATGTCTCAGAAATAGTCAGATCTTTTTGTTTTATAGGAAGGTCACAGCTGCCATGAATTGCTGTTATCCTAGCTAGCTTTATAATATAATTAGGAATTACTTAAGTCAGTCTGACCTGTTAATTTATCTGATATTGACATACAGAGCATCATTATTCTGTACCTATCCTAAATGGAATAGGACCAAGGAAAACTCACATACCACACGAGACGAGATTCTAGAGTATGGACTACTAGGGTTATTTTAGTCATTTGCGCGAGACAAAAAGAAAGCGGATTTTGGGGGGCGGTGCAAAAGTGGGCAAATAGAGTAAAAGCACATCCCGAAAACACGTGTGTATCATGTTATCCCACAGCAATTTCTGTTCTTATCCATCTGTTAAACTGTTAGGCAGGTTTTAAATAAATAAATTATTTCTATTAAAAAAAATATGTAAGGCTAAAGTTCAGATTAGGCCCTTTAAATTTATATCAATTGCAATTTTCATCCTTAAATTTGATTTGATTTTTTTTTTTTGGGTCAATTTCTTAAGAAAAGTTTACATTTGTTGTCAAGGTAGTTCTTATATTTACTACGGTTTTGTCTATTCATTTTTTTGATGGGAAGACTAAAAATTTTATTGAGCACTAGATGAAACAGTTACATCACGGGTAAGAGCTTGCTCTAAAAGGCAAGGAGTCTCTTGAACCCAGGTAATAAAATCTACTATGCCACATGCATATTTGGCTAATAAATGGGCTGGTTGGTTGCCTTGTCTCCTAACGTGAGAATACATTACACCTTGGAACTCCCTACACATTTCCTGCATACCTTGTACGACAGCAGCCACAGAAGATGGTGGGGTGGCTGATTCACATAAAGCTTGATGGATAATGAGTGAGTCTCCTTCGATAATGAAGTTGTGAATACCTATCTCTCTTGCAAACATCAGTCCTTGCTCATACGCCATTGCCTCTGCCTCCACAGCGCCCAATGGTACCGGTATCTTCTTACTCATTGCCGCTTCGAGCCTACCCTTCTCATCTCTTATGATCACACCAACACCCACTGCTTTTTGATTCGCAAAAACTGCACCATCGATGTTAATTTTGAAAACATTCTCTGGAGGCGGGGTCCACGACCTTCGTCCATCAGCCACTGTAGTTTTGCAAACCACATTCTCAGCTTCTGCCTTATATTCCTCCATATACTGGGAAGCCCAGCGAACCAACTCCGCCCCACTCCTACGCTTCCCTCCATGCTGAGTCTCATTTCGATTATGACACATGGCCCACGAGATGCAGACAACCTTTGCTACCTCGTCGACGGCACTTCGGTCCTCTGTCAACATGTACCACAGTAGGTCTTGAAATGATTGCACCCTTTCTTGGTTCAACCTCGTGACTACTTTTGAACAAGCCCATACCTCACGAGCTCTTGGGCACGTCCAGAACATATGGCCCTTTGTTTCAGCCTCTAAACTGCATTCCATGCAAAGCTGATCGTTAACCACCTTTCTACGCATGAGGTTGACTTTAGATGGGAGGATGTCTCTGCATGCCCGCCATGCAAAGTGGCGGACTTTGTGTGCTAGAGGTAGGTTCCATATTTGCTTCCAAAACCAGCGCATATTACTCTGATCGGAGCTTACACCTTGGTCTGCATGTTTAGAAAGTCGCATGGCCACTCCGTAGGCACTTTTAATAGTAAACTTGCCGTTTGAAGTTTCTGCCCATATAAGTTTGTCTGCCGGAAGCCGGGAGCTTATCGGAATCCCTTTGATCACCTCTGCTTCGTAAGGAAGAAACAGAGCATCAAGAACGTCTACTTTCCAACTTGCTAAGTTCAGGTCAATCAACTCACTGACCCTTGTGTCGTGGTGTAGAAATTGTCTTGGTGAAGCAACTTTGTATGTGGTTGATGAAGGCAACCATTTATCTCCCCATATACGAATGTTGCTTTCGTTGCCCACTCTCCACCGTACCCCCTTCCTAACCACATTTTGAGCAGACATGATGCTGCGCCAAGTAAAAGAAGGGTTTTTTTCCAAGGGAAGCCTCAATGAACTCACACTGTGGAAAATACTTCGCTTTGAGGACCTGATACACCAAGGAATTTTGGTTGGTTTGTAACCTCCAACCTTGTTTGGCTAGGAGAGCCAAATTAAATGGTTTAAGCTGCTTGAACCCCATACCACCATTACATTTTGGCTCACACATCTTCTCCCAGCTAAGCCAAGCTATCTTCCTTACACCCTCCTTTTGCCCCCACCAAAAGTTCCTTATCATGCTTGTCAACTCATCACAAAGTGCATCCGGTAATTTAAAGCAACTCATGGTTTTGTCTATTCAGTTGGCAAGAATTGGAGACAAGATTTCAAAACTTGCAAGAACTTCTACTAAAATTTAGGTGATTAGATGACTAATCAGTGTAATGGCAAGTTTTTTAAATAAACTTGGGAGCTTTTTTGAGTAATTAATATAACATATAAATGCATACTTTAATTCAAAAGGCCAAAGTTTAATGAGTATGTGCTCAATTATGTGATATTAACTACTCATTTTTCTCATCATTATTTAATGTGGAACTCCACTCACATGAGTAACCAAACAATAATGAATATGGTTTAACTATTTGACTTTGTTCATAGAAGGAATAAGATTTGGTGATATCTCAATTTAGAGGACTTTTTAAGATTGATGTGATTATCGAAGATAATGCTAGTTGTAATTATCGATGATAGGAAGAAGGTTACATCCTGACCAAAGTTATAAGTTATCAAGTACGAAATGGCCTTCATTGACTCAAATTTGTTATGGGGAGTCAAGCATAGACCTCGACATCAATACTAAGAAAACTGATAACTACAAGTGCACTTCTCCATTATATCATCTTTTATTCTTAATAATAAAACATTACCATTCCTATCGTAATTTCCATTTGATTTGCCAAACATGTATACTGTGGAATTTATTTGTAGAATATAACCTATATTTACCACTCTCCATTGAATATATAGAAACAGATTAGCAAGGCTTGTAATAAAGTGCAATATATTGAAGCGTTGTATAGTCCAGTAGATTCGGATCCAAACTTTGTTATGCACCCTGCATTGCAATCTCCCGGCAAGCAATCCGATCCAGGATTGATTACAAATTAGCTCACTTGTCACAATTTAGCATCCACCACCATGGGCTTTCTGCCTATAATTATAATTGAATATAATTTAATTAAAATATAATTCTTATAATCAAACAATCTTATCATAGTTGGTTTGTTATCACATAATCTTAACAACTTGAGATAAATGTCAAGAGGTGTGTAACCTGTTGATATTACATGGTGTTCCTTATAAGGAGAACCAGATTTCGAATCTTCATCTTCCACTTATAACAAGGACAAAATTGGGAAATGCCCCGTTTGAGCAAAAAAAGCAGCATTATGCCCTTTTTTCCAAACTAAGAGCATCCGTAGCAGATGTTGCAAAAATTATGTCATTTTGCCACACCAAAAGTCTACTTTATTATTTTACCACATCATTTTACAATATCCCATTTATCAGATATTCTATATTTTTACCACTTCATTTAAATATTATTTTTTAATTCTCTCTTTATCATTTGTTCCTAACGGTAATATTTGTTCCTAAACAATCATATTTTCAAATTTTCTTATTCTAACAGTAACATTTTGTTTCTCAAAAAAAAAAAAAAAAAAAAAAAAAAAAGAAAAAGAGAGAAGAAGGCACATCCAAATATTCAAAAGCCATCACCTTCATAATCCTTATACTGAGACACCCTGTCAACCTGTCAAGTTGAAGTTGTTTCAACTGAACTAAGTTGATGAACAACTATGCTCAACATTCTTTTAAATGCAAAAGAAAGAATCTTGACATTGAAAATTAGCCTGATTTATTCATTTCAGAGGCAGGGTTAATTATTCAAGAATAAGAAGAGCGAGATGAAGAGCAAAGAAAGTGGAGTCAGTATCTCCAAAAGAAAGGCTTTGGAGATTCATGGAACAGTAAGAAAATGTTCATCTCTAAGATAGGCTAGATGGTTTTAACTTTTTAAGTTGTGTTGTAGGCAAGAAATTTGAAGCCCCCTACCCAACAATCTTTGTAGTCCACTCTGATTTCAATGGGTAACACACACTGGATGCCAACAGCGTAGTAGGCTAGCCAACTATTTCAAGAGTCTGGTGTGTGGTTAACACCAAAACATGCTAGTTAAAGTCAGTGGAACTTGTACTCTAGTCTTGGTAGAAATTGCAGCCCTACAGTGTGAGAAAAAAGTTTGTGGTGTTGACAACCTCTCAAAGTGAAAACCTCAAAAAGACTTTAGAAAGAACAATACACTTTGTTCATGAAGATAGTGCACACGGACATAAAGTCTGCAGAAAATATATCATAACTAGCAATCACGACATGCAGAAATCTAATCCAATGTTTGACTTGACAAAACTATCAATTCTACAATAAGTTATTTTGGGGTGCAAAGATTGGAACTTAACAGATCCGTATTGAAGATTAGGCATCAAAGACAACAAATCTACAGCACACATGGATTCAATCAATGGAACAAGTACATCCAAAATGGATGGCATCATCCAACTTTATATTTCAATTTTTCAGATCCATAATCCTCATATAACATAAGAAAGATTCTTTATATTTCAATTTTCAAGATCATATAACATAAGAAAGATTGTGCATATATTAAAGACAGATATTAATAAAAGATTTCATATTGATTTCTTGTTCCCTAATTCAAAGGTGAAATGATAAGTCTAAAGCTCTACCATTTAGTAGAGATAGAAACAGTAATGCAATAACTCTCGTGCATATCTGCTCACATCTTCGAAGGCTTGGGAAAAATGTCAGGAGTGAATTTCTGTGCTGCACTCAGACTACACTTGATTTTCATTGGACCCCTGCATTCATTACATATCACAAAACAATGTAAATATAGACAAACGGCAACAAAAATGTAGCAAATAGAATTACTGTTTGTTTGGTTTAGCTGATTTTCATCTGGGAATGCAGAGCTGTACTTTTGCCCAGCTTATTTTTAGGCAAAATAAAACCTAGTTTGATAATAATGTGTAACAACAACAAGAAAACCTTAATCCCAAATTGTAGGATCAACTATGGATCCTCAATAGATTAGTCGTGATCAGCCATTTGTATTCTTTTCCATCAAGGTGTATGAAATACTAAAAATAAAATATTGATGAATTATAGTTCTAAGTTCTTCCATTATTACCACAACTCAACTCAAGACCCAGATAGCAAAAACCCCATTCAGCTAAGAATAAGACATCGAGTTCATCGTTTCATATATCTAGAAACCCAAAAAAAAAAAAAAAAAGCTAACAATTTATAAATAAAGCAAACAAACAAACAAAAAAACAGGGAAATTAAGTCAAAATAACCTAAAAACCTAATTGGCAGACGGATAACCAAACAAATCACTTCATCATTCAAAACCCACAATTTTTTCAGATTCATTCAAACAAAAGCCCAGCAAATCTAGAGCAAAAATAGAAGCATGCTTCAGTTTTTCAAATTGAGAAGTAAAAAAATTGGGCTTACATTACTTCCTTTCCAGCGAATCGGCGATCTGAGAACAGCGATCGGCGACTCAGCAACTCTAAGATAGAACAGAGAGGAAATCGGCAACTCGGAGAAAAATGGAACAGCGAAACGGCAGCGTCAGTGCATTGAACAGAGAGGATAGAGCGAATCGGTGGGGAAAGGGAAGAAGAAAGAGTATGGGAGAGTGGAGATGGAGGCGATGAATAGCTGAAGGAGAAGAAGAAAGAGATATGTGAGAGAGTGGAGATGGAGGCAGTGAGCTGAAGGAGAAGATGAAAGAGATATGAGAGAGAAAAGAGGAATAAAAAAGAATAAATACATATGCCACGCCGGTTCCGTACAGTGGCAAATATATGATGGTACTGTAGCATGTTGCAAAAAATATGAGATATGGCACATCTGATAAATTGAGTTAAATGGTGTTTGGTGTGCCAAATGTGCCAAATATTTAGCATTTGGCACATATGGCACAGCTGATAAAGATGCTCTAAATAGGGAAATGCCCCTCTTTTGTAACTCGATTTTCTCAAAATCGAGTTATAAAAAAAAAATATTCTGGAGCCCTACAGCGGCGTTTTTAAGGACCTATAGTGACATTTTCAGGACCTATAGTGACGTTTTGTAACTCGACTTCCATAAAATCGAGTTATAGGCAATTTTTTTAATTTTTTTTTACCTATAACTCGATTTCATATAAATCGAGTTAAAAAACGCCACTATAGGTCCTAAAAACGTCACTATAGGCTCCTAAAAAACGCCGCTATAGGGCCTAAATCGATTTTGAGAAACTCGATTTTCAAAAGAGGGGCATTTCCCTATTTAGTTTGGAAAAGAGGGCATAATGCTACTTTTTTTGCTCAAACGGGGCATTTCCCAATTTTGTCCCTTATAACAAATACGCACACACACATATATACTATTGTGAATAAAAATGGTTGGGCATTCTCTTTGTGTGTGTGTGTGTGAGAGAGAGAGAGAGAGAGAGAGATGCAAATTTTTATTGTTCATGTTAAGTATTTTAATTTTTATCAACTCCTGATAAAGTTTTTAGGGGTTTTCTTTTTTGTGGTTGTACTTTTTAATATACCATATTTACAAAGAGGAATAATATTAAACTTATGATACTCTTTGTCAAAAATTAAAAAAGTGTTTCAAAGATTTTTTTTTTTTTTTTTTTTTAAAGTTTTTTGAGAGAGTTTCAACCTATGTTGTCCACTCATGATGATAGTTTTTTATTATCAAACCAAGATACCAATCAGTTTTTGGTACAGACGGAGATTAAACTCTAGATCTTTTATATAACAATTAGAGATTTTACTAATTGAGTTAATTGGAACCCACTGTTTCAAAAATTTTGGATTGATTGCGATGTGCACATATTGAACGTAATGTTATGAGAAAAGAAAGGGTTATCCTTATTTAGTTCATTGTCTAAAATCAGCAGCTTTAAAAAGCCATAAACTAAAAGGCGAAAAAAAAAAAAAACACCTTTCTAGTTACTATATTTTATTTAACCCTATTTTAAAATTGGTTTTCAAGATTTTACAGGTTTCATTTAGATCTTTATATTTTTAATTTTGCTATCATTTTGGCTTTTTAATTTTGTTATTATTTTGGTCCCCACTGCCATTCCACTTACAAAAAATGCCTAAATGGCTAATCAACTGCATTGTTAGTTTAAAAATAGACTTTTCCGCAAGTGATATGATGGTTGGGATAAGAAAAAAAAATGAAAGTTATGAAAACTTGAAGACCAAATAAAAAATAGAGACAATATATTAGTAGCAAATAGGTGTTTTGCCTTGATTAAAATTATACTATCTAATATTTATAAGGTGATATAATTTTCTTATAGCCACAATTATACATAGGAACAAAAGGTGAGAAATTGTAAGGAGATATGATGGTCCTATAAAATTAAAAAGGTAAAGAGATATGATGGTCGATTTTTAAATAATAGAAAATATCTAACTTATATGTAAACTAACAAAGTAGAAGAGCATGAAGTTTTGAATGACAAGCGTACCAATAGTAATGAAGAGAATAAGCAAATAAAGGATATATGTAGAAAAAGGGAGTCAATTTTGTACTGGAGGCTATTTAAGTTTGGCCAGGGAAACAAAATATTTCGGCATCGGTTGATACCGATGTACCGTTTTAGGATTACTGCTATTTATATATTTCTATACATTAATATATATTTGTATTATTTATGTAAGTATGTATTGTTTTAGGATTATTGCTATTTATATATTTCTATACATAAATATATATTTGTATTATTTATGTAAGTATAAATTTATTAATTTTTATGTTTATCAACATAAAATTTAAAATCTACATATTTTATAAGCCTACATATTAGCTTAATTACATTAACCAATATATTAGATTAAATAAATATATAGAGACATAACATGAATATATGACAAGAATAAATTTTGTTTGATTGGATTTTTCAATTGGTGAAATGTGCCATAAAGTATTATAAGATTAGATTCTTTCATTTATGTTTTGTCCAAATATTATATTCAATACTTATGACATTTCCTTCTCAAAAAAAAAAAAAAAAAAAAATACTTATGACATTTAATATAGTAACTATATGGGGCAAAAATACAGGGTCCAAAAAGGAATTGGGCTTGGATCAAGGTCCAATATATTTTAATTTATAAAGATGAGATTTTGGATCAACGGTTGAACTTTTTACAACTATTCTTTATTGGGGACCTTCTCAAAAAAAAAAAAAAAAAGTCTTTACTAGGGAAATGCCTGATTGTGAATTATGGTTTTTTTAATTTACAAAAGAACTTGTATTTTGATCTTCTTCACACACATCATATCTCTATTTCTAAATCACATACTATGTATCTCATGAACTATAAAATAATGTCCAAATATTCATGAATATTTGATACTATTGTGACATGAATATTTGGACATTTTTTTTTCTATCAAAAAGAAAAAAAAAAAGTCCAAATATTCATGTCACAATAGTGTCAAAAATAAAAAAGAAAATTATTATTCAATAGATAACGTCAAACAATAGGATTTTAGGGCACAAATCCTAACATTGGTTTAGTTTTTCCATTACATCTTCTTTTATTCTCAGTAATAAAATTACCATTTCTATCATAATTTCTATTTATTTGACCAAACATATTCATTTTTTGAATTTATTAGTAAAATATAACCTATATTTAGCACTCTCCGCTAAATATATAGAAACAGATTAGCAAGGCTTGTAACAAGTGCAAAATATTGAAGCGTTGCATAGTCCAGTAGATCCGAATCCGAACTTTGTTATACACTCTGCGTTGCAGTCTCTTGGCAAGCAATCCGATCCAGGACTGAATATGAATTGGCCCTAATGGAAATTTAGACCCCTTAAACAACCAGATTGCATAGCCTAGATTAATTAGCCAAGTTGTTACTTAGTCAAATTAAGCAATTCTAGGTTAAAACAATCAAATAATCATATCATGTATATAAAACAAATAAAGCAGCGGAAATAATAAAGAACACAAGATATGATCACCCAGGAAACCACACGGTAAAAACCTGGGGAGGATTTGACCCACCGATCCTCAAGGCAAACCAGAATTCACTATGAAAGAATTGAAGTTCTTACAGAAGGACTACAAGCTCCCCGCTCGACTTCCTAATGCTACCCACCAGTACGAACTTCCTGACACGACCACGCGCAGGCTCCGAATCCACGGACTACTTCTTTCTTGAATTCCTCAATCAGCTACAAGCTCCCCGCTTGCTTTTCTTTTAAGTTCCAATGGTTGCAACTATGTTGATCATCAAGATATTGACAACCCTAAGTTTATGTGAAGGAAAGCTCCTCAAAGATCTCACAAGAGATTCACATAAACAGCAAATATGAGCAACAAAGACCTAGAGAGGTTTGGGTACAAAACCCTAATAAAAGGAGGCACAAGAGGCACTCTAATCTCACTCTCCAAAAGTCCCAAAAACGTTCTAGGGTTTTCCTTATATATATGAGTGTTTTACTTGAACTCCAAGACGTTTAAATAGAGTTTGGGCTGAGCTGGAACTCTGCAGAAAACGCATCTGACCCGAGATTCGATCGATCGAGCCTAAGCTTCGATCGATCGAGCCAGGCCGAAATGCTCCAGTACATCTGCAGCCACTCGATTCCAACTTTACAATATTTAATCAACTTTGAGCAAGCCTAAACAAGACTAAACATATTGTTTTGATCATGGTTTGCCAATATTACACATTAGAGTTCTAAATACATAAAATCCTAAATCTTTAGAACCTAACAAACTCCCCCTTTGGCAATCCGTGACAAAACACAAATTAAAAGCTCAAAGTTTACAAGTAAACAGCCCATTACAAAAATAATGCTCATAACAACAAATCCAATCTTAACTACTATCCATCAGTTGCAAGTGTAGACAGCAGCTCAATTGAATCAACCTGTATATTTCCTGAAACACTAAACAAAATGCATAAACGCATGTGTGACAGAAAAGAGTAAAACAACAGGTATAACATTCTTGTAAGATTCACACAACACAAAATAAAGACATATATGAATGAACAACTCAAAAATATAAGTCAATAAGCAGTGAATCACAAAGCAACAAGAATCAATAAATATAACATGTATATCAATCAATAACTCCCCCTAACATGAATATCTTTGTATTTTCCACATATATCAACATGATTCCCATAAATCAATAATTTCTCCCCCTTTTTGTCACGTATTGACAAAGACAACTCATACAAAGAGTAAACAGTCAACATACGCAATAAAGGATAAGAGAAAATAGAGAATCAAGGGGAACACAAAACAATTCAACTCTATAGAAAATAGAGACAGCTCCCCCTATGAACAACACAGGTTAAAAAAAAAATTTCTCCCCCTATAAAAATAGGCAAAACAAAACAAGTTGTGGGAAAAACAGTTTTGGGAAAAATAAAGGAGGGGGGGGGGGAATCAGCAGTAGCAGCAGCATCACCAACAGTATCAAGAACATCCTCACCAACAGGACCAAAGTTAAAAACACACAAACCAAAGTTAAAAACTAAGGTGAGGATACACAGGAAGAAAAAATATTATCTCTTTCAATAAAATGCAAACATGGCACTATGTGACCCATAAACAGTTGCATAAGTAGAGAAAATATTTGCACATTGATTATCCATCATATCTCTTAAGAAAAATATTTTCTACAGTTCACACATAAGAAATAGCATATACTAGAATGTACGAAACTCAAAAATTAATCAATCAATTTTTAAATCAAGTTGAGTACCCAATGTAGCAAAGTGTATGCATGTTATGTGTGAAAACAATAAGAGATATGACTGCAAAACTGCAAGATGGACACAAAAATCAATGTAATGCATGTGAATCCTAAACACAAAATGATAACATGAAAAAAATTTTGGTCAAAAACATAGAAACTGAAAATTTTTCAGTTTCGATCGATCGAGAATCGATCGAACATCAATCGAGTCAGGCAGACTCAAACCAAAAATTTTAATCGCAATTTCGATTGATCGAAAAACAGGGTCGATCGATCGAAAGTCTAGAAAAATCAGTTTTTCGAAAAACAGAGCATTTTAATGCAGAAACTCCTCAAAGCACATTGTTTTATAAAAAAAATGCATGAGTATGAGACGAAAAGTTTTTTAAAAACACTTGAATTTAACCCAGATCTTCCAAAATCAAGATTTTCAATCAATTTGTCCTCAAAGCGCAAACATTATACATATTTTGCATTAAAGTCAAGGAACTTTTAATCTTGGATGGCCACAACAAAATCACACACAATATAATGTACCAAGTTTAACAAAGAGTAACTTGTGTAGTGTGTGCAACTAGCAAAAGCTTGAGATACATGTGAGGTGATATGTGAATAGCAATCAATCACAAAGTCTACAAAATTCATCACATAGAATTTGAAAAAGACTATCACCTAAAGAGTTACATCCTATAACTCCCACATCTCCTAGAACATAAGCTTGCAATCATGTAAGTTTCTTGAA
The DNA here is from genome assembly GCA_019022515.1 of Quercus aquifolioides. Classification (NCBI taxonomy): domain Eukaryota; kingdom Viridiplantae; phylum Streptophyta; class Magnoliopsida; order Fagales; family Fagaceae; genus Quercus; species Quercus aquifolioides. Next base: position 19,468,240 of record CM032331.1, read on the forward strand.
TTTTGCCCCATTATTAGGTGAAATTTGGCATCAAGCCTAATAGTACACACCAGTTTTAAGCATTAAGCATTAAGCATTTAGCATTTAACAGAGGCTACACCTTATGTTCTTTTTGTGCATGTGCTACACTTTCTCGAGCACAAAATCTTATGATATGCACTAAGGTGTTCATGATTGGCTAGTGAACAGTGGTGAGATGGTTATTTATGCCTTTCTCAAAAGGATCAAGTCCGACAGTCAAATAACATGTGACTTCAAGATCAAGACAAAGTGATAAACACCATAAACATCTTTCCCACACAACATGCACTACAAAGCTCAAACTAGTAAAGTGCAATAAAGTAAGCTCATCCAAGCTAAACAAGGTACATAAACTAGTTATGTAAAGATAAGGTGGCCAACCTTGATTATAAATCCAAGATCTATAATACAAAACACAAAAATCTTTTTGGTTTTAACAAACTTTATGACCAAAAACAAAAAGCACATATTATGCTAAATGAACAATGCAAAAGTAATGCATGATAGTGCAAAAACTAAGCTATAGAGGGTACACAAACAAGAAATATCAATTTCTTAATTAACCCTTGAGTACATGTACAAACTAGTACATACTCACACAAAATCAGAAATAGTTTAGCACAAACTATTCAAGTTTCTCCACAATGTCAAGCATGTTCTAAATCAAGAGAGAGATATCATAACTCATGTAATCCTCAAAACAAATAAAACAAGACACAAAATAAAATATTTTTGTCTTTTTGAAATTTTTCAATGTTTTTGGATTTTTTTTTTTTAATAAAAAAAAACAACCTAAAAAACAAAACAACCAAAAACAAAAACAAAACATGTCCACAATTAATTGAAAGAATTAAATCAAGGACAAGTTAGCAACACTCACCTTGGAGAATCTTTTCTCACCCATATAGCACAAGTCTTCGGCTTTGTAGGTGAAAATCCATGAGAAGCAGAGTGTATTTGAGGAATTACACCAATCTTCTGAGAAAGACTAAAATCCTGCAAATTCCTTTCACAAGCCAACAAGCTCAAATTTTTCAAAAGCATATGAAATAATTTATTTGGACTTATGGCAGGAGAAATATCATCACATATCCTAGATTGACATACAGAATGCTTAAATTTCAACTTATGACAATTAGGACGAATGTGACCACGAACACCACAAAAGTGGCAAACAGGAACAAATTTAGGAACATCAGTATTCCTAATAGCAAATCTAGTCTCAGATTTTGGTTTTTGCCTCAACAAAGAGCAATTTGGTCTAATATGACCAACAACACCACAAAGGTGACAGGTAGGCACAAAAACAGATTTATTATGCTCTCTAACAGTAGGTTTAGACTTAGGTTTAGAAACTTCAGCGTCTACATCAGAACTTTTACCTTTGTCTAACCTAGCAAAATAAGCATTTTCTTTATTATTCCTCTTGAAATGAGGGATATAAACTTTCTCAGTTTTAGGCTTAAGAGAAACAGAAACACTTCTGTTATCATCAGCAAGTTTGGTATTAGACAAATTTTCCAATTTAGCTTCAGCCTCAGCTAACTTTTGTTCCAAACTTTTCATCTTCTCATCTTGAGAGGAAATTTGATTTCTCAAAAAATCATTCTTTTTATTAGACTCATCTAATCTAGCAAGCAATTCATCTTTTTCAAAATTAGTCAATTTTAACTCTTCTTTGAATTCCTTAGAAATTTTCAAAGATTTAGATAATTCCTTACGAAGAGTTTCAAAAGCATCAAAAAAATCAACAGAAACAACAGTGTCCTTTTTATTCAAAACATCACAATCATCAATAAAATCAGCAGAAGCATGAGCAGAAAGACACTTCAAATTATCCATGACAGCAGGGGTCAAGGATCAGCTCTTAGATCAAAAGATCTAAAACAAACAAAGAGCTACCCGCTCTGATACCACTTGATGGGAATTTAGACCCCTTAAACAACCAGATTGCGTAGCCTAGATTAATTAGCCAAGTTGTTACTTAGTCAAATTAAGCAATTCTAGGTTAAAACAATCAAATAATCATATCATGTATATAAAACAAATAAAGCAGCGGAAAAAATAAAGAACACAATGATATGATCACCCAGGAAACCACACGGTAAAAACCTGGGGAGGATTTGACCCACCGATCCTCAAGGCATAACAGAATTCACTATGAAAGAATTGAAGTTCTTACAAAAGGACTACAAGCTCCCCGCTCGACTTCCTAATGCTACCCACCAGTAGAACTTCCTGACACGACCACGTGCAGGCTCCGAATCCACGGACTACTTCTTTCTTGAATTCCTCAATCAGCTACAAGCTCCCCGCTTGCTTTTCTTTTAAGTTCCAATGGTTGCAACTATGTTGATCATCAAGATATTGACAACCCTAAGTTTATGTGAAGGAAAGCTCCTCAAAGATCTCATAAGAGATTCACATAAACAGCAAATATGAGCAACAAAGACTTAGAGAGGTTTGGGACAAAACCCTAATAAAATGAGGCACAAGAGGCACTCTAATCTCACTCTCCAAAAGTCCCAAAAACGTTCTAGGGTTTTCCTTATATATAGGAGTGTTTTACTTGAACCCCAAGACGTTTAAATAGAGTTTGGGCTGAGCTGGAACTCTGCAGAAAACGCATCTGACCCGAGATTCGATCGATCGAGCCTAAGCTTCGATCGATCGAGCCAGGCCGAAATGCTCCAATACATCTGCAGCCACTCGATTCCAACTTTACAATATTTAATCAACTTTGAGCAAGTCTAAACAAGACTAAACATATTGTTTTGATCATGGTTTGCCAATATTACACATTAGAGTTCTAAATACATAAAATCCTAAATCTTTAGAACCTAACAGGCCCACCTAGCACATTGTAGCATCCACCAACATGGGTTTGCTACCTATAATCATGATTGAATATAATTTAATTAGAATATAATTATTATAATCAAACAAAAATGATAGAAAAATGATGGTTGGGATAAAAAAAGATAGCAAATTAATAAAAATATATATGAAAAAAAAGAAAGTTATGAAAACTTGAAGATCAAATAAAAAATAGAGAATATGTTAATAGCAAATAGGTGTACTTTTGCCTTGATTAAAATAATACTCTCAAATATTTATAAGATGCTGTAGTTTTCTTATAGCCACAACTATTTGAGGAACAAAAGATGAGTAATCATAAGGAGATATGATGGTCCTATAAAATTAATAAAGGTAAAGAGATATGATAGTGGATCTTTAAATAACAGAAAATATCTGACTTATATGTAAACTAACAAAGCCGAAAAGCATGAAGTTTTGTATGAAGTGCGTACCAATAGTAAGGCAGAGAACAAGCAAACAAAGGATATAGGTAGAGAGAGTTCTCATGACTTAGGTTTCTTGTTGAATCTTGCCAATGAAAGAGAAGTGAGACAAGGTGCAGTTTGGTAGTGAATAACTATAAAATTAAATATATATGGACAAAAATGCCTTATGCCATTTTTGGGCAAACTATATAGCATTATGCCCTCCTTCCCAAACTAATTAGGGAAATGCCCCTCTTTTAAAATTCGATTTTTGATAAATCGAGTTAAGCCCAATAGTGGCGTTTTTAAGGAGCCTATAGTGACGTTTTAAAGACCTATAGTGACGTTTTTTAACTCGACTTCAATGAAATCGAGTTATAGGCAATGAAATCGACCTATAGTGGCGTTTTTTTACCTATAACTTGATTTTATTGAAGTCGAGTTAAAAAACGTCACTATAGGTCCTTAAAATTTCACTATAGGCTCCTTAAAACGTCACTATAGGCAGGGGTGTCCACGGGTGGGGCCGGGTCGGGTTTGTGCCCGACCCGGACTCGACCCGAAAGTTTCGGGTGGGTAAAAACGGAAACCGAAACCGACCCGGAATGCTAGTCGGATCTGGCGGTTTGGGTCTCGTCGGGTGTCGGGTTGAACGATCGGGTTGCTCGGGTTGTATCGCCGGTGATGTATTTTGGCCGGATCCGTCGAGATCTGGCGAGATCGCGCTGGATCTCGACGAAATCTGGCCAGATCACGACGAGATCGCGCCGGATCTCGACGAGATCGCGCCGGATCACGACGAGTTCTCGTCGGATCTCGTCCGATCTGATGGGTTTCAAGCAAAGTTTTGCCAGATAACTTCAAATATCGCCGGATTTTGTACGTTTTCGTTGAAGAACCTTCGAATATCGCCGGAAGTTTCTGGGTTTATGATCGGTTCGGGTTGCTCGGGTTTTGGGAGAGGAAACCCGCCAACCGACCCGAAGGCGTTGGTTTTTGAGGGCGGCGACCCGCAACCGACCGTCGGAGTGTCGGTTCGGGCAGTTTCCGGTTCGGGCTCAGGCGGGTTGCTCGAGTTGGTCAGGTATACGGGTTGGCTAGACAGTCCTAGCTATAGGGCCTACGAATTTTTTTTTTTTTTTTAACTCGATTTATCAAAAATCGAGTTTTAAAAAGGGGCATTTCCCTATTTAGTTTGGGAAGGGGGGCATAATGCTATATAATTTGCCCGAAAAGGGCAAAAGTCCATTTTGTCCAATATATATATATATATATAGAGAGAGAGAGAGACATTATGTGAATATATGGCAAGAATAAATTTTGTTTGATAAGATTTTTTCAACTAATGAAATGTGCCATAAAGTATTGTAAGATCGGATTCTCTCCTTTATGTTTTGTCCAAATATTAAATTTAATAATTATGACATTTATTAATATAATAACATTTCTTATAGTTGTGTTTGTATATAAAATTATCTATTTTATCTTTTAAAGAAAATGTAATATGGGAATATTTTAATGGAGGTTTAAATATAGAATAAAATTTAAACATGTAATTAATTATAAAATTTATATTAGAATAATAATGTGCAAAATTGTAAGACATGAAAATTTTTTGTTGTACAATATTATGAAATCAACTGAAATTAAAGTAACGATTATCTCACTTTTTAATTTATTTTTATAAATATGAAATTAGAACATTATAGTAGTTGTTAATTTGCATTTATTATGATTTTATTTGTATCATTAAATATTCTACAATTTTGTAAAATTATTAAATTTAATTTCAGTTTATGAGAGTCATTAATAGAATGATTTGTATTTATTATAATTGAATTTGTATATGTGGCAATCTATTCCACCATTTCAAGAAAATATGGCATGACAAGATTTTAATAGAGGATTTCAAGATACACACACACTAGCCTCATCACACGTACATTGCGTGTGCGATGAGGTTTTATTTATTTATTTGGTCTAATGTCATAATTTTCCTTTTAAAAAAAATTGGATAAATTTTTTTTGAAGATATGAATTAGTAAGAGAGTGTCCTATTTTATAGACATTTTAAGTGGAGTTGGAAATATATTTTTACCGAGTTGTCCTCAATTTTTTTTCCCTGTTAAACATAAGGTTTAGGGGTATTTCTGAACCACATAAAAATCTAGTCCAAAGAGGGGAATCCTCTTATAGATAGTGTGTGTGTGTATCTTCATTTTTCAACTAATGAAATACTTCGACGCTGTAATCTTCTCGGACCTAAAATGTTCTGGTTTTGGTGCAATAATCAGGAACACAACGGGCGAGGTAATGGCTAGAATGTCAGCAAAGGGACCCTATGTAAATAGCAGTGACGAAGCAGAAGCTCTAGCACGTTGAAAAGTTATTGTATTCTCCATGGAAGCTGGCTTTTCTAAGGTAGTCATTGAAGGGGATAGTCTGAACGTGATGAGAGCAATTTCAACTTCAACAGCTAACAAATCTCTGCTAGGCCATATCTACGAGGATATTCGGTGCTCTATGAGTGATTTGTAGATGTTCTCTATCAGTTGGGTGAAAAAAAGGAGGAAATATGGTGGCTCATTCTTTAGCTAAATATGCTAGGGATATTGTTGAGGATATGTATTGGAAAGAAGATACACCGCCACCAACGGTGGATGCCTTGTACCAAGATTTTCTACATATCAATGAATGATTGTGATGGGGATCAATCTAAGGTCAACTCGTCCATATTAGTCGTCCATAACTAGACCATGTCCAAAAAGCTTTGTGGAGAAAAAGGAACTCAGGATGAGCATCAGGTGGAAATACAAATCGTTAATAGGTAATAAATTCAATTTCAAGAAGGTCGCCCATGACCCAAGTGCATGGACGACCAAAGGACACTTAGTGAATTCTACAAGAAAACTCCTCAAAAGGCTTCATATAACCAAACCATGATGCACTACTCCTAAAACGTGGAGAGGATTCCCTGTAATTTGCTCCACATTTCTCATTTTCTCCATTAACCACACACATCACCCATGATGGTGGTGGATCTGAACAAGTAGACCCACTTCTAACTCTCTATAAAAGGAACAAGTCCCGTTCAATCAAGGTAAGTCCCACCATTTACCATTTTCAATTACTTGTGTTCTAGAGAGAAAACTGACTTAATCATCGGAGGATCCTTGGCCGGGTTACACCGGTCACCCTTGACAATTCTTTTTCTTTTCAGGACCAAAAAGCCATCACCATATATAGCCTGAAGCATTCCAACCTACTAATTTTCGTGCATCATCAAATTGAATTTTTTGTTTTCAAAAAAAATATTAATGAAATATTCAATAAAGTATTGTAAGATTGAATTCTCTGCTTTATGTTTTGTATATTAAATTTAATAATTATGACATTTATTAATATAATAACATTTCTTATAGTTGTGTTGGTATATAAAATTATCTATTCTATCTTTTAAAGAAAGTATAATATGAGAATATTTTAATGGAGGTTTAAATATAGAATAAAATTTAAACATGTACTTAATTATAGAATTTATATTAGAATAATAATGTGCAAAATTGTTTGTTGTACAATATTATGAAATCAACAAAATTAAAGTAATGATTATCTCACTACTATATCACCTATATGTGCTTAAACATCACAAATAAATTATTAGGCCTCTCTAAATATAGTTTTACCCTATTATCATGCTAACCCACAATTATTCTCTGTGCCTCCACTAAACTGGCCCACAAATATAAAATATTATAAAACCTAATATTTTGTGAGACTTATAGTTCAAACCCATAGTCAAATTATTTTACTAAATGGGTTCAAATCCCATGATCAAAGACCATTCAAGTCCATGTCAAATTATCTATTAAAGCCCAATTTTCATTGGCAATATTGAAAAGCCCAATTTTCATTGACAATATTAAAAGCCCAATTTATATTGGCACTATTTAGTAAAAACCCCAGATTGTTGATACTTGGAAAATACCACATGTTAATTATAAAATTACCTCCCATAACTGCAATCACTTTAGAGCTTGTTACATACTCATGAGAACCCATGACTACTTTCTATTTACAAAACTCATGGGAAATTATGATTATTTTCCCTAAACACATGAAATTCTGTGGTCACTACTCATTTCACTTTCATAATGCTATGGTAGTCATTCATCTTACAAGCTCATCATTGAAATCATGACATGATTATTAGGTCTTGTTTGGAACCGTAAATATTACCTATGTTATTCTCAAAAAATCATGGAATTCATTATTTAAAAATAGTAAATATTATTTACTAGGCATTTTGAAATAATTAAACTTATGCTATTATTTTAAAATCTTACAAATCATTATTCAAGAACCCATTACAAATATATTAAAGCCCAAAATACATTGAATATCTACTAACCATAAAAGTCCATGAGGGTCAAAGCCCCATGGCAATTTGTGTAATTGTTGTCCATTTTGTAGGACCCAAGATGTGATAAAAGGAGAACAGGCCCGAGTGAAGAGGGGCACAAAAAGAGCCCATCCGAAGAGTCCAGCCCATGTAGACAAGCTCAATTTGAAGTTCCAACCAAGGCAAACTAAGGCAAAGGACTGAACCAGCTGGATAGCTTCACTCTTGTCCATCCATGACCAAGGTTCACCTGGAGAATTCCTCAAGAAACAACTGAATCTCTAAGACTAAACTAAGGGTTGTTCCATCAACTCTTTGCCACTGCCTCCCCTGACAAGGACAGTGCCCAGAAGTTGGGCTGGCAACTAAAGTCTGATGGGTAATGGAACTCCATCATCTTCCTCAAAGCTCTAGTTCTAGCAGAAGGAAGCCATAACAAAGTTACTCAAATCTCAACAAATCAGCTTTATAAATGCCAAAAATGTTCAAGAATTGGTTCATGCACAAAGCCCATAAATCCTAAAAAGGAAAATTTGGGAAAATGTGGTTTACAGGGCATGAAAGGATCTTCAGCGAAACCCTCTGAAGTAGGCCTAAAATTTGACACTTGCTTTGGGGTGTTGAATCCTACTCTCTAGAGTCCAAATCTCATTTGTAGTACCAAGATTTTATTCTAATATCTGCCTAATCCTATTGGTTGAATCCAATCCCAAGAACCTTAGCATTTAATGCAAGATTAGCCAAAATATTCACCTCCATATGATGTTACCCAAAGAAGCAAGACAACCCAAAAGAACATCCACCACTTTTAGCCAAATCTTAGGATGAGCAGTTCGACACTTTTCTTGCTAACCAGTCCTACGAATTTAGAATCTCGCTAATCACACCCTTAAGCTTCACTGTAAAAGTGAAATCCCATCAGCTCTACCAACACACACCAACCCTCCTGAAACTTCTGTCATTCTTGTTACTTTGACCCATAGTTCATAAAGAGAAGCCATCTTTCAACTTGTTGATTAGTTTCCCCAGCTCATAAATGATCTCTCTCAGTCCATAAAAGCCAATACTCACCTGGCCTCAAACATTCCTTTCCCTTTTCTACAAATCTTAACTATATAAATGTTCCCTAATCAGTTATAAGCAACCTTCTCCCCCACTAAAGACTTAATATAACTGAGCTTACTCACCCATTCACTTAAAAATAGCCCTTACTACCCCACATATGTCCCACATATATATTCCATAAGAATCTTGGTTCAACTACACTGAGCTGAAATCTCTCTCTCCTTTCATATCATGCCAAATAACCCCTTTTTTTCACCATGGAACCTTTGATTTTTACTTCTTCTTCTTCTATTTTTTTTTCATTGAAAAAAATAATGTGTTTGTAACAATGGAGTTTTTTTTCCTCTTATTAACGTAGTAGTAGCAAAAAGTACCCTAGACCATTTCAACCGAGACACAAGGATTTTTTGAAGTGAACACTTACTTAACTTATTCAATAATTGATTGTTGGATCATCAGTTTAATTTTACCTTACCACTGGAGAATTTTATTTTCTTGCATTGTTGTAATATAGCTACTTATTTATAAACAAATCCTCATGAAGTGTTTTCCTAGGCCTTAATGTTGTTCTTGCAAAGGTGCAGCCTTTATTCTTGCTTGGATAGGCTTATCACTATACTGAAAGCTTTTGGGCATCATCTCAAAGCCCAATGTTGAGTTTCGGCTTGGCCTCCCCATATTTTATTCAAGAACATTAATTTTCCCCTGCTACATATGGATAATTTGATAGTTTGAGGAGAGGAGATTTGAATCTTAATATCTTTGTTATGTATACTAAAAAGTGCTAATTGAGTTACAAGATGTCTTATTTATTGATTAAATTTATTGCAAAATTATGCATTTTGAGAAGTATATATATCCCTATGGTATGCTAAAAGGTATGTAGTCGTTATTCCTTATGTAACTTAATAGCTCAAAAACTATAAATAAAAATTCTACAAAAGCATCATTGGTTACAACTATCTCTCTCTCTCTATCGCTCTCTCTCTCTCTCTCATATTTTTAATAATATAACATTATTCTTTTTCTAATGGAAAACTAACATTCATAATTATTGGTTTAATAATTTAATTAAAAATTGGGTAATGTTAATGCGTGCCCTTAGAGCAATTGTTAATTATCCATTTAAGGAACATTTTGATATCACTTTTATGGGAAACATAAAAAAGCCGTAATTTTTTTTTTTGTTTTTTCCTTTTTCCACAAAAAATTTCTAAAATATTTTCTAAACCAATGCTCGTAGGGTATTGACAAATATAAGCCTACTTCATTTATATTATGATGTGAAATTTAATTAAAAAATAAACGAAACATTTTTAAACTAAAACTACAACTTAGTCCAATATATGTATTTAGGCAAATTCCATATTGCAAGCATATTCAAGAATGAACTAAAGCATGCAAATAGCAATATGAAAATTCGGAAATAAATCAAACCAAAGTTAAACACATGAAAGTGTTTATGAAGAGGAAAACTCAAGCAACTAGGCACAAAAACCCATTCCCCGACCACACTGTCGGAAAATCTCCACAAGATGAATAGTTGCAGTACAAGTAAGACTATGAACTCTCGAAGCCCATATCCGTCTATATACTTGAGCCCTCCAAGCTCTTGCTAGTAACCAAATTCCTGGAGTCCTTTCTTTAACTAGCTTGCCTAAGTTACCACCGTTGAGTCGCCAACAGAAATCCACCAAATGGATATGGATTTTGTAATGGCTTCTATGATTTCCTAACCTTCTACTTAATCTCACAACACTCAAGGGATTGTGTAGATGGTGAAGGTGATAAAAATATTTCTCTCAAAGACATATTAATGGCATTACCATGAGTTAGATCTAATAGTAATCAATGGTCCAAAAAAGGTAAAAGTCTTGTGAAGTTACACCAAGTGTATAATAACTAATAGTCGAAACGTTTAACTTTTTGTTGATCACTCCTCATTGCGTCACGTGGCTACATAAATTACTGCCAAGTTTACATTTAAAAAACTTGAAAAGAAGTGACTTTTCATTTAGTGGTTGATGTGAAACAATGTTCTGGTTCATTAGATACAACGTTCTTCATCTTAAAAGTTTCTCAAAAAAAATTAATGTTATGTTTGGTAACAGTTTTTGTTTTCTATTTTCAAAAACTTGTTTTTGGGAATGTAAAGCAAAAACAATTTTCTTGTATTTTTGAAATCAAAAACATGTTTGGTTAGTTGAAATAAATAAAAAATAGTTTTTTGAAGAAAAAAATAGAAAATACTAAAATATGTTGTTACTAGGATTTGAACTCTAACGCTAACTCATTAAATGAAACAGATTTATTAAATTAAATGCGTGGTTTCATTAACTTTTGAAAATTAGGAATTGAAAACAATTTTTTGCATGTTTTTAGTTTCCTTCAAAAATTAAGTTTTGAGAATAGTTTTTGTTTCTTGTCGATTTTGGGTTGCCAAACAAGTTTTTTAGTCTCAAAAATAGAAAATTGTTTTTGAAGATAGAAAATAAGGAGAAAAAACAATTACCAAACATACCCTAAGTTCTTCTTCTAAAAAAAGAAAAAGAAAAAAAGATACAACGTTCTGACTTTTGGGTAGTAGTTCCAAACCCGTCTCATATTCCTACCTAAATATATATAAAAAAAAAAAAAATCAAACACTTTACTTCATACGCTCCTCTCTCTCTCTCTCTCTCTCTCTCTCTTTTGAAATGTATTTACTTTGCATAGTTTTGAAATAATTTCTCTATTTGGTTGAAAAACTCAGAAAAATGGCTTCTCTTTTTGATAACATTGGCCAACAATGTAAAAAAAAAAAACTCTATTTCTGTTTGGCTTATATTAGTGAAAGCCTTCTTCTCTCTAGGCTGCCTCACGATAAAACCCTAAACCTCTTCAAGAGCAAAGCCAATATGTGTAGAGGCATCCGCTACCCAAAAGTAAAGTCATACCATCCTGGATCAATGGGAGGTCCCTCTCTAGTTTCCACACATCCAAGTGAGTGTTGCCTCAAAATTTCCCGGTTCAATTTCTCCACATGATACCCCAAACGCATCAGATTAGATTTCCTTGGTAAGATCACCTTGAATCCTCAATCTTCACTACATTCTTCCTTTTTTGTTATTGTTATCCTAATCTATTTGGTAATGAATAATTTGTGGTTTTTTTTTTGTTTCCATCCTTGAATTAGGACGAAAGACAAAATAAATGTTTGGGATTAGGGTTTGCTACAATTATAGATTTCAATTCCTAATTTGTTTTCCTCTTTCACTCTGTTTGTTTTAGTGATAATGTTTTCTAGAAAATGAATCAACTTCCAAGAAGTATTTCTATAAAACTATCTCATTTTCCTATATTTGGTAGCAATCTTGAATGAGTTAAAAAACAATATCCAAACTTTCTTTATTTAACTTGCTGTGAGATATTGTTTTCCAAAAAAATTTAGTGAAAAACAATTTTAAAAAATTAGCCAAACTTTTTCTGTTGACTAAAAATAGTTTTTCTTTGACTCATTTTTCTGATGTTACCAAACACTGAAAAACGCAGAAAACTATCTTTATAGAAGGTTTACCATCGAAACAAACGGAGTGTCTGTACTTTTTTTTTTCCAAGGGAAACACCATTACAATGGGCAGTTATAGATTTTACACAGTAACAAATAAATTTCACTTTATATTTCTTTAGACAAAAAAAAAAAAAAAAAAAAATCAAGTTCCTTCTTATTCTTCACCCTCTCTCTTTAAACGGTGGTGAACCTTTGGTTTTTACAAAAAAAATTTGGGGGTTGTAACGCTATGTTCCATTTTATTTTTTTGATTCAAGTTATTGTCAGAGTCATATTTCAATCTAGGAAATTTTAATTCTCTTTTACTGGAGTTACTTTTTTCAGATCCCCCAATGAAACTTCCAAATTGGGCGAAGGTGCATTATTCAGAAAACTTTCTCAAGCACCTCGCATAGTCGCACATCTTTAGAGAAACAAAAGAATGCCTAAATTAATCTATAGAAGCAACGTTCTACCTAGGTAGTTACAAAAAAATTCTGTGCGTTTCATATCTCTTCCCCCAAAAAATATATATATAAATAAATAAATTTTTTCTTCTCCCTCTCTTTCTTTACATTCTTCTCCTTCTCTCTCTGTTCTCTATTTCCTGCAACAGCTTTGAAACATTTTCTCCACACAAGTTTTGCCCTATTTGCAGTAATACTCAGAAACAAGACTTCTTTTCTAAAACAACTGAATTAATTAACATAGTAGTGAGAATTATCTGAAAATAGAAAAAGAAAATTGAGCGAGCAAGCAAGAGAGTCTGTAAGATTTTGAAAGGTAAGTTTTTACAAATTTTCCCTTTTTTTTTCGGTTCTTAATTTATTCTTCTGTTAATAAATGGTTGATTTTGTATTTACATAATTTGAATTTTACAATTGATTGGCTAATGAAATTTGAGGGCATTTGTCGAGGAGGAGGATAATCTGTGCTATATGTTCAAAGTCCAGCAAGATTTGGTTTTTGAGATTATTTTATGATTAGTTTTAGGATTATTTTACAAAAGAAACACAGTTGACAGAAATCTGGATAAATAATTAATGAAATAGGATAAAAAATATATATAAGAATTCTTTTTTTGTTACATGTAATGCTATAGATGTTGAACAATTATTGCATTATAATGTGAGGGGTGAATTCATTGAATTTGAGTCATTGTTATTCTATTTTAGTACAATGCAGCCATACAAATGCGTTGAGAGTTGAAAAGAGTTTTAGTTTCAGTTGTTTCAAGCATTCGAATTTAGTTACCTGCTTGGTAAATCTTTGTTTTAAGGCATTGAAATAAAAAAGATGTGTTATCTATTTGTTTATTATTTTGACTCAACCTATTATTTGAGGATAGAATATAGTAAAAATGGTTGCTTTCCCATTTGTTGTTAAAAAAAAAAAAAAAAAAAAAAAGAAAGAAGCAACCATTCACTTTTTTTTTTTTTTAATGGGTTTGGTTTGATACTCTTCAAACTTTGTATTACATGCTGAAATTGGTAACATAAATGCATGTGTATGTATGTTTTGTTTGAAATGTAATTTTCCAATTAGCTTTTGTTTAGTTGGTTTTCCTCATCACGTGTTTGATGTGGAGCAGCTTAGATGGCGTAGACTCACTATGTTCATATTTATTTTTGTGTCGTAGATAGTTTAGCCTCACTATACGCATTTTATCTTTGCATCTTATAAGCCTTCAAAGAGTTGAATGGTAGTATCCCTTCTCTGATCTTGAAAAATTGCTGGTATGTCAAGTAGAAATTAATTAATTCAGCAATCTTACTTATTTTAAGATAAGTGCTAATCAAATTTAGAAGTTTCTCATATTAGGCCAAGAGCAACAGCTTTTGTATTTAGATTTTTTTGAGAAAAGCGGGTACTATTTCAGTTAAAAAGGAAGCTTGGGTCTACCACAAGCCAAAAAATATATAAATACATAAATAAAGAAATTTGTTTTTGGGATTACATTTGATGTAATTTGTTGGAGCTTAACATCTAAGAGAATGTGGAGTGCATGATATTGCCCCAATATTTATGATAGCTATAAAGGATTAGGAGTTAAGTTTTAATTTTGGAAGATAATAACCTATAGTTTGGCTAATTTACTTTGTTCAAACAAAATCTGTATTTTGTAAGTTTCATTCAAGCCATAAATGGAAAATTGTTGTTGTGGATGACTAAATTTCTAGTTTGAAATAAATCAAACAAGTAAAATAGTTTCACAAATGCGAATTTGTATTGATGAATATGTGGTACAATTCTCTAAAATTACAAAAGAGTGATCCTCTGATTCGATCTCCTTAAAAGATTTGTTAATTGGAATTGTGGTAATGTGATTTTGATTTAAACACCAAATATACTTCAATTTGGCTGAAGAATGGATTGAAGACCTTTGAAACAGAATTACAATGAATCTCTGGCTATGAGCTTGTAAGAAATTCTTTGTTCTTCGTGTTCTTGGTTCGTTCTTCATCTTCGAAGGTTTGTAGTGGAAGTTCTTCGGGGCTTTGGAAGCTTGAATCCGTAGAGTTTCACTAATTTGTGATTTGTTGATGTTTCTGGAGGCTTTTGGGCTTGATTCCAGCAAACTTTAGGATCTAGGAAGATGATTTGGATGATTTCTCTTCGAATGTTCTTCGTATTCGAAGTTGAAGTTCTTGAAGTTCTTGAAGGCTTTAGGGCTTGGTTCCGGCAAAGCTTCTGGACTTCTGAGTGCTTCAGATGGCTTGGTGTCCTCCTCCATGTCTTAGGAAGGCTTCTATTTATAGGAGTTTGGGGGTGAATGAGCGACACGTGGTGGAGTTTGATTGGTGACACATGTCACAGTCTGATTGGTTCGCTTTTGTCATCGCTTACATGTTCGAGGCTGATTATGTCATCGCTTACACTCGCGAGGCTGATTATGTCATCGCTTATACGTGCTGATGTGTGATTGGTTTTTGCATGACACTTGACAAATTTTTGTTGGTTTCTGAGTAGTGATAGCAAAACCTAGCAGCAATACGTGGCGCTTTGTAATTGACTGTATTTTGTGGACTTGGTAGTATGACGTGTCAGCTTATGATAGGTCAGGAATTTTCCCTGTCTACAGTTGTAATTCCATATTTTTTTTTCTTTTGAGGAAAAAAAAGTTTGCATCATTGGTATTGAATATTTTTGTATCATCCAACTTAAAATTCATTTAAAAATCTGTAATATGCCTTTTAGTTTTGCATAGTGATAGAGGTATTCATTAAAGCTTGCTATTTGTTAAGTCTCTCTCAACCCTCTCTCTGAATCTCTGCCTCAAATTTATAATATCTAATACCATATCCATCCTACATAATCATATATAACTGAGTTATATAACTTATATTTTAGACCAAGTTACAATTTCAACAGAAAATACTAACATAGGAATTATATCCGTAGCCTTTTGTAATTTCCTGTGGCCGAATTTTGTTAGAACAGAGTTCCGAACATGTTTATGTCTATAATTATTTATAGTTGTGAATTGATTTTCTCATGTTCAACCTATACCACTTCGATGCAAAGAATTATTGTAGTTCTTAGCTTGTATGGATCATATCATTTGAGTTTTGCTTTTGCCTTTTCCTTTGCCTTTGTCTGTGTTCTTCTGCTTGTAATATCCCAGCTAAATATGGGCAATTTTGTTTCTCTGTATTACTGTAGTTCTTAGCATGTATGGATCATTCTTTTTCAATTGGTTTATAATCATTTAATGTTGTATATATAGGTATATACAAGGATAGGTTGTAATAATGATGTTTGAGTTTGGAGAATATGGTTTTATAAAGTGAAAAATCAAGTTCTGGAATTTTCTAAGTGAAAATTCAAAAATTTGAATTTTCTAGAATTTTCTGCAGAATTTTCTAGTGACTGTTCAGAAAGGTTGAAGAGGTTTCAATCTTTGTTAACTGTTTTATGAAAGAATAACTAACTTTCCATACGTGCCTTTTCATGAAACATACATGCTTTTTCATGAATAGAGGCTTATATTCACTTGAAAAATAACTAACTCTCCATACATGCCTTTTCATGAAACATACGTGCCTTTTCATGAATAAAGGCTTATGTTCAATTCAAAAGAAACACAAGAAATCTCGTGGTCATTCTCCAGAATTGCTATCTGTAGAACCCAACATCTTGGTTATATCATGGTGACAAATTTGCAATAACCCTTTAGCAACAAAAGTGTGGGGGGGGGGGGGGGCAAATATTGTCTAAGGAAAATGATATAGTGCTTCCAAGTTATCTATTTTCTGTTTGTCTTTTGTGTTAACTTTATTCTTCCATTATTACTTTGTGTAATATCCCTAACAATTTTAGACAATATTTGACTACAAGACAATGAGTAAATGATGGTACAACTTTGAAGATGTTGAATTATGGTTTGGTGAAATTGGATTGCTTTGATGGAACCACTTTTACACAGTAGAAAGAGCAATTGGCTTGGGTTTGAAGAGTTCTTCAAATAATGAATCGATCATAATGAAGATTCAATGGAATAAGGCTTAAAGAAACAAGTTTCTTTGCTGGCAAGACAAGGTGATGATGATTCTTTCACATTGTGAATGCATTAAAAGCCATGTTCATAGTTTGAACATTGAAGGTACGAATTTCTTTTTTATAGGCAATTTGATTTTCAAATTGATTGATGAGTTTCTTTGTTACAATATTTGCATGTGTTGCGAATTTATTTGAATTGAGATATAAGAATGAAATTTTAACATGTTTAAATGTTACAAAGTGAAGTAGAAAATCTAAAGGATGAGAATTTAAACTCTTAAAGTGATAGAGTATATGAATATTTTCCTGAGTAATTTTCTAAACTATGTGAAGACATTAAGAAACATGTCAGAAGATCTAACTTTAGATCAATTCAGACCACATCACTGAATTGAAGAGGAAAGTCCGGTTAGAGGTGTATCTAATACCGATTCTAAAGTGAATGTGAACAATGTTAAAATTGGAAGTTCTAGTAAGAACAATAAACACTTGAATGTGAATAAGAGTGTGAATCGTTTTAGAAGAACAACTCTAAGGATCTCAACAATGAAAGTAAAATGTCATGTTTTCTTTGTGGAAAGAAAGACCATTACATTTGAGAATGTAAGTTCTTAAAGAATAAGAATGATGAAGATGGAAATGCCAATTAAGCAATTGTCATTAAGGACATTATTGCTATGGTGAGTGATGTATGTAACAAAGATCACTATATTTCATATGGCTGTAATTACAAATCCTTTCGATTGGTGTTTTGAGTCAGGTGCAATGTTGCATGTGTGCAACTACAAGGCACAATTAAAGACTTCTGAGGAGTCTTCCATAGAACTAGAGGTGCTTGTGGACATCCACAGTAAGGCAAAAGTTCATGGAAAGTGCATTGTTGAAGTGAAATTGAGTTTTGGCAACAAGTTCACTTGACCAATGCTATATTTTCATGTACCTAATATCAAGAAAAGCCAATTTGTTATTTAAGAATGGTCTTGTCCAAGAATGGGTTATTAGTAGGCAATGAATATGTTACTATTTGAGCGTTATTTATCAATATATTTTGGTTGTGCTTATATTGTTGATTCTTTATTTGTGGCATGCTAGATTGAGACTTTTAAATCTCAAATTCTTGAAATTTATGTCAAAGCATGATATAATTTATATAAGCATGATGATTTGAATTGAATGGTGTATTAACTAGAAATGATGAATATTTCTAAATGTATATTATTCTTTGTGAGAAACATGTCATAATACACCAAAGTGCAGTCCCTTATACACCCTAATAAAATTGTTTGGTCAAAAGAGAGAACTCTATTTGATATGGTGAATGCCATAAACTTGAGTGCAATTAACTAAGTTTCTATCTATCAATGGAAAGAAGCTTTGCTTAGTGTATGCTATGTGCATAATAGAGTTTAATCTCAAAAGTATTTCATATGTGTCATGAAATGAGAAAGTGACCAAATGCTTATCATTTTAAACTATAGGAATGTTTAACCTTTTGTAAATGATAGACCAAAGAGGGCTAATTAGTCAAAGAGCTATATAAAGTGTATATGTAGGTTTGAGTAAATTCAAGGGTATGTTGTTTATTAGACTTAATGTCTAATATAAGAGTAAAATCAAAGGATATTGAATTTATTGAGTTTAAATTCAAAAATGATTTCAATGATACCCCGATATCTACTTAAACAAGAGTAAATGACTCCAATCTTAAATATCACATTAAATGATATTAAAGATTTAAATGTGGTTCACCAAGTGAACAAAGGTGGAGTCAAAGTTTGAGAAATAAAAAGGATTTTAATCCAAATTTTATTTCATGTGAAGCTCTTGTTTACCTTGTTAAAGGTAATAAAAGTGTAGTCCTAATTAAATACCCATGGTATTCTTTGAGAGAAGTGATCCTAAAGTTTTAGAAAGCTTTGTGCTTCTAAAAAGATGTAGTTTTCTATTAAAAAAGCTATTAATGATGAGATAGACTCAATATTATTTAATAATAATTGGATCTTAATGGATCTACATCTATAGCTTTAAAAGCAATTGGTTGTAAGTGGGTATTAGAATAAGATATAAAATTTTTTGGTCTAAGGTTAATAGTAAAAGGTTTGAAATAAAGGGAAAAAGATAGAATTTTGATATCTATACACTAGTAATTATTTGTGTTGTTAGTTTGATATCTTTAAAACCATTCATATAATTTTAAAGAAATTCACTATATTCTATTATTACATTTTGATATATGTAATTAAGTGTGTGTTTGAGAACCCAAATTATGAGATTTAGAAACTCAAATTGTGGAATTATGATTTCCAAGAAAGTGTAGGGGTATAACCCTTAAACAAGTCATGGACTCATAGGAATGTTAATGTACATCAAAGATGTGCTTGATAAAGGTATTGAGAATTAACATTGAGGGATGTTAAATTCATTGTAATTAAATTCTGCCATATGTGGTACATGTCTCAGGTTTAAACAAGCACATATTGTGATCCTATTTTGAAAGCACCTCTTTGTGAAATAAAGAGAGTACAAGTGAGTTCATTAATTGAACATTCAAGGATCAATAATTAAGTATTGGATTGTGTCTCCACATATAATTTGAGTATGCATCATATAGATGTGAAGTGACTTTCTTAAAAAGTGATCTTGGTAAGGAAGTTTGCTTGAAAAACTTGTGGGTTTTTATTCCCTTAATTAAATGAAAATCTTTTATGAATGAGAATCAAGTAAAGAAATATAGTGGAGAAGTGCACTATATTAATCTCATTTTGAGATTTATGTTATCTCATTTTGTTGAGATTTGAGTAATCTCATTGTGTTGAGATTAGTGATTTCTCATTCTTTTGGGAATTGTGTTATCTCATTGTGTTGAAATTAGTGTTAAGAGCTTGCTTCTTAGATTTTATTATCATTAAAGCGGCAAAGACACTTTGATTCCAATATTAAATAAATAGATTACTGGAAAGGCAGATATGCATAGCTCGAGTTTGTTAGTGTATTAAGTACATATTGCGTATCATGTATGGAACTAAACTAGACATTACCTTCACAGTATGTAGACTTTCAAAGTTTCTAAAACTTGAGGTTGATCACTAGAAAGTACTTAATTGTGATGAATATCTATTATATAGAATATTCAAGTTTAATTCTATTATTGATGTGAGTGATAATATCTATGTCTGGTTAGATAATTACTACATGTGAGGGTGCTATGTGTAAGCATTAAAGAAATAACGTGTATTTCTTACTCTACTATAGAATTAAATTGGGAGCATTAATTACAATGGTAACGGACAAGGAAACAAATTGGCTAAGGTTTTGATAAAGTGTCGTGGCCATGACCGTAGTAAGCCATTCCTTGTACTATAGTTGTAAAACCACAATGCATATGGTATACATGAGTTGTATACAAAGTGAACTTAGACTTGAAATTCTAAGACAAGAATATGTAAGGCAAGTCAAATGTGGTTGGACTAGTCTATTGCCTACGTAATTCTATATATAAAATAGGTCTTTTATCGAAGTGTGTCTCGAGACTTGGTAAGGGTAACATCCATTGGAATGCGACTAAAACCCTTTTTTAAGAGAATCACCAATAGTGGGAACCTAACCTCGAATTGATTTAATCTAAAGAGGTTTTAGTCGCATTCCAATGGATGTTACCCTTACCAACAAGCTATTGATACGTGGTTAGTAAGAGCACTAATTTTGTGTCTCATTCAGGATGGATCAGTGTAGACTATTATGATGAAAATGAGGATGAGTTTTAAACTATGAAGTTCATAAATCATAAATGTTTGTGTAACAGGGACATAAGAAGGAATTTCACCTTTGTGAACATAGGAGTGGTGCCGCTTCTAGCAAGAGTAAAAGGGTTTTCTCTTATACATGTTCACTAAACCGGGTAGAGCACAAGGCCATAATAATGCTAACAATTTGGATTTCTAAATGTGTTGTGAATGTTCTCATGTGTGTTGTTTCTGATTTCAACACATAAGAGTTTTGGTTTAAGCACTAAGCCACCATTAACTCTGTTGATTTCTTGAGCAATTACACTAAAGGGAGGTTTAAGTTGAAAGACACCTTCCATTATGCATGATAGGATATCAATCAAGTGAGACATATATTATTACAACCTAGTGGGAGATTGTTGTATATATAGGTATATATAAGGATAGGTTGTAATAATGATATTTGAGTTTGGAGAATATGGTTTTATAAAGTGAAAATTCGAAAATTTGAATTTTCTAGAATTTTCTAGAATTTTCTGGTGACTATTCAGAAAGGTTGAAGAGGTTTCAATCTTTGTAAACCGTTTTATGAAAAACTAACTCTCCATACGTGCCTTTTCATGAAACATATGTGCCTTTTCATGAATAGAGGCTTATGTTTACTTGAAAAATAACTAACTCTCCAAACGTGCCTTTTCATGAAACATACATGCCTTTTCATGAATAGAGGCTTATGTTTACTTGAAAAATAACTAACTCTCCATACGTGCCTTTTTATGAAACGTAACCCTATGGGTATAAATAGAGGCTTATGTTCACTTGAAAAGAAGCACAAGAAACACAAGAAATCTTGTGGTTATTCTCCAGAATTGCTATTTGTAGAACCTAACATCTTGGTTGTATTCTAGGGACAAATTTGCAATAACCCTTTAGCAACAAAAGTGTGGGGGGCAAATATTGTCTAAGGAAAACGATATAGTGCCTCCAAGTTATCTATTTTCTGTTTGTCTTTTGTGTTAACCTTATTCTTCCATTATTACTCTGTGTAATATCCCCAACATTTAATGCTTTCATAATTTTCTGCACACTTTGTGTTAGCGTCATTAGAGATGCTTTGGTGAGAAAGCATATAAAGTCTTTGGAGGTTATTTTCTTTTCTTTGAAAAGAACAATGTTAGTTGAAGATGCATATCAGTTTTTTGATGAATTTACTGCAAGAGAATAGGAGCTCAGTGGCATTAAATTAAGTGATCACATTATATTTTATGGATATGACTACCATCCTTTCACTTCTTTCTTTTCGCACATCATAGTTTGCTGATTTGAAGCTTTGGATCTTTATTTTTTGAAATATTGGGGGCTCAATTGAATTATTATTGTTTGCATTTGCTACATTTTTTTATATTGGTTGCTTAAGCAGTAATTATTTTACTATGGATTGGTATTTTGAACAGTCAAGAAAGAAACTTGAGAAATCATAAAATAATCTAATAGAGCTGCTAAATGTTATGGTTTGTGCCATTCTAACTTGCGTCTTTATTATTGTTGATTATGCTTTCTGCCTATGAAATTTTTGTTGAACAATTTCAATTGGGAGGGTTATTCTTATGAAAGGCATGCCAACTATGAAGTTCCAACTACTTATTGCTTTCTGGTAAACACAATTAGAATATATACAAATAAGGAAGAGTTTCTTAGAAAGTAAGAGTTTAAATGAGAACCCATAACCAAAAAAAAAACTACCACTACCAGTAAAGGTTTTTTTTTTTTTTTTTTTTGGGTTATTATATATGATTTAGGTTTGGATATTTTGGTTGGTTTAATTTTGATTTTGGTATTTGGTTAGATTTGGTTTTGATTAAGTTATTTGGGTTAGAATTAGTTTTGATTAAGGTGTTTGGGTTAGAATTCATTTTGTCAAATCCAAGTTATTTTAGGTTGTAAAGAAATTTCAAAAGGTATGCCAATAGACTTTTTTATATTAAATGATCACACAAGAACTTTTGAAGTGGAGTACAGTCTCCACAAGTTTAAGTGCTCAGCACTCCGTGCCTATAGTGACCAAATAGTGGTCATCTCAGTAGAAATAAATTTTAAGCAAAAAAAAAAAAAAAAGAAAAAAGAAGGTATTCTGTAGATGCATAACAAATTAGAAAATTATTTAAGTTGTGAGAAAAAGGAAGAGTGGCTTTAGGGATTTTAAAGAATGTGAGAAAAAGGTTTATGCATTTGTGATCAAATATGGTTTGGACACTAGGAGTAGATGATGGCTTAGATGTTTACAATTTACCCTCCCTAAAAAATCACTAACATAAGCACTCTAGGTGGAGAGAGAGAGAGAGAGAGAGAGAGAGAGAGAGAGAGAGAGAGAGAGAGAGAGACTTTAGTGGGCATAAGAACTCTGTTAGGTTCTAAGACTTTAGGAACTAAATGTATTAGAACTTCAATTTGTAATCTGTTGGCAAACCATGACCAAAACTTAGAATCTAGATTTAGGCTGCTTAAAGTGTGTTTATATGTAAACTTGGAATCGAGTGAATTGCAGGATTTATTAGCTAAATATGCAAGGCTCGATAAATCAAAAATTAGGCTCAATCAATCAAAACTCATGCAGATTATTTTTTCTGCAGAATTTCCAACTCAGCCCAAGCCCAGTTTGACATGTAGGGTTTTATAATTTACTCCAAGTATAAAAGGAAAAACCCTAGCTATGTTTTAGTGGTTGTTGATGTGCTGTGTGTTGAATCTCTTGTGAGATCTAGAGGTGTTTACCTTCATACACACTTAGGGTTATCAAGATTCATGTCAAGAACTTGGTGATCGTTTCAGTTGCTACATAAAGAACTTAAAGAAGATCTGAAACCTTTGAGTGGAGTCTCAAAGTTACAAGTAGGAGAACTTGTGGTTGCAGTAGATCAAGGAAAGAAGTAGTCTATGGACTCGGAGCTGTCACATGGTCATGGTAGTAAGTTTTCTACACGTGGTAGCAATAGGGTATTAGTGGTCTAAGTCTTATTGTAAAAGCTTCAATTCTTTCATGGTGGATTTGTTTTACCTTGAAGATAGCTAGGTTAAATCCTCCCCAAGTTTTTTACTGGTTTGGTTTTCCTGGGTTACCATATCGTATGTTATTTATATTTCCGCATTACTTACATGATATGATTTGATTGTGTTAACCTAGATCTGAATAATTTATCTAAGTAATCACTTGGCTAAATAACTAGGTTAAACAACTTGTGTTTTAAGGGGGTCTAAAAACTTACAAACTCAAATTAAAGACTATTTATAAAAAATTAAAAAAAATTAAAAAAAAAAAAAAAAAAAAAAAAAACTCAAATTAAAGACCTCTTTGGTAATACAATTTCTAAAATTATATGTATGATTCCCAAATAAACTAAACTAGAAGCCATTGTATTATACACCTCAATTTATATCTCTCCTTGTTAAAGGAAGTTACTGACTTATACATCTTTTTTTGTGTAAAGGAAACTCTTGAAACTCTTTGCACGGGTAGCCAAGTAACTTTTGCTCCCTTGTATCTTTAATTAGATGAAATATACTTCTATAGTGTGGATCATTTTTCGATTAATTCTCTCTTCACTATGCCATTTTATGATTTGAGTTTATTCCATGGCCAGTAGCTTTTTATGTTTTTTTGTTACAAATGTGATGATCCCTCTCATAATAGTGGAAATTTGGAAGAATGGGAAGCCTCTTCACTACAAAGGGAGCACATTCCATAGAATTATTACCAACTTTATGATTCAACTGATTTTACTTTTGGTGATGGCAGAGGTGGAGTTCCAATAATTTGTGTGAAGTTTGCCAATGAGAACTTTAAACTAAAGCACACCAAGTTAGGCATGTTAAAGTCCTGCATACCAGAATTGTTTTCAATGCGAAATCATTCCAGAACTGTTTTCAATGTGAAATGTCTTCCAAAAGTTTAATAATCAAATTTGTTTCATTGGGTTTTACAGAATTTTTTTGATTAGCTTCGACTTTGGGAACATTTTTTTTCTATTTCAAACCAACCCAAATCTCCCTATATACCACTTCCTTTCCTTGGAGAAAGTCACACTCATAAGCTATTGATCAGTAAGTTATGTATATATATGTGTGTGTGTGTGTGAATCATGCTAACAAAATTGTAAAGCTTGATATTACTAAAAATAATATCCTCCTAACATGTAGTTGAAATTAGAGTTTTTTTTTTTTGTTTCAATTATTGTAAAAAATGTAGGAAATGCAGGCTATTTAAAAAGAGAATTTATGATTTTGCTTATATGATATAAACCTTGTAGTTCTGCTTTTGAATCTTTCAATTATTAATGCTCAGTTGAATTGTAATTCTATTTAGAATTTTATGCATTAATTTTATTTCAGATATGTTCACTTCATAGAAATAACATTATCTCGTGCTGATTTTGTTTGATGATGTACAATGTTTTAAGATGTCAAAATCCAAGAAAGTCTTAAGTCCTTTTTCTTTTTCTTTTTTCTGCATAGTAAAAGCACACAACTACGAAAGGCAAAACCAACACATATTCATTTTAATGAGTAAGAATTTTGTGAATTGAGTACGACGTTTAATGAGCAAGAGGCTAAAGTTGTAACAGTGGCGGAGCCAAGATTTTAGTTTAGGGGAGGCAAGGTTAAAAAAATAATAATAAAGAACCTAAAATTATTTATCGATATTAATAATAAAATTATAAATAAAAATAATTGTCATACAAAATCTATTAAAATTTAAACAATTGTAAAACATTCCTGACAATCAATCATCAAAGTAAGAGATTAATCTATACATACATAAAGTTTAGACAATTAATTTGATTCCTTAAAATAAATTGAGAAAATAAATTTTAACTTTTCTTTCTGTATTCTTCTAATTATTTAAAATTTGGATTTATGATAAAACTCAAATTTTGAACTATGAAAATGCAAGAAATGAAGGAGAAATAAATAATGGATGTTTTACAACTTTAGTGTCATACAAGATATTTTATTATTATTTTGTGTAAAGTTTGAATTCCACATGCTTAACTAGAAATGAAAGGAAAGAAATTTGGATAAGTAAAAAAAAAAAAAAAGGAATATTGGTCAAAAGTGTAAACAAGTTTGGTGGCATTTATTTCATATATGCTCATTGTTTAAAATGAGATGAGTTGTTTGAGTAACACCACAAAATTTCAAAATATTTTTACAATAAATTGAGGTGTTAGTACATTATTGGTCAAAATAAAAATATATTTATTCTGGGATCTATTCCAACTAAAAATAAGATTATTGTGAAAATAGTGTGAAATTTTATTATGTCTCTAGACTTTCTCAAATAGAAATATGTATTTTATTTATTTTTCATTTCATGTCAAGGGTACGGTTTGAGAGAAGATGTTTCTTTTCTATTCTAACTTTAGGAGTACAACTCAACTTTATAAATATATGAAGGACTTTTTTGGGAGGAGTCAAGGGGGGCAGCTGTCCCCCTCGACGCCCCCTTGGCTCCGCCCTTGGCTATAAGATGAAATTATAAGACTTATTAGCTTAATTATAAGATGTAAGGTGTGTTAGGTTGCTTAGATTTCATGTAAATGTAATATTTACTTGAAGGTTCCAATTAGCTTAACTGGTAAAGTCTTTGATAGTTGAATAAGAGATCTGGGGTTTGATCCCCACCTACATCAGAAACCGATTGATGTCTTGGTCTGATAGCTAATTGCGGTTGCTATTGGCTTATGTGTAAATTAAAATGTCTAGAACTAAGATAGATGTGGCAATAGTGTTTATTGACACATTGCATGTTTAGGTGCTTGATCTCCAAAAATACATTAGAATGAAAATTAGGTTTGTGTAGTGATGCTGATTTACAATTAATATGAAGTTGTATGTTTTTATCAAAATGTTTGACTTTTTGTTGACCATTCTTTATTGTGCCATGTGACTATATAAATTTATGTCACATATACATTTAAAAACATCGACAGTTATGTCTTTTCATTTTGCCCTTTAAGTTTCAGTATTTACTCACCGTTTCACATAAGATGTATATATTAAAAAAAAAAATGTCATTGAGAACAAGAATGTTCAGAAACCATGGAAATAAAAAACCACAAATTATTCATTAGCAAATAAATTAGGACAACAGCAATAAAAAAGAAAGAAGGTAGTTAAGATTGAGGATTTTGGTGATCTTACCAAGGAGATCTAATACGTATTCCGATCTTACCAAGGATTCAAGGTGTATAAACTTACTAATAAAACAAAATTAGACCTATTATAAAATATTTCATTTGATTTGTACCTAAAATATGTCCCATGATGTAGACTACAAGAAAAATGCATTTTAGTGACAAAAAAGTTTTGACGGACCCAAAATCCCTCTAAAAAAATCCTATTTTCGATGGCAAAATAAAGCCCTCACAGATACTTGGTAAAATGTGAAACATTTGTGACTAGCTAAAAAAGTTGTCGCAATTATGTGTTGCAGCCGTCACAAATGCTAATATTTTGGAGGGAAATTTTCCCTCCATATTATTTGCGAGGGACAATTAAAATTCTCTCGCAAAAAGTGTATTATTTGTGACAGTTAAAAATATGCCGTCACTAATACTAAATTATTTGCGAGGGCCAGGATCGACCTTCGCAAATAATCATTAAAATGTCAAAAATTTTGGAGGGAAATGTTCCTACCAAATTATTTTTGACGGACAATAAAAATCTCTTGTAGAATTTTTTTTTTTTTTTTTTTGGGTTAAAAATATGCCCTCACTAATACTATATTATTTGCAAGGACCAAGATTGGCCTTCGCAAATAATCATTAAAATATAAACTTTTTTTGGAGATAAAAGTTTTCGTCAAATTATTTGCGAGGGGCAATGAAAATCCCTCGTGAAAAGGATATTATTTGTGAGGGTTAATAAAATGCCCTCACTAATAATAATTATTTGTGAGGACTAAGATTGGCCTTTGCAAATAATCATTAAAATATCAAAACTTTTGGAGGGAAATTTTTCCCTCCATACTTTTTGCTAGGGACAATAGAATTTCCTCACAAAAAGTGTATTATTTGTGATGGTTAAAAATATACACCCACTAATAATAAATCATTTTAATGACCAAGATTAGCCTTTCGAATTAATCATTAGAATATCAAATTATAAATTAATGCTTCTCATAACACATTTACCAAACATTTATTCATTGTAGTTTTTATTTTATCTTGTTTTTTAAAAATTAATAAGCAAAATTATTAGATGTGAAGCTATAACTTAAACAAAAATAATATTTCAAATGCATACCTACCGAATTGATTAAAAATGGCTAAGACAACCAAAATCGATTGGAATTTGAGTCAAAGTGGAACAAAGGGGGTTAAGTGTATTGGTTTAGTGACTAGAATGAAATATTTTGTTAAATTAAACCGAAATAGAACTAAATGATTACTATGTTTCTAGTAATATGTTTTTTCTAATAAATATAATAGACTAGTTGAAAATATTTTTCTACAAAAGATTCAAGATAAATTTATGCCTGGTAATAATTTGCTCATGTAATAAAGGGTAAATTTTAGGTACAGTCTTTTAGGTGTAGTACATTAGGTTTTTTTTTTTTTTTTTAATTGAATTCAAAACCTTGGGGCATTAACAAAAAAATAAAAATAAAAATAGTCTTGTCTTTTCCAATGACAATTAAATTCAATGCAGCCAAACATTTGAATTCAATTGGAGATCCTAATATAGTGCACCTAATGTATTGTACCTAATTTTTATCTTTTGATAAATTGGTTTAATGATATTCACTATTTTATTACCCATTTGAAGTGGGCATTAAATGGTTTGCCTTTCAATAACTTTTAAATAATTGACTTTACTCAATAACAGTAACTCTTCAAAATAACTACTGTACAACATACAACCTCAGGCCCATTGGGCCTTGGGCCTTGGCCGGGACACGCCCCTAAGGCTTTCATAAGCCCAAACCCAATGGTATGCCCGTTCATTGATCGGAAGTTAGACAGACTCATACCGAACATGTATAGATTGGTCGGGGGCTGTGCTTACCAGGGTCAGCCCATGACCTCGGCAGCTCAATGTTGCCTTGGGGAATATCGCTGCCAAGCAACTTTTTGGAGGCTGGAACCAGTTCCAACGCCATTACCACTGTTTCCAAGGGAGCATATTCCGTGTCAAGAATAATCAGATCGAGTCCCACCCACACGAGTGAGACCAGAAGGTAATCATAAGCACCCCACCAACCTCAAGCTATAAATAGGAAAAAAGGAGTAGAGAGAGTGGTTGGTCATTCTGAGTGAAAGAGAGAGAGCATTAGTAAAAGGAGAGCAACTCAGAGGGAGAATAGAGCTCTAAGGATAAGCAACACATAATCCAAGCCCGGCTAGGAATTACCCATAGTAGGAAATCCATAGCCTACATTATAAATTAATTGTCAGTCCAATTTCGAATCTAGTCCACTAAGGAAATTCGGGCACGTACAACCACAATACTACACGAATGACTAAAATGATTCAAATACCTTTGATATGCCTAATATGATCAAAATATCCTCAAAACCTCAAAAATTCCCAAAATACTCCCCAAAACATGCAAAATACATTGAAAAGTTCAAAAAGATTGAAATATCGGTAAAACAATTAAAATTACAAAGATACACATAAAATTCCAAAAAGTCTCATCGGAACCAAACACCACCACCACCACCACCACCACCATGCATGCCCACCAGCACGCATCCTCACCAGCATGCATCCTCATTGCCACGGATATAAAATTGGACTAGTCAATTTTTTGTTTCGTTTCTTGCATTTTCTTAGCAACCAAACACCAAAACCCATTGAGAACAAAACCTAGCAAACACCAAAACATCTCAAATCCAAAAGACCAAAACCCATTAAGACCAAAATCAAGCAATCAACAAACCCACCCCACAACTCATTACTAGGCCCAACTGACCACCACTTCCACAACCACCAACCACCACCACCATGGAAGGATGAGACAAAAAGAGAGAGATCCATCGAGAGAGAGACCCACTAAGAGAGAGACATTTACTTGAGCAAAAGAAAAAGCGAAGCACCAATCTTTGAGAGAGAGACATCAATCTGAGCGAGAGAGAGACCCACTGGTTTGAGAGAGAGAAAGAGAAACTGATCTAAGAGATGAGAAGTTTGAGACATTTGAGTTTGCTTTTTGTTTCTTTTCTTGCATTTTCTTAGCTACCAAGCACCAAAACCCATTGAGAACAAAACCTCGCAAACACCAAAACACCAAAACATCTCAAATCCAAAACACCAAAACCCATTGAGACCAAAACCAAGCAATTAACAAACCCACCCCATGACTCACAATCGGACCCAACTGACCACCACTTCCACAGCCACCAACCACCACCACCAGAGAGGGATGAGGTAAAAAGAGAGAAATCCATCAAGAGAGAGACCCACTAAGAGAGAGAAATTTATTTGAGCGAAAGAAAGAGTGAAGAACCGATCTTTGAGAGAGAGACATCGATCTGAACAAGAGAGAGACCCACTGGTTTAAGAGAAAGAGAGAAACCGATCTGAGAGATGAGAAGTTTGAGACATTTGGGTTTGATTTTGAGCAAAATTGAGAGATAGAGAGAGCGGATCGATGAGCAATGAGCGAAGAGCAAAGGTAATAGTGCTTGGTCATGGAGTTAAAGAGAGATCTAGTGGTGGCGATGTGATGAGCGAAGGTGGCAGTGCTCGGTCATGGAGTTAGAGAGAGATCTAATATTATTGGAAAAGTTAGAGAGAGGAAGGATTGAGATCGAATGTCTTAGAAGAGTTAGAAAACCGGTTTAAGAATGAGGTTTTAGGGCTAAAGTTTTATTTTGAGTGTGTGATTGTGTGAGAAAATGCTTAATAAAATGTTATTTTGATTGATTTTTATTGATTTAAGAATATGAGTTATATTTTGGGAAGACCACAAAGAACATAAACATGTTCTAAAAAATTAATAATAATGAAAGGAATTAAAAAAAAAAATTATTATCTAATTTTATTTTAAAAAAAATTTAGAAATTAATTTTTTTAAATTTTTACGTGATTTATTATTTATTTAAATGTTAAATAAATTAAACTAAACGATTTCAAATATACATATTTTTTTAGAAGTATTAATAACGTGGTATGGGTTAGATTGAAAGTTTTGTCAACAACTCCAATTTGTGCATTTTTAAGAGAATCTATCAACTCATGAAAACAAATTTAAAGTGTTGGGTTGGGTTAGATCATGTTGGCTCTAATTTATTAAATTGATGGGTTTAATACCTACTCATTATTACAGGAGAAGTACTTTATCTACAATATTTTTGCAATAAATTTTAAATAATAAATTATTATTGATTCTAATTTTAAATAATAAATTGTTATTCTCTAACTGAAAGTCTGAAATTAGAACCAATAAACAACTTTTTCATGGGATTTTTAAGAAAATAACTACAAAACCCAAACAATATTATTAGTTAGGCAACGTTTCAAACATATTGCATTTCTAACAATTCGACTTCAGAGGAGTCGATTTCACTGTTCATATCGCTATTCCTCGCGCCACGTAGCTCAATAAATCGAGTCATTTGCACTCATTTTTTATTCATAGAAATCGACTCCACTGGAGTCGTTTTCAATACAAAGAAAACGACTCCAGTGGAGTCGATTTGCCCAAAAACGAAGAACAAAGAACAAACGCAGAAGAACGAAGAACGAAGAACAAAGAAGAACGAAGGACGACAGAAGAACGAAGAACAAAAGCAAACGAACCCAGCAACACACACCCAGCAAACGACGAACGCAGGCGCCGACGAACCCAGGCGCCGATTTCACCAAACCCCGACGAACCCAGCAACACCGACGGCGAAGCACGAAGAACAAAGAACGAACCCAGCAAACGAAGAACAAACTCCAGGCGCCGATCCGATCCGATCCGATTTTTTCATGTAGCCTTTTCTTCGTTTGCTGGGTTGCGCCTGGGTTTGCTCGTCGGTGTTGGGGTTCGTCGGGGTTTGGTCAGAATCGGCGCCTGGGTTCGTCGGCGCCTGCGTTCGTCGTTTGCTGGGTGTGGTCCTGCGCCTGGGTGTGGTTTCAACCTCTGAAAAATCAGCAACACATGGTGCCGCAAATGTTTGTGTGGAGCAGTCGATTTCTATACAGAGAGTGGAGTCGTTTTCTTTGTATAGAAACCGACTTCAGTGGAGTCGGTTTCTGTGTAAATAAAACGACTCCAAAGGAGTCGATTTCTACACAAACATATCGACTTCACTGAAGTCGATTTATTGAGCTACGTGGCGCGAGGTATAGGCAATATGAACAGTAAAATCGACTCCTCTGAAGTCGAATTGTTAGAAATGCAATATGTTTGAAACGTTGCCTAACTAATAATATTGTTTGGGTTTTGTAGTTATTTTCTTAAACCCCCCCCCCCCCTCTTCCTTTTTCACCCACAATAAACAAATTTTTCCCTCTCCCTCTTTCCCTCTCACAAAATTTCCCCAAAATTTTTTCCCTCTTAGTTTTTCACTTAGGGATTTCATGAGCTCTCTCCTTCTCATTGTCACTCTCTCACGGTAATCTCTCTTTCTCCCCTCACTCCTCCTCTCTTTTTCCCCTCCATCGGACCCATCTGCCACCGCCACCCATTGCACAGCCACCAATCTGCCACTGCCACTGCCACCCACTACACAGCCACCCTCTGCCACCGATGCTAGCCACTGCCGCCGCCGTCGTCGACCTCCAATTTTGCCGTTAGGTACGACTTGGTTTCAGTATTTGGTCTTTTGGCCTTCAATCCAGCCACTTTCGCTTATCCTTTTAGCCAATTATATATCACACTCAAGCATTTTACTCCTTCGATGCCATTCTGCTTGGAGCGTTTTATCTCCTTCTCATAGCTACTTTCCCTGACTCAATCGGAGCATGTTTTGGTCACATTGATTTCACCTTCTAATTCAAGGTTTGATTATTTTCTATTCTATAAATTTTAATTTGTTTCTCTCTCTGCCCATCACCCCCTTTTCTCAAAAACATTTGCTGTTGCTGGGGTGGACTTAACTAACAAACTTTTTATAACATGCACGGAAATTGTTTGATAGAATACCTGAATGTTTTCTTCTTTTTGTAGAATCTAACTTTGTAAAATTTCCATTTTGCAGATGTATTACGTGGACATGTTTATTTCTTCCTACAGTATATACAAGATTTGGTAATCAACGTTATTTTTCTTGGATGTCTAATTAGCCATGACTGACTTTTTCCAGGTCGCGCTAGATAAATTGGTTAAACCATCAAACACTATCACTGACTACAACACCAGGTACACTTTCGTTTGAGCTTCTGGTAGACATTTATACACTTTTGTTTGAGCTTTTGGTAGACATTTATTTGGATATTTTTGAGTTGATTTTTAAGAAATGAACTCAACAGAAATATTTGGGTTTTTGAGTCCTACACGCTGTGACTCTGCCAATTAGATGTCCTCTCTCTCTGTATGTATCTTATCAGTTTTCATGTCCAGAGTGTTCATCATCATGAACACGATGTTCATTTTATTCAATAAAATTTTTATTTCCTATATAATAAAAAAAGCATATATGTTATCATCTTTGGAGAATTAATAGTTTGATTATTTGATAGTTCCAACTTGGAAGATCTTTAAGAAAAAAATAGCTTTTATATATATATATATATATATATATATATTCATTAAGAAAAGCAGGTGGAAGATATTAATTATCATCTTTGCAAGTTTTTTGCTACTTTAAAACAAAATTGGGCTCATTACACCAAACGTGGTCCTTGTGAAGAGCCAAATTCCAACTAAATGAGGTTCCCTATGAAATGAGGCAGGGAATGGAGCCACTGTGTCCAGTGTCATGGAGGATACTAATGGAGATATAAGTGTAGATGTCATTGTCATTGTGGCTATATAATACTCATATCTTGTCTGTAACAACTTGTGTTCTGAGTAACTTATTATGAAACATAGGGAAAATATTTATCTGTTAAAATATATTTAATTTTCTTTGGTAACCCCTTTAGAGGTTATATTTTACATTTGTACTTGCTCTTATATTCTTTTCTTTTGGAATTAGGACCTGAATTTGGATGCTAGAATCCGCAGCCTCTATGCCACGTTACCCACTAATACCATGCTTATAATTTGCACTGGCCATGGTGATACAGCAATTGTCCATAGGTAATGCTCGTTGGACCTGTTTTATGCATTTGCTATGCCATGTTTCCTTTTTTTTGCACTACAAACAAATATAACTTTTTATTTAAATGCCAACAGCCAAGTAATTGACAACATATTTGGACCAATATTTCCTTATACCCGCATTCTGATGGTTTTTGATATGTTTGGAATCCATACATTATCTAGAGGAAGTCAGCCTTGTATTCTTCTCTTGCTTTAAAAAAACACACACACACACACACAACTATCATGTTTAATTTGGTGCCACTGCTACCAGCTTAGAAGAATGATTATCAACTTAACCTTATTGTGAGCTCTATTTTAGTGTTTCTCCGCCTATGAGTTTCAGCGTCTCTTTTTAAAAAAAAATCTTATTCGGATCTGTCAGATTATGGAAAATCCATGACCTGGACAATGATTGAGTATTTTAGGTGATAAATCTAGTGATAGGTTCTGCTAGTGTGGTGGAATTGGATCTGGGTCGCAGCTTTTGCCAATCACCTCTCTCTCTCTCTCTCTATGACCTGCCGAACTTTGGTGGGTTATTGAGTATAATGGAAAGTTTCTGGGTGAATTTCACTTTATTTCCTCACCACCAAAGTTCATTTACTGTCAAATTGAGAGATGAAGTCCCCCCCCAACCCCCCTTTTTTTCTTTTTTTAATAGACTTTATTTTCATTTAAATTTAAGGAGGTTGGAAGGAGATCATGGAGTCATACTAAAACAGTGACCCCTGCTGTTCCAACTTTGCCTCTTACAGACACCCAACAATTTAGCTCCGGTTTTTCTTCCTTTTTTCAATTTTGTATCAACTTATTTTTTATCTTATTTTTATGTAATGTACTTTTATGTTAAAAAGTAGGAGCAAGCGTGGGCAAGTTAGAAAAGCTAAGGTCTTTCCCCCTTTAGTTGATTATATAGACACTCATTTGCTTGGGCTCAAGCTCAATGTCTAACAAGCAGTACACATGCCAATTCATGTTCCCTGTTTTAGAGATAACCAATATGAAAATTGATTTGCAATTTTCTATCAACCCATTTTACGTATAGCGTTAGATGAAAGCTATTTTATTCTTGGTCTCAAGTTTTTAAATAGTTCTTTGAATTGTCTATATAAAATAGTTTTGTAAAAATGCTCTCTAATTTTATAAAGAACATTCTGGTTTGCTTGATCAGAGTTGGGATATATGTAGTCTGATTTAAATCTAACAAGCATAGGTTAGAGGTTTGTGATGATGCCTTCTTAGTTCTTAGTGTCCATCTATTATTTTCTTTGGAAAGTAGAGGAGACACCTAGGCTACAGGGATTAGTCTTTTGCGACAAGGACAAATTATACTTTTGGATTCCAACTTCAATGCTAAGGTAAAATTTATATAAAAAAACATTGTAGTCTATGATTTCCTTTATAAAATTCTTGAATTTGTCTTATATATTGCTACTGAACATTTTAATTATCTTCCATTTAACTCACTGAAGCTCTCTCTCTTTCTCACATTGTTTGGAATCAGCTTTCAGATTTTGGTCTTGCAGTGTCCAATGGGGCCCAAAACAGGAACAACATTAAGCTTTCAGGAACTTTGGGTTATGTAGCCCCAGAGTATCTTTTAGATGGTATGCCAACTAAAATTGTAATAATTGCTTCCCGTATTCTTAAGTCTTACTGGTTGCTAATGTCTATAAATATATAATTTTTCTTTGCTAACTATATAATATAATAAAATCGTTTCGATCCTAACAATTACAATAATGTTATGAGACTGTGATGAGTGTAATATACATTTTAAAATCAGTGTCTTTTTATTAAGCTATCTTAAGCACATGCACATGTACTGCCTCTTTAGGGCTGATCAAACATGTTGTGAATTTCTCCTAGACAAACACTTGTGCCTAAAGTTGGCGCTTGGTAAGGATATCAATGTTCAGTTTTCATTTCATGTGGTAGTTTGAATCAATAGGTTTCATAACTACAAATTTTGATTGAAGTTCAATTGATACTGAGGGTGGGGCACACTATGTAAGTGGAGTTTATTCCCTGGGAAAATCAGTGCTGTAGTTGGATGTGCAAAGAGCAATTGTTAGCCAAAGATTTTTAGGTATTAATATGGATGATGTGACAGTGGACTTGTAAGTTTAATTTGGTTGGAAAGTTGTTTAATATGGTTCCCCGCAAACAAGAGTATGTTTTCAACTTTTGAAAACAAAATTCAAAGAAATAGTAACATGGGAAAAACAAAGGTTGGCAGAGAGAAAAATATAGATACTGGGTCTTTGTCACAAACCACTAGTTATATTTTAATTGGTTCATTCTTGTAGGTCGAAGTTAGCATAATAAAATCAACTTCAATTGGCTTCAATAAAAGTGAAAATGTTACCCTAAATTTCAACAAAGTTGGTACTATCCTCATTTCTTTGTCCAGTTTTGCAGATGGGTGTGTTTTGTTTTTTGTATTGTGTCTTTGTTGGTCCTAATTGCTTTGCATAGGAGTTGGATTTAAGAATATGTTGTTTGCAATATAGATTATCAAAAATAAAATAAAATCATCCAATAATATGTTCTCCATTTGGTTCTTCCACAGGCAGCCTGCCTAATTTACTTACTACTACACACTTCTTGAGCAGCTATCTATCTCCTTTTGCTTCAGGTACTCTCTCTCTGGTTATTTATTTATTTTATTTTTTTTGCGCTTCTTTTTCTAATGGGTTCTAAGAAAAAAAAAATGGAAAAGAGTATTGTGGATTTTGAGTGTTCTTTCTCTTGCTACCTTTTTCCATGTCTGTGTGCTAGTTTGGATTTGGTTCATCCACAGGCAACCTGCCTAATTTACTTACTACTACACTTTCAGAGCAGCTATCTATCTCCTCTTGCTTCAGGTACTATCTCTCTCTCTCTCTCTCTCTCTCTCTATTTGTGGTGAGTTGTTGAATTGGGGCAAGCAAGTGGCTTGTATGAAGTTATAAGGTGGTTTTAGTTGATTTTGGGAGTGTTAATTGTTTTAGGCAATTTCGGATGATTCTTGTTGAGTTGTTTTTATTTGATTAGTTCATTTTATGGGCTTCTCTCTATCTTTTTCACACATGTGGAACACTAAAATGAAATGGGATATTTAAAGAGATATCCATTACTAAAGAATATTGCTAGTAATGATGTTATAGTTATCAAATGTATTGAGATATCCATTACATGTTAATGGTGTTGCAGTGGAGAAATAGTTGATAAAATTAAATGAAGAAGCCCAACTAAATACATAGAACCATATCAAGTCCCAAACAAAATCAAGGAAAAGTCTTAACAGGCTTGATGAGCTAATATTTATATGCACTTATTGAGTAATCTTGGTTTGTTTGCACTTATTGAATGAGCAAGATGAAAAGTCCTAAATATCTAAGATTTTCTTGTCATTCTATTCGATCCATTTATATGCACTTATTGAGTAATCTTGGCTGTATGGATGTTCATCCGGTCCAACAATCTCCAGCTCTCCAAAAATCATCAACTACATCCCATCAACTAAGTTGCTTATAAGTTTTATGTTAGTGTTTGATTACTTTTTGTGTACAAAGAACTACATTTGAACAACTGCATTTTTTTGGAAGTGTTAAAGGATATTTTAAACACTTTGGAATTTTGATTGTGGTATTAGCTTAGAACTTTGATGATGGTTATAGACAATGTTATGTATTTGATAATATATTTTTATGTTAATATAATGTTAGTTTGGAGACATTTGTGGTATTATTTCAGTAGAACTAAAATTATTATAGGTTGTTTGTAATAGGACTGTGGTTTTAAAATCTAGGAGAAAAAAAAAATTAGCCTATAGCTGCGGGTAAAAAGTGCCTCTAAAAGTCTAAAATTATGATATAATTGAAGACTTATAGCGGCGTTTATAGCTTGCCGCTAAAGCTTCACACATATAGCGGCAGGCATAATCGCCGCTAAAAGGTGCATAGGGTTTGTTGTTAAATAAGCCCTTAGTGGCACTTATTGCCCGCCGCTAAAGTCCTCATAAATAAATTTTAGCGATGACACTATTTGTCTCTAAAAAGTATGCCGTCAATTTAGAATTTGCAAATAATTAATTGTGAGGGTATGAAGGTTTTCACAAATAGTTGTTAACGACGACTGCTTCCCCTCGCTAAAAATAAGTCATCGACTTTTCTCGTCGTTTGGTAATATATTTGTGAGGGCAAATTTGTTCAATAACGACGGCGGATTGCCCTCGTAAATTATCTATTTGCAAAGGTATGGTTGCAAAATCTCTTTTAGCAACAAGAGCAAATACGACGGCCTTCGAGGGCCATATGCCCTCGCTAATAACCTTTTGCAACGATATTTGAATTTTTGCGAGAGCATTTTACCCTCGCTAGTAGACTCTTTTCTTGTAGTATAGACATTGATGTGAGGTTAGCAAGATTGGAGGAAAGATCGAGGCATGTCCAGATCAATGATGCGGGCCTTGGAACTAAACTGCTTGTAATGTACCCAGATGATACCATCGTTTGTTACAAGGTTGGTGATATTGACCTTGTATATTTCAATGAGGATAAATTTCTTGAATAGTATGGGACATTGAATTTTAGGATTTCACTGCAAAAATTCTTTATTTTTCAAAACATTTGGTTGCTAATGGGACTAAGGCGTAGGTAAGAGCATAAGAAATCTGAAAGATAAATGATAAAAGTTGAGAAAAAAGTTACCAGATGAATATAAATCACTATTTATACCCAAAGGATTATGACCCTTCAATAGCCACATTTTCAGTCAATATGCATATTTTCGGTCAGTAAGCACCTTTCCATTCAGTAGGTACTTTTTGGTCAGTATACATATTTTCATTCAATAAACACATTTTCGGTCAATAGGCACTTTAAAATATATCCAATAAGAAGAGTTATGACTTTTCAATAGGCACCTTTTAGTATATCCAATATAAATAGTTATGACCTTTCAATAAGCACCTTTTGGTATATCCAATTTGAAAGGTCATGACATTTTAATAGACACATTTTGGTATATATATTACAACATATGTTGTATATAACTATACATACAATACAAACTAAACTATAGACGCAACATTCTATCTCTTTTTCTTCCCACGAAAAACTAATAAATAAAACATTATTTTCTTCTTCTTAACTAATAAAACTTTGTGCTATTTCTTTCAATATCTTTTTTTTTTTTTTTCAATTTCATGCATTTTTGCTTCCTACTCCAACTCAAAAATAATGACTTTTTTTTTCCCCTGAAACTTTTATATATATATATATATATCATCAATCTATTATTTAAATTCAAGTTTTTATAATTTAAAATAATGCATAAAAGATAAATTTATGGATCGAATGGTAAATAACATCTAATTAACATGAATTTTAAAAACATATAAAACATGTAATTTAGGATTTTTTTTTTTCAAAACAACACCAATTTAAAAAAAAAATTTCCTAGTTACCATCGTTTCTAAACTATTTAGCAAACTAACATCTCGAGGCTAAGAGACTCGAGATCACTGTAGCAAATCGAGTATCACAGACTCGATTTCAACAAAAATTCACATGGAACTTGAGTTTTAAACACTCGAGTTCCACATGAGAAAGCCAAAAAGCCAATCTCTCTTCTTCTTCTTCCTTTGCTTCCCTTTGAAAAAAAATCCACGAACCCTTCTCCCCTCTAAAAAAAAAAAATTCATGACAACCAAAGAAACAACAAAAACACAAACAAGAGATGAAAGTAAAAACCACACGAACCCAACGGCGAACCCATGAACCAAAGAACCCAAGTGGCGAACCCAAGCAATAAAACCCACAAACTTAGGCGGTGAACCCCCAAACCTAGGCGGTGAACCCATGACCCAGGCGGCGAAACCCACGAACCCAAGGTCGGATTGAACCCACAAACGTGTATGATTCACTTAGGCAAAGGTCGTTTTCCCTCTATTCTCTCTTTTTTATTTGTGCAGAGCGGGAACTCGAGTCTCTAATACTTGAGTTCCACTGGAAATTGTCTCCTACACACTTGAGTTTCACTGGAAATCGATTCCTATAGACTCAATTTGCTATAGTGAACTCGAATTTTTTAGACTCGAGATATTACTTTTATAAATAGTTTGGAAACTATGCTAACTAACAAAATTGTTTAAAAATTGATGTTATTTATAAAAAAAAAAAATCCTATAATTTAACAGTAGAATTTTCAAAATATAAATTTTATAACAAGTTATTAAATAATATAATATTATTTAAAATTATACCATATATAACTTGAATCTCACTTATAAAAATGGGTTGCTGTGCTTTATCTTAACCCCAGGTTCCGAGAAAATTCAGCATGTTTCGGAAACATGCATCCTCCCCCTCACAAGGGGGTGGACCCCTGTGTGGGGTCCACCCCCTTGTGAGGGGGAGGATGCATGTTTCATGTGGGGTTCACCCCCTTGTGAGGAGGAGGATCATGTTCCATGTGGGGTCCACCCCCTTCTGAGGGAGAGGATGCATATTTCCGAAACATACAATACTCCCTCCCAGGTTCCAACTCCTCTTGCTTTATTTTGCGTTATTTTCGATGAGCCTCTCACATCACTTGTGTGGGGTCCACCCCTTGTGAGGGGGAGGATCATGTGGGGTCCACCCCCTTATGAGGAGGAGGATATATGTTTCATGTGAGGTCCACCCCCTTGTAAGGAGGAGGATGCATGTTTCCAAAGCATGCAATACTCCCTCCCTGTTCCAACTCCTCTTGCTTTATTTTGCATTATTTTCGTTGAGCCTCTCACGTCACTAGCTACGTAGCATTTAATAGAAATGCTGAATTTTAGCCTTTTTATGTTGACTTCCAACTTCCAAGGTTCCCCCCTCCTCGTAACTAACGCACAATTTTTCTTTCTTTTTTGTTTTTTTAAGATCCATATTACTCTTATTATATTCTAGTAGTGAGCCTAAATAAGAACCAATAAAAAATTGGCAATTTGTAAAAATGTGGTAAAATAATTTGTATTTATAGTTGTAGGGGCTCGTTTTGTCGTAGATCCCCCAGCAATACATTTATTTAGAGAGTGGGACATAGGGTTTGGCGCTGACAGGCTTGCCACCGGCTCGCCGGGAGCGTTCTCCCTTCTTGAGGGCTTTGCCTTGCTCTTTTTGGCTTGGGGGTTCCCCTTACTCTGAAGGGCCCCTTGCATTATATACCCTCTTTGGCCAATCCTAGCCTTCCAACTGTCAATCATCTAGACCATTGCATAAGGACCTGTCCCATCAGCCACGTTCCCCACCTTACCGTGGGTCGCAGCACCCTAGGTTCCGCCGTTCAGGAGTCCTTTCAGCATTAAGATTGCCAGGAGAGTTAGGTGGATGCATTTAAGTGTGGATGTGACTGCCTATACTGGGCTTGTCCCCCACCTGGGATTAGGGTAGGTATGCCGAGGTAAGGGTCGTCCTCGGCGTGGCCCAGAGGGCAAAAAGCCCCTAGACAACTGCCTGGGACAACCATCGATCCTCGGCGTGGGCTTTGGGTCAGCCTAGAGGTGGGCCGAGACTCCCAGGCCCACGGGCCCCACAATAGCCCCTCAAAATCCTGCTGCACGTTCCCTTGAACGGGGAGGAGGGTTTTGATATCCACGGCCCTCATACCCCACAAGGCCTTCCGCTGGTTGGTTTTTTCCCCAAATAGTCAGCTCGGCGCTTCAATCCTTCGATAAGCAGTTAGTCTCCTATAGAAGATTCTGGTACTGCTTTAAGGATAGTGGCAAGCTCCCCGTAGGCTTGGGTCCGAGGACCATGCAAGACCTAGGCACAGGTGCTGCCTTCAAAAGTAGTGGCTAGCTCTCCGTAGGCTTGGGTCCGTGGACCATGCAAGACCTAGGCACAGGTGCTGCCTTCAAGATAAGTGGCTAGCTCTCCGTAGGCTTGGGTCCGAGGACCATGCAAGACCTAGGCACAGGTGCTGCCTTCAAAAGTAGTGGCTAGCTCTCCGTAGGCTTGGGTCCGAGGACCATGCAAGACCTAGGCACAGGTGCTGCCTTCAAGATAAGTGGCTAGCTCTCCGTAGGCTTGGGTCCGTGGACCATGCAAGACCTAGGCACAGGTGCTGCCTTCAAAAGTAGTGGCTAGCTCTCCGTAGGCTTGGGTCCGAGGACCATGCAAGACCTAGGCACAGGTGCTGCCTTCAAAAGTAGTGGCTAGCTCTCCGTAGGCTTGGGTCCGAGGACCATGCAAGACCTAGGCACAGGTGCTGCCTTCAAGAGTAGTGGCTAGCTCTCCGTAGGCTTGGGTCCGAGGACCATGCAAGACCTAGGCACAGGTGCTGCCTTCAAGAGTAGTGGCTAACTCTCCGTAGGCTTGGGTCCGAGGATCATGCAAGACCTAGGCACAGGTGCTGCCTTCAAAAGTAGTGGCTAGCTCTCCGTAGGCTTGGGTCCGAGGACCATGCAAGACCTAGGCACAGGTGCTGCCTTCAAAAGTAGTGGCTAGCTCTCCGTAGGCTTGGGTCCGAGGACCATGCAAGACCTAGGCACAGGTGCTGCCTTCAAAAGTAGTGGCTAGCTCTCCGTAGGCTTGGGTCCGAGGACCATGCAAGACCTAGGCACAGGTGCTGCCTTCAAAAGTAGTGGCTAGCTCTCCGTAGGCTTGGGTCCGAGGACCATGCAAGACCTAGGCACAGGTGCTGCCTTCAAAAGTAGTGGCTAAGTGGCTAGTTTCCCCACAGGCCTGAGTCCGAGGACCATGCAGAGCCTTGGTTCTGTCTAATACTTGGTCTTCTGGAGCAGTTAGTTTCCCCATAGGCCTGAGTCCGAGGACCATGCAGAGCCTTGGTTCTGTCTAACACTTGGTCTTCTGGAGCAGTTAGTTTCCCCATAGGCCTGAGTCGTCCGAGGACCATGCAGAGCCTTGGTTCTGTCTAACACTTGGTCTTCTGGAGCAGTTAGTTTCCCCACAGGCCTGAGTCCGAGGACCATGCAGAGCCTTGGTTCTGTCTAATACTTGGTCTTCTGGAGCAGTTAGTTTCCCCATAGGCCTGAGTCCGAGGACCATGCAGAGCCTTGGTTCTGTCTAACACTTTCATTTTTCTGTAAGTGGGGGTTTGTCCTCGGACCGTTTTTCTGGGGACGATTCCTCCTTCGGTCGGACATTGATTTTTCACGTGGCGTTGATCTCGCCTCCAGCTCGAGTCCCCATCTTCTATCTGGGAAGCGTTTCTTGGCCGTTCGTGTTCTGCGCCTGACGCTTCGGTGCGCGAGACGCGTCTTCATTAATGGTCTCGTAAATCAACAGAAGTACAACGGTCTGCGGCCCCCTTGGAATTTGGTGGCTTCATTATTGTCCGCCGCCTCGGTAACTCGCTTTTCGAATTCCGCGTGAATTAATTCTCACCAACTCTCCTCCTCTATATAAGGCTTTCTGGGGGGATGGTTTCTTCATACTCCATGAGCCTCCCAACTCGAACAGGAAGAACACCATTTTTCCACTCCCCATGACCCTTTAATAACCCCGTCGGAATTGTGACCGGAGTTAGGAGATATGGGGCCAAGGGCTGCCGTGGCCGCAGCCCCCACTGGGTTTCTAGCGTGGCAGAGTCTAGGCGTAACGCCGGCAGTGTCGTACGCGGTGACCAGGTGGAACGTTGTTGAAGTATCTAACGTCTCTTCCCGGAGCGCACCTCCGGTGGAGGAGACACACGAACTCATGTCATGGCTGGCGCCTGAGTGTTGCCGTCTCCAACGGCCGGCGCTCGGGAGGATTGGAGAGCATCAAGGGAACATCACGGGGGAGGACATTCCGGTGCCCCTGCATCTGCTCCTCACTTTGTTCAAGCTTCCGCCTTGAAGTGAGCCAGCCTCAGCCCCCCTTCCCCTCTTTTATTGTCAAGCTCTCCCGTTCTGCTGATGCCAATAAAAGCACGGGTTGACACTTCCCCCTCCCTCTAGCTAGTTGTAGAATCGGACCGCCTGAGCCTCCGATTGTAGGATTAGCTTGTAATAAAGCTTGTAAAACAAGCCTGCCTGAGCCTCTGATTGTATTTTGTAACTTTCTTTTTCATGAAATACTATCAGACCCTTTTCTCATTTCTTTTTTTTTTTTTTTCTTTGCTGCTGAATCTT
Source organism: Quercus aquifolioides (assembly GCA_019022515.1). Lineage (NCBI taxonomy): Eukaryota > Viridiplantae > Streptophyta > Magnoliopsida > Fagales > Fagaceae > Quercus > Quercus aquifolioides. The sequence continues at coordinate 19,512,098 of CM032331.1, forward strand.
TCATTTTGTTGCGACTGTGCTTGTTCATTATTATTTTTTTTTTTTGCGAAGTGACTGTTTAGAACGATCGCCGGTTGCGCCGGTCGGCGCATTAACCCTTCCCACAGACGGCGCCAATTGTAGGGGCTCGTTTCGTCGTAGATCCCCCAGCAATACATTTGTTTAGAGAGTGGGACGTAGGGTTTGGCGCTAACAGGCTTGCCACCGGCTCGCCGGGAGCGTTCTCCCTTCTGGAGGGCTTTGCCTTGCTCTTTTTGGCTTGGGGGTTGCTCCTCGGACGGCCGAGGAGCCCCTTACTCTGAAGGGCCCCTTGCATTATATACCCTCTTTGGCCAATCCTAGCCTTCCAACTGTCAATCATCTAGACCATTGCATAAGGACCTGTCCCATCAGCCACGTTCCCCACCTTACCGTGGGTCGCAGCACCCAAGGTTCCGCCGTTCAGGAGTCCTTTCAGCATTAAGATTGCCAGGAGAGTTAGGTGGATGCATTTAAGTGTGGATGTGACTGCCTATACTGGGCTTGTCCCCCACCTGGGATTACTGGGATTGGGGTAGGTACGCCGAGGTAAGGGTCGTCCTCGGCGTGGCCTGGAGGGAAAAAAGCCCCTAGACAACTGCCTGGGGCAGCCATCGATCCTCGGCGTGGGCTTTGGGCCAGCCCAGGGGTGGGTCGAGACTTCCAGGCCCACGGGCCCCACAATAGCATTATTGAAAAATAATTATATTTAACTATAAATAAATTATATGTAGAGAAAAGTTAACAGATTTCCTTAAAGAATTGGTTTAGAAAATATTTTTAAAAAATTATTATTAAAAAAAATTAAAAAGTAAATAATTTTTTTTAACAATTTTATAAATTTTCTATAAAAGTAGTTTTTTTTTTTTTTTTTAAAAAACTATAAAATTAATATTTAAACTTAAAATAATTTATTAACAAATGAATTAAGCCGCCGTTAACTAAACTCTTCTAATTATGTTTAAGTACCAATTTCGCCCTCTAGATACTACGCCGCTGACGACACCTATAAATAACATCCCACACAGCTTTGCCCCTTCGCAGCCCTCAAACTTCTTAATTATAACGTGAACGGAAGAAGAAAGCATGGCCATCCAAACACAAGCAAAGATTCCAGTTGTTGATTCCTCAAACGCGGACCTGAAGCCTGGTTCAAGTTCATGGTCCTCAATGCGCAGAGATGTTTGCCGTGCACTTGAAGAGTACGGTTGCTTTGTAGCAGAACTTGGCAATAAAGTCCCATTGAAGCTTCACAACACAACCTTTGGCGCAATGAGAGAGTTGTTTGATTTCCCCACAGAAACCAAAAAGAAATTACCTTCCGAAAGGCCTGGCCATGGCTATTTTTCTAAAGCTTTTTACGAACGCTTGGCGATTGATAATGGAAACTCCCCAGAAGAAACTCAAAAGTTGACCAATATCTTCTGGCCCAACGGAAATGTTCACTTCCGGTAATAATCCAATCATATTATCTACTTTTTTTCAAAGATTTATAATGCAAGAATCAAAATAACTATATATATTTGTGTGTGTGTGGTTTTTTAAACTTATAAATAGATCAGAAAATATTGTCTCATGCCCAGAGCTTTGGTGTTCTGGAGTTCAACTAGGGGTTCAACTTCCTAGTGTTTTTAATGAAGAGAAAAGTACTCTTGGATACCAGACAAAACAAAAACTCTTGGTTTCCAACACAAAATACAAACCCAGAGACTCAATATAAAGCTTATATATATATATATATATATATCCTCACAAAACAGATGACAGATCTACGCGACGTGGTAGGGAGAGACAGCCTGCAAGAGGAGCATTTAGGAAACTCAAGAACTGGGCAGGATACAAGAGAGATCTGTAGGTGTGAAGAAATAAGGAAAAAAAAAACGTGTGATGGAGAAAAAAAAAAGATTAAAAGGAGAAAAGAGAAATAGATAATTATAAACTAATATGTGCGGATAAAAAAAAAAAAAGTGAAAATGATTTAGTTTTGGTTTGTGGGCTGGGTTATGATATGGGTTTAAAATTATGGAAAAAGTTTGGTAAGAATAGTTGATGAAGATTTAGATTACACCTTTGCTTGATATTTTTTTATTAGATGTAAGTTTTAATAAATTCATTATAAAGATAATGTATACAACGAGACTGTAAAAGAATCAACGTCCTAAACATAACACTTTTTTGTTTTCCTGCTCTTCATTAGTGAGAGTGTTGATTCATATGTGAAGCTGCGAATGGAGAAAAAAGTAGTTACTTCAAAAAAATTAGTAAAGAATTAGGGGAAGAGAAAGAGAGAGAAATGAAGTTACTAATATTAATTAACATTGCTAAGTGTATGGTTTTCAACCATACACGTGGACAGTACCCTTCTTGGAATTGAAGTAAGGACTTAAAGTCGCTACAATATAGTCAAATCAAGGGAGTCAATACCGTACCGGAGGCTGTACCGGTTTGTCCAGCGGTATGGTATATTTCAGATACCGGTCAATACCGGTGTACCGTTTCGGGTTTGCCGCTATTTTTTATATTTTTAAATAAATATATATATGTATGTGTGTGTATATATATTATAATAAATATAAAAGTTTACCATAAAACATTTCCTCAATTCAAAACTAATTATTCATAATTTTAGACTTTAGTATCAATTAAAAGAAAAAAAAAAAACACAATATAAAAATAGAAAGCTTAAAAGTTACCATTGCATACTAAGAAAACAAATAATATTAATAAATTATTGCAAATAAGTTATCATTCTACCCTAACAAAAATTCAAAAATTACAAAACTTAAAAAAAAAAATAAAAAAAAAACTTTTTTCTGTACCGGCCGGTATTGCCCGAAATTGACTGGTATGGCCGGTACATGGCCGATACGGCCGGTATTTAAACCGGTACGAAACGTTAAAGTTTCGATACCGGTATGCAACCGGTACGGCCGGTACCGGTACGGTATCGACTTCCTTGAGTCAAACACAGCCATCTCTACCATCAACGTCGAAGTAAGCTAGAAGGAATGGTTTTTTTTTTTTAATCTTTTCTTTTAAATGAGGAATGAGCAAAATTTTTATTTATTTTTTCTTTAGATAAGTGTTAAAAACTATGTGTTTATCATAAGTTGATGAATATCCAGTTAATTTAAGTTATTGATATTTAAAATCAATCACTAATCATTAATAGAATTTTTACTTTAACAATAAAAATAAAACTAACTGCATGAGGAGGGAGGCCAAAAGAATATCTACTTGAATTTCTTTCTAAAAAATTGGGATAACTCATATAGAAGTTCATATATTTCAACTTTTTTAAAAATAAAATAAAATTGGGGGGGCCAAGGTTCCCTTCACCCCCAATGTGACTCCGCCACTGGAAATTAATAATATATACTAAGTGTAAGAGGATTAATGTTCTAAATTTAATACTTTTTTTGTTGTTGTTTATTTCTTTTTCTTTTTCCTCCTTTTCATTAGTGAAAGTGCTGATTCATATGTGAAGCTGATGGAGGAATTAGATCAAATGGTGATGAGAATGGTGTTTGAAAACTATGGCGTGGAGAAGTACTATGACTCTCTCACGGAATCAGTCACTCGCACTCTCGGCTTTATAAAATATAAAGAAGCTCAAAATACCACCAGCGCCTGCAATGCCCTTGATAGACACACAGACAAGACCTTCACCACCATACTTCATCAGAATCATGTAAAGGGTCTTGAGATAACAACAAAGGACGGCCAATGGCTTGGTTTTGATTACTCGCCTTCATCCTTTATATTATTGGCAGCTGATGCACTCCAGGTGACTTACTACTTTTACATGTCAACAGCAAAAGATTGATCTTACAAAATTCATACCAACATTATTCTCTTTTCTTAAAGAAAATACTAAAGTTACTATAAAATTATTTACAAATTGATGTGATAATTAATTTGATAAGTATCACTTTAACAACTTATAAATAAGCATTCAAATTATTTTTCTGTGATGGATGACATATCAATTTATATAATTTATGCAAAAAAAAAAAAAAAAAAAAACTCATTTTTTTAAACAGTATCATAGAATATTTAATAATATGAAATCACTTTATATAATATTGGTAACCATGGAAATTATAACTAAAAGTCTAAAATATTCTAGTATAATATGTCCTGTTAACAGTCATTTCGAAACTAGAGAAATTAATTGTTATTTTCTTAAAAATAAAATATTAACCGTAAAATGAAATAGTATCTTTTTAATAAATATATTAGTCGCTAAAAGGACTATTTATACTTCAAAGTGAAAGAAAAAAGATTCAAAATAGCTAGTTTCTGTAAAAAAATTACAAGAAGGATTTCCTTAGGGTGCCCCGAAAGTGTTGATTACAATACTTAAACCAAAACCTCATGAATCATACGAGACATGGCAACACTTTGAATTTTATTTAGTTCTTTGTTGTTTTTGCTATAAGGATATGATCAAATATTCGTCTTTCTAGAATTAGTAATTAATAGTAGTCAATTGTGCCTCCTAATATTGTAACCATTTGAATAAGTTGAATCATGCATTCCAAAATTGTCTTCTTTTTCTTTCTTTCTTTTTTATAGAAAAAATTGTATCAATTATAATTTGGAGTGATGCATGTTTTACTTGACCAAGGTATGGAGCAACGACAGAATACCATCTTGCATCCATCGAGTTCAGATCAGTGAAAACGAGACGAGAACAAGATACTCATTTGGGTTGTTTACATTTTACGACAAGACAATAAGTGTGCCAGAAGAATTAGTTGATGAAGAACACCCTTTGCGATATAAACCACTAAATATTTTTGAATATCTCAAAGCAAATGTTGGTCATGGTGGAGAACTGTCAATCAAAGCCTATTGTGGTATTTAAACTCTTCCAATCCAAATTAAGAAATGTGTCCAGTGGATATCTCAACACCTTTAGTGATGCACTTTGTGTGGTGATTAGTGGCTTGGTTTATTCAAATCTCAAAAGGGATGGGATCCCCAATTCTAGTGATAGTGTCCATTTAAAGAATATGATTCAGAGTGAAATAAATCTATGGTTTAGATTTTGCCAACTCATTTAAAATTTAACTGTGGTAAACTAAACTAGAGTTAATGAATTGGCAAAATCTAGATTCTAGATTTTTTCCATGTTGAATTATTATTTTCAAATGGACACTCTACATTACGTTTTGATTATTATTATTTTAGAATCATTTCACTTTGAAATGGGATATATATAAGAATGTTTGAATAAATAAACATTTATGTACTCTTAAAATAAATATCTTCTAATTGCTTGTTTCGAAGGATGCATAATAAATTTGGTCCATCCATATGGGTGGTTTCACTTTTACATGGACTGAAATTTATATTTTACTTTTTCGGATATTTTGACAATTGAGAGAGTGGGGATTTGAACCCAAATGTCTTTGTTAGAAATATTAGAAAGTGTCAATTGAGTTCTACGAGTTTTAGGCATGGACTAAATTTGTTGCAAAATTATGCATTTTGAAAAGTATAATGATATACACTAAATATGAAGTGCAAGAAAAACACTTTTCCGTTTGGAGAAAAAAAAAAGGCCTATTGACGTTCCAAAAAGGGCCAAAACTGACTAGAGTACACTTATCACCGCCTCTATTAAATTATTTTCTTTGTGATTATATTGATTTTGTTTAAAACAGGTACAATTTTGATAGAGTTCCTTAATTATTTTCTTTTATGAAAATATACCCCCCAAAATGGAAATTTATTTTGTATCTTTAGGTCAGAACCTGCACGAAAAATTAAGTGAAAAATTGACTAATTTGAGAAGAAGAAAAAATGTAATTTGAAAAAAAAAAAGGTCAGTGATTGGGAAAGATAAATGAACAAAGAGTTAGGTTACTAATGTGAGCATTTTTTGAAGTGTGAAGTTTATTTATAGTAGTGTGAGAGCATATATACGCATCAGTATAGCTATTTTAATATTTTAGTAAATATATAACTAAAGACACACAAAAAAACAACACATTAGTTTCAATATTTTCTTCCACAATTTTAACATTGTGGTGTGGCGTTGCATTGTTCCTTGTTAGAGGATAAAAAATGAAAAAACCTTTATTTTTCTCTGCTTTCTTCTCTCTCTTCCCTATCACTAGCATTTATGTCTCTACCCAAAACTAAGGGAATGTTTTTTTTTTTTTTTTTTTTTTTTTTGAGAATGAAAAAAAGGGGTCTTTATGGCTATATTACACCCCCGGGCAGGGAGCTACGGTAGACCCACTCCACAGTAGTTTATTGGGAGTAGCCTACACACTGTGTGGGAGTCACCTCACTTGAGTACACCCCCCACTAAGTATGCCCACCAACGGACTCCTGCGGGCAGCGGGACTCGAACCTAGGTGTGTTGCACGAAATGTCCGAGCCTTACCCACTCAACTAAGGGAATGTTTGGATTAGAAGTATCTCAAAACTCATAACTCATAACTCAAAACACATCACTCAAAAACATCACTCATTTCTCAAAACTCTATCTCACTCAAAACCCAAAACTAAAAATTTTTGTTTGGCTCCAATATCTCAAAACCGTGCCCCACATCTCAATACTCAATTTTTTCACTTTTTGGTGGAGCCCATAGCCATCTCCACAGACACACACACACCGAATGTAAGAGAAAGGTTTGTGGTTTTTTCTTTTCCTTTTCCTTCTCTATACTTCTGCCTCCATATCTTGAAGACCCATCACCTGCAAATAGCATTACTGAAATATCAACATTTTCACAAATGTCACTAAAACTATTTTATAAACTCATCAAATACATAAATAAAGAGGCCTTAATTGCTTTAATAGTGATATCTTCACATACACATTGGATATATATATCTACGACACCTAAGGGGCTACAAAGGGTTTCTTTGACCTTTTCTCCAAAAAGGGTTGGTAAACCATTGATGAGCTTCTCCTTCCAGAATGGGGAGTTACAATCACTTCTATGCATGACTCTGATAGTAAACACATTGATCGTAGTGTTGTAAGTTACATTTTAATTTGAAGTAAAATCAAGTTGGCTGGTAATACCGCCATAGTTATCCATTATGTTCCGCATTATCATTAATTTGAATTATTTTCATGAATATATCTCCTGACAGTTTTATTTTGTTTTACATCTATTTTCTGATAGCTCTTCCATTGCCATACATTGTCTACTACATTTATTATCTCTTCTTCAGTATTATTCTTTTGATGGTAGGCTGAGCCTCCTTCTTCACCTATCTGTTTATCATTCTGTGATTATTTGTTCTTGTTAATCAGTTATATCCCAGTTATCTGCTTCTTCTTGTTTCTATTTTTATCTCCAAACTTTGCTGCAGATGTGTACTGTTGAGACTTGTAAGACCAGATCAGTGCCATTGTCAACCCAGTAAGACCAGTATGTCCCAGGCTGAGTGTTTGTCCCGTACCAAACAATAAGTCCCGAGGGTAGGGCGTGAGTGGAAGGGAAGTGTCTCAGAGTAAGGATTGTGGCGCTAAGAGGTTGAGTTTGCACGTGATTAAATAACCTGTGCATTATAAACAATGCTTTGACATAAATAAACTAATCAAATACATAATATCAATTTGATCCAAGAGAAAGAATAAACCCAATTTTACACTTTGTTATTAGAAAGAAAGCAGCCACTCTTGTCAAGAAGAAATGACCATAAATATTGAATTTATAATAAATCACACACAGAGTCCCTTCAAGTGATTATAAAGGAGTGCTTCAAAATATGAAATTTCTGATAAACCATCAATATAAAGAAAAGAAGGGAGACAGAAGTAACGAAATATTTAATAAAGACTCAACACACACAATGGCAAACAAAGTCACAAAAAGATGGGATTTTTAGCATAAACCAGTGCTGACCCATACGATAACCCATAACATATACCCGAATTAAAGTTTCTTAGTCCACATTTCATCATAGACAAAGTCGATTATTTTACAAAACCCATCAGACACAAATTTTTTACAAAACCTATCAAACACAAATTCCATCAAACAAAAATTTCATTATTTTACAAAACCCATCAATGTTTAGAGAAATTGAAAAAAACATTGAAACACAAACAAAATCAAAACAGAGCACTTGAACAAAAACTTTGAAATACAAACATTGAAATTTAGAGGAACACAAAACAGAGCAAGGTAGGTTTACGGAGGGAGAGAGAGAAAACGTGGCCACCTGGGCAGAGGTCGGATTCTCAAACTGGTGTCGACGCCGGTATCAGATGTGTCGGGGTGTGCTTGTTTCTGGCTGGGACTCCTTCTTCTTCCTCTCACTTTGTGCTGGGTTAAGAGTAGCTTGTGAAAAAATGGAACAAGTGAGAGGTCTGAGCAATAAAAGAAAAGGCAAAAGTTTGAAATAATGGTATGTTGGCAGAGGTGGGTGAGAGGTGTTAATGGAGAAGCAGTAAATGGAGAAGGAGTAGGAGTAAAAATGGAGAAGGTGTAAATGGAGTAAATGGAGAAGTCAGAGGAGTAAAGAGAAGAGAGGAAAACAGAGGCCATAACTGAAGCTAGAGCATTTGCCACAAAACTCATATTTCAAAAAGTGAAAACAACTTCTAAGGAGTTCTCATTTCTCATCCTCAAAACTCAAAATTTTGAGATATGAGAACTGGAATCAAATGCTGGAAACTAAACCAAACAATATTTCAGCTGGTGGGTCCCACATATTTCCTCTTCACTTGTGAATTAAAAACATAAATATTCCCCAGAGTTGTTCAAAACATTTTACACCCATCTCTTAGCCATTACCCAAACCCCATTTGCCAAACCCAAGATAAAATAATCAAATCTCTAGAATCAATAGAAGAGAACACGTCGACAATTCGATCTTCGCCCAACAAAAAATGGGACTTCTTCAACCTACACATTGGATCTAGAATTTCTTTTGGGGTTTTAATGTCAATGATGTGGGTTTGTTGGATTTGATCTTGGATCTAGTTGTTTGATTTGGGAGTTTTAGTTGTGATTGTGTTTGGGTTTTGTTGTATATGGTGTTGTCGTGGTGGTGTCCTGTTGTGGTGGTAGTTTTGTGTTGTGGTGGATTGGTGGTGTTGGATGTTGTTCTTTCCATTCTAACCTTGTGATTTATGGTTTATTATGGCTAGTGTGGTGACTAGATCTTTTATCTTCATTGCAGAGTGTGGTGGCTAGCATATGCGGAGAAGAGAGAGGAGATAAAAAAATAAATATTTAAATAAGGTAAAAGGTAAAGTATTGAATCTGATGTATTTGTATAAAACGCATAGATAGTTAAACTAGAAAAAGTAGAGTTTTTTGGTTAGTTTAGCTAAAATTTTGATGAAACCGATGTGAATGCTCTGAGAGACCATGACCTTGGGCCATTTGGTTTCATTTGGTCTAAACCAATGTGAATGAGTGAGATTTTTTTTTTTTTTTTTTTTAAGTAAAGGAAATTTTGTTCAAATCATAAAATATATCTATCCAAGTATACATGAAGTATACAACTAGGAACCAAGTCAATGAAATACACAAATTCAAGTATACATCATAGGGTTGTAAAGAAAACTGAGAATCTGAATGCACCGACCTAAACTGCCCAAACTGAATTCAAATTTTCTATTTTTCTTGGTTTGATTCGGTTTGGTTTCATTTTTATTTTTGAAAAACCAAAATTGGTCGATTCAGTGTTGGATTTAGAAAATATTAAACTGACCGAGATCAAAATCGACCAATGTTGTAGGCATAAGCGCCCATGATGAGTGGGTTTCCTCTTGGGAAGTATGCCTCGGCTTGGAGTGGACCGGGTGAAGGGTGAAAATAGAGTCGCCACCTAAGAAGACTAAATCCTTGTTCCTTGGATACACAACCTTTGACTGGAAGGACGGAAAAGTAGAAATATGAAAAATGAAGTTAGTATAAATTTACATATAAAAAATGTGTTACTTCCAATCAAATACATATGAAAGAAAACTAAATTTTTTCTATCATTGCGTTTTTCTAAACCTTTCATATTTTTCATCCTTTCACTTTTCTACCCTTCTAACCAAACAGACCCCTTAGGAGTGGGGTTTTGTTCTTTAGTGGGTCGGCCTTCTTTTTGTTCAAATGGGTTCAATGCTTTGGATGCGCATGGACTTCGGAAATGCAATTTTCCCAATGATTGAACTAGTCTATTCTGTGTAAGCACAGGGGCAATTATTGGGGAAGCCCATTCCATGAGGTATGAGATAAGTAATGTTGGTCGAGAGGCCTTGAAGCATTGAATAAAATGAATGGGCTTGTGCCCTATCCGTAAGGTGTGACAAATATGATTTGAGTATGAAGACACAAGATTTGGGCAATGGGCTAATCCATGAACTCGAGCACTAATATGGCCTATGAGCCCAATACGTAATATAGAAAATGTGGACCTTAAGCCCATCCTGTGAATTGAAAACTTTGTTGGCCATGATCCTAATCTATGCAGTTGAATAGAATATGGCCTTCTCGGGCATTAAATATATTTAACCCATTATTTCTTCTTTTTATTTTTTTTATTTCATTTAAAAAAAAAATTAAGCTTCAAATTTTATTCAAACTGCAAAAAAGGAACTACAATCCACCTTAAACACAGAAACTAAGACACTTAGCAGCTGCATTACATTATCTTTTGACCCACAACAAACTGCAACGATTAAAGGACTCGGCTAAACATAAAATATTACTGACTACATTGCTGATAGACCAATTAAAGACCCATTATTTCTTGCTTGTATAGAATGGCATTGATGTGATACTAGTTGCCTAATTAAATTGTGTCAAGTGTTATGAGGAAAAATTTAGAGAAGTACTATGTTAACAACACTTTCACCACATACCACATTTTTCTATAAAAATGTTTCTAAAAATAGTTCCTAAATTAATGCCATTAGAGCATTTATTAACATTTCTTTTAAAAAAAATGCAAAACGAATGCTTTTAAGTTATTTGAATGGTTGGCAAAAAAGGACTGAAAAGCATTGGTCTGTCGAGTAATGCTAGGGGTACTACAAGATTTATTATATTGGTTCTTTTCTGTTAGTGACATATTTTATGTAATTGGCTAATCCTTTGACAAAATGCACTTTACTTGTAATTTGGTAGATCTAGGATGGGTTTAAGACTTCAAGAAACATGTTGTTCAAGTCAAGTGTTAAAGTAATGAAGATCTAACCAAGAAACAAGTGAAGAAAAGCTATTCATTAAAGCTCGACAAAAGTCTCAACAGAATCCTTTCTATCGAGATTTAATGTTGAAGCTCGACACAAACTGTTTCTATCGAGACTTATGAAATCAAAAATTCTAGATCTGATTTCTGGCCCATGCTGAAATATTTGTATAGGGTTTTTTTCCTCACAACCCTAAACATATATAAAGATTATTTTAAAGGCCGTCGTGCAAAGTTCTTTAATTTGGTGGAGTTATCGATGATCTTCATTATCGATGAAGTGAAGAACTTTGCAGCCAACAACTTCTTTAATTTGGTGGAGTTAGTAACATACTGGGATCCGTGCTTCATTGATTAGTCACGTACTGAGATTCGTGCATTAAACGAAAAGATTGACACTACAATACAAGTCCAATTGGGTATTGGGGTAAGGGTTCAACTATAGGTTGGTATTTTGGAATAAACCAAAGGGTTTGGTAAGATTCCTTATACTTGTAACCGCTTGCGATTGATAATAGTGGATTCTTGGGAGTAGTGACCTTAAAATCACCGGATGGGGTTTTTACCTAGGTGATTTTCCCCATTCGTAAACAAAATCACCTGTGTCAAATTTATTTTTCGCTGCACTTAATATAATTGGTGATTTGTTTATGCTAACACGCTATTGCATGTAATTGAACCTAATTAATTAACTTGGGTAATTAATTAATTTGTAAGGGGTCAATACATTTTTGCCCTATCACTTTCATTGCAACTTTGATTTCCTTTCATTGCTAGACTATCAATTCCTTTCATTGCAACTTTGATTTCCATTTAAACTCCTTCCATCAACGAGTGTTATTGACAATTATTTTTATAGTGAATGTTCACCAAATAATGTTAAGGACTAGTCCACAATATTTTCACAATACTTTCATAACAAATTTTAAGTAGTAAGTTGTTATTGATTCTAATTTCAACCTACCACTTATATTACTTTTTTACCCACCAATAACAACTTGACACTTAAGATTTGCTATTAAAATATTATGAAAATGTTGTGAACATAACATCTTCGAAATAATCTTTACCTAGGGGTGGCAATTCATGTTCGCATGTCAATTTCGAGTCGTGTCAACTCATGAGTATCTGATTATATGGGTCAACGCTAACCCGGCATGTTTATCAAACTTGTCAAGATTCTTCAACTCTAATACGACCTATTTATTAAACAGGCCAATCGTGTTGACCTGTTTATCAGATTTTAGCAAAATGGAAAAAAAAAAATTTATGAAAAAACAAACATATAAATATTTTTAATATAAAATTCAGAACTAACGAGTAACTGTATCACAAATAATTATTCAAAATTAAAATATATCTCAATATTACAAATAATCAATCACAATATGTCAAAGAAAATAAACCACAACAACTAATAAGTTTATAGACCTATGGTTGGAAGGGTATATTGGTAAAATGTTATTTAATAAATGAGTCCGACGGGTCAAACGGGTTCCATAAGTTGAATACTAACCTTACCCATTTATTAAACAGGTCAGTTGTGTCAACCCAAATATGACATGAACCCATTAAGTCTCAACTCATAACTTACTAATTTTGTGTCGTGTCGTGTCGTGTCGGGTTTGCAAGTTGTGTCCAATTTTGTCACCCCTATCTTTACCTATCACTATTATTTTCAATATTATAGGTGTGCTAAAAATAATTTAAGTGGTAGATTAAATTAGAATCAACAATAATTTACCACATATGATTTGTTGTGAAAATATTATAAAACTATGGGTTTGACTTACCTCCAATATTTTTTTAATTGGAATCTCATTTTGTTTTAATGAGACTGTCACGTCACCCACTATAAATAAAAGGTGAAGATTAAAACCCACTATTACTTATCATTGTATATTCAAAATAAAATGACATGTCCAGTTAAAAAAGTACTGAAAGTAAACCAAATCCTGAAACTACCACTTCTCTTTATGCAATAAGTTTGTCAAAGATTTTGATAATAGTGATGTTTAAAGTCATAATATTAATTACTCACTAAATTACATGTACATGAGGCAAAAACAACTTTACGAGTGGAACTAACTCGTACCCACACTTTCCCATTATTTTACTTTCATAAAATTTAAATGACTACCTTTGCTGATAAAGATAGTAGGTGAGAAAATGCACGTATTGCGCCAAATGATATAATGGTTGCGGCCGTTGCACTGGTAATTTCATTTAGTAATGTACCATTGATGTCCTCCTTTATTTGTTCCAAGATGGTGTTATTAAGTTAAAAATTTTGGTTTCAAAATAATTTAAGCCTCACTTGAATAACGTGCATAATTTTTTTAAAATAAAAATATTATTGAGTATCAAGGTTAACAGATTTATTTAATAAACCTATTATTGATTAGATCAATTTTTTTTTTTTTTTAAAGAAAGGATTAGATCAAGTTGGATCTTGTCGTAGAATATAATTATCGTAATCGGTGAGTTAACCAAAGTAGTATGTTAAAACACCCCACGTAAACAGTGTGCATCGTTTTATGACATGATAATAACAATCTATAATATACTTTTTTTTTATCTTTTTTTCTTTTTAAGAATCAATCTATAATATGCAATATTCAATTGTGAATTATTAATAATTAGTAATTAATTTTGTTAATATATATTGTCGTGTCATATCTATCGTATGTTATTAACCATTTTTTTCCTGGTTCTGCTCCTCCTTTTCTGGATTAATTATTCTTCTTCTTATCATTTTTATACATTTTTTTTTTCATACTTTAATTTGGAAGGTGTAATTTATATTTTAACCATATTATTATTATTATATATTATTTTTAATACAAAGGAGAATTGCCCTAACACCTCTTAAAATGTACGTTTTTTAAATGTTTGGGCATTAATACTTATTAGAACGCACACGAAAATAATAATATTAGTGTTTTAAACTGGATTTATAATATATTACATAATCAGAATACAACTACAAAAGCTTACTGAACAACAAATACCTAACATGAGAAAAAAAAAAACAATGAAGCATTCCCACCATAAAAGTTTGTAACCAAACTGTGCTTCACTGACAGGGAAAAAACCAAAAACCTGTCTTATAAACCAATCATAAATAAACAATTCAAATATTAATTTATAAGTAGTTAAAACCCGCTAATTATATTTATTATTATATCTATTTGTAAACTTTATATATATAATATAAAATTTGTAATATTTTTAGCATATTTTTCCCTAATCCTAATTTGTTTCCTTTCTCACAGGTCATGGCAACTCAAATATTCAATCAATAAATCCCATATTAATATTTTACACAAAATAATAAAATAATATATTTTGTAATTAATAAAAAATATTTAATGTCCTTGTACTACTAAAACAACTCTTAAGACTTTTAGATTGACTTATTTTCTCAATTTAGTTTAAGAAATCAAAATAGATGTCTAAAATTTATGTATTTAGATTAATCTCATACTTTGATGGTTAGTAACTATGAATTTGTTGCTTTCATTTCTTTATTTTAATGATATGAACAATAAATTTATAATCAATTAAGATTATGGATAATTTTGAGCATAATTGATAATAAGTCCAAAATATGAAAAGATGTTGAGAGCCGATGAGAAAATTAAACTAGGTATAAAAAAAAAATTATAATTCATGTTTATATTAGACTTTACATGACAATTACAATTGTTTACAATAGTTTATTTATTTCATTATTAATATAGATTAATATTTTTTACATTATTTTGTTTTGATGTTGCCTCCAAACTAAAATCTAGTCTCTCACTAGATGTGAATCTATAATGCTCATTGCATGATGACAAACTATTCTCACCAAATCAAGACGCTAATTAATTTTTATTATAAATAGGACTTGTTTCAAACCAAGGTCTTAATTGACAATGAAAAACTTTATGAGTTAAGTTATCCGAAACCACCTATAATATAACTATAAATAATTTTTTTTTTTTTATACAAGATAAAAATTCTACTTTATTCTAAATTTTTTTTTTTTTTTTGATGAAATACTCTATTCTAATTTAAGTGTATATGTGTGTGAAACTCCTTCTTGGAAACTTGAACCTGACCCTTGCCCCCCACACCCCACAAGTACTTATACTTGTGGAGTAACCACCGCACCAAGGATGTGCAGTGGTATAACTATAAATAAATGGGTCATGCTAACGAGTGCCCTTAAGGCACTCATTGATAATCCATTTTAAAAAAGTTTTAATACCACTTTTATGAAAAATGAAAAAAACTGTTAAAATATTAATTACTTTTTTTTTCATTTCCTATAAAAACTTTCTTTAAATAAATTATTAACCAGTTCCCTAAAGGCACTCGTTGGCATTTCTCTAAATAAATTACTTGTAAGGAAAACGTGTAAGCATTGATTGACATCTATAAATAACATCCCTCCCACAGCTTTGCTCCTTGGTAGCCCTCAAACTTCTTAGGTGAAGGGAAGAAAAAAGCATGACCATCCAAACACAAGCAAAGATTCCAGTTGTTGATTTCTCAAACGAGGACCTGAAGCCTGGTTCAAGTTCATGGTCCTCAATGTGCAGAGATGTTTGCCGTGCACTTGAAGAGTACGGTTGCTTTGTAGCAGAACTTGGCAATAAAGTCCCATTAGAGATTCACGACACAATCTTTGGCGCAGTAAGAGAGTTGTTTGATTTCCCCACAGAAACTAAAAAGAAATTAACTTGCGAAAGGCCTGGCCATGGCTATTTTCCTCAAGCTCTTTTCGAACGCATGGCGATTGATAACGGAAACTCCCCAGAAGAAACTCAAAAGTTGACCAACATCTTCTGGCCCAACGGAAATGTTCACTTCCGGTAATGATACAATCCTATGATCTACTTTCTCAAAGATTTATAATGCAAGAATCAAAATAACTATATAAGTGTGTGTGGTTTTTTAAACTTATAAATATATCGGAAAAATGTTGTCTCATGCCAAGAGCTTTGGTGTTCTGGAGTTCAACTAGGGGTTCAACTTCCTAATGTTTTTAATGAAGAGAAAAGTACTCTTGGATACCAGAAAAAACAAAAACTCTTGGTTTCCAACACAAAATACAAACCCAGAAACTCAATATAAAGCTTTTATATATATATATATATATATATATATATATATATATATATATATCCTCACAAAACAGATGACAGATCTACGCGACGTGGTAGGGAGAGACAGCCTGCAAGAGGAGCATTGAGGAAACTCAAGAACTGGGCAGGATACAAGAGAGATCTGTAGAAGATATAAGGAAGGAAAAAGAAGAATATGTAAGGGAAGGAAAATAAAAAACGTGTGATGGAGAAAAGAGCAATAGATAATAATAAACTAATGTATGCGGATAAAAAAAAAAAAAAAAAAAAGTGAAAATGATTTAGTCTTGGTTTGTGGGCTGGGTTATGATATGGGTTTAAATTTATGGAAAAAGTTTGGTAAGAATCGTTGACGAAGATTTAGATTACAACTTTACTCGATATTTTTTTATTAAATATAAATTTTGATAAATTTATTATAAAGATAATAGATACAAAGAGCGTAAAAGAATCAATGTCCTAAACAGAACACTTTTTTTGTTTTCCTCCTCTTCATTAGTGAGAGCGTTGATTCATATGTGAAGCTGATGGAGGAATTAGATCAAATGGTGATGAGAATGGTGTTTGAAAACTATGGCGTGGGGAAGCACTATAACTCTCTCATGGAATCAGTCACTCGCACTCTTGGCTTTATAAAATATAAAGAAGCTCAAAAGACCACCAACGCCTGCAAAGCCCTTGAAAGTCACACAGACAAGACCTTCACCACCATACTTCATCAGAATTGTGTAAAGGGTCTTGAGATAAAAACAAAGGATGGCCAATGGCTTGGTTTTGATTACTCACCTTCATCCTTTATATTCTTGGCGGCTGATGCACTCCAGGTGAGTTACTACTTTTACATGTCAACAACAAAATATTGATCTTACAAAACTCGTACCAACTTCATTCTTTTTCAAGAAAATACTAAAGTTACTGCAAAACCATTTACAAATTCAAAAAAAAAAAAAAAAAAAACTTATAAATAAATATTTGAGTTACTTTCTATAATTGATTGCACACTTATTTATAAAATTTATGTAATAAAATTTGTATTATTTATAATACCACAATATTCTTACACTGTAGTATAGAATATTTAAAAATATGAAGTCGCTTGATAAATTATGGTTATTATTGGTAACCATAGAAATTATAACTACGACATGTTGACAAGTTACTATTATATGTAATGTTAACAATCATTGTAAAACTAAAGAAAATAATGTATCTTTTTTAAATAAAACTTATCTGTGAAATGGGCTGTCCATATTTCAAATTAAAGAAAAAGATTCAAAATAGCTAATTTATATATCTGAAAATTACAAGAAGAAATTCTTTAGGGTGACCCGAAAATGTTGACCACAAATCCTTGAACTAAAACCCAATGAATGATGAATCACATAATATTTTGGAAACCATTACAGGAACACTTTGAATTTTATTTAGTTATTTATTTTTTGCTATATATAAGGATGATCAAACACTTGTCTCTCTGAAATTGGTAATTAATAGAAGTCAATTGTGCTTCCCACTACTATAACCATTTTTTTGGGTACTATAATCATTTGAATAAATAAATAAAGCATTCCAAAACTGTTTTTTTCTTTCTTTCTTTCTTTTTTATTTTATATAAAAAGATTGTATCCATTATAATTTGGAGTGATGCATGATTGCTTGACTAAGGTATGGAGCAACGACAGGATACCAGCTTGCGTCCATCAAGTTTTGATGAGAGAAAATGAGACAAGATACTCATTCGGGTTGTTTACATTTTACGACAAGGCAATATGTGTGCCCGAAGAATTAATCGATGAGGAACACCCTTTACAGTACAATCCACTAAATATTTTTGAATATCTCAAAGCACAGGTTGGTCATGAAGGAGGACTGTTAGTCAAAACCTATTGTGGTATTTGAACTCTTTCTGTCTAAATTAAGAAACCAGTGTGGTGATTAGTGTCATGGTTTATTCTAATCTCAAAAGGGTTTAGATCCTCTCCATCTCAAGTAAAGTAGAGAGAGCGTGCATTTAAAGGACATGATTCAAAATGGAATAAATCTATGGTCTAGATTTTGCCAACTCATTTAAAATTTAATTGTGGTTAAACTAAACTAGAGTTAATGAGTTGACAAAATCTATACCCTAGATTTATTCCACTTTGAATTATTGTTTCACTTTGAAATGGACTTTCAATGGGAATATATGTATAAATAAACATTTATGTACTCTTAAAATAAATAATAATATCTTGAGATATAAGAACTTGATTAGTAAATGTACTGCTTTTTTTTTTTTCTTTTTCTTTTTTTTTTCCCTTTTTTTGAGAAATTAAATGTACTGTTTTCTAGTTGCTTGTTCTGAAGGATGTATGATAAAATTGGTACATCCATATATATGGGTGGTACATGGACTGATTTTCTTTTCTTTTCTTTGTGTATAATTCGATAGTTTTGTGAGGGAATATTTGAATCTTGAACATCTTCATTAGATATACTAGAAATAGCTAATTGAGCTACAAGACTATTAGGCATGGACTAAACTTGTTGCAAAATTATGCATTTTGAGAAGTACATCTATCCCTAAGGAATACTAAAAGGCCAATAGTTGTTATTCCTTAAGTCGCGTAATAGCTCAAAAACTTAAAACTAAAAATTCTACAAAATATCATCACTGTTTACCACTAGCTCTCTCTCTCTCTCTCTCTCTCTCTGTGTATGTATGTATGTATACATGTATGTATATACATGTGTACACACACATACATATCATTAACAATATAACATTATTATTTTTCCAATAAAAACTAACATTAATAATTATTGGTTTTAATAATTTAATTAGAAAATCATTGTCAAATATAAGCATAATTCATTTATATTATGAAATGAAATTTAGTTAAAAAATAAACGAACTTGCTAACTCATTTTTTTCTGATGCATTAATATAAATTTCAAATATGTATTAACTTTTTTAATAAAACTTTTCTTTTCTTTTCTTTTTTATAAAAAATAAATAAATAAAATCAAGCTTTTTTTATAAAGATTAATCTTTTTATTCATGCATTTGAATTTGTATTTTATTGGAATACAGTACTTAGGGACTAGGGTAGATGTTCTTTTTTTTCCCATCTTTTTAATATATATGGAGATAATAATTTTTTTACAAAGGAAGATGATATAAATTATACAATTATTTAATTTATATATAATTGAATATTAAGTGAGACCCACAAATTTGATTGGAATATGTGAAAAAAACATAAAACTATGAAATTCGGATCCATAGTTTTATTCACATGTTATCACCAATTACTTGTCATTCTATTATAGTTTCTTGTACTCCTTACTATACTCATTCATATTTCCAAGTAATTATTATTATATCGTACCAAACTTGCCCTAAGTTCTTCAGTTGAATTTAAGCACATAAATTTACTAACCAATGCAATAGAAATAGTATTATCTTTTCTAAGGATCATTAAATTTAATAACTAATGTGCATGACTAATGTTGGCGTGAAAAAACCAATAATATGAGTAATTTTTAGGTACTCTCAGAACACGGAGAATGGTACTTCGTCATCTCACATTCATAATGGGATTTACTCATAAAATTCATGGTAAAGTCCATCATGAATGAAAGATGAAGGAATACCATTTCTCCATATTCTGGGAGTACCTAAGAATTTTTCCAATTATACTAATCATGGTTCTATTCATGAGTTATTATCACCAAATAGATGTAGAGGAATAGTTATTTCATTGCAGTTTCTTGTATTCCTATATTACTTATTCTATTTCTCAAATAATCATCGTTACAGTGTACGGAAGTGTCCTTAGTTTTTCAATTGAATTCAATCACATAAATGTACTAACCAATGCACCATAAATAGTATTATCTTTTCCATGGATAGTTAAATTTAATCATGTTGTTCATATTGGCAATGTTGGAGCCAAAAATTAGTCTTTGGGGTCCAAATAAAAATGCTATGATTAATTGTTTTTACATGCTATATATGTTATTACTATATACAGTACAATAAAAACTTATAAATTAAATATTCAATATGCAAATGAAGTATTTTAATAAATAAATAACTATATATATAAAAAGTGTTTACCAAACCTAATATATACTTGTGCTAATTAAAATTAAGTACAAATAGGTATAAAAATTAAATATTCCCATTTAAAAAGTAAAATAATCAAGTATCAAATATAAATTAGGGTAAATTGCAAATTACACCCATAAAGTTTGGAGGTGATTGGATTTTATACCCTGAAATTTCAGAATTTGGATTTTACCCCCTAAGGTTTGGTGATGTTTGGATTTTACACCCTAACGTTTCAGAATTTGGATTTTATCCCCCTATATTTTAGAAGTGTTTGGATTTTACTCCCTAAAATTTTGGAGTATTTGGATTTTACACCCTAAAGTTTTAGAATTTGAGAGTGTAAAATCTATACAACCTAAACTTTAAGGGGTAAAATCTAAGTTCTGAAATGTCAGGATGTAAAACCCAAACATCCCAAATTTCAGGGGGTAAAATCTAAATTCTGAAACTTCAGAATGTAAAATCCAATCATCCCAGACTTTAAGGGTGTAATTTGCAATTTACCCTATAAATTATAAATTATTTTTTCCCGTGTGATATAAACAAAAGATTTTTATTTATAAAATAAAGTAAAAAAAGGAAAAACCCTCATCGTTAGGGATCTCTGGGACTATACACACACACACACACACACACACAAGGTGACTTGGATAAACTAGATTCTTTGGTTCTTTTGAAAAACAAACTCCTTAGTGTTCTATTTGATTATCAAATCCAGTGTTTTGATGTGATTGGTACAGAGGATCCACGTATTGTGGCAACTGTAAATCACAGAGCATATTAATCAGGATGCTAATCAAAGTATACTAATCAGAAGAGGTGAAAAAGATATGGCGCTGATAATCAAAATATACTAATCCAGTGTTCTATATATGTACACACACATGGAGGCTGAGTTAGGATTTTATGAATGGGGGGCCAAAATTATAGCCAATATAAAATTGAACTAATTTAATTGAGTCATACCAAAAAAAAAAAATGAAGAGTTTAAGGAGTTAACCATATTTCTTTTGTAAATTTAGGAAGTAAAAATCCAATATTTGAGAAGTTTGGCCCCCACTTCTCTAAGTGGTTCCGCCGCTGTATATAAATGGCCATTGTGCCTGCCCCTTAGTGGTGGCCATTGATAATAACACTTAAGCAAATGGAATGAGTCAAATGAAGTTTGGCCCCCACTTCTCTAAGTGGTTCCGCCGCTGTATATAAATGGCCATTGTGCCTGCCCCTTAGTGGTGGCCATTGATAATAACACTCAAGCAAATGGAATGAGTCAAATGACATAAGTTATCATTGGATATAGTCAGCATCATTGTCCTGAAATTCTTTTGCACATGAACCACTTTTTCGCTTATTCCATAGGTCATTATATTATTATTATTATACCTTTTGACTCTTCGTTGTCCGTATCCCTATAAAATCCATATTTTTGTGATTATATTTAGGAAGCACCAACCTTGATTAACCATAAACAGTCAGCATACTAGCATAGGATAAAAAGAATCATAAGAAATAAATTTTCAAAAGTTATCATAATTTCGAACGGATACTAGACCATCTTGCTAATTTCTAGAAGTACTTGATTATAAATGACAGCATAAACAAAGGCTATGCCAAAACAGAAATCATATGGTATGGTAGAGAATTTGTCTTTTCTAAAAGTGGTAATTGTAATTCAGCAAAAATAAATAAAAATAAAAGTGGTAATTGTACATCTATATTTTTATTAGTAATATTTTATTGTCATGAGTGGAATTAAGACTCTACATCTTATCGACCTAGCTAGCATTGTTTACTCAGCTCTCTCACACTAATATGACATTTCTGTTAAGAAAATTTTTGTTCACGCTCGTTTTGTCACTTTGTGGACAGTTAGTATACAAAATACATCACCTCATTTCATGTCTTAAAGACGAATATCATTGTATGTGCTATGTACACCATTTTTATTATTATTAATATCCATATTGGTGAGTAAAATTATAACAAGCAGTATCCAGGCTAAACCCGTTAGCCTTACTCATGAAACAGGGTCTACAGCTTAGGCTGACGGGACGAGTTACATTAGGAGACTGAAGACCCTAAAGCTGACGGACATTAATGTGATAGGATCGTGTAGGTCTTCGGGGAGCATTAAAGGGCTGACGCCATCATCAGGTTGACGCCGATATGGCTGATGGGGATAAGATAAGATGACGGTCCTGATGCTGACGATTCTAAATAAAACATTTGCTTGGCCTTCACGCATGAATATATAAGGAAATGACTTGCATCCCACGCTCAGTGTTAGTCTCCTATAAGGAAAGGATCTCGTAATATACGCTTATGAGGTTTCCTACAAGGAAAGGACTTCTAGTCCAAGGAAGAGATAGTCAGTCCTTTGCTACTATAAAAGCCCCAATACCCTCAGAAATCGAGGTACGCATAATTAACCCCTTTCTAGCACTCTAGAGTTGTAACAAGTTCTAACTTGACCTTCGGAGGGTATTTGGCCGGCACCACACCGGTGCTCTCTGTTACGTCTTCTCCTTTTTGTTGTGCAGGTATTGTTTAGAGTGTGCGAGTATCGTGTGGCTCACTGGTGGTTTTTTCGACATCATCACATATTTAAAGCGTAAAATGGTGTTTAAAAAGTAAATATCACTACACTTGTAATATAAACAATTTCTATTGATGTCCACATTTAAAATATGAAATGGAGTAATGTATATATATCATATAGAAACAAGTGTAAGATAACCTAGATAATTACTACCCATATGATATATATATATATATATATATATATATATATATGGTATCAATGTTTACACGTGCATAAGCATATACAGACACGTGACAATATTTAGTGTAGGCCTACAAAGAAAGCACAAAATGATATCGTGGAGTTTTTTTTTTTTTTTTTTTTTAATAGGAATGATATCGTGGTGTTTGTCAAAGCAAAATTATCATAGGCCGTACAACACAGCGTTTTCTTTGCTCACAATCTCTAATGGGTACCAATCCTTCCATCATTATTTTCTAAAAGCTAGCAGTATATTTGTGCAAAGTTTTGCAGTCTAAGTTTCTCATTGTAAAGGGCATCAATTGCAATGGAATAGTGGATGAGATCCCATTGTAAAGTCAAATAGGTAGGATTAGAATAGCCGATCTTTTGATGAGATGAAAAGACAAAACTTTGAACTCGTACATAGTGGATATAGATAAGATTCTTACACAGTAAATATAGATAAGATTAATGTTAGGAATATTACAAATTTTACTACATAAAGCGAGTTTACAAATTAATGCTTCATCAATCATAAAAAAAAAAAAAATTCAAATATTTATTTATTAGTAATTGAAGCTCACCAATCACATATATTACCACATCAATTTATAGTTTTAATTTATGTAATAAAATTTGTAATACTTTTAATATTTTCCTATATATAATATGGTGTTAAGGGCTCTCTTTTCGGCATTTTATTATTTAGCTTTTTATAATATTGGGTTAGAAAATAACATGTAATTATTGGTTGTAAAATACAGGGTCCAAACAAATGTCAACCCTTTTATTTTTCATAAGATATTGAGCTTTCGTCCTACATCACTTCACTACAAGGGCCAGTCACTACAAAAGCTCACATTAGATCCATTTTCTTCGTTAAGATGTTGGAGTAAAGCACCTTCTAACACAAAAATATGATATATTCATTACTTCGTGAAATAGCCCAACTCCTCTTTCACTAAGCTGTTAAAATAGGAATTGAAGATACGGTAAATTTAATCATTAAACAACATACTTCTAAGTTCTAACGCTTATAAAGGAAATGAAAAAACATTTCATAGCCAAGTGTGCATGCTCTTAAAATCACTGTTTAATATTTATTTTTCTCAATCGTAAGTTTTTTTTGTCAATATTGCAGCTGAATTAGTAGTCCTCTCTCTCTCTCTCTCTCTCTCTCTCATTCATTACAGATCACATCTCTACATTTTCAGATTTCTAGTAGCTCAACCTGACCTTGAATACCCAAAATCTCATAGCATAACATGAAGCCTAGTAACCCTTATTTAGTGTTAGCCTTTCTTCTTCAGGATAAAACCAAAAAAGATAAGATAAACATAGCCAATTCTTTAAATCTAGCAAAAACGATAACTAGCTCGCACACCCATACACGTTCATTCAAGTAAAAAAAAAGCCTATGTTATTTCATTTTCCATAAGCAAACTGGCATAAAATGATCAACAAAAGCTTTTGATGATTACAAAAGTAGAGTCATCTCTGCTTTGCAAAGCAGGGGAGGAGGAAGCCCAGTCAAAAACCATTAACATCACAGGCCTTTGATTTTGAATTCTCGTCACACTTCTTTCCAAATTTCTTTTATCCCTCACCAAAAGCTTCACTTTTTGTTAACCAATCCCACGCAGGGGCGGTGGCAACTTTTGAAAAAATATTTTATATATATAAAAAAAATTATTACTTTATTTTATACTTAAAAATATTTTTGCATACATTAGTTGAAATCTTGCACGCCCTATTTAAAGATTATTACAACCTAAAACAAAACAACAATTAGATATTTAGTGTATTATTTATGTTAGTATGTAATTGAAGAAAAAAAAAAGTAAAGTTAGCAATTGTTCAAATATTTGATTGGTTAAGTAAACACTTTTTTTTTTAGAAGAAATTAAGTAGATACTTAGTGTAATATTTATGTATGGATGAATATGGATGTGTGGGTTAATAAATAATATAGTGTCAATGGGTTGCATTTTGTCATTTTAGCTTAAAATATTTTTATAAAAATAATGAAACTTGCACAAAAATAAATAAATGTTATACAAATTTAACAAAATGGTCACACCTAGCTATATTGACAATAAATAATAAAAATTGATAACGAACTATCATGTAACCATTTTAAAATATAAAAACTCATAGAAGTTGTAAAATCTCATATATTTGCATTTTTTTTTTATGACTCAATATTTTCAAGTTTTTTTTTTCTATTAGATTTTATTTAATTTAAATTTCTTAATGACCCCCTTGAAAAAATTCATAGAGCTGCCAAGAACATTTCTTATGCTTCTAGCTAGAATCACCATTAAAATGTTCCAGTGGTTCCATAAACTAACTACATGCTTTATTCTCCATCACTCCTTCACTTCTCTTAGCCTCCATGGTCGTTGTCTACACGCTTGGTAAAACATCTCTCTCTATTTCTCATCAATTTCATCAAAATATTTAAGTTGTAGATATTATATGTGCTATTCTTGTAACTAACACCACAGTTCGAGTCTCAATTTTTAAGAGACGTTGGTTTTCAATACATACATATACAGTTAGATAAACCCAAATAAATCAACTACCTGATTTCAATTGTCTAATTCACCGTATCACTTTCCAATATACCTTTGCAAGCTTTGTAGTTTGTAGGGAATTTTTTTGGGGTTTCTGCGGTTAGTAAATTGGAATATTTCTATATATTTTATCTCTGCCAAGTTAAATTAAAGGCTAATATTTAATTTGGTTTTTTTTTTCCTTTAAGTTAATTTGTTAAATTAATGTTTAATTTTTTACTTTAGACCCTTATTTTGTCAAGATATATCTATATGATCCTTTGTCCAAATCTATACGCCATTGAAATATCCATTCAAGATGGAAGGCCTACACTACACCTCTTCTATATTCTACTAGCTTGTAAATCTTATACATATACATGAATATACTTAAAGATATACAATAAGATACACAGTATAATTTTTATATATATAATTTAAATACTATTGATAGTTATTCTTATATTTTGTTAATTCTTTAAAAGTCTTGTAAGAATATTATTAGTTATAAAATGTAAATTGTCTATGTTTATTTATTTTTTATTTATTTTTATTACTTTTTAATTTTTGTTATTGTGAAACACTTTTTTTTTTATATTCATTTATTCTAGAATATTTGGTTTTTATACTCAATAATTTACTTAGATGAATATTTATGATGTGGTATCACATTTGATTCCAAAAATAGAACTCCCTCAAAAAATAAATAATTTAAAACACATAACCCAAAATTAAACTTTAATTTGAAATTCTAATTAGACTTTCTCTAAATTTTACCTCTATATATATATATATATAGAGAGAGAGAGAGATGCTACGTCTATAACAATTTTACAACAAATTACAAGTGGTTAGTTGTTATTGGTTCAAATTTGAAACTAACACTAAGATTACTTTTTTGCCCCAACAATAACAACTAGTAACAACCTGTCACCTAGGATTTGTTGTAAAAATGTTGTAAAAATATTGTAGACATATCATTTCTCATATATATAATATGAATTATGGATTTTGCGTGCTTCACTCATAATGGTTGACCTTGTACACAGCCCCCCATACCCAACATGGACTATCTAACATTGGATTAGCCCAACACAGTGGGCTACAACAATGAGATTAATATATATAGTGTAATTTTGGTGTCATACCAAAAGGGTACAACTTTGACCACAACTCGCTCATGTAACGAGTTATGGTTGGTGGAGGAGTGTCTCCACATAAACCTATCATCACCCTTCCACCAACCACAACTCGCCACATAAGCGAGTTGTGACCAAAGTTGTGCCTTTTGGTGTGGCACCAGAATTTTTCATATATATATATATACGGACAAAATGGGCTTCTGCCCTTTTCGGGCAAATTATATAGGGAAATACCCCACTTTCAAAACTAAATAGGGAAATGCCCCTCTTTTAAAACTCAATTTTTAATAAATCAAGTTAGGCCTTATAGTGGCATTTTTAAGGAGCCTATAGTGACGTTTTAAGGACCTATAGTGACGTTTTTTAACTCGACTTCATTGAAATCGAGTTATAGGCAATGAAATCGACCTATAGTGGCCTTTTTTTACCTATAACTCGATTTCTTTGAAGTCGAATTAAAAAACGTCACTATAGGTCCTTAAAACGTCATTATAGACTCTTTAAAACGCCGCTACAGAGCTTCAAAAAAAAAAATTTCTAACTCGATTTATCAAAAATCAAGTTTTAAAAGAGGGGTATTTTCCTATTTAGTTTGAGAAGGGAGACATTTTTCTATATAATTTGCACAGAAGCCTATTTTGTCCATATATATATACATATATAATATGAATTATGGATTTGCCCTGCTTCACTCATAATGGTTGACCTTGTCTCGACACAGCCCCCCATACCCAACATGGACTATCTGACATTGGATTCGCCCAACATAGTGGGCTGCAACAGTGAGATTAATTCTGTGTCTAATTTCATGTGATTTAAGTATGTCCCACAAAACAATATTTATCATTATCATCCTCTAAAATATCATATGTCAAATGTAAGATTTAAACATTCCAAGGGGTATTTTTTTTTAAATAATAATAATTTCATAGGAGTATATTTTAATTGGATATGAATTTTGAGAAATTCTTTATTGAATAATATTTTCTTCTTATGTTAATCATGCTTACGAAATTTGCAGAAGATTAAAGATCGGTAGTTATGTTATCAATTAAATTTTTAATTTTTAATTTTTTTAGTATAAAATTATGTATAAAAAATAAGTTTATAAATTGAATGGTAAATAGCATCTGATTGGCATGAAATTTGACATTAAATGTTTAAATTTTAATTTTTTTAGTATAAAATTATGCATAAAAAATAAGTTTATGAATTGAATAGTAAATATCATCTGATTGACATGTATGTTAATAACATAAAGAACATACAATCCAAATGTTAGATTTTCAAAACATTTAGTCGTGTTAATGTTTTATTGAGAGTTGTAGTCACTAACTACAACAAAGTTTGTAATCAAACTTTGTCCTTATTACAAGAATATTAAACCCTGGTTCTCATAAAGGAGAGCAATCAATGTCGTTGAAGCAAAATTTCACAAGTTTAGTCTAGTACGGAATATATGTAATTGAACTTTGACTCACCGACAAATAACATCTCACAAATAATATAGAATGCAAGTGGGTTTTATTTAATATAATTGGTAAAATTTCTTGTCACTCTCAATAAATGACTTGAGTCAAATCTTACTTACACTTAAATAAATAAATAAAAAGTTATTGGTGTCTTGATACTATTTTATTATAGATGCTATTTAAGAGCCAAATTCCAAATCTATCACATAAATCAAAATCATTTATATATTAAAAACAACAAAAAAACAAAAAACAAAATGCAGGGCTGAATTATGACGACCCTCCAGCTGTTAAATGACAAACAGTGTATGATGCAAGTAAATCCTTACAATCAGATTGCAAAATCTCTACAAGAAACAATAATCTCAGCACCTAGCTAGCTTTTTGGAAAGAAGTGAGAACAACACCCATGTGATTTTTCAGAGTACTATACTTGTCTTCACCAGAGACCTAATGAATTCATCAAATTTGTATCTACTATTAGAGGACAAGGAGGAGTGAGATCATCATAATCATCATTTCATGTTCAAGTGTTCAACTAAACTTTGAGGGATCAACAACAAGAGGTTCATGAGTCTGTGCTGCCATGGCCAGCTCGAATTGCCTTAAAGAAATTGAAGGGAAAGAAAGTATTTCAGGGTTTTTGAGATTTTCCCAACCCTTTAGTGGGTTGGTAGTTGTAGACCCATCAAATCCTATGTGTGTTACATGCTTCACATCTGTTGGATATCCAATCTCCATTTCCATTTCCATTTCTTCAACCTCTTCTTTGTAAACTAAATGCCATGGAAAGTATATAATATGTAAGCACTTCAAAATAATACAACAAATTCAAAAATTACAGAACTTCAATGCTATGTGAAAGAAGAAAATATTAAAAAAGAACAATCACTTGAAAGAGGAAAAAGAAAAAGAAAGAAGGAAAGAAGACCAAATATGAAGTCAGTGAGATTGAA
Source organism: Quercus aquifolioides (assembly GCA_019022515.1). Lineage (NCBI taxonomy): Eukaryota > Viridiplantae > Streptophyta > Magnoliopsida > Fagales > Fagaceae > Quercus > Quercus aquifolioides. The sequence goes on from CM032331.1 coordinate 19,541,405, forward strand.
ATTGAATGGCTTTATATTATATTGTTCATATACATTATTTCATCAATATTATTTTGTCAAAAAAGTCATGTGACTTATACCATTGGTAGGGAGAACCTAAGTTGAAATTGTATGAGAACTTTTATCGAGTTATTCTTAAACTTTGGTGTTTCTAAGGAGTGTTAGGAAACCTCTTTTGTTCCAAGTAAAGAATAGAAAGCAATAGACTTCAAAAAACTTGGCTGATTATCTCAATAATTTACCTAGATCAATTTCTCTATGTCAAAATGTTAAATATTCTAATTTCTCAAGCATTTTATGCAAAATACTAAAGGTCCAAACCGTTTCTGCCTTATTCATGATCACCTCTCCTAATTAAAACCTGTTTTGATTTTGGGTGACCAATATTGTGTAATAATATGCCTATGTACCACCTAACATGTATCACCCTATAACAAATTTAGGGACACAACTTTTTTTACACATGTTTTAACAATTTATTGAAATGACAAAGTGTGAGTGGTGGAAATAAAAGTGGTAGATTTATGTGAAAATGATTGTCTACCATCTGAAACTGTCATCTCAATAAGTTGGTGGCTATAATAATATTACGTGTAGATTATAACAAAATAAATTTTGGTAATTATAAATTAGAGGTTCATCTATAGTCAATTCTTTTTCTTTTTCTTTTTTTGTGTCTTTTTTACTTTTTTTTCACAACATTAAGAGGTGGAATGATCACTCTTTTAATGGATGTCTGCTTCCTTGGTCCCCCAAGCCTTGGAATTTAGGCTGGAATTTGGACCTTAACTTGTTCCTGGAGATATATCAATGCTAAGAATTAAAAAGGCAAGGTTGGCTACCTAACTATTCATCAGGACTTCAACAAACAAATAATTGTCTCCCTACCCCCATACCTAGAACAAATATTAAATTTGAGTTCTAGAATAACGTCCCACCTCATAAAAGTCTGAAATACTTTAAAACATGATCTAGATCATTTTCTGCTATCTTAAACATACAAGTTGAATGTATAGATGAACCAGCCAAAAACAAAAAACAAAAAACAATGGTATGAACCAACTCCATACTCAGCTTCTAAACTTTCTTCATTATAAAATTAAGAAGAAGACAAAAAGATTCCTAATTGCATTCATTTCAAGAGTACCATTATTAAATTAGTCAAGTATTTTTTTACAATATTTGTTTTATATATATACACATTTGTGTGTACCTAAGATTCCAATGGTTTTTCTAGGGGAAAAAAATCCATTGGTAGTTAATTGATACTTCGGCATCTTTTGTTATACAATTGGATTTAAACTTATGAGGTGTGCTATATCAATAAGTTTTTATTCGGTGTAGAAGAAATTTAACTTACATATAACATATTTGATAATTTAAATTAAAAAAAAAAAAATAAATAAATAAACTTTATGAATTTAGCTAAATGAAACCATTTTGACATCATGTAATTGTTTGAGGACAAAAATGGTGCAATTTTGTAAATTAAACTCTTTTCTATTTTCCCAAATTAAACCACTATTTAGTAGTTACCACATATCAACAATATGATAAAGCATTGAACAAGTAATCATCCCTTACCAAAGATTTGTGAAAAACTTTTGATGCTCCTGATCACTCGCTGTATTATACCACCAGCTATGTTGGGCTTTGGCAGAGCCAAGAAACTAGAACTCTTCATTTTTGATCTACATGAATTTTCTTCTCCTTCTTGTCTTCCTTATGAAAAGATAACAAACAACAAAAGCAGTCAAATACTGCAAAAAGATTTTTCTAGCCTAAAACAAACAAACAAAAATGCAAGAGAGAAAGAGAGAGAGAGAGATATATCATACTTGTTGCAGGAGGATTTGATTCTGGTTTTGGTTTCTTGGGTGGTTGACTTGTTGTGGCAAGAGCAACGCTTGTATCAGAAGTGCAGCCAATGGAGAATGGAAGAACCACAAATCTTTCTGCACGATCTTTCATTATCCCTTCATAAACTTGCTAGAGAAAACAGTGCCAAGGTTTGGGATAAATAGGAGAATAATGTCGTTGTTATTATGGGCATGAAATTGAAAACATGAAAATGGGTCAGTTATATTGGACCTTGTTGGCTTTATGAGCAAGCTAGAATGATTAATGTGTTGAAAATATATGATACAAACCCAAGTTTGGTATGAGAAAGAGAGAGAGAGAGAGAAATATATGTATATGATTAAGGGAGTGGGTGCTAGAGTTGTTAGTTGCTTAAACCGTGCTACTCAAACCTACTTATGCAGCCGATTGGGGAAGTCCAAATTATGGGATTAGAATTTGAGCCCACAGACCAAACCTTTGGTTCCATTTGTGAAACTGTTCCTAATAATTGGTTCTCTATTTGGTGGGCTCCTTTTCAATTGCCTCTCTTGTGGACTAAGCCACCATCCATGTTCATGTTTTCGTCCTTTTCTTTCTTTTTAAGGTTTTTTATTTATGTTTCTTAATCTGAATCTGCAGGACGTTGACTGGCCTTGGGATCTATCCTAATAGAGTAAATCACAAGAAATTTCAACTAATGAAATTTAAATACAGGTTCAAGTATATCTTGGTTTCGAAGAAGTTGGTTGTTACTTGTGAAGATTATTGCTTATATTATGTTTCTTGTGTTTCAAACACTTTTTAACTTTTCCTCGATCTTGTTATATCTTAAATTAATCTTGTATGGAAAGTTTACCTTGTTGTCTTAAAATCTGACATATAGAGTTTATGTTGGGTGTCTGAGAATTGTTGGAAGTAATGAGATTAAATTGTTACTTTTAATTTACACCTGTGTAACCTCAGCTGGGCCAGTTCAACCTCTTTATGTGCAAAGACCCAAGTTTTAGTCGTGTTTACTAGCTTTTCCTCTTGTGAAACAACAATAGAGGACTTTTACTCAGTTATATTTGGGCTATCTGTTCTGTGCCAGCCCATTGGACCTATTCAGCTTAATTTGTGAGCTGCGCCTCATATTCCATTGTCTCACATTGGCAAATAATAGTGGAGTTTATTATTTTACTACTTAAAAGTCATAAATTCATGATAGGAGTCATTATTTATGTGAATATTGCTTCCAAAATATTGAGGCTTTGACTCACTTTTGATAACGTGTCACTTTTTAATTTGATCATGTCTTTAAGGGAGTCAACATGAAAATTTATCAAATTAGTTTTAAGTAACATGAAACAATTTTAGCATACTTTGACAATGAATCAAAAAGAAATTATCACTTTGACTTGATGGTGGGAAGGATTTACGGATTTAAAAAAAAAAGGCACACAAGTTAGCTCTAGTACACTAGAATTGATATGATATGAACATGTGTTTAATTTTTATTATGTGTCAACTCTGTTACACTGCACCTAAACCTTATCCTAAAAAAAAATTAGTGGTAGTAGTAGTGAAAAAAGATTATAATAATAATTAACATTAACAAAATTGAACACCCACTTTCCTCCACCACCAACCAACGAGTAATTCTAATATAATTTGACAATTTTAGTACACTTTGACAATGAATCAAAAAGAAATTATCACTTTGACATGATGGTGGGAAGGATTTACGGATTTAAAAAAAGAAACGGACACAAGTTAGCTCCAGTGCATTAAAACTGACATGATATGGACATGTGTTCAATTTTTGTCATGTGTCAATTCTGGTGCAATGCACCAAAACCTTACCCTAAAAAAAGTTAGTGGTAGTAATATAGTGAAAAAATATTATAATAATAATTAACATTAGCAAAATTGAACACCCACTTTCCTCCACTACCAACTAACAAGTGATTCTAGTGACACATAAAATGGCACAATTTGTGCCACAATTCACTCACGTGACGAGTTGTGGGTAGTAGAGATATGATGGTGGGTCCATATAAATATACACTTCTACCACTCACAATTCGTCACATAGGCGAATTGTGACATAAATTGTGTCATTTTATGTGTCCTTAGGAGAAAATTCTTAAGTTGTGCTCTTCCTTCTCATATTTGTGGTAAAATTTATCACAAATTTAATGAGTAGACCTCGCTAAGGAGAAAATTCTTAAGTTGTGCTCTTCCTTCTTATATTTGTGGTAAAATTTATCACAAATTTAATGAGTAGACCTCGCTATAGATGTGAGAAAAATAAATGTCATCCTCTTGCTCTCAAAATACCTAAAAATTACTCGGCACTGTCACACGGCCGCTGCGGGATAGAAGAAAATCCAAATCCCACGACTAAAAGCATAATAAACTTCCCCCAGATACTCTTCTTCTCCTGTGGGTTCTTTTGTGTGTCAAGTGTCAACTAAAAAAACTAAATAAGTGCTAAAACCCCAAACACACTTTCTCTGAACTCCTCACTCCAAAAAAATGGCAACAACCAGTTTGAGTGTATTGCTCTCAAACCCCTTCTCTCCACCACGGCCACATCACCACCGATTCACTCCCAAAAACCAAACCCACCTCACAATCAGACATCATCCTAGGCCAAACCCAACCTCAATTCTCTCATGTAATTCAGTACTTCGTTGCTGTTCTTTTCGCAATTCCAAGTTTCAGCTTCGAACTTCCATGGGAGACACAGCCAAAAAGACCTCCGAAGATGATGAGGATGAGGTTTTGGTGGTGGGTGAGGACTCGGCTTTCTTTGACTTGGCTCGGCAGAAGATATCTTCTTGGTTACTCTTCTCTCTTGTTCTCGGAGTGGTTCTGTTCGTGCTAGACTTTGCTTGGATTGACAACTCTGGCCTCGGTCTCGGCAACGCGTTTATCCATGCTGTTTCGGAACTTTCTGACAGCCCTGAGGTCAGTTCTCTGTTCTTTTTTTGTGGGTTTCGTTTGAGTTTTTACGCTTTTCCATCTATTTGCTTGCTGAGAACTCGTAGGGAATGATATTAGTAAACTGAATTTCAATGTCAGACTAGATTAATGATCTCCACCCAGTTGTTGGAATATGATGATTATGATGTTGTGGGCAAAACTGTTGGAATAATAGTTAGTAATAATGAAATTCATTAAGCTTTTGCGACAATCGGGAGTATGTGGACTTGAATTCAAACTATGTCTCAGCTTTACATCGCGTTTAAAAATCCGATGTGTTGAGCCCCACTTGTTAAAGGAGAGCCTGCACCCATAGGTGGGAGAGAGTATTAAAGTAATAGTTAAGTGATTAAATTTACCATTTCCTAGCGGTTTAGGCTTCTGGGACAATCAGTAATTTATCAAATGCTGAGACTTGCGAGCTATGCTATTTTTTTATAATGTTCATCTTAGATTCAATAATTTGATCAGCCTAAAATTTGTTATACCCATATAAGGTTATGAAATATGTTCTTATCTTTGTCATGTATTCAAGGCTTTCTTCAAGTGTTTCCTTGAATAGATGATTATAGTTGTAAGATCTTTGACATTCATACAAAATTACATGCTGTGGTGGAAGTCTCAAGTCTCCAAAAGATGCATGCTTGATTCTGTTCCTTCAAATATCTATCTTCTAACATCATCCTTGCATAAAATTTGTATTTTTCTTTTTTGTGTTATTAGAACATTGCGTCAATTGAAATAATCCCAACATGTCACTCATAAGCTATAACGTCTAAAAATCATTGCTTGCAACAACTTTGCTCTTATTCAGTAATTTAATTCTCTTCACTCTGATTGCATGGGCTAGGAAGAAAGATAACTATGTGTGGCAGCCTCATAGGTGAGAGATATTCGTGTTGTATAATTTTTGCTTAGTTTATCCATTAGAAATAACCTGACTTTATCCCAAGATAATATTGGAACAAAAGAGCTGTGCAAAATCCTCAACAACTCAAGAACTATATATATAATATAAGTCACAACACCTTAAGTAGTCCCCCCCCCCCCCCCTCTCCCCCCTCTTCTCTCTCTCTCTCTCCCCTGTCTTGTTAGAATCTTCAGTGTTTAGTAAGTTCAGGTTTGGACTTGCTGATTTCATTTCCCTCTGCTTAAATGGAACAGTTTTATTTTCTTGTAGAGGTATGTCCACTGCATCTACTTACTACGAGTGGATGCTGGTGTTCTAGTGTTTACTAGTCAAGTTTTGGAGGGAGTGCTTCAAAATTACCATAGAGCTTTGTTCTTCCAGTTGGACTAAATACTTTGTGTATGTCCATCGTTTTAGTTCCTTTTAATGCTATAATAAAAATAAAATAAAATAAAAAACTAAAAGTAAAAAAAATCAGCATGACAAATTCATTCTGTTGCTCTTACTGAATATGCTTTTAGTTTTCCAGCACAGTTCACAAAAAAGATAGGGAATCCAATTGTCATGTAATTTTTATAGTATGCCTTTCATTCTTTTGATTTCTTATGCTGGAAATAGCTATACAGGAATCTTATAACTCTCATTGGGTTTTGATTTTAAAATCTGAGCCTTGAACCTCTCTTCTGCAGGTTGTGATGTTGACCCTTATTCTCATTTTTGCCATTGTCCACAGTGGCTTGGCTAGCCTCCGAGATGTGGGTGAGAAACTCATTGGAGAACGAGCTTTCCGTGTTTTGTTTGCTGGGACATCTCTGCCATTGGCTGTTAGTACTGTTGTGAGTTCTCTCTTTTGAAGCACAAAAACCTCTTCCTCCAAGTTTATTTTGATGGTTGTTTCTGTTTCTTTTGTTTCGTTCAGTCTTATTGACTTTTATCATGCAGGTGTATTTCATCAACCACAGATATGGTGGACTACAATTGTGGCAGCTCCAGAGTGTTCCTGGGCTACACCAGCTTGTGTGGCTCTCTAATTTTATCTCTTTCTTTTTCCTGTATCCATCAACCTTTAATCTGTTAGAGGTAGCGGCAGTTGAGAAGCCTAAAATGCATCTTTGGGAAACTGGGATTATGAGAATCACAAGGCACCCACAGGTATAAGACCTATCATCTTGATTTCAATGGCCATTACTTAAATGTGTTTTGCTGAGAATTTGGAAGATATAGGGTATTTGGGAATGCTGCTTCTGTCTTTGGTGATCTTAACAGCCTAGAATCAACCTGTGATCCTATTCCATCAATCAATAAGTTATTTGACCACTGTTTTCCATGGCCTTGGAAAATCACTAGATAGATGTCTTGCCAGAAAACATGATGTGTGGTGTTTAGACAAAAGTAATTACATAAGTTTCATGGTAGAAGACACCCAGTTTCTCTTCTTATAAGGGTGTTTGGATAAATGCAATTATTTCATCTCTAATGCATTTCCAGCACAACAATACGAAAGAGACTTCATTGCTGAAAGCTTAAATAGCTTTTCATCAACAAAAATCTGGACACACACACTTAATATACCTACCCAACCACAAACATTTAACAAGACAATCAAGGTTTTGTGTTTCATTTCAGATGGTTGGACAAGTAATGTGGTGCCTGGCTCACACTATTTGGATTGGGAACTCTGTGGCAGTGGCAGCCTCTCTTGGATTAATTGGACACCATCTATTTGGTGTTTGGAATGGAGATAGAAGGTTAGCTATAAGGTATGGGGAGGCTTTTGAAGATGTCAAAAAGCGAACAAGTGTCATTCCCTTCGCAGCAATACTGGATGGCAGACAAAAGTTGCCAAAAGATTACTACAAAGAATTTATTCGAGTCCCATATTTGACAATTACAGCATTGACATTAGGCGCATATTTTGCACACCCACTGATGCAAGCAGCCAGTTTCAGGCTTCATTGGTAGGATGGATACAGGTTCATCTTTGTATTAATTGACACACGATTTTGGAATTGTATATAATTGATGTACGATAACACGTCATCTTTCTTCTTTTGGATGTTTAGAAGCAAATGTCATCTTTAGCATATAAAAGCATTGTCACTCATGATTGAAATTTTGGTTCAAAGAATCCATACATGTCTATAATTTTATTTGGTGGGATGGATACAGGTTCATCTTTGTATTAATTGACACACGATTTTGGAATTGTATATAATTGATGTACAATAACACGTCATCTTTCTTCTTTTGGATGTTTAGAAGCAAATGTCATCTTGAGCATATAAAAGCGTTGTCACTAATGATTGAAATTTTGGTGCAAAGAATCCATAAATGTCTATAATTTTTTTCTTCTCCTATTTTTGTTAGTTAGCATTTTGCCATAGTCGTACCAAAACTTTTGACTCGATGTGTCCAGGGAATGAATGAGAAAGAGAGATGAAAGAGAGCCAAGCCTGTAATCTGAATAGAGACCTGACTGAAACTCTAAAGGATAGACCTCCTTTGGTTGAAAAAGGAAAAGACCTTTGATATATTAAGTTTTTTCTCCCCTTTTAATGTTATATTTTGTTCTGGTTTATTTTATTTTATTATTATTATAAGTCTCAAAAGCTTGTTATGCATTTTTATAAGAAGAAAAAACAGTATTCAGCACCCCAAAAAAAAAAAAAAAAAAAAGAGAAAAACAGCAGCCATACTGGGGCAGTGTTAAGTTTATTTTCATTGACTTATTAGACTTTAAAATGTAAGTTAGGCAAAAAAGTATAATTGAACCTAAAAAAATGTGAAGTGTTAAAACAGCAGCAATACTGGGCAGTGTTAAGTTTAATTTCATTGACTTGTTAGACTTAAAAAATGTTAGGCAAAAAGCCAAAAAGTATAACTGTAACTTAAAAAATGTAAAGTGTTAATTGTTGTAGAAAAGCTAAATACTCTATTAAAACCAGACAACACGGTATGAGATAGCTGTCTAGCATGATTTTGAGAAGAGAAGTGTGTGTTTTGATTACATTAATGAGCCATTGTCTACTATGACTTATTACCAAGTCAATTTTTTGGTGTTAGATCTTTGTGAGACCAAAATTGGCTCTTTATTTATCTAAACACTGCAATGTTGCGGGACATGGTTTCATGGTGAACCCACCTCTCTTCTTTGGTCGGTCTGCGACCAGGTCTTCCTTTTTGGGTCTCGAGGGCCAACTTGCATGTGACCATTGTCGATCTAACTTGTGAACATTTTTTATTTACTTAGTTACCAAATCTAGCCCGGTTATGGGGTTTAGGTACAACACAGCTCGTTAGAACTCTATTCCCTTTTCCTTGAACGTTTGATGTTTGTTTCTCAAAGAATTTTTTTTTTTTTTTAAATGATAACTATCTCATATTGCTAAGAAATTGTGTTGTGTGTATTATAATTTACCAAACTCTCTCTTCAAAACTTCATAGGTAATTATCTCATATTAGTTAAGAAAGTGTGTTTTATGTAGTATAACTTGCACGACATTTGTAAAAGTTATTATAACTTTTAAGTAGAATTTGTAGTATACCTTTGTGTAAATAAGATATTTTTCATTTATATAAAATCTACTATATTATAATTTTATATTTAAAATTTATTTTTCTATCTTTTGGAGATACAAAATTAATAATGAATCTTTTGTGTTCCAGCTTTGTTAATATCTCTTTTGGGTCTTATTGTCAAGAGAAAATGATATATAAGTCTTTCATTTGGGGCAATGTATTGACAATTTTCCTAAATAAAAAAGACAATAAAGATGAGATATAACTTATTTTTAAAATTTTTAAATATTATGGGATTATTATATTAATAAAATCAAAACTATACGTCTTTAGTTATCAAATGGAAGCTTTAGACAATGGCCTAGGTGGAGCCGACCCAGATAAGTGTTTTCTCGAAAATGCGTAAGATCCATAGAGATAGAGATGAACAATATTTTTTAGCCGATTTTATTATCACGTGTTTTTTACGCCAATGATATGTTCCCTTTAGGCGAAAAGATATGCATCTTTTTTTCATTACGCCCGTGACAAAACATTGAAAATGGTGGATACATGAATGAAAAAGATCTATATTGCACTTTGTAATTATCATCTTTATAATAATAATAATGATAATGATAATAACAATTAAAGGATTCACATTAAGCGTGCATTTGTGAAGCATTAGGATGAAAATTTTTATAATAATAATAATGATAATGATAATAATAATTAAAGGATTCACACTAATGGTCCGTTTGGTTCCCGTAAAATATTTTTCGGAAAATACCTATTGTTGATGCCCATTTTCACAAATTTGTACCCAAAGGCTTATGAGGAAGAAAGCCCAATGAAGAGCAAGGCCCAAAGGCCCACCAAGAAGACCAAAGAACAAGAAGGGTCCAAAGAAAGAAGTGCAAGTGAAAGCCATCTGCCGCAGGATACGGTTCTTTTACAAGATGGCTTCGGCAGATGAAGATAAATTGGGTCCAACGCCCTTTTGATCCAGTTAACATTATTTGGCCCACAAAGGCCCAAATCCTTTTGTATAAAAAAAGCAGGAAACGCATGAAGAGACAAGACAAAAACACGCAGCAGACGAAACAAAGCTAATCTGCTGCGGCAGGAACGGCGTGGGAGACAAACATAGAAGACAGTGGAGCAAGCACAGAAGGGCCGGGGCACCACCAACCTGTACCCAGCCAATACAAGGGAGGTGGGCCCACGGTCAAAGAGATTCAGAGGGCGTGGTTTGGTGGTGGGGGGAAAAGGGGGTCTATATTTGGTTTCCTGCCATAACCTCTTTTGGGAACATATCCTGCTGGGATGATATCTTACCCAAAAGAAGTAATAAATGGTTGGGACCACTGATGCATGCCATAGAGCTAGGTAGTGAGGTAAAGGTATACGGGAGGAACAAACAAAATGGAATTTTGTCGTGCAACAAATATGTTCTGAGCAGAGGGCAGTGGTCGGGGCAACCAATGGGTAAGTGTGTAATCTTGAAAGGATGCCCACAACAAACCAAAAACAGTTGGTGAAGCCCTAGGGGTAAAAGGGAGAAATCCATTGAATTAGCTCACTATAAAAGGGAGGTAACCACGGCAGAAAAAAGGGGGTGACGGACCAAACGGACCGAGGAAGAGAAAAAACAGGGGAATGAGTAAAAAAAACAGGGGAAGAAGAAAAACACTCAGAGGGGAGAAAAAAGAAAGAAAGAAAGAAAGAAAAATAAGAGAGAAAACGCGGTAGGAATAGGGGCATGCATCAATAGACCTTCTTTTCCCTCCCTCTTAGCAAATCCACTCTTTGAAATCTCTAAAAGTAATAGCTAGTGGCCATTTAGGCCTATTCTCCAAAATGAACAACTTTTACGGCAAGAGCCATGATAAGGTTGTTGAGGTTGGAGTTTGGGTTCCTTCTTGGTTTACTTATCTCATGGGCAGATTCAATACTTAATTTTGATTGCAAATATACTTGATTTTATAACTTATATTTGCCGTATTTAGTCATCCTGCCGTAGCACGTTTTCACGTCTACCGCAGCAGTTGTCCTGATGTGGTGTTTTACTTGCTGTATTAGCTATTCTGCCGTAGCATCCTTTTATTATATTTACCGTGTTAAACCTTTCCTGCCGAAGCTTTCCTTTTTATTTGTTGTTACGTATTTTACTGTTTACGTAAACTAAACCATTTCCTGCCGGAACTTACTTCTTTATTTGTTGTTACGTATTTTACTGTTGACACAAGCTAACAATTATCCTGCCGTAAGTATATATATATACATATACTCTGTTTCTCATGTTTCTGGAAAAATATATTTTATATATGTATATGTGAATATGTATAAGTATATATACTCATATATGTATGTATATATTTGAGAATATGCTAACCCATTTAAACTAACACTTGTTTGATGGGTATTTTCTTTGGGTTTTTTAGATTTGTTTATGCGCAGGAAGTAGAAATGTGTTTCTGCAGTAAAAATGGTAGTCATTCACATTGCCGAAGGCTTTACTGCACGGCAGGCAGCTTTAAAGCACGGCAGGCAGCTTCACTGCACGGCAGGCAGGAAGCTCTAATGCACGGCAAGAAGTTTTAAAGCACGGCAGGCAACTTCACTGCACGGCAGGAAGTTTTAAAGCACGGCAGGCAGCTTCACTGCACGGCAGGAAGCCTTAAAGCACGGCAGGCAGAAGCTTTAATGCACGGCAGGAAGTTTTGTTGCACAGCAAAAGGCTTTACGGTAGGAAGCTTTACGGCAGACAGCTTTAAAGCGCGGCAGACAGCTTTAAAGCATGGCAGACAACTCTATTGCACCAGGCTTTACGGCAGGAAGCCTTAAAGCACGGCAGGCAGGAAGCTTTAATACACGGCAGGAAGTTTTAAAGCACGGCAAGCAGCTTCACTGCATAGCAGAAGCTTTAAAGCACGGCGGACAGACTTGTTGCATAGCAGAAAAGTCAATCCTGCGGCAGAAACTGGAGAAAAGTTCCTGCGGCAGGAACAAAGGATAAGCCCATTTTGCAGCGTCTTCCCTTGGACTTGGACTCAACGTTTGCGCACAAGCCGGCCCAAGTTGAGTTCCAGTTGGACCGGTCTCGACTCCCTTACTCAGAATACTCGGGCCTACTACCGCGGCAGGCAGCCCAGCCCAACACACAAAAAAGGCCCCCACATTTAAAATGGCGACTCCACTGGGGAGTTGAGAAACAGACGGGGACGAAAACCCACGCGAACGAATGCCTCCGAAATCCAGGACTACACGCAACATGAGTGCTGTACCCTCACAAGCAGAGTCCAGGCCTACAACACCCCACCAACCACAGCCTAATCAGGCAGAGGGTGGTAACGAGATGGGGGCTGTACCCCAGCCTCCGCCGAGGATCCCCACGGACAATGCCAACACCTTCATTGAAGTATTGCAGGCTTTACAGCACTCACAACAGCAAATGATGGAAGAAATTCGTCAGCTAAAGACGGATAAGACAAAGGAAAAAGGAAGCCAACATGATCCGGAGCATGGGGCGGAGGAGACACTGGTGGGTGGTGTCCCACAGAATACGGATCAACGTTTTATTACCATGGCAGAAGTGGCAGCTCTCTTGGAGCAGGAGAGAGCCAGAGGACCAAAGGAGAGGTTCTACGCCCGTAGACCCCCATACCCGCTAAGGGTGCTCGGTAAACCATACCCCGAGAGGTATGAACCGCGAGTATTCGCACAATACGACGGCAGGAAGGGAAGTGCTGTTGAGCACGTAAGCAAGTTCATTGATACACTTGGCCCTTACGCAGCAGACGAGGACTTGTGTCTTCGAGAATTTTCCAAATCATTGTGTGACCGGGCTTATACCTGGTACATTGGCTTGAAGCCAGGGTCGATCCCAACATGGGATGATATGGTAGATGTATTCTGCACCAAGTACTTTCACGGAGAGGAAACGGTGACACTTGCAACATTGCAAGCAACTAAACAAAGGAATGGTGAGGACTTGATGGAATACATCAAGAGATTTAGGGACATAGCACTCGACTGCTATGACCATTGCGAGGAAAGGACGCTGGTGGAGATGTGCATGACGAATATGATCAGGGAATACAGGGCAGTTCTAGAAAACCTTGAAATTTCCCAGTTCGCGCAGCTGCTACAAAAGGCAAGAAAAACTGCCCAGTCCGTAAAGCCAAGCACGGACAAAAGAAGTGCCCCGCAAGCCATGACCGTATCCACCGGTGAGCGGAGGAGGAAGACGGACGGGAAAGAATACGATACTCCTCCGCCAATACCATGTACCGCAAGGGAGCTGGACGTACTGCTAGACAAATGGATAGCAGATGGCATATTCAAACCTAACCAAGTTGCTAGGGAGCCCACCGAGGAAGAGAGGAGGGACCCGCGTTTTTGTCGCTTACACAACTATGTCCAACATGCCACCGCAGAATGCTGGGCGCTCCGCAGACTAGTGCACCGCAGGATAAAAGAAGGAACTCTAGAGCTGACCCAGCAGGAGGTCCAGAGAAACCCACTCCCGAATCACAAAGGGAAGGGTGTAGCGGCAGTAGTGATCTGTGCGGATCCAGGGGATGACGAAGGAGAAAATCCGGCCTTGCCTGCCGCAGCAATTACCACTTTACAACAGAGTTCAAAATTCAAAAACTTATTTGATCAACTAGGCCTCACAACAAAAGAAAGAAAGGTAGCTACCGAGGCTCTAGTAAGCATTGCCTCCGGGGCGGGGGTGGAATGTTTATCAGCAGAGGTCCAAGATGACAGGGCTCTTTTTCAGGAGTCAACCGAGATCACCTTCAGCGACGAAGATATGGAAGTGGGGTATCCAGACCACCGGAGACCTCTCTATCTTGCGGCATCCATAAATCAAATCCCCATAAAGAGAGCCTTAATAGACACAGGCGCTTCCGTAAACCTCATCCCCTTGAGCACTCTGCAAGCAGCGGGGATTTCAGAAAGAAAGATCCAAGGGTGTCCAATGGAAGTGACAGGATTCGGTGGAAGGGGAGAGTACACTGCAGGCCATATCCAGTTGTGGTTAAAAGTGGGACCCATAGCTTCCCTAGCTCGGTTCCACGTGGTGAAAACAGAAGTCTCATACCACGTCCTTTTGGGACGACCATGGTTGCATAAGCACAGATTAATTCCATCCACCTACCACCAATGCGTGAAAGGGCGGATGAACGGCAGGATGATACGCATAGCAGCGAATCACTCACCATTTGAGCAGGCGGAAGCTCATTTGGTGGAAACCATGTTCTACGATCAATGGGCTCCATCCGGGGAGAACTCAGTGTCAAGGCCGCAAGGTACCTTCGTGCCTAAATGGAAAGACATCCAGGATGATCCCGAGCCTGACCTAAGGGAATTACTAGCCAGAAAAAAGAAGAGGAAGCACGCGCCAGCCGAAGACCCAGAGGATACACCCCACTGTGTCAGGATCCGAGGTCCTGACGGCAGGATCGTGTATAAGTTATGAAGGGGCGCGGGGCCCACTGGTGAAATGCAAGAGGGCCCCACCCGGAAGTGGCAACACAGGAACTTGACGTGTTGCGTGGTTCAAAAAAAGTCGGAAGAAGAAAGTAGCGAAGAAGAAAACGAGAAAGTTGTGACGGAAAAAGAAGTACAGGTCCTGCGGCAGACTGTTCACGGCAGAATCTGCTGAATTTCAGAAGTGCAGAACGTTCATCTGCTGAATATTTTATAGCAGAAAATTTCAGAAGCCAGAATGTAGATCTCTCCGCAGATTATTTACAGCAGAATGTTCACGGCAGACTGTTCGCGGCAGACTATTCTTCGGCAGACTGTTCACGGCAGAATATTTTGCAGCAGAATTTTGTATTTCAGCAGTCCCTTTTACAGAATATCCTACCACAAAGTTCAGCACAACAAATTTGAGATTTGTTCTCAAAGTAAGAGAGGCGCATACAAAGCCTTTCATATTCACTTTTGCCGAATCCTTATTTTGCTACTACATCAGCAAATATATCAGTATCAATGAAGGGAGGAGGGAGAAGTAATCGATTCGGCGATATTGAAACATCCGCTTTCAACCAAAGCATACATTGAAGGCATGTGTTATGGTGGTGAAGTGTCCAAATTAAATCCAGACCTTGGGATGAAGCCAACCACTCAGTAATTGCGAACTCTCCATAAAGAAGCCCAAATCTACAAGCTACTTGCAAGCTGCTCTTTGTCCATTATCGGGTCTAGCAAACCAATTCAACAACCTTGAAGAGTTGAGAAGTTTTCTGTGAAGCACCTCGGAGGATTTATGCCCAGAGAGGCATTAAAAACATTATCTTTATGATGTTTCTAAGAAAGAATGTAGCAGATTACTTGTCCTACGAACTACGCAACTCCACCATCACTCTTCAAGTCATCAAGCTCATTGATGCCCATGTCTCATCCTAGAAGAACTCTGGAGCAAAGTGCAGAAACAATTGCTGACTCACATCCTGCCGTAAATAGAGTTGCTTGTCTTATTGCCGCAGAAAACTATTACATGGTTTTTATTGAAGGTGCTCTGTTGCAAGGGCATTCTGCCACAAGAATAAAGAAGCATGATGTCCCAGGAAGATGTTGGCACGTCATGGGAAATTCTATATTAGAAGCCGCTGACTTTTGGCTATTACTAGCCAACCATGAAGCAAGAGACGTAGCAAGCTCCATCTAAATATGCCCATACTCAAAGCAAGCAAAGAAGGAACCCATGAAATATGGGTCTTGGTAGCAAAAGGCTAGCAAAGGAACCATGGTTGTGAGTTCTTGGCAAAAGCCCATAATGGGGGCTACACTCAATCAAACCCGCAAAGGAGCCATGATTGCAAGTCTTTAGAAAGAATCTGCGGAAGAGCTATAGCCACAATCATATGTAGCAGAAAATACATGGGAAGCAATTGTGCTTGCAGTGGAACGAAGTCAAAGCATGCTTGGGAAGTAACTTTTTTCCAAATTCTCTAACAACGAAGAATTCTACAATATGGCAACTTGTAGATCCATGGCATCTAATTTTTTCTTTACTGAAGAATGCATGAACCACATGACGGAGCATCAACACCAAGAGAAAGTGATATCAAGCTCATCCAGTTGTCTCACGTGCTGGGGGCTAAAGCTTATTCTCGGCAAACAAGGGAAGCCTCCTACTGAAAGCTAAGGGCTTATTCTCGTATATTGGGGGTTGTCCCATTCTGCAACAAAATTTGGGAAGTCTTTTTTAAAAAAGCCAATGACTCATCCAGTTGTCTCGCATGCTGGGGGCTAAGGCCCATTCTGCAGTAAATTTAGAAAGCTTGCCGCAAAGTGCTTAGAGTACCAATATGAAATAGCAACATCATGTATCTTCTACAAAAGCTTGGTGTGTTGCGTGGTTCAAGAAAGCTTGGAGGAGGAGAGTAATGAAGGGAAAAACAAAGAAGTTGTGGCAGAAAAGGATATATAGGTTGTGGCAGAAGAAAAAATTGGAGGAAATTCAACCTGGGGTTGGACCCACAGGAACCAAGACCCATCTCAATTAGCTCAAGACTTTCAGAAAAGGAGAAATCATAACTGATACTATTGCTGAAAAAATTCAAAGATGTCTTTGCATGGGATTACAGTGAAAATGCCAGGATGGGATCTTGGGCTAATAGTGCATACATTGAATGTGGACCGTGAGGCTAAGCTAGTAGCCCAGCCTGCCAGGGCATTCCACACAGCCTGCCGGGGCGTTCCACTCTGCCTGCCGGGGCGTTCCACTCTGCCTGCCACGACGTTCCACACAGCCTGCCAGGGCATTCCACACTGCCTACCAGGGTATTGCACGCTGAGATAGAAGGGGCAAAGCTTTGAGGAAAGAAATACAGCAGGCAGCCTTCAAAAGGCTACAACAGATCACGATGAACCTTCCTACTGTGCAAGCCCCAATCCGCAAAAGGCCATTGATACTCTACCTAGCCACCAATTCATGTGCCATTGGTGCATTAATGGCCCAGAAGATGGAAGAAAAGTTTTCAACTCTTGAAATAGAACATGCTCCAAGGAACGAAAAACAGTTTGCGGATGCGTTGGCCGCATTAGGCTCACAAATAATTTTCGAAGGGGATAGCACCGGGATAGAAGTCAGCAAGAGGAAAGAGCCTACTATTGAGATGTTGAAAAAAGGGTTCCAGGAGGAACAGTGTGAAGGAGATTTGTAGATCCCCATAAAAAAGCTTTGATGAAGAAAGGAAATGACGCAAAACTAAAAGTATTGAAAGACTACGTCCTGGTGAGAGAAGAATTATACCGCAGGATGCCGGGTGGTGTATTGTCCAGGTGCGTGCGGCAGGAGGAAGCCCAAAGAAAGTTAAAAGAAGTATATGACAAGACTTACGGATCCTGCGGGGAAGTCAGCCTTTACCGCAGACTCCAGATGGCAGAATTTTATTGGCCAAGTATGGGTAAAGACGCAGATCAAGTCCAAACCCAGTGTGGGACCTTCCAGCTTGCGGCAGGCAGAGAAGAAAGTTACACTGTGTTCGTCAGCAGATACTGGAGAAGCCCATTCACGCAGTACCTGACAGAAGGCATCCTGCCGCAAAAAACACAGCAAAAGGTACAATCTTGAGAGGTTGGCAACACGCTACTTTTTGCATAGCGAAGTCCTTTTCAAGAAGGGGTATGATGAGAACCTTTTAAGATGTCTGGGTCCCTGAAGAAGCAAGAGAAATGATAAAAGAAATACACTCCGGAGAGTGTGGGGAGCACCAAAGGAAGAAGAAGCTTTACAGATGCCTGCTGCAAATAGGTTACTACTGGCCTGCCATGAAGAAAGATACGATAGAAACATATGAAAAGGAACAAAAGGTGGAAATCAACGATGAAGTCCAAACATCTCTCGAGCAACGCATTCAATGGCAGACCACAAGAATTGGAGAGACACAGCCAAGCTTAGCAACATGAGAAAGAAGAATTGGGAGAAATAAGATCTGCGGAAGACTACAACAAAGTTAAGAGATTTAGTTCACAACATCTATGCCTTTTTCACCAAAGAGGCAGTGATATCCTCACCAACAGCGGCTGTGGCAGAATGACAAAGAAAGTGTTTAGAAAAGTGAAGATTTCTCATAAAAGCATCCTCATTTCCCCTTGGAAAAATATCTATAGTGGCACCACTTGTAGGTGCCTTAAAATGAGTGGTAGACTCAGTCACTTCTGCGGGAAGATCAATTTTACAGCAGGCACAGAAGGAATGGCAGAAACTGACGCTGTAAATATGGCAGAAGCTGGTGCAGAGAATACGGCAGGAATGGGTGATGGGGGCGCGGCAGGATTAACTACCGCAGGCGTCCCTACGCTGACCGCGATGCCTAGCCCTTCAAAAGTCTCTGTGCACAAAAGAAAATAGACATGCAAATGAGAAAAAAAAAAGAGAAGAGTGGGCCCAGTGAATAAAAAAGGAAAAGCAAATCCAACAAAAGAAAAAAAGGGAGTGGGGACATATCCATGATCTAGCCTCGGGTGGAGCATCCTCTTCCTCCTCGGATTCAGAAATCCTTCTCGGCAGGACGGGCTCACTATCAATATCTTCGGGAGCATCCTCTTCCTCCTCGGACTCAGAAATCCTCCTCGGCAGGACGGGCTCACCATCAGTATCTTCGGGAGCATCCTCGAACTCCTCGGAAGACAGATTAACATCGGGTCCGTAAGTGGCCGGACTGGGAATGGAAGAAGGAGTGACTACTATGGAAGAACCATCCTTCACGGCCTAAGACAGAGTCGCAAAAGGATCACTGGTAGAGATGACAAGAGGAGCAACGGGTGAAACAACCTCGGTCTGAGTTATGGCAGGATGAGCAATTTCCTGTAGGGAAATAGGCATCTCGGCTGAGAAGAGAGTGGCCTCGCTAACCCCCTCAGTGTGAGTACCCTCTTCTCTGGGTACCAATCCGGTGGGAGGGCTAGGAGTCTCGGCAGGAATCCCATGTGCAGCAGCAGAAATAATGGACATCTGAGAAGCTTCACCAGCCCCATCAAAAGAATCCGCCACGGGTGTGCCCATGGAGGCGGGTAGCTCCTCGGCTGTAAGACTATAGATGGAAAGGGGCTCGGGCTGATCTTGGAAAGCAAAAGAAATGAAGATGCAGAGAAGAAGAAGGCACAAGAAAAGGGAGTGAAGTCACCCTTTGATTTACACACTTAGAGGAAGCTTTTCCTCTTGTGAAAGAACTCTACTTGAAGAAAGTGAAGTGGCAGAATTGTTTTGATGAAACTCTTTTCAGTCGTCGGCTTAGATACGAAGGGGGTAAAAGACAACACTTTCTCTATTTTTAGAGAATGAATGAAGCCCGAAGTGAAGCAATCTTAAGTGGCTAAAAGAAAAGAAAAAATGAAGACTGTAAGAAGGATCCTTGGTCCGCAAAAGTGTTGTTCGCGAAGTTGGCAGAAAGAAGAGTTAAAGAATCCAAAGAGCCAATTTTGAGCATTCTGCAGAGATGAGAAAATGTAAAACATCATAATGAAGAAGAACCCAACAAGAAAGGATGAAGAGATGAAGAGATGATGCTAAGGAATACATGGGGAAAGTAAGCAGTCAAGCCTAACTCTTCTGCCGCAGAATCTGCTACAACCTTCACTTCCTACAGTATAGATGTTGCTCTAGCAGAAGCAGAGTAAGATGTGCATTAACACAGAGAAATAAGTGCACGTATTGCGGCAGAAAGTGTCTACATATTCTGCGGAAGCAGAAAAATGAGTATTTATCCCTACAAAAGCAAAGAAGTGAGTACGTACTGCTGCAGAAACGTGAAGAAATAAGTATACAAATTGCGGCAGACATGAAGAAATGAGTACCATTGTAGAAGTTCAAGATCACAAGGAATTTCCAAGAAGCAAACCAAGAAACAAGCAAAGAAATGACGAAGAGAAGGATGCACACATCATCATCATCAACAATCCCTTTGAATGAAAACCATATGGGAAGAAAAGAGTTAGTAAAGTGAGAAAAAAACCATTAAGCCCAAGCGGCAGGAATAATGGATCACAGGTCCATGAAATGAACAAATGGGCCTTGAAGGAGCAAACGGGCTTAAAGGAGCCAGGAAAGAGAAAATAACAATCCCATGGGCAGTGTATGACGTGTAAAAGTAAGAATGAGCCGTGGCAGGCTCAAAAGTATTGTAAAGAGAGTAGGGGTTGATGGCAAGCCCATGAGCCCCAAGGATGAGTATACAGTAGTTGGGCCGGGGAAGCCCAATGAAATTAGTAAAAGCCCATGGGAGTAAAGAATTGAAACGGGACAAAGGAGCCCAAACGGGACAAAGGAGCCCAAAAGTGATGAAACGGGCCGAGGATGCCCAAAAGAGTAAAATGGGACAAAGGAGCCCAAATGGGACAAAGGAGCCCGAAAGCGATGAAACGGGCCGAGGATGCCCAAAAGAGTAAAATGGGACAAAAGAGCCCAAATGGGACAAAGGAGCCCGAAAGTGATGAAACGGGCCGAGGATGCCCAAAAGAGTAAAATGGGACAAAGGAGCCCAAATGGGACAAAGGAGCCCGAAAGCGATGAAACGGGCCGAGGATGCCCAAAAGAGTAAAATGGGACAAAAGAGCCCAAATGGGACAAAGGAGCCCGAAAGTGATGAAACGGGCCAAGGATGCCCAAAAGAATAAAATGGGACAAAGGAGCCCGAAAGCAATGAAATGAGCCAAGGAAGCCCAAAACTGCATAGTACAAGCCCAATGATAGTACTGGGCTAATGGATTTTGGCAAAAGGAAAACATACAGCAGGCCCAAAGAGGCCTAGCAAGCACAAGTCATGAAGGGCAAAAGGAAAGCATACAGCAGACCCAACACCACCCTCATGAACAACAACTCTTTGGCTACCCTTGGAGGGTCGTAAAATTGTAGAAAGAAAGAAAACGACTTGCCTAAGGAGAGTAAGTATTGAAACAGCAGGCACGTGAAGAAAAGAAGAGAAGCATTCTCATGCGAATTGTTAAACAACCCGCAAAAGAAAAACTGCATGAGTTTCGCATACGAATTGCAGGAGCAATCCATATGCTCAGGGGGCTAAATGTTGATGCCCATTTTCACAAATTTGTACCCAAAGGCTTATGAGGAAGAAAGCCCAATGAAGAGCAAGGCCCAAAGGCCCACCAAGAAGACCAAAGAACAAGAAGGGTCCAAAGAAAGAAGTGCAAGTGAAAGCCATCTGCCGCAGGATACGGTTCTTTTACAAGATGGCTTCGGCAGATGAAGATAAATTGGGTCCAACGCCCTTTTGATCCAGTTAACATTATTTGGCCCACAAAGGCCCAAATCCTTTTGTATAAAAAAAGCAGGAAACGCATGAAGAGACAAGACAAAAACACGCAGCAGACGAAACAAAGCTAATCTGCTGCGGCAGGAACGGCGTGGGAGACAAACATAGAAGACAGTGGAGCAAGCACAGAAGGGCCGGGGCACCACCAACCTGTACCCAGCCAATACAAGGGAGGTGGGCCCACGGTCAAAGAGATTCAGAGGGCGTGGTTTGGTGGTGGGGGGAAAAGGGGGTCTATATTTGGTTTCCTGCCATAACCTCTTTTGGGAACATATCCTGCTGGGATGATATCTTACCCAAAAGAAGTAATAAATGGTTGGGACCACTGATGCATGCCATAGAGCTAGGTAGTGAGGTAAAGGTATACGGGAGGAACAAACAAAATGGAATTTTGTCGTGCAACAAATATGTTCTGAGCAGAGGGCAGTGGTCGGGGCAACCAATGGGTAAGTGTGTAATCTTGAAAGGATGCCCACAACAAACCAAAAACAGTTGGTGAAGCCCTAGGGGTAAAAGGGAGAAATCCATTGAATTAGCTCACTATAAAAGGGAGGTAACCACGGCAGAAAAAGGGAGGTGACGGACCAAACGGACCGAGGAAGAGAAAAAACAGGGGAATGAGTAAAAAAAAAACAGGGGAAGAAGAAAAACACTCAGAGGGGAGAAAAAAGAAAGAAAGAAAGAAAGAAAAATAAGAGAGAAAACGCGGTAGGAATAGGGGCATGCATCAATAGACCTTCTTTTCCCTCCCTCTTAGCAAATCCACTCTTTGAAATCTCTAAAAGTAATAGCTAGTGGCCATTTAGGCCTATTCTCCAAAATGAACAACTTTTACGGCAAGAGCCATGATAAGGTTGTTGAGGTTGGAGTTTGGGTTCCTTCTTGGTTTACTTATCTCATGGGCAGATTCAATACTTAATTTTGATTGCAAATATACTTGATTTTATAACTTATATTTGCCGTATTTAGTCATCCTGCCGTAGCACGTTTTCACGTCTACCGCAGCAGTTGTCCTGATGTGGTGTTTTACTTGCTGTATTAGCTATTCTGCCGTAGCATCCTTTTATTATATTTACCGTGTTAAACCTTTCCTGCCGAAGCTTTCCTTTTTATTTGTTGTTACGTATTTTACTGTTTACGTAAACTAAACCATTTCCTGCCGGAACTTACTTCTTTATTTGTTGTTACGTATTTTACTGTTGACACAAGCTAACAATTATCCTGCCGTAAGTATATATATATACATATACTCTGTTTCTCATGTTTCTGGAAAAATATATTTTATATATGTATATGTGAATATGTATAAGTATATATACTCATATATGTATGTATATATTTGAGAATATGCTAACCCATTTAAACTAACACTTGTTTGATGGGTATTTTCTTTGGGTTTTTTAGATTTGTTTATGCGCAGGAAGTAGAAATGTGTTTCTGCAGTAAAAATGGTAGTCATTCACATTGCCGAAGGCTTTACTGCACGGCAGGCAGCTTTAAAGCACGGCAGGCAGCTTCACTGCACGGCAGGCAGGAAGCTCTAATGCACGGCAAGAAGTTTTAAAGCACGGCAGGCAACTTCACTGCACGGCAGGAAGTTTTAAAGCACGGCAGGCAGCTTCACTGCACGGCAGGAAGCCTTAAAGCACGGCAGGCAGAAGCTTTAATGCACGGCAGGAAGTTTTGTTGCACAGCAAAAGGCTTTACGGTAGGAAGCTTTACGGCAGACAGCTTTAAAGCGCGGCAGACAGCTTTAAAGCATGGCAGACAACTCTATTGCACCAGGCTTTACGGCAGGAAGCCTTAAAGCACGGCAGGCAGGAAGCTTTAATACACGGCAGGAAGTTTTAAAGCACGGCAAGCAGCTTCACTGCATAGCAGAAGCTTTAAAGCACGGCGGACAGACTTGTTGCATAGCAGAAAAGTCAATCCTGCGGCAGAAACTGGAGAAAAGTTCCTGCGGCAGGAACAAAGGATAAGCCCATTTTGCAGCGTCTTCCCTTGGACTTGGACTCAACGTTTGCGCACAAGCCGGCCCAAGTTGAGTTCCAGTTGGACCGGTCTCGACTCCCTTACTCAGAATACTCGGGCCTACTACCGCGGCAGGCAGCCCAGCCCAACACACAAAAAAGGCCCCCACACCTATTTTCCGGAAATGTTATTTTCCGGAAAAAGAAAATATTTTTAAGTGTTTGGTTGTATTATGAAAATTGTTATGGAAAATAATTTCATGTGTTTGGTTCCGTTAGGAAAATGCTATTTTCCGGCAATAACAACACAACAACAACAACAACAAAAAATTGATTCCGGCCACCACAACAACACAACAACAACAACAACCAAAAACAAAAATTGATTCCGGCAACACAATAACAACAACAGCAACAACAACAACAACAAAAAAAATTGATTCCGGCAACACAACAACAACAACAGCAACAACAACAACACAGCAACAACAACAACAACAAAAAAATTTGATTCCGGCAACACAACAACAACAACAACAGCAACAAATTGATTCCGGCGAGTTTAAAAAACAAAACTGAGATGGGTCTGGGTCTGGGTCTCGGCGATGGATCGAACGCCTGGGTCTGGGTCGAACGGTTTGGGCTTTGGGTTCGTGGGTCGCCGGCTCTGGTTCGAACATCGGTGGGTCGTGGCGATCGTGAAGATGGGTTCGCCGGCGAGCTAGGCTCTCCGTTTCGATCTGGGCTCTCCGGCGAGCTGGGTCTGGGTCGTGGCGATCGTGAACCTGGGCTCTCCGTTTCGATCTGGGCTCTCTGGCGAGCTGGGTCTGGGTCGTGGCGATCGTGAAGCTGGGCTCTCCGTTTCGATCTGGGCTCTCCGGCGAGCTGGGTCTGGGTCTCTCTCTCTCTCTCTCTTCGTGCTCTGTTTCTCTTTTCCGGAAAATTGTATTTGAAGTGAAAATGGAAGCTGAAATGATTTTCAGCCTTGACCAGTGGTCAACGGAAATTAATTTCCGGAAAATGGCATTTTCGTGCGCAACCAAACACCCGAAAATACTGAAAAGCATTTCCGGAAATACATTTCACCCGATTCAAACGCAGCCTAAGCGTGCATTTGCGAAGCGTTAGGATGAAAATTTTGTGCGTTTTGTTGAAAAATGGTAGGTCCCACAGCACTGTTTATGGACCACCAAACTCAGCAAAATGCAAATTTTTAGATAAATTTGGGTCCCACAATACTATTCATACTTTTAAAAATTATTTTGTTACAGTATTTTTATCAATAAATTTTCAGTTTTCAGCAAATAAACAGTATCCAAACAGATCCTAAGACATATTATGGGATAGTTGAGCCTAGGCCGGCCTATGATTTAGAAATAGCAATACTTTTTTGGCTTAGTTCTTGGAGTGAGATATAATAGCCATATCCCAAAAACAGATATAGATAAAATCATACTTGGAAAGAACTTATAGCAACCTGTCAAGATATATAATAAAGTAAAATATTTCAGTGTAGTATGGATATTACAGATTCTTCTCATATAAAGGTGGATTCTATCTTTCTACTCGTTTATGTGCGAGAAATGTGTAATAGACCGAGAATAATTTTTCCATGACAGAAAAATCCATGAATTTTTAACAATGCTAAAAAAAATCAAGTGATGATAATCATCTTTCCTGCAGCCATGTGTCATTATATATTGGTATCACAAAAAAGTTAAACAACCTAAGAACCAAACTTTGTTTTTTCCCTCACTCCTTTTTCTTTAATGCTTTGTCCTTTATAGAGAGAACCTAAACAACTTGATAATGCGATTCCAAGAGAGATGGTATCAATAATGCCCATTTGGAGTAGTCGTTATTGATGAGGGGTCTACACTATCACTCATTAATTAATCATATAGGTAGTTATAGCGGTTCATCTAATTTAAACAATATATGTACAATTGGAAAGGGAATGAGATGCAAAGAAATAATATCCTAATAATAATCAATCATGTTAATTACAAGGAGGATTACTATATCTCATTTCATTATTATTAGTTCATGGCTAAAGACACAACATCAATATTTTGTTCTAGAATTCTTTAAGTTAGGGGCATGGATATTCATGGCAGCATGCATCTCGAAGATATTTATCAAATTTCTCCTACTACGACTCAAAATAAAGAAGAAAAGAAGAACTAATACTAAAGAGAATTTAATTAGTTCAATTTCTAGTCCCCAAATTGAGTCGAATGTGAATTTTTATTACTAGGGTGGGCTTTGCGTGGTTCCCTATTATATAATGTCCAAATTTCAACTCATTTTTAGGATTGTTATTGACTTTTCTTTGAAAGTCAATATTTTCTGTCCAAGTTTGGTCTAAGTGTCCAACATACACGTAGAGAGAGAGATTTAAGCTTTATTTGTTTTGAAGTAAAATATTTTCAAGCGTAAAATATTTTACATGTAAAACATTTTCAGGTGTTTGATATGTCAAGTAAAATTAAAGATATTCAAGCAAACCACCAAAATTGGTGGCTTAGTAACTGTCGGCAGCTAGGACAATGAATTTGGTGACCACCGTTGGACCAATGTCTCTAGTGTCCAGAACAACGACTTCGATTACCAAACATCTGATACTACTAGCCCACCAGGACCTAGCCACCATATGAGGTGAAAGGAAATCACTGTATATTTTTGTAAAATGTTTTACCAAATTTTTAAAAATAAAATGTTTTAAAACTTTTTATTAAGGATTTTACAATTAATGGAAAATACTTCACCAATTTGACCACATTTTACATAGAGACAACACCTAAAAATGGGAAAACATTTTTCGAGAAATATTTTACTTCAAAACAAATAGAGCATTAGTAGTTAGTGGAATGCTATGCGATATTATTCAACTCCATAACTTTTTATTGAAAAAGTATTTTATTTAATCAACTATTGGATTACCCCTTTATAAACTCCATGCTTACAAAATATTAAGAATCAAGATGAATGGAGTGGAGATCAATAAGAGCATTCGCACCAACTCATGCAAATGTTTTTTGTTTATTTTAGCATAAGAATCTACTTTTTTTTTTTTTTCTATTTTATACAACCACTTTTGAAAACACCCATATCAGATTATTTATTTTACACTATATTTTATTAAAATAATATTTCTTTATTAACTGTCTCTCAAAGCTATTGTTTTACAAATTGTTCATGAAAATGGTATATTATATATTGACTTGGACTTGTTTATTAACCAAATGATAGAGAACTTGAGCTTAATTTTATTAAATAAATAAATATAAATACATCCTTTTTCCTCGGCCAAGTTTGAACTTGAATTGTTTATTGTCCTTGCTGTATCTCAAAACCCCTTTTCTCTGCCACTTGTTCACAATTTTTTGACATGGAAATAACCTTATTTTGACTATTATTTTGACTCTCAAATAAAATAAAATAAAAAACCTTTATTATCATTCTACCAAAATAGTAATGAAGGAAGATGATTATTGAATTTTGTGTGATAACAATTCACTTGCATCCCCTCCAATCATTGCGTCAATCCATAATTTGATTGACCATGTCTTTTTTTAATTTCATAGAATGATTCATCTGCCATAGCAGTTTGTTCACCCTAATTATCTTCAATTTACTACTTTTTTTTAATAACTGTGTTGAACCATTCTAAGTAATAACTAGAATAATAAAATAATAAATGTTATTGACAATGAAAGTGGGGCAATAAAAGTGGTTGTATCTATGTTGGGTTAGTCAAGGTAGAGCTTTCAATACATAAAAATGATGTCAAAACTTTTCTATTATAGTTTATTAATAATTATCCTAAGAACACTTATTAACATTACCCTATTTTTCATTCTCAAAAAAAAATAAAATAAAAAAATAAATTACCCTATTTCTTTTTTGGTTATTCCTTCGAGGGTGTCTTCTTAACTTTGAGCACCCCAATTGAAAAGTTCTTTGAGATAAACCAAAAAAAAAAATTTAAATTATATGGAACACTTTCTTAATTTCTTTCTCAAAATTCCATGTAAGTTTCGTGATTCTATGGGATTTTAACTCTAAGCAACCAAATTTTTTGAAGAATTGAACACATTCGAACGAGTCCAAAAAAAGTTCGGGTGTCAATTGATTGTCTTCTATGCGTGCCTACCGTTTTAGGTGTTTTTTCTTTTTCTATCTGACCCCCAAAAAGTAGAGTTACTTATTTGACTAGAAAAATAGTTGTAAAAATTCTCTTTATTCTATCTCTTGGTGTTCTTAAACGGTTAAACCTTGAGAATCTCGATTTAAACGTTTTCTTTTTTTCTTTTTTTTAATAAGAAATAAATGAATACAAAATAAATCCATATTTTCCTGATTCCTTTCAAATTTCCAAGAAATTTCGTAATTTTGGTCGATTTTTGATCAACCTAACTTGTTTTGAATAATTTGAGCACATTAAGCCTTGTCAGTCCAAGATTTATGGGTTTTTATTTTTAGTCATGCATATTCCTTTTCATTTTCCTCCCCTTGTTTTTGTTCTTGCTGTTTGACTAAAAAAGATGTAGTGTTATTTGTTTAACCTTGAAAACATTTTGGTACACTTTTTTCTCTGACATCTTATCGGATAAGATATATTATGGAATAATTTCATCGTTAACCTATAGCTCCGATATTAATGAATCTCATACTATTTAAACCCAAGTTGGAATAGCGAGACAAACGAGCCACTTGGGCACTAAACCCCACACCAGGGTTCCTATTGGTCCACTTTGAGCATTTGGTCGGTCCACACATTAGTTAAAAAAAAAAAAAAAAGTTAGCATCACATTCATGATTCACAGTCAATTGTGGTGGCTGATCGGTGATCACCATCAAGATCCATTCTAGCCAATTAATTCTAACCGTACAAGTCAAGTCATGCACCATTTCCCAAATTTGCAAAATATGACTAAGTCAACTATGAGGTCAAAGAATAAGTCCATGTAACTAGCTAGTTATACAGGAACCGTACGTGTCCCCTTCAGAACTCCGTCGTTTTGAAAAGGAGACTAATTCCAAAGATACAGAACGTTTCCAGGTTTTTTTTTTAAAATTTTTAAATTTTTATTTTATTTTATAAACTCAATAATATTGTTACGAATAGTAGCTTATAAGTAATAAATTATAAAGAGATTAAGAACAACCATAGTTAGATAGATATAATATATATTCCTATCTTATAAATAATAAACTACACTCATTTATGGTAAGAGCATCTCCAGCAGATTCTCCAAATTTTTGTACTGTTTGGAGAATGGACAGTGACTTTTACCTTTAACTACCCACTTTTTCAAATACACTTTCTAACAGATTCTCTATCTCATTTAAATATTATTTCTTTATTCTTTTTTTAACAACTACACATCTTCCAACATTTTTTTTATTCAATACCTGATTATTATAATAGAAAAAAACATTTGAAGGATGAATAGTAAAAGCTACAGTGTTCTCTACTTATAGAGAAGCACTGTAGCAACTTTACTCTAAAAAATAGAGATAGAGAAGCTGTTGGAGTGGGTTTTGGGGGTGTTGATGCTCTAAATTTGGCTTTAAAGAAACCATTGGAGATGCTCTAATACTTAGAAGTAAAATAAGTTTAAATTGATTTTTTTTCTACCTTTTTAGATACATGAATTTGTATATAAATAAAATTGACACAAAATTAGAATATCATTAAAAGAACACTTTGCATAAAATTTGAGTGTATTTAAAATTTAAAGATACTTGATATCAAATTATTGGGTAATTATAAGGATACTTAGTATGATATTAGAGTACAATTAAACTATAATTTAAATTATTGGGTAATTATATGATTAAGAAGCCAAAAGCAAGACTAACTTGAGCCTTTTTTTTTTTTTTTTTGAGAAACACTTGAGCCTTTTTCTTCTGTAATCTTTTAATACTGCATCAAGTTATATATGCGTGTATTATACTTTTCCGGATAAATTTTTCATACCTTTGTTAGGAAAAATTTGGGAAAAAGAAATATTATTTTTCAGTTTCATTTCCAATTTTAATTTAATTAGGCGCCCTAAGAAATTATATGTCTTATTTTATATAAGAGCCTTAAGTGATTGGTTTTTGAGAGCCTTTGTCCATATATGTGTAGATGTTGTCTAATTATGGAAAAATCAATAATAAGAAGAAATTAATTAACAACTTTAAGTCTTTTCTCCCTTGAAATGATTGTTGGAGTTCTAACTCTATGGAAGCAATAAATTTTTTCTCTGTTATTCTTTCCAACATAGCACTATGCAAACTGAATAAAAGTTTTAATAATATAATTGAACTTAAACAAGTTTTCAAAAAAAAAAAAAAAAAAAACTTAAACGATAATAATATATACTTATAGTAAAAATAAAAGAACAAAAATTTCTTCAAATCACGTAGAAAAAGTATATTTTGTAAGACTTATTTTTTATAAACAAATTATTAAAATAATTAATTAATCTTTTGAAAATTTTAATAATTGAATTAAAATTAAAGTAATATTTTCATTTTTATTAGATTTTTATTTAGAGTAAAATATGTTAATAATTTTTTTAGAATCAATTTTTAATAAACTTATATCACGTCACTTGGTGAAAAAAATGTCATACTAGGTTGAATGACATAGTATAAGCATGTTTAAGACCTGATTTTTATTTTTAAAGAAAAAGATTATGGTAAGTGATTAAAATAAATAATTGGATTACTATTTTTTTTTTAAATTGATAATAGATTTTTAGTTAGAGCAAACCATATTAATAATTTTGATGTATTTTTAGTGAGCTACACAAAGAAAGTATGTTGGAACCACTTGGAAAATCACATGTAAGACCCAATTCTTATTTTATGTACTTCAAAATCATTTTCCAAGTCATTTGGTCAGTTTGAATCAAGAAAGTATTTCTTGTTGCTAGAAGCTTAAGAATTACGATTTTTTTTTTTTTATTATTAATTTAAAAGTGTTATCTCAAATAAAAAAAAACACTCCTGAATTTCCATAAAAGTATTGGAGACAAATGGATGACCTTAGGAAATAATAATGTTATTAACAATAATATAATAATGTGAATATGTGATGGATGTACACATGCTTACATGGTAAGTTACAATTTATCCCTATAAAATTATGTTCATATGCATGTATAAATTTATCTATTCTTTTTTTTTTTTTTTGGTGAACAGAGGAGACTAAATTTATCTATTCATTCACTTATATGATACACTCAGAAATTGAATAACCATTCAGCAAGTCAACAAAGATATGATCACAATTATAACATAGAATATGTGTTCCTTAGAAACTAAGGCTTAAGCTTAAATACAATAATACACCACTCTTTTGGGAATGTCACAATTCACAATTCACAAATATGCCTTAGAGTAGGCACCCTCATGTAAAAATGATATCACTTCAATTATAATTTTACTTTAATATAATCAAAATGTATGTGTGTACATAAAACATCTTTATGGTCTTAAGGAGACTTGAACCATTGGCACCATTATGCCAATGGTGCGCGGTAGTCATAACTTGTCATTTTAATAGCAAAGAGTTTTGTAATATAACTAACACTTATTAATGTTTCTAATGAAAATGTTTATGATTTAAATACATTACTCTATAATGAATTAAAAAATATATATATATATATATATATATTGAATTGTGAAAAAAATATTATGAAAATAGTTGTGTACTATAACAACATTCTTCTCTTTTATTAATGTACTAGGAATTGTCTTGAATTCTGTCAGCTTCATCGTGCGTAAGAAAAACTAAGGTCATGAGGCGTCAGATGGCTTGTAAAGTCGCTATATGCATGTACCCAACTTGAAGATATTTAACCCATCAATTTACGAAATATCTACATTCTACAATATTAGTTGATTAGGTGGTCCACCCTCAATACGGAGTTCATAATAATTTGGAATTTATGTGCAGACGTTATCGGTGAAAAAGTCATAATCGAATTAGCTTCAATTTCTAGAAACAATTTTGGTCATTATTTAGCATCTTAAACCATTCCCATCAGTTCGTACGTAAATTTCTTTTTATTTTAGCATAATAATCTATTTTTTTATTGAGCAAGATTTAGGTAGATGTTGTTCCTTAGGTTCCCATATTAAGATTTTGTCATGTGAATTTTTTCTCATGGAATAAAAGTATATTTAATTTCTTAGTTAAGTAGCCACATGACTGAATTTTAATAGAAGAACCTAAAGAATAGCACATAAGGTACTATACCTAAGTTTTGTCATTTTTCATTTTACGTACTCACTTTTCAAAATACTTTATATTTTATCAGATTATGTTAACGGATGCCTTTAGGACAGTTATTAATAAACCATAATAAAAAAGTTTTGATACAACTTTCATAAAAAATATAAAAAACTGTCAAAAATATTTATTGTTTTATCATTCTCTTAATAAAATATTTTTAAAAATGGCTCCTAAACCAATTCCTAAGGACATTGATTAACATTTTCCTATTTTATTATACAAGCATTGATACGAGAGTTTTACTTTTCTTTTTTCTTATACAGAGCCTTATTTTTATGTGTAAACACGTTTAGAACTTAACAATAGATTATACAAAAAAATTTATTAGAATCTTTATCTAATAATAAAAAATAATTATTATGAATGGAAGTTATAGGTACAAATTTTACTGTATCTGATAAAAAAAATTGATTACATTGCTTGCAAGATAGTTATATATGCGAGGAATAATTGTATGTGCAATAAGGTGGAGCTGACTTTCAAGCCTTGCCCCTTCCCCTCCTTAAACGTTAAGAATGGTTTAAAGTTGACATCAGTACATATGTAAGGTTAATTGAATTGAACACGATTCAATTATAGAAAAAGTTAACAGAGACTCTCACTCAGCACTAATTAATTATCTTGTACGGCTCTTTATGAGCAGGGTCTATGCACAAGTTTGTAGGTCCCTCATGTAATTTCTAGAACCCCTTACTTAGTATTCATGACTTTTTGGTTCAACTTTCGGGCATTGTCAATGTTTTCTCATTCCATGCATAGTATGATGAGAAAGTTTTTATATCTTTATTACTAAGGGATCAATATAGTAGAGGGTTTTTTTTTTCTTTAAAAGGTAAATATTAACCAATGCTCTTTAGGAACTATTTTAAGAAACATTATATTGAAAAAAAATAATAAAATAATAAATATTGTTAACAATTTTTTATATTTTTCATGAAAGTAGTGTCAAAACTTTCTTCTAATAACTTATAAACAATTGTTTTAAAGACATCCATTTAACCAGTTTTAAAAATATGATCAATCTTATCCCTAATCTCATCTAGAATCTCTTAAAACGAGGAAAAAAAAACTTATCTAAAGCCACTCTCTCTCCTTCCCAAGTTGAAGTTCTTTTTTGAAAACCTACGAGTAGACCAACATAAATTGAATTGGAATTCATTTATCTCGTTTCAAGCACTACAAAAAAATCGTCTTGTCCCAGCGTTTTTTTTCCCGGCGTTTTTCAAAACCGCTGTTATAGATAAGCCTGTACCAGCGTTTTTTGAAAGCGCTGGTATAGGAAACCCTATTGCAGCGTTTTTTTCCCGGCGCTTTACAAACCGCTGTAATAGGAGGCCTATAGCGGCATTTTTAAAAAACGCTGGTATAGGACGCCCAAAAGCGCTAGTATAGGGTGACCCTATCCCAGCGCTTTTTGAAGCGCTGGGATAGGTCTCTCTCCATAAGGGAATGAGGAGACCTGTCCCAGCGCTTTTGAAACCGCTGGAATTATTTTAAGTGCTCGGTAGTTATAATATGTGGTAGAATTTGTATTAAAATTGATGAATTAATTGATTGTATGGTTGACATCGGTAATGGACACATGTAAAAAAATGTTATCAAAGACCAAGAGACATAGGTATTGCTCAAGATTTTTTTTTTTAAATGGTCATGCTAATGAGTGCTTTTAGGATATTGATTAATAATTTAGTTAAAGAAAATTTTTATGAGAAAAGAAAAAAAAAACAATTAATATTTTGACAGCTTTTTTCATTCTCCATAAAAGTAATGTCAAAACATTCCTAAAATTGATTGTTAACCAATACTCTAAGAGCACTTGTTAGCATTTCTCTTTAAAAAAAGGACTTTGTGCCGGCACCTGTTAATGAATCAGCTATGGTTCATTTATTATCTATCACAAATCTCACTGCATTGGAAATTGGTAAAATTTTTCTTTTCAGCTGTGGTTTATCACAAAATAATTTGACTTTTTCCATCTAAACTGACACACATTTAATGCATATTCAGTTTTTTCCACATCCCTAAAAAAAAGTAAATAGTTTAATGCACATTAACGGGTGCTGTACAACACCCGTTAACAGCACCCTTAAAAAAAATACTACATCTATCCCAAATTGTTTGGCCTTGTATTCCATTTTGGAATGTCCCAAAATTATGTCTTGTAAGTCAAACATCATTAATTTATTAACATTCCCTTTATGCCCTTAATTTATTTGTGAGAGCATTTTTTTAATTCAAAAAAAAAATTAAAAACAGTAGAGTTTCTAATCTACCGAATTAAAAATTGATTTACAGATAAAGACTGAATTTGGATTAGGCTTGGTGGCTATAGAATTTGGATTTGAATATAGGTTTGCAAATTGTAAAAGTAGTACACTAATAGAATTTGAAATCTACAATAACTTTGAATATTGCTTGGCAGTTGGTGCCAATGCTAGAAATGATTTTTTTCCTTAAATAATTTTTTGATATATTTGTTTAAGGGTAACTTAGGAAATTTTTAACTTTTTTTTAAAGAGATAAGGCAGTTAATGATGTTTTCCTAAATAATAGGATTTTTCTAATTAGGCCAAACAATTTGGGACGGAGGAAGTATGATTCTTCTCCCCCATTCTTTATCTTAATGGAGTTATTCATTTTTTTTTTTAAGTATTTGTTTTCTAAGAAAAATTTGATTGAGAAAAAGAACACGGTTTGTTGTTGTGTTATCAAAGAAAAAGACAAGAAAAATAAAAGTTAAAAAAAAAAAATCACAAAGATTGAAAACAAAGTTAAATATACATCTTTTGTAATAAAAACAAAGCTACAAAATTTTAAATTTAAAACTATGCTGTTTTAAAATTAGGTGGTACTTAACAGCTACCTCATCAATGGATATCAACATAAACATTAAAATTCAAAGGCTATGTATCATTGTGGGTGTAAATCTAAAATTGAAACTTTAGGAAGTAAAATTAAAATTATCCTAAATTTTAAGGTAAATTGTTATTTAATTAAAAAAAAAATGAAGTATGAGAAAAACATTGAATGAAGTTGCTACTCATTCTTACATTTGATAATGGCAACCGCAATGGTTATCACTTATTATTTCCTTCTGCTGAAAGTGGGAAACCACAACCTACCATGAGATTATGGCAATTGTTTCAAAATTTTATTGATAGCTGTAGTGTTAAATATTCTTCCTAGCTACTGCTATAATTCATGGATTGCTGAAAGTTGGAAACCACAACCTACCATGAGATTATGGCAATTTATATTGTTTCAAAATTTTATTGATAGCTGTAGTGTTACATATTCTTCCTAGCTACTGCTATAATTCATGGATTAATGGTTAGAGCGAAATGTAAATGAAATTCTTTAATGGGCTAGTAAAAACTTTAAGGTTTAAAGTAAAACCCCTTGGCTTTTTACATATGCAGTTTGTTTTTGTGGGGTCAAAGAATTTGGCAAACCGCGGCCCATTTTATACCAGGCCCAAGGCTCACGCCGAGGAGGAAGAAATGTCCGAGGACGATCGAAGAAAGTCTCAAGTGCCAAGAAACATCACTGAGGACGATCCTGTCCTCAGCCAACTGAGATCACAGAAGGGAAAAACGGCACGCCATCAAAGGCAACCTCCCATAGCATCCCAAGGAAATGGACAAGTACCATGGGCCAGCCATGGGAACATGGTGGAGGAGTAATTCAAGGAGAAACTATCACTTCTGCATTAAATGCCCACAACTAACGTCCTGGCCGCATTAATGAGAAAATGACCCCTGAACAGTGCTGCCTTGGTTGCTGCAACTCACAAGAGATGGTTAAAGCGAAATGTAATTGATGGTTAAAGCGAAATGTAAATGAAATTCTTTAATGGGCTAGTAAAAACTTTAAGGTTTAAAGTAAAACCCCTTGGCTTTTTACATATGCAGTTTGTTTTTGTGGGGTCAAATAATTTGGCAAACCGCGGCCCATTTTATACCAGGCCCAAGGCCCACGCCGAGGAGGAAGAAATGTCCGAGGACGATCGAAGAAAGTCTCAAGTGCCAAGAAACATCACTGAGGACGATCCTGTCCTCAGCCAACTGAGATCACAGAAGGGAAAAATCGGCACGCCATCAAAGGCAACCTCCCATAGCATCCCAAGGAAAGGGACAAGTACCATGGGCCAGCCATGGGAACATGGTGGAGGAGTAATTCAAGGAGAAACTGTCACCTCCGCATTAAATGCCCACAACTAACGTCCTGGCCGCATTAATGAGAAAATGACCCCTGAACAGTGCTGCCTTGGTTGCTGCAACTCACAAGAGATTTGGGAAGGTGGCTAATGGGACAAACGCTAGAGTAGTCACCTGCATGATCAACAAATGGAGGGTCAGGATCAACTAGAAGGGGTTATATAATGAAAGAAATCCTCCAGAAAGAGGGGAGGAAAAGGAGGGAGAACAAGTGAGCAATTTGTATCATCTTTGAAACCTTAAGAACTAGGCACTAAAAAAATAATAATATCAACCAACTCCTCAGATAAGGGCTGAGGATAAAATTCCATACTTTAGTCCGTGTCCTTGTTATTCAACCCATTCACGGCCATGTCTAGTTGTTGTAACCCACACTAAGGCCTAATTCTTGAACTCATTCTCTATAAATTTATTGTATTAGGCTAGTTGGGTCTGAGTCCACTCATCCAATAGTAGAAGTGCTCAAACTCAGACCCTACAGTTTTTGTTTTTTTTTTTTTTTTTTTTGAGATAGGTAAATAGTGTGGGTTCCAGTTAGCTCAACTGGTAAAATCTTTGATGGTTGTATAAAAGATCTGAGATTCAATCCCTGCCTACATCAAAACTGATTGGTGTCTTGGTCTGATGATAAAGAGTTATTATTAGGAGAGGACGCCATAGGTTGAAACTCTCTTAAAAAAAAAAGATAGGTAGATAGTATGTTAGTGCATTTTAATAAAGTAAATAAATATATAATAAATTTGTAATTATGAAACTTATAATACCCATTAACTCATATGGTTGTTACAAAATTTATATCTCATTAATTCTATTATCTAAAAAACAGTTGAGAAATATGTGTATATACAATATTTTTATATACATACTTTGGGCAAAGAAGAGTATTTATTTGGTGATTTTTTTTTTTACAAGATAGAGATTCTACTAATCTAAAGTGTATATGTGTGTAAAGTTCTTTTTTAAAAACTTGAACCTCGATCTTTACCCTCCACACCCCACAAATACTTCTACATCTGGAGTGAACATCGCACTAAGGGCGTGCGATGAAGTTTTGAGTTCAACTACTTGTGTATAATTGATGAGTTATTTGACGACTTAGTTGACCTATTGTAGACTTGCATCCTAGATGGGACAAGTCAAATATAAATTCTTTTGCACCTGTTTGTGGAATTTGCCAACACTGACTGCTTGAATCTTCTTAAAGCCATGATTTTTGTGCCTTAATCTGATTTGCTTGTTGTAATTTGTTTTATGTATGTTATCTCCAATTGATTTTGTTATAATTTAGAATTTTTTTGTAATTTTTAATATATTTTATGGGTTATGCTAACAAGTGCCCTTAAAGCATTGGTTAATAATTCATTTTAGGAAAATTTTGATACTACTTTAATGGGAAATGAAAAAAGCTGTCAAAATATTAATTACTTTTTTTTTACATTTCCCATAAAAACTTTCTTTAAATGGATTATTAACTAGTGCTCTAAGGGCACTCATTAGCATAACCCATATTTTATTGTACTTTTCACTAATATAGTGGGGAGGAAGAATAATTAGGATTTGAACCATATATATAAGGTATCACAATGAATGTCATTACCATAACTATCACTTGAACCCTATCCTACCGTGTGCGTATTATAGTTATAGTACCCTAACGGAATTCTAGGGACACTGCTATGCATGCTCAGGGTCTCCAAAATTTTCTCTAGCCTTGTTCAATTGTTCTTTAGTGTACTTCTGGAGCGTTGCCAACCCAAAATTTATCTAATTATTCCTTCTATGGCCCCAATCCTAAAATGCTTTCATTTCTACATGGAAAATGCTAAAGCTATATATATATATATATATATATTTTTTTTTTTTTTACAATTTGCTGATGTAATGGGTGGTTATTGGTAAATAAAAAAAATGTAATATTAAGGGTGGGCCCTGATGAGAACTAATAAGAATTTGTCACATCAACAATTTGTAAAATGCTGTAAAATAGTTTGTATATGTAGCATTGCTCTTTCTACATTTATATTGGCCCCTCTCAATTTAAATTTCAACTAGTTAGCTATAAGTTGTATCGTGATGTTTTGGGGGACGAAGTTATAACTTATAACCTGGTGACATATTTGGTTTTAAGTTGAAGGTTTGAGTTCAATCTATCATAACTCATAAGGGCATGAGAAAGTATTTGATATCAAATAATATCACTTCGTTGTCAGCCGTATCAAAATCCAATAACATGTCACATGCGTGTAAAATAACCATATCAGCATTCCACCACTACTTTCAGGTGTATTAATGGGGTGATTATTTTTGTACACATATATCCCATTTATTAAATTTCGATATTGTTAAAGTGATATAATTTGAAACTAAATACTTTTTTCAGGTAAAGATGGAATTTGAGGTGATTTTTGAGATAAGGGGACAATTGGACAAGGAATATTTTTCTTTTGTCTAAAAAAAATTCAAAATTCCAACTCCATTCTTTTGGAAAGTACCAATAACAAAAAGGGTACTTTTTATTGAGTAATTTTATAAAGGAATGTCAGTAGAATAATTTAGAGCGGAATCAAGCCAGGAAAAAAATTTGACTGCCAGTATTCTAAATTAAAATTGGTATATGTTAAAGAGTGGGCTAATCGCACATTGAAAAATGAGTGAGTTAAAGAGGTTTAAAACTTGTATTGTGTATTCAAGAGTTAGACGGAGTTAGACCATTTTGGATATACACCACTGTAAATTTCTTTAAAACCTTCTCTCCCCTCCTCGTGTGTTTGTTAAAAATACTTAGTATTTAAAAAAAAAAAAATTTAATTGGTATATTAGAGATTTTAGCATTTATTAAAAAGGGGAGGGAAAGTGCCAACCCCTCTCTGTTGAAGTAAAATTTTTATTACTCCGGTTATACAACAACAGCAATAAAAGTTATAGCACCAAATTTTCTAAGGTCATTTTCAACAAGATTAGTCAAAATCAATCATAGTTACGTATATTCTTTTTCTTAATTATGTTCTATCTGAAGTCATAGTATTTGTTTCTTCCTTAATTGGCAAGTTCTTTTTAATTATTTATACTAATGATATCTTTGGTCTTCATCTTTTTTTTTTTTTTTTTTTGTCCCTCAACTTGAATCAATTCACCTTTTTTTAATTATTGCATTAATCACTCTCCATTGTATATAATCAAACTATCTCAAATGACTTTCCCTAATCTTTTCATCAATAGGGGCTACCCATATCTTTAAGCTGATTTCCTTCTTTTGAATAATATCTTGCTGTGTCAAAAAACTTTTATTCAAGTTGAAATTTGAAAAATCTTAATATCGATTATTTTGTTTGAATTAACCAAAAAAAGTAGTTCAAAAAATTTGGTAGAATTTTAAACATCCAGATCCTAGATTCAAATCCCTAATGCACTTCTCATGGTCCATATAATAGGTAATGTTTTTGAGGAAAACGTTAGCCACATATGTGCTCTACCCTAAAAGGATTGATCTAATCACAGTTATGGCTTCTTGTAGTTGTTTATATAACCTAGTTCGAGTTAATAAACACTCGATGTGTGATTTAACACACACTCTCACAACACACACTTAACCAATCCAATCCATACCATTCAGAGTATCATAGTTATGAAAAATTATTAGTAAATTTTCAAATATAATTAACCAACAACGTGTTTAATTTTAAAATATGCTCATCTAAATAATGAAAAATGAAAGAGTTTTTTAAATTCTTCACTCAAACACAATATTAGCGTATGTGATTAAGATATTATAGAGTTTGTAGAGTAGCTTAGCCATAGATTTTTTAAAATTTTATCAATTCATTTTGAAATTAGTAGATTAGAGTTTGTGGCATACCAAAATGGTGATAGTTAGTATTTTCTTAAATATCAATGACGACTCAATACATTTATTTCAAAATGAATAGGTAGAATTTTAAAAACTCTGTTATGGAATTTTCCTAAAAACTTTGGAGAATCTTAATGTACACATATCCTATCCAATAACTTGAGTTTCAATTGGAGCATACACATATTGTCAACTAGGGCTTAAGGATTTTTCTTTTTCCTTTTTTGGATAGGCAACAAGGACTTATCTCTACCCAATATTCATGATTGTAAATTTCTAGTTAAACTAACATGGTGAAGCCTAAACCACAAATTTTGATAAAGAGTTACCATTGACTTTATATATATTTCACTATTAGGGATAATTAAATCAGTTAGGGATGGAAGTTAAATTTTAATCTCATCTCTTCTAGGACCACAAGCACTAATCTAAGAAAACAATTGATGGGAGAATACAGACCACAGATTCTTTTAGGACACTGCATTTAAATATTTTTATTTTTATTTTTTTGTGTGACAATAAAAATGGGCATTTTAGGATTATTGTATCTCAATTTTGTAAGTGAAGTGTACAATCATCAGAACACTGCTGATGATTTGATTAGGACATGTAATTTTTGTCGTTATTTGTGATGGTTAAGGGGATTAGTAAATTGCATTAAGGAAACCAATCGATTTCCACCAACCTAACCACCGTCCTAAGCACCTTGCCAAATGACACCAAACTATACAAACACGCGCAGAGAATGACATGTACATTGATTCTCACCAAGCACTTGTTTTGCTTGCTTAAATTGCTTTAGACTCTTTCACCTCCCCACTTTGACACCATTTTTTAGATGCTACTATTCAAATTGGGTGCCTAGTCACCAAATACGAATTTATTTCAATTGAATTTATCACCAAGTTAACATGTTCAAATTTGATTTTTTTCTTCTTCTTGTCGAACAAGTTCAAACTTGTTTACGAACTTCTTGGTTAACTTATCCATTTCCCATACATAATATACACAACAGTTAAAATTGATTATCTTTTCACAAATCCAAGTTACTAATTAATAACTAAATTATTTGAGTTA
Source organism: Quercus aquifolioides (assembly GCA_019022515.1). Lineage (NCBI taxonomy): Eukaryota > Viridiplantae > Streptophyta > Magnoliopsida > Fagales > Fagaceae > Quercus > Quercus aquifolioides. The sequence continues at coordinate 19,582,325 of CM032331.1, forward strand.
ATTGAATATAATGATTTTTCATTTATAAAATTATAAAAATCATATTCACCAACTTTGTTAATTAAAGATTAATATATTTTCTATTACAAAATTGACTATTTATATTATCAATAAATATAATTAATACTCCTAATTTTATATTGTATAAATGTAACTACAAAGTTACATAGTCCAATCTCAAGGTTATATGTAGAACTGTTTACAAATGGCTAAGTTCATCTACAGCCTTACGTATAGAAAATTAATTGTCGAACAACATTTCAGCATAAATTATGGAACAAATCTTATCAAATGTGAGTACATCTTGAAAGACATTTATAGATTCTAAAGGTTATAAAAAAAAAAAAAAAAAATTATAGAGTCTAAAAAGATCAAAATAAGAGTTAGCTAAAACTTATAAAGTTCAATTGAAAATAGTGCGATTGAGAGTTAATAAAAGTTTAATTTTTGTTATAAGCACAAACACTTTTTTTTTTCTTTTAAATTTTGATGGGAATGATAATAATATAGATCCAAAGCACATATATGTTTGTTTGTTTTTTATTTTATTTTATTTACTTATTCATTATCGTTTCTTTCTAAATTATGCCAAATGGTTGGTAAAGATTAAAAGATCAACAATCAACCAACTTATTTATAAAGTGATTGTACTTATATTTACTATCTCATTTCTACTATAACTACAAGACAACATTTTCAATAATAAATGTTGTCAAAATTAGGTTTCTCAATAAACAAGAAGATGGTTTTTATTTATTTATTATTATTTTACTCATAAATTGAAACGGAAATGTACAAAATCAATTATAGATTATTTTTGGGATTTAATAAAAATAATGAATACTATTTAATAAATGATTGATTTAAAATGTATTAAGACACAAATTTTTGACATCATTGTCTAATATCCTTTCAATATTCATATATTGTTAAGATACTAATTTTATTTTTCATAGCACATTTAGCTTGAAAGTACTATATTATTATTATTATTTTCCTTCATGATTTGACCCTAAAACTAGAATGTTGGCCCTGTCTAGCTAGTACTCACAAGAGTCTAAATTCGGCTGGGTTTGATTTAACTGGGCAGGTAGGTTGCTTCACAGTTCACGATAATCAAGTTCATTGGATAAGTACTGTTTAAATTGCATTTAGTGTCCTTGTCGAACTGTGATCCTTCACAGGCATGGGTTCCAAGCCAACTTGCTATCAACCATGGCATTTCCTCCTAGGTTCTGATGATAACTATTTTCATTTCTGATTGCAGTTGATGTCGAGGTCGTTTTCAAACTTTTAACTAACCTAGGTTCTGATGATAACTATTTCGATCTTGAGCCTTTTCATTTCTGATTGCTAGTATCTTTTTAGTTTTTAGAACTTCTGCAACTTGTCCCATTACCCCATTCTATGCTTGCACTGATCTCTAGGCCAGAAAGGGGCGTTTCACATCTTTGCTAGCCAATGATTTTGTCCCATAAATTATTGAAAAATGTTGACAATGTTTTTAGAATATTAATTAATAATTTATTTTAAAAAAATTTTATGAAAAAAAAAATGTTTTGACAGTTTTTTCATTTATTATAAAAATGGTGTCAAATTTTTTTTTTAAATAAATTGTTAATTAATGACACTCATTAGCATGACTCTAAATTATTTTAGTAGACTATTTCCCATCCTCTCATAAAATACCTCATTGTTGCAAGAAAAATTATCTAAATGAGATAATCTTATCTCTCTCATAGCATATAAAAATACGTATATAAAATGTCATTATGGTTACGTTTAAATAGCCGACATCAATTCAAGTTGCCCTTTTCTACCTATTTTTATTTCATAATTTTTTTTTATTTTTTTTTATTATTTATTTTATAGAACTCACATATGGTATAAGAGAGTGATCTCGTAAGATGGTTTCATGAGATATCGACCTCTTATTATGCTGTGACATTTTTAGTGTGAATTTTTCTTGAACAGATTTTGGTTACTTTATAAATGTTTTAATATCAATAAAATTAAAAAAAAAAAACTATGCTACACCTTGATTTTTCATAGTTTCATACAATACTATCAGTCACTTTTCCGAATATTATTGAGGTAGTTTTAATTTCAAAATCAAATTAAAATCACCGCACCCATTAGTGCATTTGTTGTCCCACAAACTGGCTTGACAAATTAGATTTCTTTCCCTATTTCCAAATTTTTGTAGTGAAAAGTGTATTGTTGTTTTCATTAATGACAACTGTTGTCATGATTAATCAGAAAAATAAGCATTTCTTTACTATTAGCTTATGTAATAGAGCAATATCATTTTTATTGGAAAAAAGAAAAGAAAAGAGAGAGATGTCCAGTTCAGCACATAGGAGGGGATGAAATATGATAGGAATAGGATTACCTTTTATCAGGTAACATGTTATTGTCATTTAATAAAATAAAGTATTTAACTATTTATTATTATCTCTTTAGTTTATGATATAATTGATTATGTCACTAACAAAAATTTCCATTTTTTAAGTGGATTCCGTGATTGGCCAAGATTCAAGCACATTAAACAAAAAATAGTAGATAAGGAATCGGCAGTTCCATTTTTGTTTTCTATGGTGAAATTGTTTGAAATACTAATTCCTTCTTCCAAGTTTGATTTAAGTTCAATCCCCCCTTCTAAATCTAAAAAATTACAATTTATTCTTTAAAAACTTAAAAGAATATCATTTTTTTTAACGTTAAATTGATTTGATATAATCTCATATTTTTAACATTAATAATAATAAAAATTTTACATTAAATTTTAAGAATGATAACTATATTTCAACCTCTATTTTTTTTTTGGGTTCCTTTAGAAAATAAAATGTTAACATATCAATAATGATCTTCTTCATTATTTAAAATTATTTTATTGTATTTATTTACTTTTTGAGTCATTACAAAAGAATATACAATGAGTTTATTCAGAAAACATTTGAGTAATAAGTTCAATAGATTTGAAGAAAGTGCCACAAACCTAGATGTATTAAGTTTCATCTACTATGCTATCGATTAATAAAATCTTTAAATTGTTTCACTCACGAATGGAGAGAATGAAACAATTTAGCCAAAAAGTTGGAACGTCATTTTTTTAACTAAAAAGAAAAATTATACAATGGATTAAAAGTAAAAAAACAAAAGAAAAGAAAAAAAACAAAAATCTTGTAAAGTCTAAGAAATCTTCCAATTAATAACTACACATATCTAGAATTGTTAGCCTTTGAGTATTGGGCAAGGTAAATGACATGGCAAGTGACGCATTGGCAGTGAACACAAAAATCGGCAAGTCGCCATCCTCTTCCCACTGTACATGATTTACACACCAAAATAATATTAAAAAAAAAAACACAAATACTCCAATATTATAGCCAAAAAAAAAAAGAAAAAAAAGTTTATCTTGAATACCAAATCCATGATTCTCATCATCGTGGTCCCAACCCACCCACACGCTTCAACTACCCGAAGTCTACAACACCTTTCTCTCTTTTCTCTCTCCGCGGAAATGAATTGAGTGTTTGCAACTTTGTATGTGTGTGTGTTGTAGCATAGTGCACAATGATCTAGGTAGATTCTCTTTTGCTTTGCTTTTTAGCTCTTTCGTTATTTTAACTTCTTTTATTTTTATTTTTATTTATTTATTTTTTTTCTGCTTTAAAACACCAAGAAGAAGGCAACAACATGCACATTTATACAAAGCCAACTTTTACCAACGCTGCTCAAACACGTAAACTCAAAAAGCAGCCACAGTCACACCCACACGCACACATATGCACACTCACTGACACATACACTCAAACACACAAAAAGTCACAAAATATATGGGGATACAATATCTAGCAATACCTAGGAACACAACCGTTTAAAAAAAAAAAAAAACCAAGGAACACAACCAAAGCTCTATCTTGAATTGAGTTGAAATCTAGACTTCAAACCCACTATTTCAGTTTTTTATTATTATTTATATATATTTTTAAATTTTTATTTTAAAATATTGGTAATATGAGTGTGTATGACAGCTAGTCTTAAATAGATTTTACTCATTTATTTTTATTTTTCTCATTTAAATAATATAATATTTTTGTAACGGAAATATATAAGATCTATTTATTTCATGCGAGAGTAAATATTGTGCTTGTAGGGTTCATCTCATATGAGATAGATGTATACGTGTTATCTATTTTTTTTTTCCTGGGACCTTCTATAAATATATATATTTTTTATTATATGTCATTAGTAACTTACAAGAACCATCTTAATAATTATAAAATATTTTTTGAAAATTGATGTGATTTTAGAATTATTTTGTTCTTCTCATCAGAATAACTTTATATGATTAGTTGTTATTGGAGGATTGGAGCACTATTGTTTTCAACTTATTTTGTTATTATTATTATTTTTAAGAAAAATGTTAATATATATCCTAAGAGTATGTACGGAAACTTCCATAACTAAAAATGTTATTATTTTCAACTAGAATCTTATCTTTTTAAAAATAAAAACTTGAAATCTTATCATTATAACAAACAAATGAACTAAAAAAGTATGTGCGGAAATATCGATAACAAAAAATGTACGAAATTTGTGTTTGTGTCTATCTTTTATTATTTTTATTTTTAGGACAAATATTTGTGTCTCTAATAATAAACTCACTTTTTAAGTTTCAAGTAAAAAGTCCCCACTCTCCAAACATTTGCACAATTCAGACACTCTCTCTCTCTCTCTGTCTAAAAAGAGTCTCTCACTCTTCTCTCACTAGGAAACAGCCACGTCATTTCCTTCTCATTATCCAACCACCGCCTGCCGTCCTCAAAGTCTCTCTCTCTTTCTCTCTCTCTCTCCTCTTTCTAGTCTTAGCTGTTTCTCACTGTAGCTCCTTCCTTCTTCTTCTTCTTCTCTCTCTCTCTCTCTCTTCATTCATTCATATCTCTGAATCTTCTTCCTTTTCCCATATAAATATCCTTCACAATCCCCACATCCAAGTTTACTCTCTCGGAGTCTCTCTCTCTCTGTGTTGTTTACTCAGAAATCAGCAGCTAAAAATGCCTGCTTGGTGGCCAAGAAAGTCCAGCAAAAACAAGCAACAGCAACAAAAGGCTGTAAAAGATCAGCAAAACCCACTTACCACTAACCTCAATCCATCCAAATCGCCAATCAAAACCATCATCAACACTAAGTCCAAAGACAAACCCAAGAGCTTTGATGGTGTTTTCTCTAGGAATTCGCCTCGTGCCAGCAAGGACTTCGGACCCGGTGGATCCGATAGCCACCCTCTTCCTCGGCCGTCGATTTCTTCCGGTACCGATCAAATCCAGCCCGGTGTCGTCGGGTTGGGATCCGGGTCGGGCTCGGTTTCCAGTGTTAGCTCTTGTGGGTCCTCTGAGGATCACCCGGTTGCTCAGGACCAGGGTCACTTTGGTAACCACAGGTTGGTTTGGTTTTTCACTTTTTTTGTTGTTGTGTTAATCAATTCTACACCTTTGAATCTTTGATTGATTAATTCATCATTAAAATGTTATTAATTACTGATGTATTTATTTGAACTGGTTTTATGCAAAGTTAGTAACTTTAATTCAATTTTGTTACCCATCTAGGCAGATTCTTAATCACCCCAATTTTATTTTTTATTTTTTAAAAAGGAACTTTATCTCTAATTTTAGCTGTCAGAATTTTGGTTGATTTGAATATGTGGGTATTTTTTTTTTTTTTTTGGGTATCATATTAAAATTCCACATGTGGGTTTTTTTTTTTTTTTTTTGGGTATGTGGAAGTTTTATTCTGGTTCCGAATCAAAATTCCACATATGGGTCTGCTATCAGTTCTGCTTTGTCAGTCTTTGGGTTTTGTGTTAATCAATTTTAGGTTTTTGATTGATTAAAGTCATCATAAAAATGTCATTATTAATGTATTTATTTGGACTGGTTTTTTTTAGCAAGTTAGTAACTATGAATAAACACATCCTATCAAAAAAAAAAAAAACACTTTATCTCTATTTTTAGCTGTCAGAGTTTTGGTTGTTTTGATTATCTGTTTTTTTTTTTCCTTTTAAATTTTATTTTAATTTCTGGTTTCCAAAATCAAAATTTGACATATGGGTCTGCTCAGACTTTTTGAACTGAGGTTATTTCTACTCTTTTTTTTTTTTGTTTTTCCTGTCTTTCATTTTGTTTTTGTCAGATTTGGATAGCTTTGCAATGGGGTTTCCATCTTTACAATCAACATAGTTATAAACCATGTGGGTGTGCTGTCAGCTTTGTTCTCTGAGCCGCATGAACTTTTTTTCAATTTTGTCCGTTTCTATAGTTGTCTTTCACCGTGACAGCCTATCCGAGTATTTGCCTTTTTTTTAACCCTCTAAATAGATGACTACCCTTGAAAAAAAATTATCAGAAGCTTTTAAGTGCTCTTGAGAAATTGAGCTACAGTCATGAAATTTCTATATTTTGCTGGACAATCTTGATCACATGCATTTTTCTGCACGAAACTCAGTGTTACTCATTGTAATAGTCTCTGCTGCTTTCTTCAATAACAAGGATGTCAGATACTTCATATTTAACATGCTACGTACTTACATTGACTGGTTTATACATTTACCTTTGATAAACTACAATTTTTCCTAAAAGCTTAAGCTGTTAAGAAATTGTGAGTTTAATTATTTAACCATTATTCCAACACTCACCGTGGAGAAAGATAGCCAAAATTTGAATATAATGGAGTGTACTTGGTTTTGGTATTAAGAAATTAATGAAAAATCCGACCAATTAATGGCCTTGTACCAACTGGTACTTCTCTTTATGGAGGCAGAAGTCTAGGGTACAACTTGTTATGGGCATGGGATTAGTGAGGTTAGCTATTATTCTATTGTCTAGCTAAAATCCCCAAAAAATAAAACCTCAACTAATAATTCCAATTAAGCTTCTTTAATGCTACTGTGAATGATTAAAACTGTGTTGTATCTTTTGGTTGTAGAGGACATGGTGAGACCATCTTTAGCATGAGATCAAGAAGCCCAGGTCCAGGGTCAAGGGGACCGACAAGCCCCACATCACCTCTTCACCCACGGCATTGCTTGAGCCTGGACTCTCCAACTGGAAAGCAAGAAGATGGGAAGAGTCAATGTCATCGTCTGCCTCTTCCTCCGGGTTCTCCTACTAGCCCTTCTGCCTTGCCCAACACAAGAACGATTGTCAGTGACAACACAACTTCTTCACAGTCCAAATGGAAGAAAGGAAGGCTTCTAGGAAGGGGGACTTTTGGGCATGTATACCTCGGATTTAATAGGTAATTGTCGTGCTTAATGTATATATTATTTAGTGCTTCCCTAATTTCGGAAATGAAGTTACATTATAGGTTAGGGTTATCAGGGGAAACTTTTAGTATTGTGTGCTTATTGTCGCATAGACTCAAAGTCCCCTGTTTTTTATTTTTATTTTTATTTTTACAAAATAAGCTCACCTTTTCTATTGACTTTAACTATCAAAGTTCACAGAAACTAATTTAATTATGGTAACTGCATGCACTTGCCAGTTGGTATGGTGCCTTTACTATGGCAATACCTGGTAAAAAGCTAAGTTGTTATTACAATTGTTAAAAAAAAAAGAAAAAAGAAAAAGGGGAAAGAAACCATGTCTCCAGATAAATGAATTTGTATATCTATCGAGCAACTCTTATACATACATACATAAAAGAAAAGAAAAGCAGAAACTCTTAACTCCATGACTTGGAGGTCCATGTGAGTTGCCACATGTGTAGTGGAGGTGCACATCTGTTTTGAAGTCAATATTATAGACATAAAGTGTATGGGTGGTGTGAGTGGTTCGGATGGGTCTGAAAAGAACTCAGCAGCCATTTGATGAAGTAAAAAACTATAGAAAGTGGAGTAAAGAGTAGCCTTTTTGCTATTTTCATACTTCTCTAATTGTTATAATTGCAACTATAACAGTGGAAGTGGGCAAATGTGTGCAATAAAAGAAGTCAAGGTTGCTTCTGATGATCAGACATCAAGAGAATGTCTCAAGCAACTAAACCAGGTAATTGATTTTAGCTAATATATAAGTCTCTTCAGCTTTCACATATTTGTTACTTGAACAGTTGAATTTGTACTGTCAGATTGCTTTACATCATCTGATAGTAGATAAAGATTTTAACTGAATCTTTTCTTGTCAACAGGAAATAAATTTGCTTAGTCAGCTTTCACATCCAAACATTGTTCGATACTATGGAAGTGAATTGGTAAAAATTTCATCTGATAAAGGCCAATAGATATGTGCATGCACACACAAGTCACAACCACACACATGTACACACTAATATAGATAGGCAAGAGACAGAGGGAGAGTGAAGGAATTTTCATGTTCAAATTTATGTAATATGTGAATATTGGATCCTGAATTCGTAATAATAATGAAATATTATGTTCTCAGGGTGAGGAAGCGCTCTCAGTTTATTTGGAATATGTCTCTGGTGGCTCAATCCACAAATTACTTCAAGAATATGGTCCCTTCAAGGAACCTGTCATTCAAAATTATACCAGGCAGATTGTTTCTGGGCTTGCCTACTTACATGGAAGGAATACAGTGCACAGGTATTGGTGTATCAATTGTGGTTCCTAAGTAGTTTGTTCCAGGAATTGCAGCTTTGTTAATTTCTTTAGGGTTATTAAATATTGTGGTTTTCCTGGCAGGGACATCAAAGGGGCAAACATTTTAGTAGATCCTAATGGCGAAATCAAGTTGGCGGACTTCGGCATGGCTAAACATGTACATTTATCTTACCCCATAAACAGAAGTTTACTTCTAGAATACCTGGGGTATTTTTTGTACAAAAGCATACAACTCTACTAGAGCAATAATGTGCTCAAGTAAAGTGGGAGTGAAATAAATTTGTTTGTGTAATGCTGGTAATAGAAATTTATTTTGACTACCAAATATTTGAACCCCAAATTGTCATAAGATTTTGAGTTCTCTCTCTCATCTAATTTCTATGCAACCAACTGGAATAAAGGGCATATAATTTACTAGTTTGAAGCAAGCATCACATATTGGGGAGGCCATAAAAATATTTGTCCTATAAACATTGAGAATAGTTTGTGTTTGTATTCTTCAATTTTTTTATTGCTTTCCTGTTAATCATAAAAAACAATTCTGATTTTTGGTTATTCTGAACCAGATAACAGCAGCTTCCTCAGTGCTCTCTTTCAAGGGAAGTCCTTACTGGATGGCACCTGAGGTATATGCTTTTTGTCTCTCCTTCCACGCCAACTCCCTCTCTGCTTCTCACTGACATGCACATTATCCTCTTTTTTCCACTCTGCATTTTTCTTGTTTATATTACTGTTCACTAAGGTTCATGTTACTCATGTTTCTATCTTGTTTTGTAATTTTAGGTTGTAATGCATGGAAATGGCTACAATTTAGCTGTGGATATTTGGAGCTTGGGATGTACGATTCTTGAAATGGCAACGTCCAAACCACCTTGGAGCCAGTATGAAGGGGTACGATATAGGATATTCAGAAACTTTTTTTTAAAGCATTTGTTGGAACAAAATGGTTATGTTTGTTATGTTTGTTTCAACAGGTGGCAGCGCTATTCAAAATTGCAAGCAGCAAAGATACCCCTCATATACCTGAAAGCCTTTCAAATGATGCAAAGAGTTTTATAAAGCTATGTTTGCAGCGAGAACCTTCAGCACGCCCCACAGCATTAGAACTACTAAATCACGCTTTCATTCGAGACCAGGCAACCACTAGAGTGGCTAACATGAATGTGACCAAGGATGCCTTCCCTTTCATGTTTGATGGAAGCCGCACACCGGTAAGGGCCTAAGATTGTCATCCTTTTCAATAGTGTATGCTTTATAATTTCTAATATAAGAGGACGTGATATATGATGCCTATTTTGATTCGATTCTATTTGAAGTTATGCAACAGATATAAAGAAGAAATTTGGAACACTTTTTTTCTTTAAAAAAAAAAAAAAATCTCTAACATATATATTTTATGGTGAAGGAGCTGTAATATTGACTCATGAAATATTTGATTACTATGTTCACCAAAGAGATAAAGAACATTGTTACATTGTTTAGGGCTTTCACTCATGAGCATTGTGCTTGTAAACGATATTTCTGATGTTTGTAGTGTAAATACAATATTATTTTAATTTAGTTTTATATAATTTTTGAAGTTAATTTTATTTTTTTGGTCACTTTGATTTTATTTTAGGTCCTATTAGTTTTATTTTGAAAGTCAAAGTGTATTTTCATAATTCTATAATTGGACTTTTCCAAGTCAATTGGATTTAGGGTTAAGTCCTAGTAGCTTATCTAAGCATGCTATTATACTCCAATGGTGAGAGTTGGACAGTTTTTTTAATGGTGTAATGTGGATTTCAGCCAACCCTAGGTATTGATTCCTAGCCAAGTAAGCCAAGGTGTTGAATCCTAGGTTATTTTTGTTTTTCCATTCAATCATGTTGTTGCATCCATCTTGGTTTTTTCCAGCGTCAGGTTTTGGTATTAGAGCCAAATTTGATCCTGGTTTTCCAGTATCACTGTGGATCACAACTAGAAGCGCAGCTAGGAAAAAAAAAACCTATTGAACCATACATTGCTCAAAACCCAAGCCCATGTTGCAACCCAAAACAACCCATCAACTAGGCAATCCATATCAAACCCCAAAATAGCTCAGGATCCACCAAATCTTATCAGATCCATGCAGAAAAAACATAATTTCCCTAACTACCCACACTGCTGATAGCCATGCCCAACCACTGTTGTCATAGCTAAAACAACCAGTTCGGTTAGCAAATGTCCTAGCCCAATGCACATTGGTAATGTTGAGAGGCACCTACGTCTGATGGATGCCAGGACCCCTGGATTTTCAGTTTTTCACCAATTGGTTACATGAGATGGATCAGTTCTTTGAACCAGTAGGTTTATCTAATACTAAGAAGGTTAGGCTTGTAAAAATTAAAAAAAAAAAATGGAGCTATGGATTACTGCAATGGTCTTGAAAACCTTTGCCATAGATTGGACAAGCCCGCTGTTACTGATTGGGAAGAAATGAAGGTAAAACTTAAATGAGGTAAAACTTTTAGTGGATATCTACTTCAATCCTATTGAAAGAAATATCTAACTCGTTTTTATCAGTCATTAGGATCAAAGTAGATATCCTCTCTAAGAACGCAGTTTGCTTGGATAATGAACTTTCCGTTGAAAATTTCTCAATGGTTAGATGTTGTTGCGGCTAACCAACCCTAGGTGTTGATTCATTGGTTTTGTTTCTCTAGCTTGGTGATGATTTCAAGGAAGTGTAGGTGCTTATTCCTAGGTTTTTGTTATTTTGTTGTGCCTCAATTTTGTTGTGTTTGTTTTGGTTTTGTTTTTGCATCCATTTCTCTCAAATCTATTATATTGAAGTGGAATGCATGCTAGATTGTACTATTATTGAAAAACTTAAATGGCAAACTCAAATTTATTTCTATGATTATCATTACAAATCAGGAAAAAGGAACATAGAAATTAAAGAAAAAAAAAATGAATCCTATAGGGGTCTTATGATTTGATGGTTGGAGTTTGATGAGCAAGCACCTGATCAGGATAAGATTGTTTACACAATTTGTATGCATTTTAATCAACATGAGTTTTTGTTTTGTTTTGTTTTGTTTGTTTGTTTGTTTTATTTATTTTTTAAATGAAAAAGAACAGCACAAGAATTAGAATCATCTTTTCAGATGAGATTTTAGAAAACTAAAGATATAAAAGATTGATATATAGTTTCACTTTCTTTTCTATAAGAAATGAGGAAGATCCTCAGTGGCAATTGACTTTGCCGAAGTTAAATCTATATCCTCTAATTTGTTTCAGTCAGTGAAGTAGGCACTAAATCTAATATCTTACTTGCTTTAACTTTCTGAGCAGCCGGTGTTAGAACTCCATTCAAATAGGACAAATATCACTGTGATTGATAGAGATTATGCAACAATGCCAGTTGTTCCCACCAGTTCAAGTGCTTTGAGAAGCCCAAGGTGGCATCTCCTTCCTTTTTATCCTCATTCATGCTTAATAATTTTATGACATTATTGAAGTGACTGACCTCGCTTTCATACTTTTATGTGCAGGGATAGTGCAAGAATGATTACATCTTTGCCTGTATCTCCCTGTTCAAGCCCATTAAGACAATATGGAACTGCACACAAGAGCTGTTATTTATCTCCTCCTCACCCAGCTTATGCTATGGCGGGACAAAGCGGCTACAATTTCAATGAGTACTCATCATATACAATGAGACCAAACACAACATACACTCTCGATCCTTTTCATGAAACCTCTCCATATAGAGCTCATACCCCAGGTGGATCACCAAGAACAAGACCCATTTGAAGGAGTGTAAATACCAACAAAAGCTAAAAAGTTTCCTTGTCTCCCTAGAATGCATCATGGAGTGGAGCGAGACTTCTGTATTAAGAGGATTTAGTATTCATGCTCCTTTTATTTTTCAGATATTTTGGCAGTTTTATTTTGCTGACCTCTTTTAGGAGACTGGATTCTTTCTGGATGGGAGCTTGAAGAAGTAGCGTAGACGGGGGGAGTAGTAAGAGCTCCAAAATCATGGGCAGATGCTGGATTTCTTGATCTTGTAACACTCTTGATTGTTGTAAATGGAAGGCGGTCTCTGTGTCTGTAAAATTTTTATTGTACATTGGTCCATAGTATAAGCAAGTTATAATAGTTCATCGCATGGAATCATTGTTTTTACCTACACTTTAAGCTAGAGAATGAAAGGTTTCCCTGCTTAGACTCCTAATCAGGATCTATACCTCTGTCCAAAGTCTGTTGACTCTTACCCCGTCAACTTGGATATGTAAATTGGTATAGAATGGTTATATTCTGATATCCACCTCAAAGATCAAGAAAACCAAAGTTTTATCAAACTCAGAAAAGTGGCAACTGCAATTGCATGCTTCCTAATGTGGTTGTGACATGTTAACAAGCTTTTATTCTTTCAAACTAGTCTGAAAGGAGATTTGCCAGCTGGTTAATATATTTGTTTCTTGTATGTTCCATCTTGCTACGTTGATGTCTAGGATACATCAATCAGGCCCAGTTGTTACAAAAGTTTCTCTCATCACAATCATCATCAGCATCTTCTTTTAAGCATAGATGACCTAGTGTTTCTAAACCGCACCACAAGGATGTGGACTTAAATCTCCATTTTTCTTAGAACATCTCTTTTCCTTTTTCTTAGACCTCTCTTAGTAAATACTAAATAGTTCTGGTGGCATCAAATAGCACGGCCTCTTCTATTAGCTTTCTAATTAATAAATAGGTATTCCATATATAGGTTCATCAAATCTCAAAACTCAAAAGTATACCTCTTGACTATAGCTGAAATTCTAGGCCATGAAAATTCAGCAGCAGATCAAGTCTCAAATGGGGAGTAAAGGCCATCAGACAACATGAGAAATACTTGGGATTGCCATCCATCATAGGTTGAAGCAAGAAGAAGACTTTTGCCTCTATTAATGAAAGGGTGGCGGTTGATACATCATGAACAATCTTCTGCTTATAGGATTTTGAAGGCCAAATATTTTCCACAAGGGACTTTCATGACAGCAGCAATTGAAAGACATGGATAGAAAGTACTCCGCTGTATCAATTTGATGAGTGGGTCAAAAGAGATGAAAATAAAAGTGGCCCATAAGTTGCCTAGATATGCACAACATGTATCCAGTCTAATGTACTGGTTGGAGGAAGCTCCACCTTGTGTGCAAGCCCAAATTCTTGCTGATGTAGTATTATATATAACTAGTCGCGGATCTGTGCGTTGCGCGTGATTATTTTTTTATGGGAGGTCTCATTGTTATCATTATTTTGTAATTTGAACTAACTTAATGAAGAGAAATGCATTTCATAATTATGTTCATCGCAAAATAATTTTTTATTATTGTAGAATTGTTTATTTAAATTTTGAAACCTTAATTCTACCATAATTGGTTGACTAATTTGTACATCTCTAAGTCAATTGTACACATTTTGCATACTACATGTAAACCCTATTTTCCATAAGGTTGAAATAATGTGGGAAACATTTGATTCTATGGAAGTTAAAAACTAAAATTCTTATATCTTGTCTTAATGTTGCCTCAATAATGTTAAATGAAATGTCAAAAATAGTATTTTGAAAATTTCCATCTTTATTTTTTATATATTTCTATTATTATTGAAGAATATCTTCTTTTTAGTTTTGATAAGAAATATGGTTTTCCATATTAGAGTTTGATTAGTTTTAAATTTAAATTTTGTATGATTGTATTTAATTATATGATTTAATTAAGTGAATGTAACAATTGATTTTATTGACATTCATAAGATCATCTTTAATTAATTTTTTACTCCTTCTATCAAGCTCTTTGTTTTCCAAGTAATGGTTACTAATTGACGTTTGATTTCTTGATGATAATTCTAATGTACTAAATATGCATTGTAACGTTTATTTTTATTTTATTTTTTTATTCCAATTTACATCCATTAACTTAGTGTATCCACTTTCACAAAAAAAAAACTTAGTGTATCCACAACTATTAGTTTGTTTATGGTATGATATTCTATTGTTGTTATTATTATTATTATGATAAATTTATTGTTTCTAAAATAGCATGTGTTTCGTATTCCATTCTTCTATTGATGCATTGTAGCATTTCATGGGAAGACTTTATGAGAACAATTTTTATTTATTTGAATTTAAGTAAAATATTTTATGTTTAATTTTTTTAAATAAAAAAATGATAGAAAATATAAATAATTTAATAATATGAAGGATATGGCTGAATTTAAATTTTGAATAAAATAAGATGAAAAGAAAAATAGTAAAAATGAAATGTATATCAATAAACACCAAATTATTCTGAAGAATACAAAAAAAGTTAACAACTTGAAACACAAAAATAAATTGTATCAACCCCTTAGAATTTTGAAAAATACAAAAATCCATTAACCTAAAGTAGAGATGCAAGAAAAAAAATCCACAAAAACTCAAAAAAAAAAAAAATATATATATATATATATATATGTGTGTGTGTGTGTGTGTGGGGGGGGGGGGGGGGAGAGAGAGAGAGAGAGAGAGAGAGAGAGAGAATTATGCATAGAATGGGAGAGGGAATAAAAAAAGGGCAAAATAAATGTAGATAAATGGCAAGATGAATAGTGATATTAAGGTAGAGAGTAGTGGAGAGATGAAAAAGTAAAAGGAATGAGAAAGGTTAGAGAAAGTGTAAAAATAAGTTGAGAATTTAATAATAAGAAGAATAGTTTAAAAAAAGAAAAATATGATATTTTGATTGTAATATAATAGATTTTTTAATTCACTTTAAACATTAAAAAAATTATAGGAAAATTTGGAAAGAAAAAGGATAATAACATGGTCGCGTGACTACAATGGAGCATAGTAAAAATAAATGCTACAATTGATTTTATTACACTATAAAGTTTTTAATGTCCTCCGTAAGGTCATTGTAAGATTTCATGGGAAGACTTTATAAGAACAATTTTTATTTATTTGAATTTAAGTAAAATATTATATGTTTAATTTTTTTTAAATGAGACAAAATATAAATAATTTAATGATATGGATTATGGAGGATGTTGCTGAATTTAAATGTTGAATAAAATAAAATGAAAGAGATAATGACTCTCTATCTCCACTATCTCTCTCTCCTAATTTGATTGTGGGTTTTAAACTTTCAATTTGGATAATAATTTGTTGCTCATGATTTAATTTATTAGGAATTGATTGCAACCGACAGTTTTAGTGTTTTCCTTCCTTTGGGTGAGCTTCCAAACTGGCTTGAGTACAAGAGTAAGGGATCAATTTTATATTTTGTGTGCCCACGCTAGTAAAGCAAAAGATTCGAGGATGGTCTTTATGTGCGATATTTGCAAGAAGCTTTCATGATATGAATAGACTCACTATAATCTATGAATTAAAAAATTATACCAAGAAAATCACATGGCAATATCGACAAAAGAATTGTCGTGTAATACCATGTTAGGAATATCTATGGTTGCACTCTATTGGAAGTCGGAGATGAAATGGAGTATTCAATAATACATAATAAGCATTGGTTTCCAAGTGAAGAAGTTTGGGGTCAACCTGATTTATGACAATGATGAAAAGAATTACCTATCTTGTTTTGAACCAATAATCGAAAATGCATGTCTTCCTTGCAATGATGATTATATACTATTTTTATATTACAATAAGATAATATTTTACAATCAAATAAGAATTAAAAAGATAATAGCAGAAAACACAAAACTAAATCATATCAATTCAAAGTAGAATTGTAAAGAATACAAAAGTTCAAAATTAAAAAATACACCAAAAACAGAGAGAGAGAGAGAGAGAGAGAGAGAGAGAGAGAGAGAGAGAGAGAGAGAGAGAGAGAACTTTTTGTGTGTGGAAAAACAAAAATTATGCATGGAATGATTGAGAGAACAACAAATTTATAGCAAGAGGTTAAGAATAAGAAGAGTAAAAAATAAAAGAAGATAAAGGGGTAGCGGAATAGTGATATTAAGTTAGAGAGTAGTGGGGATATGAAAAGTTAAAATGGAATGAGAAAAGTTGAAGAAAGTATAACAATAAATAAGAATAATTAAAAATAAGATTAATATGATATTTTGATTTTAATAAAATGGAGTTATTAATTCACTTTAAATGTTAAACAATTATATGAAAAATTAAAAAAAAAAAAGATGATGACATGACTGCTGATGTGGCTCAACGGGAGCGTAGCAATATTAATTGCTATGCTTCAACTTTTAATAATAAAAATATATAGATAGGTATAGATATAGATTTCCCGAAAAAAAAATTGCCCAAAATTACGGTATTACAATCCTATAATTTTTGAAAAGATTAAAATACAGCATAACAATAAGTAATAACATAGACACCAAAAAATCTGGAGGGAATGTGCAGAATAGCTGTGCAAAGGATTTGTATATAGTTAGTTAGGCAAGACTTGAAACTATAAGGGAAAGTAGACATCTCGAGTTTCTAAAACTCAAGATCCATATTTGAAAATGCCACATAGATCTCGAGTTTTAGAAACTCGAGTTCCATGCAAATTTTTTTTTAGTTTTATCGCCTCTATAGTGGCGTTTTTAAGTCCTATAGTGACATTTTAAAGTCCTATAACGGCGTTTTCCTGCAAAATTTTTTCATAAGTGTTCAATACCAGGTTCAAGGAGCCCTATAGTGGCGTTTTTAAGCCCTATATTGACGTTTTAAAGCCCTATAGCGGCGTTTTTCGGCTAAATTTTTTTATAACTCCATTTTTAAGCCCTATAGTGACGTTTTTGTGCCCTATAGCGGCGTTTTCCGAACTCGAGTCTTTAAAACTCGATTTTCACGTGGATTTTTTTTTACAGACCAAGACTTAAAAACTTGATTTTTATCTTGGAACTCGAGTTTTAGACACTCGAGATGCTAGTTTTCAACCTACTTTCACGACATGACAACTAACTAATTTTTTTAATATTTATTGTTATTTAGAAAAAAAATTCAAAAAATCTGCTTAAAAGATTCTCTCTCTCTTTCTATTATAGGCGGACTCCAGTGGACCCACCTCTCTGTCCTAGATAGTTTCTCATCATCAACATCCTGGTGGTGCTCCAACATTCCGACTGAATAGGCGTCTTATTTTGCTAAGCACAACCCAAATTTTGAACATAGTAAATGAAAAGGCAAGGAAGAAGATCTTCATTGAGTCTGAGACTATTGAGCTCAATTCATTTCCAAGCCACTCTTCTCTTATTCATTGTACTGCTGCATGTAAAATTGACTCCTGTTGTTTTTGTTGACAGAACTGGGACTTCCAATTATTTTGGTGATAATGAGACTGATCATCAGTCTTTGTTGGCCTTTAAAAGAAAGATCACACATGACCCAACAAACGTTTTGAGCTCGTGGAATAACTCCTTCCATTTCTGTGAGTGGGAAGGTGTTACGTGAGGCCGCTAACATAGAAGAGTAGCAAAATCAGATCTCTATTATAGAGAATTGGTCGGTTCCTTGTCTCCATACATAGGCAAAATCAGCTTCATTAGGGAAATCATGCCGGCAAACAACACCATTGGAGGCAAAATCCCTGATGAAGTTGGCCGTCTATTCAGGTTGCAAGTATAGATCCTGTCTTATAATTCCTTTGAAGGTGAAATTCTTGCAAACCTTTCTCATTGCTCCAACCTCAAGTTTATTAGAGTAGGTAAAAATAACCTTTCAGGGTCAATCCCAATGGAGCTTGCTTCTTTGTCAAGGGAGGAATCCCACTCTCATTGGGAACCTTAGCTCTTTGCAACTTATATCTGCAGCCGACATTGTTTTAGGAGGACATATTCCAGATGTCTTGGATCAATTGTGAAGCTTAAAATATCTTAGACTTGGTGGAAATAAACTCTCCTTCAGTTAATAAAGCGGTCAATGAGCTGGTTTGTAAAGAGGTTTACCTATTATCTCCTCACTTTTCCCAAATTCCTTTACCCACAGTTCTTGCCACTTTAGAAAAAATTTAGGTGCTCCAGGAGCAATGCTCCCTCCTCTCACATGAGGAGTGGGCCTCACACGTGGGCCCACCATGAAGCCCACCCCTCATGTGAGAGGAGGGAGTATTGCTTCCGGAGCATGTAATAATTACCTTGCCATTTTAGTATATAAACTATACATTGAGTTCATTGTAATACCTAGCCGTCAAGGGCTTTCGCATGGTGGATGTAGATCGTTACACTTAACATGGTATTAGATAAGCCAAAATTTGATTTAGGCAAGCCCGAGATACACAGCCACAGACGTGTTCACTCACAAAATCCTTTGTCGCCTATAAACCCATGCTTGAGATACACGATTTTGTGCACAAGGACGTCGCATATGGGTGCAAGCTATTCAGACCCAGATTTGTTCTTCTTCGCATTCATAAATTGTAGCCATTGCACTCCAGACAAAATCCACGCTGTTCAAAGGTTTGAGATTCACCAGCACTAGCCATCTTTCAGGGGTTGAAATCCGCACCGTTCCAGATTCACCATGGGGGTCCTTATCCAGTAAATCATTCTCAACCAAACTTCAAGGTCCTCGTGCAAGCCAATCATGATCAAGTGACTTCATTAGCATAAGTGGGAAAGCAATCATGATTTTCACCCAAAGGTGCATCGGTGGTCTCTATTGAAACAAGAATTTAGACACGTCAAGTTTAACAAGGGCTCCACCTAGTCGCATCTGGACCTTCCCGTGGTCCTAGATCACTAAGACATCAAGGATGACAAACAAGTAGGCCTTCATCCAAGTTTTGCTTTGGTTTTATCACTTTTATGTTAAACAACAACAAAAGCCATATGGCATCACAAGGTACTACCATGTGAGCCCTAAACATATAGATCTCACAAGGTATTGTCACGTCAACCCTAGCCATATAGCTTGTTTTGTTAGTGGCATAATTCTATGCAAGGTAACACATGATCTTATTTGCCTCAGCAGTTCTGCCATGCCAACTAGATATTAGCTTCGTCATCAGTACCATATCAGCAATACAAGATTTTGCCATGCCAATTGAGCAGCATTGGTAGGCCTGTTCAGCCACTGCCTAATACCGACGGAACCGCCCCTCACTACACCGATCAACCTGCCTCATGGCTCCATTGCAGGTTTCAGGCGCGGTGGTTGGCAGAGTTTTCCAAGTATCGAAGTTGGCTAGTGTAGCTAGCGGAGGTGGGTTTTGCACACCGACGAGAACTACACCACCCCGATATATCATACATGTATATATAAATATATATGTGTCAATATGTGTGTTTCAGTATAGAAGAGAGAGAGAGAGAGAGAGAGAGAGAGAGAGAGAGAGAGAGATTAGCATACCAAACTACTAGTAGGAGAGAGCGGCATGTGAAGCTTTAAGGTAGAAGAATGTTATGAACCCGGTGGTTCCTAATGGGAATGGATAGGAATTATCAAGGGATTGATGGAAATTGTAGGGAAATTGACTTAATTCGAGATAGTCACCCTCCATAGAGAGAGAGAGAGAGAGAGAGAGATGCACTAATGCACTAAGAAATTGGTTTATTCTTCCATTCATATCCAATGTTGAATTACAATCATGTATTTATAGGAGACTAGCTCTAATGTCATTGGCCCACATGGCTCAAGATAATTGGCTAGTTACTTCAACATGTGTTCTATGAATTAAGCCATGTGTTAAATGAGTTACATGTGCTCAAATCCTAATTAACTCATCCTAATCCTAATCTCAATCAACTAGCTAACTACCTAACTAAAGGAATTACAACAATTATTTCATATTCCTAACAAAGAAGCTACGAGTTAAAACGATGTTGTTTAGCTTTCTATAAGTGTAAATAAAAAAAAAAAAAAAAAATTAAACGATGTTGTTTTGAACCCAATATTAAAATTAAAATTAGGTCTAAAACTATGTCGTTTTTTGCATTAGATTTAAAAAAAAAAAATGAGACGACATTATTTTAACTCGTTTAAGTTTAGGTTAAAATTTTCAAATCTCAAATAGATCAGGCTCTCTCTTTCTCTCTCACGCCACCTCTACCCCTTTCCTCTCTTAAGTCCTGCGTGAGAACCTCCCTCTCCTCCTCCTCCACCTTTGCCCCTTGAAGCCATCATTCTCCAAGGCCACCATGTAGCTCTCTCAAAGTTTTTAGAGAAGTTTCAATGCTCAATTCCTACAATGCTTTCTACCAAATTTGTATTTGTAATCTGTTCTTTTGTTTTTTTAATCTATTATGGGTTGTGTTTTTTTTTGGTTTTTATATGAGTTTTTGTGATTTGAAATGGTATAGTTGATAGAAAGATAGTGAAATTGTTTGTTTGTTTGTTTTGTTTGTCTTATTTATAATTTTGGGAATATTTGGGGCATTTTAATGATTTAGATGTGGTTTGTGTGTTAAATTTATTGAGTTTGGTACTTGAAAAAATTGAGAAATAACTGAACTAACTGCTTCGAATTGGCATGGTGCACTGCACCTTGTTTAGGCCAGTTTCCACCCCTCCACAGTTGAGGTGCGGTTAGACATGCAAGGAAAACTGCCCCAGCAGGTGTGGTACTGCAAAATAGCTCCCAAAAACCGACTGCATTGCATCGTGTACAACCCCAAGCATATGTACCACACCAAGCTATACATTCAAGACATTTTAAACTCAAGCCTTCACCTTTAATTTGAGGAGGGGTATTAGACATATTATGGCCCAAGTGGTCCAAATCAATTGTAGGCCCATGTACTTATAGAACAAGCATATTAATTGGGGAAGGCAATTTTGCCCCACCCCTTCTTGACCTGGCTTGCCCCTCTCTGCTTTGCCTCGCGCGATTTTTTCTCGCCCCACATAGGTGGTGCGGTGGGGATAGGGCAAGATATTAGCCCCTGCCACAAGGTGGGGCAGGGATGAGTTTAGACATATTAGCCCTGCCCCACCTCGCCTTGCGTTGATAAAGGCTATAATTGTAAATTTTTCATACCCAAAATCTCTATTATTCAAACAAACAAATCAATACTAACTTATTTAAATGCATGGATATTAAGATTTTTGTTGTTGTGATATTGTCTTGTTAAAAACTTGGATAATATTATTTAGTTTTTGCTAAAAATTAGTTTGATTTGATGAGATAAATTTAGTTGTAATTTCAAATATATTTATATTAATGAAAAGTGTTTTATTAAAAAAAAAATGTAATAGCTGTGGGGCAAATTAACATAAAGTAGAATTTTAAGGGGTGAAGCAGGGATGTGGCATGACAAAACCATGCAGGGCGAGGATGAAGATCCCATCCTTCAGATGCTAGTATATAAACCGTGCATTGGATTCATTGTAACACAAGTGCGTAATATAATATGTAGCCGTCAAGGGCTTTTTCACTGTGGATATAGGCTATTAGAGTAATTACATCAGTCTGTGCAAAAGATTCCGTCTATTTTATACAAAAAGCCTACTTTTTCTATTTTACACTCACTTTTACAAAATATCCACATCAGTTTATCTATTATACACACTTTTTTATTAAAATAATATTTTCCCTCACTTTTTTTTTATTATTTCCCACCTACCCCCACCTAACCCTTCTTTTTCCTTTGAATACAGCCCCTTCTTCTTCACACCATCCTTATCTCTATCTCCGCCTCTCTTTCTTCTCCTTCTTCTTCTTTTTTTTTTTTTTTTTTTGGAGAATCTTTTTCTTTCCTCTTCTCCGTCAACCCATTACAAGCACTCCATCAACACCGATCTCCATCAAAACCGATCTCCATCAACATTGATTTGCATCAACACCAATCTCCGTCAACTCATCACTGATCTCCATCAACACCGATCCACATCAACCCATCACCGATCTCCATCAACACCGATCCAAATCGCCTATCCAATCCATGATCCATGATCACCGATCACCGATCCAACGATTTTGTTCCAGTGGTTGATTTTTTTTGTTGATTTTGTGGTTGATTTTTTATTTCTGTAGTTGATTTTTGATTTTGTGTCTGTGGGAGTATGTGTATCAGAGGAAGACAGAACATAAGAGGGAGGGTTAGTTTTGCAGATGGAGAAGAGAGAGAAAAAAAGGAGCGAACCAGAAATTATTAAAATATTAAGTGCACATGCTACAGTAACTGTGCATATATGCACGGTTACTGTAGCAATTGTGCATTTATGCACAATTTTGCACCCACTGATGTGGGTGGTTTTTTGCTCAAAATGTGTAAAATCAGTTAGTTTTTTCATTTCGCACAACTTTGCACAGACTGATGTAATTGCTCTTAGGTGGGTAATGTTGACAATTTATCATGTATAATATTGGCTTACAAAAATTAAAGCATCAAAATAATTGTATCTCCCCAAAAAGTTTATGGATTTCAATTGGGTTGAGTTTTTGTTGGTATAATATTTTGGAGACATTTTTGGAGTTTAGAAAAACAGTAAGCAACTCTTTTTTTATTTTATTTAAAAAACCAGTTATTATCATATAATCTTGAGAAATGCTAAAATTACTATAAACCTTACTACTTGAAAATACTTCTTCTTCTTCTTCTTCTTCTTCTTCAAAAAAAAAAAAAAAAAAAAAAACTACACAAAACACACAAATTGATGTGGTAATAAATATGATTTGATGTGATAATGGATGTAATTGATAATTTTCAACCACCTAATAATAAATGTTTAATTTTTTTTTTTTTTTTTTTGCCATTGGTGACAAAAAATTGTAATATCTCTAATATCATTTTACAATTTTGGGTATTTTTATAATAAAGTGACCCATATTTTTAAGGATAAAATATTTTTAAAATTGGGGGCCTTAGGCCTAGACTTGAGCCATGCCTACTGCTTATCATTCAATCATCACAGACATTCACACAACAACTCTAATAAGTTTAAATTGAGTAGAGACTGGAGAGGATGTTATCCGTAGAATAAGAGTGGGATAGTCGAACTGGTGTAGTACTAGTACACTACAAGAAAAAATAGTTTCCTCAGCAACTATGAAAATTGATGTGAACTAATGCCGTTTTGAGCCGTCCTTTGGTGGCAGCCTCAATATGGCGATCAAAACATGGGCTGGCCATGAGTTCCACATTGACACATTCGATAACACAAATATTTGGGTCAGATCTAATCTCTTTGAGGAGGATCTTAAGGGTTTCCAATTCACATCACAAAGAGTTTAGGAGCTTGTTGCAATTTGACATACATTCAATGAAATCGGGCTCAAATTAGTGAATTTACAATGGTTTTGGGTAATTGGATTGATTACATTGCTTGAATTTTTGTTCCTGATTCTGGCTTTGTGGTTGAATTCGGGCTCTTTCTCTTTCTCTCAAACTTTTTCTCTTTAAATTTGTTAGTTATTTTCCTTTTGTTTATTTTTTTTCCCCACTAAGATTCTATGGTTTTCTGTGGTTCTTACTAATATGGCATTGTATTTCTTAGTTTAATTTCTTAAAGAATTTAGGAAAATCAAAGAAATTGAAACATTGAACAATTTCCTTTATTTTCTTGTTTTAGAAATTTTTTTTCCTATAATTTTATTTATGTATTATTATTATTATTATTATTATTAATTTTTTTTTTTTTTTTGTGTCTAGGACATTATTCATTGTTGTTTCATCAGAGAATCAAAGTTTTCCTTCAATTTTCATTTTATTTCATCAGTGGCATTTGTTGCTGGGTTCATGCTAGATTGAGGTTTTGTTTGAAATGTATTCAAATAACACTCTTAGGGGATGTTTGGTTGGCCATGATATTACATTACACCGTAATATTACATTATTATAATTGTAAGGTTGAATTTATTCAATCATGTGTTGGCTTTATTCCGTGCCAAATTTGCTTGTAATTTAGCAATTAGATACCCTGTATTTAGGTGGGATTTATGTAAGGGTAGTGTGTGAGAGAGTGTGAAGAAAACTCAATATGTGTGCACTCAAGAAGAGCCTCACGACTGGCAAGTCGCCAAAGGTGGCATACGTGTGAAGCATACAGGGGAGCTGAAGGGTCACGACAGTTGGAGCACTACAAGACAAAACTTCCAGTCGGGCCAGGTAGTTAGCTTGCGACTCAAACTCGTGACTCGTTCTAGTCGTGATGTTGAGTCGCCAAAATGCCCTGTTTGGTTGAAACATGACTTTTTGCATTCCTCATACACCCTACTATAAATACCCTTATTCCCACAAAATGTAGAGAGCTTCTAGAGAGAATTTTGAGAGAGAAACTCTAGAGAAAAACAAGATTGACTCATCCACAATCTTTATCATTTGATTCTCCAAATTCCTCTATTCTCACTCTCTCCATTGACATATCCTTGAGAGGTACATTCGCCAAATCCTTATCTCACCATACTCATATCAGTGAGGAGGTGTTTTGGTTCTTGGGAAGCAGTTCAGTAAGGGACCAATTCATTTGATTGATGCAATGGGCTTATTGCGGGATCCAGTAAGCTAGAGAAGACAAGGTTCGGCGTAACCCTCTTGGAGTAAGAAGTTTGGAGGGCTTAGGTGCGCTGGGTAGATTAGGCTTGGAGGGTCTTCTGCTATTCATGTATCCCAACTTTATTCTCTAGTGGATTATTGACTGCTTAGAGGGCGGTGAAGAGGTTTTTCACTGAGTACTTTGGTTTCCTCTTCGATAACACATCGCCGTGTTATCCTTGTGTTTGCATCTCTCTTTCCTTTCTCTTTACCTTTTAATTGCTGCTGTATTTGTAATTAATTATGGTTTAGAGTGTGTTACCAATTTGGATATAGCTTATATTTCATATTCCACACATATATTGTTTAATTATAAGCTTGTGTTGGTAATTTTGTATTTGGGGGGGTCTAAATGTTCATTGGTGTTTTATACACTATTTGAACTTTCAATTGGTATTAGAGCAGGCGCACTTGTTGTGGTTTAATTACCTAAGTGTAATCCTAGATCCCTTAGCTATGGATGAAGCTATGGAAAATGCTATGTTGAATTGTGGCTTAAATGTTTGTGATAATGACTTTATGAGTATGCTTGAGGATTGTCCTAACAATGAACTCCTAGAGTTATTAAAAACAAAGAAACATGCTAGAATGTTTGTTCACATGCAAAAATATTTTGAAAATGAGAATCATATCCTACACAATAGTCTATGTGAGTCAAATTCTTTGATTAAGAAGTATAAAAGAAGGAATAGAATATTGTGTGATAAGGTTGATAATCTCAAAAAGAAAATTCAATCTAACAAGAGTGTGGAAAATGAAGACAATTTTCTTTTTGAAGGTCAGGAGTGCTTGTCCCATGCTTGCTTATTTATGCACACTTCTTTGAAGGTATTTAATTCGTGTTTATGGTATCTTGATAGTGGTTGCTCTCGCCATATGACAGGAGATAAATCACTGTTTAAGTCACTTAAAGAGAAGGTCGGTGACTATGTAACATTTGGCGATGGAAGTCATGCTCAAGTACTTGGCAAAAGGACTATTGAGATATCGGGATTACCTCTATTGAAGGATGTCTTATACATCAAAGGGCTTAAGGTGAATCTCTTAAGCATCACTCAAATATGTGATGAGGACTTCCTTGTTCAATTCTCAAAGAAGGGGTGTGTAATCATTGATGAAGAAGGGATTCAAGTTTTGGAGGGAAATAGGACTACTGACAATTGCTACGGAGTAGTTCCTATGTCAAAGATTTCCTGCAGAAGTGCTCGGGTTGACATGTTGGAACTTTGGCATGACAGATTTGGGCATGCAAATTTCAAACAAGTGGCTAAAGTTTCTAAACTTGAAGCTGTTGAGGGACTTCCAAAATTTCGAAAGGTGGAGAAGACCATTTGTGGTGCATGCCAAATGGGGAAGCAAAAAAAGGCAAGTCATCACAAGGTGAATGTGATCGCTACTTCATGTTGTTTAGAGCTTCTTCATGTTGATCTAATGGGGCCCACAAGAACTAAAAGCCTAGGAGGAAAAAAGGTACATCATGGTCAT
The DNA here is from genome assembly GCA_019022515.1 of Quercus aquifolioides. Classification (NCBI taxonomy): domain Eukaryota; kingdom Viridiplantae; phylum Streptophyta; class Magnoliopsida; order Fagales; family Fagaceae; genus Quercus; species Quercus aquifolioides. The sequence goes on from CM032331.1 coordinate 19,608,861, forward strand.
TGTTGATGATTTCTCAAGATACACTTGGGTGGAATTTCTTAGAGAAAAATCAGAAGCATGTGAGAAACTGGAAATTCTATGCAAAAGACTTCAAAACGAGAAAGGAGCTCCTATTGTCAAGATAAGGAGTGATCATGGCAAGGAGTTTGAGAATGCAAGATTTGAGTCTTTTTGTGAGAAGAATGGGATCAAAAAGGAATTTTCAGCCCCCAAAACTTCTCAACAAAATGGGGTAGTTGAGAGGAAAAATCGGGTAATTCAAGAAATGGCAAGAGTTATGCTACTTAACAAGCAAATTCCTCAAAAGTTTTGGGGAGAAGCCGTGAACACTTCATGTGACATTGGTAATAGAATATTCTTTCGAGCTGGAACAAAGAAGACAACATATGAAATTTGGAATGGAAAGAAGCCAAAAGTGAAGTACTTTAGAGTATTTGGAAGCAAGTGTTACATTCTAAATGATCGGGAGAACCTTGGAAAATTTGATGCAAAAAGTAATGAATGCAAAAAGTGATGAAGGCATCTTCCTTGGGTATTCTACTACTAGCCGGGCATATAGAGTTTTCAACAAGAGAACAAAAACGGTAATGGAGTCCATCAATGTAGAAATTGATGATGCTATAACAAAAGTAGAGATTGATGATGATGGAGAAGGACCAAGCTCAAAAGGACCCATTGTTGAGGTCGAAGCCCAAGATATTGAAGGAGAAGGAATCACACCGGAAAAGGAATCGACTCTCGTGAACTCAAGAATAGAAATAAGGTCCATGTCTAGAACATCAAGTCCTCTCACTCCTCTGGAAGAGCTCATCCTCCTATCTCCCGGAATGATGAAGTGTCCACCTCAAAGAAGCCATCGTCAAGAGTGGCTAAAAGCCATCCAGACAGTTCATCATTGGGTCTCTAAATGAAGGTCTTTGTCTTAGAAAGGGAAACATACTTCTGGCCAATCATGTAACATACCATTGCTACCTTGTCCAATTTGAGCCGAAATAGGTAGAAGAAGCTCTTCAAGATGAAAATTGGATTGAGTCAATGCATGAATAGCTAAATCAATTTGTAAGAAATGATGTATGGGAACTTGTTCCTAGGCCTGAAAATGTTCATGTCATCGGCACCAAATGGATCTTCAAAAACAAGACCGATGAAGATGGGGAGATTATATGGAATAAGTCTCGGTTGGTGGCTCAAGGTTACACTCAAGTGGAAGGAGTAGATTTTGATGAATCCTTCGCTTTCGTAGCAAGGCTTGAGTCTATCCACATTCTTATGTCAATTGCATGCACTATGAACTTCAAATTCTACCAAATGGATGTGAAATGTGCATTTCTTAATGGATACCTAAATGAAGAAGTGTTTGTTGAACAGTCCAAAGGTTTCCAAGACCCTCACTTCCCTAATCATGTGCTGAGATTGAAAAAGGCTCTTTATGGCTTGAAACAAGCTCCTAGAGCTTGGTATGATCGACTTACAAATTACCTCTTGGATATAGGATTCAAAAGAGGATATGCTGACCGGACTCTATTGACTACCTTCTCGTGGCTCAAGTATATGTTGATGATGATATGAATTTAGACCCCTTAAACAACCAAATTGCGTAGCCTAGATTAATTAGCCAAGTTGTTACTTAGTCAAATTATGCAATTCTAGGTTAAAGCAATTCAACAATCATATAAAGAATAATAATGCAGCGAAAAATAAATGAACACAAGATATGATCACCCAAGAAACCACACGGTAAAAACCTGGGGAGGATTTGACCCACCGATCCTCAAGGCATAACAGAATTCACTATGAAAGAATTGAAGTTCTTACAAAAGGACTACAAGCTCCCCGCTCGACTTCCTAATACTACCCACCAGTAGAACTTCCTGACACGACCACGCCCAGGCTCCGAATCCACGGACTACTTCTTTCTTGAATTCCTCAATCAGCTACAAGCTCCCCGCTTGCTTTTCTTTTAAGTTCCAATGGTTGCAACGGTAATGATCTTCAAGATGTTGAAATCATCTCTACCTTGAAAACCCTAAGTTTTGTGTAAAGGAAAGCTCCTCAAAGATCTCACAAGAGATTCACACAAAACAGCAATGTATGAGCAACAAAATAATATGGACAACCTTCAAAAACGTGGCTAGGGTTTTGTTTATATACCTAGGGTAAAAACATAAAACCCTAAACGTTTAATGAAGTAGGGCTGAGTTGGAAATTCTGCAGAATAATCAACCTGTGCGATTTTCGATCGATCGAGTCTATTCTTCGATCGATCGAGCCAGGCCAAAAGTTCCAAGTACTTCTGCAGCCACTCGATTCCAACTGTACAATAATAAACCAACTTTGAGCAAGTCTAAACAAGATTAAATACAATGTTTTGATCATGGTTTGCCAACATTACAAATTAGAGTTCTAAATACATAAAATCCTAAAACCTTAGAACCTAACAGATGACATTGTATTTGGAGCTACTACAGATGCTTGAGCTATAAAGTTCTCTGAGGAGATGAAGAAAGAATTTGAGATGAGTATGGTGGGGGAGCATACATTTTTTTTGGGCCTTTAAGTCAAACAAAAGAAGGAGGGCATATTCATTTCACAAGAAAAATATGCTAGAAATATTGTCAAGAAGTTTGGATTAGATTCCTAAAAGCATGTCTCCACACCCATGAGTTCATCTACAAAGCTTAATCTTGATCCTTCCAGGGTAGAAGTGAGTCTAACATTGTGTAGGAGTATCATTGGGAGTTTACTCTATCTTACGGCTAGTAGACCGGATATTGCTTTTAGCGTGGGAGTTTGTGCTCGATATCAAGTTGCTCTGAAGGAATCCCACCTGATCAAATATGCGCTATGTTATGCATGACCTGTTGCATGATTTGGCAAAATTTGTCTCTGGGGAGTTTTGTTTTAGAATGGAGGGTAACAATTCGAATGGCTTGTCGGAAAAGACTCGTTATTTTTCATATTCTAGAACTAAGTGTGATGCCTATGAGAGATTTGAAGCCTTACATAAAGCCAAGGGTTTGCGAACCTTTCTACAATCATCCTTAATTTTTTCAGCATCGCATGGATACTTAAGCAATAATGTTATACTCAACTTACTGCCAGCACTAAGAAGCTTAAGGGTACTATCTCTATTTTCCTACTGTAATTTGACAGAATTGCCAGACCTGATTTGCACTTTGAAACATTTGCGATATTTGGACCTTTCTCATACTGCAATCAAAGTATTACCTGAATCTGTCTGTACTCTATACAATTTGCAAACTTTGCTGTTGTCATGTTGTTGTTCTCTCATTGAGTTGCCTGCCAGCATGGGATGTCTAATCAACCTGCGTCATCTTGATATAAGCGGAACAAAGTTGATAAAAATGCCACTGCAAATGGGAAGATTGAAAAGTCTGCAAACGTTATCTGCTTTTATTCTGGGAAAAAATGGCGGCTCAGCCGCTCAGGAATCAATGAACTGAGGGAACTTCGGCAACTTAAGGGAAGCCTTTCTGTTTTGAAGTTGGAAAACGTTGTCAATGCTAGAGATGCTTCGGAGGCCAATTTGAGGGATAAGTTACAACTTGAAGAATTAGTGTTGAAATGGGGTGGACATACAAATGACCCCAAAAAAGATAGAGAAGTACTAGACCAACTGCAACCTCATGCATAGCTAAAAAGGCTTACAATTGAAAAGTATGGTGGCACAACATTTTCAGATTGGTTAGGACATACGTACTACAAAATTGAATATGGAGACCTACATGATTGTAAATATTGCTTCTTCTTGCCACCATTTGGGAAACTGCCCAATCTCAAGTACCTCTCTATTGTGGGATTAAATGTAGAGACTATTGATACAGAGTTTTACGGGACTGCTGCTTTTGGGATAAAGCCTTTTGGATCGCTAGAAACTTGGCGCTTCAAAAACATGTTGCAATTGAAGGAATGGCTTCCTTTCGCAGATGTGAATGGAGGTGCAGTAGCTTTCCCTTGTCTCCAACAGCTTTGTATACAAAACTGTCCTAAACTGACCAAGGGTCTTCCCGATGGCCTTTTTTCTTTTAAAGTACTGGTGATTGATAAGTGTCAGCAGCTTGTGGTTTCAGTTCCAAGGGCTCCAGCCATACGTGAATTGAAGTTGCAAAATTGTGGTAAGGTGTTGTTGAATGAATTACCACCTCTAGTGTTGAAGCTTAGAATTAGTGGTTATGATGCCTTGGAGTCCTTCCATATGGACAACAACCATTGTCTTCAAGAGTTGGATATCTCTGATTGCCTATCTCTCATGTTGCTTCCTAGTAGTGGTATGTCTGATACACTAAAATCACTGAGTGTCAAGAATTGTGGGAAATTAATGTTTCCAATGCACCAATGCTATGCATCCCTTGAGAGTTTGCGCAAAAGATGTAGTTGTGATTCTCTTGTGTCCTTTCAATTAGACTTATTTCCAAAGCTCAATCAACTTGATATCCATAAATGTCTGAATCTTCAGTCCCCTTCTGTTCCAAATCACGGACCACTTCAGCATCTTGCATCTCTCGGAAGCTTGGAAATCAGTAACTGTCCTAATTTTGTATCCTTTCCCGAAGAGGGACTGCCTGCCCCCAGCTTGACCCGGTTTCGTGTTGATAACTGTGTTAATTTGAAGGCGCTGCCTGAACAGATGCACGCCCTGCTCCCATCTCTTGGTACTTTGAGCATACAGAATTGTCCAAAAATTGAGTCATTTCCAGAAGGGGGTCTGCCTTCCAGTTTAAAATCACTTGAAATCTGTTCTTGTGACAAACTCATTGCCAGCCGCATGGAGTGGGGTTTACAGGGACTATCCTCTCTTAGAAGCTTCTGTATCCAGGGTAAATGTGAAAATCTGGAGTCCTTTCCGGATAGGGGGCTGCTGCCATCTTCTCTTAAATCCCTTGATATCTGGGATCTTCAGCATTTGAAATCTCTGGATGGTGGTGAGCTTCAGCATCTTACTGAACTTAAAAAATTGGGTATTGGCTACTGCCCAAATTTGCAGTCTATGCCAGATGGGGGTTTGCCAACTTCTTTAACTTCTCTGAAAGTCAAGAATTGTCCGATGCTAAAAGAACGGTGCAGAAGGGAGAAAGGAGAAGACTGGCACAAGATAAAGCATATACTAGTCATAAAATTTGACAAAGAAGTGAGTCTACAGGAGCCTTAGCTCCTCATCTAATCAAACTCCTGCTCATGTATTCATTTTGCGCATCATATCATACTTGCTGCCAGGTATATGGATTGGTGAATTATTTCTTCATGACCTTAAATATCTACTCAGTAAGAGGAAAAAAAAATCTTAATTATCTTCTTAACTTATGTCTTTCAGTGATCATTGCACAACCTGTTGCAGCAATGCTATCACTTTTTCAGTCAGAAGAAATCAATGGGGGATCATTGCATACTGGTGGAAGCCACGCTTGAACTTTGCCTGTTTCATTTTTCAACTACATTTCTTGTTAATCCTTAGCAGGATACTACTTCATATATCCACTTTACAGGTTTGAGGCCTTAATGATGATCTTTGTTGCATTGATCCCAAAAGCTTTGTATACAACAAGTAATAGGCTAATGTAGTTCCAACCGATTTGGGTTGTCGATGGAGTCCAGATTTGTGATTGTTGATTACATGTTTATTTACTTTGTCAATTTAAAATTTAATGCTTCCTGCCAATTAAACCTCATTTTTGCATCCTTAGACCTTAACTTATACTATTTCTGCGAGAAACTCTAGAAGCTTATACGTCTAGTAGTTTTTATTTTTTATTTTTATAATAAAAAAATTTCAAGTGTTCTCAATTCCCTGTATTACTGGTATACGTCCAGCCCATATGCTTTTTTCACTTTTTATTTGGATCTCATACTCTGTTCACTCTGCACAGGTTCTCTTGTTTGATCATCTATTTGGAGTGAAACAGGTGGACTAAACCAGCTCATGTCATGAACAATTCTTGTACCAATATTTAACCAGGTTTCATGCTATCAGACATTTTTTTTTCTTGTGAAGGTTATATAATACATTTATCTTTCTTCATAATTTTGAAAGGATTGAAGTTTGAAATCTAGTTATGGTTATCAGTTGAGACTTGCAATAGGCGTGAAGGGGAAGCAGATGAGAGATTAATAGGTAGTCAAGGTCTTTGGCAAATTCCATTTGGTGATTCTAATCCTTAATAGATATGACAGGTATTAGAAGGATTCCCTTGTTATTTTGTGAGAATGGTTTCCTACTTTTGTCTGTATACCCATACAGAATTATATTTGTTAGGTTTTGAATTATCAACATGCTGGTATTCAATATATGCATCTGTGCTTCATTGTTTAAACTTATTTGGCTTTGGATGAGTTTTGAATTATAAGTGATTTATATCTACTGAAAATTGAACAGGGTAACACAACAACAAGATCAATAAGGAATGCAAAGCCCATGTTGATCTTCTTCTAGCAGAATCGTGTTGGGCTTTGTGAAGCTTAGTTGTGTTTGATTCGGTTGACAACCCGACCCGACTCGAATAATGTTGCGTGGTTTTTAATGGGATTAGGGTTTTAAATGTTGAGTGGTTTTTAATGAGCAGCCTGTTCTGTAGCCCATTATGAATCCTGTGCGCAGGATGTAGAAAAACGTTGTTTTGGTGATTAGGGTTTGTTATTGTCATTTTTTAGAGTGAGAAAAACTGTACTGCTGAATAGTGAATTTCCTGCAACTTCGTGAATGTAGGCAAATTGCCGAACCATGTAAATACTGTCTTGTGCGTGTGATTATTTTTCTTTGGCGGTGTGTTTTCTCTATTTTGTTTCTCACAGGTTTGGGAATTTCGGGTTAATTCCCTACACATCGGATTGAAAATCTAGCACTGAAAATTATATACATCAGGTTTCCTTTAGCCTTTTCATTTTGTTTTGTTTTTTTTTTTTTTTAAAGCACAAAGAAATTTTAAGTTAACCCATGATTGCCTAACTCTGTTAGCTGATTGCAGAACACCCTTACTAAGTGTATGGTCTTTTAAAGTCAAAATCTTCATCATGTATGTGCTATTAATTTGCAGATGTTAATGTTGGACGATATCTGAACATTACTATCCTGTTTTGATTCTCAATCATATTCAGGTATGATTTTGAAACTTGGATATAATTTAATTTATTTATTAAACTTGTTCATTGTTTTTGTCCACTCATCTCATTGGATCTCTCTTATATAGTAGCGGTCATACGATGGATATTTGACAACTATTTTATGACTTGTGCAGATATGGAACTGGTGGACTCATTGTGTTGAGCACAGAAATATTGCCAGAAATCCATGCCTACCAAGAGTAAAAAAAGTTGGCTGACTAAAGGTTTTTTGTGGCAGTCTAGCAAGAGCCAGGGAAAATTAAAGACCTTTGGGGCTTCTTGGGGTGCTCCTTTCTACTGTAAAACTTTCTTTGCTACTATTCTTGTTACTGGCATACCAGGAACATTAATGATATTTGATTCCATCCTCCTGAAAACTATACTATTTTTTTTGTCTCTGGGTAGTGCTATAGTAGGATTCAGTTCTGTTTAAATGTAATATATTGTAAAACCCTATTTAGGACTCTGTCGTAATGTTAAGAAAATGATGTTTCTTTACTCAGTCAAAATTTCTAAACGAAGAAAGTTTCCTTCTTTATGGATTCATATCATTTTGAGGTACATTCAATGTAATTGAGCTCAAATTAGCAAATTACAACCGGTTACTTTCGGGTCATTGGATTGCAATGCTTGAATTTGGGTTCCTGATAGTGGCTTTGTTGTTGAATTTGGGCACTCACTCTCTTAAAACTTCTTCTGTTTAAATTAGTTAGTTACTTTTTTTCATTGAAATTCTATGGTTTTCTATGGTTTCTACTAATTTGGCTTTGTAAGGTTTGGTTGCTTAGAGAATAAAAGTGGAAACATTGAACAATCTCCTTTATTGTCTTGTTTTATAAAAATTTCCTTCATTTTCAGAGAAACAAAATCCTAGTTTTCAAGGATAACGGCAAGGGTTGTATAAACTTCAAGAGATGTAATGTTCTTGTTTGAAGTCAATTCTGAAAATGTCCTTCACGAGGGAGAGATTCAGACTCACGCCTGACTGCCTGAGTGCCTACAAACCTAAGAAGTACGTTGGCAGGAAAGGAAAACAGCGAAGGTGTTGACTAGACTATGTTTTCCTAAACTACACTTTTGGTTGATTTCGTTAAAAAATTCCCAGTAAGCACTCAGCAATCCGACAGGTACAGGTACCCATGGTCTCAGATATGCTTCAGTGTGTCTAAATCATGACCTTACTGTGAAACCTGCAAACTTAGTTATGGCTTTCTTACAACTGTATGTACATATGATATCGTATCTTGCTCCTATGTAGTTTTAGTTTGTTTTACATAGTAATATCTGAAAATTTGTGTAAACAATATTCTGTATCCGTAACTTGTGAAAATCATGATAATTTTTCTGCAGATAGCAATGGTTCAGTAACCCGATTTTGAATCTCATCAAAGATTAGTTCTTTTTCACGGGCATTCAAATTTGATGCGTAAAGATGAATGAGTCTTTGTATATGTAATGTAAATGCAGTCCAATTCTTTCTAGTATGGTGCGTGCCCAAAAGATAGATACTGAAGCTTTGAATCAACGTCTAATTGGTACTCCAGCAGTCCAGCTTAGGCCAAAGCTAAGTATAATGAGTCAAATTCAAAGGGAAAGAATGGGAGGCAAACAAGAGCTAAGATTTAAATATTGTCAATATAATTACACATAGATATAGGCTATAGCTTAGTTCAGTGTATTCTTACAACTCTCTTCTTTGTAGGAAACGACTACAGAAAATTTCCAAGAATACCAAAAATCAAATCCATTGTGACTAGTATTATATTGACTTGATGGATATCTGGATATGAAAAATAAGGTTCCTACAATAGAATGGATGGTGAAATGGAGTGCCGGTTGATAACTCTTGCGTTTTCTGCAGAAACTGTATAGAGAAGAGAGATCATTTGATCTTTGAGTACTCATTCTCTAGAAAGGATTTGGACTGCAATAGTGAGACTTTGTCTAATATCAAATCCTCGTACCAGCTGGGTTGATCTTGAGGATTGGGGTCTTTCTCTCTTAAAAGTTAAAAGGGAATGCCTAGAGAGTTAGGACCAATGCAAACAAATAATGGCCCAAGACATCAAGCTGATTGGTGCGCAGGCCTCGGCATAAAGAGAAAGGGCCACAGGTTTTGAGCATGGGCCGAGAAACCCAATATTGCTTGACCCAATTACTTTAAGGTTGTTTTCTTTCTAACTTTTGAGCTTGGGCTTTCGTACTATGGGTTTCCAAAACGACCCTCAAATATTTCACTTGCATTCTGGTCTTGGATTTGTCTAGTCTATTTAATTGTCTCTCACTTTACTAAACCAGTATCACCTATACCTCCACTCGCAGTACTAGAAGAGCATTGTTTCCATACGAGATTTGAGCTTTGATTAGATTAGAATAAAGGTTGCACCTAAAACAAGTAGAGACTTTTCTCTACTCCGCAACACTCTCAAAGAGATTTCTACAAAACCCAAACCAAATCACGGCCAAATACAAATTGCCATTAAGTACAAACCAGAGAGAGAACTACTAAAATAATTTGCACCAAATAAAAAGGCACAATACTGCCAAAAGATCTTACAAATATTAATTGTTGCAGCACACATAAAGTAACAAAAAAACAAGCCGAAGAGCTCTTTGCTTATTTGCTAAATACGAGACAAGATATGTTTTTGGTAGTTTATTTGCTATAAGTGTGATAAAACAATAAGAATTAGCTTACTTCTAAAAAAATAAAACTTAAGTAGTCTTTTGCTATCAAATAAGAGATCTAGGATTCGAATCATGCTTATATCAAAAATCAATTTATGTCTTGACTTTTTGATAAATAACAATCATCTTAAAGCGGATGCCATAGATCGGAATTCTATCATCTCAATAGTAATAATAGAAAAAAGTATACTCTTTTCAATGTTAATTAAATTTAAAATAACAAAGTGTGTGAACTGAATTGGAGAAAATAATGTATTGCAACTATGTATCTAAGTTTTATTTTATTTTTTTTAAATTTAATTTTGTTAAACTTTTTTAGTAAAAAAATTCAAACAGACACTAGCACAAGGAATAGGAATTCAATTAGAATTCTACCAAACATGCAAGTAGGCTAGGATTGATCTTCAATGTCAACAATCAATCGCACATGGGCAACATTAACTTTTTTTTGTTTGTTTTGATATGCAGTCACAAGAGATAGCAACATAAATACATCTTTTTTTTTTTGTCAATATCAAGACCATGGTGCACCAATATTTCTGCCGAATAAATGCCATAATTTTGTCAAGCACAAAGGCAAACTTTTCACATTGGAAATGAAAAGGAAAGGAAAAGGATTAGAAAAAATCAACCTGTCCTATATTAGTACCATTGAGATTCTTCTTGTCATCTTTTATCATGGAAGAGAGTTTAGCTCTAAACATTTTTAGAGCTATATTTTTTAACTTATTTTGTGATGATTTATAAGATTACTCATATGTAGAGGAAGATAGTCTCCACTTCAACATTCCTAAATTGTTGAGAGAGCGAGAAGCAAAGGCAATAATAAAACTTTTACACCCAATTCCTCTTATGACTTAAGAGGTTAATTACCATCAACAAAATTGGTTACCCATGTTGTAAAATAACAGGGATTCAAAATACTAAAGTTGATTTTGAAAATATTATATGTTTGAGAAAATCTCTAAAACAATATTAGGATTATAGAAAACTAACTCAAAAGAAATATAGAGATAGAAAATCCCAAATTTTATGTAGTTTGGCAATAACAAAGGTCCATAGGTGATGATGAAGAAATTTTTAGAGCTATATTTTTTAACTTATTTTGTGATGGTTTATAAGATTACTCATATGTAGAGGAAGAAGGTCTCCACTTTAATATTCCTGAATTGTTGAGAGAGAGAGAGAGAGAGAGAGAGAGAGAGAGAAGCAAAAGCAATAATAAAACTTTGCACCCAGTTCCTCTTATGACTTAAGAGGTAAATTACCATCAACAAAACTGGTTACCCACATTGTAAAATAATAGGGATTCAAAATACTAAAGTTGATTTCGAAAATAGTATATGTTTGAGAAAGATCTCTAAAACAATATTAGGATTATAGAAAACTAACTCAAAAGAAAAATAGAGACAGAAAATCCCAAAATTTTCGTGGTTTGGCAATAACCTCGGTCCATAAGCGACGATGAAGAAATTTCATTAACAAATTTAGAATAATACAAATATGGTGTAGAGGCATTCTCACACATCCAAATCCCAAATAAACCCAAATAGCCACCCCTCACAATTACAAAGATTAAAAATTGCACCTAAAACAAATAGAGACTTTTCTCTACTCCGCAACACCCTCAAAGAGATTTCTCCATAACCCAAACCAAATCACGGCCAGATACAAATTGCCATTAAGTACAAACCAAAGAGAGAACTACTAAAGAAATTTGCACCAAATAAAAAATAGGCGCAATACTGCCAAAAGATCTTACAAATATTAATTGTTGTAGCACACATAGAGTAACAAAAAAACAAGCCGAAGAGCTCTTTGCTTATTTTTTAAATATGGGACAAGATATGTTTTTGGTAGTTTATTTGCTAAATGTGTGATAAAACAATAAGAATTAGCTTACTTTTAAAAAGATAAAACATAAGTAGTCTCTTACTATCAAATAAGAAATCTAGGGTTTGAATCATGCTTATATCAAAAACCAATTTATGTTTTGACTTTTTGATAAATAACAATCATCTTAAAGCGGATGCCATAAATTGGAATTCTATCATCTCAATGGTAATAATAGAAAAAAGTATAGTCTTTTCTAATCTGTATCTATATATATCTAAAAGCTAAAGTGAATAATTTATTGTTGCTACACTCCAGTTGAGCCACATCAGCATCAACGTCATTATCTTTTTTCTTTCCAATTTTATTATTATTGTTTTTAACATTTTTTTTTAATATTTACACTTCTTCAACCTTTCTCCCTCCCTTACCTTTTTATCTCTCCACTACTTTTCCAACTTTTTTCCTCCCTTACCTTTTCCTCTCGCCACTACTATCTACATTAATATTATTCTTCCTCTTTCCCTTCCTTTTTCTTTATTTTTGTCTCTTCTTATTCACACCCTCTTACTATAAATTTGTCGCTACCTCTTTCATTCTATGCATAGTTTTCACTTACAATGAAGATTCTCTCTCTCTCTCTCTCTCAATTTTTTGGTGGATTTTTTTATTTTTCTTGCATCTTTGCTTTAGTTTGATAATTTTTTATATTCTTTAAAATTCTATTTTGGTTTAGTTTTGTTTTCAATTTTTTTTTTGGTTCTCTTTGATTGATAAATGTTATTGTAAAGAATTAAATATAGCATATAAAAATATAATATTATTCTATTACATAATATGATTTGGATACTTTGGTATTTATTGTAATTTGGTATTTATTCTACTGCATAATATGTTTTTTTAATAGTGCTCAATTTAGATGTTAAATTATGAGACTTTACTATTTTTTTTTAATCTTTTGTCATGGACAAAGTATTCTTAATAGTTGTAATAGAAGTACTCTACAATGCCATTTATTTAGAGAAAAGCAAAAGTTAGCAAAAGGAAAATAATTGGATGAGTGACAAATTTTAGCTTTTGCAATTTATTTTAATTATTATTATTATTATTATATAACAATGCATATATAGAAATTTAATTTTTAGATTTTGTTAATAATTGTTTATTTAATAATATGTTTTGGGTGGATGAAATTACATATTTTGCAAAGAAAATAATCTTAATAGATTATCAACAACAAATTGTTTTCCCAATTAGTCAAATTAATCATTGTTAAGTTTTAATTTTTTTAGTTACGCTTTTTGGTTTTTTGGATTAAAGGTAGAAAAAATAAGGTTTGAGAAAGTTTGTTTAAAACTAAAAGAATAATTTTCAAATTTTATATTCTTTTGAATGATTTCCAAAATGTTATAAATAACTTTTATTAAAAAATGAATATTTTCGTTAACTTGCATTTTGAATTTTTGAGAAAAATTGTATTATTTTCATTTTGGTACGACAAAATTTATATTTATGATTTATGATTTTTCCTATATTACATTTATGATTGTTCCTATAATAATAAAAATATGATTATAAAATACATTACTCATTATTAAATTAGTTTAAATTGTAAAAAAAATAAAAAAATAAAACCACCATAAAAATAATTATTACGCACAATGCTTGAGTTTGCAGCTAGTATTAATTAAATTTAAAATGCGAAGTGTTTGAATTGAATTGGAGAAAATAATGTATTGCAACTATGTATCTAAGTTTTAATTTTTTTTCATAGTTAATTTTGTTAAACTTTTTTAATAAAAAAATTGAAACAAAACTCCAAACAGACACTAGCACAAGGAATAGGAATTCTGTTAGAATTCTACCAAAAATTCAAGTGGGCTAGGATTGGTCTTCAATGTCAACAATCAATGGCACATGGGCAACATTATCCTGAACCTTATTTAAGCAAGTTGCGTGGCAACAACGTTGTTTGTTTTGGTACGCGGTCACAAGAGATAGCAACATAAATACATCTTTTTATTTTTGTCAATATCAAGAGTCAAGACCATGGTGCACCAATATTTCCGTCGAATAAATGCAATAATTTTGTCAAGCACAAAGGCAAACTTTTCCCATTGGAAATGAAAAGGAAAGGAAAAGAATCATCACTTGCAGTAATGAATCCAAGACTATTGTGCTTAAATCGTGTGAATCTCTGACTAGGCATTGAGTTGACTTCATGGGAAAGTTATTTCAACTAATCCTGCTTCAGCAATATTTGAAAGAAACCAGCTTGTTCTATATTAGTACCATTGAGATTCTTCTTGTCATCTTTTATCGTGGAAGAGAGTTTAGCTCAGTGGCCACTCTAGGAATTTTTTTCAGAGTGTTCCTTGGGTATGTAGAGAAATTATAAGATCCACATGGTGGACAAGTGATGTGGTCCACCATTCTACTAAAAAACTGCCACTTGTCTAAAATTGTTAGTTTGAAAATTTTTTTAAACAAAAATTAATTAATGACTCAACAATTTTAAACAAGTGGAAGTTTTTTAGTGGAATGGTGAACAAATGACGTGGTCCACCAGAGGACCCTATAATTTCTCGGGTATGTGGTTTTCTTATCAAATATTTGTCCATAATTCTAGCAAAAGAATAAACAATAAACTATAAGTTCATTTGAAATATTAATAAAATTATTAATTATTGTTGTTTAGTTTTTTTTTTTTTTTTTTTTGAGGGTGAATTATTGTTGTTTAGTTGTTTTATTAATTTGTTTGTCTTTTATAATATATTGGTTAATTAAATTTTTAATTATTGTTTATTAGTTGATTCCTTCAATTAATTATTAGTTAATTAAATTATTGTTTATTAGTTACACTAGCACACACCCCATGTGTATTTACTTCCCTCAATTCCAATATTCCACCCCGGCCCCATGCCCCCATCCACTGCCCACCATGGTTTTAAAAACCGGTGCAGTGAAAGAACCAGAAAAAGGAGTGGTTATCGGTTTTCTGGTCAGACCGGAGTTCGACTGGTGGTCAAACTGGTGACGTCATAAATAATTTAACTAATAAATAAATAATTATAAAAAATAATAAAATTAAATAAATAAGAATATAGATACTGATATTTACTAAAAAAAGATATAAAATTTTAGAAGTATTTTCATGTTAAATTTAACTCAAATTAAAAGAAAAATAAATTATCATTTTTTTAGAGGAAGAAAAAGAAGTTAACCTAAACAAACTACACAAAAAAAAAAAAGGTTGTGGTTTCAAAGTTTTATAATCATATATAATTTTCAGTATTTTTAACAAAACCATTATTTAATTTAAAAATATTTACCTATGTTAATATAATTTTACATCTAAATATTTCTTCAAAAAAAATTGTATTTATTATAAAAATATTTTATGCTGGTCTTGAATGTTGCAATAACCTTATCGGTGTACAAAGTGCAAATAATTTGATTGACCACTCAAACCCACTATACCCACATAAGCCATATCACAAAAGTATTTATCATCAAAAAAAAAAAAAAAAAAAAGTAAAGTGATCTGCCTCTCCCACCTAACTATCAACGTGGCCAAAGGATATCCACCCACATATTGTCCTCTCCTCTCCTTGTCTAAAAAGTCTAAACAAATTGCTAAAATCTCTCTCTCACTCTGAACATTTAGAAGAAGAAGAAGAAGAAGCAGCGACAGAGCTGCAGTTTCGTCTCTTTCTCTGTTTCCTCCAAACCCTAGTTCTGCTCCTCGCCCAAATTAAGAGATATTTCTTATTTCATAATCATTTTCTCACATATTCTCTGTTACAAATTTTTTTTTTTTTAGATTCTCTATTACAATTTTTTTTTTTTTTAGATTTTAGTTCAAAATTTGTTTGGCATAAAAAAAGTTTGAGGGTGTTGCTCATTTTTTTGAGGGTGTTACTAATTTTTTTTTTAAGGGTAGATAAATAAAAAATTTTAAATTTTTATATATAAATTTTTTTTTTTCAAGTCAGGGTGTTCCTAGGAACACGCTGAACCAAACGTGGCGTCGCCACTGGTTTAGCTCTAAATATTTTTAGAATTATATTTTTTTTAACTTTATGATGATTTATAAGATTATTCATATGTAGAGGAAGATGGTTTCCACCTCAACGTTCCTAAATTGTTGAGAGAGAGAAAGAGAAGCAAAAGCATTAATAAAACTTTCAATGCTATCTATCACTTGAAATGTAAAGCAAGCTGCTTAATAAAACAATTATCAAACTTTTTTTCTAATGTATTATATAACAATGAAAAATTACTTTGAGATAATTTTATGTTTACATCCCATATACTATGCGGTTTAAAATGTAATTTACTAATTTTCCCTTTGTATACAATGCCCAACCTATAGGGATTGGGAAAACTTTTTTTTTTTGAGAAAGGGGATTGGGAAAACTTGGTTTTCTTTTTTGTTTGTTTTTGATATATTGTCAAAGTAAAGCAACAACCACATCCACCAAATGGTGTATTATATTCTTGAATAGACGCCTATTTTGTCATCATGAAAACCTTGTTCCTGCAACATTTCCTCCACAGACACCTTAATTAATCAAACACAACACAAAATACGCAGAATGGAAATGAAAAGACAAGAAAGAAAATCTCCAGTTGCAGCTATGAGTCTGAGTCTACTTTGCTCAATTCACTTCCCAGCGATCCTTCTATTGTTCGTGGTACTGCTGCACGTAAAAACACTTGCTGTTTTTGGTGATAGTACTGGCACCACTAGTTATGTTGGTGGGAATGAAACAGATCATCAAGCTTTGTTGGCGTTCAAGAGGAAGATAACGCATGACCCTAGAGACGTTTTAAGCTCATGGAATGATTCCAACCATTTCTGCGAGTGGGAAGGGGTGACATGCGGCCGCAAGCATAGAAGAGTCACAATATTAGATCTTCAGACCAAAGGTTTGGTAGGTTCCTTGTCTCCATACATAGGCAACCTCAGCTTCATTAGGGAAATCTTGCTCGCAAACAACACCATTGGAGGCAAAATCCCTGATGAAGTTGGTCGTCTATTCAGGTTGCAAGTATTGTGGCTGTCTAACAACTCCGTAGAAGGAGAAATTCCTGCAAACCTTTCCCATTGCTCCAATCTGAAGACTCTTAGAGTCGGTATCAATAGCCTTTTCGGGTCAATCCCAGCGGAGCTTGCTTCTTTGTCAAAGTTGGAGGTTCTTACATTTAGCAATAACAATCTCACGGGACAAATCCCACCTTTCATTGGGAATCTTAGCTCTCTACAACTTTTTTCTGTAGCAAAAAATGTTTTGGGAGGAGATATTCCAGATGCATTGGGTCAATTAAGAAGCTTGAATTATCTTGGACTGGGGGAAAATAAACTCTCTGGTTTGATCCCTTTATCTTTATATAATCTTTCGTCTATTATTTTTTTTTCAATGCCTACTAATAAGCTTAGTGGAAGTCTTCCTACTGAATTATTCCTCAACCTTCCTCTTCTTCAGTGGTTTCAAATTTATGATAACCAATTTACCGGATCTCTTCCGATCTCATTATCTAATGCTTCAGAGCTAAAATTATTTGAAGTTGATAGGAACAATTTTACTGGAAAACTATTAGTCAATTTTGGAGGCTTACAACGTTTGGATTTGTTATCTATTTCTACTAATAATTTAGGAAGTGGAGATGACGATGAAATGAATTTCTTTCCATCTTTAGCCAATTGCAGCAATTTGCAGAAATTGAATCTGGAGGAGAATCAATTCAAAGGTATGTTGCCTAATGTTTTTGGCAATCATTCAACCCAGCTTACCATTTTTGCGATTAGCAGAAATCTTATTTTTGGAGAGATCCCTTCATGGATGGGTAATCTAGTCAACTTGACCTACTTATGGATGCATGATAACAAATTTACAGGGACAATCCCAAGTGGTATTGGTAATCTTCAAAAGTTACAACGATTTTCCTTAAGTAACAATAGACTCTCAGGAAGGTTGCCAATTACCCTGGGAAACCTATCATTGATAAATGAACTGCATCTAGATAATAATAGATTGGAAGGAACTATCCCATCAAGTATAAGAAATTGCCAAAATTTGTTGTTGTTAAATCTATCTCAAAACAAGCTCAATGGAACCATTCCAAAACAAATTTTTGCAATTTCTTCGTTGTCCATTTCAATTAATTTAGGTGGAAACTTTTTCACTGGATCACTACCATCAGAGGTCCAAAATCTTGTCCATTTAATGGAATTGGACATATCTAACAACAATTTGTCTGGTAAAATTCCAAGCAGCCTAGGCTCTTGCACAAGCCTTGAGTTCCTTTACATGAAGCGTAATTACTTTCAAGGAGAAATTCCAACATCCTTGAGTTCTTTGAGAGGTATTCAAGTTATGGATCTTTCTCAAAACAACTTGTCCAGTCAAATTCCCACTTTCTTGGAGAAACTCTCCTTGAAGAATTTGAATTTATCCTTCAATGATTTTCAAGGAGAGGTTCCAACAAAAGGAATTTTTGCAAATTCTAGTGCAATATCACTCATCGGAAATAGTAGGCTATGTGGGGGCATATCAGAATTAATGTTTCCGAAGTGCTTAACAAAAGAAGATAAGAAAACAAAGTGGCCTCTTGCAATCAAAGTGGTAATCTCAATGGCATGTGTGATTCTGATAGTAACCATAGTGTCATTTTTCTTATTTTATCGACACAAAAATCAAAGAAAAGATAATCCTTCAGAATCTTCTTTGAGGCAATCACTTTTGAAAGTGTCTTACCAAATGCTCCTTAAAGCAACTGATGGATTTTCGTCAACAAATTTGATTGGTGTGGGTGGTTTTGGCTCAGTGTATAAAGGCATCCTTGGTGAGGATGAATCAATTGTTGCAGTCAAGGTACTAAACATTCAACATCGAGGAGCTTCTAAGAGCTTCATCTCCGAGTGTGAAGCCTTGAAAAATATTCGTCACCGGAATCTTGTGAAAATCATTACTTCCTGCTCAAGTGTGGATTTTCATGGCAATGATTTTAAGGCTCTTGTTTATGAGTTCATGCCGAATGGAAGTTTAGAAAATTGGTTGCATATGGATTTGGAAACAAATACCAGGCAAGTAGATATACCAAATTTGAACCTTGTTCAAAGAATAAGCATTGCCATTGATGTTGCCTGTGCACTTGATTACCTACATCACCGCTGCCCAATGCCAATTGTTCATTGTGATCTAAAGCCAAGTAATATTCTTTTTGATTGTGATATGGTTGCTCATATTGGAGATTTTGGGCTTGCAAAATTTCTTTTAGAACTTACAAATCCGAAACAAAGCAACTCAATTGGAATAAGGGGAACAATTGGGTACACTCCTCCAGGTAACAACAATTTACTAAACTTTATAATTATTAACATATGCTTTCCCACATTAACCGTAATTACTTTATGCAATCTCAAGTCATAATGTGAACATATTTTCTATGGCAAATATTTTGAATGGCAGAGTACGGTGTAGGGTGTGATGTGTCAACAAAAGGAGATGTCTACAGCTATGGAATCTTATTATTGGAGATGATAACAGGAAAGAGACCCACAAATCATATGTTTGAGGGAGGCTTTAACCTTCACAACTATGCTAGCATGGCATTGCCTAACCGTGTAATGGAGATTTCAGACCCAAAACTTTTAAACAATGCTGATGAAGTGATTCAAAAACACAATTGTGGAGACACAGACAGAACAGAGGACTGTTTAATATCCATGGTCAAGATTGGAGTGTCATGCTCTATGGAGCTGCCACAAGAACGATGGGACATTATCAAGGCCTTGTCTGAGCTGTATTTGGTCAGAGACATTCTTCATGGCGCAAAGGATTTAGCACTACGTTCTTGAATATTTAGAAGGTAAAAAAAATCGAACTTTTAACCCTCTAAATGTTGGTATTAAGTTCTTTACTTTGACATTTTCCTATTTACGTCGTTTTCTATTAACCAATTGCAGGCTCATAAAGTTTGACAGCGGATGGAAAGACATGTTTGGCGTTCTAGATAAACATGCTTATAGTTTATTGACGAGAATTCTACATGGTTTATACCCCGTCTTATATCTGTATTTTATTTGCGTTTGAGTAAATCAAAATAATTTCCTTCAAACTTGTATTTGTGTTTAATTCTATTGATATTATGTTTGGAAAATAAATTATCTAATTACATCAGCAGTTGTAATATTTTGAGCTAACAATAAGATGTTTTCTTCACTTCCCGTTCCACATCAGTTTACTTCTTGTCAAAGCTTGAATTCACATAACCATGCCTGGGAACAATTAAATTAAATAAAAACAACAGTATGTTATACAAGACTTTCCTCAAAAGCTCCACAAGGTCAAAGTTCATGCCAAAAAACAAACACACACAGTGTTGAATGTATGCTTTGTAAAAGGGACAATTCTGACGGGTTAGTGTTTGACTCTGTTGGGTACGTGTCAAATCACATAGAAGCCAGAAACGTAGCAAAAATTCAAAATAAAATAGGTTGCTATTCTCATAAACTTTACCTAATCTTTGACAAAAAGATATCTAATGCATCAAATATAGTTGAGCTTCCCTCGCATTATCTTTTGAGTTTCTGGTTGGTTGAGCTTGAGCCCCTCCCATAGTTGATAGTCCCACTCCTCGCGAAGGAAAGACCCCCACTTCAATCGATTTAGGAGTCCTTGTGTGAACTGTATGCGGAGAGAGTTGCACATATGGTTACAAGGGGGAATTGCGTCTATATGTGTAGTGGAAAAATTCTTGTGCCACATAAAGTGGCACAACATTGGCTACAACTCGCTTCTATGATGAGTTGTGGTTGGTGGAGGGGTGTCTATGGGCCCATGTGAGGACACCCTTCCCTCCATGAACCACAACTTCGCTACATGGGCAAGTTGTGGCTAATGTTATGCCACGTGGCACAAGAATTACTCATGTGTAGTGTGGTGGTTGGGCTTACCCTACCCTATTTATTCTAAGTTCTGTGTCTATTGGTGTTACTCACTTCCATCAATTAGCTAAGATTTTGACTGGATAAGAAATCACTGGCGTTTGATCTAGTGGTATTTTTATAGGGATTTCAATATCTTGTTGTAAGATCCTTATGTATAGGTTCCTATGACTGTGGAACAACTACGTTATTAGAGAAAGAATATATATATATATATATATATATATTCAGTGTATGAGATAATTATTCAGCCCTCTATATGAAACTATCTTTTTTTTTTCATGTTGAAAAAAAGAAAGTTTAGAGTTGTCATTTGGGATATTTTTCTCATGACTCACAAAAGCTTGTGTTTGGTTCTTGTACCCGGGTGTAGGTCTCACCCAAAAAAACTCAAACTTGGGAAAAAGTTGTGGAGCCCACAGGTCCCACACGCTGAAAAGAAGTCAGAACAGCTCTCTCATCTTTCTCTGTTTCCCTTCTCTTCCTCTTCCTCTGCCGCTCGCTCTCCTCTTTCTCTTTAATTTTCACTTCTTTCTTTCTGCCTCTCAATCTCTTCTTTCTCATTAGATCAACTAACAAAGCCCTTGGCATTCATGTTTGATTCCGCTTTTGGTCGTGTTGTCCATTTTTATTAGTAATTTAGTGACACTAAAATGAAATCAACCTTAAACTTTAAGTGCCAAAAATGTAATTTAGTCTTTAAAAAAATGACTGGAACACTCCTCTCCCCTCCCCCCACCCTCGTAGGGTCTTTTTGTCCAGGTGTAGGTACTTCGGGTTGTCACATGCATGTCTATTTTAGTCTCTCTCCGAGACAATGCCCAGATCATTTACAAATCCTCCCCTGCCCTGGTAACTGTTCTTTTATAGTAATGATTCGGTTTGTTCTGTATTTTGTTGGTTAATTCGTTTGCTCATGTGAGTTTTTGGAAATTGTAAAGTTTTATACTTTATTGTTTGATATTTCATATCATAACAAATAGTTTGCCCTCATCGCCACTCAGCAGTTCCATTTGACTATTAGTGATTTTTTTGAATAAAATGTACCTAATAAGGTAAAATAGCCAGAATTTGAGCATGATATTAAGCAAAAAAAAAAAAAAAAAGGTCCCTTTTTAGCTCATTGTGTATCTGTTGTGTGGGATATAGATACCTTTGCTTCAGAATATGGTTTGTTGCATTGAGAAAAAAACTGCACTGCCACATTTTATAAAATTTTCCTAAAATAGTGAAATTATTGCAACTTCATGGACATAGACAAACTGCTAGACCATGTAATTTCTTATATAATGTGATTGTTTTCTTTCTTATATGAGGAAGTCATATGCATAATATGTTATTTTTTTTCTTTTCTTTTTTCTCAGTCTTTCTTTGCACAAACCAGTTTATTGATCTTTTCTTCATTATCTATTAGTCTAACTCAAAAAGTATCCGCACCACGTCATACCAAGAAGAGATGAAAACTGCAGTCTTTGATTTACAAAAACACATCAGGCAAAGATATTTCAGGGAATGCAACAAAAAAGAATGGTGAGAAAACACCTCAACTTTGAAGGATACAAAATATAGCCTTTTATAAGTACCACCATAACAAATGGACAAAATATATAGAAAAAACAAACTGAATTGATACCATAATTCAATGCCAAGGTTCATCTTGTGCGTGCAAGACTTAAAGCACCGATAAATGTTTGTGTGTGTTCATCACTCTTTTAGGCATGTGTAAGGACATGCTTACCCCTATCTCAGTTTAGCCTAGTGCAGAACATCAATGCATAAATCAACGTTTTTAAAACATTGCTATATACAGACTAGATTAAAGTGTCAAATTAGGAAGAATGTGCTTACACTTATCTTTTTGCTTAGTCTTGATTATATATCAGGGTGTTTTACTTGATAAAATTTCTATCAGAATCTTTCTTTTTTTGAATAAAATTTTGACAGCCAAAACCTTTCTGCTATTTCCTGATGGTCCAATCGGATGGTCCAGAAAGAAAAAAGAAAAAAAGAAAAAAAAAGAACAGAAATTATTATAGCATCATAAACAACCATATGCAATATGTACAAAATTTTCAAATAAAAAATTGATACTGGCAATAATAAGACCCTGAATTGAAGGAATCACAATTTTATATAGTAGAAATTGAAGCAATTATAATTTATTTATTTATTTATTTTTGTGTTTGGAGGGGAAGGGGGGGGGGGGGGGGGGGGGGTTGAGAGAGGTGGCAAGGGTTCGGTTCACTCTATCCTTAATTTGATGGATCATCCCTTTTCTAGCATGGGTTGCATAAACTTCAGGAGCTGTAATGTTCATTTTAGATGGCAATTTTGGTAATATCCTGCATCCAAGAGATTGCACACTCACACTTGAGTGTCTTAGTGCCTACATTGTTTACCAGAGAAAATGTTGGTAAGAAAGGTGTCCACTTGATTATGTTTTCCTAGACTGCACATTCGGGAGATTTCAAAAAATAATCCCAGCAAGCATCCGTAATCCTAAATTAATTATGTGTGAGGTGGCCTCAAACATGCTGCAGTGTGCCTAAATTATGACCTTATTGTAAGCCCTGCATACTTTATTTTGCTTTGTTCACATTGGATTGAAATTTGCAAAAGTGCAAATATCATACAACTGTATGTACATTTGAGCATTTGGCAAATCAAAATCTATTTTTATGGCTGCTTGCCTGTGATAGTAACTTGCTTCTATGTAGTTGTAGTTTGTTTTACGTTAAATTAATATCTGAAAAATTGTGTAAACAATATTTTGCATCTGTCAGTTGTGAATCATGACCATTTTTTGGAGATAGCATATGTTTAGAAACCTAGTTTTGAACCCCATCAATGATTAATACATACGCGCATACATATTTTATGCATGAAGATAAATGAGCCCTTATGTAGTCCTAATTTAGACAAGGATACTTTATCTTTCTCTACACATACTAACTGCTGCAGAAGATCAAAAGTTAATATGAGCTCTGGTTTAGGTATGTATCATAAATGGATGCAGTTGATTTACTGTTCATTCTTGTGATGCTTATCAACCTTAAGCATTAGTGTCTGTTAGTAAGGTGATTAAGAAGAATTTGGGAATTCTTAGTAACATTGATCTAGATCAGCAACAGTAATCAATAAGGGCATCCAATTCTGAAAGACATATAGTTTGTTCCATTCAAGTTAATTTTAAATTAGATGACCTTTTACATGTCCTTGTTATAATCTTGACTATTCATAGCCTTACAAGTTCTCATGTTTAAATTTTCTTACTATATTTCTTAGTTGTTTGTGACTCTCTCTCTCTCTCTCTCTCA
Organism: Quercus aquifolioides; assembly: GCA_019022515.1. NCBI lineage: Eukaryota > Viridiplantae > Streptophyta > Magnoliopsida > Fagales > Fagaceae > Quercus > Quercus aquifolioides. Next base: position 19,632,768 of record CM032331.1, read on the forward strand.
CACACACACAAACACACATTGGGTGTTGGTTGGGTTGGTTCAAGTTCATCAGGTTGGTGGGTTGACTCCAATCCTTTCTTGCAATATTTCCTTACCTTTGACGTTTCTTCATATTTGTTATACTTAAACCTTTAATTCATCATCAAGCTTTGTCTATCAATCATTTTGGTGGCTCTCACACATGCACAATGAAATTTTATCATTTTGTCCAGATAAGAAGGGAAAGACCAGGATATTCATTGACTTCCTGTTCTTCTTTCTCTCTGTCTGTCTCTCAAAAGTTTTTCATTGTTATTGTATTCTTTTTATTACTATAATACATGGTAAGCTTGTGGAAATAGAATTTAGACATGATGAAAATAAGAGACTTTTAAGTGGCGGGGGAACATTGCAACTAATCTCATAGTTTAAGAAGCTAATTGTTAAAATTTAAAATTTAGGAAGGACATTGCTAATGATCCTATAGTTGAGTACAAAAAAAGAATTTTTTTCTATTAATCACTCTCCTCCATCGTCATAACATTGCATCATCATTTTGTAAACAATGCTATTGTGTGTGTGTGTGTGTGGTTTTTTTTTTTTTTATTTTTTTTTTATAACAAACCTCAAGTCAGTTTTTGGACCTATTATCTTCAGTGTCTGTTTTGCTTTTTTTTTTTTTTTAATAATTTTTTACAATTATTATTTTAAGAAAGGGGGGGGGGGGGGGGGGAGGGGATTAAAATCCACTCTTGAATGTTCAGTGGTGTATTACTTAAGTCATTTTCTTGTATTGTTTATCAATTTTTGTGTACTATATATATATATATATATAGCTTGAAGGCTTCAACAGCTTCACATGCATAGTTTTGATATGCTTAATATTAAATACTTTTTAGAATAAGAACAAAATCTCAACAAATTATGTTGATGATCATGTTATTCTTGCCTAACATCAATCACATTAATTGTGACAAAAGATTCGGAAGTTGCTGATGGTTATCAGAAACCAAGGGACTCTTGTTGAGATATAATTTCTGATGGCAAGCGATGGCATCCATCAGTAATAGCAGGCTATTATGCTTCTGGATCCTGTATCACATTCTCTCGTAATTGAGTTTATCTGACTGCAATCAAACACAAGGGTCAGGTGACCAAAATAACCACAAAAGCTCCTGATAGAAGGTTTGAATAGTCGAGTGAAGCAAGGCACAACCGAGCAGCAGATCTGCATCCTCACCAATCAAATGAGCCAGTGTCTAACTGCTAATAAGTTTTTTATTTGGTAACATATGCTCAGCTCGATTTAGTTTGGCACGGTTATAATAGAATTTATGGAGCTGAGTAAAAATCTTGACTGTGAAGAAAGTGCTAATTTGCAATGTCTAAAAGAAGTGTTAGATTTTTAGATAGAACCAATGTCAGGCTAATGAACTAGCCTGGATAACTTGAGCTCAGCTAAATAAAACATGATTCAAGGTTGAATTAGGCTTACTGAGCTTGATCTTGATCTAAGCTCAGTCACCAAATCGCAATACTTAAGATAGTCAAACACCAAGCTAAGCTTAGCTTGTTGGCTCTCTTAGGGCAGCAGTGTGAAGCATCCAATAAAACAAACTGTTAGCAGTACCTTGATAAGCATGTCTGTTGGAAGCCAAGCTGGTGCAGTTGGGATCCCAACCCATCCAATCTGCAAAAGCATCATTCTTAAATCCTTCAAAGTCACATATTCACTTAGAGTATTTATCTTGGTTGATATAGTGAAAGTCATAACATAGGAAACTTGAAATTTCAATGCAAATGTTGCAACTTTTGTATATAAAAGTAAAATCTTTGATATGGTTTGACACTTTTAAAAATGTCAAGTTCAAAAACATTAATACAAGCATACCAACCACAAATTATGCCTTAATTGACATAAGTTTCAGAAAGCCTTTCACATATGACATAACAGAGAAATTAAAGCCATGTTATTTATTATTTTTAAGCTGCAGACTAATCTTCAATGTCCAAATAAATCTGAATGTTTTATATCAAATAGAAGAGCTCAAACATATATCACTTACTAGTGCATACTCCCCAGTTTCGAAATTACGTAAATCCAAGACCTAAAAGGGTATTATGCTGTCATCAGAAAATTGAAATGGAAAGCCTTACTTCATGAGTGCTGCTAGAGAGTGTAAAGAAGCTACCTCACCACGGTCTTCATAAATGTAGTCCAAGCCTTTGTAGTATGGTGGGTGCCCAACAGATAGATACTGAAATTTTGAATCAAACACATTCCAGCTTATGCCAAAGCTAAGTATATAATGAGTCAAATTCAAAAGGGAAAGAAAGGGTTACACACAAGAGCTAAGATTCAAATATCCTCTATATAATTACACATTCATATAGCTGAGTTCAGTTTATTCATATTCAAGCCTCTTCTTTGTAGGAAATGACTACAGAAATTTCCCAACAATACCAAATATCAAATCCGTTGTGACTAGCATTAAATTGACTTCATGGAAAAATTGTATTCAACCAATCCAGCTTTAGCATTATAGAAAAAAACCCACTTATTAAACTTACATTGACACTACGGAGATACTTCTCCTTGTCCACCCTCACAATCTGACCTTTCTTCACTGCCCATAAATAAATTTATAAATAAATTAAAAAAGAAAAAAAAAAAAAAAGTCAAAGAATAAGAAAAAATAGAATATTTTTCTTGAAAATTCAGAACTCACTCGAATAGACGGGCTTTCTGGGGGTCTTAGGAGGTGTGGTTGATGGTTGAGCATTAGAAACAGATGATTCTTCGCTCTTTGTTTCCACAGTCTTTTCCTTCTCCGGTTCAGTGGATTTTACAGCTCGAATTGATGGCAAACGAAGAGGGTTTCTTCTTAAGTTGTGAGGGAGTTGAGAGAGGCATGAGAATGAGTTTTGTGAGAACGTTGCAGAGAAAGCCATGGGAGAGAAAAGAGACCTTGAAGTTGAAAGTGTGAGTCCTGGGAAGTTTTCAGAGTTATTCACTATAGAGATAAGAAATGATGAATCCTTGTATTTCTAACGGCCAGATTTTGAAGACAAAAATCTGTTGCTACGCGGTAAGTTCAACCAATCATAATTTGCCACATAATCAAGTATAGGTGTAAATAAAGAATCGTGGTTGGCAATTTGGTCATTTGGCTCACCTCCTGTTCCTTGGGAGGAGAGAGGCATAGAGATATTCATGGTAATGTGATAAACTTATGGGAAAAAAAATTTTCTACAAAATTTTCATAACAAATTTTAAGTAGTAGGTTATTATTAGTAGATAAAAAAAATAATTTTGGTGGTGGTTCAAATCAATAACAATAACAATTTACCACCTAAAATATGTTATGAAATTGTTGTGACTGTCATATCTATAAAATCCAACTTTTTAAGGAAACTTCATTTATTGTTTTCCTCTTAAATAAAATGATAAAAGTTCCCAAAATTACCCTTAAACAAAGTTATCAAAAAAAAAAAAATCTAATTTTAAATTTTTTTTAAAAAAAGTTATCAAAAATTTAAAATATGGTGTGCTTTTTAAGGGAGTATCATTAATTGTTCGTCTCTTAAATAAAAAGATAAAAGTTTCCAAAAATTACCATTAAATAAAGTTATCAAAATTTTCTTTTTTCTTCTCAATAGGGTAAACTAAATAATTTTTTTTTCTTTTTTCTTTTTTCTTTTTTTTTTTAATTTTAGTATGAATTTGCTGTACAGATGGTAGTTAGTGTCGCAAAAAAGAAAAAAAAAAGAACATTTTTTATTAATCCATTATACACATCAGATAGTTTCAACAAAGAGATAATGGTAGGAACCAAATTGACATGACATTAAAAGGCCATGGACCAAATTGACACAATTGAAATGTTTGAGACCAAATTGACATATGGTGTAAAGTATAGACCAATTATATACTTTACTTTTTTAAATAAAAAAGTTACAAAACATTTAAAATATCAGGTGCAATAAAAAAAAAGTCATTCTATCTTGAGGGTGAGTGTTAGAATCATGGTTTTAAAAACCAAATTGGTCAAAGAGCCAAAAAAAAGAGTGGTTCCCGATTTTATGGACCAACTGTGGTCAGATCGATGGTCGACCCAGTGATGTCATTAATATTTAATTAATAATTTTTAAACTATTTAAATAAATACATAATAAGTTTAAAACTAATTATTTTTAGTTAAAAAAGTATATAAATAATTTTATGTAATTTTTCACATATTATTAAGAATATTAAAAAAAATAACAAATTATAACTAAATATTAACTTTATAAAGTAATTATTCTTAAATCATTGAGATAATAATAAATAATAATCCTCCAATAAAACCAAAAATAGGTTCATAATTTCATTATATCCAAAACTAAATGTTTTAAATAAAGAAAGTTTAATGTTCATTTGCTAATATCATAAGAATTAAAAAAAAAAAAAAGAGTGAATAAATGGATTTAATAAATCTTTTCCAAAAATCAATAGGATTTATGGTTTTTCCTTTAATATAGATGAAAGTACCAAATTCAAAAAAAGAAGAAAGAAAAGAGGCAATGTGTAATTATAAAAGGTGGTAAGCTATCCAACAATCAAAACCTAGCTTGCCCTACTTTATTACACCATAAATACACACATATACTCCATTGACTCCACCATGATGATGCGATAGTTTCTCAATAAAATTAAAGAAGATTATAGTTAAAAAAAAGTACTGGAAGTAAGCCAAATCCATTTATTAAATGCCCTATCACCAATTCTTGATTCTCTCCCATTTTTTTTTATAAGTTTTTTTATTTTTTTATTTTTATAAGTATTCTCTCCCATATTAATAAGTAGCATTTTGGAATTTGAATATGAAAGCACAATTACTGTGAAAACACTAATACTTGTTTAGACCCCCAATTTTAAATTACGGTTTAATTGTTTTTAGTCTAACTTATTTAAGTGCAGAACAAGAATAAAACAAGCGTAATAAACCAGAACACTACTCTAAGTCATAAGCAATACAATAAGTAATAAATGCAAAGTTTAAATAGTAGGGAAGAAAGATGCAAACACAAAGATAACTCCGAGACGTGTTATCAAAGAGGAAACTGAAGTACTCAGCGAAAAATCTCTTTGTGGCCCTTCAAGCCAAAATCGATCCACTAGTGAATAAGTTGGCTATTAAAGAGGCCCTCCAAGCCTAGTATACACAATTTTCTTGAGCCCTCTAAGCTCTTGCTACCAACGAACTTCTCGGAGTCTTGTCTTCACTATTTATCTGAATCTCGTAATTCTACCCGATTGCATCCACCACTCAATGGCTTCTTCCAATACTTCCCAAAGGCACCAAAACTTCTCTCAACACTCAGAATGGGTGAGGTAAGTGTTTGGGCTAAGAACCTCTTGTGGATGTGTAGATGGAGAGGTGGGAGTAAATGAAAACTTTAGAGAAATGATGTAGAGGATTGTGGGTAAAATAATTTCTTACTCTCAAGTGTTTGGCTAGGGTTTCTCTCTCAAAAGTTTCTTGTAAATACTCATTCTTCTTATATTTCGTGGATAATGAGAGTTTATATAGTGTTGGTAAAGAATGGGAAAAGTCACTCAAAAAGCAACAGGCGGTGAGTTTCGCAGGTCACTTGCGACTTGGCTTGAGTCGCGAGTCACTCGCGAAATCTAGCATGTCATGGATACTTCAAATTCCAGCATGTGCTTCTCATGTGGCTTGTATCACAGGTCAACAGTCGTGAGTCAGTCGCAAGCAAATTGCAAAATCCACTTCTTCACATATTCTTCACCAATTTCTCACACACATCCTTTACATAAAATCCCACAAAAATACAAGGAAATGATTGAACAGAATTACAATCAAATTTGACACAGAATTAAGGCCAACATAAACATAGTTGTAAATCACAACTTTACAGAATATTTAGTTATTTAGTCCTAAGTTAAGGAAGACTAAAAGGAGGGTATTTATTAAAATTTTCCTTTTAATTTTATTTGACCAATCAGATTGGTTTAATCTAAGCCAACTAGAGATTTGGCATTAGCCAAATTAAAGTGATGAAGGAGGTAACTGGAGGTTCACTACCTCACAAATCAAATAGTCAAATAATATATATATATATATATATATATATCTCTCTCTCTCAACAATGAGCAAACTAACGTCTCCACCTCTCTGGCTCTCTCGGTCACTCTACCTAGCATACTCTTTCTCTCTAAAAAACTAAAACACCGCATCTTGAAACTGAAACATCCCATAAAAAAATTTCCAAAAGCACTATTAAGTTCCAGATCTAGGGGGGGGGGGGGGGGGGGGGGGGGGGGGGTGGAAAAGCAACATTTTGCAACCCTCCCTTCATTGCCGCTCTAAGTTCCAGATATGAGGGGAAAAAAAAAAAAGTAACATTTTGCTGCAAAATAACTCCATTACAGAGCATCTTCACAATATCTGCAAAATCGGTTCAATTGTACCAGTTTACCGATTAAATATATACTTTTTCTATTATTTTTGGTTTTTTAAGAGAATTGGATCGGATTAGCTCCCTACTTTTGGTTGAATCGGTTCAATCGACTAGTCCAATCTGATTTTTTAAACTATGGTTAGAAGTATTTGGTTAAATGATTAAATTTATCATACCCGACTTGTTGTCATTTTTATTTCTATATCACATCTTAAAATCGATGGATATATTGTCATTCTTATATCTATCTCATATTAAAATCCATAATGATATTCAAAATGTGAAAGAGATAGGCAATAAAGATTCATCCATATTGTTGTTGTTGTTATTTTTATTTTTTATAGTAGATAAATTAGAGAAAATTCATTAAAGAAACCATTTTTTAGTAAATTAAAGAAATTTTTAGACTTTTCAAGAGCCCTGTAACTCAATTGGTTTGTACCTTCTAGTGTTTACATAACATCTAAGGTTCAAATCTCTCCTCTTGCGTTGTAACTATCAAATTATCAAAACAACAACAACAATAATAATAAGAGAAGAAATTTTAAGACTTGGAAACACCTCCAAATACACTATGAATTACAAAACTAATTAGTTACTCCATCAAAATAGTCAAGGGAATTTGATTCCCCACTTTTAGCAAAGGATTTTGTTAATGATTAAGTTTCAAAATGCTCATTTTAAACACGATCATGTTCTAACTATCCATTTCATAGCTTGTATTAACCCTCCTTAAGACTTAGTATGATCAGCATTGCCTTAACATTTCTTTGGATCCAAATATGGTACATGAAAGCATCCCAACTCAACTTGCATAGCACACCTCTAAAGCGATTAATCTTACTGCACACCATTATGTGCTCTGATATTATTTATTGAGGAGATAACATGTAGAATTTTTCTTCAAATAAGACTTCCATTCACACTTATATATCCAACACTTTTGTCAAAACTCTATTAGGTGGCATTTTTTATTCAACAGAAATACTATGTTGTAAACAGAATAATAAAATAACTCTAAAAAAAAAATCAAATATTAACATTTGCAATGAGAAAAACATAAATACATAATTTAGTGGGGAACTAAAAGCGTAGATGGTTTCTTTAAACTCAATCTTTTTAGAGTAAATTACATAATTGGTTCCTGTCCTTGACACCAAATGTCAATTTGGTCCCTAACCTTTCAATTGTGTTAATTTGGTCTCTAACCTTTTAGTATTATATCAATTTAATTTCTGCCGTTATCTGTTGGATGAAATTTTTTGATGTGTCAAACTGAATAATAAAAATTAATTTTTCTTGCCACATCAACTGCCAACTATATAGCCATCAACTATATAGCCACGTCAATTTTTTATATATATATATATATATATAAAAAAGTTTCTGTTCCCACGTGAGTTTTAAAGTTCAGGAAAAATTCTAAATTCTAAAATCTCTGCTTCTTCAACTGGCTTAACTTCATCTAAGATATCAAATTTGACATAGGAAATATCAGTTAATGTTCTTTTAAAAATGAATTGTAACTTTCTTAAATCTATCATTTATTTGTTCTCTCTTCTGTATTTGTAACCACATAAAACCATTAAATCTAGGGGCAGAGTTTCACAATCAAATATCAGAGAATTGAAAAAGCAAAACATTTTTTTAGGAAAAAGAAGAAACTGGTGGTGACCGTGTAAAGCTTGCTGCCTTGGCTTCCAAATAGAAGCAAATCTTTGGCTTTGTCCAAAGCTTCCTTGAAAAAAATGAGAGCCTTAACAGTCTCTTCGGAGATTTTGACCTTGATCTCTTCTAAATCTTTGAACAAAGGGTTCAAGAGCCTCAATCTCCTACTGAGATCGTGACACTGCCTTCTAAAAACGCATATGAAGTCTGAGATATTGGGGATCTAGTCCAAAACGTTGATATGATTCCCAAGTAGCACAACTATTTGGCCCTCCAGACAGAGTAGGAGTAGCTTTGCTTGGTGCCATTTTTTGTTTTCTTAGTTCTAAAATACTAGATAGACTTGTAATTTAGGTTAAGCACTGTATTTTTTTAACACACGGGTGAACATAAATTTGGGGTTTTTAATTTGTCGTGGCTGTACACTTGGGCATTCATGTGTAGGGAAAATCAATTTTTTATTATTCTGTTTGACACGTCAGATTTTTCCATTTAAAGGATAAAGACATGGACCAAATTGACATGACACTAAAATGTTAGGGACCAAGTTAACACAATTAAAAGATTATGGACTAAATTAACATTTGGTGTAAAAAATAGGGACTAATTATGTAGTTTATCCATCATTTTATTTGACAAATTAATCATTTGAAAATTTTAAAAAGATAACAAGTAAAAAAATATTGTTTCCATTCCTAAAACTTACCAAAAATTTATTTTCCATTCCTAAATTTTAAAAATTATTATTATTATTTCTAAACTTTCCTTAAAAAAGATTTGGTCTACCTTAAAAATAAAAAAGAGTAATGTTACAGCATTAATATCACTCTTTTATTTATTAATAATTACTCACCACATCAGCAGCTTGTAAAATTTTTTAAGAAAAAATGCCCATATACCCCTTAAACTTCAGATTAGTGGCCAAAACACCCCTTGAACTTTTTTATTGGCCAATTTACTTCTTAAACTATACACACCTGCCAAATTAATTTTACAGATAATTACTCACCACATTAGCAGTTTGTAAAAATTTTTGAGAAAAAAAATGCCCATATACCCTTTAAACTTTGGAATAATGGCCAAAACACCTCTTAAACTTTTTTATTGGCCAATTTACTTCCTTTTTTTTTTTTTTTTTTTTTAGAGTAGAAATGATAGTTGTGGGGACAGGGTTTTGATAACCCAGGCCCACTTCATACTCGGCCCAAGGCTCACGTCGAGGAGGAAGAAATGTCCGAGGACGAATCGAGGAAGATTCAGTTACCAATAAGCACTGCTGAGGACAATCTTGTCCTCGGCCCGCCGAGACCATGAAGAGGAAGAACAAAGCACAATCAGAGGTGGCCTTTCAGAGAGTCTCCAAAGAAAAGACAAGTACAATGGGTCAGTCACGGAAGCACGGTGGATGAGTCATTCCAGGAGGAACTGTCACCTCCACATTAAATGCCCACATCTAATGTTTTGGCCGCATTAATGGAGAAGTAGCCCCTGAGCAGTGCTGCCGTAGTTGCTGCAACCCACAGAGAGAAGGGGAAGGTGACTGATGAGACAAGTACTCAAGTGGTGACCTGCATGACCAACAAATGGAGGGCCAAGATTAACTAAAGAGGGGATCTATTATGTAAGAAGTCCCCCAGAAAGGGGGACGGGATTTTTAGAAACAGAAAATATTGTAGTACTTGTATCAACCCTGTAACCAAGCATTGCAGAAGAAATAATAACTCCCAGCTCCTAAGAAAAGGGTTGAGGAGCCATATCTTACTCTTGAGCTTATGTTCTTGTCGTCCAACCCATTCCCTACCATATTTAGTTGTTGCAACCCTTATTAGGGCCTAGCTCTTAAACCCATACTCTACAAATTCATTGTATCGGGCTAACTGGGCTTGAGTCCACTCACCCTATTGAGGTAGTGCTCGAACCTGGTCCCTACAATAATCTTTATTAATTAATAAACAAAAAATACAATGGGGAAGAGAAAGAGGGACATATGACCCCCAATTTTCTCTTTTGCATCACTAGCATACGCTAGCGTAACACGATTACATCATCAATAAAAAAAAAAAATAAAACAAAAGAAAGAACGAGATAACAAATTCAAAATCCAACTACTAAAAGAAAAGCTAATCATCACTTGGATGTCCAGAAACCTGAAAAACTACCAAACAACACCTTCTTGATATACCTGAACAGCAAAATGATGAGTTTTTCTTTTCTTTTCTTTTCTTTTTTTCCTTCTTTTTCTTCTTCTTTTTTGTTTTTTGTTTTTGTTTTTTTTTTTTTTTTGTTTTTGTTTTTGTTTTTTGTTTTTTAATATTTAACCATCTAAGGAGTGTCTTCATGCCTAACTAGACATGGCAAAACGGGCAGGTCGGGTTGGGTTCGAGTTGGGTCAATCGTGTTGCAGGTCAAAACAAGTCACGAGTCAAAACGGGTCATTTTTAAATGGGTCAAACGTGTTGCGGGTCAAACAGGTCGCAGGTCAAGTCGGGTGGCGGGACAGGTCGAGCTGACCATATTTTTCAAACAAAATTTTTTTTTTTTTTTAAATAGATGCTATTTGTCAATTGTTTCGAGTTCCTTAATTGTGATTAGATTCTCATTGGTGATACTGTTACCACTTATCAATTACCACTAAATACTTGATACCTAAATTTGGCGCAACTCTTGTTCTAACTTTCTAGAAACTAATCTTGGTATAATTTTTTATCTTTTTAAAGTAGGAAGAGAAAATGAAGGTGGCAAGTAAAGAATGACAAACTATAATGGAGTACATAACATATTAAGTGAAGAAGAATAAGTAAATATCTTATAAGAATTACATCTCAATCTCAATCTACTCAACGTTGGTAGATGTGGCAAAACGGGCGGGTCGAGTTGGGTTTGGGTCGGGTCAATCGGGTCACGGGTCAAAATGGGTCACTGGTCAAAACGGGTCAAACGGGTTGCGGGTCAAACGGGTTGGGTCAGAAAATTCTGACTCGTTTTGCCATGTCTATGCCCAGCATGGTTGCCTTGCAACCTCCATCAATCCCATGGTTGACACAACACCTGGCTCATTCTCCACAATTTTTTGTTTCTTTTCTCCCTTAATATTCGTACCTTCCCTATTTAAATTTCCTGTTTGCTTCCTTTTGAACCCAAGTTCCACATCAACCATGGAAGATTTATTAAGAATTTGAGGTTTTGTGGTAAGCCTCTTCCAATTCTTCATTGTTGTCCGGCTTTCCTTCACAGACTCAGCTTCTTTTGGGCTAGGCAGAGATTGACTCCCACTTTTTTCTTGATTACCACTTCTTTTGGGCCGACCCTTACTAGTATTCCTATTTCCATGTACGTTACCACATCCAACCATAAAACCTATTTCTAATCCCTCAAAACCCGATTTTTTCTCAACTTGTTTCCCCATTAAACCACGATTGAGAATAACAGTGTCCTCACCCATGACTACCACCTCAATCAAGTCCGATGAAGTCGCACTAGAATCTGGCACGTAGACAGTTGGAATCGCTTTTGAATTTGAAAAATCTAAATCGGTTATGATGGCATGATTAATCTCCACAATCACCTCCTCCAAAATAGGAACGTGATTCTTCACAAGCATGACTAAATCCTTCTCGACTGTACCACCACCATCTGACGGAGCACCAGCGACGATACCACCTTTAGGTAGGCTGCCCGACTGCATTGAAGACCTCCGGCCACATCCACTTCCAATTTTTGGAACACCCTATTCATTAACCCTCCATTGTGGAGAAACCCGATCACCCTGATCATCTTGAGCATCACCGCTCTGCCGTCCCAGGCTACATCTTGCATTGTTTGCATTCCCATGATTTCTATGATACCTCGCCTTCAACCACTCCCCATAAGGAAGACACCCCTGTGTTTCGATCTCTTGGAACAGAGCACTCCTTTGCCATGACCAATCCGACCACATTGATAGCAAAGCCCAGTTAAACGTTCATACTTGAAACCAATGCAAACCTTATCTCCTTCAGGACTGACGACAACTCCTCCTCAGCGTAATGGTTTATCCGACGGCAACTCCACCCTTACTCTGATGAAGCGAGCTTGGTCAGAAGAAAATGCCTTCAAATCAACTTCCAGTACTTCTCCCAAACCACTGCCAATATCCCTGCCCACCTCTTCCAATAACAGATCAAAAGGTAAACCCCACACCTGTATCCACATCGGCATTGAAGAGAATCTAACCGAAGTTGCTATCATACCTCGCTCCCATCTTCGTAACGCCAAAGGATGATCCTCAAAACTCCACGAACCATTTGCTAGCACCCATTTCAACTGACTCTCCATTGTAAACTTGAATTGAAAAAGATCATCCCCCACATCAACAATGCGTAAATCCGAGCCCATCCTCCACACAGACCGTAGCATACTCTTGGCTGCACGCTGGTTGAAAGCTCGTGTTGTGAGAAACCTCCCCAACAAACTGAGGGAACATTCTTCTAGCATCCTTTCCCTCTGTGAAACCCCAACAATAATGACTTCTCCCTCATCCTCAGTCAAAGTTATACTTTGCAACTTGTCTATAAAATCCGAATCCATAGTGTGAATAGGGAACTCCAAATAGACCTCACTGAAACTAAGTTAGGCACTCCTAAGGCTGAAACGGCTTGAATGACCACAACTCTTTCACCCTTAGACAAGCCAAGGAAAAAAGAGAAAAAGAGCTCACTGAAGTGAGAAGAAAAGCTCCTACCAAGAATAGAGCATTGTGAGCTCTGTTTGAGAAGAGAAGAAACATAGTATGTTGCCAATTTACTTCTTAAACTATACACACCTACCTAATCAATTATGAGGTTAGTTCCACGTTAAAACACTAACGGAATAGCACGTGAAGTTTAAAAACTAATTAATTCACACGATGGAAAGAAGAGAGAGGAAAGACCTAGGTCTGACCGACAAAGAAGAGAGAGAAGAGGCGGTAGAACTAGAGCCATCACGGAGCGGCGTCGAGTTCTTCAGCCTGCGATTGTCTTGCCCCCCGTAGGTCGTATCTTCAAGCCCTGGTACGTGCAAGTTTCTATCGGGGTTGAGGTTTATTTACTCCAATATCCAAATAATCACAAATCCTTTCAAGCAATGAATAGGGTGAGTCTAGGTTTTTCATTATTTTTATCTTTGAAGATGAAATTTTAAGATGTTTTGGCCCATGGAATTTTTGGCTGTGTAAAATTCTTTCCACTTTCTTTGGGTTTTTTTTTTTTTTTTTTTTTTAGTTCCTTTGATACTCGTGGATTTTTGTGATGATTATGGTTAGATATTGATCAAATGATGTAGATTTAATGAATTTTGTGTTGGGTCTTTAGGATTCCATGGTCGATTGAGTTCTCAACTTAGGTTCATTATTTGTGCATTCCAATTGCTTGGTAAATTGTCCCAATAATTATGTGATATGTGCTTTCTGTTCAATCTGGTGGCGTTGTTGCTGGTAGATGCCGGAGTCTATGCTAATCCTATTTTCTGATCCAATTTGGCTTTAAATGACTTGGTTTTGTATTATTAGTCTTGCTGTTATGTAAGCTAGCAATATTTGTTTCAGGTGAGAAAGAAAAGGCATAAACATCAAACTCAACCTGTACCTTGTTTTAATGACCTTCATTTTAATTAAGTCTAGGATTATATCACATGGCAGAGCAGCTTGAGGCTCCATTAGCTTCACTGGGCTGAGGAAATATTCCAAAACATAGTTTATAGATTGAACATTTTATACACAAATTTAGATTTGTTATTATGAACAAGAATAGGCAAATAAAAACAGTTTAATTATTGGGCTCTCCCTTTTTTTTAGGATCAAAATGTTAGACCTGATGAAAACTTGAATGAAATCTAAATGCTTGCTAATGACTTCTCTCATTGTATTTCTAATGACTTTATGGCCTTCACATCTAGTTTTATCTAATTTCTTTTTTAATTTTCTCAAACAGATGTAAGGGATCAAAAATGTGTTACAAGTTGTAAGTTGCAACCTTGACATCCGATTGGAAATGTAAGACTTCAATATACTCTAAAATAATTGGACTTGCAAAGAAAGATGGAAAAGACCTGGGACTTGAGGAGAAATGCCAACCAATGTACTTAATATGATGGTTATATGTTCAAATGTTTGAATTGTACTAGGGTAAACATCAAACTGGAAGAAATGCCAATCAGAGCAAAGACAACAATTGTGCTTATGGTTTATATGTTCAAATGCACAAAGTGTACTCAAAATTGTATCTTGCTTAGTTAAGTGTTCAATGTCGATGTAACAATTATGTGATGATAATTAAGTGTTAAATGTATTATGAGAGGTGCAAGGATATGTAATAGTTTTCATATATGTAATGACTACTTGTTTGTAATATAATTATGTTTATATATATATATATATATATATATTGTAAGGTTGAATTTAATCAACCATCTTGTTGGCTTTATTCCGTGCCAAATTTACTTGTATTTGAACAATTAATAACCCTGTATTTAGGTGGGATTCATGTAAGGGTAGTGTGTGAGAGAGTGTGAAGAAATGTTCAAGTTTGTGCAAAGATGCAGGAACTCGCAACTGGAACTTGCAGATGGCTCGCGACTGGCAAGCTGCTAGGCGATGGTCACGTGCCAAGCATGTGGAGAAGTTGAAGCGTCATACCAGCTGTTGCACTACAGGACAAAAAGTCCAGACTGGCAATGCAGTTACCTCATGGCTTGAACTCGCGACTCAGTCAAGTCGTGAGGCCAAGCCGCCAACTAGCTCTGTTTTGGAAAAACTGACTCTTCGCATTTCAAACATACACCACTACATATAGACCCTTATACCCACGAAATGTAAAGAGCTTTCAGAGAGAATTTTGAAAGAGAAACCCTAAAGAAAAACAAGATTGATTCATCCACAATCTTTACCTAAAAGACTCTTCAAATTTCTCTACTCTCTTCCTCTCCATTGATACATCCTTGAGAGGTTCTTGGCCAAATCATTTTCTCACCATACCCATATCTGTCAGAAGGTTTATTTGGTACTTTGGGAAGCGGTTAGGAAGGGACCAATTCATATTGGTTGATGCTACGGGCTATAATGGAATCCGGTAAGCTAGAAAAGAAAAAAGTTCGGCACAACCTCGTTGGAGCAAGAAGCTTGGAGGGCTTAGATATATTGGGTAGATTAGGCTTGGAGGGTCTATTGCTGTTTATGTATCCCAACTACATTTTCTAGTGGATTATTGACCGCTTGGAGGGCGGTGGAGAGATTTTACGCCGAGGGTTTCAGTTTCCTCTTCGATAACACATCGAGTGTTGTCCTTGTGTTTGCATCTATTCCCTTTATCTTTGCCATTTAATTACTGTTGTGGTTGTGATTATTTATGGTTTAGATTGTTTATCAATTTTGTTTTAGCTTATATTCATATTCCGCACATTTATTGTTTGACATTAAGCTTGAATTGATATTTTTGTAATTGGGGTCTAAACGTTTAAGGGTGTTTTACACGCTATTTGAACATTCATGTATATATATATATATAAATAAAAATAAAAAACTCAAATTTGCATATGAATTGAAGGATATGCAATGCGGACCTTGTTTGTGATCATTTGTCCACAAACTATTTCTTTTTTCTTTTTTTGAGAAGCTTTTTACTGTGTACAATTTTTTTTTTCTCATTGATGTTAACAAAACACAAATTTACAAAAATAAATTACACATAGGCGCACATGTTTCTTTAATGATAAAACGAGAATTATAATTTGTATAAATTGAACATAGGTGCAGAATTTTTTTTTTTATTAATAACAAAATGAGGATCATAATCTGCTCATGAATACATCTCACACAAATCACTAGTACATCATTGCCAAACTAATTGGCATATGAACAATCATTAGAGCACTTAGCCAAATTTAAAAAACATGATTCTAAACTAAAAAAATTGCTTGATGTTGTGGACCACCCATTCTCTCCACTTGCAACACTTCTTTGAGTTGAGGATCTCTTGCACCATCAATTTTTGTGGCCGGAGCTTGCAATACTTGATCTCCTCTCTTGAGGAGATGATAATGCAACACTTGCAAATGATCCTTCCTGACCTAATGCATTACTTGTACAGGACATCTACAAGAAAGCAATTACACATAACACAAATCAATGAATCATTTCTAATATTTTTGAAAGAAATAATCAAGAAAACAAAAATGTAAAACATCAATAAATCATATAGCAAGCTTAGTATTAGATGTACTAAATTATCCTATTGTGCATTTAAATTATAGCTAAAACCTCTAGTGCATTTCTGCCAAACCTGAAAAGTTTTACATAACCAAATAAGATTGTTTAATCAAATCTCAATTGATCATTAGTCGAAGGCGTAAAAAATACTAGGGTTAACTTCATAGTCTCTACTCACATATCTTCATTCCACCTTACATAACTAATGTTTTATTGAGTGTGTGCGCATATATATGGGAAGCCAGTATGCTGGTGTATTAAGTGGTTTTCACAGTTTTAACATGCTATTCCTTTAGCCATACACATAGGCAAGGTTCTTCATTTGGACAAATTAAGTCTTTTGGTAACATTTTATCAGAAATTTCACTTGACAAGGTTCTTCTACTGCCTATTACCACTTTCCATCTAGAAATTTTTGTGTATAATTCATCCAAATGGCACAAAAGAGTATGTTTACAAGAATTGTTTTGGTTATTCAGATATTTTACTGATGAACAAACATATTACATCTAGCAGAGTAAAGCTACTTTGAAACTCACAGTCCTTCAAGGACAACCTAACAAAGATTGCTAGCTTACATAACAACAAGACTAATAATACAAAACAAAGTCATTTAAAGCCAAACTGGATCAGAGACAAGGATTAGCATAGACTCCGGCATCTACCAGCAACAACCCCACCAGATTGAACAGAAAGCACATATCACATAATTTATCAAACAATTGGAATGCACAAATAATGAACCTAAGTTGAGAACTCAATCGACCATGGAATCCTAAAGACCCAACACAAAATTCATTAAATCTGCATCATTTGATCAATATCTAACCATAATCATCACAAAAATCCACGAGTATCAAAGAAACTAAAAAACAAACAAAAAAAAAAAAGTGGAAAGAATTTTACACAGCCAAAAATTCCATGGGCCAAAACATCTTAAAATTTCATCTTCAAAGATAAAAATAAAGAAAAAAGTGGACTCACCCTATTCATTGCTTGAAATGATTTGTGATTATTTGGATCTTAGAGTAAATAAACCCCAACCTCGACAGAAACTTGCACATACCAGGGCTTGAAGATACGGCCTACAAACGGCGAGACAACCGTCGGATGAAGAACTCGGCACCGTTTTACGGTGGCTCTGGTTCTACTGCCTCTTTCTCTCTCCTCTTTGCCGGTCAGACCTTGGTCTCTCCTCCCTCTTTTCTTTCTTTTGTGTAAATTAGTTAATTTTTAAACTTCACGTGATTGTCACGTGCTATTCCGTTAGTTTTTTAACGTGAAGCTAACTGAAGTATTAATTTGT
The DNA here is from genome assembly GCA_019022515.1 of Quercus aquifolioides. Lineage (NCBI taxonomy): Eukaryota > Viridiplantae > Streptophyta > Magnoliopsida > Fagales > Fagaceae > Quercus > Quercus aquifolioides. The sequence goes on from CM032331.1 coordinate 19,650,407, forward strand.
CAAGTGTGTATAGTTTGGAGAGTAAATTAGCCCATAAAAAAGTTTAGGGGGTGTCTTGACCACTAGTCCAAAGTTTAGGGAATTGTATGAGTATTTTTTCTAATTTTTTTGTAAAATAGTTTGTATTTCTAACATTATTCAATAAATAAATAAAGTTCAGTCTTCTATTGATAGTTGAATTTGGTCCGAGTAGATGATAACTATATATATATATATATATATATATATATATTCCAAATCTTTTATTTAACAACAAAAAACTTTACAAATTAAGTCAACAATAACCGACAATATGCAAAGTTATCTTTTTTTTTGGAAACCTATGTAAAGATATCTATCCACATAGAAAATAATTGGCCTGAATTAGGCATATATGATCATATCAAATTAATTTTTTTTTACTTAATTTTTTTTTTTTTGAGAATCAATTTTTTACTTAAATTTGAATGGTTAAAAATAGTAAATATATGGGAAAATGACAAACTGTAACATATAGACGCCATAGTCTTTTGTACGTTACACTTTCAAATATTTTGTCCAAAAACCTTCTAAACAAAAATCTTTTCTCAAGGAAGCAAATATATACATTGCACTTTCATCTTATCCATTATAATCACTATTTCAAGAGAAAACTAAAAGCTTGAAATTGTGTGAAAACACAAGATCTGTTTAGACCCCCAATTAAAAAATTACGGCTAAATTGCTTTTACTCTAACTTATCTAAGTACGGAACAAGAGCAACAAGAGCTGTTTAGACCCCCAATTAAAAAGTTACGGCTAGATTGTTTTTACTCTAAATTATCTAAGTGTGGAACAAGAGCACAATAAATCGATAACTACTCTAGTGCATAAACATGAATAACAAACAATAAAAGTAAAGTACAGGAGTAAGGGAAGAGAGATGCAACCACAAGATAACACCGAGACGTGTTATCGAAGAGGAATCTGAAGAACTCGGCGAAAAACCTCTCCATCGCTCTCGAAGTGATAAATTGATCCACTAGACAATAAATTTGGATACAAGAATAGCAAGAGATTCTCCAAACCTAATCTACCCAATGTACCTAAACCCTCAAAACTCCTACTCCAACAAGGCTTCTCAGAACCATGTCTTGTCTAACTTTCCGGATCCCGCAATACGCCCGATTTCATCTGCCAAGCCTCACCAGCTTCTTTTGGCAAATCCCCAAAACTTCCCAAGCTCCAAAACACTCTTTACACTTGAAAATGTGTGGGTTGTGTTTGGATACAAATTTTCTCTCAACGTATGACAATGGAAAAGGGAAGGAGAAGAGGGTACAATGATTTCTTATTAAAGATGAGTAGCTTTCTCTCTAAAAGATAGGTATGTGTGTTGTATAAAACCTATCTAAGGTTTTTCTCTTTAAATGACATCCTTTACATTTGTAGGTAATGAGGGTATATATAGTATGAGTGAAGGGTAAGAAAGTCACACTTAAAAATCCTTCAGGCAGAATGTTTTGCGACTACCTCGTAGGAAGGCCTTACCTGCGAGACACTCGCAAAACTGACAGCCTGGCACGACTCTTCAGCTTCTAGTCATGTGCTTCTCACGTGACTACTTCTTGGGTTAGCTTCTCGTGAGCTTATCGCGAAATCTACTTGATCTTCATTTAAGCTTAAGTCTTCACCAACTTAATACTAAACCCAATACAATAAAATTCCACAAAAATACAACGAAACAAATTTATATAATTACAACACTTTTTGTCATGAAATAAGCTAATACTAATGTTATGATAAAAATCATAATTTAACAAGAATATTTTGCAGTGTCCAATTATATTAAACACATTATGATGTAACACGTTTAGTTTTACCCATGTGTTATCAAGCCAAACTAATTCACATATATCCGGAGTCATAAATTTTTTCAGGGGCCAAACTAAATATATAATAAAAAAATTAAATCCAAAGAAACACACATAATATTTATTTATTGCTTATACATGAAATTTTTTATTTTTTATTTTTTATTTAACATATGATATTTTCTTACATAAACAAAAATATTAACATTAAATAAGTCTTTGCATCTTTGCAAAAAAAAAAAAAGATAATTCTTGACATATCTAAAAATATACAAATTAATTTAATAGCAATAAAATATAATTAAATTACATGTGGCATACATTAAATACACTTTAATTTTATGAGTTGTGTATTTAAAGAGAATAAATTGCATTAGTCAACTATATAAATGTATTACAAGTTTTTAGTAAAAATTGGAAGGTGTCATAATTGAAATTTATGAGGATTTTTGAAAAGTTAAGGGGAATGGCCTCTTAGCCCCCCTGGATAGACCATAATTTATTTCCTTATATTCATGCAACTTCGCTATATAACTGTATAGTCATTTACCATATTGCACCATATCTCACACTCACATCTCTTTCATTGGCTACTTTCAACGAGCTATCATGAAAACTCTCTCTGTCTTCTTCCTTTTTTCGCTTGTTCTCTTCGTCGCTATTGGTACGTACTTCATTCCTCTTACTTCACACTCTTCAGCCTTTTTTTTTTTTTTTTTTTTTTTTTTTTTTTTGGGACTGCATCTTTGTTAGTTTACATACGAAGGAGAACTTAAAAATCAAATCATTTTTTTGTTCTTCAAAAACTGCGATCATTGAAAGCCATGGCAATACTGGAAATGGAAGCCATGGCTGTTCTGGAGATCAAACATATAAGGAAGAAGAAGAACAAACGGCTATGTCATGTATAAACGATACCGTTTCTGATTAAAAGAAAACGGTGCCGTTTTAAGGTTGCAGCTATTTTATCACTTAAGAGAACGGTGTCGTTTCAGTGCAGAGTGTAAGGTTATTAAGTGGTTAGTCAGTTAGCAGTTGGTTAGAATTAGGAATGCACGTGTGTAAGTTTGTTACAACACGTGTGAGACGGTTACTGATATTTTTCTAATGCTTCTTCTCTTCCACTGTAATAGTATAAATATAGGATGGAGCTTCATTTGTAATTGTATTGGTTTTTGTATTCAATCAAATATAAGTGAAGAACTTTTTCTCCCTGTTTTTCTTTCCCTTCTCTGTTTTCTCGTTCTCAAAATTTCTGTGATAGAATCCATAGATTTGAGAAAAGTTTTCATGGTATCAAAGCATTGAATCCTTGTCAATGGCTTCTGCTCCTTCTGGTTCGTCCTCTTCAGCGTTTGCTTCAACTACTCTGCCTGCTATGGCTACTGCAAGTTTACCAGTAAATACTTCACTGTTGCTGTTATCAAACATGTCATCCATGATGACTGTGAAGCTCGATTATGGAAACTATATAGTATGGAAACATCAGATCGAGGTAATTCTTGATACCTATTCGATGATAGATGTTCTTGATGATTCAATCACTGTTCCAGATAGGTTTCTTAAAGATTCATCTGGAAATTATACTGTTGAGGTTAATCCAGCTTTCATAGCTTGGAAGAATCGTGAATAAGCAATGTTCACCTTCTTGAATTCCACTCTCTCTCCTGCAATTCTTGCTATTACAGTGGGGCAGAAATCTGCTAGAGGAGTGTGGAAGGTGTTGGAGAAAAGATTCGCATCTGTCTTAAGGTCTCATGTGATGAGTCTAAGAAATGAGTTGAATGTAATTAAGAAAGGTGTTGATTCCATTGATGTATTTTTTCAGAAAATTAAGTAAGCCAGAGATAGATTGGCTGTTGTTTATGTGTTTGTGGATGATGAAGAACTTCTGCACATCATTCTTGATGGACTTCCTTCTGAATATGATTCTTTTGGTTCAGCAATTAGAACTAGAAGTGATGTATTGTCAGTTGAGGAGTTGAATGTTTTGCTCAATGCTGAAGAGAGAGTAATTAAAAAGAGATCTAATACAACTGATTCAGCTTCTATGGCTATGGCTGCAAAGTTTCATTCTCAAGGTTTTCAACAAGGAAGAGGAGGTAGGAATAACAATCAGAGAGGAAGAGGTCGAGGTAATAGTCACAATTCTGGAGGTTCTCACTACGATGGTGGTGGTTACTCCAATTCTAATCAGTTTCAGAATTTCAACTCATGCAATTTCAATCCAGGAAATTCAGGATTTTCTCCTCAATTTCAGAATTTTAATCAAACTAAGCAATCATCAAACCAGAATTCAGGTCCATCAAACAGACCTATCTGTCAGATCTATGGCAAGAATGGTCACTCAACCCTGGATTGTTACCATAGAATGGATTTCACATATCAAGGGAGACATCCACCTGCAAAACTTGCTTCTATTGTGGCTAATGCTGCTCAAGTTCAAGCTTCCAATGCCTGGCTCACTGACACAGGGTGCTCAGACCATGTGACTCCCAACCTGTCACAACTTTCTCTTATGCAGCAACCAATTCAAGGATCAGAGACAGTTACAGTTGGCAATGGTCAAGAACTGCCAGTCACTTATATTGGCAATGGTGAGCTTCGAACCTTATCTCATAACTTTAGGCTTAATAACATTTTAAGAGTGCCTGACCTTGCCTCAAACCTTCTGTCTGTTCATAAACTTTGCCTTCAAAATAATGCTTTTTGTTATTTTGATGCACATAAGTTCTTAATTCAAGGTTTACCCACGGGGAAGATCCTCTATGCAGGATTGAGTAAAGATGGAGTTTACCCTATTCCATCTAATCCTAATCTGTCCTCTACTCCAACTTCTTGCTTCAATTCTGTTCAGCATCCTGCTTTTGTCACTATCAAACCACATCACATCCTACTATGGCATCACAGACTTGGACATCCAAGCTCTAAGATTTTACTTTCTGCTTTAAAACCTGTATTTGCTTCTATTTCCTTATCTCAGATTGATGAAGTTTGTTCATCTTGTGAATACTGTATAAGTGCTAAAATGCACAAGTTTCATTTGAATAAAACACCTCTTGTTTCTACCTCACTTCTTGAACTTGTACACAGTGATGTTTGGGGTCCTTCTCCCCTCACTTCTTTACTTGGTTTCAATTACTATGTGATTTTTGTTGATGATTACTCCCGTTTTACCTGGTTATTCCTTCTTAAACATAAAAGTGAGGTCCTATCTGTTTTCAAACACTTTAAATCCATAGTTGAAAATCAGTTCAGTTCTAAGCTTAAGGTTCTAAGAACTGATAATGGTTCTGAGTATATTAACCATGAGTTTAAGTCCTTTTGTTCCACTTCTGGCATTCTCCACCAGTCTTCCTACCCACATACTCCTGAGCAAAATGGTGTTTCAGAGAGAAAGCATAGACATATAGTTGAAACTGATCTTACTCTTCTATACCAATCTCATCTTCCTCTCAATTATTGGTCCTATGCATTCTCTGCTGCAACTTACCTTATCAATAGAATGCCTTCTTCAGTGTTAGCATTTCATTCACCCTGGGAGAAGGTTTATTCCAAATCACCATCTATTCATGCTCTTAAAACTTTTGGCTGTGCATGATACCCATACCTTAGACCCTTTAACCAAAATAAGTTACAGCCCAGATCTAAGCCTTGTGTGTTTCTAGGCTATCCTCCACTCTCTAAGGGTTATATATGTCTTGATCCAACTTCTAATAAAATCTACATTGCCTGTCATGTTGTGTTTAATGAGTCCCTCTTCCCTTTTGCTCATGATTCCAATCTCACTGATCCTCATAATCCTTTCTCATCATCTCTCTCTAATTGGTTTTCTCCACCTTCCCACCTCCTTGATAAGTCTGTTCTTATTTCCACTCCTGAGTCTGCTACTGTCTCCACATTTCCTGATCTAACATCTTCACTTCTTCCTTCTTTTCTTGCTCCAGAAATTCCTATTCCTGTTGTTCCTTCCCCTTTGGCTGTCCCTTCATTTGTTTCTATTCCTGTTAATTCATCATCTTCCTCCCAAAACATTTCTAGTGTGCCTAATTCCACTGCCATTGTTCCTACCTCCACTAATTCTCACCCAATGCTTACAAGGTCAAAGCATGGCATCTATAAGCCTAGAGTTATACAGGTACAGCCTGACTACACTATCACAAAACTCCCTTCTTTCACTGTTGCCTCTAAACACCCTCAGTGGGTAGCTGCTATGGATGCTGAGTTTGAGTCTTTACAGAAGCAGCATACATGGTCACTGGTTCCTCTTCCTCCTCACAAAAATGTGGTCACTTGCAAGTGGATTTATAAGTTGAAAAGGCACAGTGATGGCTCTATAGCAAGATATAAAGCCAGGTTAGTTGCAAAGGGGTATTTTCAACAATATGGTATGGATTATGATGAGACTTTTAGCCCTGTGGTGAAGCCTGCTACTGTTAGGATTCTTCTTGCTTTGGCTGTGCAATTTGGCTGGGAATTGAGGCTGTTAGATGTCAACAACGCATTTTTGCATGGGGTTCTCAAAGAAGAAGTTTATTTAGCTCAGCCTCAAGGCTATGTTAATCCTGCCTTTCCTAAGCATGTTTGTCTACTTTACAAGGCTCTTTATGGTCTCAAACAAGCCCCTCGTGCCTGGTTTGAAAGATTTACCTCTCAATTGTTGCATATTGGCTTCTGTGCTTCTACTGCAGATAGTAATCTCTTCATTCTAAGGCATGACTCTTCCATTGTTTTTCTGTTGCTATATGTGGATGATATAATTATCACTAGCAACAAATCTAGCTTTGTCTCTTCTGTGATCAATCTATTGGGGGCTGACTTTGATCTCAAAGATCTTGGCTTACTTCATTACTTTCTTGGCCTGCAAATTGATTACACCTCTTCTGGGTTGTTTGTTCATCAGGCCAAATATGCCTCTGATCTCATTAAGAAGTTTAGCATGACTGATTGTAAGCCATGTAAAACTCCTTCATCTCCTAATTCTCATCTTCTTCCTAATGATGGTCCATTATTATCTGACCCTACTTCCTATAGAAGTTTAGTTGGTGCCTTACAGTATCTCACCTTTATGAGACCAGACCTCTCATTTGCTGTTCAACAAGCTTGTCAACATATGAGTACTCCAACTCAGACTCATCTTCAAGCAGCCAAACGTATTCTTCGATACATTCAAGGCACATTACATTTTGGAATTGCCTTCACTCCTGGTCCCATTTCTTTATCTGCTTATAGTGACTCTGATTGGGCTGGAGACCCTGTGGATAGGCGCTCCATTACTGGCATGGTGCTTTTCTTTGGCAATTCTCCCATTTCCTGGTCTGCCAAGAAGCAAGGCACTGTTTCTCGTTCATCCACTGAGGCTGAATACCGTGCCTTGGCTTCCACTACAGCTGAGTTGTATTGGATCAGGATGCTTCTTCGTGATTTTGGTCTCTTTCTTTCTCATCCTCCTCTTATCTGGTGTAATAATGTTAGTGCTCTTGCTATTGCCACTAATCCTGTGTTTCATGCTCGTACCAAACACATCGAGGTTGACTACCATTTTGTTCGTGAGAAAGTCCTCAGGCGTGATGTGATGCTTAAGTTCATCTCCACCCATGACCAGTTAGCTGATCTGTTTACTAAAGGACTCCCTTCTCCATGGTTTAATTGGCTTACCTCCAAACTTATGTGGAAATTCCCCATTTGTTTGAGGGGGGATGAAAGCCATGGCAATACTGGAAATGGAAGCCATGGCTGTTCTGGAGATCAAACATATAAGGAAGAAGAAGAACAAACGACTATGTCATGTATAAACAATACCGTTTCTAATTAAAAGAAAACGGTGCCGTTTTAAGGTTGCAGCTATTTTATCACTTAAGAGAACGGTGTCGTTTCAGTGCAGAGTGTAAGGTTATTAAGTGGTTAGTCAGTTAGCAGTTGGTTAGAATTAGGAATGCACGTGTGTAAGTTTGTTACAACACGTGTGAGACGGTTACTGATATTTTTCTGATGCTTCTTCTCTTCCACTGTAATAGTATAAATATAGGATGGAGCTTCATTTGTAATTGTATTGGTTTTTGTATTTAATCAAATATAATTGAAGAACTTTTTCTCTCTATTTTTCTTTCCCTTCTCTGTTTTCTCATTCTGAGATTCTCTGTGATAGAATCCATAGATTTGTGAAAAGTTTTCAATCATCATCTCTCTTTATACGTGCAGTTTCTCATTATTTTAAAAATCAAGAAAAATATATCATCTTATAATGGTTGAAATTTGAGAGTATATAGCTTTAATAAGTCGTTGCTTAATTTGATCCTCAAAAAAAAAAAAAAAAAAAAAAAGTCGTTGCTTAATTTTGACGGATAAACTAAATTAAACAAGGGAATATCTCTTCATTTACTCGAATACCTATGTCCTATATGTTCTCGTCCCGATCAATTCAAAATATTTGAAACATTAAAGTTTTCACAAAATGCATTATAATTCGATTTTATTTCTCTTTTTAGTCAAGAGGAGAGTAGGAGATCTTATAAAGAAAACTTGATGAATAAATTCATCAAGAATCGAAATTCCTACTAAAGCAACAAAAAAAGTTGCATTTAGCTTTTGACTCTCTCTCTCTCTCTCTCTCTCTCTCTCTCTCTCGTTGAAGTGTAAATGCCTAACAATCTATTCTCTGGAACATGATTACAGGCAACGAGCGGATGGTGGGGGAAGCTAAAACCTGTGAGACATTGATCAAACCGGAACCGCCTGGGATAGACTGCCTGCCTGCCGATATCTCGTTGAGCGGTCTGGGACGTACCAATAGCGACGAAGAGAATAAGCGAAAAAAGGAAGAAGACAGAGAGAGTTTTCATGATATCTCGTTGAAAGTTGCCAATGAAAGAGATGTGAGTGTGAGATATGGTGTAATAGGGTAAATGACTATACAGTTATATAGCGAAGTTGCATGAATATAAGGAAATAAATTATGGTCTATCCAGGGGGGCTAAGAGGCCATTCCCCTTAACTTTTCAAAAATCCTCATAAATTTCAATTATGACACCTTCCAATTTTTACTAAAAACTTCTAATACATTTATATAGTTGACTAATGCAATTTATTCTCTTTAAATACTCTTAATACACAACTCATAAATTTAAAGTGTACATAATGTATACCATAAGTAATTTAATTATATTTTATTGTTATTAAATTGATTTGTATATTTTTAGATATGTCAAGAATTATCTTTTTTCTTTTTTTGCAAAGATGCAAAGACTTATTTAATGTTAATATTTTTGTTTACGTAAGAAAAATAAAATATCATATGTCAAATAAAAAATACAAAATTTCATGTATATAAGCAATAAATAAATATTATGTATGTGCGTGTGTGTTTCTTTGGATTTAATTGTTTTTTTAATTATATATTTAGTTTGGCCCCTGAAAAAATTTATGACTCCAAATATAAGTGAATTAGTTTGGCTTGATAACACATGGGTAAAATTAAACGTGTTACGTCATAATGTGTTTAGTACAACTGGACACTGCAAAATGTTCTTGTTAAGTTATGATTTTTATCATAACATTAGTATTGGCTTATTCCATGACAAAAGGTATTGTAATTGCATAAATTTGTTTCCTCGTATTTTTGTGAGATTATTGTATTGGGTTTAGTATTAAGTTTGTGAAGACTCAAGCTGAATTGAAGATCAAGTGGATTTCGCGAGAAACTAACCCGCGAAGTAGTCACATGAGAAGCACATGACTGGAAGCTGAAGAGTCCTGCCAGGCTGTCAGTTTCGTGAGTGTCTCGCGAGTAAGGTCTTTCTGAGAGGTAGGAGCGAAACATTTTGCTTGGAGAATTTTAAATGTGACTTTCTTATCCTTCACCTATACTATATATACCCTCATTAACCACAAATGTAAAGGAGGCCATTCAGAGAGAAAAACCCTAGATAGGTTTTATACAACACACACACTCATCTTTTAGAGAGAGAGCTACTCATCTTTAGTGAGAAATCATTGTAGTCTTTTCTCTTTCCCTCTCCCATTGTCATATCTTGAGAGGAGATTTATACCCAAATATAACCCACACATTTTCAGAGTGTAGAGAGTGTTTTGGAGCTTGTGAAGTTTTGGGGATTTGCCAAAAGAAGCCGATAAGGCTTGGTAGATGCAATCGAGTGTATTGCAGGATCCGGAAAGCTAGACAAGACACGGTTCCGAGAAGCCTTGTTGGAGTAGGAGCTTGGAGGGCTTAGGTATATTGGGTAGATTAGGCTTAGAGGGTCTCTTACTGTTCGTGTATCCCAACTTATTGTCTAATGGATCGATTTACCGCATAGAGGGTGGTGGAAAGGTTTTTCACCAAGTTCTTCGGTTTCCTCTTCGATAACCCGTCTTAGTGTTATCTTGTGGTTGCATCTCTCTTCCCTTACTCTTGTACTTTACTTTTATTGTTTGTTATTCATGTTTATGCACTAGAGTAGTTATCGGTTTATTGCACTTCATTTGCTCTTATTCCGCACTTAGACAAGTTAGAGTAAAAGCAGTCTAGCCGTAACTTTTTAATTGAGGGTCTAAACAACTTTTTTGTTTTCACACAATTTCGAGCTTTCAAATGTTTATTTTTAGTTTTTGTTTAAATTTTCTAGGGTTATGTGGGAGGTCTAGGAGGCGGGAAGCTGAGGTGCACAGCTGAGGTGTCACTCACATGAAAGGCATGTAAGTTTTGGCTGAGTGGGCTTGACACGTAAGATTATTATATTATTATTTTAATAAGTAGGCTTGACAGGTGGAGTTCCATCAGACACGTAGGATTTTTTCGTTGGTTGGTTGACGGTAAGGACCATTTTAAGAACGATTTTCTTTTTTTAGGGATGACATTAGTAACAAAATCAATTTTGGGACCAAAATGAAAATTGACCCAAAATGTAAGAACCAAAAGTGCATTTTCGCCTAAATTGTTTCTCTAATGCAAAGCAACATTTTCCACTTGATTCTAAAGGGATAAAAAGATAAAAATTTACAATTTGAACGGTTTATTGTGGTACTATAGATAACTACAAATCTCCTATCAACAGTTGCACCAATATCCAAGGACAGACCTATATTTGTTAAATGACATAGAAAATATCTAATCTAATAATGTGAATTTTAAAACGATAATTCAATAAAAAGCTATTATGTGGTGTAATTAGCGTGAATTTTACAATTTTTTTCTTTTATTAAATTAACTTATACAAAAATTTGCAATAAATAATTAAGGAGAGAGAAAAATGCTTATTTATTACTTTCTCTTTTCTTATTTGTTGCCTTTCACTTTTATGAGTTTTTTTTTTTTTCCCCACTTTCATTATTACTTACTCCATCCCCAATTGTTGGCTTTGAAAATCCAACTTTTTAAGGGAATATCATTTATTATCTTGTCTCTTAATTAAAAAGATAGAAGTTTTCAAAATTACCCTTAAAAAAAGTTCTCAGAAAAAACTTATTGTTTAAAACGCTTGTGTTTGGTATTGACATAATAGGAAACTTAGTAAATTAATGGTTTTTAATTTGAAAAATATGACAAAATTTTAGGATATCCCAAAATAGGATATGACCAACAATTTGAGACAGAGAAAGTACAATTTTACAAGTACAAGCTAAACATGCAATAAATAAGGAGAGAAAAAAATGATATTAATTAGGTAAATTAGGTGGAAATTAATTGAGTATTTAATGATATCTTTTAAGCATTAAATATTTTGGAAATCTATTTTTAGACATATTTTGAATTGTGTTACTTCAACTCAAAACTAATTAGTGAAGAGAAAGACACACGCAAATCTTTTATGGCATTTGACATTGTGACATGCCAGTTTATTTTTAGAGTGGTTGTAGGAAGTCAAATTGTGCGCTTCCCCCCCCCCCCCCCCTCCTCCCCCCTCACAATGACACTCCTTCAACTCAAACCCTTGACCTTGGCTATGATACCATTTGTCGGATTGTGAGCTATGCAACTTCACCTCAAAAACTAATTGGTGATAAGATAGACGCACTCAAATATTTTATGGTATTTGAGTCGCAAGAGTTATGATATGCTACTAACCCTGCAACTCGAACATTTTCCCTCCTAGACTCTCAAGCACAAACAATTTCCCTTCTAGACTCTCAAGCGGACATGAGAAGTTGCCAATTAAGCTACAAAACTTTGATGCAAAAAATGCTTAATTTGAACATATCCCATATACTCATGCACAATTTTTTTTTTTTAAATAATTTTTTATACAACACACAAAATGTTTAACATATTAGTTTTTAAGGCCTCGTATATTTACACATCATTATTATATATTTCCTATTTGATTTTAAATCTATTTTATATTCAAATACTCCATTAAAACATAATCACATCATAGTTTAAAGAGAAATGCTATGTTCACAATATTCAATATTTTCACAACAAATCCTAAGTGGCAGGTTGTTATAGGTTGTTAGTAGTGTGGTAAAAAAACAATTTCAGTGGTAAGTTCAAATTAGAACCAATAACAACTAACCACTTATTATTTGTTGTGAAAATATTGTGAAAATGTTGTAAACGTAACACTTCTCTATTTTAAATGGTAGAATAAGTAGTTACATCTACAAATACAATGATAATAAATGTCCAATTAATAACTATCCCAATTATCTTTTTTTTTTTTTTTAATTTATAATACCATCACAATTATCAACTTTAATAGTTTGACAATATAAAGTTGTGATTTTCAATTATAGTTTGTTGGGTTTATATTTTGTGGGATTCAATGTAATGGGTTAAGTGTGGGAAATCAATGAAGAACTGTGAAGATAGATCAACTCGCGACTAGCTCGCGGGTGGAGCAACCCGCGAAATGCCACGTCAGGAGCACATGCTGGAAGCTAAAGAGTTTTGTGCTTGATAGCATCAAGTGAGTGGCTGGTGACTTGGTCAACTCTTACGCATTTAGTTAAGTAGATTAAAAGCAATTAATCCATTATTTTGAAATTGGGGGTCTAACAAGTTCTAATAGTTTTACTATTGAGCTTTCTATAAAGTTGTGATTTACAACTATGTTTTATGTTAGCTTTATTCCATGACAAAAATTGTTGTAATTGCATTAATTTATTTCCTTGTATTTTGTGGGATTTTACTGTATTTCGTTTGGTATTAAGTTGGTGAAGAATTAAGCATGCAATGAAGATTAGTGCAATTTCGCGACTAACTCGCAAGAAGCTCACGAGTAAAGGTTCCCGTGAAAATGCCATGTAAGAAGCACATGCCAGAAGCTAAAGAGTCAAGTGTCAAGCTGTATTTCGTGAGTACTTCGCGAGATAGGCAATCTCGCAAGGTATCTGTGAAACTCTTTGTCTGGACAATTTTAAGTGTTACTTTCTTGCCCTTCACCCATACTATATATACCCTCATTACCCAAAAAAGTAATAGGAGGCTATTCAGAGAGACAACCCTAGAGAGGTTTCTACAACACAACACACTCATCTTTTAGAGAGAGAGAGCTACTCATCCTTTAGTGAGAAATCATTGTAGTCTCTTCTCCTTCCCTCTCCCATTGTCATACATTGAGAGGAGATTTATACCCAAACACAATCCACACCTATTCAAAGTGTAAAAAGTGTTTTAGAGCTTGGGAAGTTTTGGGATTTGCCAAAAGAAGCCAGTGAGGCTTGGCGGATGCGATCGGGCGGTATCGCGGGTTCCGAAAAGCTAGTGAAGACAAGACTCCGAGAAATCCGTTGGTAGCAAGAGCTTGGAGGGCTCAAGTATATTGTGTAGACTAAGCTTGGAGGGTCTTTTGTTATTCGTGTACTCCAACTTATTCACTAGTGGATCGATTTTAACTTGGAGGGTTGCGGAGAGGTTTTGCATTGAGTTCTTCGGCTCTTCGATAACACGTCTTGGTGTTATCTTGTATTTGCATCTCTCTTCCCTACTCTTTAAGCTTTCATTTTATTGTTGATTGTGGATGAATTTGGCTTAGAGTAGTGTTATTGGTTCATTGCGCATATTTACTCTTATTCTGCACTTTGTTTAAGTTAGAGTAAAAGCAATCTAGCCGTAATTTTAATTGGGGGTTTAAACAAGCTCTTGTGTTTTAGCACAAATCCGAGCTTTCACTTTCAGACAAAATCTTTAAATGGTAAAATATATTACTATACAAAAAAAAAAAAAAAAAAATCATAATAAATGCTTATTAATAACTATTATAATTCTTAAATTTATTTTTTTATCTAAAAAAAATAGAGAGAATCATAATTTGTTCAAATTTCTTGTACATTGTACATGTTATTAAAACATATATAAAATCTAAGATGGGCTTTTAGTTGACCACATAATATTTGCAACGTAAAATTTTGAGGCTCACAAGTTTACACATCATGATTTTCATAAATATTTGATTTTTATTAATTAGATAGTTTCAAATTTCATATTTACACACACATGCAAAATTTTACATCATCAAGATGGGTCCACTAAGGGGAAGGTATAAGAATGAAGAAGGGGATCGGAACATCATTTGGGGGAGAGAAACACAAGAGAAAATTGAGAAACTAGAACACAATACTTGGGAAAAGTGATCTAGCTCGGGACACCCAAAGGGGCACCTTAGTTATCTAATATTCCCCTTGGATAGTCTAATTTCTAGCAAATAACCACCACACAACTGTTCCAAACCATCATTCACTAGCCAGACTTCTTTTGGGATCTCCTGTTGTAGGTTAAACCCCAAACAAAATATAAATTAATTGGGGGTTTAAGCACAACGAGCCCAAAGTCGTTGGAAAGAAACCACCACAATTGGTGCCATCTATGGGGTGGTTGGGCAAGAGATCTCCCCGGCTTGCCAGTTCCTGGTCACCTTCAGGAACTCCCCTTAGGAATTCTTGTTGGAATCAGGGAGGCACAAAATTACCCTTACTTGGCTTTGGCAAACTTTGAAGTAGTAGTTGTGGATAAGTTATTACAACAGTTATATACTTAGGTTATATCATGATGGGTGAGTTTTAAGCCGAACTAGTTATTTAGTCTGTCTACACACCTAACCACTTGGTAAAGGTTTGGTTGACACTAGTCAGGACTAAGCCTATATAATCAAAGTAGTTGCAAAAGGATGGGACTAAAGGGGAACCTAACACCCCACTCTATCATGACAATCAAAGGAAAGAAAATTGCCCCTAGTACCCTTTGGTCAGCTATAGCCTCTTACAGACAGTATTCAATGAATACATTGTGAGGAATATTGTACCTGGCCTTAAAGGCCAGAACAGCCTTAGGAGTGTTTACTTGCCTAGCAAACCTCATTACTATACTAGAGAAAATACAATGAAAGGGGTAAGGATACTTACAGAGGAATTGGTGGATGTTCTTGGGGTGAGTGGTTTTCTAAGCAAAAAAAGGAAAGGCAGCAGCTGTAGACACCTCATTTTGTGCCCTTTACGACATGAACCCCCATTCCCCAATGATAATAACACTAGGAGGTCTAGGGCTAATCTAGGGTCTAGCTATGAAAATATTTTAATTGAAAGATGCTTTTGAAGAGATAAAAATCCTTACAAAACCCTAACAGTACGTACGAAGCCTTGAGCCTGCGTACACAATCTTAACTCTTGCATACATGGCCACAAGCTTACGTACGTTGCTAGGGTTACATAAACCCTATAAGACAAGTATTTTACAAAATCTCGGCAAAGGCAATCCCACATTGCTTGGAATCGCGTCCGCCCCTTCTTTTTGGATACTATAAAAGGTCCCTTGACCCTTTTCCCAAGATATAGAGAATCTACTCCAAAAAAGTGATTCAAAGAGAAGCTTTTTACCTCAAAAAGCATCTTTACTAAAGTTTCTTGGCTAGGACTTATTTTAGTCCAAACCTTCTAGTTAAACTTACTAACCCTCTAGGTATTTTGTTTTGTAGATTGACTGAGGGGAACGGTCAAAATCAACCTCTAACAAGCTTCTTGTGTTAGGTATTTGTCCTTACTTTTATCTCTTTATTTGTTTGTTTTTATCCTTGTTTTATTGCTTTAAGATCTTTCTGTTGTTTAGGTTTGTTGTCTGTCTACTTAGGAAGCATGCTACGTTGTTTAGATTAGGCTTTGATTGGTGTATGCTTGCAGGTTTCTGGGTAGGTTTGCGTACAC
The DNA here is from genome assembly GCA_019022515.1 of Quercus aquifolioides. NCBI lineage: Eukaryota > Viridiplantae > Streptophyta > Magnoliopsida > Fagales > Fagaceae > Quercus > Quercus aquifolioides. Next base: position 19,666,372 of record CM032331.1, read on the forward strand.
AAGCTCATGCCTACATACGCAGCCTTATGTCCTTACATACGTAGGCGTTTGTATGTGTACGGAGGTTCGAGCCCAGAAACTTAGATTTGTTTTCTTCTATGTTTTGTTCAATTAAATGCATGTCTTATGTTCTATTTAATTCTTTTTCACATGTTTTAGGTCTTGGGACAATAGTATAACATGTTTTAATCCCTCTTGGCTAGAATTGTATGATTAGGGTTTATGAATGATAAATCATCATGAACATGAACTTGCATTGATGCATAGGTACTATGATGTAGTAAGGTAAGTAAGATAAGTCATGCATATTACATGGACATGCATTTTGGTTGGTTGGCATGAGTTGCTTGATGAACTTGGAATATTGTTTGGTTGATAATGCCATGCTATGTTTGAGGTATGCTTGATGATTATAGTTTGTTGATGCTACTACCTTGTAAAATTTTTGTTGCCCTTGAGTAATATTGAATGAATGCCATGATAGATGAATGTTAGGGTTTTTAGGACAATATGCCATGATTTTATGTTTAGATGCAAGCTAGTGTGTGTGAGTTTAGATTGCCTATTAGAAGACCCTTTGATGGTGTAGACACTCAATTTTACACCCATAATTTAATCAAGGAGAATGACTTGAATGACCATCCATGTACCCCAAAAATCATGATTGCATTACATGCATCAATTTGTTCTTGTATTACATGCATCAATTTGTCTTTGCATTACATGCATTAATTCATTCATTGCATATCATAAAAATGATCTTGAAATTCTAACGGTCATAATGGTTTGTCCAGTTTCCAAATCGGACCATCGGATCGAAAGATATCACATGATCAAGTTGCACGGTCAACATGCATTGTGTCTGGGTAGAGTCGACCACACATGATCAATTTAAATTAATTCTGATTGGCTAAGCAATTAAAATTAATAAATAATTTTGTGATTGGTTGATAATTAGCGTTTAAAATAGGGATGCATGCATAGGAATAAAAGGGATGATTGGATAACAATAAAATTGTGGATAATCTGAACTTTATCAAGATTTATTTTAGGGTATTATCTACAAGATAATTGTTCCAGAGAAAGCCTGAATTATCTATAAAAGAGATAAAAAAAAAATAAAAAATCATAGACTAAGGATGAAAACACGTCTAGGTGCAAGGACCGAATAAAAAAACCCTAGAAGGAGAGTCTAAAACGCACCCGAACACGGAAGAACATTCGGTGTCCAAGAGCCTATTCGGCACTTTTGGAGTGCCGAATGACACTTTAAAAGGGCCAAATTTCCCCCTTTTGGGCTTTGGCTTAACGCCCTTTAGGTGACAGTAAGGCATAAGCTTTTCGATCTTTTTGCAAAAGGATGAGTCCAAATTTGCGTTCTACACATCAGAGCTATTTTTTAGAGTCTTCTGGCCTCTATAAATAGAGGTTGGGTCTCATTATTCAGGACTTTTTTTCTACGCTCTGAGAGGCATACGTTTTGAGGCTCTCAAATTGCTGATATTTGCTGATCCTCTCTGAGATTTGCTGCTTAAATTAGGGTTTTTAGGTTTCAAAGATAACTGAATAAGTTTCTTTGAACCCTAAAACATCCTCTCAAGAACAAGGAGTGCTCATGCAAGAGGTTGTTTTCAATCACCCTATCCTTTTTTATACTTCTTGTTTATGACGATGCATGTTTTTCTTTATCCATGAATTATTAATCATTGTTTTGTTAAAGCATGATCTTGTTTTTTATACCATTGTTATGATCTTTTTCTTAATTCTAATAATCTGCATGTGAATAATTATTTCTCATGGATTTAGGGAAACCCAAAACTCATCGCGGGTACTTACCCCACACTCACCTTATAGCAATTGAGATTTAGTTGGATACTATTTAGCTCAAGCTTGACTGACTACTCTCATTTTCCATTCATGACAAAAAGGGGGAGAAAGTATGTGAAAATAACAAGATAGCATACAGTTAAGGGGAGAGCATATAGATAGGGGGAGGCACCATTTCTCTTATTTCAGATGCTTGACTCCCTAGTGGAGTTGCTAAAAAATTGGGGACATTTTGCGACAGGGGCCAAAAATGCAAGATTGGCCCAAATCTCCCATTGCGTTCTTTAGAAGTTTATTTGTGGATAATCAAGCCCAAAATTCCAAATGTATAATGAACAAAAGCTAATGGTGCTTTAAAAAGAGAGAAATCAAAATGTCATAACTGAAATACAATAAAATGAAGAAATAGTACACAACAAGTCCGAAACTTCAACCCATAGTCATCGAGAAGAGGAAATTGAGAGAGATTGTGAGGAAGAGAGGGAAGGTTCCACTATACCCATTTATCCACCCCTAAACTTTGGAATTGTGAGGATGTTAGTTGGCTAGTTTTTTCTTTGAAGTTTTAGCTTTGTGGGCAAAACATGATTCCTCTATTTTGAATCTAATTGTGGGCTTTTATATTGAGTTTTAGGTGCTCTTAGTGACTGGTTTAGGTCAATAGAAAAGGCTTTGGACCCCAAGGTGTTAAGCATTTAGTAATTTTCAGGTTTTCTTTTGTTTGGATAAACGAAAGGTTTACTTTTATCATCATTAAGGGAAAGGCTTGACTAAACCCCTATTGGCTCCCCATTTTCAATTGTTTTAGACCATTGGGAGGCTCAACTATGTGAAGGCTAGATACTGGAGTTGGTGAGTTGGCCAATGAAAGCCATTTATTTTTAAAGGCAAAAATGGGCCGGACAAAAATTTTGGGCCACAGTTAGCTAGAGAATAAAAGCTTTTTGAGGGTGAAAATTTTGGGTACAAAACCTCGTCCATGACTCTGAGGTGCTACTAGTGCCCCTTGCCCACTTGGTAGCATGCTTGGGCTAGGCTTATGCAAAAAGTCCAAAAGAAATCGACCCATACCTTCCAAACCACACTTCCTCAATCCCCCAATATGTTACATTGTTTTAAGCCATGCTTAAAATAATAAAATACATGAATTGGGCTTGTAAAAAATAATGTTGTGTGAAAATGGGTATCAATAATTGTTAAAATAACAGTATGTTGGAAATCACAAGTAGTAATGAGGGAACACATATTCTAAAAGAGGAATCCATTATATTTCTTGAGATATAAACATTCCCTTGGGATAATATAGTTAATCCTTCAATTAGGAGATATAATTGCATAAAGAAACAAAGAATGTCATAATTTCTAGAAAAATAAATATTTTATTTTGAGATAAAACTTACAATAAAATCATACAGTGGAAAACTATGTATATGTTCATTATAATACAGATTAAAATGAAAAAGAATATTTATATTATTGATATATAATTGACACTTCTAGATTTTTTCAATGGATATATTCAAGGTCGAATCCACCATTCTCTGATGTTATAGCTATTGATTTGTTTTAATAAATAAATAAATATATATATATATATATATATGGATACATACAACCTATTTGTTGAAATATCTATTCATTTTGGGGAAAAAATAATTAACTTCTACTATAATTATCAAAATCTAGAGCCTTTTGGAGGTTTTTTCTTAAACTAAAACTTTTCATTTTAAGAAATAAGGTTATGGCCTTAGAAGTTGCATTTTTCTTTTTATAAAGGAAAATATCCCAAAAAAGGAAAAAAAAAAAGAAAAAGAAAAAAACAAACAACAACAACTAAAAACCAATAGCTATCAAATTTTAGTAATATTTAATCAAAATATTCATTCGAGTTGTGTATACAATACCAAATATATTTGATTTTTGATTGATGTCATAATATTTTCCCACAAAAACTTTTATGCACAATTACTTGTCACATCTTTCTTTTACAAATAGTGGAATAGATAGTGTTGTATAAAACAAATTACATTTCTAAGAGATATCTATTATTATATTAATAACTATGTTAATATATTGTTAAATTTCACACTTTGACACCACCTCACACCCTAAGCATGATGGTCATTTCACAAGTATAAGTGTCTATTGGGTGTGGAGGATAAAGGCCGGGGTTCAAGTCTTTAAGAAGGAGTTTCACACACATACACTTAGATTATGCTAAAGTAGAATTCTATCTCACATTAAAAAATAAAAAAAAGTCTTTGAAAAAAATATAAAATATATTATGATACAAATAAAATTATAATAAATGACGATTAAAAACTAATATAATAATTTAATTTCATAGTTATAAAATAAGTAAAAGAGAGCTAATCGTTTTTTGAAGTTTACTTGATTTCTTAATATTATACAACAAAAACTTTTCTCGTCTTTCAATTTTGCACTTGTTACAAGCCTTGCTAATTAGTTTTCATTTATTTAGCAGAGTGTGGGCACAAGCGCAAGCGATGACATTTTCTGGGTCCCACACCCCCAAACAAAAAAAAAAAAATGGTGGGATTATGCCTTGGCCTAGGGTGGATCATGGTGGAGGTTGTAAATGGAGTCATCACCTAGATTAGGTCTAGAAACCATAAATATAACACCCTTGTAGAATGACTGATCTTTACCAAAGCATGTGTCCGGAGTTTAGGTATAGGGATTGGAAAGTGTTAGGTACCCAACCTCACCCAACCCGTGGGTTAACCTCCATTCATTGTGTTCCAAGTCTTAATCTCATTAAAGGGTCTTTTAACATGTTATTCTAAACTCACACACACTATAACAGGCATCTAAAGCAATCAACATGGCATATCATTCCCAAGCCTAATTTTCATCTATCATGGTGTTAAACAACAAAACAAAAAGGGCAACAGCATCATAAGGCAGATTCAAACAAGCATGTTCAAGCATTCAAGCATCAAACCAGAAACTCATGGTATTCAACTAAAAATATTAAACAACTCATGCTCAAACACTCAAATGCATGTTCATGTGGTTTATGCATAACTTACCTCACAGCATCACAGCACCTATGCATCAATGCATGTTCATATTCAATTGCATGTTCATGGTATTCAACCAACAAAAACCCTAATAAAAAATCTAAACAAAGAACAAAACAAAACATGTTAAAGCATTGAACCAGGACTCAAAAACATGAAAACAAGCTAAACAGAAACTAAACATGTGAAAGAAAACAAGTTCAAACCGAGAAGAAGTGAATCTGGGTTTTTGGGCCTAAGTGTATGTGCGCTTACATAGGGTATTCCTACGCATCCAAGTTATATGCGTACAAATGCATGAAGTATGCGCATGCATACATGCCCAGAAACTCAAACCTAGTAATCAAAATAGAAAACTAAGTAAAAACAAGAAATCTAGTAGCCTATCATGCTTCAAATACAAACACAACACAAACCTAAACAAACACAAACATATCAAAGCAATAAAACATATAAATAAACAACAAAACAAAGAAAGTGAAGAGTCAAACTTTGAACCTTTACCTCAACACAAGAACTCTCTAGAGCTTGATTTGATCGTTCCCCTCAATCAATCTAATCAACAACAAAACTAGAAGGTTAGTAAGCTTTAGAACTCAAAGGCCAAGTCCAAAATAGGTCCCAACCAAGTAAAACTTGACTTGAGGAAGTTTTGTGAAAAAACTACCTCTTTGATTCATTATTTCCTCATGAATCTTGTATATTTCTCATCTCTGAAAAAGTGCATTTTATGGCTTTTTATAGTGGTAAAATAGGGGTGTGGGGTGGATCCTAGATGATGTGGAATTCACTCTACACAAATTTATGTGCAAAAAAGCTTTCCTTTTAAAGTTTCTAGAACCGTGGATGTGTGCGCATAATCGGGGTATGCATGCGCATACCCTAAGTATGCGTACACATGTTTTAAGTGTGCGTGTGCATACACATGTATACGTACGCACACTTAGGGTTTCCTTTAGCCTTTCTTTTGCAAAAATAGTTGTAATTTCCATATATAATTCTTCAAGTCAAGATTTTACGAGATTGGGCCCTAAATCAACCTTGGACCTCAAAGGAATGTCATCATTGAGGAAGGGGGCCCGAGTCATAAGGGTTACAAAAATAATGAGGTGGCCACACAGAGTTATAAAATTTATTTTTGAGAATAAAAGATTGTGTAATGAAAAAACTAAATCAGTGTTTGAATTTGTGCCCTAAAATCCTGTTGTTCAACATTATCTAAAAAAGAACAAAAACAATTTTATTATTTGAGATTACTGTAACATGAATATTTGGACATTATCCTATAGTACATGAGATGCATAGTATTTGAATTCGAAAAAGGGATATGATGTGTGTGCCAAATATCAAAATAAAAAATTCTTTCTCAACTAAAAAACCTTCTTTCTCAAAAAAAAAAAAAAAAATCTTAATTCATAGTCAGTGATGAATTTGGGCAATTCGCTTGTAAACACTATAACATATCAATTAAAATTTTTGTTCTTGATGTGTAGGTTCAATGTATAAGACACATAGGACTTGATCACTATTTATTATATTAAGAATTTTCATATGAATAATAAAACTCACGACTTTTGTTTTCATAGAATCTCAATCCTGAGAGGGTTGTAATCACAATCACAAAATGTTGTTTCCTTTGACATATCAGGCGTAAGATCTCATTAATTTTCAAAATAACAGTATATTTGAAATCACAAGTAGTGATGAGGGAACACATATTCTGAAAGAGGAATCCATAGTATATTTCTTGAGATATAAGCATTCCCTTGAAATAATATAGTTAATCCTTCAAGTACCAAATAATGTCATAATTTCAAAAAAATAAATATTTTATTTGAGAGAAGACTTACAATAAAATTATACAATGAAAAACTATAAATATGGTAATTATAATAAAAATTAAAATGAAATAAATATTTATATTATTGATATATAATTGACACTTCTTAATACTATCAACAGATATATTCAAGGTCGAATCGACCATCCTTAGATGTTGTAGCAACTGACTCTTTTGATAAACAAATACACACACACAAACAAACATATTTATACACACACACACACAACTTATTTGCTAAAATATCTATTCATTTTGGGAAAAAATAATTTAGCTACCGATATAATTATCATATTCTAAAGCCTTCGGGAGCTTATTTCTTAAACTAAAACTTTTCAATTTAAGAGAGAAGGTCAAGGCCTTAGAAAAAAGAAAAAACAAAGAATAACAACAAAAAACCAATAAATATAAATTTTAGTAATATTTAATCAAAAGATTTATTTGAGTTGTGTATATAATACCAAAGATATTTGATTTTTGATTGATGTAATAATATTTTCCCATAAAAACTTGTATGCATATTTTATATATCATATATACATATATTCTAATTCACTTTAAATTTATTTTATATTCAAATCCCCTATTAAAATCTTGTCACATTTTTTATTTATTTAAAATAGTGCAATAGATAGTGCTGTATAAAAAACTTACATTTATAAGAGATACCTATTATTATATTAATAACTATCTTAATATATTGTAAAATTTAATTCTTTGATACCACTGCGCACCGTATGCATCATGGTCACTCCACAATATAAGTATTTGTTGGGTTTAAGGGGCAATGAAGGGATTCAAGTCTCCTGAAGAGAGCTACACGCATACACTAGATTATGCTTATATAAAATTTTATCTCACATAAAAAAAAAAAAAATAAAAAATCTTTGACAAAAATACAAAACATATAATGACACAAACGATTTATACAAGTTGTGTATATAATACCAAAGATATTTGATTTTTGACTGATGTAATAACATTTTCCCACAAAAACTTTAGTGCACATATTTTCCCAATTAAAATCTTCTCACATGTTTTTTTTTTTTTTTTTTTTTTTAAATAGTGGAATAGATAGTGCTGTATAAAAAAATTACATTTATAAGAGACACATATTATTATATTAATAAATATGTAAACATATTGTTAAATTTAATTCATTGACACAACCGTGCACCCTAAGCATGATGTTCACTCTACAAGTATAAGTGTTTTTGGGTTTGGGAGCAAAGGTCGGTGTTTATGTCTCCAAAAAGAAACTTCACACACATACACTTAGATTATGCTTGAGTAGAATTCTATCTCAGACTAAAAAAATAATTGTTTGAAAAAAATATAAAATATATATTCATACAAATAAAATCACAGTAAATACTGATTAAAAACTTCTATAATAATCTAATTGCATATTTATTAGGGGGAAAAAAAAAAGTAGAGAAGAGGGCTAATCTTTTTTTGAATTTTACTTGATTTCTTAATATTGTACAACAAAACTTTTTCCGGCCTTTCAATTTTACACCTTATTATTCTAGTATAAACTATATAATTAAGTGCATGTTTAAATTTTGTTATATATTTAAAAACCCATTAAAATATTTTCATATTACATTTTCTTTAAAAGATATATGTGATAATTTCACATACAAACAAAATAACAATAAATGTTATTATATTTAAAATTGTCATAATTATTAAATTTTATATTTGGACAAAACTTTAATGAGAAAATCCGATCTTACAATACTTTATGGCAAATTTCACTAGTCGAAAAAATGATCAAACAAAATTTCTTCTTGCCATATATTCATTTATTGTCCCCATATATTTAAGTGTAGTCATTCACTGCCAATTTCACCTTTTCTCACTTCTCTTTTATTGGCAAGATTCATCAAGAGACGTAAATCATGAGAACTTTCTCTACCTACATCCTTTGTTTACTTATTCTTTTTATTTTTGTTGATAAGCACTACATTCAAATCTAAATGGTCTTCAGCTTTGCTAGTTTACATGCAGTTCAAATATTTTCTTTTACACAAAGATTGACCATCATATCTTTTCATCTTATTAATTTTGTAGGATATCGTATGTCCTTAAAGTTTCTCATCTTTTGTTCCTATGTATAATTGTGGCAATAAGTAAACTATCTCATCTTATAAATATTTGAAATTATCATTTTATTCAAGGCAAAACACCTATTTAGTACTTATATATTGTCTATATTTTTTATTTGGTCCTCAAGTTTTCATAACTTTCATTTTGTTTCTTATTTCTTTGTACTCAATAGGAGACCTAATTTCCAATTTATGGATATGCAGCTTTTATAGAACTAGAGATATAGTCTATTAAAATGTGAAACCACAAAAATAAAACTCCCCAAAACATTATTAGGAGTTTATAAAATACTTAAATGAAAAAACAAAAATTTGCTTTTTGTTGGAAGATCATAGGATCTCTATTGATTTGGAGAATTGCACTTCCTCGGGTGGGTCACTTAGGGGGTGGAAAAGGTTAGCTAGAGAGAGGGATGTGGTGGTGTAGTCTGGTAGTTCAAGTGGTAGGAAAAGAAGTGTTAATGATTGTTTGGAAGGGGCAGCAGATTTGGTGCCTACAAAGAGACGATATGCTAGCGTTAAAAGCAATGAAATGGTGGAGGCTAATGCTCAGCCCTGTCGAGCCCAATGAGTTGCTTAGCTTGGAATTGCTGTGGGCTTGGGAACCCATGTGCAAAGAAAGAGCTTGAAGATTTGATTCAGGCACAAGCTCCCCTAATTATTTTTTTGTCAGAAACATGGGTTGATAAAGAGTAGTTAGAAAGGTTGAAGTATAAGGTTAAGTTTGCCGGTTTATTTGTAGTTCATAGTCAAGATAGAGGGGGTGGTTTGGCACTCCTTTGGCAGCACGAAATTCAGGTATGGGTTGATAGTTTTTCTAGATTCCATATTGATGCGGTGATTCAAGGTGGTTCGTGTGGGGCTTGGAGGTTTACGGGGTTTTATGGAGAACCGGATACTAATGAAAGGGAAGAGGCATGGAATATGCTTCGTATGTTAAATTCAAAACCTCATCTACCTTAGGTGTGCATGGGAGATTTTAATGAAATTTTACTTTCTGAAGAAAAACGTGGAGGTAGGGTACGGCCTCATGGACAAATGCAAGCTTTTTGAGATGTTTTGGATACTTGTGGTTTTGTGGACTTAGGCTTTACGGGACCTGAATTTACTTGGCAAGGTAATAGGCATGGGCAAGTCATATAGGAAAGGTTGGATAGAGGGGTTGCGAACTATGATTGGATGGCTAGATTACCAGCAGCAACCATCAGACATATTCACTGTGTAGCTTCAGATCATAGACCGATCCTGTTGGTGTTTGATCCGAATGGTGAAGCAAAAAGGTGGAAGCGCAAACCATTCCGCTTTGAAGAGATGTGATTGGTAGAGAAAGAATGTGGTGCAATAGTAAAAAGGGCTTGGGAGATTCAGCTGAGTGGGAATCAGATGTATCGGGTAGTGACTAAGATTAAGAAATGTAAAAAATTGCTGAAATCTTGGAGTAAGGAACATTTTGGAAGCATTAAAAATCAGCTTAGATTGAAAAAAGAATTGCTTTGGAAAGTTGAGAAGGATTCGACCAAGGGAGGTAATCATGAAATGGTGGTTCAATTGCAAAGAGAGCTGAATGTCTTATTAGATAAGGAGAATCGTATGTGGTATCAGCGATCTAGAGCTCAATGGTTGGCTTGCGGAGACCGGAACACAAAATTCTTTCATGGGGTAGCCACTTAGAGAAAAAAGAGGAATTTTATTAAAGGTATTCGGGATCATGGTGTTTGAGTTTTAGATATGAGGGAAGTATGGGCGATTTTTGTTGATTTTTACACTAGATTGTTTTCATCTTCAAATCCATCAGATTTGGAGCGTGTATTGGCAAGAGTGCAGCCCGTGGTTAGTACCTCTATGAATGAAGCCTTAACTTGCCCATATACTAGGGAGGACGTGGAGGTGGCTATAAAACAAATGGCTCCTTTAAAAGCCCCAGGCCCATATGGGATGCCCCCTTTATTTTATCAAACCTTTTGGCCAGATATTGGTATGGAAGTCTCGGATGCAGTCCTATCTTGTCTCAATTCAAGTAATCTTTTGAAGTCTATCAATCATACTTTTATTACTTTGATTCCAAAGGTCGACAATCTTGAAATTGTTGCTCAATTTAGGTTTATCAGTCTATGTAATGTTATCTATAAAATCCTGAGTAAAGTCATTGTCAATAGGTTAAAACCTATTTTAAAGTCCATTATTTATGAGACCCAAAGTGCCTTTGCAACGCAGAGTGTATAACAAAGTTCGAATCCAGATCTTCTGGACTATGCAACGCTTCCATATTTTGCACTTGTTACAAGCCTTGCTAAGTCATTTCTATTTATTTAGCGAAGTTGTAATATTTCTTTCTGAAAGTATAAGATGATGTGATGGAAAAACTAAATCAATGTTTGGATGTGTCCTAAAATCCTATTGTTTGACATTATCTATTAAAAAAAAAAAAAAATTATATGTGAGATTCTTGTAACATAAATATTTGGACATTATCTTATAGTACATGAAATGCATAGTATTAGAATTAGGAACAAGGAAATGATGTGGGTGACAAATATCAAAATCACTAATTCTATCTCAACTAAAAAGCCTTAATTCAAAGTCAATGAATAATTTGGGAAATTCGCCTATAAACACTATAACATATCAACTAAAAACTTTAGTCTTGATCATGTGTTGGTGTAGGTTCAACGTAAAAGACATATATTATGAATTTTCATATCAATAAGAAAACTCATGAATTCTATTTTTGTAGGATCTCAATCCTAAGAGAGTCGTAATCACTATCAAGAAATGTGGTTTTCTTTGACATATCAGGCGTAAGATCTCATTAATTGTCAAAATAATAGTATGTTTGAAATCACAAATAGTGAGGAGGAAACACATATTCTCAAAGAGAAATCTGTTACATATTTCTCGAGAGATAAGCATTCCCTTGTGAAAATATAGTTAATCCTTCAACTACTAGGTATAATTGCATGAAGAAACAAAGAATGTCATAATTTCTAGAAAAATAAATATTTTATTTTGAGAGAAGACTTACAATGAAAAACTTTATATATGTTAATTATAATACAAATTAAAAAGAAACAAAATATTTCTATTGTTGATATGTAATTGACACTTCTAAATATTTTAAACGGATGTATTCAAGTTTGAATCCACCATCCTCTGATCTTATAGCTAACGATTTTTTTGATAAATAAATAAACACACACACATGTATATATACAACTTATTTTTTGAAATATCTATTCATTTCGGGAAAAAATAATTTAGCTTCCAATATAATTATCAAATTCTAGAGCCTTAGGGATGTTATTTCTAAAACTAAAACTTTTAATTTTAAGAATGACGATTAAGGCCTTAGAAGTTTCCATTTTCTTTTTACTTAGGAACCAATCCCAAAAAAGAAAAAAGAAACAATAACAACTAAAAACCACAAGCTATTAAATTTTAGTAATATTTAATCAAATGATTTATACAAGTTGTATATATAATACCTAAGATATTCGATTTTTGATTGATGTAGAAACATTTTCCCACAAAAACATTAGTGCACATTTTCCCCCAATTAAAATCTTGTCACAAGTTTTTTTTTTCTTTTTTTCTTAAATAGTGGAACAGATGGTGTTGTATAAAAGAAATTACATTTATAAGAGACACATATTATTATATTAATTAATAAATATGTAAATATATTGTTAAATTTAATTCTTTGACACAATCGTGCACCCTAAGCATGATGGTCACTTCACAAGTATAAGCGTTTTTTGGGTTTGGGGGCAAAGATCAGTGTTCGTTTCTTCAAAAAGGAGCTTCACACATACACTTAGATTATGCTGAGTAGAATTCTATCTCACATTAAAAAAATAATTTCTTTGAGAATAATATAAAATATATAATGATACAAATAAAATTATAGTAAATACCGATTAAAAATTTTAAATAATCCAACTTCATTTTTATTCTAAAAAATTAAGTAGAATAGAGGGCTAATCATTTTCAGAATTTTACTTGATTTCATAATATTGTACAACAAAAACTTTTCTTGCCTTTCAATTTTGCACATTATTATTCTAATGTAAACTATATAATTAAGTGCATGCTTAAAATTTATTATATATTTAAAACTCAATTAAAATATTTTCATACTACATTTTCTTTAAAAAATATATGTGATAATTTTATATACAAACACAACAATAATAAATGTTATTATATTTATAATTGTCATAAATTTTTATACTTGGAAAAAACATAAATGAGAGAATCTGATCTTACAATACTTAATGGGGTTTTATGGCAAATTTCAACTGCTCATTTATGGCAAATTTCACTAGTTGAAAAAATGATCAAACAAAATTTATTCTTGCCATATATTCATGTAATGTCTCCATATATTTAAGTGTAGTCATCACTACCTGATTGCACCTTGTCTCACTTCTCTTTTATTGGCAACATAGTTCTTAGAACCAGACCGAACCGGGAGGTCGGACCGTGAAAACCGAAAATTGGGATAAAAATCGGTTTTTTAAGTATAAAGAACCGGACATATGTGGCAATTCCGTGAACCCCTAAAATCGGGGTTGGACTGCATGAATCGGTGGCAAGAACCATGCAGTCCAACCCCTTAGCAATTTTTTTTTTTAAATAAAAACAACTTAATACGATTTTATTCTACTTAATTAAATTATCCATCTCTTACAAGGAATAAAAAAAAATTATAATTAAAATCCTTCAAAGATATTTAACTTTACTTCAAAAATTAATCATAAATTTTAATGTTTTCATGGTTATTATTTTATTTTATTAACTTTCTTATTTAATTATTAAATATATGCTAATTTCCCTCACATATATAGATATATTAGTCAATTTTACTAGTTTTATGAATTTAATATCTATATTTAGGCTTTAATTAATTATTAAATTAATTATGATATCATCACGGTTCGATCCCGGTTCGACCTCAGTTCGACCTCAAAAACCTTGAACCTCTCCTTTTTACAGTTCAATGAACGGTCCGGGTCTAAAAACCTTGATTGGCAAGATTCATCAAGAGACGTAAATCATGAGAACTTTCTCTACCTACATCCTTTGTTTACTTATTCTTTTTATTTTTGTTGATAAGCACTACATTCAAATCTAAATGGTCTTCAGCTTTGCTAGTTTACATGTAGTTCAAATATTTTCTTTTACTCAAAGATTGACCATCATATCTCTTCATCTTATTAATTTTGTAGGATATCGTATGTCCTTAAAGTTTCTCATCTTTTGTTCCTATGTATAATTGTGGCAATAAGTAAACTATATCATCTTATAAATATTTGAAATTATCATTTTATTCAAGGCAAAACACCTATTTAGTACTTATATATTGTCTATATATTTTCTTTGGTCCTCAAGTTTTCATAACTTTCATTTTGTTTCCTATTTCTTTGTAATTGATTGGAGATATATTTTCCAATTTATGGATATGCAGTTTTTATAGAACTAGAGATATGGTCTACTAAAATGTGAAACCACAAAAATGAAAACTCTAAAAGCCAGTTTTAGGAGTTGATAAAATCCTTAAACGGAAAAACAAAAATTTGCTTTTTGTTATGATATATTATTTGATAACAAACCAATCAATTCAAGCTTGTATGATTGTAAGAATTATGTTCTAATTAAATTCTATTCAATCCTGATTATAGGCAGCAAGCCCACGGTAGTGGATGCTAAACAATGCTAGGTGGGCCAATTCGTATTCAGTCTTGGATCAGATTGTTTGCCAATAGATTGCAACGCAGAGTGCATAACAAAGTTCGAATCCAGATCTTCTGGACTATGCAACGCTTCCATATTTTGCACTTGTTACAAGCCTTGCTAAGTCATTTCTATTTATTTAGCGAAGTTGTAATATTTCTTTCTGAGAGTATAAGATGATGTGATGGAAAAACTAAATCAATGTTTGGATTTGTGCCCTAAAATCCTATTGTTCGACATTATCTAGTAAAAAATAATTTTTTATATGTGAGATTACTGTAACATGAATATTTAGATATTATCTTATAGTACATGAGATGCATAGTATTAGAATTAGGAACAAGGATATGATGTGGGTGCCAAATATCAAAATCACTAATTCTATCTCAACTAAAAAACCTTAATTCAAAGTCAATGAATAATTTGGGAAATTCGCCTGTAAACACTATAACATATCAACTAAAAACTTTAGTCTTGATCATGTGTTGGTGTAGGTTCAACGTAAAAGACATATAGGACTCGATCACTGTTTATTATATTATGAATTTTCATATCAATAAGAAAACTCATGAATTCTATTTTTGTAGGATCTCAATCCTAAGAGAGTCGTAATCACTATCAAGAAATGTGGTTTTCTTTGACATATCAGGCGTAAGATCTCATTAATTGTCAAAATAATAGTATGTTTGAAATCACAAATAGTGAGGAGGGAACACATATTCTCAAAGAGAAATCCGTTACATATTTCTCGAGAGATAACATTCCCTTGTGAAAATATAGTTAATCCTTCAACTACTAGGTATAATTGCATGAAGAAACAAAGAATGTCATAATTTCTAGAAAAATAAATATTTTATTTTGAGAGAAGACTTACAATTAAATCGTACAATGAAAAACTTTATATATGTTAATTATAATACAAATTAAAACGAAACAAAATATTTCTATTTTTTACTTAAATTTGAATGGTTAAAAATAGTAAATATATGGGAAAATGACAAACTGTAACATATAGACACTGTGGGTGTAAAAACCCAACGCTACGTATTGGGCTTGAAGCCCAATTTGAATATCACTGTTTGTTCAAAGAGGTAAAAGGGATCAGGGCTGAGTCCGTTTGGTGGAAATGCACTTGAAAAGGAATTATGGGATACGTCCGAAGACGATCCTGTTGGTCCGAAGAGGTCTCCCTCATCGGATCATTAGAGAACTTGATCAAGCAAATATACTGAAGGCCTGAGCGACCTTCCCAACTGGTTCCACGATAAAGAGCGAACTCTGGGCATGCCTAGGGATGAGAAGAATATAAAAATATCTTAAAGGAAAAGCTGCTACCACCGCATTTAATGCACTGCAGCAACTTTCCTGGCCGCATTTATGTGGAGAAGACACCTGAACAGTTCAACCCCAGCTACTACCACTCACGGCAGACTAAAACAAATGTCTGATGTGACATGTACTCAAGTGAATGCTTAGATGAAGAACAAGTGTATGGTGAAGATGAAGAAGGAGGAGGATATATAAAGGGAATAGGTCTCTGAAAATGAGGGTGGAGAAAAATTGTATTCATTTTAGCTATAAATATTAAGCCTCTTCGGATTTAAGGGAGATCCACTCGATAATAGTCTGAACATTGTTTTATCCTGACTTGCATAAATGAATCGTTGCTAAATCCATAACCAGCCCAGCTATTTCACCCATTCTCTACAAATTTATTGTTCGGGGTTCATTGGGCTCACAATCTGCAAAGCCTGGGCTTAGCCTACCAAATTTGGACCCTGCAGACACCATAGTCTTTTGTACGTTACACTTTCAAATATTTTGTCCAAAAACCTTCTAAACAAAAATCTTTTCTCATGGAATCAAATATATATTTCACTTTCATCTTATTCATTATAATTGTAAAGTTGTGATTTACAACTATGTTTTATGTTGGTTTTATTCCATGACAAAAAATGTTGTAATTACACTAAATTTGTTCCTTGTATTTTCTGGGATTTTATTGTATTGAATTTAGTATTAAGTTGGTGAAGAATCGAGCATGAAATGAAGATCAGTGCAATTTCACGACTAGCTCGCAAGAAGTTCGCAAGTAAAGGTTCCCACAAAAAGGACACGTGAGAAGCACATGCAGGAAGCTGAAGGGTCAAGTGCCAGGCTGCATTTCGCGAGTACTTCGCGAGACAGGCCATCTCGCGAGGTACCCGCAAAACTCTCTTCCTGGAGGATTTTAAATGTGACTTTCTTACCCTTCACCCATACTAGATATACCCTCATTACCCACAAAAGAAAAAGAGAGGCTATATTCAGAGAGAAAGCCTTAGATAGGTTTCTACAACACAACACACCCATCTTTTAAAGAGAGAGCTACTCATCCTTAGTGAGAAATCATTGTAGCCTCTTCTCCTTCCCTCTCTGATAGTCATATCTTGAAAGGAGATTTGTACCCAAACACAACTCATACCTATTCAGAGTGTAGAGAGTGTTTTGGAGCTTGGGAAGCTTTGGAGATTTGCCAAAAGAAGCCGGTGAGGCTTGGCAGATGCAATCGAGTGTATTGCAAGATCCGGATAGCTAGTGAAAACAAGACTCTGAGAAGTCCGTTGGTAGCAGGAGCTTGGAGGGCTCAAGTACATTGGGTAGACTAGGCTTGGAGGGTCTTTTGTTATTTGTGTGCTCTAACTTATTCACTAGTGGATCGATTTTGACTTTGAGGGTCGTGGAGAGGTTTTTTGCTGAGTTCTTCAGTTTCCTATTCGATAACACGTCTTGGTGTTATCTTGTGTTTGCATCTCTCTTCCCTTACTCTTGTGCTTTACATTTATTGTTTGTTGTTCATGTTTATGCACTAGAGTAGTATCAGTTCATTGCGCACATTTACTCTTGTTCCACACTTTGATTAAATAAGTGTAAAAGCAATCTAGCCATAATTTAAAATTTGGGGTCTAAACAAGCTCGTGTGTTTTATGCACAAATCTGAGCCCTTTCAATAATCACTATTGTAAAGTTATTATTTACAACTATGTATTTTGTTGGCTTTTATTCCGTGCCAAGTTTGATTATAATTGTTTTCAATCGTTTATACCTTGTATTTATTGTGGGATTTGATTATAAGGGTTGTGTGATAGAGAGAGAGTATGAAGACTCAAGCATTTGAAGACTAAAGATTTCTCGCGGGTATGTCGCGACTTAGCTTCCCGCGAAGTGACACATGTGCCTTGCACATGCTGGAATGCGAAGAGTCAGGCCAGGTGGAGATATCTATGTCTCGCGAGTATCTCGCGGGTAAGGCCTTCCCGCGAGACACCCGCGAGACATTCTGTTCTATTAGCCTATCCAGTCTGATACACACTTTCTGTGCCTACACTATTTATACCCACATTACTCATAAATGTTGAGGAGTACTTCAGAGAGAAAACCCTAGCCAAACACATTGAGAATTAGAGATTGTCATACCCACATTTCTCTATACACTTGCTTGTGGTATTTCCTCAACTCTTCCCTCTCCATTTTCCATACCATTGAAAAGTTGATAGCCCAACACTTACCACACCATTTGAGAGTGTCAAGTGACATTTTGGTGCTGTTGGGAAGCATTGAAAGAAGCCAAGGATGGCAAATGCA
This sequence comes from Quercus aquifolioides, assembly GCA_019022515.1. NCBI lineage: Eukaryota > Viridiplantae > Streptophyta > Magnoliopsida > Fagales > Fagaceae > Quercus > Quercus aquifolioides. The sequence goes on from CM032331.1 coordinate 19,684,548, forward strand.
ATATGGAGCTTGTTGCGGGATCTAGAGAGTTAGACAAGACACGGTTCCGAGAAGCCTTGTTGGAGTAAGAGCTCGGAGGGCTTAGGTACATCGGGTAGATTAGGCTTGGAGGGTCTCTTGCTAACCCATATATCCTAACTGATTGTCTAGTGGATAGATTACCGCTTGGAGGGCGGCGGAGAGGTTTTTCCCCGAGTTCTTCGGTTTCCTCTTCGATAACACATCGGCGTGTTATCTTGTGTTTGCATCCTTCTTCCCTACTTTTTTACATTCCATTATATTGCTGTGTTGCTTAGTTTATGGATTAGAGTAGCTTCTTGTTTATCCACTCACATTTACACTATTCTGCACTTAGTATTAAGTTAGTGTAAAATCTATCGAGCCGTAATTTTAATTTGGGGGTCTAAACAGCTCTTGTGTTTTCAATACATTTTCGAGCATTCAATTGGTATCAGAGCAGGTACACTCGCTGTGGTTTAAATACCTGAGTGTGATCCTTGACCCTTTTTTGAGATGGATAGGTCTCAATCTCTAATTGTTCCACCATTCTTTGATGGTATCAATTGTGCTTTCTAGAAAGTTAGGATGAGAGCATTTTTATGCTCTATAGATGATACTGTTTGGGATGCGATTGAAATAGGCTGGACTAAGCCGGAGGCAGCCAAATCCACTTGGGATAAGGCAGCTCTTGCGGCAACCAATGCTAATAGTAAAGCTTTAAATACTATTTTCTGTGGTGTGTCTCCTAATGAATTCCACAGGATCTCTCATATGACAGTAGCCAAGGAAGCTTGGGAGATTTTGGAGACTACCTATGAGGGTACAAAGAAAGTTAAGGACACAAAGCTCCAGATGCTTACCACCAAATTTGAAGAGCTCAAGATGGGTGATGATGAACCTTTTGATTCATTCAATGGGAAGCTCAACGAAATTGTAATTGCTAAACTAAATCTTGGTGAGAAAATTGAAGATACAAAGGTGGTTAGAAAGATTTTGAGGTCTTTGCTGGAAAGCTTTAGAGCAAAAGTCACAGCCATAGAAGAAAGTAAAAACTTGGATAAGATCAAAATCCAAGAGTTGATAGGGTCTCTCCAAACATATGAGCTGGGACTGCCTTCTCATAAGTCGAGTAAATCTCTCACACTTAAGGCCATCGCCGAAAGGATGGGTGATTCCTCTGAAGAAGATGGTGTGGAGAAGGAGGTTGCATTTTTGCGAAAAACTTCTGAAAATTCCTGAGAATGAAAAACAATGGAAGACAATTCAGTAAAGGGAAATTCTCATCTTCAAAAGGTGATAGAAAATAGTATAAAAAGAAGGAAGAGAAGGAGTCTCAATTTCCCCAAGGCATCATGTGCTATGAGTGTAATGGCCATGGACATCTGAAGAAGGAGTGTCTAAATTTTCTGAGTGGAAAAGGCAAGGCTTATGCCACAAAACTCAGTGATACATATTCTTCCAATTTTGACTCAGAAGAGAGTTGTGACGGAGAAGGAAATTACTCCGCCTTTATGGCCATTGAACATGTTGAATCCTCCGAGGACTTGCATCAACTTGTACAAGAACTTAGGGAGCACAGTGATGAAGAATTCATGGGGATTGTTGAGGAGTCAAATGCTGAAGAGGAGAAAGATACAGCTAACCTTCGAGATAATTACACCTTACTTCTTGAGAAATCGGGAGAGTATACAAGGGTGGTGAAGGCGGCTGTGAAGAAAATGAAGAGAGCTGAAGAGGATTACAAAAGTCTCCTGGTCAGACATAAGGAGGCAAAATGTGAGATTGAGACACTAAATAGTGAGCTCTCTAAAGCTTATACGAAAGTGAGATTTCTTGAGCAAGAGGTAGTGCAAGCACATGCCAAGATAGAAAGGGTCTCCTTTAAGAAGCTAGAAGATATTATTTCATCTCAAAAACATTTCTCTGATAAGTCCGGGTTAGGTTATACCGAAGGGCGTGGCTCATTGGCCAATGTCACAAAAGAAGTGAAATTTGTAAAGGCTAAAGAGACGGTTGTAAAAGAGCCTATTCCTGAGAAAGTTAAGGTTAAGAAGAAGAAGATGATGGTTGAACAACGAGTGTTAATAAGTTCCGTAATCAATCAGAAGCTAGATATGAAGCTAGAGGAAGATCTCTCCCAAGATCACAATGGGGTCCTGGATCGAATTATGTTTGTTACTATTGCAGATTGCAAAGACATACCAGACCCAATTGCCAAAAGCTAAAAGTATTGAACAATGCAAGAGCACCTCAGACACGAGGAAGAAGAAATGACAAGAGGTCTTGGGGTTATGAGCAACCGAGAAGTCAAAACGATGATCCCAGAATGATGGACGTAATGAAAATGATTGGTACTTTCACCAATTGCTTGAAAAGTTTCACACGAAGGTTTGAAAATCCTAATTCTCGTACCCAATCAGTCAAGGATATCACCCCAAACGCACGTGACGAAGGATACTCATGCATAAGCATTTCAACATGTCCATGCACTAATTCTTTCGATGTTTAGGGACATTTGCTCATGCATCATATCATGCATTAATGTCAATTTTTGTAGTTTCTTTTACTTGTTTTGGTTTGTACCAGTTTTTGGTTGATCTTACTTTTCTTGTTCTGTTTTGGGTGTGTTCAAAAATTCAAAAACCCATAAAAATTGAAAAATCTCAAAAAGTTTGATCGCTTGTTTTGTGCATATCTCATGTGAGTTTGGCCTAGTACCTTCGTACTAATGGCGTAGTGCATTTACGAGCTTGGCTTGTTATGTATGCACTCATTTCTATGTGGAAGAAATCTTGAAAACTATGTGTGACTGTTGTAAATAGATCTTCAAGCTTGTCATGAATGATTGGTCAATAATTTCGTTGGTCTTGATACTTGCATAGACTTGTATCTATATCTCTTCCCACTTTATTTTTATGTTTTTGCAAAAAGAGCTCACCAAATGTAAATCTCCAAATGAAAAGAGATTTTGAGCTACAAAAGCCTGTCGCACACACTAGTATTCGACTAGGAAAAAGGGAGAGCGACTCTTTTAATGTAAATTGTATGGTGCTCAAAAAGCCAAAGGCTAACTCTCAATGTTGAAATATCATAAATTTCAAGCACCGATCTCAAAAAGAGATATTTTGTCAAAAAATGGATCAATTGTTATGCTTTATGCAGAAGCCAAATGAAAAGCTTCTAAGTTGTGTAATCAATGTGTGGGAGGTCATATATACTCATTTCTATAATGGAGATAGTCCACTTGATTTCGTATCAGTTGTGTATGACTCGATTGAATTGATCGTTGAAACTTCACTCTGGTCTAAGGAATATTCTACATTTGATACTCACACACAACACACAAGACTTTGATTTAATTAATGCCTATCTCATTTGTGTGATTGTATATGTTCAAATGTGATGTGTATGCTCAAGAACTTGTTGATCAAACCCAAAAATATTTTTGAGTGTTTTATATGTTTTTGGAAATGATTTTATACTTTCATGTGTTTATTTTTGGTCAAAATGCATTTTTGTGTTTTTCATCAAAATCTGGTTCAGAGGTGTTCTCGCGAGAAGCTCGCGACTTAGAGCTTCCTGCGAAATGAGCTTTAGGGAATTAATTTTTTCATTGTGTCACATAGAAATTCTCGCGACTGTTTCGCGACCAACAGCTTCTTGCGAAATGCTGTTTGGCAAAAACTGGATTTTTCCAAATTCAGACAGAAGGTATCGCGACTGTATCGCGACTGTCTCGCAACCTAAAGCTTCTAGTGAAGTTTTTGTGCTTCAGTGGCCATTTTCGCGATTGTCTCGCTGCTCTATAACCTGCGAAAAATGCGTGTTTTCAGTTTTATATAGCAGATGTGATAGTTTTTCAAACCAAACGCATTTCCCTCGCTCAACCTCTCTCGAACCCTTTTCAACCCAAATCACTATTTCATTCAAAACCCCATCAATCCAAGCATATTTTCTGCACTTCCTTCTTCAAGGTATGTCTTCTAAAGCATTTTCTTCAAGTTTTTGCTTGGATTATGCAGAATTTTTGTTAGAGTTTCAAAATTTTGGGGATTTTTCGAAATTGGGTTAGGTTTCTACTATTTTGTGAAATTTTTTCAAAATCTTTGATTGGGCTGAGTTCCATTTGTTTGTTGTGCATCTGTGTTGGCCCCTTGTGGCGTTTTTAACATGTATTAAGGGTAGATTTTGCCATGTTCATGCATTATTCATGTTAAACTTAATGTTGTGCATGCTAGGTGTTTGACAAAATGTCTGAATGACATTTTTGTGCTAAATTGGAATCAAGTGATTTCAATTTATGGGTTTACACTTGTTTGACCTTATTTTACTTGTTTTAGTCATTATTCATGTGTTTCATACACTTTGCCCATGTTGCACACACATGGCTCACACCTAGGCACACCTAGGCACCCTTCATGCATCTCGTGCCGCACGCACATGCATCAGCACATGCACACAGACGCACACACATGCACAGTTACTTGTTTTCATGCAATATGGTTATGCTTTATTGGTTTGTGTGTTTTAGCATGCTTGTTAGAGTTGGTTATACTTTGTTCTAAGTATTTTTTTCCCTTTTGTTTGGAACTAACCTGAATCTAATCAAGTTTTGTACTCTGTTTTTTTTTTTTTTTTTTTTTTTGTGTTTTTGCACATGTTTCTTGTCTGTTTTTGTGTTCCTTTGCACAGATGTCTCTAGTCAAGACTTCAGCTGTGAAAGGTGGCAGCAACAAAGGGAAAAAGCCGATCATTGATGTTGATGACAATTCCCCTAAACCAAAGAGAGTTCATTTTTAACGGGAATGTATGATCCTAACTTGTTTAGATCTTATGCTACTTTTGAGTCATATAAGAACCTCTTTCGAGATGCAATCTCTACCCATCAATGTGGCCTCACTTTCTTCGAAATTAAGGCTCATGTCAACGATCATGTGTAGCAATCTCTACCCATTGTCAAGCACTGGCTACATCAATCTTGGTCGAGCATTATTTCTACATGATCTGGTATCTGATGTGGAAATTGATGTATGCTCTCACATCTTTCACATTTTGGCAAAGACAGTTGACTAAACTACCTCAAGAAATTGTATTCCGTTTGGTTGTCTCATCTCTCGAATTTTGAAGCTCAAAGGTCTGCGTCCCTCTGTAGATAAGCGCCCTCATCCAAGGCCTAGCCCAATTAACATTTGTACTCTTCAAGCAAGTATGAGTCACACCAAGAAGAATGTCAAGCAAGAACATCATGCAACTCAGGGAAGCTCAAGTTCTACCTCCCATTCCTCTTATGAAAAGTTCGACAACATCATGGTTGCAATTCAAGAGATTAGTACCAAGATTTCAGGACTAGCTAATATCATGTACTCCCAACACTCCCGTTTTGACAAACAGTTAACATCTCTCGAAACTCAGCTGGATGAAATTCAAAGGAAGCTAGAAGACAATGAAGGCTAGCTATTCCATGACAAAAAGGGGGAGATGGTGTTATTGACAGGGGGAGATGATGTCATTGATAGGGGGAGTGTAGTGATAGAGGGAGAAGAAGTTTACTGCTGTTTCAATTAGTTTATGTCTAGTTTTTTTTTTTGTATAACTGTTTACTATTTTTACTGCTTTTGGTTTAAAGCTTTAATACTTTGTTTTTATTTTCAGTATTAATTTCAGTAGTTTTGTGTTTATTTCTATGCTTTGTGGCATACTTGCTTTATGGCATTATCTCTTGTACCCATGATGCCTTTGTAAGCTTTTAGGATTTGTTTCCTTGCATATTTGTAGGCTTTTATGGTTTGTACCACGCTTACGCAGTACCTTGCTTATGTAGCCTTTATGCTTATGTACTTGATGCTAAATGTTATGCATTTTCTTAAGTACATCACTCTTGTGCCCGTGTAGGATTGTTCCTAGATGCAAATACTTCGTGTATTTTGCATTGGTTGAGTGTTGGATTTGCAAATGATACTCTTCAAATGAGCTTATCATCTTGCATGTCTGGATGTTCATTCCCTGTGTGAATGAGCATAGTGATCACTTTTGTATAGTGATTGCTTGTTTGGTCAAGCCATGGTTTATTCATTTATCCCATTTAACTTGATCGCATTTTACTTGTTCATGTACGTACCTTGTGTTCAACTTGTCATAAGCTTAATGAAAGTTTTGTTTGTGTACGAGTGTTTCAGGTTATAGGTATCTACGTGCAAGTGCTTCACAAGATCTAGAATTAGGTATGAGTGAGTTTTGCCTTTGTTCCCAAACTCACGTTTAAGTCTAGAGTCAGTTTTAGGGGTTTTGTCACGGAATAGCCAAAGGAGGAGATTGTAAAGTTGTTATTTACAACTATGTATTTTGTTGGCTTTTATTCCGTGCCAAATTTGATTGTAATTGTTTTCAATCATTTATACCCTGTATTTATTGTGGGATTTCATTGTAAGGGTTGTGTGATAGAGAGAGAGTGTGAAGACTCAAGCATTTGAAGACTGAAGATTTCTCGCGGGTATGTCGCGACTTAGCTTCCCGCGAAGTGACACATGTGCCATGCACATGCTGGAATGTGAAGAGTCAGGCCAGGTGGAGACAGCTGTGTCTCGCGAGTATCTCGCGGGTAAGGCCTTCCCGCGAGACACCCGTGAGGCATTCTGTTCTGCCAGCCTGTCCAGCCTGAGTCACACTTTCTGTGCCTACACTATATATACCTTCATTACCCACAAATGTTGAGGAATGCTTCTGAGAGAAAACCCTAGCCAAACACATTGAGAATTAGAGATTGTCCTCCCCACATTTCTCTATACACTTGCTTGTGGTATTTCCTCAACTCTTCCCTCTCCATTTCCATACCATTGAGAGGTTGATAGCCCAAACACTTACCACACCCTTTGAGAGTGTAAAGTGACGTTTTGGTGCTGCTGGGAAGCATTGGAAGAAGCCAAGGATGGCAGATGCAACATGGAGCTTGTTGCGGGATCTGGAGAGCTAGACAAGACACAGTTCCAAGAAGCCTTGTTGGAGTAGGAGCTTGGAGGGCTTAGGTACATCGTAGATTAGGCTTGGAGGGTCTCTTGCTAACCCATGTATCCCAACTGATTGTCTAATGGATCGATTACTGCTTGGAGGGCGGCGGAGAGGTTTTTCGCCGAGTTCTTCGATTTCCTCTTCGATAACACATCGGCGTGTTATCTTGTGTTTACATCCTTCTTCCATACTCTTTTACATTCCATTATACTGCTGTGTTGCTTAGTTTATGGATTAGAGTAGCTTCTTTTTTATCCGCTCGCATTTACACTATTTCGCACTTAGTATAAAGTTTGTGTAAAATCTGTCGAGCCGTAATTTTAATTTGGGGGTCTAAACAGCTCTTGTGTTTTCAACACATTTTCGTGCATTCAACTATTTCAGGAGAGAACATCTTGGGTCTAGTGTCCAGTTACACTAAACACATTATGATGTAACACGTTTAGTTTTACCCATGTGTTATCAAGTCAAACTAATTCACATATATCCGGAGTCATAAATTTTTTAGGGGGGCAAACTAAATATATAATAAAAAAATTAAATCCAAAGAAAAAACACACACACACACATATAATATTTATTTATTGCTTATACATGAAATTTTGTATTTTTTATTTAACATATGATATTTTCTTACATAAACAAAAATATTAACATTAAATAAGTCTTTGCATCTTTGCAAAAAAAAAAAAAAAAAAAAAAAACTATATATTTTTTTTTATACAAGATAGAGTTCTACTGTATCTTAATCTAAGTTTATATGTGTGTGAAACTCCCTCCTGAAGACTTAAACCCCGACCCTTGCCCCCCACACTCCACAAACACTTATACTTGTAGAGGCACCAAGGGTGTACGGTAGTAAGAAGCTAATTCTTGACATATCTAAAAATATACAAATTAATTTAATAGCAATAAAATATAATTAAATTACATGTGGTATACATTAAATACACTTTAATTTTATGAGTTGTGTATTTAAAGAGAATAAATTGCATTAGTCAACTATATAAATGTATTACAAGTTTTTAGTAAAAAATTTATGAGTTGTGTATTAAGAGTAATTAAAGAGAATAAATTGCATTAGTCAACTATATAAATGTATTACAAGTTTTTAGTAAAAATCTAAAGGTGTCATAATTGAAATTTATGAGGATATTTGAAAAGTTAAGGGGAATGGCCTCTTCGCCCCCTGGATAGACCATAATTTATTTCCTTATATTCATGCAACTTCGCTATATAACTGTATAGTCATTTACCATATTGCACCATATCTCACACTCACATCTCTTTCATTGGCTACTTTCAACGAGCTATCATGAAAACTCTCTCTGTCTTCTTCCTTTTTTCGCTTGTTCTCTTCGTCTTTATTGGTACATACTTCATTCCTCTTACTTCACACTCTTCAGCCTTTTCTTTTTTTTTTTTGGACTTCCGCTTTGTTAGTTTACATATGAAGGAGAACTTAAAAATCAAATCAATTTTTTGTTCTTCAAAAAAACCGATCATCATCTCTCTTTACGTGCGGTATCTCACTATTTTAAAAATCAAGAAAAATATATCATCTTATAATGATTGAGATTTGAGAGTATATAGCTTTAATCTATGGCTTTTATAAGTCGTCGATTAATTTTAACGGATAAACCAAATTAAACAAGGGGATATTTCTTCATTTACTCGAATACCTATGCCCTATACGTTCTCGTCCCAATCAATTCAAAATTTTTGGAACAATAAAGTTTTCCCGAAATGCATTATAATTCGAATTTATTTCTCTTTTTAGTCAAGAGGAGAGTAGATCTTATGAAGAAAACTTGATGAAAAATTTCATCAAGAATCGAAATTCTTACTTTTTTTTTTTTTTTTTTTTTTTTGAGAAACAAAATTCTTACTAAAGCAACAAAAAAAGAAAAAAGAAAGTTGCATTTAGCTTTTGATTCTTCCATTCTCTCTCTCTCTCTCTTGTTGAAGTGTAAATGCCTAACCATTAATTTATTCTCTGGAACATGATTACAGGCATTAATGAGCAGATGGTGGTGGAAGCTAAAACCTGTGAGATACCGATCCATCCGGAAAAGCCTGGGTTGGACTGCCTGCCCGCCATTTGCAATTCAGCGTGCCAGAGAATTTACGAATCCCAAGCTAAAGGAACCTGCCAATTAGAAATCTATTGCTACTGCTCTTACCCTTGTTAATCCTTTTCCATATTATTAAGGGTCGAGTGCTAAGTTAGTTATGGAGAAGACTCTTGTTAGAATAATGGTCACATGATTAAATTCCTCATTTTCTAGTAGTTAAGCTATTAGGAGTATCGGTAATTTATCATAATACCATGTCTTGATTTGATCTTCAATAATAAAAAACCATAACTTTTTGCCAACTACTTCTGCTCTGGTCTCTCATTGTGCTCTATGTGTATTAGTAAGAGAGAACGACCCTGCTAAGATGCACGCTTAGCATCTGAAAAATTCACAAAAAATTCCTGCGGAATTGATTTTGTTGGGCAGCTTACAATTTATGATTGAGAAAGAACTATCAATGTGACATGATGGCAGGAAAAAGCCAAAGACAAAATCATATGAAAATTAATAAATAAAAAGTGTATGTTGTAGTTGAACTTTGAAGGATAGAGACTCCATTGGAAGTGGACTTCCAACATTATTAAAAGAATTGCAAGATGTGAATAAGATTAAGAACAAGGGTCATGCTAACGAGTGCCCTTAAGGCTGTGTTTGTTTTGGTGGTAAATGATTTCAGGAAATCATTTACCACCTGACCTCAGTGTTTGGAAGCCAAGGAAAATTTTAATTTCCGAAAAATATGCTTCAGTTTGACCAAATTTACTCCTTTGACCCGGAAATGGTTTTACACTCTCATTTTCCCTTCAAACCATTTCCGGAAAAGAGCCTCATACGCGCAGAGAGAGAGAGAGAGAGAGCGAGAGAGAGAACGAACCAAACCGAGCTCCGATCCACCACCACAGCCCATCGCCGGCACCCACGAGCCTTCGACTTCGCCGGCGCCACGAACCGATGAACCCACGAACCCACGAGCCTTCGACTTCGCCGGCGGCACGAACCCACGAACCCACGAGCCTTCGACTTCGCCTTCGCGCCACGAACCGATCTTCGACTTCGCCACCGATCTTCGACTTCGCCGGCGAACCCAGAGCCCAGATCACCACCGAAGACCGATCGCACCCCACCGAGATCGCATCACCACTGATCTCTCTTCCTCGCTCTCTTAGTTTGGCCGACCGGTGGATTTGATCGTGTTATTGTGATTTTTTTTTTTTTAAGTTTATATGTTGAAATTTTCTATTATAAAATTTGTTTGGTAACTGAGAAAATGGGTGAGAAAATGTGAGAAAGTAGTAGGAAAATAGCATTTTCAAATACAACCAAACACATGAAAACATTTTCTATGAAAATTTGAATAATACTGCCAAACACTTAAAAATATTTTCATTTTTCGAAAAATAACATTTTCGAAAAATAGATATTTTTCGGAAAATATTTACGGGAACCAAACACAGCCTAAGGCAATGGTTAACAATCTATTTTAGAAAAGTTTTGACATCATTTTTATGGAAAGTGGAAAAAGTTGTCAAAATATTAATTGATTTTTTTTCTTTTCCTATAAAAACTTTCTTTAAATGGATTGTTAACTATTTTCCTAAGAACAAATTCCAGAGATAAGGAAACACAAAATTCTTATCCATTGATGCATGTGATATTTTCGTCCTAAATTTTATCTTCCAGAATTTTCCAACCGAAATACAACTGAAGAAATCCATTCCAAATAGTTTTGGTTCCCTGTTGAAAATTTGAAGTCTAGGGAGAACAATTTATGTGCTAAGGTAATTTGTTCTAGACAATTAGTACAAGTAAACATGGGAAACTGGTATCATAACTCACACACAATTAATGATTTGATATTTATTATTGGGAAATGCTAACGAGTGCCCTTAGGGCACTATTTAAGAATTCATTTAAAGAAAGTTTTTATGAAAAAAGAAAAAAAATCAATTAATGTTTTGACAGCTTTTTTCATTTCCCATAAAAGTGATGTTAAAACTTTTTTAAAATGAATTTTTAAAGAATGCCCTAAGGGCACTCGTTAGCATGACCCTTTATTATTTATGCACCAATTTGGTGTTCAAGTAATCTAGACTGGCATAGCGCTATCTTCGAAAACACTGAGAGCAACAAATCTCAGTGGACTCCTGATATTTTGGCACAACTAGTCAACTGGATTGTTGGCATGCCTTACTTTCTTAGTATATTTTGCCATGTCGTGTAGAATCTATTATGATGCTAGATATTGTTCCTCCCTTTAAATTGTTTTTCTAACGCAAAGCAACATTTTCCAATTGATTCTAAATGGATAAAAAGAGAAAAATTTACAATTTGAACGGTTTATTGTGGTACTATAGATAACTACATATCTCCTATCAACAGTTGCACCAATATCCAAGGACAGACCTATGTGTTAAATGACATAAAAAATATCTAATCTATCAATGTGATTTTTAAAATGATAATTCAATAAAAAGCTATTAAGTGGTGTAATTAGTGTGAATTTTACAATTTTTTTTTCTTTTATTAAATTAACTTTTACAAAAATTTGCAATAAATAATTAAGGAGAGAGAAAAAATGCTTATTTATTACTTTCTCTTTCCTTATTTCTTGCCTTTCACTTTTATGATTTTTTTTCCCCCACTTTCATTATTACTCTATCTGTCCCCAATTGTTGGTTTTGAAAATCTAACTTTTTAAGGGAATATCATTTACTGTCTTGTCTCTTAATTAAAAAGATACTCCCTCCATCTCAAATTGTTTGGCCTGTATTCCATTTTGGGATGTCCCAAAATTATGTCCTATTTGAAAAGTCAAACACCATTAATTTATTAACATTTCCTTTATGCCCTTAATTTATTTGTGGGAGCATTTTTTTAATTAAAAAATTAAAAATCTAATTTTTGAAATCCACTATACATGGCATCTTTATACAAAAATAATTTTTTGATAAATTTGTTTAAGGGTAATTTAGGAAATTTTAACTTTTTTTTTTAAGAAATAAGGCAGTTAATGATGTTTCCCTAAGGGTTCGTTTGGTTGGAGGGGTGGAAAAGTGAGAGGATAGAAAATGGTGGGAGGATGGAAAAGTGGGAGGATAAAAAAGATTTTAATTTCTCTCATTTTTGTTTGGTTGGGGGTGGTAAAGTGAAAGGATGAAAAAAGTGAGTTTGTATAAATTTACTCATATACCCTACTTAAAAAATGATGGCCAACTAAAACAAAAAAGTGACAAACAACCAAAAAAAAGCAATCACCCAATTTATTAAAAAATAAAAATCATGTCTAGTTAACCAAAAAAAAAAGGAAGAAGGCAACGTCCTAAAAAGGAAAAGAAAAAAAAAATTGGGAGAGGCAACGTGCCCAGGAAAGGAAAAGAAAGAAAAAAAAAATTGGCAGAGGCAACATGCCTAGGAAAAAAAAAAGAAAAAAAAATTGGCAGAGCAACGTGCCTAGGAAAGGAAAAGAAAAAAAAAATTGGCAGAGGCTATATGCAAGTAAACATGGGCATTTTCATCCATTAAGCAGCTCCATTTTCTCTCTACAGTTTTCTCTCCATTTTGGGGAGAAAACACCCGGATCCCACCATTTATCTTCCTTTCTCTCCACCCAACCAAACACACTTCAAAAAAGTTTTCCTTCCCATTTTCTCTCTAAAGTTTTCCATCCATCATATTTCATCTCCAAACGAACACACCCTAAATAATTGGGGGAATGGGCAGAGTGGCTGTGTGGAGTGCAAGTATATAGTAAGTTAGACAACAGGTTGAAGATTATAGAAAACTAGCATCTCGAGTTTTATAAACTCGAGATCCCTATTACAAATCGAGTCCCAAAAACTCGCTTTGCGAGTGTACTGGGACTGAAAATGCCACACGAATCTCGAGTTTTAAAAACTCGAGTTCCATGCAAAAAAAAATTTAGTTTGATAGCCCCTATAGTGGCGTTTTTACGTCCTATGGTGACGTTTTAAAGCCCTATAGCGGCGTTTTTCTGCAAAAAAATTTTACAAGTGTTCAATACCATGTTCAGGGAGCCCTCTAGTGGCGTTTTTATGCCCTATAGTGACGTTTTACAGCCCTATAGCGGCGTTTTCCTGCAAAAATTTTTTATAACTCAATTTTTAAGCCCTATAGTGACGTTTTTAAGTCCTATAGCGGCGTTTTTATGCATTTTATGGATCTCGAGTCTTTAAAACTCGATTTTTACGTGGATTTTTTTTCCCACTTTTCCGATCCGCTTACAAATCGAGGCTTAAAAACTCGATTTTTATCTTGGAACTCGAGTTTCTAAAACTCGAAATGCTACTTTTCCATATTCTTTTTCAACTTGACAACTAACTAAATTTTTTAATATTTATTGTTATTTAGAAAAAAAATTCCTAAATAATTAGATTTTTCTAAGTGGGAGTAAAATTTTTCAAAATTACCCTTAAACAAAGTTCTCAGAAAAAACTTAGGGTACGTTTGGTAGACTGTAATAGCACTGTAATGTAATAGTTATTCCTATGGTTTAACTATTCAATAGTTTGGTTATGTTTTTATTATATAGAATAATCATTCCTTATGAATAGCAATTCTTTAAAATGGGGAATAATTATTCATCTCTACAAGGGTTATAATAGTTATTCCTTAGCAAGTGTATTTATTTCTAAAATTAATATATTTCCAAATAAATAAACTTTCCATATGCACATATCAGTTATGAAAATAAAAAATCATAAAATAATAACTAATCTCTCTTTCAAATTTAAAAAAATATATATATATTATTTTTTAGAAAATATAATTATATGAGTAAAATATTTCCTAAAATATTGTATCAACCAAAATTAATTGGTCACTTCCTAACTGCTTCCTACGCACCAAAAAGCCTTTTTACAGATATGGGTATAGTGAGATAAGGATTTGGTTAATGTACCTCTCAAGGATATGTCAATTGAGAGGATGAGAGTAGAGGAATTTTGAGAATCAAATGATGAAAATTGTGGATAAGTCAATCTTGTTTTTCTCTAGGGTTTCTCTCTCAAAATTCTCTCTAGAAACTCTTTAAACTTCGTGGGTATAAGAGTATTTATAATAGGATGCGTATGGAATGCGAAAAGTAAGTTACAACCAAACTGGGCAATCTGGCGACTCGAGCTCGTGACTGGAACGAGTCGCAAGTTTGAGTCGCGAGCTAACTGCCTGGCCAGCTGGAGGTTTTGTCCTGTAGTGCAACATCTGGCGTGACTCTTCAACTCCCCCTACATGTTTCACACTTGTGCCTTTTTGGCGACTTGCCAGTCGCGAGATCCAATCGCAAGGCTCTTCTTGATTGCACACTCTTGAGCTTTTCTTCACACTCTCTCAGACACTACCCTTACATGATTCCCACCTAAATGCAAGGTTTCTAAATGTTGAATTATAAGCAAATTTGGCACAGAATAAAGCCAATAAAATAATTGAATAAATTCAACCTTACAAGTGGTTACAAGACCATAGGATAACTGTTCATTTTCTCTTGAAGCTAAGTCCAATATATGCACACCCCCTATTGATCCAAAATCTTTGAAACACTCATTAAAATTTTCACAAAAAGCATTATAAAAGAGGAGATCTAATGTCCAATTCATGGATGCTGCCTTTATGGGATTAGAGACCTTCAATGGTTTATTGAAAATTACAACAAAAAAGCACTAATTTTTTTTTTCTTAGAGTTAATAACATACTACCAAGAGTTTTGTAGCTCAATTGGTATTTCTTGATGTTTCTAATAAAATTGTCTATGATTCAAAACCCTTCTCCCCTAATTATCAAATTATCAAAAAAATATATATATATTATTACATACTTAATTAGAAAAAACAAAAAGACTCTCTCTCTCTCTCTCTCTCTCTCTCTCTCTCTCTCTCTCTCTCTCTCTCTCTCTCTCTCTCTCTCTCTCTCTGAGTTCAATGCCTAACCATTTATTCTTAGTACTTTATTTTTTGAATAATGGTCACAAGTGGAGGAGGGGATTCTAATCCTGGATCTCATCTTATGGGACCAAGTAATATTAATGAGTTACAAACCTCTTGGTATATATCCAAAGTAGTAGCTAGGACTAGGATAATGTGATATTGAGCGAATTGTGACTAGATTCTTTGATCGATTATCAAATTGATATTCTAATTAAATCGCAATCATGATTAAAGGCAATGAACCCATGGTGGCGGAAGCTAATAAGTGCAAGAGAACTTTCCATCTCTATGGATCGGAGTGCTTGCAATATCTCTGTATAGGTAACTGCCAGTACAAGTTCGGACCCAAAGCTCATGGAAAATGCGTAGAGACATTAGCTTGCGAATGTTCTTACCCTTGCTAATCCTTTCCATATATTAAGCAATGAGTGCTAATTTTCGGGTTAGATTCTATTAATAAAGTCCAGCGACCTCTCTCTCTCTCTGAATATCAAGTCATAACAAAGAAAACTGAAAAGGCCAAATGAAACATTCATTCAATTATAGGTTGAAACTCTTTCTTAAAAAAAAATTTATAAACAGATTACCTCAATATTTATACAGCCACTATTCTTTGATTCCTTTACCAACAATATAATTTATAAAGTTGTAATTTACAACTATTTTATGTTGGCTTTAATTCTGTGCCAAATTTGATTGTAATTATACTTAATCTTATGTACCCTGTATTTTATGTGGAATTTCTTGTGAGGGTTGTTGAAAATTTCTCTCAAAATCTATGAAGCTTATCACAGAAACTCAGAAAAACAAAGAACAGAGAAAAGGGAGAAAAACAGAGAGAGAGAGAGAAAAGTTTAGAAATTTCTTCAATTCTTCTATTACTGAATATAACTCTCAATACAATGATCAATGGAGGTTACCTATCTATATATATACATACATGGTGAGGGATAGTGAGCACGGAGGAGATTAGTAACCGTCTCACACGTGCTCTAACAAACTCACACACGTGCACTCCCACATCTAACAAACTACTAACTAATTGTTAGTTAAATATTACACACATATACAGAAACGACACTGTTTTCTTTTAAAGAGAAATCATCTGCTTCATACACAAAACAGCACCGTTTCTTTTAATGAGAAACGGTGACGTTTTGTTTTGATTTCCCTTTATGTTTGCCCAGTCTGGTGCACGACACCGTTTTGACATAACTAGCCGTTGGAGCTTCTTCTTCTTCCTCATGATTTGCACTTGCTGAACTTGCAGTACTAGCATGGCTTTCATCCCCCCTCAAATGAATGGGGAATTTCCACATTAGTTTGGAAGTTAGCCAAATAAATCTAGGAGAAGGAAGACCTTTAGTAAACAAATCAGCTAACTGATCATGAGTGGAGATGAACTTAAGCATCACATCATGGCGGAGAACCTTTTCACGAACGAAATGGTAGTCAACTTCGATGTGTTTGGTACGGGCATGAAACACTGGATTAGTAGCTATGGCTAGAGCACGAACATTATCACACCAGAGAAGAGGAGGATGAGGAAGAAAGAGACCAAAATCACGAAGAAGCATACGAATCCAATACAACTCAGCAGTAGTGGAGGCCAAGGCACGATATTCAGCCTCTGTGGATGAACGAGACACAGTACCTTGTTTCTTGGCAGACCAGGAGATAGGAGAATTGCCAAAGAAGAGGACCATACCAATAATGGAACGCCTATCCACAAGGTCTCCAGCCCAATCAGAGTCATTGTAAGCAGATAAAGAGATAGGACCAGGAGTGAATGCAATTCCAAAGTGTAATGTGCCTTGGAGGTATCTAAGAATCCATTTGGCTGCCTGAAGATGATTCTGAGTTGGAGTACTCATATGTTGGCAAGCTTGTTGGACTGCAAAAGAAAGATCTGGTCTTGTAAATGTGAGATATTGTAAGGCACCAACCAAGCTTCTATAGGAGGTAGGATCAGACAATAAAGGATTGTCATTAGGAAGGAGATGACAGTTAGGAGATGAGGGAGTTTTACATGGCTTGCAATCAGTCATGCCAAATTTCTTAATAAGATCTGAGGCATATTTGACCTGATGAACAAACAGTCCAGAGTAAGTATAATCAATTTGCAGGCCAAGGAAGTAATGGAGTATGCCAAGATCTTTGAGGTCAAACTCAGCACCTAACAGTTTGATCACAGAGGAGACAAAACCAGATTTGTTGCCTGTGATTATGATATCATCCACGTATAGTAACAGAAATGCAATTGAAGAATCATGCCTCAAAATGAAGAGATTGCTATCTGCAGCAGAAGCATAAAAACCAATATGCAACAATTGAGTAGTAAACTTCTTAAACCAAGCTCTAGGAGCTTGTTTGAGCCCATAAAGGGCCTTGTGAAGTAGACAGACATGCTGAGGGAGTGCAGGATCAACATAGCCTTGAGATTGAGCCAAATAAACTTCTTCTTTAAGAACCCCATGCAAAAATGCATTGCGACATCCAACTGTTTCAGTTCCCATCCAAATTGAACAACCAAAGCTAGAAGAAGTCTCACAGTTGCAAGCTTCACCACAGGACTAAAGGTCTCATCATAGTCCATGCCATACTGTTGAAGATACCCCCTTGCAACCAGCCTGGCTTTATATCTTGCTTTAGAGCCATCACTGTGCCGTTTCAACTTATAAACCCATTTGCAAGTGACCACATTCTTATGGGGAGGAAGAGGAACTAAACTCCAAGTATTCTGCTTCTTAAGGGACTGAAATTCAGCATCCATAGCAGCTACCCATTGAGGGAATTTAGATGCAATTTTGAAGGAAGGAGGTTCTGTAATGGTGTAATCAGCTTGAACCTGCATAACTCTAGGCTTATAGATACCATGCTTTGACCTTGTGAGCATTGGATGAGAATTAGTGGGGGTAGGAACAATAGCAGTGGAATTAGACACACTAGGAGCAGGAAGTGAGGAAGAAATAGGATCAGTAATAGGTAAGGAAATAGGAATAGAGGAAGGGACAGCCAAAGGTGGAGGAACAACAGGAATAGGAAATGATGGAGAAAGGAAAGAAGGAAGAAGAGAGGAAGTGAGATCAGGTGGTGTGGATACAATTGTAGACTCAGTGGGTGAACTAGAAACAGACTCATCAAGAAGGTGTGGAGTTTGAGAAAACGAATTAGAAAGAGAGGATGAGAAAGGAATATGAGGATCAGTGAGATTAGGATTATGGGCAAAAGGGAAGAGAGACTCATTAAACACCACATGACATGAAATGTAGATTCTGTTTGTGGTTGGATCAAGACATATGTAGCCTTTAGAAAGTGGAGGATAGCCAAGAAATATGCAGGGTTTTGATCTGGGTTGCCGTTTATTTTGATTAAATGGCCTGAGGTATGGATAGCAGGCACAACCAAAAGCTTTAAGAGCATGAATAGGTGGTGGTTTGGAATAAATCTTTTCCCAAGGTGAGTGAAAACCTAAGACTGAAGAAGGCATTATGTTGATAAGGTAAGTTGCAGCAGAGAAAGCATAGGACCAATAGTTGAGAGGAAGATGAGACTGGTATAAAAGAGTGAGACCAGTTTCAACTAGATGCCTGTGCTTTCTCTCTGAAACACCATTTTGCTCAGGTGTATGAGGGCAGGAAGATTGGTGAAGAATGCCAGAGGTGGAACAAAAAGATTTAAACTCATTGTTGATGTACTCAGAGCCATTATCAGTTCTTAGAACTTTAAGTTTAGAACTGAACCGAGTTTCAACCATAGACTTAAAGTGCTTGAAAACAAAAAGAACTTCAGTTTTATGTTTGAGAAGAAATAACCAGGTAAAACGGGAGTAATCATCAACAAAAATGACATAGTAATTGAATCCAAGTAAAGAAGTGATTGGAGAAGGACCCCAAACATCACTGTGCACAAGTTCAAGGATTGAATTGGAAACAAGAGGTGTTTTATTCAAATGAAATATGTGCATTTTTGCACTTATACAGTATTCACAGGATGAACAAACTTCATCAATCTGAGACAAAGAAACAGAAGGAAATACAGATTTTAAAGCAGAAAGTAAAATTTTAGAGCTTGGATGCCCAAGTCTATGATGCCAGAGTAGAATATGATGAGGCTTGAGTGTGACAAGTGCAGACTTCTGAACAGTATTGAAGCAGGAGGATGAAGACAGACTAGGATTAGATGGAATGGGGTAAACTCCATCTTTACTCAACCCTGCGTAGAGGATCTTCCCCGTGGGTAAATCCTGAATTGAGAACTTATGTGCATCAAAATAACAAAAAGCATTATTTTGAAGGCAAAGTTTATGAACAGACAAAAGATTGGATGCAAGGTCTGGCACTCTTAACATGTTATCAAGCCTAAAGTTATGAGTTAAGGTTCGAAGCTCACCATTACCAATGTGAGTGACTGGTAATTCCTGTCCATTGCCAACTGTGATAGTTTCTGATCCTTGAACTGGTTGTTGCATCAGAGATAGTTGGGACAGGTTAGGTGTCACATGGTCTGAGCACCCAGTGTCAGTGAGCCAAGCATTGGAAGCTTGAACTTGAGCAGCATTAGCCACCATAGAAGCCAGTTTTGCAGGTGGATGCCTCCCTTGATATGTGAAGTCCATTCTATGGTAACAATCAAGTGCTGAGTGACCATTCTTGCCACATATTTGACAGGTAGGCCTACTTGATTGACCTGAATTCTGGTGAGATGGTTGTTTCGATTGATTAAAATTCTGAAACTGAGGAGAACCTCCTGAATTTCTTGGGTTGAAACTGCTTGAGTTGAAGTTTTG
The DNA here is from genome assembly GCA_019022515.1 of Quercus aquifolioides. Lineage (NCBI taxonomy): Eukaryota > Viridiplantae > Streptophyta > Magnoliopsida > Fagales > Fagaceae > Quercus > Quercus aquifolioides. The sequence goes on from CM032331.1 coordinate 19,704,359, forward strand.
AAACTGATTAGGATTGGAGTAACTTCCACCACCATAATGTGAACCTCCAAAATTACTTCCAAAATTATGATGATTACTTCGACCTCTTCCTCTCTGATTATTATTTCTACCTCCTCTTCCTTGTTGAAAACCTTGAGAATGAAATCTTGCAGCCATAGCCATAGAAGCTGAATCAATTGAATTAGACCTCTTTTTAATTACTCTCTCTTCAGTATTGAGCAACACATTCAACTCCTCTACTGACAAAACATCACTCCTAGTTCTAATTGCTGAACTGAATGAATCAAATTCAGAGGGAAGACCATCAAGAATGATGTGAAGCAGCTCTTCATCATCAACAAACACAGAAACAGCAGCCAATCTATCTCTGGCTTGCTTAATTTTCTGAAAATATCCATCAATGGAATCAACACCTTCCTTAATTGCATTCAGCTCATTTCTCAGACTCATTACATGAGACCTTGAGATAGATGCAAATCTTTTCTCTAACACCTTCCAAACTCCCCTAGCAGATTTTTGCCCAACTATAATAGCAAGAATTGTAGGAGAAAGAGTGGAATTTAAGAAAGTGAACATTGCTTGTTCACGATTCTTCCAAGCTATGAATGTTGGATTCACCTCAGCAGTAAAATTACCAGATGAATCTTTAAGAAATCTATCTGGAGCAATGATTGAATTATCAAGAACATCAATCATTGAATAGGTATCAAGAATTATCTCGATTTGATGTTTCCAGACTATATAGTTCCCATAATCGAGCTTTACAGTCATCATTGATGACATGTTTGATAACAGCAACAGTGAAGTATTCACTGGTGAACTTGCAGCTGAAGAAGACGAAGCCATTGAAATGGATCAATGCTCTGATACCATGAAAAGTTCTCTCAAAATCTATGAAGCTTATCACAGAAACTCAGAAAAACAAAGAACAGAGAAAAGGGAGAAAAACAGAGAGAGAGAAAAGTTTAGAAATTTCTTCAATTCTTCTATTACTGAATATAACTCTCAATACAATGATCAATGGAGGTTACCTATCTATATATATACATACATGGTGAGGGATAGTGAGCACGGAGGAGATTAGTAACCGTCTCACACGTGCTCTAACAAACTCACACACGTGCACTCCCACATCTAACAAACTACTAACTAATTGTCAGTTAAATATTACACACATATACAGAAACGACACCGTTTTCTTTTAAAGAGAAATCATCTACTTCATACACAAAACGGCACCGTTTCTTTTAATGAGAAACGGTGACGTTTTGTTTTGATTTCCCTTTATGTTTGCCCAGTCTGGTGCACGACACCGTTTTGACATAACTACCTCTCTATTTCCATATTTTTGAGAGGTTGCTAACCCAAACACTTACCACACCCGTACTGAGTGTCAAGTGAGGTTTTGGTGCTGCTGGGAAGCATTGGAAGAAGCCAAGCTTTGGCAGATGCAATCAGGTGTATTGCGGGATCTGAAAAACTAGACAAGATATGGTTCCGAGAAGCCTTGTTGGAGCAGGAGCTTAGAGGGCTTAAGGGCATCGGGTAAATTAGGATTGGAGTGTCTCTTGCTATTCATGTATCCTAGCTGATTGTCTAGTGAATCGATTTACCGGTTGGACAGCGACAGAGAGGTTTTACACCAAGTACTTTGGTTTCCTCTTCGAAAACACATCTGCGTGTTATTTTGTGTTTGCATTCTTCTTCCCTACTCTTTTAGCTTTTATTTTATTGCTGAGTTTTAATGATTATGGCTTAGAGTAGTTATATTGTTTATCCGCTCGCATTTACTCTATTCTTCACTTAGTATAAGTTAGAATAAAATCAATCGAGCCGTAATATTTTATTTAGAGGTCTAAACAATTCTTGTGTTTTTAACACATTTTCGAGCTTTCATAATTGAATTGGTTTGTTTCATCAACAAAATAAAAAATTAGATTGGTTGAGTTGGAACTACCTCTCTCAATTATTCTAAATTAACCACTTGATATCATCATATCTCCCCGTCGAGAAATTATATTGTGTTTTCTGTGCATGTTTCTTCTCCTTCACATGAAAGTAGACCCCACATGCACTAAAAACATGATAGAGTTTTTCCTCCTCATCAAATTCCACTTCAACCGTCTGGTAGAAAATTCTATCTTTTCGTAGTTACGTTGAGCATTAAAGATTAAACTAGCTAGCTATGTTGCACGGACAAGCGAATTTTGACCATGTACCCGTGTCGGACACGAGTTAGACACGGGTACTGATAAGATAAAACTATAATCACGTCTTCTTCTCTTTCTCTCGCCGAACCTACTACAGCCACCATCGCCATCTGCACTTGCTTGGTTTCTCTTTTCACAGTTGCTTTTTCGTTTGATCTCTTGAGGCAGTCAACTTGCTTTTCTGTTTGATTTTGACAAAAGTTGAAGAGCTATTCACTCTCTGTGGCCAACGTATAATCACGTCATGTTCTTTTGTTTTAAGGTCAGGTGATTTTTACTTTTTATTTCATGGGCATGTTAATTCCATGACCATGAGCATATTGGGCCGGCAAATGGGCTGGGCATATATAGGGACTGGATTCTTTGCAAATTATTTTCAAAAAAATCCCTATTGTTTTAATTTTAAAATTTTATTGTTATTATTTAATTTTAAAACTTAAAATAAACATAAATTATATCCAAAAATATTTAAAATATACTTAAAAATAAATATTAATTAATTAATTAATTCTCATACCCTAGAAGAGTCGTTCCCTAATTTTTCAAGAATTGTTGTGCCCCCATACTTGTATTTGTGTCCGTGCAACTTAGCTAGCTAGTAATTAAAATCAATTAGATCCTAAATCTACAATGAAACTCAAAACTCTAATCTTGTATTAAATCATTACTATTGTCAAGACTCAAGAGCCCCTTGCACTTTTTAACAAATCTTTATTGACTCAATCACAGACCTAGGATAACCACAAACCAACATGAAGAAAAACTCAAAAATCAACAAGCACCCACACAAACTGATATACATACCCAAACATGAATACAACTCACAAACAAACTGTCACGACTCAAACCTGTACTTTAAAATTTAGAGCATGACCGGCATGTTAATATCAAGTTTACCTCAATACTAATACGAACCAACCTAAACTGGAGGTGTTTATCAAGAATTGTTTCTTGAATTCTTGCTTATTTCTTGCATAAAAACCATAATATACAAAAAATGACGAAAATCTTGAAACTTCATTTCATTTGAACTTAAAAAGATTACCACTTGACTGAAACGTCAGGTATTCATGTAAATATTACATAGCTAAACGTTTAGCAAAACTCTTATTACAAACCTAACCCCAAAGACATACAACTGGGGTTCAAAACAAATTAAGGTTCCGAATTACATATGTGCTCAAGGATCAAATACATCTTGATTCCTCCTATACAACAAAAGAGCTAAACTACTATACAACAAAAACTATACATTCTAACAAATGAGAATCATAGAAGCCTTGCTACTTCTAATACTCTCACTGCTTATAGAAAGAACCTGTGCACTGAAATATAATAGGGTGAACTACGAAACCCAGTATGGGTTTAAGCTCCATGGGCCTTTAATAAGAATGCATGTAAATCAAATATTTTATGGATATGCCAGCTTTGATGAAATTGCTTCATACTATTCACATTGTTCTTAAAATAACTTATGAACTTTCAGATAAAAATACTTTATTTTCCTTTCATATAATAATAAAAGGACATAATAAGAAACTTAAACATAATTTTATGATCTTATCTTTGAATAGACTATAAAATACTTTATCGTAAACTTCTCATCAGACATATAACACATTCAACATACCTTCTTATTATCATACTTTTCATATAATTTCCAAATAGCTTAATAGCTCATTTATGATAAATATTAGTTAATCTAATTGTAAGTCTGTGACAACTTTGGGAGGCTTCCAGCACAGAGTGCTAGGCATCCAGCATTTTCCACAATGCCAGGCATCCAGCATTCTCCACAATGCTAGGTAATCTCGGGATCATATTATAATACATATCTTCAACCATAGGAGTAGGTTGGCATCCTCTACAAGTTGACCATTATCAACAAAGGCAGGTACAACAGAGTCAGTCCCACTTATAATGGCCAAACAGAATCTCCATGAAAATACCAGTACTATAACCCCTACTAGCTGAGTTTAGATCATAACAATGGAATAACTGAAAAATATATTTTTTTGATAACTTTGCTTTTCATAAATGTTTCACAACAGTAGCATATCCACTTCATTCTTAAATATTAGAGATAATTACACTTTGTCCACCTATGGTTTGCCTCTAATTCTATGTGCCCACCTGTGATTTAAATTTTGACACTTTGCCCACCTGTGATTCTGATCATGAGTGCTCCGTAACCCTTCTCAATGTTTTCCGTTACTCTAACACCAAATAAATAAAAAACACATCCCAAAACGGATCAAACAACCAAAAAAATAACAAGAACATACCCAAGACACAAAAATCAACAAACACAAACCCAGGACAAACAATCTCAACAAGCACAAATAAATCACAGATCTCAAGTCTCAACTACTCTCAGCTTCAGCTAAGAACAACGACTTTTCAAGTTTTTCCCCGTGTGACTACCCATCTTCTCTCTCTGATCTGTACAGTAAAATTGTATACATAGATGCATTTCATTTTGCGCAAAGTTCAAAGAACTATTTTTGACTTCACACAGAACTTCTAAGATATTGCCACGTGAAAAGCGGCAATCTATGGCGCTTGAAAAGCTCGAAGAATTTTTTTTTGGTTGTTGAAGCTTCTAAGAAATTGCATTGTATATTCGGGTCAAAATGGTGGTGCTTAGAAAGTTGAGAGTAGTAGTTTATTTATGTATTTTTTTTTTTTTTAGAAAATAAAGCTTAGTGGTTGAAACTTGAACACACGAAAGCAAGTCTAGCTATTTCAAAAGACTCCTAGTATGTGTCTATCCTCTTCACTTTCCTCAACCAAACTGGAGACCCTATTATCATCTATTTATTTCCCATTTCAATCACTTTTTTTTTTCTCCTAGTCCGTTTATATCTTCTATTTCTGTGTGCTCATAAATCCCGATGGCATGCACGATCAAAACCCAGGTTCAATACCCACGATCAAAACCCAGGAGCATGCACAAATCGAAGCCCATTGTAGGATTTGCCATAGCTGAACAGAGGAGCAACTATGTCTTTCTTCCTCGGCTCGGATCTACCACGGTTGTCTCAAGCGAGTGGGAGTGAGTGAGTTTTGGGAGTGAGAGTGAGTTTTGATCTGTTTTGGGATGTGTTTTTTACTTATTTGGTGTTAGAGTAACGGAAAACATTGAGGTGAGTTACGGAGCACTCACGGTCAGAATCACAGGTGAACAAAGTGTCAAAATTTAAACCACAAGTGGGTACATAGACTTAGAAGCAAACCACAAGTGGGCAAAGTGTAATTATCCCTAAATACTATGTTCGTGATATAAATAATAGTATCAATATGCTAAAATTATCGTGTATATAAGATTAAACAACTCACGAACATATAGTTTACTTAAATCATGCTTATATGTAATATCTCTAATTAAAAAGTTTTAATGCATAATAGTTTTCTAAACAGTTTTTATACTTATCAAACACACATGTCACATATTCCTTACCTGAAAACAGAAGACGCAAGAGATTTGTACAAAAGGAGCTTAAGTGTCCATGTTCTCGTTCTCGTTCTCGTCACTTAAATGAAAAACCAAAACTTATTACTAACAACACTTCCTAAATATATAATCTTATACTTCAATCACAACCTAACTCTCAAACTCAAGAAAATCTTAATTCCCATCACACAAAGTTTCCCCAAAAACAAGGTATATTCATCAAACAAATTACATACCAAAACATTGAGAAACCAAGGCATAAAAATTCATCTTTGATCTAGACATACCAAAAGAAAAACATATTAAATTTTAGCTCAAAACATTCACCCTAACTTCAAAATTAAATCCACAAAGTCAAGTATATCATATGTTGGTCACTGCTCATTTCAGCAACATCCAAATGTTATGAAATCTGTCACAGCGAATTCAAATGTCATGAAATTTTACATAACCACTTCCCTGTATGTCTAGTATATACCATAAAAATTTCAGAGTCAAAGCATAAAACCATGATTTATTAAAAATCATACAAAACAGCATGCTCAAATCTGTCCTAACAGAATTTCTTGCAACTTAGAAATTAAATCATTATTTCTATATTTATCCAAATGTTATGAGACCACTTCCATAACAACCATGTATGTCTTAGAATTCATAAAAACTACTCCTAGCATCCTAATTCACAAAATATAATTTAATACAGATTTTTCTTGTTGTAGACATCAAGTATGTCACAGTAACAGCTTCAACACATGTTTTTACAAAATCATCAACTAATAGCAATAGGCCTTTATTTCATTTGGGTATTTTTATACCTATACTATACATATTAAAATACGTTAATAAGCATCCAATAGACCACCATATCATCAATCTTTCAAATCACTAAAACAGAATCACAAGTTCAACTTCTAAAATCAGATTAGAGAATAAAGAAGTAAAAATAAACAAAACAATTATACTATCAAAATACACAAAATCAGCTGAAGTTTTAATTACTTACCCACAAACTTTGAAGCTAAAACTTTAGTGTTACTCTTTCAGTTTCTTCTTTAAAAAGAGATGTCTATGATTTTCAGTGAGAGAGTAAGAAAGAGGTGCAGCCATGTAAGAGCAAAGGAAAAAAAAAAAAAAGAGCAAAAGAGATGAAGCAAGAAGCTTCTAGGGTGGGGGCACGTGTAATGTTAGGGAAAGAAAAGATCACAACCCACTTTTTTAACTTTTGGCATTTATACTTTCCACCCGGCAAAATTTGCCAAACAGTAGATTTTCCCAAAAAAACTTAACGGATGGCATGCGTTCAAACTTAATTAGTCAGTTAGACTGTTTTTGGAAGTCGATTTTACCAAACTCTACTTCCCACTAAATATACTTTTGACCTGGATTTAAAAAAAAAAAAAAAAAAAAAGCCACGTAGAACACACAGAAGTCGAGTTTAGTAAGCTTGACTTCCTTGAAAGTCAAGTTTACAGAACTTGACTTCAAACAGGGGTAAAAAAAAAATGGATGGGGTAAAAAGGGTAATCCGAGTATACTAAAATCGTTGTTGCCTTCAATCCTCTCTCTCTCTCTAATGTCTCTCTCAACCCAACACCGCCGTTCTTCTCTCTCTCTCTGGTGTCTCTTTTCCTACGCCGTTTTGTCCGTCCAGCAGGTTCGTCTCTCTCTCTCTCTCTCTCTCTCTCTCTCTCTCTCATGCAATTTCTTTTTCTTTATTTATTGGCTGAAATGGGTTTTGATTTGCTTTTTAGGTTTAGTGATTTGGAGATTTGGGTTTCATTTGATTTGGGTTTAGTTTTTTTTTTTTTTTTAATTTTTTTTTTTGTGTTTTTGTTTACTGTGCTATTACTATCGTCCATAACATCTTGTTTTTGAGTTCATTGTGCGTGTAAGTGTGAGTGTAAGAGAGAGAGAGAGATAAGGTGGTTTGGTTTCATATGAGTGACCTCAAGTTTTAGGATTGCCTATAGCTCTTGACCTTGACTCACAAGCCAGAGCATGCATCACATTGGGTCTAACTATGTAGAGCTGCCTTTAATTAGAGAAGGTGGTTTGGTTTCATAGGCATCATCTGTGATAATTAAGAATCTATATACTCATAGAAGACATGAATTTGGACGGATACCTGTTGATGGTGTAAAAAAATTTCATAACAAACTTCAATCTTTCTAAGAACTTGTCAAACAGGGATAGGAATTCAGTCTGTACAGATGAGCTGTTTTTGTTTCATGCTTCCCTCCATTTAAGTTCACCATTTTTTTTAATGTAAGAAGGTAAACCCTTCAATATTTGCAATGACTTTATAATGACCATTTTGTTTATTTTATTTTCTTAATGCTAGAATTGCATATATGTTAAAACTATCTATTCAATGACTTTAGAATGCTAGAATTGCAATGACTTTATAATGCCATTTGGTCCAAGGATCATTGGAAAATTATTGTTGAACTATACAATGACTTTGTTGGAGTGGGAAGTATATACTTATATATGCTACTTCCTTCGGTAGTATCAACTGATTCTTATGTTGCGTTGATTAAGCAAAAACTACTTTATCTAGAATAAAGCAAAAGACTAAACAAATACATTTCACATGAGGAAACCCACTTATTGCTACTTAGATCCCTATTCTAGTAATTAATTGTTTATATATGATACTTGCTTTTTGCAGCATGACGATAGATCCTGGACCCATTGATCGTAGTGTATTGACGGAACAAGTTAAACATCGATCTGAGTTACTGTGGAACCCTAGGGGACAGGTAATTGCATGAGTTTTCTTGTACTATGAATTCATGTCACAACTCTAATTAGCCATTAATACTAAATATTTGCATAAGATTTTTATCTATTGTTATAATATTTGCAGGATCCTTCTGGCACACTGGATTGTCGAACTCGCCATGAAGAGTTGAGACATCGAGTTCCTATGGTAGATGATCGTGTCCTTGCCATTGTGAGGTTGCTTGGTCTAAAGGGTCTGTACCTAGTCCCATCCATACAGCTTGACCATGCATTGATCACTGCATTTGTAGAGCGGTGGCGCCCAGAGACACATACATTCCACCTACCATACGGTGAGATGACGATCACATTGCAAGATGTGGAAGTTATCATGGGGTTGCCCATCGAGGGTGAGGCAATGGTTGGGCCCAGTAAAAGAACTTGGACAACTGTGTGTGATGAAATGCTTGGAATTCAAATTCCAAATGAAAATCAAAATATGCTGAAAGGTCAAAGGATTCTGGTATCCGCACTTGTCACAAGAATCAAAGAACCACTGCCTCCGAATGCCAATGAGATTGAAGTTCATCAATATGGTCACTGCTTTATACTAACCCTATTACAGGATATGGTATTTCTTGACAAGTTCGGAGATAGGGTCCATCTCATGTGGTTAGAGTTCATGCAGAACCTTCGTAATCCACGCAAGTATAGTTGGGGTAGTGCAGCCTTATCATGGTTGTACAAACAGCTGCGCAATGCATCTGAGAAGCAAGCAAAGCAAATTGGCAGACCACTGATTTTGGTCCAATTGTGGATATATGTCAGGTTCCCACATATGTCCCCACAAATGGTGCCTCAACCCGAGGGTGTTTATGGTCCACCACTACCACCAATTCCTCTTGCTATGAAGTAAGTATATATTGCATAATTAGTGTGTTATCATGTATCATGCCACATTTTTTTACGTAAACAACTAATGACCATGCGATGTTACCTGCTTGTAGGTGGGCAAGGGCGATGTGTACAAAGAATGCTCCCACGCACATGCTTTCCACATATCACAATCAAATTGCCACGACAAGACCCGACCAGGTATAATACTTGTATTTATATGCCCATAACATCTTTTATCCTTCAAAAAAATTTTCATTGCCCACTATTGTGCTACTTGTTATGCAAATTATAGGAAAATTTCTGAATGTGGTTGCTTTACTTGGTGGCTTTTGTAGGTTAAGTGGGCGCCATATGGAAATGACTTGAGCCACCTTCCTCCTAGTTTTCGCATCGAGGGAAGTAACATGTGGAGGTCGACCGTTCCACCTATATGTTTTTGGCTTGTAGAGTTTCACCTACCCGATCGTTTCCTACGACAGTTTGGGCTAAAGCAAGAACAACCTAGAGATGCTAATACCAATCGCGATTTGCACAAAATAGATTCAAGGGGCAAGGTAGATAAAAATTGGTCAGTGGAACATGCAGTCCATATTCAAAGGTGGAATGATCGTGACGAGTACGTTTGCCATGCACTCAGGATGGAGGAGGTAATGTCATGTCATCATCCATATATGGTGTGGTATCGTAGGATCACTTGACTGTATATCGACCGCGCTAGCACTAAGATGGAAATTTTGATAATGTACATAAACTTATTTTGTTTTGCATGGTGTGTTTGACGTTATGTATGTGTCATACTTAATAATGCTGGTGATTTAATGACAGCTTGCAACCCAATTGGCTGTCCTCAACTGGTTCAATAAAGAATCTTATGAATACAAGTTCATTAAGAAGGCCCTTGAGGATGTGGATGAGGTTGATCATATCAATGTGCTAGCTAATGACGAAGCAGCAAACCAGACTGAAATACTGAATGTAGGGCCTAGTACAAGCTCAGTTGCTCCAGTGACATGTCATCAACCTGCTCCCACCCCTCCTCTGGCCACTAAGACCCCTGTTCCACCCGTGTCCTCCCCTCAGAGCACAACCGGGCCTCCCATGCCACACATCCTTCCCATTGACACCAGATCTCCCTCGTGGTTTACCCATGTTGAATTTGAGTTCTCCCCACCCACCACCACCGTTTACCACAACTCACCCATGGCCCCGTCCTATAGCTCCCCCCAGACAGTTATACCCACCCCTAGGCTTCAAACACCCCACATTGAGCTCATCTCTACCAGCCCAAGTCATACACAATCACCTCTTTCCTCCTCTACCTTGATACATGTTCCACAAGCCACACATCCACATGACAGTGACGTTGAGTAGGGGCAACGTGACCAAGCTGAACAGCCACAGGATGCAAACGCTCATGCTGCACCCAAACGGAAATCGACCCGTGCCATCCAACCAAGGAGATGCGGCACAGGTTCCCACCTGGTATTCCAAGTGCTTTACTTTGATTTTAATTTCATATATTTTTTGGGTTTCTTTGTGCAAGAATTTGTTTGTTTGTAAAAGCTTAAAAATATAACATTATGAGCAGGTAGCAGAGCATGTTCCAGCCAAACAGTACACTAGACGCAACCAGAAAAGAGGTAAACGCGGGGAGGGTGTAGCCTAATAAGGGCTGCTGCAGTCTTGAGATTCTTATTGTAAGTATGAACTAATTTCCTTTTTCTTTAATGAAAATTTATATTTTTTGGGTTTGAACATTCTGCAATGTTGCTTCATTGTTCTACTTTGAAGGGTTATTACTTTAATTATTGTTGTTTCAAAGCTGTTAAGAGAACACAAAGTGGAACATATTACTGCTATTTTATTTTTCTTCATGGTTAAATATGGATAAATGAAATGGCATAAAGAGAACATATCACAGGAACAGCAACTGCAGAGTATAAGAAGATACTCTTGGAAATTCTGGCTTTACCTGGTTAATTTTTTCATTCAACTTGTGCATTAGACTTAGGGGTACTAGTCTGTTAAGTTTGTGTGAACAGTAAGTTTATGTGATAGTCATCTTATACTTTTTTGGTTAAACTTTTTACAGGTTCATGCTAATGGACAATTTTGTGGGGTAGCTGAAATGCAAATGACTGGCAGCAAGATAGATGGGGTGGGTAGCAAGAATATGCAGCTGGGCATTATAGGAGTTTTAACTTATTTTGTTTAGCAAATTTTCTTAGATTTTGTATTGGAGGATATAGTAGTTACTTTCAATCCAAAGGTGGGAAAAATATGGTGTTGGAATGCTCTATTAGCCATTACGCTTAACTTATGGTGCATCTTGGATTAGAGTAGTTTAATTTTAAGGTGATTGGCGATGGAATAGGTAGGACAAGCCAATGGGATGTTGTTAGTATCTTCATTGAAGTATGGCTCTTTACTTTTGGATATTCGTGTATCTTCATTGAAGTCTGGCTCTTTTCTTGGTTGTAAACCTTTATTATCTTCAATGCAACAGATTTTATTTGTATTATTGAGTTTTATTTAATGCAGCAAATTTTATTTGTATTACTGAGTTTTATTTAATGCAACAGAATTTTTTTAGTGCAGCAGATTTTGATTTTGCAAAATTTTTTTAATGCAACAGATTTTGATGCAGCAGAATTTCTTTTAATGCAGCAGAATTTTGAATTTTGATTTTGCAGAATTTTTTTAGTGCAGCAGATTTTGATTTTGCAAAATTTTTTTAGTGCAGCAGATTTTGATTTTGCAGAATTTTTCCACCACAGCAGAATTTTTGTCTTATATTTCAAGTTGACCTTTGGGGATTTACCCTTTCAAGTTGTTTTCGTTGTCATAAAAATCATGTTTGTTATGATCATGACAAAACTGTTGTTAGTGGTTTGTTTTTAATACATATAAACACAGAAGTGGGGGTTTAGCTCTCAGTTACAGAAAGTGGCAGAGTGCAAGAATGAGGCAGACCAGATTTACCACTGAATTATTAGTTTTATTCTGATTTGTTGGTACCTTTTTGTATGGCCAATTGTGGCCAACTGCCAATGTCTGCACAGGCTGAATGCTGACATTTTTAGTAGCTGTATGCTAAAATGCTGAAATGCTGATTTATCCTAGCTGTATGCTAAAATGTTGAAATATTAGAAATTTTTAATGCAGAATAATTTTTAATGCAGCAGAATTTTTAATGCAACAAAAAATTTTTTTCCCAAAAGCAAATGTGAGCCTTGCACCATATTTTCTGCCCTGGTCTACGCCCTGTCTTGTATATTTTGCTACCATAAAGGAAGTCTTTTATAGTGAGTTTATATTTCTGACTTTAACATGGAGAGATTAATATAGCATTGGTAACCAAAGAGCTTCCCCTTTTCATATGATAAAGCTTTTAGATGCTGCATTTAGTGTTACTGATAGAGCATAACAAGAATTTAAAAATTAAAAATTAAAAATTAAAAAAATTAAAAAAAAAAAAAAACACATGCACAAGCAATTACTTAGAAAATAAGACTTGAAACATATTTTTATAATCCTAGTAACATATCACATAGAAACTAACACGTTTAAGTAGCTTCCCAATACAAAAACTGTCCAAAAAGCTGCTACAAGTTGTGCAAACAACTGTCCAAGTTGTCGTAACAACTGTGCATCACACCGTCCAAAATACTTCAAAAGTTTGTATCATCCTTTGATGTGGCATAGTCCTACATAATTATATACTATATGTCACAATCTTAGAAAATGTAATAAATAAAAGCACATGTTAAAGTTTTAAGGTATAGAAATTTGAAAGTACTTGTTTCAATTGTGTAGGGCCAACATGGGATAATCACAAGACACCTCAGGTGGAAAAAATGATTTTTGAGCATCTCCTAGGAAAAAAAAGGAATAGAATCAAAGGGTTAAAACCAACAGGTAAAAGTAAGAAAACAAAAATGATTTCAAATAATAGAATTGAATTTACCATACACAATTGAACTAGGTTGGAGAATAACAAAATTGCATGCATTGCTTACCTAGTTCGGAACATTGCTGCTTGTTGATGCGCGAATCACAGTCGGACATCTCCTATAGTTATGGCCCTCTTCGTGATACACTCCACATTTCGGCTTGCGTTGACTCACCCTCTAATCCATCTCATTCCTTATTCTTGTTGTCATAGGTTGACCTTTGTCTTGCAATATATCAAGGTCAAGGTACAACTTTAGGCCGGCAACCTCCCGCCATAATGACTTATCCTTGGGCACACGAAACTCATGTGAATAAGTGGCAAGTCGTTGTTGTAAAGTATAACATGGGTCAATAGACCTCATTGCATTGATATGTTCCCTAATACAAACTGCAATCACATGTGAACAAGGGATCTTATAGATTTCCCATTTGCCACAAGTACATGTGTTCTCTACCAACCTTACTTCATGACTATGGTCTCCCCCATCAGATCTGTGTGGATTATGCGTCGTGCAAACCTGATATACATTGTCTTGCTGGTTAAATGGCCTCACATAGTGTCTTGTCCCTTTTTCGTAATTTGCTTCATATTTCTCCATGGCATGCTTGCTAAACTTCTGACCATGTTCAATATCACCTAATATTTTAGTGCGCTGATCATTGAAATAGGCGACAAGTTTGCACCAAATGTAGTCAACCAATGCAAATATGGGTAGTCCACGTGCACCTTTTAGAACTCCATTGAAACACTCAGACATATTGGTAGTCATTGCCCCATAACGACATCCACCATCATGTGATAGTGTCCATGTCTCCAGACCCTCCTTCATTAGATAGAAGTATGGCTTCTTTTTTGCTATATTGGGATTGGGATCCTTACTGAATTTGAGTTCAGCTTCCTTAAGGCAATCCAATATTTTTTCAAGTTTGCGATCTTGATGCTCGTATCTTGCTTTCAAGGCCAAAGACTTTAAGAATTTGTCATTAAATTGAGTGTTGAAGTTGCTGGCCACATGTCTAATGCAATATCTATGATATACTGGAACATAATCATTAGGCCACTGTGCAATGGATGATATTATACCTCTATGTCGGTCTGATATTATGCAAATGCCAAAATCGGGTACCACATCCCGTATCGCAGTCCACAGGCAAGATAAAAACCATCCCCAACTGGCCCCCGTTTCATCATCCACAACTGCAAAGGCAAGCAGAAAAATCTCATTATTAGCATCGGTAGCCATTGCAATCAACAACTTTCCTTTGTATTTTTCATAAAGATGAGTTCCATCAATACTAATTACTGGCCTACAATGTGCGAAGCTAGCAATGGAAGAACACATATTTGAATATAATAGTACTCGGTGTGTTCCCGTTGATCGACCGAAAAGACACTTGTGTACTCGGATCGCTACCTTTATATGCCAACAACAACTTCTGCAACTTTTGATATGACTCTTCCCAATTCCCGTGTATGTTTGCAATAGCCTTTTGTTTCGCATCTCATATCTTGTAGTACGATATATCGTGGTTAAACCTTTCCTTTATCAGATTTTGGAGATCCTTTATTTTGCTGGTGTGATCTGCAAGTACATATGTATGAAGTTCTTTGGCAAGAAAATTGGAATCCATCATTTTGCCATCTTTGTTCACCCCAACTGATGGACAAGTGTGAGGACCGTCATATACTGTGACGGCCCATAACCCATTAAACTTCCGTTGCGAGAATGCTCGACTTTCCATGCACATGACACATTCGTGCACTTCACACACAATCTTTGCTGGTTAGACCACTCAGTTATATAATTATTGTTGTTGTCCATAGAGTACACTACTAATGCTTGTCTCACAGCCTCTTTATTAGGGAAAACCAACCCTTTGCTAAAATTCATTCCCCGCACCCAACTTGATGAAAATGGTATCTCAACATTTGAAGGGTCAACTATATTATCCCAAGTGTTTGCATGAAATGACGGGCCATGAGCTTCATGTGTAGGGACTGCAAACTGCACACCTATACCATCGCCTATATCATCTTGAAACTCTATAGCATCATCATCATGATCATCCACGACATTGTCAACATTTTCATAGTTTATAATATTCTCGTGAAAGTCATCTCTCCCAATCATCTCTCCCAATCATCTCTTCATACTCATCTCTACCATGATCAACATCATCTTCGTCTTCATCTTCCCTCCCTAGAGATTGAATATATTCTTGTTGATAACTAGATCTGCAAACCTCTATTGGAGTTGGTATCTCTTGGCATGGTGGTGTATAACCCCCAACTGTGGTGCATGAAGTAAGAATTGGATAACTATCTATATGTAATGATTGGAATTCTTCCCCGCCACCACCCTCTAAAGTTGTTTGTTGCACATCTTCACCGCCAACTTCTATATGAGGCTCCACACTTATATACAACTTGGCAGCTTTTAACTAGGGCGTAGAGTTTATCCTGTCAAACATAATCTTAACATGATTGTCTCCTTTTATTTCAATAGGCATGAAGACAATACGGTCATTGAACACTGCATGAGGAGCACGATATATAATTTTTATGTCATGCAACCGACGGTCCAAATTTAGTTCTTTCATAATTTTCTTTTTCAACTTCTTCAAATTGATCTCCTGTCATTTTTTTAGCTGAATAATCTCTAATTTTTTACCAGGCCCTTCATATGTCACTCCATAAGTCACATCACTGCAGGGCTCCCCGCCATAATATAGATATAAATCAATCAAACTCATTACACCTATAAGTCAAATAAGTTTACTAAAAGTTAGTGACGAATATAACACCTTTATTCGATATGAACAACAAAATATATATATAAAGATAACATTGTATAGTCCACCAAAGAATTATAATCAACTGAAATTTTATTCTCTCCAAGCAAAAATTCGAATTTTTAAACTCAAACAAAATTTTACATGGTTGCTAACCTTAAAAAATTAATATTCATTATACCTTACAACTAACAAACCATTACACATTATAACACCTTGCAAATAAATAATATGTTATCCATTCATTTGCATTATACATAACAACACATTACAAAGAAAAACTCATTGCATATCAAATAACAACCCATTAAAAAGCACAAATAACAAATACAAAAAACAATAATAATAATAATAATAATGATAATAACAACAAATTACTCATCAACAATATAAAAGTGGTATGTGTATATATATATATATATATATATCTACCAAATGTAAAAGTGAGTATATATCCAGGTCTAACAAAAAGAAAAAAAAATTAAAAAGGTTTGAATATTTACCTACAAATTGAAGAAAAATTTCAGCTTTAATTTGTAGAATGATCAACGTGATTTGTAGAAGAAGAAAAGGTTTTGTGTGAAATGGAGAGAGTTTTGGTGTGGGAGAGAGCTGTGAGAAGTGGGAGTTGAGTGGAAAGTGAGAGTTGTATCAAAGTTAATCTGAGACGAGGTGGTTGTAATATTTATTGGAACTCAAGTTTGGCAGACTCGAGTTCCATTTAAATAAATTTTTATCTTGCTCGCATTATTGAGTTAGCTATGGTGGGTGGGTGAAATTTACTGAAAGTCGAGTATGCTATACTCGACTTTCATAGAAGCCGGTTTTGCTAAACTCGACTTTCAACATTTTACCATGATGATACCGGGAGTGTGGAATTTTTTTACTGCACATGGAAGTCGAGTTTAGTATACTCGACTTTCAAGGAAGTCGAGTTTACTAAACTCGACTTCTGTGTGTTCTACGTGGCTTTTTTCCTCTTTTTTTTAATCCAAGTCAAAAGTATATTTAGTGGGAAGTCGAGTTTGGTAAAATCAACTTTCAAAAACAGTCTAACTAACTATTTAAGTTTGAACGCATGCCATCCGTCAAATTTTTTTGGGAAAATCTACTGTTTGGCAAATTTTGCCCTTTTCACCCCCTTATAAGCTTATATTTCTAGAAAGGCCCAAACAATAATATAACTTTACATATAAGCCCTTACCTTTATAAATTTCTTTCCATAACATTAAAAGAGCATAGATGTTTTATAATATCACAATAGCAAAGTTTTATGCACTTAGAGTAATTAAGATAATACTAAATATATATAAACCCGTAATTTAATTATGCAATTAGGTTGGAGTGTTACACAAACCCTCACGAACCCCATGGCCTCTACATTGTAAATCTACACTCATGCGTGATCAGGCCACTACTCTTGAGATAGGTTCATTTTAGAGAGAGTAAAATGAATATAGTAAGCCACTATCGTTGGTGGCAGTATACCACGTGTCATTTATCCTATAAAAATAAGAAAGAATGAGAGTGTTTTAAATGAGATGGGAGCCAAACCCAAAACAAATAACCCCAAAATTCTTTAAGTACTAATGTTTATTTATGGATAAAGCTTTAGCACCCAATCAAAACCAAAAGGCAGAAGAAACCTAGTATTTTATCTTACAAAAAGAATTAGAAAAGCAAACTAATCCAGATTTTTATCTTCCAAGCAAAGAATAACTCCAAAAATGACTAAACAAATCAAATAAATGTCAATTTAAGTAAATCATGCTAATTAATTAGAAAAAATTACACTTTACCACCCTAAATTATACTCAATATTTTACTTTGAACCTTAAACTTTTTGAATACATGTTTTGCACCCTAAACTTTGACCCTTATTAGACTTTGCACCTTGATGTCAAGTTTGCTATTATGTTGGATGGAAAGCTCAGTCACGAGACTTGCACATGAGTAGTACCATGTCAAATGACCCAAATTTCCCTCTTCCAACCCCATCCGCATACCATTTCTCACTCCAAATTGTTCCACAATTTTTTGCCACACACATTGTTGCACAACCACCTATTTTCAAGCATGAGATCCATAATAAAAAAACCCACACACTGACACATAGTCAAAAACCAGATCACAAAAACAAATTCACATGAATACAAAATCACAAACACAAATTTGGAGTACCCTATACAAGATCCACAAACATAAATCCCCAATTTTTGATCAACGTAATCAGATCACAAACACAATTCTCAGCCGACCCATTAACAAGATCTGCCATGAGAGAGAGAGAGAGAGAGGAGCTAAATCATACCCAACCAAACCAGTTTTGAATCGTGAGGCACAGTTAAAACCTAAACCAATTCTGAATCCTGACCTAACAAAACCAAAATCGGAACCAACCACCATTGCCCACCACCACCCGTGACCCAGCGAACATCTTTCACCACCCTCCATCTTTGCCAATCTGTGTGGATCAATGCATGCGAGAAACCAAAAATACCAAATCACAAGTAAGAGTGATGGACTGAGACTGAGGGTTTATGGATGTAAGGATGTTTGGAACTTTGACTTGGAATATGGGCTTTTAGGACTTTTGACTTGGTGCCACTTAAGCAAAGGTTATGTGTGAGTCATGTGATTGAGCTTTCCATCCAACATAATAGCAAACTTGACATCGGGATACAAAGTGTAACAAGAGTCATAGTTTAGGGTGCAAAATATGTATTCAAAGATTTTATAGTTTAGGGTAGTAAAATATAATTTCCCGAATTATTAATTAAATAAGAGAATCTTGTAAAAATATATATATATATATATATATATATTTAAGAGAAAACATTTAAATATTTTGGTGAAAGCAAAAGTCTCTAAGTTACCGTCCAAGAATGTGAGAGAAACATGCCCAATCAACTACTCATTAATCTTTTTCCCTGAGGTGGATTTACTATACCAAATAAAATGTCGACATAATATTTTTTATTATTTTATTAATCAGGTGATAGGTAAACATTTTGTCAATCATGTTAGCATTTTTCATCATTGAGATGAGGACAAACATTAGAATGAAAATTTGTTGAATAATCTCAAAATATAAAAACTAAAATAAAAAGGATTTTACTAATGTATGCTCTTAGAGCATACAATAATAAGCTATTTTAAAAAACTTTTTATGAAAAAATAAAAAGTTATGAATTTTTTTGGCAGCCTTAAAAATAATGAGTGCACGTTAGACCCAAATAAAAATAATGCCCTAAAATATAAAGACAAAAAGTGTTCTTACGTAAACCCAATTATGCCTTTGCATAACGGTAACAACTAACAACTCATATAAATCAACAAAACAAACTCATATGGTTAGTTTAGTTAGTTGGTTAGTTAAATGCTATGAATCACTCTACTCTCTTCCGCGCCTCTGCTGCTCTTTTCCCGCCTCCTCACTCTACCTCTTCCACCAGGTCTCACTCTCTTTCTTTCTCTCTCTCATTGAGCACTTGTTTTCAGTTGGGCAATTCGTCAAACACAAAGCGTGCAGTCAATTTTGAGGTTTCTTCTGCCTCCTTCTGTTCTGATTCTCATATGGGTATATTGCTTTCTGCATTTACAGGACTAATGTTACCGACAACATTGCCATTGACGGTCGGAATGTGAATTTCTCGATCACGACGAGGCAGGGAAAAGTCGTGCCGATTCTTCGGGACTGTTCGCTTCGAATTCCTTCTGGACAGTTCTGGATGCTTCTTGGACCCAACGGTTGTGGAAAATCTACCCTCTTGAAGGTACACCAAAATCTACCTTACCAAAATTGCTTTTTCTCTACTGGGTTGTTTTGCTTTTAGTGTATTTTGAATTTGTTAGATTGCTTATGTTTATCAAACAATGTCAAGAACTATGTAGATCTTGGCTGGTGTTTTGAGTCCCACGAATGGAACTGTGTACGTGAAGCGGCCAAAGAGTTTTGTTTTCCAAAATCCAGACCACCAGGTGTGTTCTTTATCCATTTTTCATGTTGTAATGTTTATGTTTGTAACATTGCAGTTCGAGTATTTTCACGTTTGGTTGCAAGTATAGGATTTGACATGTCAAACTTTATGGTTTTCAGCCTCTTCCGTGTTATTAATGAAGAGTGAACTTCATATATACTATGTAATGTAATAGGACTCTTTGACTAGATTCCAAGCCTAGCTTTAAAATTTCCCCTTTTTTTAGTGCAATAATAGATGCGAATAGAGTTTTGGAGTTTGAATTAGTTCCCTAGTCAAGGTTGGAGGTAGCCGTGATTCATAAATGCTATTCTCTTAACAAGCTCTAGCTCAAATGGAACATTTTCTTTATAAGAGTAAGGTGAAGGATGGGATTGTGGATTCAAAGACCCATCGGATGCATCTATAACTTACCAAGCAAAAGACATAGTAGGTTAGTTTAGTCCTATTCTGTGGTTGAATGTCCTTTTACTCTTTTCATATGGAGGTTGATAACTGAAACGGGTGTAAGGGTTGATTTAACTAAGTTGTGGAATGAGCTGCTTTCTTCGATTGGCTTCCTAGGACTTTTTTGTTGGAAGAGGTGAAATTACAGGCTAGTTCTAGAGTCAGCATTCGACTAAAGAATTCAAGAAAAAGAATGTCAGATGTTCACCCCTTTCCTATACCAGCAGAAGGATTTTTATAAAAGCACATAAAAGATGCTAGTATGTCAACTTCATTGACATATCTAGTGTTCATCCGTGAACTCATTCACTCACATTAGATGTATGGGATACCAGTGAGCTCTAGCTAGGTGTTGGTGGGGCAGCAATGCTCCATGAAGTCACTCTGGTGCTGATAAACTCAGCGGAATAGATACTTCAAATTTAGCACTCATACTTCTATCTAATATGTATTTGATGTGGATATGTTTGATGCATATTGGGATACTCATGTTAAAAAATTAATTTAAATCATGGATATGGCATGGATAATTTTGAGGATAATTAATTTTTCTTAAGAAAAAAGGAGGTTTAAATGTAAAATATGGGGCTTAGTGTTTTAGAAAGTTAGGAATCTGTAAAATTCCAAATTTCTATTTTTACCGATTGTCTCAAAAGCCTCTTGTTTTGAGACCATAATAAATTACCAATTGTCCGAAAAGCTAAACCTATTTCGAAATGGCGAATTTAATTATTTAACCAATAGTTGAACATCTATGAATCAAGCATGGATCATGTGTTTTGTTGGTACTGACCACTTCTAAATTAGTTTTATTGTTTATACATATTTCATGCCTTTGGTGTTTGTTATATATCTTTTAAAATTTATTTAAATGTATCTATTTATTAGTTAAGGTCTTCCGGATTTTATAGTATTTGTATCATATCCTTTTCCATATCGGTGCCAGTGCTTCATAGTCAAATCGTACCCTTACCATACAAAATGAAAAAAGAAAAATTAAAATATTATCGAGGTTATTCTTACTCATGCCTGTATGCTGTTATTGAATGTGATATTAACATCTGTAATTTCCTTTCCAGATGAAATTGTTTGCATCCTAACATGATGTTTTGTTATTGATCTCTAGAACATTTTAATTGAGACCATTACAATTCAAAACATGGATGACTAGGTGAAACCAAAACAGTTTGCTTATTATTGTGGCTAGAAAAATGCTCAAAAGAACTGCCAGAAAGTGCCTATGATGGCATTCCTCTTTTGTTGCAGGTAGTGATGCCTACAGTAGAAGCTGATGTGGCATTTGGTCTTGGAAAGTTCAATTTGACCTGTGGTGAGGTTAGATCCAGGGTGTCTAAAGCTTTGGATGCTGTTGGCATGTCTGACTACCTGCAGGTAATTTTTGTGCATTGTTGTTTATTGTGAAAGTGTTTAGGGTTTGATAAGTCAACCCTAACACATAAAATATTATTTATATATAAAGTACATGATATTAGTGTTTTGCCCCTATTACTCATAACACTCCCCCTCAAGCTGGAGAGTATATATCATACAATCCTAGCTTGTTACATAATAAACCCAAACGAGTCTTACATAAAGCTTTAGTAAACATATCAGCAATCTGGACTCTTGTAGAAACATATGGAGTAGCAATTACACCATCTTCTACTTTCTCCCGAGTAATATGACAATCTACTTCAATATGCTTGGTTCGCTCATGGAACACAGGATTGGAGGCAATGTAAATTGCTGCTTGATTATCACAATGTATAGTCATAGGCAGCTTCACAACGAATCTTAATTCCTCAAGTAAATGCTTAATCCACATAAGCTCACATGATGTGTGTGCCATGGCTCTATACTCAGCCTCTGCACTAGACCTGGCAACAACAGTTTGTTTCTTACTTCTCCAAGTAATCAGATTTCCTCCCAGAAAAGTGCAATACCCAATAGTGGATTTTCTATCTGACGGTGATCCAGCCTAATCAGCATCAGTGTAGGCTTCTACCCGTAGGTGACCGTTAGCTTTATACAAAAGACCACGGCCTGGATGTGCTTTAAGATACCTCACAATTCGAATAACTGCCTCCCAATGTGGAAGGCGAGGATCTTTCATAAACTGGCTCAAAACACTAACTGCAAATGATATATCTGGGCGAGTAATTGTGAGATAATTTAGTTTACCAACCAAATGACGATATCTCTCAGGATTAAATAACAGCTCCCCCTGATCTTCATACAATTTGACATTAGGATCCATAGGAGTCTCCACTGGTGTAGATCCTAACAAGCCAGTTTCTTCCAAAATATCCAACACATACTTCCTCTGTGATAAACTGATGCTTTCTTTAGATCGTGCTACCTCAATACCCAAGAAATAAAGAAGTTTACCCAGATCCTTAGTTCGAAAGGAGTTTTGAAGGTATCTTTTCAAATCATCAATACCCTGCTTGTCATCTCCAGTTATTATAATATCATCAACATATATTATCAACAAAATCTTTCCTCTATCAGAGGTATGAGAAAACACAGAGTGATCAAAGTGGCAATGTCGCAATCCAAACTTTAACACTACTTCACTAAATTTACCAAACCAAGCTCTGGGAGATTGTTTAAGACCATAGATGGCCTTATGCAACCTACACACTTTTCTAGACTCTCGTTGAGCAACAAACCCAGGTGGTTGCTCCATATACACCTCTTCCTTCAAATCGTCATTCAAGAAGGCATTTTTAACATCTAACTGATATAATGGCCAACCCAAATTAGCAGCCAAGGAGATCAAAATCCGGACAGAAGAAATTTTAGCAACAGGTGAGAATGTCTCGGCATAGTCAACACCATATGTATGGGTATACCCTTTGGCAACCAAGCGAGCCTTCAAACGCTCAATAGAACCATTAGGCAAATACTTCACAGTATACACCCAACGACAACCAACAATAGTTTTCCCTGAAGGACGAGTAACCAAAGACCAAGTAGCATTTTCAGACAGGGCAGACATTTCTGCCTCCATAGCAGATTTCCAACCAGAGATGCACGTAGCCTCCTGGACAGATTTAGGAACAACAGTAGAATTCAAGGATGTGGTAAAGGCATGAAGAGCTGAAGACAAGCGACCATAAGAGACAAACTGAGAGATAGGGTGAGAGGTACAAGAACGCTTACCTTTGCGCAAAGCAATTGGAAGAGAGGTAGGATCAGGAGTCGGATCTCTAGGCGGGGGTAGAGGTCTCGGTTGGAGGTTTTTGCCGACAACAATATACCTGGAGTGGTTTCTGAGGAGATTCAATAGGAGACACAGGTGGTAGGAGAGGAAGACAAGGAGGAGAACTGTCACTAGCAACCGAAGGAGAGAAATAGGACTGAGATACATCAAATGTGACATCAGCACTAATGAAATGACGCCGAAGAGTAGGTGAGTAACATCGATATCCTCTCTGAGTACGAGAATACCCAAGAAAAACACATTTAATGGATCTAGGATCAAGTTTGTCACTCCCTGGACCTAAGATATGAACATAGCACACACAACCAAAGATCTTAGGAGGTAGATGAAACAAAGGTGCATCAGGAGAGAGCACAGTATAAGGGATCTGACCACCTAGAATAGTGGAAGGCATACGATTAATTAGGTGACAGGCAGTGAGAACAACATCACTCCAATATGATTTGGGAACATGCATATGAACTTTACTCTGGTGTTAACAATTTGAAGCGGATTTATGATCTTCATCAAAATTATTTCTCCTTGAGTTTGAGTGATATGTCTTTAGAAGACTATTATAACAAGTTTAAGGGTGTATGTGAAGAACTCAATATTTATCAGCCTATCTCCTCTGATGTTAAAATTATGAAGAAACAACGAGTTTAGCAGTTGGTAAGAAAACCAAACTACAACTGATCTTAGACTCCATGCTATTCCACAAACAACTCCTAATTTGTGCATCTTCGGCTCTCCAATCAGCAAATTTAGGGTTTGTAGGTACAGGAGGTTCCTTAATCACGTAATCAAACTTCTTTCTACCAAGAAGAAAGACTTCAACTGCTTGTGTCCACTGAGCATAATTACTACCATTTAGACGAATTGAGGTAATTGATAACATATCAGGAGATAAGAAATAATTAGGGGGCTGAGCACTGTCTTTGGACTCCATAATAGCAATCTGAAGAACAAACTAACACTAAAGAAATAAGCTGGACTGAATTAAAACAAACTCCAACCAACAACCAATGTACTTCAACCAATCAGCCACGCCAACAGTAACTCATCTATCAAAGAATCAACACCAAACTATTCCAAAAACAAGGCAGCAACAAATCCATACCAACACCAAAAAAAAAAAAATGCCCAATCCACCACTAAACATCAACCTAAGGCTGCCTGAACAGATAAGCAGAGAACGTATTGAAGAAGAGAAGAAAATCAGACCATAGTTGAAACCCTCAATTGAAAAACTCCGGCGGCAGCGCTAGGGTGCAGGGGCGGCGGTGTCGAGGACCGGCGAGTAAGCTAGAATGGTCGCCAAAGGAGGGCGAGTAAAACCCTACCTCTCTCGCGATCAGGCGACGTCAATCTGGTGTCGCGAGACCAAAGAGAGGGTCACCGGCGCTGGACAACTCCTTCAGCCACTAAATTGAGATCGTCAGAGTCTCTATTAGGGTCGTCGGAGCTAGCAAGGATATGGTTGCCGGTGAGTGGTGGTCGGAGGGTTAACGGCAGCGGTGGGTTGGTGGCTCTGATACCATGTTGTTTATTGTGAAAGTGTTTAGGGTTTGATAAGTCAACCCTAACACATAAAATATTATTTATATATAAAGTATATGATATTACTGTTTTGCCCCTATTACTCATAACATGCATCAATATCTTTTGGTTAGTTGAAGTATTTGCTAGAAGTTGACATCTAATTGGGCTTTTGTTGCATTTTTAGAGGTCTGTTCAAACGCTCAGTGGTGGTCAGAAGCAGAGGGTTGCAATTGCTGGTGCTTTAGCTGAAGCTTGCAAAGTGCTGTTATTGGATGAGCTCACAACATTTTTAGATGAAAATGATCAGGTATTTTATTTTTTAGAAACGAGATGGAATATTTTTAATCCTTTGTGCTGTCGTATTATAGACACATCTATGGAATGTTGTATGCATTCAAATAAAAAGATTTGACAACAGGATTCATTTAACAATCACCTATTTTAACATTATGAATTACCTTTTTTTCCCATTAGTGCCCAGTAGTTGTTTACTTTTTATTTGTAGCATATATGAACCCTTCCTAGAAGGGCATTATCCATGTTGAGATAGCATTATCCTCTTGCGTTGTAATATGATTATGAATCGTTTTACTACAATCTTTGGAAGATGTTCAATTCCTTGTATGATTAGGATTTTCTGAAGATGGTTCTTTTCTTCTTCTTCTTTTTCCCCCACTTTCTAAATCAGATTGGGGTGATTAAAGCAGTAAGAAATTCTTTGGATAGTTCTGAAGAAGTTACAGCATTGTGGGTGACCCATCGTTTGGAAGAACTCGAGTATGCCGATGGTGCTGTTTACATGGAAAATGGGGAAGTTGTCATGCAAGGTGATGCAGCAAGTATACTGGATTTTATTAGAGTTAGGCAATCTGCTTACATCAAACAAATCAATTCTTGAACAAAATCTGCCTTCTGTTTGTTAGAGCTAGCGAATCTGACCCATTTATTCTGCAATGGCAAGCTTGTTCTTGCTTCCCTTTGATATATCTTTGTAAAATAATGGGCCAAATGGTGATGCTCATTGGCTTGGAAGTTTGGACAAGCAGGTCTTGAGTGCATTCAAAACTGCCTACACTGGCCATTTATTTTATATTACATACATGTTTATTGAAATTGAAAAATATATTTAGATAATCTTATGGATAATTGCAAGTAATGCTTAAAATATAGGTTGTCATTACCACCAATCCCTGCAGTATTATTTAACAAACATAGTTTAGTAGATCCAGTTCGAGTAGCCTCTTGTAGGATCCAATGACCAATCACAGCTTCTTCCTGTATGCATTTAAAAGATAAACAATCTAGAGGCATTTATGAGCCAGCTTTTGAATGAACTCTCAGGACCATCTCTTGATTCCTTTCCTCTCTTGTTTTTATAAACTACTAAAGATTTCTCTTGTTTTAATAAACTATTACTAAAGATGTTGGACATAATGAATTGGGAAACAGATAAGATAACCAAAGAGAATCTAAAACCAAAGAGAATATTTTTATATTGAATAGTCACAAATCTAACCCACCACAACCTCCTGTAGTATTGTATTGAAATTGATATTTTGTACCATCCACTACACCACACGTTTTTTTTAGTTAGTCATTGTTGGACTGCGTTTCTGATATTTTAGTTGAAGACTAACTAAAAATTTGTTTGGTGAGCAACCAAATGTAGAGACTTGCCAAATTAGTCCACATTTTCATGCCTCTACATTTAGTGGATTCTGGCCAACTTATTCTTATTTTGGTTCTGGCTTCCTGGAAGTGTCACTGTCACATATATACTCCCTAGCTGAAGATTGTTTTCAAAAGCACCGACTTTGCAAGACCAATCAATTAGGAATAATAACTTGTGCTTATATGACTACAACCTTGAACCTGACCATTTTACGTTTATTAATTGTACTTTCAAAGAGTATGGTGATTCAGATCCAAGCACATGCCAGAAAGGTGGAATTTCAAGATCTTGAAATTCTGACAAGCTCTATGTGAGTTATTTGAGTTATTTCATGGGCGCTTAATTTACCTCCAATTCTAGAATATTTAGGTCATATACAAAATGAAAATTTCTTTTTATTGGCAACAATAAAATTCAGCCAAAATTTTAAGCAAAATATCTGCAAAATTTGATAAAATTTCTAGAAGTCTAAATGTAAAATAAAAATTTAAGATATACTAATACTACTTAATATTCTTTCGGGTTTGAGTTTCCGATTACAGGAATTTATTTTAGGTGATTGCAAAGTTGGCTGTTGATTAAAGATGATAAACTATTTTATTTCAGACCATGAAAAATAGACCGCAGGATCATAGAAGATTTAAACACAACCTGTGACTCCACTTGAAAAACTTAAACCATATTAGTGGATGGATAAAGTTTAGCTACAAAATTGGTTGTAGCTTATAACTACAATTTTACTTAATACTTTTTATTGGAGGTGAATTTTGACAAATCTACCATTAGATTATATTAAGAATAAAATGCCTAAAGCCACACAGTTAGGCAGTGGTGCAGCACGTGCTGATGAAGGGTGCACTAGCTCAGCCACAGGAGCATCAGTCAATGCAGCATTTGCTGATGAGGTGCACACTGATCAGACCACCAAGCTTGCATCAAAGAACATGATTGATTCAACAGTCTTGGAGATGATTGAATCCATGCCACATCATGAGTTCTTCATCCAGGATTGTTGAGGAA
Organism: Quercus aquifolioides; assembly: GCA_019022515.1. NCBI lineage: Eukaryota > Viridiplantae > Streptophyta > Magnoliopsida > Fagales > Fagaceae > Quercus > Quercus aquifolioides. The sequence goes on from CM032331.1 coordinate 19,732,257, forward strand.
GTTAGTTCCGCAAATTTAGGAGGTTGTTACTCATCTCTGCCACGTGTACAGAGTCCAACGGTCTTGGCGCCAAGAGTAGAGTTAGTTATTTTTTCCTTGTGTATATAAACAGAGCAATGTAGTTGTTTATTCAGTCAATTCATTTCATTGTAATTCAGAATTCAATCAATGAAATTCTCTCCATTCTATTTAGTCTCTCTGTTTCTTGAAATGGTATCAGAGCTCTAACGTGTGCTAGTTTCGTTTTTTTTTCCTTTTGCAAAATTTTCCTTTTTGCCAAACAGAGATTACTTCAAGAAATTCCTTTGCAAGGTTTCAATTCATCTCCAACGATATTGAATCTTGCAGGATTTCTTGGTTTTTTTTTTCTTCTTCGATTATCATTTTCAATTTCATTCAAGCTTCGTGAATATCATCAATGGCCTCTGCTGAAGGAAGTGGTTCTGATCCTGCGCATAATCAATCCACACAACAAGTTCCTCAGTCCAACACAGAGATCAATTCTCCAAATCGATTTTTCCTTAGTGCAAGTGAAAATCCTGGAAATATCTTAGTGACTCAACCACTCTTGGGAATGAGGAACTATCAATCTTGGTCTAGAGCTATGGTTTTAGCACTAACTACCAAGAAGAAGATAGGATTCGTGAATGGCAAGATCACAAAACCTGAAGATGATTCTCCCCTGTATGAAGATTGGGAAAGTTGTAACACAATGGTGCTTTCTTGGTTGATCAACTCTATGCATATTGATGTTTCAAGTAGTATCATGTACTGTGAGACTGCAAGGGAGATGTGGCTTGAATTACAGCGTGTGTTTTCACAAGGAAATGGACCAAAGGTTTATAACCTTCAGCAAGAAATTTCACAGATAACTCAGGGGCAATCATCAGTGACTGAATACTACTCAAAATTCAAGAAGCTCTGGGATCAATTGATTCACTATGAACCTTTACCAACCTGTACTTGTGGAGCAATGAAGGTTCTGAGCATTGCACATGAGAAATCGTATGTGATGAGGTTCTTGATGGGGCTCAATGAGAGTTTTGAGACAGTGAGGAGTCATATTCTTATGCTTGAGCCGTTTCCTTCAATGAGCAAGGTGTATGCTCTGGTTCTCCAAGAAGAATCTCACAAAGGTATTAGTCATGGCTCTACTTTCACTTCTAGGCCTGATTCAGTGGCAATGTATGCCAACACCAGGGGATATTCAGGCACTAAAGGTGGTCCTAAGAAGGAAAGACCTTTGTGTACCCATTGTAACATGCTTGGACACACTGTGGACAAGTGTTACAAGCTTCACGGGTATCCACCAGGTTACAAACACAAAGGGAAGCCTAATTTCAATGCCAATCAGGTTTCATATCCTCAAAGTCAAGCTGTTGAGGTTCTTTCCAATGACTCTGTTCAGTGTCCTATTTCTAAGGCTCAGTGTGAGCAGCTGCTTGCTCTTTTCAATTCTGGGACTGATCAAGGTTCTAATCACCATGTTGCAAGTGTGAGTACAAGTGCTGCTGCCTCTAGTATGATTTCTGGAGCTGCTGGTGTAACTGCTGTAACTGGTGTGCCTTCCACATCTTTGTCATCCTCAACCAATGTTCATTCTGGTTTTATTGATACCATGTCAGGTATCAATTCTCCTTTTACTCCTTCCTTGAAGCATTCTATTTTTTCTGCCAAAGTAATTGATAGAGAAGTTTTCCATGCCACTGATTGGGTCATAGACACAGGGACTGCGGATCATATGGTCCATTCCATCACATGTTTCACCACTATTACTGCTAGTCTAAACACTTTTGTCAATTTACCCAATGGGGAGGTAGCTTCTGTTACTCATGTTGGCACTGTCAAAATATCAGAACATCTTGTACTTCAAAATGTCCTTTGTGTTCCTTCATTTAGTTTCAATCTCATTTCTGTCAGTCAGCTTGTTAAATCCACTGCTTGTTGCCTTATTTTCTTTGGAAACCTATGCTTTATCCAGGACCTTGCTTATTGGAGCACACTTGGTCTGGGTAGAGAACTCCATGGGCTTTACTTGCTGGACAAGAGCTGCATTTCTGCACCTGTCATTGCTGCTTCCATTCATACCTCTCAAGTTCACATCTAGCACTCCAGATTGGGTCACTTGTCTAATGCCAAATTGGCTTCAATAAAACAAAGTGATGTACCTAGTTTTGTTCCTATTGAGAACTTTGTTTGTGATATTTGTCCAATTGCAAAGCAAAAACGTTTACCCTTTAATAAAATTTCTCATTTGTCTAAATCTTGCTTTGAATTGATTCATTGTGATTTGTGGGGACCTTTTTTTGTTTCTACCATTGATCATTGCAAGTATTTTTTAACCATTGTTGATGATCATTCTCGGTGCACTTGGGTTTATCTGTTAAAGCATAAGTCTCAAACACAATCTGTTTTAGAGCAATTTTGCACTATGGTGGAAACCCAATTTTGCAAGAAAATCAAAACCTTAAGGTCTGACAATGGGACTGAATTCATCATGAAAGATTTCTTTGCCAAAAGAGGCATCTTGCATCATTTGAGTTGTGTTGAAACCCCTCAACAGAATGCCATTGTTGAGAAGAAGCATCAACACATCTTGAATGTGGCAAGAGCTCTCATGTTTCAGTCCCACTTGCCTCTGCACTTGTGGGGTCATGCTATACTAGCTGCTGTGTACCTAATCAACAGAATTCCCTCAGCTGCTTTGTCAAATCAGATTCCTTATGAAGTGTTGTTTGGTAATCCACCAAGTTATGCTCATTTAAAAGTGTTTGGTTGCTTATGTTTTGCCTCAACTCTTTCAAATCATAGGTCTAAGTTTGCACCTAGAGCTGTTAAATGTGTTTTCTTAGGATATCCATTTGGGGTCAAGGGATATAAAGTTCTTGATTTGTCTACCAACAGGGTGTTCCTCTCTAGGGATGTGGTTTTCCATGAAAATTTGTTTCCTTTTGCTTCTGATTCACCTCACTCTGCAGATCCTTTTCTACCTTCTGTTGTTGAGGTTCCTTGCTCAGCTGATGCTAATCACTTTGTTACTCCTGTTAGCATTTCTGATTCATCTTACTTGGATATTCCTGATCCTCCTTCTCCTCAACATTTTCAAGTTCCTTTCCCTTCCGATCCTCCTCTTTCTAGTCCTATACAGCTACCTCATTCTAATTCAGAACCTTCTTCATCACCACCAGTTGCTTCAGCACCTCCAGTGATCCTAAGGAAGTCCACTAGAGGTGTCAGACCTCCTACTTATTTACAGGACTATGCTTGTACTGCTACTGCACCTGGTGCTCCTTATGATCTTGGTCAATGCCTTACATATTCTCATTTGGAACCATGCTACCATTCTTATCTGCTAGCTGTTAGTTCTGGTCCCAAAGAGCCTACCTCCTTTTCCCAAGCTGTTCAAGATCCCCTTTGGAGGGCTGCCATGGACAAAGAAATCCAAGCACTTGAGCAGAATCATACTTGGGATGTGACCTCCTTGCCTCTTGGTAAGCTACCCATTGGCTGCAAATGGGTTTATAAAATCAAGCTTAACCCTGATGGTAGTGTTGAAAGGTTCAAAGCTAGGCTGGTTGCCAAGGGGTATTCTCAAAGGGAAGGCCTTGATTTCCTTGAAACCTTTTCTCCTGTTGCTAAAACAGTTTCAGTGAGGGTATTGCTTGCTTTTGCTTTGCACCAATTAGACATCAACAATGCCTTTTTGCATGGGGATTTAGATGAGGAGGTGTATATGACATTGCCACCTGGTTTTCTCAGTAAGGGGGAGACTGTTTCAGCTTCTTCTAATGCTCCTAAAGTATGTAAATTGGTTAAGTCCCTCTATGGATTGAGGCAAGCTTCAAGGCAATGGTACACTAAGCTGTCAGCCACAATAAAGGAGCTTGGTTTTGTTCAATCCCAGGCTGATCACTCCTTATTTGTCCACAGCAAAGGGTCCTCATTCACTGCACTTCTTGTTTATGTTGATGACATGGTAATCACTGGTAATGATGATGCTTGTGTTGCCTCTCTCAAGACTGTTTTAGACCAAAGGTTTGGAATTAAGGATCTGGGATCACTCAAGTATTTCTTGGGTTTAGAAATTGCAAGAAATAAGAGTGGGACCAGTCTAACCCAAAGGAAGTATGCCTTGGAAGTCCTTGAAGAAACGGGAATGACTGGATGTAAACCAGTCCAAACTCCAATGGAACAGCAGCTAAAGTTGTCAAAGGGCAGTGGAGATGTACTTACCAATCCAGGACAGTATAGAAGACTTGTTGGGAAGCTTATGTACTTAACTCTAAGCAGGCCTGACATCACTTATGCAGTTCACAGACTCAGTCAGTTCTTGGCACAGCCTAGAGCACCACATATGAAAGCAGCCTCCAGAATACTTCAGTATATAAAAGGAACACCTGGTCAAGGTGTTTTCTTCCCATCTGAATCTGATATGCACCTCAAAGCCTACTGTGATGCAGATTGGGCAGGGTGTCCTGACACAAGAAAGTCTTTAACAGGCTATTGTGTATTCCTTGGTGATGCTCTAGTGTCTTGGAGGTCTAAGAAGCAAAGCATAGTGTCTAGGTCTAGTGCAGAAGCTGAGTATCGATCTATGGCCACCACCACCTGCGAATTGACTTGGATTTTGCATCTGCTACAAGACTTACATGTCAAACATGATAGGCCTGTGCTGATGTACTATGACAACTAGGCAGCAATCCATATAGCAGCAAATCCGGTGTTTCATGAGAGGTCAAAGCACATTGAAGCTGACTGCCACACTGTGAGAAATAAGATCCTTGATGGTTCACTCAAAACCTTCTATGTTTCAACCAAAAATCAGTTGGCAGATGTATTTACCAAAGCCTTAGGAGTGGAAAGTTTTTTAAGGCTGATTAGAAGACTAGGTGTCATCAACATCTTTGCTTCTAAGGTGGAATATCCTCATATGAGTTTAGAAGAATCACAGGCAAGAGATGTCCTCTTGAGGGGGAGTATTAAGAATAAAATGCCTAAAGCCACACAGCTAGGCAGTGGTGCAGCACGTGCTGATGAAGGGTGCACTAGCTCAGCCACAGGAGCATCAGTCAATGCAGCATTTGCTGATGAGGTGCACACTGATCAGACCACCAAGCTTGCATCAAAGAACATGATTGATTCAACAGTCTTGGAGATGATTGAATCCATGCCACATCATGAGTTCTTCATCCAGGATTGTTGAGGAAGTTAGTTCCGCAAATTTAGGAGGTTGTTACTCATCTCTGCCACGTGTACAGAGTCCAACGGTCTTGGCGCCAAGAGTAGAGTTAGTTATTTTTTCCTTGTGTATATAAACAGAGCAATGTAGTTGTTTATTCAGTCAATTCATTTCATTGTAATTCAGAATTCAATCAATGAAATTCTCTCCATTCTATTTAGTCTCTCTGTTTCTTGAAAGATTACATTTTCAACTTATATTCTCCATGCTTGCAAAATTTCTAAAAAATTAAAAATCAATAGTTATGTCATTAATAAATTGTTTAAATTGTATATTTTTGTAATTTAAAATTATGTATAAAATATAAATTTATAGATTATATAATAAATAATATATAATTGGCACAAAATTTGATGTGTATTAAAGTGTAAAAAAACATATAATTTAACTGTTAGATTTTTAAAATATGTAATAATGTTAATTTTATTAAACTACATTTTCAATTTATATCCTCCATGCTTGCAAAATTTCTAAAAAATTAAAGATCAATAGTTATGTCATCAATAAATTGTTTAAATTGTATATTTTTGTAATTTAAAATTATGTATAAAATATAAATTTATAGATTATATAATAAATAATATATGATTGGCACAAAATTTGATGTGTATTAAAGTGTAAAAAACATATAATTCAACTGTTAGATTTTTAAAATATGTAATAATGTTAATTTTATTAAACTTTGTCCTTAGTGGATTACTCTTTTACTTTTACTTTTTTTTTTTTTTAAGAAGAGAATTTTAATTAGAATGTAAGATGAATTTTCCGTAAGTATTGTCTCCTAGTAAGTTCTAGTTGATATTAGTTGTTTTATCTTGTGAATCAAAACTTTGAAATCTCTACATGTGTGTGTATATATATATATATATATAAAAGGAAAAAATCATGTTATACGTTATATAGCTTCACGTTTTGAGTCATGAAATACATTATTGTGAATAAAACACTGTGTATAACAAGCACAGACCATATACATAAATTGTGCCAACTTTTACTTTCCAATCACCTTTTTTTTTTTTTTTTTTTTTTTTCATGAGGAAATTTCCAATGACTTTTCGGAAGCTTATATAACTTGAATGGCATTGCACAATCTATGAATGCTTCCAAATACTGATTGACATTTATATTGGGATTATCAGCGTTGTGTCCTCACTTAGATTCAAGGTCAACGATAAATAAAGAGAAAAGAGAAGTAATAGTGTAATACACATACATGAAAGAGATTTGAAGAAAGAAGCCCTTTCATTGCGTTATAGCATTCGTTGTTGAATAAATATACATATAGAAGGTCGTGCATGGATATCAAATTGGATTTTTCACTAGATTAACGTAATTAACGGGGTACTAAATTTGTCATTAGGCTTGAAGTTTTTTTTTTTTTTTTTGGTTAAATTACTAATTTAATTCTCCAATTACATGATAAAGTTTAATGTGATCCCTTAACTAAATGTGTCAATTTATTTCTCAATTTCTAAAATTCGGTCAATTTCATTGTTAATTCTCTTCTTCATTTAAATTTTTTCAGATTTAATAGTTAAAATTGGCTTGATTTTAACAATTTTACACTTTTTATAATAACCTTTTAACATCAACTCTGTTTGCTACATCAGCTAATTTTGTTTAAATTAGATGATGAATAGATTTAAGGATAAATTTGGCTTAATTTTGAAAGTTGAAGAACTAAGTTGATAGATTAATAGTTAAGAGACTAAATCAATAAATTTAGTAGTTGGGAACTAAATTGACCTTTATCAATAAATAATTGAATGACTAAAGCAATAATTTAACCTTTTTTTTTTCACAAGTTGAACTCAATACCCTTTTAATTTTAACAAGGGAAGATACCAGCTGCCTATGGAGTATTGTCATTGTCACCCCCTTTTTATAATGCTCTTTTAAACCTCAAAAGCTTTAAGATAATGAATTATTAAATATGTTTGGAGTTATTTTGCTTCAATCCAATTATGTGGTAATTAAAAAAATAGTTCATGTGTAGTTTGAGTCACATGACTTTTGTAGTAAATTATGTGATTTGTTTAAATAATACACATGAATAATGTTATAAATCATCACTTAAGAAGAAGGTAATAGTTTACATGATAAATGCTATGTAAAATGGAATTGTTTTATTTGTCATTATTACTAACAAATAAGACAGAGACTCATATAGCATTCATCCAATGAATACCACTTGTATTTTTGTATTGTTTTTTATTTTTTATTTTTTATAATTTGATAGTTACAATAAAGGTAGGAGAGATTTAAACTCTAATGTTTCTATTGGAATAGACAAAAAGTTTCAGTTGACTAGTTGAATTTCAATATGCTTATCACACATGTTACATAATGTAATTTATTATCTATCCCATTAAAATTAAACAATCATCTTCTTAAAAAAAAAATAAATAAATAAATAAAACAATCGCAAACAACCATCTCAATATGTAAAAAACTCTTGAAAAAATCATACAATATGGTTACTGTGGGGGAGAAAAGCTCAATCAAGCGCACTGGGCCCAAGGCCCTATCTGAGGACCACTGTTGTCCGAAGAGATGAAAAAGCTCATTTAGAGGCCTTGAGAAAGGAACATGTCAGAAGAGGAGCATGGCCGTGATCCGAGGAGATGTTCAATTGGCCGAGGAGTCCAATACCCTCGGATCCGAAGAGTCTTGGTCTGACATGCAACCCTTTGCAGCCCAAGTGATCCTCCTGACAGATGTAATGACTGAAATGAACCTCGGACACGAATGAAGATAACTGGAGCGGAGAAATATCTAAGAGACAGACTTCAACCACCGCATTAAATGCACTACACCTACTTCTCTGGCCGCATTAATGTGGAGAAGACCCCTGAACAGTATCAGCCCAGCTACCACTACTCACACAAGGCTAAAGAACACCTCTGATGAGACATGCACTCAAGTGGGCGTCTAGATGATGAACAAGTGGACGGTGAAGATGCAGGAAGGCAGTACTATATAAGAGAAGGGTGTCTCTAATAGAGGGGATCGAAAAAATCAGAAAAAGAAAGAGTGTATCACATTACTGTAGCTCCACCAATTGTAACCCAAGTTCATCAATGAAAAACACCTCTTCGGACGTGGCACTTACATCCGTCTGAGCACATATTAATACAAAGTCTCCCACTAGCATTGTTGTTTAATACTGTTATTTCATTATTAGCGTAGCTCTTTCACCCACTCTCTACAAATTTATTATTTTGGGTTCAGTGGGCTCAAAATCCATACCTTCTTGGGATTGGGCTGCAAAAATTGACCATACAGTTACTTATATACCAAATTTATCATTCTTTCCATCTTCTTTCTTCCAAATGACTATCTTTCAATATCTTTTTTATTCGTAAATATTAAGTTATTATAAATATATATATATATATATATATTTGACAATATATAGTTAATAATATATGTAGTTAGAATATTTTTATTCAATAATTTAACTTAAAGATAGCATGAGTAAATGAAACGAATGCCTTAAGAAAAGAAAAAGATAGTAATAAATGAAATGAATGAAAGATAACATGTTTTCAAGCAATAATTATTTAATGTATAAAAAAAAAGCAATAATTATTTAAATACAAATATTTTTTTAATTTATAGTAATTTTTTAAATAAATAATTTATTATTTTATAAGCATATAATTACCACACTATGTACCTGCAATTATGTCATCAAGGGTGTTATTAGTAAATTATTGCAACAAAAGCCGTGAAAGATATCAAATATATCGGATATATGTCACACATTTTCCCTTTCATAGCATGAATTTTATAGCTATATAAAATTCATATATTATAAAGAGATGAAACATATATTCTATCATTTAGCTCAAAAAAAAAAAAAACATATATATATATATATATTAAATGCATAAGATAATTATTAGCACACAAGCAATACGTTTTGCCTTAAAATAATTATCGTTATTTTTATTATTATTGTTGTTATTGATTTTATTATTTTTTTTAGAAAGGAATCCTGGAAGTAGCAAAACAAGCGCACACACGGCACACCTGGGCTGACCAAATGCTATAATGCGCACCCACGGAACAGCGCATCTTAGCATCTCACTTTCATGAAAATTGCTTCCATTACAAAACTCAGAAGTCCAATGGTGTTGTTTTGACGAACTTAACCAAAAAATAAACAATGTATATATAATTTTTTTTTTTAAATTAAAAGACCAAAAAAAAAAAAAAATTCAAATCCCAAAATACTTTTTAAAAACAAATTTATCACTTTGGAATCTAAAGAAGTTTAGGTGCCAAAAATTCAGCTCTTTAAATTCTCTCTTTGAAAAGTTCTCTCAAATCTTGAAAAGGGTCTCAGTTTTTCTGCCTCAATCTCTCAAATTTCTCTGCTTTTGGTCTATTACTGTTGTGAGTTGTGACCCTTGATGGGTTTTCTCTAGGCATGTGCAGCTTTTGAGGTCTGGGCTTAAATGGGTTCAAGGTAATTTTTTTTTTTTTTTTTTTTTTTTTCTATCTGTGGGTTATTGTTGAATTTTTTGCTTATTGGGTGGCTAAAAAGATTGTTCTTTGTTGAAAATGAAATGGGTAATTATTGCTTTCTTGTTTCTTGTTCACTGATTGTTGAAAAATTTTAAATTTTGGGTTGTTGGTAATCTCTTTTTTAAGGTTTACAAATTTAACATATTTGCAGTCCTTGTTAACTACTTGATAACTGATGTTTAAACATGGATGGAAACTGTTTCTCAAATTCTCTCTCTCTCTCTCTCAAAATTTCATCATTTTATCTATTTATTGTCCTGCTGGTTTTTATTGTATGTTCTGGATATTATGGCACGGTCAACTGGCAGCTTTTGCTAAAGCTCTGTTTGGTAGATGAGAAATTGGATTATTAGAAAGAGATCTTTGAATCTTTAAGTAGGCATTCCAATCCTCCTCCCTCACCAGACATCTTTTGGCTGGCAACAATAGAGTTGTGGTTGTTGTGAAATTGATTGTCTAGAATAAGTCAAGATGAATATTTGAAGTATCTAAGTCTATTTTGCAGTATATGATAGTTTTAATGCTAACATAAATGTTTAACTTGTGAATTAGATATTTATCTATGACCAGACTGTTAGATTAGTGTTCATGAATTAGAAGTTGTAAATAGCCTTCCATAATCCATTCTTTAATAGTAAAAAAAGGGTGTTTATTTCTAGTCATCTTTTAGTATAACAAAAATAAATGTTCGAAATCCCGGTTTAATCACATGTTTGATTAGAAAGAATCACTATAACTTTTTGGTAAGATGGGTGGGGTTATTCATTTGCAGGATAGGGGCTGGTGTTAGTAGTGAGGCTAATGAGATTGATTGTGTTTTTGTAAGAACTGTATCCAATCTGTTTGTTGCTTGTTTAAGCATTCATTCCTCTTGGGTGATTTGTGGGTATTTATTTGTCCTCTTGCAGGATTATTTGGAAGAAGTTAGTTATTAACTTTGATACTATTATTGTTGTTACTGGTTGGAAAATACTTGTGGCAAGATATGGCATATAGAATGGCTTGATTAGATGTAATTGCCATTTTCAGCGACCGACTATGGACATTTCATAGCTCCTTAACTATTGTCAAATATATACTATGTTATATTACATTTTCTGGTGCTATTCCTTGATTCTGTGAGATTCACAGTTCCCACTGGGACATCAAAGATGCCTAGGTCCATGTTTTGATGTTCAAGACCTGTGTCGTTAGGAGCTTCTCTAGATTCTTCTGATCCTGTTTCTGAAAGAAGTCTCAAGGAAGACATAAGTAAGGTTTAGCGAAGGGCGAATGAAGCCTTAAATATCATGAGTCAAAGGGTGTGCTAAATAAGTTCTCCTGTCCATTAAGAAGAGTAGATAACAGGTGTGCTTTGCTCAATTAAGTGTGACTGTATTGTACTCGATGCTTTCTAAATGGAAGAAACTATAGATTCTATAATTTTTCTCCCAATCCCTTTTATTTATTTATTTTTTCATTTTTTCTTTGTTTGGCTTGTAAGATTCATTGGGAGCTAAACCATATTTACTTTGTTTGTTTGAATTTATTTATTTATTTTTATTTGTCTATTCTCTTCTACTCTGGGAACATTTAATAAAACTCAGTTTCAAATGTTGGCCGATAACTGATATTCTCTGACTTTTGTATAGGTCACCAATTGCAATGAAGCCTTTTGAAAATAATGAAAATGACTTGGAAAATGGTTTCGACAAAGACACAGAGAAAACAACACGAAGTACCAGGGTGACAAAAATACCCAATCAAGCCTTATTGTCTGGCCTTGCATATTGCATTTCCTCATGCAGCATGATATTGGTTAACAAGTTTGTGCTTTCCAGCTATGATTTTAATGCTGGTATATTCTTGATGCTGTACCAGGTAATTCAATGTAATTGGTGTTCCTTATATGAGATTGAGATTCTTGATTTTATTTTTTTTCCTTTTTAATTGATAATAATTTTGTTGGGGTTTACTCAATGCCATTAAAATGACTTGGAAACTGTTTCTGATATGATATCTACCAAGTTGATGACACTTAAATATACTTCTGTGGATGCAGAATTTTATTTCAGTTTTGATTGTGTCTACATTGAGTTTTCTAGGCGTGATATCAACAGAACCACTAACATGGAGATTGGTTAAGGTCTGGTTACCTGTGAATTTTATTTTTGTTGGGATGCTCATTACAAGCATGTTTAGGTATGACATTTTTCCAGTTTGTGCTCATCTTCATACTGTTTTTGTAGTAACATGGACACCTTTTAATTCTATGATTTTTACAAGACTTTGTTCCTTAAATATGATTAATCTTTTGTGCAGTTTGAGATACATTAATGTTGCTATGGTCACTGTCCTGAAGAATGTTACCAATGTGATAACTGCTGTTGGTGAAATGTATCTGTTCAGTAAGCATCATGACAACAGAGTCTGGGCTGCTCTATTCCTAATGGTATGTTGAGCTCAAAATGTGAATTTGGGATTTAGTTGTTTCTAGAATTGTCAAATTGGGATGTGGAATAAGACAATGAACTTCATATTCTTTTTCTAGTTAGGTTCATTGCGTGCATCTAGTAGTGTATCAACCTTTTCGTCAATTTTATTCTTGTTGATTTTATGTTGCCCACATTTTCTCCCCCCCTCCCCCCTGTTTCTTATACATGTCTTAAACAGTTAAATTCATTATAGATATATTATTTAAACTAGGGGATCAAATGTAACGATTGAGAGTTTATAGACTAAATTGTGATAGGCCACCCAAACCACAAGGGATAAATTTGGGCTAAAATGAAATTGTTAGGGTTCCATCGAAAGTACCTCTATCGATTTCATTTTAATAAAAGCTTAAGGGGACAAAATTTAACAATTGAAAAAAACTTATGAGACTAAATTGATATCGGGGTCAAACCACAAAGGGGTAATTTGTTTGTCCATGTTAGAATTGTGTGGTTAAATGATTAAATTTACCATATTAATCATTTAACCTCACAATTATAACAGTCCAAAACGTGCACTGTCTGTTAATTTGGATGGGACTCAATTTAATCCAAACTTTAGGGGATCAAATGCAGCAGTTAAAAGTTTGTGGACTGAATTGTGACCGGAATGATTAAAATATGAATATGATAGCGGGCACCAAAGATTGGTCGGCCTGCAGAATAGGTTGTTCGTCTGAGGTTAACATGTTAATAGCTTTACATGGGCGACACATGTTTGAAAGGGTGCATTGCTTGTGCCAATGTGTCAATATATATATGTGCGCAATGGTTATCAAGATGAACTCTGATTAATTCTGTGTTGGCTGATGTAAATTGGTACCAACTAAGCTTGTTCACTTTTAACTTATTGGGAATTCAAGGCCTTTATTACTGGATTTGCACTTTTATGAACATTTTTATGTAGTAACTTTGCTTTTATACATTTTCATGAATTTACAAATGAATAAGTTTGAATTGGCTTTACCTGTGGCTTGTGCAGATCATTTCAGCAATTTCTGGAGGGATTACTGATCTATCTTTTCATGCTATTGGCTACACATGGCAGCTTATTAATTGCTTCTTAACTGCATCATATTCTGTGAGTGCATAATTTGGACATCTGGATTATCCATAAGCCAGGCCTTTGTATGTTATTTATATTTAGTTCTTTTGCATCCATTACAGTCCTTTAGCATAATTTGGCGTTTTGACATATTTTATTGAGATTTCTCTTTTTCTTAGTAAAAAATTGAAAGTTGGGCATAAGTATTAGTTGTTAGGCTTGCTATGCAGTACAAGGTTGAAACTCTGGTCAATGGAACTAATCTCCAAATAGAGTAGTTGTCAGTGTCCCCCCCCCCTCTTCCTCTCCCAGGGTGGCAGATTCTTGTTCTTATGTTGGTCTGAGTCTATTCTTTTACAAGACAACTTTTAAATATTTGGAGGACTATCATGAGCTTTTTTGTGGCTCAGAAAATGGGGGATGCATTCCCAATATGGTCAAAACCTTTGATGTTAATGAGTACTAAGAACCATAAGTTACATAAAGCTTATGAAAAGATAGTGATATGTTGAAAGTGTATGTATAACTTAAGTAGGCATCTTTTTATGGAGTGAATATATGTGCAATAATTATAATTTACTCAGTTGCATAAAGGAATTTCTAGTGGTCATACACTGTTGTAGAATTTTGTTAGTTACACTCAAAACTTCAAGTTTGAGGTGCAAACATTAGACACTTGGTTCAACAACACTCCCATAGGTGCACTGGGTTCTTGTATTTCCATTTGGATTGGAGAGTGGTTCCCCATTTGTTACTCCTCCTGTCCCATTATGTTGGTCATTCTTTCCCTTTTTTTGGAAAATCTATTATAATTGTCTATTTGAAATACTTAATAGAAAAAAATGATAATAATAACAGATAGTCCTTCTAGTATTAACACGCAAAACAACAAAGGCAAATTCAAAATGTTTTAGAAAAAAGTAGTGATGTTTTCTTAAAAAGTAGGAACGACATATTGGACGAAGAGAGTTAGTTGAGTTAATGGGCGCATTTGTTTACCAGCTCTCACAACATTACTTGTTATATTTTAGTTTAAGTTTAAAATGTAGCTGATGTATTATTATCTTTCTTTGTGCAGTTGACTCTACGTAGGGTCATGGATACAGCAAAACAAGTTACTAAATCTGGAAACTTGAACGAGTTTTCAATGGTCTTGCTCAATAACACCCTATCCTTGCCTTTAGGGATTCTTCTAATTTTTGTTTTCAATGAGGTGGATTATCTCTCCAAAACGTGAGTTTTTTTTTTTCAATTCCCTTTTTCAGAAATTATTTCTTTAGTAATAGTATATAGCTAATATACCATGTCATCTGTGCTATAATAATTGGTATTGTGTTTTTGATGTATAGAATTTATCTTTTCTATTAATAATTATAGATGTTCAGTGTTTGCATAAGTTGATATTGTAGTGTCTTTGAACTTCAAACAAACTTTGTATGACGTAATGATTCATTTTAAAGCAGAATACATCATATTTATTGGAAGCAATTTCTTCTCTTGTATACTAAATTCTGGCTATGGAGCTAAATTTTCTTTACTACAATTATCACATTTGGTCCATATAATCATCTTATTTGGCCCACGTAATCTAAAATTTGTTTAGATATTGTTGGATATAAGTAGAAATGAGGAAATTCCTTCATGGCTATCAGCCTATCCCAAAGGGACTCAAATGCTATAGTATGACTGGCCATTTTTAGTTTTTATGAGATTAGTAAAGATTAACTAGAAGCTCAATGGTGTGTTCTGGCTATTGCAAGATTAATTTGAAATCTTGCACCCAATATTGGCTCCTTTTCCATTCCCAACCATTATTTGCTAAATTCTGAAATATTCCTGGTTATAGAATGGATACTGTCCAGTAAAATTCTCCCACAATAGAGCAATCCCGCATATGGTAATCAAAAGTATCATAATAGTTTTCCCTGCTTATATGTCCTTCTTGTCCTGGTCATTCATTCCTTTGTTCTTTCTCCCTTTTTATGTACTCCTCCTTATGTCTTCCTTTCTTCAACACTGGTTCTTTTGAGAGTGAAAGATTTCTTCTTCTTCTCCTCTTTTTTTACTCTTTCTTGTTTGTATAATATGCTTGGTTTAAATGAGAAACCATTTTGCAAGAGTTCCAGTAATTTATCCTATTGCATTGAAGTTTTATTCCGATTCCTGTTTACTACTTGTGATCAGATCACATTACATCGTACTCACTAACACCCCCAATGAGACCCTGTCCCATCTCCATCCATCTTTCTTGCTAGAGTTTATTAATTTTATTCAAATGGCTGCTTTCTTCACAAGATAGAGATTGTTTCACTACTCAGATTTTGTATCAAAAGATCTCCCACTCAGGACAAAATCTTTCATTTTTACAATGACAGCTAGCTATATGATCATTTTTCTTCTGTACTTATGAGTATGCTTTTATATCAGTCTTCTAAAACATGGATCTAATTATCAAACTTGATTACATTAATTAATATTGTAACCTTTAAAAAAAAAACATTAATTAATATTGTATACAAGTATTGTAACTTGCAAATAACATGTCTACAATTCTTTTAACGATATGTTATCATAACTTAACTGTGGATATAAGTTTTCTAACAGTATGCCAAGAAAACTGATTTTCTTTTATCAAAATTGTCTTGTTCAATCTTTTGGATCTTGGATTGAATTGGCAGGCCACTTTTGAGATTGCCAACCTTCTGGCTGGTAATGACATTGAGTGGATTTTTGGGACTGGCAATCAGCTTCACTTCTATGTGGTTTCTTCATCAAACTGGGGCTACAACATACAGGTGAGATAAGAATACTTACTTACCTCCAAAAAGAAGAAGCTAATATGTTACTTTTGGGGTAGGATCCTTTTTTTTTTTTTCCCTAATTGAGAATCAGATGACCCCAACTTTGAGAATGAACTTAGTATCGGGTTATAACTTTTATTTGCCATTATTATTATCATTTTTATTTATTTATAACTTCTCCTTAGTGAACAAGGTTCAAATAAAATAGAGCTCATGTTTGGTAAGAGTTGAAGCTTTGTGCAAACTGGCCACCCAATTACAAACCATTGGCATATGATAAACGCTTACATTGGGTTGATATGGGTTTGAAAGTTCAGTGTTGGATGGGGCTGATTCAGTTGGGCTGGTCTTATGCCATTAGGAACCATTTGTATCAAGTCAAATGAAGTTTGACTGAAAATTTTACCAAATCTGTTTTTTTTTTTTCCTCAAAAATTAATCATCAGTTTGCTTTGCTTAAACCATCATGCTTATCTTAGATAAGACCATATTAGTGATCAATCACACTTATGTACATCTCTAATCACTGAACTGCGTCCTGCAGCCTTGTGGGTTCGTTAAATAAGATCCCTCTGTCTGTTGCTGGCATCCTCCTTTTCAAAGTTCCTACCAGCTTGGAGAACTCCGCAAGCATATTCTTTGGTAAGTTCTATCCATATCATTGACTTCTTCCACAAACAACAAGAAACAAAACTTTGAATTTGTAGTTTTAGCATTACCAACACATTTTTGCACTCTGTAGGTCTTTTGGCTGGAGTATTCTTCGCTAGGGCCAAAATGCGTGAGAGATCTCAAACCTGAAAGGCAGTGAAAGTTATGGTTCTTTACATGATAACCAACTTTTGCACTCTCATGTAAACTGCATCTGACTGCTTGACTATCCCATGAAGTCGTCACGAATAGTCAGTCAAGAAGTGTTGTATGAAAAGTATGTAAAGGAGTGAAGATCTTGGCCCATTTACAAGTGCTTTCCTCTTGAATTTCCTTCTTACAAAGGAGAGCAGCCGTCTATTGGAATGGATTGAGTGTCTGGGTTTGTTTTATTGAGGGAAAATGTCATCACTAATTCTTCTTCCAGATATGTATTGTGACACGTAGCTCTTATCTTTACCCACATGTATCATTGGTGTCTTATAGATTTTCACATTGTATTTGAAACCTTCATATTTACGTATTGAGTTAAACGAGTTGCTCAAGATAATGGTGAAAGTGGATTTTACTTCAACAAGTGAATGCAGACAAGCTTTTGGGTTGCTTTTTGATAAAGAAATGTAATTGATTGATGCTTGAGAGTTGGGGCACTTGACATTTCCTATTCAGAGCCGCGTGTATTTGAATGCCCCAAAATTAATTTGTTGCCATTTCTTTATAAGTAACACAACCAATAACATAGAAATGTAATTCATCAGCCAAAACTTGTATTGCATCAATAAAGCTTTTGCATGTTTATCCCCCCCCCCCCCAAAAAAAAAAAAAATTGGATCAGCCAAAACCGGAAAGATAATTGGGTGTGAAATCTTTGCAGCACTATGATGGTTGGACTCGGGTCAATGTTTGCGATAAATATAATTGCATTAAATGGGCACAACACCGGACATTTTAGGTTTTCCAATCTAATTTCATCTTAAATCTTCAAGTTACACTGATCAATAACTTCATTTTGTATTCTCATTTTAAAAAATAAATACGTAAAACAAAACAAAACAAAAACTTGATTTTGTATGTCTTTATAATCTTACTGTAGTGGGTCCAAATATGGTTCGGTTGACTTTTCTACAATAAATATATTGATTAAGAAAGTTCTGCTGAAGTTAGGTACCACGTTAGTCCTGTATGAATAAGGAGCGATGACCACACTAGATGATAGTAGGTTTTTCCTTAGATCAAGTTGTGACCTTGGGTTTGTAAACCTAAATACGAAAGAAAAACTCAATTTCTCCATGACCAACCCTAGGCTCTGATGGCTAGGTTAGCGAAAAACATGAGAATACTAAGGTCAAAGAGAGAAAGGTGTCCTCAGGAGAATGTTCTCAAGTGAGTCAGAAGGGAGTTAGACGAGCAAAGAGAGAGTCCTCGAGCAAATAAAAAAGTCCCTGAAAAGACCAAAAAGTTTCCTCAAGAGAATGTACTCAGGTGAGTCAAAGATAGTTCCTAAGAGGGCCAAAGAGAATCATTGAGAGAATGTCCTTCAACGAGACAGAGTCCTTGAGAGAGAGAGAGAGAGAGGGTCTCATTCCCAAATAATTTTCTTTCATTTTATAGAGAAATGTGTGGTTGTAGGCTCTCAAGAGAATATGTGGTGATAGGTGAATAGAGAATGTTTAGTTATCGGTGTTTTTTGAGTGAGACCCCCACACCCACCATTAAATTATGCTTTATAGTGTCTATTTTTATTTTCCATGCCTATAAAATATTAATATAATGAAAAATCATTATTTTAGCATTGGAAAAAAGGCCCATATTTCCTACTCTATTGCAGTGCCTAAGACGACGTCGTCGCAGTATAGCTTGTCTGAGTTCATTCCGTATTGATTTGAGCCCACTCATCTCCACAGACAGAGAAATTGGTTAGTTAAATTCACCAACTTTGACTTTGACTCTGTGAAGTACACTCTGAAGGCGTTGCAAGACAGAAACGACGTCGCTTCAATCCAATACCCAATCCGAGAGCTAGGTTGTTCGCGGAGAAGAAGATGGAGACCCAAACCAACAACTCAAACCCTAACCCTAGTCTAAACGGGAACTCGATAACGGGGTCATGGCCGGTGTGGCCGACAGTGGACGGGTCACTGGGGCTATCGGAAGATGAGTCGGTGAAATACGCACGGCGGTTCTACAGGTTCGGTTTCGCGATGCTGCCGTGGCTTTGGGCCGTCAATTGCTTCTACTTCTGGCCTGTTCTCCGCCACTCTCGCTCCTTCCCTCGCATTCGCCCCTGTACTCTCTCTCTCTCTGCGCTTTCAATTTTTCAATGTTGTTGATTTTTTAGGCTTATTGATTTTCGTTATTTGGTTGAATCGAATCTTTAAATTAAAGTAAGTTTGTTTCTTTATGTTATGTTATGTTGTGTGTATATAGAGGAATGAATGTTAGTTTCTGATAAAGATTATGAGAATTGAGAACCATTTTACTTTTATCTGTGGGTTTGTTTAAGATGAGATAGATATTTGATCAATGGTCTTGTTGCTAGTTAAATCTTGCCTCCCTACTTAGCAGTGTACACAGTTTGGAGCGGCCGGTTTTGAGAGAGGTTTTTTGGGGCCATTTTCTTAAAACGTGAACTGCTCCCCCCGCACCACAGAGTCGAAATTACGGCTATATTTGTCGGTGTGGTACTTGGCAATTTGACTATCAGTAAGAAAAAGGGGGGGGGGGACATCCACAACAGAGAGAGAGAGAGAGTTTCAAAACCCATAAGAATTATCCAAGGATAGATGTAAAACTAAAAGTTCCAAAACCCACAAATTACAACACAGTTTCGAAACCCATGAATCATAACAAGTTTATCCTCAACAAATTAAAAATCCATGGCATTTAGAATCTTAGAATCAAGAAATGAAAAAGTTTAACCTTTAGAGCAGATCTGAAACCCGTTTTCTTTTTCTCTGTTCTTGATAGATCAAAGCCAATCTCTTTGATTTAGAGTGTGGGGTGGTGACCAGAGTTTGAGGAAGGCAGACTGCAGAGGTGGCAACTGAAGTAGAGGAAAGAGGGAAGAGAGGTGAGGGGTTGGGGGGTAATGTCAGTTCTGGTTGGAACTTGAACAACCCTATTACTACTGAGTCTGATAATATGTACCTTCTTGTGTTTGGAATTTTGATGAATGCTTATCCATTAATGTGGGTAAGTTGTTACACTTGAGAAATAAGAGAACTTGTGTCACAATTTTTTTTACTTAAAAGGAAATTGAGATTCCTTTTAGATGTTAAAGCTCTATTCTTGGCAGTGAGCTCTAACTCAATGATTCACGAGAAGTTGGAGAATTTGTCCTAGTATGCTTGTGGTGAGGTTAGGATTCAAAGGATTTGTGGATCTAGGATTTAGAACTTTTAAAAAGAATGGTTAAGGCTCAAAATTTGATAGTCTTTGATGAGTTTTGTATGGCCATTTGATAGAGAAGTATGCGAGGTTTTAGGGTTTTGATAGATAACTGGAAGGTCTTGACTTGGGGTTGTAAGGAAGAAGGAAAACAGAGAAAGTTATGGGCTGTATGAAAAATATCCATGGACAAAATCACAACAAGGGGAAGAAGAAAAGAGAGAAGAGAAAGGGAGAAAAAGAATAATAATATGCCAGTGTGCCTCCATGCTAAAACACTAAATTTTTTATGAATCAAGTTCATCTATTCTTCGAGTATATTAACTTGAATTATATATAGGACTCCTAATTTGACTAGTAAACTAAAACCTAATAAGGTAATAACTAATAAATGATAACTTGGTCTCGAACAAAATAAAACTTGAGATATTTAGGATCTCCTAAAAAATTCTAGGCTCTACTAAACTACCAAAATACCCTTGATTTGTGGGGTTGTAAAAATATAATTTGCCCTTGAATACAAATTTGATCATAGCCCATTAGATAAAGACCCTAATTAAAAACTGTGTTAAACCTAGAACACATAGAACAAGACCTTTAAAACCTCAGGGCTTTGACTTTAATTGCACTACACACATGGGCTCCACAAAATAAATCTCGAATAGCCGAATTTGTGAAGTATTAACAAATTAATCTTCCATGTTTGCATCACTCAAACAACACTTCCTTTCCTTATAAGAGCAAGGTAAATGATGAGTTTGTGGATTTAAGACCCACCAAGTGCATGTGTAAACCAATGAAACTTTTGACCCACATCACAAATTTCATTGTAGTTGGCACATCAAATGTCATATGGGCTTATTATGCATTGTTTGGTCTAATCATGCTTATTTAACCAAGAAAGGAGTGATCATTGTATCCCTGGAGGTTTGCACCAAACAAAGAGAAATTTTGGGGTTGGCTATGGACCTTCTATAGACTATTTTGGGTCGGGCACGAGTATATTTGTCGCCATTCTATCCTGACCATCATCATAGTTTCTGTCACATCTTTGATTAACATGTCTTTTCAATTCTGGTTTATTCAATTGAGAATTTGTATTAGATGTCATTCAGTTTACCAATTCATTACATATCAATCTGGTACTGTAATGTTATAAAACCTTTCATAAAACAAAAAATGGGAGTCCTCTTGTGTGGGGGTTGGCTGTGGCACTCTCATTGTAAAGTAAAGAAATGTTTTACCCGCAATCACAATGGCATGTCATATGTCATATGGGCTTATTGTGCATTGTTCATTTGTTTGGTTTCATCACACATATTTAACCTAGAGAGGAGTGATCATTATATACATGGAGGTTTGCATAATGCATTAATTATGTGTGACACACTTGTTGTTTTATGCCATGTCAAAGCTTCCTGTATAATGTATTATTTCCTATTACATACATGAACTAATTCACTAAAAAGGGGAAAAGAGAACAAAAGAAGCCATGTTTTGTTTGTCTGTATTTTTGTTCAAATTTGAAAGGTCATCCTAGGTCTAAATGTCGTGCTCCTGATCTTTGTGGGTTGAATTTTTATTGCTTCAAGAGATATGGTGTGCAGTATTTCTGTTTTTCAAGATGCTTGTGTCTGAGTGTTTGTTCTTCCCTACTTTCATTCTTTAAGTTTGCTGCATCTGCTCAACTTTGATCTAAATTTATGCATTATTTGCTGAAAACATATCTCTAGCTTAAATAGCACTTTCACAAAAATGGGCGAAGGGTGAGGTTGTAAGTTTAAAATTCGTTATATGCATAACTTGCCAATAAAAAAATTTTCTATGAATCACTTGGTGGTGGCAGTTATATAATAACTGAGTTGTTTACGATGTGTTGTGAGAGGTGCACACTTAAATTAGATGGATATGGTCTCCCATCATGGGGACAGGGTCATGTTAGATATTTTACATTTTGAAATTCTGTTCTTTTCTTCAAGTGGATTTATTTGTTTGGAATTATGAATTCCTGTTTGAGCCATTTTTCCATAAATTTTCCATTTTCATTTTTTCTTGTCTTAACAAACGTTTGGTTTTGCAGATGTTGTGGGATCGGCAGTTGGGTTTGCTGTATTCACAGCTCTTCTGTCATCATGGGCCTTTACATTTGCCCTTGGAGGAGAGCGTCTCTTTGGACCTGTTTGGGATCAACTTGTATTGTACAAGCTTGCTGATAAATTAGAGTTGACTGGTTGGAGCTAGTCTTATGCACTCTTTTCTGAATTTCATTGTTCTCAACACTCTTTGTATTACCTCTCTCTTTCTTTCTAATTATCTTTTCTTTTCTTTTTTCCTTATTGTTGGGGGTGTTACTAGAATTCTTTTACTTTCTTTGAACACATGATTTTGTGTATATATACATATATTCTATGCCGAGAGTTTTACAATGCTGTGTATCCGGTGACAAAGTTGATATTGAGGCCTTTCTATACCTCAACTTGGAATTAATATTCAGTGTCGAAATTAGTAGCCTTCTTCAGTTATAAAAATATATATATATCCTTTTCTTATACCAAAAAAAAAAAAGGGCCTAGGAATAATACTTTGCGGATTAAGAACTAGGTACTACAGAAATTCTTTGATTTTGTGTACTTGGAGATGAATGTGTAATAGATTTGACCAATGATGTGGAAGAATGCAATACCTCAAACAAAGTTAAGTTTTTTCTTAACAAAATAAAGTTGTATACAAAGATTTATAAAATTCAACGTTGAAGCCATGTCCTTGTGTGTTACTGGCACCAAAACACATAGAACTATGAACTATGTGATGACAGCAAAATTTTCCTACACAGGGCTTAGTGGACTGATGTGAAGCTGGATGCACAAGGCTTGCCCTAGTTTGCAATGGGATGGCTCACTCTACTTCTCTCCGTGGCAAATTGTAGTTGCTTGTCACTTTAACATGAATTCATTACTTTTTCTTCATCATTCACAATATTTACCATGCGAATAGTTTTGTTTGTTGCATGCTAAAGTGTTCTCTCTCTTTTTTGTCCAACCTCAATCCATAAAAGGTTTAGGGTATTTATAGGGATTTTTGAAGCGCAACTCTCTAGAAATAGGGGATAGAGTGGATGAAGTCTAATCCTCCTCCCCTTTGTTAGGTTGAGAGGATGGGTTAAGGCTTAACTTTCCCTATTGTTCAGAGCAGTCATTTTGCATTTATTATATGGAAAACTGTCAGTAAGTGACAACAATTAATGTGAAGATGACAATTAACTTCTTATGAACATTATTTGATAATCAAAAAGTACTTACTACAAATATTTACAATACCTCTTTAGGTAGGAACTGACCTTCCTTCTTGATCAGTCCATCGTTGACTCATCGGAATGAAACTGGGTAATCATTTGACATGTCGTTCCCTCTTCTTTAATGAGGTAAACATTGCCGAGGTCTTCTGGGCTCCTCTCTCTACTCAGGTTGATGCTGGGCCTGTGGTACTTTCCTAATGGGCCTTCATGGAGAGGTGATGTAGGAATCCCTTCAAATATACTAAACTATCTAGCAGCTAAATTAGAATTACCGACACCAATTTTTTATTTTTTATTTTCGCATGCCCACCTCTTTGCATTTCATTTAGCAAAGAATATTCTACTTTATTATTATTATTATTATCATTTCAACAAATAGTTAGAAAGTGTGTACAACCAAGTTAGCAAAAAAATATATATATATATATACCAAAAAAAAAAAGTCAGCAAGAAAGAACTTCGTACTTTACCGTTGGTGAACTATACTCCTTCAAAATTCTCCCACATATGCTATCACATCAACATCATAAGTAAAGCCATGAAACTTATTCGATTTGCAGTTTTTTATTTTCTTAGAATTATTCTTATGAAAGTACGTACAATTCTATTCTATTGATTTTAGAAACAAATGGGACCATTGACAAACAATGAACCAAGCAACCATAAGAGTAGCTCAACTGTCATTTTCTACTGGCACTAATTTAATTAAGGTATACATCCAATTACTCATGGATGACACAACACAATGTACAATTGGACATGCTTTGTTGCCAAATATGACTAAGAAAAGGACAGTTAAAAGACCCGCCAACTGTACATGGTAACTGAGAGGTTGGTTTTCAATTTTCAGGAGGATGGAAATACAAGAAATTGGTTATCAAGCCAATCAATAGGATATTTTCATAATCTATTGTGTAGTACTCCAAGTCATAAGAGCTCATCATTGTTGAGGTCAGATTTTATTTATTTATTTATTTATAATTTGATAGTTACAATAAACAAGAGATTTTAAAACTTGAATGTTTCTATTAAAAACACAAAAAAAAAATATCAAGTAATTGAGCTACAAAATTTTTGGCGTTTAGATCATTTTCTTTAAACAATTGTATTCTTGCTTTGCAAATATATTTTCGAATTGTATATGGTGCTGGTGGTCTTCAACGTTGGCCATTTTTACCGTCCCAAATAATTTTTAATAAGTTGGTAAACGTAGGAAAGATTTGATTTCCTTTTCCAATAACTTGCCTAATCTCTTTTGGATCAGGCAAGTTCCTTTACACGCGCAAGTTCATGGTATTGTCAAAATGGTGTAGTCAAAGTTGGATTAGGCAAAATGACGTTGCTTAGTATTATATGCCAAGGTTTAATGGGCACAATGAGCTAGAAGGTGTTCAAAATTCTTATCTAAGTTGAGAGCTTCTTCTTTTTTTCTTTTTTAATTTATTTTAGGCGGAGTGGGGTGTCAAGCATATCTTAATAATAGCATTATCTAGTATTTCGAACATACACCTTTAGAGTTTGATTCTCTCATTCCTCAATTAGGGGTAAAAATAAAATTAATAAAGTGAAAGGAAAAGTTTAAAGATAAGGATGGAAGGGGTATATACAGTGTCTTGTCAAAGTTGAGAGGGTAAGAAGAACCAAATTATTAAGAAGAATCAAAGTTGAGACTTGAAAGTGCATGGACCTTTTTTTTTTTTCTTTTTTTCATTTTTTTCATTTTTACCCAGAACAGTTAAAAGAATTAAAACTCCCGTACTTTTTTTTTTTTCAAGGAAACACTAAATTCAGACATGTAAAATTTCAAAATAGAATTCTTGAAAATGAACTTTTTTTTCAGCTTCAAAAGAAGTAGGAAAAGGTTTAGTTTATATTCCTCTAACCCATTATGATGAGTCCTAAAAATCATTAAGGTCGTCCATTAATATGAACAACCTTGCATCATTAGTAGACCAAAAGATGTAACCGTTCAAGCACATTCAACACATTAATGGCGACCGTTACTCATCAATCTTAAACGCCCATCAATACGATGACTGTTACACATGGGTAATAATCACCTCCAATTATGTATAACAGCTATCCAAATCACCTATAAAAGGGACAGTCCATCTCACTTGTGAAGGTACGTCAAAAACTACTACAAAACACTGTTTATATACAACAAATATGGGTTGGCACTAACTTAAGCATCGGAGGCTCCCCCACCGGACACAATCTGGTGGTCTCTTCAATCAGTCCCTCTTTTATTTTGCAGGTCCTACAAGGTTGTCAAAAGCTTCGGATCAGACGAGTGACCCAACTGACGATTTTGGCATCATCAGTTTGGCGCCGTCTGTGGGAAAACGACAAGTCATTGTTCTCTTCCCATGACAAAGGGTCACTTAGTTCATTCGAAAGATATGAACACCATGATACCGTAGTCAGTTTCGGTCAACTAGATGGAATGTGGTGTAAAGATCCTCTGATAAAAGCAGATCTACCCGCGACAAAGCAGTCTTGCAGTCTTCCAACCCAAAGGGACGAGCACACGAAATTTGGAGGCCAAATCAAATCACCTCGATGTGATTTCGCAAAAAATGTCATCGTGTTACTGTGGGTCAATGATCCTGAGCACAAACGAGATGGTTCGCGTCAAGAACCCAAGGTAACTCTTATACCTTTATTCAAAATAAATAAATAAATAAATAAGAAGCAAGAGCAAAGATAAAATTGCCCCAAAGATACATAGCCTACCCCACTGAGCCATTCTATGAGTATCATTGCTCAGGTATGTCTATGGGTTTATTCTCCCAAAAGTTATTTTTCTACCTGATACTATTACGTTTTGCATAAGATTTTAAATTCCTAGATTACTCCAAATAAGTCAACCATAATAATGGTAGTCCCAAATCACAACTTTGTCTTTCTATATTTGTTTTAGATCTCAATTTAATCATACCGAAGTTGCTATATATGGTGATATATAAATGGAAGGAATGGGAATAATAGCTTCGGCTAAGGGCTTTATAAAATAACAATAAATAAAAAAAGGTGGTATATAATTTAACATCTACGTGAGATTTGGAAATACAATGAATATGCATTTGTGAAATTCCTAATCTAGTGTTAAAGAAATATGGGAAGTAATTGGTCAGCTATATACTTGCAATTTCCATTACAGTTTGCTATGTGGTTTAATAGAAAATTTTAAACCTTTTGGAATGTCCGAATTTCGCATTAAAACTTTTGTTTTAATATCAGTAGTTTCTTACCAATTTTAGTTTGTAGTGTTGGCTAAATTTGGAATTTTCTTTAATGCCTAGTATTTGGTTGAATATAAACATAAGATTAATGGAATCTTAAAAACTATTAATCAATTGCTGCATTATGATGCCTGCTGTAAAAAAAATGTTTTCCTTACTGTCTTATTGACAAATGTGTCGACATACATGTATAAATAGTTATACGTTTCTAGTTTCTACAGCTATGTCTTGAATTCCATGTGAAATTTGGAATAATTGAAAATACTCATGTTTCATACAATAAAAAAATAAAAAAATTGATGGGATTTATGAGTATTTAAAAATATATATATATATATATATATATATATATCATGAATTTTTATGAACCCCATAAATTATGGTGTTTCTATTTTGAAGAACCTTATATTGAGAAGAGTTCATGTGCCTTTAAATAATTGAGAATTTTATGTGCCACGCTTTTCATTTGAATTTTGTCAAATAGTGGGGGTATTGAAATTGAGGAAAAAATAAATAAATTTAAGCTACAATTGATGAGACTTATTGTGCATATATATATATATATATATGAATATATACATCAATACATGCTTTTTAAGATAAATACAGTCAACCCAATGTGGAGCAAATCCCATTTTGATCATTCACAATTTCACATGTACTATTCAGTTGCATGTTTGATGTTAGACATACTTGTTTGGCACATAATTCACCAATGTTGGTATTGACACGTATGGTACCACTTACCAATTTATCACCCCTTTTCTTTCCTAAACGTATCTAGCTTAAATAGGAAAGATGGAGTAAACATGTTATTGCCTTGCAATAGGTAATAAAACTCAACGCTTGAATATTAGAAAATATTTATTATCTTACCAAAATCATAATTTTGGGCATTAAATGGCAAGGTCAAATTTTATCGCCGTTTCAAGTTATAAAAATAAAAACCCATTTCAAGCATTAAAACCAAAATTCATTCTATTGTCTTTTTAGAATTTAGAATTATTTTTGGGGACTTCAAAGATGTTTAAAAAAAAAAATAATAATAAAAGACAATAAGTATGTACATCTTTTTACACCTCTAGTTTCTCAACAGAAATTAATGACCAACCGAAAAAGAGATCAGTAGAATTATACATTTATGTAAAAAAGCAAAATTTACATCACAATGTATTAGAAACAAAAAATTGTGATATTTGAGCAATATCAAATTTGAATCTTACCAAGAAATTGTGATTTCACTTTTTCTAAGAGATATTTTCACTGCTTAAATGACTTCATTTGAAAAGTCATAATGCCTCTAGGCCCAAGCCAAAACAAATTTTATACATTTGTCTTAATATTATTTGTGATTTCTTACTTGACAATGTTGCTCCAAGCCTAATGTTTTACGCAGCAAGAATACATGTAGTACAACAACTAGACTAGAGTATCTAGACTATCTCAATTGTACATATACTCTCAAGTCCACAGGATTAAGAATGAGAACTCATCAAGAAGAGCTTGCTAAAGAGGAGATCAAAGGTATGTGACATGATAGCATCATACCACCCTATCTTTATCTATATATAATTGTTGACACTGTTATAAGGTAATTTTGTACCAAGGCCAAAAATCATGGAAAAGCCTAGAGTCTTTCCATAGCATCATGAGTATTTCTTTCTTTAAAAAAAAATGCTATATCAATATGCTATATGACTCACACAATGATATGTAAGAGACATGGTGTTAAAACTTTAGCTTGAATATTTATCGAATGTGAAAGTATGATGATAGATCATGTATCAAGCATAAGTACTCTTTTTAAATTGTAGTATTTTCATAACCAATTAGGCATGTGTCCGGAAGAATCTTATCTTATGCACATGCCAATCTTGACCCTATAAAATCTTATCAGTGGTCTCTTTACTCATATGACAAGTGTTTAGTGAAACACTTTGCAAGTACATGTATAAATTTCAGAATGATAGGACTTTAGACAGTCAATCATAACAATAGCCCAGGAAGGATAAGAAAAGAAATTGGCCAACTAGGCCACTGCCTCAACAAAGAGACAAAAAGCAACGGTCATTTCAATGGTCGTCATCAAACGATGAAGGAAGAAGCCCCTGGGATAGCCTTCGTCCCTAAAGGAAGGAAATATAACCGCGAACGGTCAACATGCCCTAGTCCTTGCACCTTCAAAAGAATGAAGCAAAAAAGGTCCAAGCCTTAAACATGAAAGTAGCATGTTAAGCTTAACAAAAGAGATCTTAAAACTTGTCAAGAAGGCTACAACAATGAAAAGATCAAGGTATGTACACAATAGTATCGTAATTTAAGGTCTCTTGTCGAGGTAACTCATTTATTTCTTCCTTTTTAATTAGCCATGCCAAATATTATCTTATTAGAATTAAGTGCATATCAAGCTCGCATGATTATCTACAAATATGTACATATAAATCATGTTGAAAATATTGCTATTATCATAGCTAATATGACTATATTATTAGTAGCATATGTTCCATCATCATGAATCTGAGAAATTCTATTAAGTCTCCTAGACTTAAAATGTTAGATGATTATGTTCACAATATGGTCATGAGTTTAAGTCTCAATAAATTCCTGCTGTCTCCGTTAACTCACCAAAATCTTTTTAAATTGCTTTCAAAATTATATATGGTGCAAGCACCTAACAAAGCTCAGTTTAAAACAAGCATATAGTCAAATAACTTCAATTTTTATATATCACAAAATACTTCTCTATGATTCATATGGAATGCACTTCGTCGACTGACATCCATAATTGTATAGCAAGCAATTGTATATTTGTACATTGTCATTCCTAATGCAACTAGCATTAGTAAAGTGACTTGAGCGTACAATTAAAGAAGAAGGAAGAGGAAATTGCTATTACAAATAGCAATGACCATAGTCATCGAAGCACGCAAAAAAAGAAAAAAAAATTCTTGAAAAGAGAAGTGCTCGTCATCTTAAAAAGGGAAGAGCTTGTCAAGAGGATCCCAGCAATAAAAAGATTGAGGTATGTGACAAAATAATGTCGTCATTTAAGGTAACACGTTTACCTCTGTCTCATTTATATTCGTCTATAAAAATCTACACCTAGTAAGGTCTCATGCAAAAATGTACGTGCTACTAGACACATCACAAAAGAGGTAAAACTCTAGGATTACAAGAAAATAAGAAAAAGGCCCACCTAGGCTATTGGTAACTTATTATTTATATATGAATTGTTCTAAAATTCTTGTCTAACCAAGTGTTGGCAAGTGCATGTGCAACTTAATGCAGATATTAACATGGCCTCAAGAAGGTCCAAAACGACATATCGTCAAGGAATCTTTCTAGCAACAAGTGACAAGATTCCTTAAATGGATGTAAGTCACCAAAAAATGGCTAAGTGATAAGATTCCGCCAAGACGGATGTAAATCACTGACGAAGCCTAAATGACGAAGCTCTGTAACTGGATGTAAGTCACCCAAAAAATGGCTAAGTGATAAGATTCTGCCAAGACGAATGTAAATTACTGACGAAGCCTAAATGACGAAGCTCCATAACTGGATGTAAGTCACCCAAAAGTGGCTAAGTGACTAAATACCCTTAGACGAGTGTAAGCAGACAAGGATTCTTACACAAACGCAAGTAAAATGCAAATCAAGAATATCAAATGTGACAACCAGAAAATGAATAAAAGAAGAAGCATCAAAGTGATAAAAAATGGTCGTCCAAAGAAATCACTTCGCTCTTCAGTAGTGATAAAAAATAGTCATCCAAAGAAATCACCTTACACTTTAGGAGTGATAAAAAATGGTCGTCCAAAGAAATTAGCTTGTTCTTCAGCAGTGATAAAAAATGACCGTCCAAAGAAATTTGCTCACTTTCAAGACCAAGCTATGATCCCTCGAACGTCCAAAAAGACCTTCAAAAGGCAGATACTAAGAAGTCTTCACAAAAATACTACCGTTCCTGAAGAAGAAAGTAGTTGAAGATAAAGAAGCCTGAATCTAAACAAGTCAAGAACATTCCCTAAGCCTGACCAGCATAAAGCAAAATCAGACTTGGGAATGGGGGGGGCAACTGATGAGTCCTAAAAATCATTAAGGTTGTCCATTAATATGGACAACCTTGCATCATTAGTAGACCAAAAGATGTAACCGTTCAAGCACATTCAACACATTAATGGCAACCGTTATTCATCGGTCTTAAACGCCCATCAATACGATGACTGTTACACATGGGTAATAATCACCTCCAATTATGTATAACAGCTATCCAAATCACCTATAAAAGGGACAGTCCGTCTCACTTGTGAAGGTACGTCAAAAACTATTACAAAACACTGTTTATATACAACAAATATGGGTTGGCACTAACTTCAGCATCGGAGGCTCCCCCACCGGACACAATCCGGTGGTCTCTTCAATCAGTCCCTCCTTTATTTTGTAGGTCCTACAAGGTTGTCAAAAGCTTCGGATCGGACGAGTGACCCAACTGACGATTTTGGCATCATCACATTATATGACGATTACATGACGATTTATAAAACTATTATTTTGCCAAAACTATTCTTTGGGAAGAGAACAAATGTGTCAATTTTTCACTTCATAAAAAAGTGAAAATTTAAAACGATAACATGATGACTTTTTTCTAATGGCCAGTGACTGCAATTCAGCTAGGAATAATATTGAAAACTGGAAAAAACCTTGTCAACTATATACCCCTAGGATTTTTTTTTTTTTTTGGCAAAGTTACTTGTGCGTCCACTACCTTTTTTGGGATTGAGACATCAACTATACACGTGCTGATGTATTATATATATATATATATATATATAAATGAATTCTCGTGTAAAATTTAACAAAATTTATTAGAAAATTAGAAGAAGAAAAAAATTCTTTCTGGGTCATCTTGAGTGCAGAATTTCAGTACACCTTGCATCAACATTATGTTGCATAAGTAAGTTTTAATTAGTTCAACTAATAAAGTTTCTTATTATCGAATACGAGATCTATAATTCAATATCTACCTACACTAAAAATCAAATATTTGCATTAACTTGATTATAAAAAACAATCATTATACAATAGACTTTTATAAATTGACATTCTATCGTATCTATCAAAAAGACATTATACATGTTGCATAAAATTAAGTAAAGTACCGGCAGCGGAAGATTTGCACCAGCTCTCTGTCTCTCTCTTTTAAAGGAGGGTAAATAGGCTTTTGCCTATTTCCAATATTTTATATATATATTATTTAAAAGCCACCAAATACGACCAACTTTATATTTGGACCTAATTCTATTTAAAGGGTTTGTTGAACTTTTTGCGTACAATATTTGTTATTTAAAATTAATGGGGGTGGATTTCTTACATAGGTCCGGTTAACGTGTGTCCTTAGGGCATACATTAAGTTTTTTATTTGTAAAAATATTTTCTCGAAAATTGAAAAAACTGTCATTACTTTTTCAATTCTTAAAAAAAAAATTTCTAAAAATAAAAATTAATGTATGCCCTTGCCCTTAGGACACACATTAGTAAAATCCTTCTTACATATCAAAATAGACAAATTACCCTCAATAAAGTATCACAAGCTATGGGACTGAGACTTTTCTGAACATTCGTTTTTCCTTTTTGAGGAAAACTTTTTCGTGAGCTTTTAACACATATGTTTTTCGGTTTTTTAAAAAGTTTTTTTAATTATTTTCTAACTTTATAGTTGATCAAAAGTAACAGCAGATGCATGGAGCTAGGAAAAGCTATCATATCATATCATAAGATTGAGAAAAAGGAAGAGGTCTGGTCTAAAAACAAATTCACACTCAAAAGTATTTTTATATGTCACATAAATTAACTGCAAAGAATCAGAAAACCGTGGCCCCAGTCAATAGAGAAGGCTAAGGGAACAATAAATATGTAATATAATTGTAGTCATAAAAAATGCAAGCCAACTCTTCTTCTTCATACATTCCTCTCTCTAGTAGACTTATGGGATGTCGGTGGTATTAGTGCTGGTTATTAAAAAAAAAAATTAGTTGAGAGTACAAGATCAGTTTGATTTGGTGGAGTATAAATTTTCAATCTGTTAAGCAATCTATAGATTAATAATTAATAATAACTAACCATAAACTGCCTTGTAAGACCGGAAGAAATTTGCCCAAAAAATTTACCAAGAAAATAAGAGGGAAAGACTAAGTGCCTTAATTAATTTTTGTTTTTTGGACTTAGCACCAACACGCGTGTATGTGAAATTCGTTACCCTTTGTTTGGCTTTACCCATGATGTGCCTTAATTATTCCCATCCCATGCATGGCAATCTGCTTCTTCCTTAGCTATTATATATTGACGTTTGCTTTATGGATCATAACCCAAAATTTACTTATTTATCTTTGCAACTAAATCATTTCCTGAAGAATAAATTCCCAATTCCCAATTATCAAATTTTTTTTTTGGTTGGCTACGTGATCCAATGGATTTTTGGTTCCTCCATTTCCCTCTCAAAGTATTGTGGGTTGCAAATAGGTTTTTTCTTATTAAGAGAAATGCTTATTGATAGATACAAAACATGGCTTAGTTTGTTACCAAAGGTTTTCATCAATAATAAGGGTTTTATGTGTCCAAATCGGATGCCCCATTATTCATTTACCATCATGGTGAAATTTAGGTATATATATTCTAGAGTGTGTCAATGACATTTTGGTTACTAGCAACATGGCCAATTGTAATTAAACTCTAATTTCCAAGTTGAATTAATAATTTTCTATCAAGGATCTCTGAGTTTCTTGTAAAATCTGGAATGAAAAACTCTTAAGACTTTAGGGACTCCAATTTTAGCATCAAGTAAACTCTCCAAAATTAGTGATAAACCTTGAGCCAATCCCTCACTTTACTGTTAAATTGTTGATAGTCTACAATATATATCTTACTTTCACAAGACCGAATATATCTATCCATAATCTATCTGATGATCATTGTTTATTTTACACTACCTCAAGTACATCATTTGCTAGCTATGACATTTCTATCTAAAAGCATTCTTATGTTCATCTTCAAACCTTGTTCATAAGCAAATTTGGCTAGGTGTGTATGATTGCCAATCCACTATCCAATGCTGGATTGCTATTCATCTTGGCGACAACTCATCTCCTGGTTCTCTCAAAAGCAAAGGAGAGTTGCTCATTCCTCATCTAAATCTTAGTATAGAGCCCTTGTCGATATTGTTACCAAACTCTCTTGGATATCTTGAAATATTTTTTGAAATTCATATCTCACTGCTCATTGTTCCTACACTTCATTGTGATAATATTGGTGCTACTTATCTCTTTGCCAATTTGATTTTTCATGCATGTACTAAACAAGTTGATATAATTTTTTATTTTGTTCATGACAAGGTTGCCCGTAAGGATCTTCAAATGCATTTTATTTACATTGCCGACATCATGATCACAGGTCTCTCCTCTAGTCGCTTTATGTTTCTTCATGAAGGTCGCCTCTCACAAGTCTTCAACTTAAGGGGATGTATCAAAGAATGTATATACTCTAATTTTTTATTTATTTCTTATCATGTGCTTGATTACATCAATGTCGTATATAGAAATGCATATATAATCAAACTCCACTTTACATGTGATATTATGGCATCGGTTTTAGCCTTGTTTCAACCATATTAGCCATTTTGCTAATAGTCCAGTAAGAATAAAATCTTTATAGATTTTTTCCGTGCTAGAAAATTATGAAGGATTTTTTTTTTTTTTTTTCATAGCTTAATATCCCAATGGCTTTCGTAACTAGTGTCCATTATCCACGTCTAAAATAAATATATATATATATATATATATATGTATGTATATATAAAAATACAACAGACAACAAATTTTATAACCTTTTTTAAAATTTTTTTTTTTATATAAAGAATTTTTGTATATAATTCAATAAATTTAAAAGGAAGTTTGACCCTTAGGCAATTTTACTGAAAACATGGTAAAATATCAATTGAGTTACAAAAGCCTTGGCACAAGTTGTATATTCAAAATCCAAGAAATATTTAATAGTTTCTTGTAGGAAACCGTGAAAATACAATATAGTTTATATGTGTAACAGTCATATAGATGAGCATAGAGCTTAAATTCACAAATTTGAAGACTACATGTGTATATAATAACAATATTCTCTGTCATCTTTTCCATCAATAAAATATGAGTGCATGGATTTTTACACAATTAAGTTCTATTTCACTAATTGGAACCGGGTTGATCTTTAGTCATATGAGAATGTTTAGTACGTTTGAGGTTAATTTGCTTGTTATATAAGTATCCTGTTATTATATGGCATTAAAAGACAAATAATTCATGTACTGTACTATCTCCATACAGCGGCACAATATGAATGGAATGATGCATAATAACTTACCAAATACATGAAAGAACCTTATTTCAAATTAGTTCTTGACAGCAATACATTTACCCACTCACTCCAACTGATATTAATGAACTTCCTCATTCTATCACTCTAATAAACTGCATGGAACAAAATACTTCTAAAATGGTACAATCTTAAAGAATACAACTTCTTGTTGTGGGCTTGCCTTGCCTCATCAGATGCAAATATATAGCTTTCCTATTAATTTGCCTAACATATTTACTAACATGCATGAGAGAGAGAGAGAGAGAGAGAGAGAGAGAGAGAGAGAGGGCAATAATTGGGGCAAAATTGGTGAATTGCATTACAGGCAATAAGCATAGGCAGTGGTTGTAAATGTGTGTATTATATAATTAAATTTAGCACGCCCTATTGTGTGAACAGATAACAAAAGTGACTTTTCATCCATAACCCAAGACTTAGTCTCTCTTCTTATATATATATTCTTACCTCTCTACTTGTTCTGCTTGCCTACCTCTTATGAATCTTAAAAATTTTCACGTCATGTGATTAATTGGTTACCATAATAAAGTTTTCAATCTGGTTTTCAGTAATTTTGGCTACAGAAGATGAAAAAATCTAGAAGCAGTATTAGCAGTGATAGTGAAAGTGGAAAGAGATGTTATAGAGGGCACTGGAAGCCAGCTGAAGATGAGAAACTCCAACTACTTGTTGAACAGCATGGTCCCCAGAATTGGAATTTTATTGCAGACCATCTAGAGGGAAGATCAGGTAATATGGTATCATAGTTATGTTTTATCTTTTCAAAAATAGTACGTAATAGCATTATGTCTGAACAATTCTTATCTTTCAATCCTAATAGTCCATTTAGATTAAGAGGGAAGGAGGAGAGTAAAATAGAAATATTTTCGACTAACTCTACTCTACTCTTCTCCATTCTCTCTCTCTCCTCTCTCAATCCAAACGAGCCTCAGTACTTTCCTCTCATGGTACCTGTTCAAGCTGTAAGAAATGGGGTTTACAAACTAATTTTTTCTTTGTATTGTAGGGAAAAGTTGCAGATTGAGATGGTACAACCAACTTGATCCCAATATTAACAAGAACCCATTTACAACAGAAGAGGAACAAAGGCTTCTTGCAGCTCATCAGATTTATGGAAACAAATGGGCTTTCATAGCTCGCTATTTCAAAGGTAGAACTGATAATACCGTGAAGAATCAGTACCATATTATGATGGCAAGAAGAAAACGTGAAAGGTTCTCAGTCCAAGGTCATCGAAGTCACTCTAAGTTCCAAAACCTTCAAAAATTAGGGACCTCATCCATGAGTTCATTACATTCTTTAAGTTTTAGCCAGTCAACGATGACAACAGATTCATTCAGTGTTGATATTTTCGGTGGAGGAGGAAAGAAATATTTAGGTCCAAGTATTTCTTCATGTGCCAATGACTATGAGCCATCACATGGTTTGAATAATTAGTCTCTTTTCTTAATATTGTTACAACCCTATTTCTTGTGTGTATAATAATAACACAGATTTCATTGTGCCAGGAATCCCTGTTGTCCACGAGGTTGTTCCTCAATCTTTCAAATTCTCAAATTTTGCTGGGGTTTATGAAAGTGAAGAAATGCTCAACTTAGAGGGACTTGATGATAACTCCAATGCATGTTGGAACTTGAAAATGGCTTCTGAGCAAGATCAAGGAGATGGATCGATCACTCACAAGGCTGTTCCCTTCATAGATTTTTTTGGAGTGGGAATCTCTTAATAATAATTAGTTATGCGAACTCATTCTCATCAGCTGAGTTCTTTGAGTCTATATTTTATGAACTATAGCCTCATTTATCTTTATATTACGTGCACAAGAGAATATCTATCAACTTTTAGGGCCGAGCTTAGCTTGAATTAAGCATATTGAGGAGGCTGTTTTATATTACGATATGCAATTATTGCATATCACGGAACTACAGCACATATTTTGTGAAGCTTAGCTTGATTTAAACATATGGACGAGGCTGTTATATTTCTTTATATTTATGATATATATGCAACTTCAACGCAGCAATTATTGCATCACGGAACTGTAGTACATATTTTGTCAAATGAATGATCATTCACTTTTAGTCATTGATAGTTGTAGGGTTTTAAATGAAAAATTCATTTAAAACAAAAAAACAAAAAACAAAAAAAAACTCAGCTTAGCTCAATAATTATTATTATTAATTTTTTTTTTTTTAAAGAATCAGCTCAAGAAAGTTTGTTTGTGTGGGTTTGGATCCGCGTTTGCCTCTTTTTTTTAAAAAAACTAGCGCTTGGTGCATTGTTCATGGAACATGAACAGTGCACCAAGGTCTATAAACAATAAAAAAAGAGTGAATAGTAATTTTTCACACATTTAAAAATTATTTTGCTACAGTATTTTCAGTTTTCAGTTTCAGCAAAAATAAGTTGTATCCAAACAAACCATTTATCTTCATTTATTTAACAAACGAGCGTCAAGGCTAAGCGTAGGTTTAGACTCAACTATTAAATAAGTCAAGTTTAAACATAATAATGTTTTCATAAACAAGCTTTTAAATATAAGTTTCAATTTAAATATATATCATATTATATGATTATACGTATACAAGTACAAAAATATACTTATTGATGAATTATAAAACTTTATAAACAAGTTTGAATGACATCAAACTATTATTTGTAATTTATTGATAAAAGTCTCTTTAATAGTAAAATTTTATATATAACTTTTAATAATACAACATCGGTGAATATAATTTTTATAAGTTCATAAACAAAAATTATTTTATGTAATCAACTCAAATAATATAACTTTCAACTATAATTTAGTTATTAATTGATTCCACTGATTTGTAAAAGGATAAGAAGAAATTTTTTTTTAATCATGGTATATACAATATGTGAGAATGAATAAATTAATTTAGTAACTCTTGAGCAAACTCAAATTTGTTTGACAAGAAAATGGACTATAAGTTTGAAAATGTAATTTAACTTGGTTATGAACTAAAACTTGGCACATGTTCGAATAAAGATCGTTAGGTTCTAAATGTTTAGGATTAAATACTTAGATTTCTATTTTTATGTATGCTGGCAAACCGAGATCAAAACATGTCTAGATTATGTATTAGACATTGCTCATGATAGTACAAGTCTGGATTCAAGAACATTGAAGCTGCAGAAAGAAGATTTTACTTTCAGTGAAGTTCGATCGATCAAACTTAAGCCTTGACCGATTGAAAATCACAGACAGGATTTTTTGTAGAATTCTATTTCAATCCAAACGCTAAACATTTTTGTAGTGTTTGGATTGAAATAGAATTCCAAGATCTTCTACATGTCACCTCCCATGTTAGATGTTACTTGTTGAAAGTTATAAGCAAACTTTGTGTTGATGATTTATAGCTAGTTCCAGATTGAGGTAAGTAATGCAAAACAAATCCTACTCTAATAATTCTCAGCCTTGATCTCAAAAATCTCAGAATTTACTTGTTGAAGTTTATCTAAGAATTCTTCAAGACAATTATTCTCAAAAAAAGAAAAAAAAAATGATATTGGACTCTGCTTGTGGTCAGACAGTACTTAGAGAGAAATCCAAGCATTCAGATTTGAGTCTTCAAGCAATAATTGAAATTAAGTATGAGGACAACTAAGAGCATTTGCATCAGATCATGTAAAAATTTATGTATATTTTAGTATAAGAATTTACCTTTTTTTTTTTTTTTAAATATTCATTTTTAAAACACTTTATATCAAATCATCTATTTTATACTACATTTCATTAAAATATTATTTTTCTTGATTTTTTTTAATTGTTTATTTTTCTTCATACACAACAAACCATCATCCACTCTCTTCCTTTATCCTCAGGATATGTAAAAAAAGAATAAAAAAACTAAATGACAGGTAAAGTGTCTATTTAAATTAACACATTATTGTAGTAACAACATATTTTTATACAGCTTTGCATGACCTAATATGATTAAATTTTGAACTTGGTGGGTTCACACCAGCTAAGGAACTGGGTTAGGAAGGTCTGGGTTTAAGCAGAGGTGCTAGGTTCGAGAGGTTTGCCTTCACCGACGGTCAAAAAAAAAAAAGTCAACAATATGATGTCACTTTAATAGCAAAATCTAACTAAGGGAGTCGAATTGCTAACGAAACCAAACTTTGGGGGGAGGGGGATAAAATCAAATTTCTGAAATTTTGGATGTAAAATCCAAACAACTCCAAATTTCAAGGATGTACTTTGTAATTTACCCTTTTGACTTAATCATTTTTTTATAATACAAGCACTGACATGAGTGTTTTAAAACTTTCTCAATTAATATTGGTCCCTTGGCAAAAGATGACAAAAAAGCTTTGAGTAAGTAATTGATCATAGGTAGAACGTAGGAGTAATCTATATCTATATAAAAAAACGAAGCCTCTAAAACTCTCACAATTTTTTACACCAGCACAATATTTAAATAAAATTATCATTTTATTTAAATAAAATTATTTTTGTTTAGTTCAAACTTAACAAGGAGTAAAACTCTATCTCTCTAATAAGTCCAACTTAAACTCAAACTTTGCAAGGTTAATCATGAACATTATAACAGTAATGCAAACCCAAATATATTTTTTTTAAAGCTGAGTAGAGGTATGTGCTATTCTTATGTTATTTTCTTCTCCTCTACTTTGTTAAAAAAAAAAAATTTATATTATGGTTTTTCATGTATTTTTTAAAAAGTAATTTTTGTACATGAACCACCAAACTCTCTTTAGCTGTTTTTTACAAGATAAAAAAGCTTGCAATAATTGAAATTATTCTTTTGAATGTAACTCATCTTTCTTTTATATTTCTCTATTGTTTAATCATATATATATATATATATATATATTGTTTTATTTCAATAATTTATAAACAGTGAATAATCTGATTCTTTAATATTTTTTGGTCTTTCAAGCAATGGTTTCTTCATCAAATTGTAATACAAATTGAAGTCATACAATAGCAAATCATGCAATGGTATAGTTTCTTAATCAATTTAAGATTTTATAAAATTATTTTAGTTTATCTCACAAATAGGTAAGTTCTCATGCATAGTACGGATTAAATATGAAACATAATACTAACGGTTTATTTACACGCTATTAACATTTTATAAGAGAAAATCAAAAGTAAATTAAAGGACAAAATAAAAAGTTATAAAACAAAATTATATTAATTATTATCCCTTGTTTGATTCCTTGCACTTCTAAATTTCTGAAATATGATATTCTGGGTGGGCCCGAGACATACATATATAGTATATATATTCCTCACAATATTCTTTTTCTTTTGTACGTTTTCCCCTTCCGACAAACCAGACATTAAAAAATAAGAAAATTTAAACACATCATTAATGATAATGGTTAAATATACGGGAAATAATAGAGTACGTTATATATATATATATATATATATATATATTATTTTGGCTTTTGTAATGTCGGATGGAATTGTAGAATTCCATCGTCTGAAGATCTTCTTTTCCTAAATCAGTAAATTGAAGTTGGTGATGACTGCTTTATTTATTTAAAAAAAAAATTGTTTCTGAATTGTTGGTGACTGATCGACTGCTTTGGCTATATTCAGCTGAAGGCTTTTTGGACGCTGGGAAAACATTTTCTACGTGGGTCATGGGTACTGAGTGCATAAAATCATGATTTCTCTCTTAATTAAAAGAAAAATAAAGCCATAACTTGACAAATGTTGAGAATTATGAGTATTGAGTAGTGTTAGGACATATATGTTTTTACTTGTTAAGAATATATGTCACTTATTTATGTAAATTGGCTAATCCTTTGACAAAACGCACTCTACTTGTAATTAGGTAGTTCTATGTGTTTTTAATACTTCAAGAAACAAGGTTTCAAGGTCAAATGTTGAAGTCATCAAGTCTGTCCAAGAAAAAGCAAGCTGAAGTGCAATTTCATTAAAACTCGACACCTGCTCGATAGCTATCTCGACACCTGCTATCTCTCGAGATTTAAAATTTCAAATTTTCTAATCTGATTTTCTTGGGATCCGTGAATATGCTTTTGGGCCTTCTTTTCTTCTAACCCTAAACATATAAAAGGATTGTTTTAAGAGCAGTCAAATTGTACACAAGTTGCAAAAGTATTGAGCAATCTCTGTTTAAGCAAATTGTGATCAAAAGACGAAGTTCTTGACCTAGTTCATTTACTCTGAAGAAGTTGCTGTGTATTTGTACCAAAAGGTTTTGTAACCAAGCATCTTCTTGCTATTCATCATAAAGGATGAACTGAAGAACTTTGCAGCCAACCTCTACTTCTTAGTTGATGTTTTGAAGCTACGTACTGGGATCCGCGCATTGGTTAGTCACGTACTTGGGAGCCGTGCATCAAAGGTGGGAACTGTCGCTACAGATCAAGTCCAATTGGGTATTGGGGTAAGGGTTCAACTGTAGGTTGGTAAGGTACTTGGAATTCCTTTACTTGTAACCGCTTGATTTGATAATAGTGGAGTTTTGGGAGTGGTGACCTGAAAATCACCAGATGGAGTTTTTGCCGTTAGGATTTTTCCTATTCGTAAACAAATCACCGTGTTATTTAATTTCCGCTGCATATTTAGTTTTTGGTGATTTGTTTGTGCTTCCACGCAATTGCATGATTAATTGATTAATTAACAACTTGGCTAATTAATTAATTAGGTTTAATCACAAGGGGTCATTCAGATTGTGGCCTATTAAGTGGTATCAGAGCAGACACACTCTGAGTAGGTTTAATCTTTGTTGTGTTGATCCATTGACCCCTGTTTGTCATGGATAAAAAATAGTCATTAATCATACCTCTTTTATTTGATGACACTAACTATGCATACTGGAAAGTACGCATGAGAACTTTCTTGCAGTCTTTAGATGAGAAGGTGTGGCAAGCTGTAGAGATTGGCTGGACTAAGCCAAAAGAAGAACCGACCGATTGGGATGACGCAAAGATCAAGGCGGCTAACTTCAACAGCAGAGCGTTAAATGCCCTATTTAGCGCAGTCATCAATGAGGAGTTCAAGAAGATATACTGAAACTGTTAAGGAGGCTTGGACC
Source organism: Quercus aquifolioides (assembly GCA_019022515.1). Lineage (NCBI taxonomy): Eukaryota > Viridiplantae > Streptophyta > Magnoliopsida > Fagales > Fagaceae > Quercus > Quercus aquifolioides. Next base: position 19,774,409 of record CM032331.1, read on the forward strand.
ATCCTCCAGACAACCTATGAAGAAACAAAGGCTGTTAAAGATTCAAAGTTTCAGAGGCTCACTACTAGCTTTGAAGAAATTAAGATGGAGGAGGATGTGTCGTTTGATGAGTTCTATGCCAAGCTCAAGGACATAGTGAACTCAGCCTTCAATCTTGGGGAAACCATCCCTGAACCCAAGGTTGTAAGGAAGGTGCTCAGATCTCTACCTGAGAGATTCCATGCCAAGATTACGGCAATAGAAGAATCAAAGGATATTGACAAGATTCCTTTGACTAAGCTGGTTGGAAACTTGCAGACCTATGAGTTAGGACTATCCAGGATTGGCAAAACTGGTAAAAGCAAGAGTATGGCCTTGAAAGCGAAGAGCAGTGATACAGATGAGTCTTCCGATGATGAAGATTCCAAGATGAAATCCTACATTACAAGGCAGTTCAAGAAGTTTATGAAGAATGCCAATGGAAGGAACTTCGACAAGGACCGCAGACAATTCAGTTCTTCTCAGTTCAAGAGTCAAGACAAAGGGAAGAAGGATGCTAAGGATGGCAGTCAATACACTGTTCCTACAGGACCAAAGTGTTTTGGATGTCATGGATTTGGTCACATGAAGCATGAATGCCCAACATATCTCAAGAGCATTGGGAAGAGTAAGGCACTTGCTACAACCTTGAGTAACACTAAGCTTGAAGATGATTCCGACAATGAGGATGACGGAATCTTAAATGCCTTCACTACCACAGTCAATCCTATTGAAGGGATTGTTGAAGAAGTGGATGAAGAAGAAGAGCTGGTGGAGTCTAAATTTGAGAAGATGGATGATCAAGATGATATCCATTCAGCCTATGAGAAGCTTTACAAGCTCTTTGAGAAGCATGAGAAATTGTACAGGCTGGCCACCAAGAAGCTCAGTGATGTGGAACTTGATCGTGAAGAGTTGTCCACAAAGTTTGATTCAAACTATTGGAGCACTGAGATTTGAGAACAACTTTTTGGCTGAGAAGACCAAGAAGCTTGAAGCAGAGCTATCACAAGTCAGAACTCAATTGGAGAGGACTTCAAGTGCAAAGCTTGATGAGATGCTTAGCAATCAGAAATCTGCTTTGGATCGAACTGGCTTGGGGTATGGTCTTTCTTTCTCTAATACTGCTTCTACTAGCAATACTGTTTTTGTTTCTCCTGCTAATAACACTGAAATTGAGAACACTGATGTCAAAATTGAATTAGCTAGTGAGAACTTAGACAAGGGTAAATCTATCTTAGGAGTACCACCTAAGCAAGATAAGAAAGATGCTAAAAACCCTAGGGCTAAGAAGGCTAACCCTCAAAAGCCTAAACAAAAGAAGCAGCATCTCTATCATCATTGTAGAGCTGCCGGTCATACTCGACCAAATTGCTATAAGTGGCTAGCCACTCAACAGAGCAACGGCATGATAGCATCAGGAAGCCAAAATCAGCTTCAATCCTCTCTTGCTCCTCTTGGAGATATTCTAAAAGCCCTCATGTTCCTTTCGAACTTGAACGGTTTTAATTCTTCCCCCTCACCACCGGTTCAAGGATTCAATCAAAGGAAAGGTTCTTCCAAGGTGTGGAAGAAAAAGGACTCTAAGTGAATTCATCACTTTCTTTTTCCCTTCTTGTTTTTCTTGTTTGTTGCATTGCTTGTGTGTTTTGCATTTTGTTGAGTCAGTCTAGTTTTATGCTTTGCTTTGTTTAACATGTTTTTGTGTGTTTACTTTCAGTTTTGTTTATTTTGTTTTTAATATAAAAATAAATAAAAAATTGAAAAATCAGAAAAATACAAAAACAGTGTGTGCTATGTGTACTTTGGTACTTGTGTACCTTGGATGGCCATTGAAACAAAGTTTCTAAACTTTGTATCTTTTGTAACTTAGATGAGCATCTCTATGCACAACTAAGCAAGTGAACTTTGTGGCTCTTGTTTGTGATGAGTAAGATTAAGTTATCTCTTAAAGCTTAACACTCATATCACTCTTTTTGACGAGTAGGACTAGAAAATCCTAAGAGAAAGGCATAAATAACCATCTCACCACTGTTGCCCGCCAATCATAATATGACACCTCTATGCTTCGGCATAGCAAAAGTGCAGTGTCAAAGACATTTGTATGCTTCGTCATAGCAAAAGTGCAATGTCAAATGCTTAACATCTTGGGTATTTCTTTTCTCTCTTTTATATGCCCATGTATGATATGCTAAAATAAAAGAAAATATGCAAAGAAAATAAAAAGCAAAAAGATCAAAAATGCTTTAAAAATGATTGCAAGCGTGTATTCTAGAAGATGTGGGAGTTATAGGATGTACCTCGAAGGTGATAGTCCCCATCAAACAATTATGATTGTGTGTGAGTTAAAGTTATTTTCTCATATCTCAGATCGTCATAACATGTATACACATATGCAATCTTGCGATATTTTTCACACACAACACGCAATATTCTTTGCTACTTTTGATACATGTGCAGGTACAATGTGATTTGGCCATCACAAAGGTTTTACATGTGCTAATGTATGCTCACTAAATTGTCTTAACTTATTTTTGAAAAATAAAATTGGTTAGAGTTGTTTAGTGTGTATGTGTGTTTTTGAGGATCCATGTGCAAAATTTCTTGATTGAGAGATGATTTTGAGAGCTTAAAATGTTGATTGGATCTTTGGTTGAGGTGTATGATAGATTGCATTCATGTCTGTGTTTTTCTCTTCTCGAAAAACTGCTTTTAACTGCTGGCTCGACACCTCCTCGACACCTACTCGATACCTGGTTATCTGTCGAGCTTCTCAAGCCTTTTCTTATCGCAATCTCGACACCTGGTGGATCGATCGAGAAAGTTCCTGTCTCCTCGATACCTCCTCGACACCTTGTCGATTGATCGAGCTTTTGTTCTTTGAAATTGGTCTTGTACCTCGACACCTCTCGATACCTCCATCTGTCGACGGCCAAATTCTCGACACCTTTCTCGACAGCTTCCTCGATACCTCTCAACACCTCAGCTGTCGAGATTTACTGAGGTGTCTATATAAGGATCTATCGCGATTTTTCTCTCATTCTCTCGATCACTCTCGATCTGTCCAAAGGCTTTTCATCTCCCAACTACCTTTCTCTCACTCAAATCTTCAAACCCTCTTCATTTTCGGTCTTCCCTTGGTTTCTATCACTTGGTAAGTTCATTTTTCCCTTCCTTTTTCATGCATTGCATGTTTTGAAACCTAGTTTTTGGGATTTTTGAAATTTTTTGGGGTTTTTCAAAATTGATGAGTTTTTCTCAAAATTTTGGGTTGGGTTTTCACTTAAATGTTTTCAAAATGTCATACATTGCATTCCATGTGCATTAGAATGATATTTACATGCATTTAGATGTGTGCTCTATGCTGTGTGCTGGTAGGATTGGATTGGGCTGAGCCCAGGATGCCTTTTGATTTGCATGTCACATGCTCATGCATTCTCATGCATATGTACTTTGTGTTCAATATATTTGATCTATTTGAACTGTGTTGGGACTTTTCTGATTGTCTCCCTCTCTATCTCTTTCTCATTCTTTTACGTTAGTAGTGTCTATGGCACCCAAACGTAAATCCATTCCTGCTCGGAACCCTCTGCATTCTGGAGCTTCCTCTTCTTCTGACTCTGCTCCTCTTAACCTTCGGTTCCATGATGGAGATGCCCACAAGGAATTTTCGGAGAACTTTTCTCGACGAGGTGTTCATTCGGAACGCCAAGTCATTCTGGCGAACTTCGCCGACACTGACCTTCCCTCTGTCATTCACAGTAGGGGATGGGAGTCATTGTGTGACGTCCCGGTCACTTGCCCTCTCATGCTGATTCAGGAGTTTTACTCCAACATGCATGGGATAGATCGTTCAGTACCTCTCTTTTTCACTCGCGTTCGAGGTACGCGCATCCCTGTCACACCGCAGCTAGTTGCGGATGTACTTAGGGTACCTAGGATAGATTTTCCTGATTACCCTTCCTGTGAGCGTCTGAGGACTATGTCCAAAGATGAGCTCATTTCTACCTTTTGTCAGCGCCCAGCTGATTGGGGAGAGCATCAGTACACATCATGTAGGCCTTTTGCTAAAGGTCCTAGATTTCTTAACATGGTGATGACTTTTGTACTCCATCCACTTTCTCACTACAACTCCATCACAAAGCCTCGTGCTTGATTTTGGTTATCTCTTTTAGAGCATCTTACTATAGATTTTCCTTCTCACTTTATTATTTCTATCATAGATGTTCATCTTGATTCGGCGTCCCATGATAAGCTTATCTTTCCTTCCGCTATCATGAGGATCTTACGCCATTTTTCTATTCCCTTTCCTATGTCCGACCACTTCACACACATATGTGTCATAGATGCCACTACCATAAAACGTAGTGAGGTGCAGTTTAGGTCGCGACAGACAGATTCCATTCCTCCCTCTTGTTCGGCTTCGTCCAGATCAGCTCCATCTACATCTGCTCCTTCTTCCTCTACGGGCGATGTATCTCTAGGAGATATTATGGCGCAGCTGCAGCGCATGAACACTCGCCTTGATACACTCTCTGTTGAGTTGTATCAGGTGAATATTCGTGTTGGTCGTATTGCACGACGGCAGGCGACCATGGGTGGTTTTGCTCCAGAGGCTACTCCTTCACCACCTACTCCAGCAGCTTCAGATTCTGAGGATGAGGATGATGAGGATGATGATGATGATGATGATGATGATGATGATGGAGATGCTAGCTCTACTGATGAGATGTCTACATGACACTCTACCCTTTGTCACTCGTGACAAAAAGGGGAAGTAGTTTTGGGTTATGAAAGTAGTCATCTTAGGGGGAGAGTTAGTATAGGACTTTTTGATAGGGGGAGTGTTGATATTTTGAGGGATGTAGTGAGGTTTGATGTATCTTTTCTTTTCTATTCTTTATAGATACATTGATCTTGTATATGAGGTCCTTTGACCATTTTTACATACATTGTACTTATACTTCTTTATATATGTGGATGTATGTTTCTTTCACCTCTCTCTTCATGTGTTGTTTCTTCTCTATCTTTATACACATGTTCTTTATACTTGTATGTAATCTATTATTTCTGTTTCACACAAGATGCCTTGATGAGTTTTGTTTAAAGTGTTTCAGAAATACAGGTTGTCAAAGTCTACTTGCCATAAACTCTCTTTTTGCAAAGTTTTTCAAGAGTTTGTGTTAGGATAGATTTTATTGTATCAACAAGTGAATATGAGTTGAGTGATTTATGACTTCTCTCATATGTTCATTTGTTTGTTGTGGTTTTGTCACGGATTGCCAAAGGGGGAGATTGTTAGGACATATATGTTTTCACTTGTTAAGAACATATGTCACTTATTTATGTAAATTGGTTAATCCTTTAACAAAACGCACTCTACTTGTAATTGGGTAGTTGTAGGTGTTTTTAATACTTCAAGAAACAAGGTTTCAAGGTCAAGTGTTGAAGTCATCAAGTCTATCCAAGAAAAAGCAAGCTGAAGTGCAATTTCATTAAAGCTCGACACTTGCTCGATAGCTACCTCAACACCTGCTATCTCTCGAGATTTAAAATTTCAGATTTTCTAATCTGATTTTCTTGGGATCCGTGAATATGCTTTTGGGCCTTCTTTTCTTCTAACCCTAAACATATAAAAGAATTATTTTAAGAGCCGTCAAATTGTACACAAGTTGTAAAAGCATTGAGCAATCTGTGTTCAAGCAAATTGTGATCAAAAGACGAAGTTCTTGACCTAGTTCATCTACTCTGAAGAAGTTGCTGTGTATTTGCACCAAAGGGTTTTGTAACCAAGCATCTTCCTGCTATTCATCATAAAGGATGAACTGAAGAACTTTGCAGCCAACCTCTCCTTCTTAGTTGGTGTTTTGAAGCCGCGTACTGGGATCCGCGCATTGGTTAGTCACGTACTTGGGAGCCGTGCATCAAAGGTGGGAACTGTCGCTACAGATCAAGTCCAATTGGGTATTGGGGTAAGGGTTCAACTGTAGGTTGGTAAGGTACTTGGGATTCCTTTACTTGTAACCGCTTGATTTCATAATAGTGGAGTTTCGGGAGTGGTGACCTGAAAATCACCCGGTGGGATTTTTGCCGTTAGGGTTTTCCCCATTCGTAAACAAATCACCGTGTTATTTAATTTCCACTGCATATTTAGTTTTTGGTGATTTGTTTGTGCTTCCACGCAATTGCATGATTAATTGATTAATTAAAAACTTGGCTAATTAATTAATTAGGTTTAATCACAAGGAGTCATTCAGATTGTGGCCTATCAAGTAGGAAAATGATATTTAGAAAAACATTTGCAACTTTAAAGCATGAATGGAATCTTTTATTTTAAAGTGATAATTGTTTCTATTTTGAAAGAGTTTACCACTGGTTTACGAGCATTTCACTTCTAAGATACAACAAAATAACTAAATGCAAATATCTATTATATTATGGAGAATTTAATTAAAAATGTTGGGAGGAGATGAAAGAAAATTGAATTTGATTCAAAACCCTACAAGAAAAGGTTACATGCGCCAAGTGCTAAATGCCACACACGTATGTGCATGCTCTAGTATGTTCATAGATTTATTCTATTATTTATTTATTAATTAGTACTTCTGTTATTTTATATATATACCAACCAAAAACCTTTTTATGTGAGACAAGTATATTAAAACATACTCACTTTCAAATCACAACCGACACTAAATTGTTTTTAAAAGACTATTGTAGCACATTGTTCATACCATACATTTTCTTGTTATTCAAAATAAGTTACCAATTGATGATGCCAAAAAACCACCAGTGAGCCACACGATACTCGCACACTCTAAACAGCACCTGCACAATAAAAAGGAGAAGACCTAACAAAGAGCACCGATGTGGTGCCGGTCAAATACCCTCCGAGGGTTAAGTTAGAACTTCTTACAACCGTAGAATGCTAGATAGGGGTTAATTATGTGTACCTTGATTTCTAAGGGTATTGGGGCTTTTATAGTAGCAGAGGACCAACCATCTCTTCCTTGGACTAGAAGTCCTTTCCTTGTAGGAAACCTCATGAGCGTATATTATGGGATCCTTTCCTTATAAGAGATTAACTCTGAGTGTGGGATGCAAGTCATTTCCTTATATATTCATGCGTGAAGGCCAAGCAAAGGTTTTATTTAGAACCGTTAGCCTCAGGACCGTTATCTTATCCTATCCCCTTCAGCCATATCGATGTCAACCTGATGATGTCGTCAGCCCCTTAATGCTCCCCGAAGACCTACACGATCCTCACATTAATGTCCGTCAACTTTAGGGTCTTTAGTCTCCTAATTTAACTCATCCTGTCAGCCTAAGCTGTAGACTCTGTTTCATGAGCAAGGCTGACGGGTTTAGCTTGGATACTGCTTGTACCTCTCTCATGTACCTCCCTCATGTACCTCTCTCATGACGTAGTCTGCTTCTTCAGGTCCCAAGCATCTTAGGTACGGGCGGGAGAAACCTCTTTGATACAGGACGTCTCTTATCAGGATGAATCTCGCCGCTTAGACCTTCAGCTTTCTAGCTGCTTCCTTCCCATCTGGCAGTACACCATTTTTCAAGTAAGAGACTAACGACGTGGTCCAATTGCTTTTGAAGCCTATTTCCTACACATCGATGGAATCTATCAGTGGAGAGAGTTGAACAAAGGAAAGTGCATTATACATAGTGGTCATATGTTCGGCTGAGGCGGCTCTGGCCAAGCGGTCTGCTTGCTCGTTTTCTCCGTGTGGGATTTGTATGATTTTGGCCTTCAACTCGTCTACCCTTTTCTTTGCCTGGTCTAGATACCTCTTCATTCTTTCACCCGTACACTCTTAGTCCCCGTTCATCTGGTTGGCAACGACCTGAGAATCACAGTAAATGACCACGTTTGAGGCTCCTGCAGTTTTGGCGAGATCAAGCCCTGCTATTAAAGCCTCGTACTCCTCTTCATTGTTGGTAGTAGGGAAATCGAGGCAGATCATACACTCAACCGTGTCCCCCTTGGGTGATAATAACACGATGTCGGCTTCCCCAGCCTATCTGTTAGATGATTCGTCTACATGTATGCTCTACTGAGGAGACTCTTCCGCCCCCCCTGTCCTTGCCACTTGTCAACTCCACTATGAAATATACGACGATCTGTCCTTTAATGGTGGTTCATGGGCGATACTGGATGTCGAACTCACTCAACTCTATGGCCCATAATGCCAATCTGCCAGTAGCTTCAGGGCTGCTTATTGCCCACCGCAAGGGCTTGTTGGTTAGGACGACTATCGTGTGAGCTTGAAAATATGGCTTGAGTTTGCGTGCCACTGTAACTAGTGCGAATGCGAGTTTCTCCATGGGCGGGTATCTTTCTTCGGCATTGCGAAGTGCTCGGCTGGCGTAATAAACGAGCTTCTGCACTCTTTCTTCTTCTCTAACTAGGGCGGCACTGACGGCAGCAGAGGAGACAGCCAAATAGAGGAAAAGCTCTTCACCGGGTTACGAGGGACTTAATAATGGCGGGGAAGAGAGATAATCCTTCAGCTCCTCAAATGCGTGTTGACACTCAGCAGTCCACTCGAAATATTTCTTCAGTGTGCGAAAGAAGGGTAAGCATTTATCCGTTGCTTTTGATACGAATCTATTCAATGCCGCTATTTTGCTGTTGAGGCTTTGTACTTCTTTCACATTCTTTGGTGGTGCCATCTCTATTATGGCCCGGATCTTGTCCGGGTTGGCCTCGATGCCTCTCTACGACACCATGAATCCTAAGAATTTTCCTGCCGTCACTCCGAAGGCGCACTTTGCTGGATTAAGCTTCATGTTGTAAGAGCGAAGAGTGTCGAATGTTTCCTTGAGATCTTCCAAATGATCTTCCTCCCTTCGGCTTTTTACCAACATATCGTCAACGTAGACTTGGACATTTCTCCCAATTTGTTGTGCGAACATCTTGTTCATAAGTCTTTGATACGTTGCGCCTGCATTTTTTAAGCCGAACGGCATCACCTTATAACAAAAGAGTCCTTGACTAGTTACGAACGAAGTTTTCTCTTGATCAGCTTCGTGCATTCGAATTTGATTATAACCAGAGAAAGCGTCCATGAAGCTTAATAGTTTGTGCTGGGCCATAGAGTCTACCATAATGTCGACCCGCGGGAGGGGATAGCTATCTTTGGGGCAGGTTTTGTTTAGGTTGGTGAAGTCCACGCACATCCTCCACTTCCCGTTGGCTTTCTTGACCATTACAACGTTTGCTGACCAGTCGGGATAGTATACCTCCATAATGAAGCCTACCTCTTGTAGCTTACCGACTTCTTCTGCTATCGCTCGGTCTCGCTCGGCGAAGACCCGCTTCTTCTGCCAAACGGGTGGATAGGATGGCGACACATTTAACTTATGCACCATGACTGAAGGGTCAATTCCTGGCATGTCCTCATAGCTCCAAGCGAATACATCTTGATTTTCCTTAAGGAAAGTTACGAGCGCTGACCAAATTGTTGGGCTGACGAGAGTACCGAGCCTGGTGGTCCTATTTGTCCTGACACTGTCGAGGAGTATCTCCTCGAGCCTCTTTACGGGTTCTACCCCTGTTCGTTGTTCTTCTATGCTCATGGTCTACAACTGGTCGCCCATCTCCAGCATTGCAATGTAGCACTCACGCGCTGTTATCTGGTCTCCTCGCAACTCTCCTACTCCGTACTCAGTGGGGAATTTAATCATCAGGTGATAGGTCGAAGCTATGGCCTTCTAGGAGTTAAGGGTAGGTCGTCCTATAATGGCATTGTAGGCTGAGGAGCAATCGACCACCAGGAACGTAACGCCCCTAGTGATTTGTTAGGGGTAATCCCCAATGGTAACCGGCTATATGACCGCGCCTAAGGGATACACTTTAGTTCCACCAAACCCGACGAGTGGAGCGTTCGCTAGGGTTAGTCGCTCTCTGCTAATCCGCATCTGTTGGAATGCAGGGTAATAGAGAATATCCACGGAACTCTCGTTGTCGACTAAGACCCGGTACATGTTATAGTCCCCTACCTGGATGCTAACGACAAGCGCATCGTCATGCGAATGGTGGAGGCGTTAGGCATCTTTTTCTAAGAAGCCAATGAGGGGAATGTCGACTCGCGGCATCTTTGGAATGACGACGGTGTGCTGAATGTTCTGGACCATTCTAAAACGAATCTTTCGAGCCCTTTTTGATAGGTCGTTGGCGGCCGTGCCTCCTACAATCATCCTTATGTCTCCTAAGGGCTGTCTCGGACACTCATTGTCTCGTCGGGGGGCATGCTTTTGAGGGAGCGGATTTGCCCTTTCCTTACTAACGAACTTCTGCAACTTCCCTTGCCTAATGAGGGCTTCAATTTGGTGTTTTAAATCATAGCAGTCAGCCGTGTCATGTCCGTGGTCGCGGTGGAAGCAACAGTATCTGTCCCGGGACCGTTTGTTGGGATCTCCCTTCAGCTTTCCAAGGAAAGTCAATGCCTCTCGTCCTTAATTTGCATCGGGACTTGGTCGATTGGGGCGGTTAGTGAAGTAAAGCTTGTGAACCTCCCCATAGGGGGCTTAGAGCGTCTATCATCTCTTCGCTCTCCGGTTCTCGCCATCTTCTACCCTCTTTCCTGTCGGGTATCTTCCTACCTTTCTCTCTTCTTGGGTTTTTCATCGCGAGCTAGTAGAGCGTCTTCGGCATTCATGTATTTAGTGGCCCTGTACAGCACATCTGACATAGTTTTTGAGTCATTCTTATACAATGAAAATAAGAACTTACCCTTCTTTAGGCCATTCGTAAATGCTGCCACGTGTATCTTGTCGTCGGTTTCGTCAATCGAGAGCGCTTCCTTATTAAAGCGGGCTATGTAAGATCTCAACGTTTCATCCTCCCGTTGCTTGATACTCATCAAACATGCAATAGACTTCTTATACTGATGCCCTCCAATAAAGTGCGAAGTGAATTGGGCGCTCAACTCTTTAAAGGTGCTGATGGAGTTAGGCGTCAGTCGGTTGAACCAAATTCTCGCAGGGCCCTTTAATGTCGTAGGGAAGGCCTTACACATAATCTCGTATGCTACTCCCTGACAATGCATCAAGGTCTTGAATGTTTCTAGGTGGTCAAGCGGATCCTTGGCTCCATCGTAGCTTTCGATCTACGGCATACGAAACTTCTGCGGCAGGGGGAAGGAGTTGACAGAAGTAGTGAATGGCGAATCGGTTCGGTGAACCAAATCATCGAGGTCGCTAAACACCCGTCCCTTGAGGGCGTTCATCATGAGATCCATCCTTTCCTTCATCAATTGCATCTCTACGACCATGTAAGGAGGGGTCGTATTGAAACCGAAGGGACGACTAGTTTCCGGTCGCTCTTGCTGGTTTGAAGCGTTGCTACCTTCGGGTCCTTCTTGGTTCCTTATTTCAGCGCTGGTCCCTTCTTGGTCATCTCTTTGGTTATTTGGTATTGCATTCTTCTGACGCAACTGTTCTTCCAGATCATGGTTTTGTTTGGTGAGGCGTTCCATGGCGGCAGCGAGAGTTTAAACTTGTCTCTCGAGGGCGGTCGTGGGTGGTTCCTCTTCCCGAACATCGTTTGTGGTTGCCATTGAGCGAGTGAGCACCATGCAACTCTTTTATCCAGGAAAATTTTAGTATGGCTAATGCGCGTTTTTCCCACAGACGGCGCCAACTGATGATGCCAAAAAATCACTAGTGAGCCATACGATACTCGCACACTCTAAACAGCACCTGCACAATAAAAAGGAGAAGACCTAATAGAAAGCATTGGTGTGGTGCCGGCCAAATACCCTCCGAAGGTCAAGTTAGAACTTCTTACAATTGCAGAGTGCTAGAGAGGAGTTAATTATGCGTACCTCAATTTCTGAGGGTATTGGGACTTTTATAGTAGCAGAGGACCGACCATCTCTTCCTTGGACTAGAAGTACTTTCTTTGTAGGAAACCTCATGAGCGTATATTATGGGATCCTTTCCTTATAAGAGACTAACACTGAGTGTGGGATACAAGTCATTTCCTTATATATTCATGCGTGAAGGCCAAGCAAAGGTTTTATTTAGAACCGACAGCATCAGGACAGTCATCTTATCCTATCCCCTTCAGCCATATCGGCGTCAACTTGATGATGCCGTCAGCCCCTTAATGCTCCCTGAAGACCTACACGATCCTTACATTAATGTCCATCAGCTTTAGGGTCTTTAGTCTCCTAATTTAACTCATCCCGTCAGCCTAAGCTGTAGACTCTGTTTCATGAGCAAGGCTGACGGGTTTAGCCTGGATACTACTTGTTATAATTTTGCTCATCATCAATAATCTTGTTGTACAAGTAATACTTCTATCTCTTTTCAAACAGAAATTTATTAGACTTTAACGTGTCTATAGTCTATTTTGTCAGGAGATATTCTTACACGGCACATTTTGCATTCCTAATGCTTCCATAATTTCCTTTTTAATTTTTCTTTTACTTTTTTTTTTCCACATAGATTGACCATTTTTTTTATATCACTCACAACCGAACACTTTAAAATTGTAGCAAAAGTTGTGATACAAAAACTTATATCCATAGACTTTCTTTTCTTATGATCACAACAGCATTTGAAAGCCTGATCCAGAGATCAAGCGTTAATAGGAAAATTGGATGGCTTTAAACCTTCAAAAGCAATGGCAAAAAATAGGAATCTTGCATTTAACATAAAAGTAAATAATAAATAATTATTACAAAGCACTTTAGAAAATTAGAGAATTTTTTTTTTTTTTGAGAGAAAATCTAGGAAGACAACTTTTATGTCATAACTATTGTCACAACTCTAAAAAGATAGACTGTGATCAAGGGCGGTCCAACAAATTCGGAAGTCTAAGATGATATATTTAAATGAGGCCTTTTCGCATCCCAAAAAAAAAGGGGGGGGCCTTTTTGTTATCGCTTCATAATTTTTTTATGACAAAATCCATTCTTTTTATTTTGTAACATGCTTTTTTTTTTTTTTTTTTTTTGAAAAATGTTAAAGCTATAATAAATTTTACTACCAAAAAAAAAAAAAAAGACTAACAAACAATGTAGTAATGAATGTGATTAATGACATTTCAAAAAAATAAATAAACAAATATTTGAATGAATGATGTTAGAGATATTATAAATTTTATAACATGAGACTTATAAAGATGTATCACCAATTACAAAAAGTAATTCAAATTGCATTTAATAGGTTGTTGATGTCCACAAATCATATTAATTGTCACGTCAATTTGTAAGGGCTTTGAAGTTAAATTTATAATAATTCTAGCATTTTCCTATTTGAATTATTTATTGTAATTAGTGACACATATATTTGTAAGACTCATGTATTTAAGGTTGTATGCATTATCTCTAGCATTACTCAATTCTTTGGAACTTCTTAAAAGTAGAAAAAAAAAATGTATAACTAATTTTTTTTTCCCTATATCTCCAAAAAAATAATTAAAAAAAATATATATCAAATTTTGCCCTAAAATCTGGGGGCCCTTCTTTAGCAGAGGCCCTAGGCGATGGCCTAAGTGGCCTAGGCTTAGGGCTGGCCCTAACTATGATTGATGGAAAAAATGTGATAGGTTTATGTAAAAATAATTGTCGATGACATTTCAACAAAGGGCAAAACTTATGTACAGTATTTAGGTGATAATTTCTTAGTTTTCTCTCTTAAGATCCTGTTATGCAGATTTTTTTCTCATATAATAGAAGTGTATTGTTTTAGTTAAGTAGTACATGATTGAATCTTAAGTGAGGAACCTAAGGAATAGCACCTAAGGTACTGTACCTAAGTTTTTTCATTCAACAAATTGTGACAAAATTAAGTTGTAGTCATAGAACTATTTAAAAAATGTTCAGTTAACGGGTGCTCTTAAGATATTTATTAATATATACCATTTAAAAAAAAATTAATATCACTTTCACAAAAAATATAAAAAATTAATTATTTTTTATAAAAAAAATTAAAAAAATTTCTTAAATTTATATACCCCGATCACTTTTTCCTTTTAAGGAACTTCAATCCTATTAGTCTTGCCGTTGTCAAAAGTTTGGATCTCACTAGTTGGGTTGTGTAGTATAAAGGCATCTCCAATAGCATCGGTATCCGGCTTTTATTAGCTAAAATTTAGAGATTTTGTGTACTGTATATGCTCCAGCAGCTTCGGTATAGTTGAATTTTTTCTGGGCTAATGAACAATAGCCCATCAAGTCTAATGGGCTACTATTCATTCTTCAAATACATTTTTTCTATTATAATAATTATGTGTTGAATAAAAAAATGTTGAAAGATGTGTAGTTGTTAAAAAAAGAATAAATAATGAATGAAAAACTAATATTTAAATGAGATAGAGAATAAGATAGAGAATCTGTTAAAAGATGTATTTGAAAAAGTTGGTAGATAAAGGTAAAAGTCATTGTTCATTCTCCAAACAGTACAAAAATTGAATGAATTTGCTGGAGATGCTCTAAAGCACGTGTATACAAGACACAAGGGACAACCTTGGAATTTGATTTCTTTCCTGTTACCATTGAGGTTTAAGATCAATGTATAATGACAGTTGAGAACTTTGAGGCTTATGAGCTCTGGCTCAACTAGTACCACTACCGCATACAAACCAAGCCACGTATTTAACCATTTGGTTTGCCTTATATAATAAGACATCTGAGCAGAAAGGGTCCAGATGGATACAAATAAGATGCTTTAAAAAACCTTTATTTTCAATTGAAGGTTCTCAAGTTTCTAATTTTATTTTCTTATTTTGATTTTTAAAGGTATTGCTGTTGATTTGGTCATGTAAATTATGGGGAAGGTAGGTGTATATTACCTTGTCGAAGTTATAGACTTAACCATTAACATCTGCAATTGTGCTGTTAGATTTCATGTATATATTTATGAGTCTAGTTAACGAGTACTTTGAGAGTATTTGTTAATAAATAATTTTTAAAAATTTTGATACCATTTTTGCAGAAATTTTTTTTAAAAAAATTGTTTAAAAAAATCAATTATTTTTCTTTTTCATAAAAAATTTCTAAAAATAATTAGAATATCCATTAGCAAAATCCTATTTTTATAAAGATAGGCGCCGTGTAAATGATTCAGATTTTGTTTGCCATGGGCCACTTGATAGAGATGCCATTGGCCCTGGTAACAAGAATTAAGAGCATTAACGTTAACTCCTCTAGCAGAGTTAACGATAAATTTTTTTTATTTAAACCATTAACGTTTTGTTTGCTTAATTAGTTAAATTTTTTATTTGAGTTAAGTAATAGTTCTCTACCAATATATATATATATATATATATATAAACATACAAATTGATATTGGAATTTGGAAGTCTAAAATGATGTGTTATCCAAAGCTTGCACCACACCCATAAGCGGATAAAAAGAGTGTAATATCAAAGGCCGGAGATCTCTTCTACAAGTTTAAACAACAGTAATTAGTCTGCATAATAAAAATCAGTCCAAGAGTAGATAAAGTTAAAAACATATTGACCCATTTGAAAATTTATTTCGCAAAACTTCTAGCCGTGAAACAGCTTCTGCAATATTGTAGTATGCACTACAATTGTCACATACAGCCTCAGCCAATCCTTTATGTTAATCAACTACAACAGGAAATATGCATGTCTCCAACAATAGGAAATATCCCTGTGTTGATTCTATTATCAGAAGTGAGGTTGTTGGCCTCTTGGAAAGTTCCTGATGTGATGTGTTTGAGATCGAGTGTGTTAGGGATTGTCACTGTCAACAATACATTCCTATGGTTGATAAGGCAGTATTTTTAATTGAGAAATTACTCTTATACCATTGCTCTTTTTAATTTGGCTTTTCAAAGTGGCTTCTTGTTGGTTTAGATAAGTCATTAATTTTCTCTCTTTTTCATTATAGAAAATGATAATTTAGTTTTTTTATTTTTTTATTCTCACATATACTTAATAAATGTTTTTACCTTTTACATTAATAAAATTTTAAGGACAAAATACATTTCTAGTCCTTGAAATTCACTAAGCACTTTTGATTATGAAGTTTCAAATGAATATTATCGGTCATTCTGCTAACTTCCATTGGTTTTTTTTTTACTATGTGACTAATGTTGAAATGAAATTACGTTTTTTAAGTGATGTGCACCATTTTTCAATATTAAAAAATGAGCAGTGTTTATTCCACACTGTCTATTACTCACATTGAACATACATTTCAATTTTTGTGTGCATGGTGTCTGACTCTGTGCATTAACAACCACCATTAAAAAATTACACATCCTTCTTGACACATCAGAATACAGAATACACAGTACCGATTCATGGACCCAAACCAAACCGGTCTTCCCCAAATCCAAAAGCCAACCCATACATCAGAATACACAATAGTATTTAACGAATTTTAAGTTTTGTAATTAGAGTATGCATGCATACAATACACACAATATGTCTTGCATGTCTGACATATGTTACTAGTAGTACATAAGAAAGCTTTATTATCTTGCATATTAGGTTACTCTTACATGGATACAGATTCCACAAGCGTGGATTCATCCCTATGTGAGAGAGGCGGTTGCGGATATAGATTCCACAAGTGTGGAATTCATCCCTATGTGAAAGAGGCGATATATGCAACTGTTACACAAGATAACACCTAACATAAGAAGACAAGCTGAAGAAATCAAGGTGTTGGCAACTTTTATCTGTGCAGAACTATTGACTGGGGACTTCTACTTTCATGATCAACCAAAAATTTAACAATCCTTCCTATCAAAAAAAAAAAAAAATTAACAATCCTTAACCCTTTCAGTTGCTCCTCCCCACTATTGTGTTCTGCTTCATTCTCCTGATATCCAAACTTTTGTAAGGGTTCTAATCTATTTGTTCCTTTTGTCAAGGACTTCAGGTGGATAATTCCTGTCTTTCTTAGTTCATCACATTCTTCTACTTGTTTGTTTTTTCACCCTCACAACTCCTAGAGCTTGACAACTGCTATATTAAATAAGTACAGAAGGTAATTGAATCAAACGATTTCAGCCGAGGCAAATTTCAATTACGAGCATAAACTCATCAATTGAATGAATTGTAAGTTCTATACATGGTACATTTCTGCTATGGACCTCTGTACTTGTTCAGTTCTGGCTCTCTCTCAATGTCGAATGTGTATCATCAGTAATTAATAATGAAAGCATAACAGAATCATAGAAAAATTTGCAAATCTTAATTACTGTACAAAATCTGGAAATCATCAGGAGAACCAATCAGGACAACCAAGTTCAACTTCACAATACTATTGGTTTGGTGTCAAAATTGAAGGCCGATATCCAACCAGCAGTGCTCTGCAAACTCTACGGTGCACCAGCTTGATATCTCACTCACCAAAGTCAAGAAAACAAATTTATATGGACTACAAAAGCCAAATCCATTCAAGCCAACCATAAGATCACTGATTCAATTCTCTTACAGAAGGATGCTGAGAAGTAACTCCCAAGCGAACCCTTCAAATTCAAGCCTAATCTTTTTGAATATACAATTCTCCCAAAGCAGAACTGAACCGCAAAGTGCATACATGAACAGAGGGAGTATGTTGAAAATCCATATTAATATAGAGGACTTTATGATCTTATTTTATGTAGATTTACATCATAGAAGTATGACTGATTAATTTATTAACAGGATTATTTGATTACATAAAATGCCTTGCTTGCAGATTAGTACTTAATTTTGAGTTCGCGGAGTTAAACATGGCTTTTAGTCGGAAGATAATAATTAGCTTGAAAAAACTTAACCTAAGCTCTACTTTGAAGCATATTGGGCTCTGCTTCATTTTCCTGATGTCCAAACGTTTTTAAAGGTTCTAATCTTATCTGTTCCTTTTTCAAGGAGTTCAGGTAGATAATTCCTGTCTTTCTTAGTACATTCTAACACATTCCTCTTGTTTTTCCACCTTCAGAACTCTTACTGTGTGACAACTGCTATATTAAATTAGTACAAAAGGAATTTGAATCATCTGAGTTCAGCCAAAAATAATTTTTTTTCTTATGGTGAACCAGAAGCAGTTATAGAGGGAAACTTTCAAAAACAAACATGAACTAATCAATTGAATGATTTGTAAGTTCTATACGTGGTAAATTTCTGCTATGGACCTCTGTACTTGTTCAATTCTGGGTCTCTCTCAATGTTGAATGTGTTAATGACGAAAGAATAACAGAATCCAAGAATAGTTTCCAAATATTACTCACCGTATTAAATCTGGAATTCATCAGAAGAACCTATCAAGGCAACCAAGCTCAACTTCACAAGACTGTTGGTTTGATGTCAAAATTGAAGGCTGATATCCGACCAGCAGTGCTCTGCAAGATCCATGGACACGGTACACCAGCTTGATATCTCACTCATCCAAGTCAAGAAGAAAAATTTTATATGGACTGCACAAGCCGAATCCAGTCAAGCCAACTATATGATCAGTTTTTTCAAATCTCTCAAAGCAGGACGCTGAGAAGTAAGTCCCCAGTGAACCCTTCAAATTCAAGCCTAATTTTTCTGGATGTACAAATTTGGAGTTGTTCAAAGAAGCTATGAGTATGAACAGCAAGATGAAGAGCCATTGTTCTGCAACTGGGGACATGGCATTGGGAACACCTCACTAGCAAATCCTGAAATAAATTCACACTGCCACGTCCTGGACGGAGCAAGGCCAAGAATTGTAACATTTTTTAAGCATATTTCTTCAAATAACGCACCCTCAATGCCCTGCAGTACAGGGGCTTTTGTTGAATTTAAACTAACCACATTACTTATGAAAATACCCTTTACTTTTGGAACAGCTTTGGGATCCCATCCTTCATCAGGGTGATCATTAGCTCCTCTACTGAACCTTATGGGTATCTTGACTCTCTTCATGGTTATGTTACTAATACTGATATTTGCTATATATCCCCCTCTACCCTTATCTGATTTTATACGCACCCCAGCTGCTGAATCCCAAACATGCAAATCTTCAATAGTTACATTTGAAATCCCACCAGACATCTCACTGCCTATTCCAACCCCAGAACAGGTTGGGGTAGTTCCGGAAACTCTCCTGACAATAATGTTTGAGCTTGGACGGGCAATGGTGATTCCATATTGGTCCCAACCACTCTTCACTGCCACCAGATCATCCCCACTCTCGATGTAACAGTCTTCAATACACACATTTGTGCTTGAGTCTGCACCATTGAATCCAATATTTTAAAACCATTTATAGATTACAGTGCAAATTAAAAGGAATACAGGAATCCAATGTAACAGTCTTCTTTCTTTCGCTAACTGAACTAGTTAATAAATCTTAATGCAGTGCACATTACAAGGAAAAAAGGAAGAATAGAAAACATGTACCATACCTGGATCTATACCATCAGTATTTGGCGCATTGAGAGGAGCCAGAATTGTCATGTCTTTGATAACAACATTACTGAAACAAATGCAGAGTAAGTAGTTAGTACATTTCAAGCATAACATGTCAAAGTAGTAAGTAAAAAAAACCAAGTCAATACTCGATATCCAAGGTCAAAATGCTCCATATTAAGCTCAGAACAAAGAAAGCCTACAGGGATGAGGTACTATCTTCTAGGAAACTTGGCGAGAGGATATGGGGCAGCAACCATGTATTCATACATGGGAGAAAAGTTGTCCTATGTCAAAACCTGCTTGTTGCACCTCTGAGATTGAGAGGCACTGAAGCATGGTTTCAATATCAGAAAAGAAAAAATATTCAGCTCGCGTTCTAATGTCAAACCAATGTCTTTTTGGTTTGGGTCAAGACAATTGAATCATGTATGGTTATATTGCTATTACATATTACTTTACCAGAAATAAGCAGCATCTGAGGTAATCAAACACAAATATCATATACTATACAGAAGAAACAGAAACAACGTGGTATGAGAATGTCTACGGACACTGAACCTGCAGTAAACAGGATGAATGGTCCAAAATGGAGAATTGAGGAACGTAAGGTTTGAAATTAGAATGTTGTTAGAGTTCATTAGCTCAACTAGGTGGCCTCTAGTGTTCTCCAATGTTCTGTTCCACCATAGCTCCCACCACATTTTTCCTTGGCCGTCAATTGTACCATTCTGTCCTGCAAGACAAATCATCAGATAAACAATCTATTGGAGACAGCAGATTGCTTGTATTAAAAAATAAAGAAATAAATTCATAAATAAAATTCAGGTATACTTCACACTTTTGGTTTGACCAAAGATACTAGATGATATTGCAAATTGTGTACAAAAACTATTGCCAACCTATAGATGTCACGGAAGCAATTTTATTGAAATTGACATAACACCTACCATGATTATTTAAAAAATAATTCATTTAAAATTTTTTATTTTTAGAAAAGAGGATGATGGCTTTATATTCTCCTTCCACCACCTAATACGTATAATAGATAAGTTAAAAACACTTCATCATTTAACTAAAAAGAAAAATTATATAAGAGTGATTCCATCTTGAAAAGGTCAGTTGTTTCCAATAGCATTCATGATTCATTAGATTTCCTTATAGAAAGGGCCACTATACTTTGAAGCTTTTGTGAAGGTTATGATAGTTTTTTGTACAATGTCAACTGTCACAGAGAAGTGAAAACATAATAGTGTCGAAATAAAATTTGCCTACACAAATGATTACTTAAAAATAAGTCCTATTCGATTTTGGATGTGCCAAATGAAAATGTAGAATTTTTAAAAAATTTGTACCATTTTGTTTCCAAATCACATACTTTAAACATTACCCCCAGAATAACAACAATTTCCATTCAAGAAAAAAGGGCATCTTGTACCTGTAATGACAACATTAGTGAGACCATCTCCATGTATAAGGCTTATATGTCTTCCCCCTAATCGCTCTCTCCCTCTTCCATAAGAAGGCAATGGTTCTATTATAGGCCATTCTTTCGGGTCCTATGAAAGAAAAAATAAAAATAAAAACAAGATGATTTAGCAACACGCTAAAATAATAGAGAACATATTGCATTTTTGGCCTCTCAAATATGATGTTTGTTCAGTTTTGGTCTCAAAATATTTTAAATTTAATAGTTACATTATTAAGTCTATTTTCCCGTTTACTGACTAACAAAATATTGAAGCATCCTACATTTAAGAAACTAAAATTAAACGAACCCCAAATTTAAAAGAACAAAAAAATACAAGCAACAAATGGACGGTAAAACAAATATACGTCAAATCCAAACACTAGCAAATAGACACTATCCCAGGTCAAACGCACAAACTACTCTCAGTCTTATACACGGCAGGGCAAATAAAATTATGAATAAAAATATAGCTAAGGACGAAAATTACTTCCCTAATATTATTTTACTATAATAACTAATTAACTAGTCTCAGTCATAATTACATACACAAGGACCACTTGACACAAACATATTATAAAAATGTACGCGTAGTTTGATGGAAATAATCTTTGGTAGGCCCCATAGCCGCACATGTCAACTTTCCGAATCTTTTTTCACATAGAAAAAAAAAAGGCATCAGCATGAGAACCATCAGTAGTATGACCACCTTTTTGCTTAGTGATCCTTTAATCCCAAAGATACCCTTCTTTTCAATTTCAAAAAACAATAAAATGCCCTTTATACACATAATTTTTCAAACACAATTCTAAAAAGTAAAACTAATTTACTTCCATGGAGAATAATATCAGAAATATTTGTATATTTTATTACATCAACCTTTCGAATCACAAAACTAATTAATACATTTATTTATTTTGTTATTGAAGCAGTATCAACCATATTCTATTCTATACTGTGTCGAATGTCAACTTATAGACCCACATTTAAGGTCCAACCTTTCGAATCACCCTTATTGTAAAATTGGTCATAACATTATCAATTTTCTTTCGACATTCAAGTTATATATAAGGCACCATTTTGCTTCTCCAAAGCTTAAAAAAATTAAAATATTATTAACCCAAAAATTTGTAGATTTTATAATGTCATTAACATCTAAACAAACATGAACTAATTTAATATCTATTGAAATTTAATGGTAAAACTAATAGTTCAATGATTCAACAACTAACAAAATAAAAATCCAAATCAATATATATATATATATATATATATATTCAAATAATATTATAATAATAATATAATTGCATCAATGCCTATTATAAACATTAACACTAAGATCAAAGAGACAGTGATCAAATTGAATAGTATTTACTTGCCTGGGAGCCAAGAATTACCGCACCTTCTTCAAGAAACAGAGTGAAATTACTGGTAAGGTTAAAGCTCCCAGTAACCCACTTCCCCTTGGGAACGTTAAGCTGGGACCCACCTTTGTGACCGAAACCTTGCATGTACCGCACCGCCTTCCGAAACGTTTCGGTGTTGGACGTTTTCCCGTCGCCAACTCCGCCAAACTCCGCTATCGACATCGCCACCTTCCGCCGCGGCAGTCCCACGTGTCCGAAAAACCCGGCACAGCTCCTCGGGTCAACGGGCACGTCGTCACCGGGTCGGGACGGCCCGGAGACGAACCGTATCGGGAAAACGGATTTGGCAGAGAACTGATGAAGAAGGAGAATCGCGAGGAAAGCGAGGAAGAGAAGAAGAGGTCGCGTACATGAATATGAAGAAGGATTGCTAAAGTTACCCATGATGATAACTGGTTTGTTTGAATCCATATTTGTGAGTGACAATCACAAGGGAAGGCACGAAAATGCAAAAAGAGGAAGTTTGTTTTGATGGTAATAATGTTGGTGAAGGAAACAGAAGGGAAACGCGTGCCGCTGCATTCTTTCTTTTTTTCGTTTCTTTCGATATGGAAATATTGTCTTAAAATGTTTTGTGTGGGGTCCGCTTTGGAAAGTTTGAACCGAAAAATGCTCTGATCCGGTTTGTCTGGTATGAAGGGTGTGATCAGGTGAGGACGAGATTGAAAATTGAAGTGGACTTGTAACGTTAACTTGTTTTTATTTTTGTTTGTTTTATGACGTGGCGGGTGGTGATTGGGTGATGGGTTTGGGGGATTTGGTGGGAGTAAAGCAGAGGATTGAGATTTAAGAAGTATGATGGTGTTTTTTTAGGTAAGGTGGTGAGAAAGAAAGAAGCCGCTCTTCACGGGAGACTTTTGAAGGGTATACTTTTTTTTAAAAACAAACAAATAGGGAAGTAATAGGATGTGTTGGGTGGTGAATTGTACAATGGTTTGCATGATGAACACGTGATCGTGGGGGTGCATCCCAATATGATCAAGAGGAAAAGACACCACCCACCGTACATTGATTGCTTTTTTGATAAAAGTCCTCCGTACCAATATTGTCTAACAACTTCCTCTCATGTGAACTTGCGGTGTGTATATATATATATATATATATTATTTATTATTTTTTTATCAATATTTATTTATTTTTATTATTTAGAAAAATCATTTTTTTTTTCGTTTATGTATAGTTATTAATCTTGGATTGGACTTTGATCCAGTCTATGAGTTGAATTACCAGATCAATGGCTTAACTAGTGGGTCAACGATCAAACCGCAAAGTCAAATAAAAAGAATTTAATATATATATATATATATATATATATAAGTTTGAGAAATCATAATATGAATATGTAAATTATTAAAAAAAAAAAAAGGCATATGCCATCAAACTCACCATTATAATTCAAAATCAAGGTTTTACTAGCAATAACATTAGAAATTCTATAAAATTCACAAGCAAAATAAATGAATGTCATAAGATTGCAACAATGTTTTTGCTGCATAAAATCTTATTACATGTCTTAAAACTCTATATATATTTTTTTTAAAGGACAAATCTCAAACTATGTAAACAAAAGAAGAGAAAAAATAAATGTTAAAGACTTAAACTTAAAGCAATAAACATGATGGTGATCCACAACAAGTAGTCTTCGTCCATAATGGTCATCCAAGGCCAGTGACGTCCATGACAGTCTTCAGAGAGGAGAAAGGAAAGATGTGCACTACGAACATAAAATAAGGTCATCCAAGGAAATGCCATTCGTCCAAATAAATATTGGTCATCCATATCACAGGAAGGTATAGACGACCAACCAACACTTAGTGAATTTCAAAGTATTTTCTTCAAACCCAAAACGATCGGACCACGATCCACTATTCCAAGACGTGGGGTGAATTCCCCGAAATTTGCTCCACTCTCCCCACCAAGCCCACACATCTCTCGTGATGTTAGTGGAACCTAACAAGTAAACCCACTCCAAAACTCTCTATAAAAAGGGCCAAGCCTCATCCAACCAAGGTATGTTCAACTATTCATCAACTCACTATATATACTTGAGTTCTAGAGAGAAAACTGACTTAACCATCGGAAGGTCCTTGGCCGGTTCACCTCGATCACCCTCAATAGTCTCTTTCTTTCTTTTCAGGTCATCCAATCGCTGTTGAAACTCGGAGCATTCAACCTACTGATTTTCAAGCATCATCAAAATAAATAGAGCACAAAAAACATAAACAAAAGAAGAGAAAATAAGGTTTTAGTAATAAACTATATAACATATACTAGTATACTCATACCTATGTGCTAACTAACTAAGTGAAACTAAAAAATGATCTGTTCAGATGCACAGTCACAAGTTTGGGAAACTAAAATAGTGAAAAGTGATGGGTAGGGTAGTGTGAATCAGCAAAGAAGTGAGAGAACAATACATTTTTTTTTTTCTTTAACTTTTCTCTTATTTAAATTACCATATTATCACACATTAAACAGTAAATAAGTCGATCTGATAGACTATTAATATAATTTTACACAATTCACAAACCCAATAGAGTTATTAAAACCCAGTAGGGTTATTAAAACCCAGTTGGGTCATATAGTTTGCTTTTACCCACCGGGTTTTTATCAATTTTGACCAGGTCTTATGCACATCTAATTCAAATGATGACTAGGATCGGTCTATGTGTTAGGTCACCAAGTTACCGGTCCAACCGGACAAGTCAGGTTTATTAACACTACGTTTATGTTTGGAATAGTTTATAATTTTCCATAAACTTTGAAATCAAGCAATTTTTCTATTTATGTTTTGGAAATGATGAGTAAATACCTCACTACGATCAAGTTCTCTATTAAACCCTGACATGATCTTTTGATTTTTGAAATATTCTATTATGTAATGACTAAAATAGCCCATACAAATTATGTGATGTGTAAGAAACATATTTAGGGCCATGTAATTGATTATTAAATATATTTAGAACAAAATTCATTGAAAGGGACGATCCCCACTTGCACATGCATATGAACATGGACATTAATAATAGTGTGTGGTGTTATGGTGATGTTTTAAGGTAAGGGTGCATACAATAGTAACGTGCTTATACATCATTTGACTGATAAGATGTATGACAAAATGAATTATATGATGAGATGCATGACAATGTGAAGAGATGCATGGTGAGATGTGTGATGGGATGCATGTAAGCATGATGGTGTATGTGAATAGATGAGGCGATGTGTTTGTGTAGTACTTTTTTTTTTTTTTTTTTTTTCATATTTAGGGTAGCTTATTAAGGGACTCCTTAATACCCTACAAAAAACGAGGGCTATAGTGGCGTTTGAAAAACGTCGCTATAGATCCTAAAAATGCCACTATAAGTCCATCTAGGTTATAGCGGCGCTATAAAACGTTGTTGTAGAACCATGGCTATAGGTCCCTAACTACAAATCTAAATCTATATAGAACTTGGCAATGAAACACAATGAATGAAGGTCGACCCATGACTCAGCAATCTTAAGTGTCTAATACTTTCCCAAAATGTACCCTAACTCCAGATCTAAAATTTGGTGTGACGTCCTCTACAAGGGGCCTAAACTAGTTCCTAGACTTAAACTAGGTGGCAACTCCTACTCCTTTGTCTCTTGGCCCACTTGATTGTGGTGTAATCCCAGATGGCATAACTCAAAATTTCTAGTTGTATTAAGCCATGGTACTTGCATATATATTGTATGCATATTTTTTTTTTTTTTGAAGGGGATCACCTACCACTGATATAAGCTAGATGGCCACTTTTATTTTTGATTTTTTTTGGGCTAAATTTCAATTTTGGAGGTTGGTTACTTGGTTTTCAAACTTGAAGGGCCAAGTATGATCTTCTTATATATTGTATACATAATTTTATTTTATTTTGTTTTGGAAGGGGATCACCGATCGACCACTGATATAGTGATATAAGCTAGATGGCCACTTTTATTTTTGGATTTCTTTTGGCTAAATTTCAATTTTGAAGGGCCAAGTATGATTTTCTTAACACTATCGAATTTATAATTAAAAAAAGAAAAGGTTTGATTTTCTTAATAAAAACTTTTAAATTTGATCTATTAATAGCACTATTTAAAAGCTCTTCAAATTTCAAAGAGATCATGGTCTCTCTTAAACTTTTCGTAGGTCCATTTCTTTTTTGGTAAATAGGTCCATATCTTTTTTCTTTCTTTTTTTTGACAAGTCATAGGTCTATATCTGACTTAAATGGCACATGGACTTAGCTTAACCGGCCAGTTTTTAATCCTCAGATTGTCCAAAATCGACGCTAATAATTGAATATTAACAATTGGTTCTTTGCCATTTCATGAAGCAGGAAAAACATTAGATAAATTCTTTCCATATAGTGGGGTTGATGAGGTTGATAATGATATCAATAATAGTAAATTCACAAAAAGACTCTATGGCAATTTGACTATTCAAAGTCCATTCCTCCTATATTATCTCTCCAATTTATGAAGCTCCACCTTCATATCAATCTCATTCTTTCATTCTTTGTAGAGATCAAGAAATTGAAAGAAAAAAAAAATCATGGACAGAGAACAAGAAGATCTCCAATTTCTTGGTTTCTTTGGGGTCTTCAAAGAGTCCTTCAAGATAATCTTCTCATGGAGAAGAATCTTCAGCCAAATCACCCTAGCCCTTATACTCCCTCTCTCCTTCATCTTCTTAGCTCACATCCAAATCTCTCAACTCCTTTTCGTCACGATCGTGAATGACCAAGACACCTTGGATTTCGATGAACAGGGTGGTACACCAAGTTACAACAAGCTCTCCAATCTTATCTCTTTTGAATGGGCAGAATTTTGGCTCTTCAAATTTGTCTACTTTACTTTCCTTCTTATCCTTTCCCTTCTTTCAACCTCGGCGGTTGTTTACACCATCGCATGCATATACACAGGCAAGGAAATCACGTTCAAGAAAGTCTTAGGCGTTGTCCCAAAGGTTTGGAAGAGACTCATGGTCACTTTTATGTGGAGCTTTGCTATTGTTTTAGCCTACAACATCTTTTCTGGAGTACTGTTGTACTTTTGGGCACGTTATTTTGGACTGTACAAGATTGGAATTGCAATTTTTGTTGGTCTCCTGGTGTTATACTTGATGGGTTTTGTGTATATAAGCCTACTTTGGCATTTGGCAAGCGTTGTATCAGTGTTAGAAGATGTGTACGGGATCAAAGCCATGATCAAGAGCAAGGCCTTGATAAAAGGTAAGATGTGTCTTGCTGTGGCTCTCTTTTGCACGCTGACAATTCTTTTCATAGGGGTTCAGCTATTGTTTGAGACTTTGGTTGTGCTGAATATCACACGAAATACAACAATCAGAATTGGAATTGGAATTCTTAGCTTTTTGTTGCTATTCAAGGTGTTCCTATTTGGTCTGGTTGCCCAAACGGTTGTGTACTTTGTTTGCAAGTCATATCACCATGAAAATATCGACAAGTCCTTGTTAGCAGATCATCTAGAGGTTTATCTTGGGGAGTATGTTCCGTTAAAGGCCAAGGATGTCGAACTAGGTGAATTTGATGTCTAGTTATTAGCTATGTTATTTTTTGTTTTTTAGCTAAGCGATGTCTAGCTGTATATGCTTGTTTTAATTATGGACAATGCGAGAGAAAAAAATCTTACCATTTTGGAGGTTTAATTTATGTAGAAAATGAATGAGGCCCTGTTTGGTTCACTACTCACTCATATCTCAGTTTTCATATCTCAGTTCTTATCACTCAATCCTTTATCTTATATCTTATATTCTAATTTTTAATTTTCTACTGACTTAGGGAGTGTTTGGTATATCTACTTAGAAACTTAAAATTGTTGTTTGAAAACATATGTAAAAATACATGTAGGTAAAAAAGTATGTGAAAATACGTATAATATTGTTTAAAAACTAAAAATTATTATTTAAAAACATGTACCAAACACCCATTTAGTTCCCATTGCTATTGTCATCAAAACTTGGCTCAAGTTTTTAGATTAAAAAAAAAAAAAAAAAAAAAAAGCAACTTTATCCCAAAACTGTGGAGCCCACTGGTCTTAAGAGCTCGTGTGAAAGTAAGAAGAAAAGAGGCAGGCATTGAAGAAGCTCCTTAGAAGAATGAAAGACAGAGGCTTTGAAGAAGCTCGAATAGAACTTAGCTGATAGTGACTCTCTCTCTCTCTCTCTCTCTCTCTCTCTCTCTCTCTCTATATATATATATATATATATACACACAAAAGTTAAGCAAGTTTTTTATGCCACAATATCAAAATAAACTCTTTCTGCTTCTTACATTTCAAAGTCTTTGTGCAAATTCTTTCTCCACAGTTAGCCAAAACCCACAAAGCTGAATTTACCCATGGTTTTAAAAACTGGTACGATCAAATAACCGAAAAAGGAAGTGATTATCAGTTTTGTGGTCCGACCAGTGGTCAAACCGATGATGTCATAAATATTTAATTAATAATTTTAAAATTATAAAAATATATAATAATTTTATGACTAATAATACATCATGTTATAATATATATAAAAAAAAATTTATTAAAAAAAAAATTAAGTGTATTTCCACCTTTAAACATATTAACATTACAATATCATCCTTAAAACAAATTAAAAAAATTAGTGGCATAGATGGCCATCACTATAAAAAAGTTGTACTCAATCTTGAAAGCTTGTATAGAAGTCTTTATTTTCTTTTATGACAGAAATTGTAATTGTTGATTAAAAAAAAAAAACTGTAGTCGTTGATCTCATAAATTATATTATAAAATTATTAATATAAGAAAATAGTAATTAGTTTTTTATGAAATCATTTTAAAGAAAAATGCAAGGTTTTCAGACCCGGACCATTCATTGAACCGTAAAAGGGAGAGGTTCAAGGTTTTTGAGGTTGAACTGGGGTCGAACCGTGATGACGTCATAATTAATTTAATAATAATTTTAAATATATATATATTAAATTAATAAAAAATAGAAAATTTTGATAAGGTTATGATATAAAACAAATTTTTATATCATAACTTTCACAAGACAAATAAGAAATGTCAAATCCTTAGCAAACATAAATATGAATTACTCAATCAATCCGTAAAAGTACAAAGTAAAAATGCATAAACAAGCCTCCAAGTTACACATTGTTTCTTACAAAAATACATAAAACTGATTTCTAAAAAACAAAATAGAACTTCAAACTCCAAGTTACACACTGTGTCTTACAAAAAGACATAGAAATTATCTCTAAAATACAAAATAGAATTTCAAAGTTCAAAGTTCAAATAGAATTATTATGATCATAGGTTATCACAAGTTTGAAAAGAATAAAAGAAAAATGACTATAGGTTATCAAATTGTTTACATATAAACTAACCTTTAGTATTAGAAGAAGGTTCTGCACTTGCTGGATATGCACCCTCTTCATAAATTGCATTCTCCAACTCTTCATATCCTAGATATGGGTCTTCCTCTTCTACAAATACCCAAAAATCAGTTTTGTCGATACAAAAAGGAACACAACAGAGCTTCAAACCCCTAAATTTACACATGAACTATGCTATGAATCATTCACAAAATGTGTCAAAGAACAAACAGCTCCCAAAATTGAAATCATTCTATAAAACCTGAAATTCCTCTCGAAATCAGTCTATAAAACCTTGCTTAATCCAGCAATTCCTCACTAAAATTCAACAATTCTCCACCAAAAACCAAAACCAACGAAAACCCTTTTCTTTTATAAAGTTTAGGCATTGTTTCATAAACAAAATTATTTTGTTTTCAATGAAACGAGGTTTACATAATAAGCACACAACATTTATAGAAACACAGATAGAAAAATAAATTAAATTAAAAAAAAATTCTCATCAATTTTCTACTCAACCAAACAGAGCATTGGAGCGAATCTTCACTAACAAAAGACGATATGTATATATACAGAAGCTTACTGGAACCCTTTGTCGATGGAGGTGCTTAAAGATCTGAGGCTGAGGTCTGTGGTGGTCGACAGCGATGAGGGAGAGAGGCAGAGATGTAATGAGAGTGATAGAGAGGCAGGGAGTGATTGAGAGAGTAGGCGAGGGCGATCTGGGCTGAGGATGTGCTGGCCAACGGCAACGAGGGAGAAAGGCAGAAATAAGAGATGTGATGAGAATGAAAGAGAGGCTAAGAGCTCAGAGCGTGAGACAGTGAGGCAAGGGTTTGTGTTTTGTTTGAGAGTGATCCTTGCCAAAACGATGCTATAGCCGTATAGGAAAAAAAAAAGTCTAGAACGGTGCCGTTTAAGGCTTGAAAAACTGGAACCGCCTGAACCGGTCACGGTTCACAGAACCGGGCGGTCGAACCGCGGTCTGTACGGGTCACTGCTTTTTTTATATGGAACGGTTCTTCATGTTAAACGAACCGCAAAAATGGCCAGTTCACGGTTTTCCTGGTCAGACCGTACGGTCCGGTTCGAGTTTAAAAACCTTGGAAAAATGTAGTAAATTTTAAGTTATTTCATTTGATTAAAAAAAATAATCCTCTTAAGAAAGAAAAGCAAACAAACATTAAAAAAAATCGTGCTCATGACTTATGCTTGCTCACTCCCAAGTGCAGGAGATCATAGCAATATAATTCTCGGAGTACTGAGGTCGAACCACAAGGAGTAGGATAGATTCAAAGACAATATAATTAAACAAAAATTTGGGTAAAGAAGAAAAATACTTTTGCTTGGTGATTGTTAACAAGAATAATAATAAAAACTTATTTAAATCAATATTGTAAATACTAGGGCATCAGGGTGTTTCCCTATATCAATATGAGATTCTTTGTGATCTAAGAAATTATATATTTCATAATTGATTGTTCTTATACAATTAAAAACTTATGATTCGGTTGAACTAAGACAATTCAATAATGCATGATAACCTCGATTAATAATGCGGTTAGAAAAGTTTTCAAAAAAACTCATTCACTTTAAAACCTGATTTCTATTTTAAACTATTAGAAATTCATCTAAACAATAAGAAAAACATGATTGAACTTATTGAAAGTATGGAAGAACTAATACATCAAAAAAAATCTAATTGAACAATCAAATATGTCGTTGATAAAATCCTAGAAAGAATTACATTGAATATTCATACCATATAGAAGAAACATAACCCCTAGCCCTAGCAAAGAGTTTAGGCTGCCATTAGAGAAAGGAAAATACAAGGTTTTCTCTGCCCAATTCGTTCTCCCAGCCTCCCTTCAAAACCCTATTGTCTAAGTGTCCAAAGAAAATAAAACTTTTACTATTTTAATTTCCGTCCAAGTTTACATCATTAATTTGTGAGTTAATTTCGGCCTTCAAAAATTGGGAATTTCGAAAACCTCAAAACTGGAAAGTTGTAGATATTTAAGTCACGGTTCCAACCCATCTGGCTTTGTATCAATTGGATTTTTGAGGAGAGAGATATGCCCAAAATACTGATCAGTGCTCAAATCAGATTTTTCCTTTTCAGATTCTGCCTCTTTGATTTCTTTCCTTATATGAATCTTCCAATCATGGTAGACGATCCAAGCACTCCAGCTGCACCTCCTTAGACATTTAAGCATGGTCCTTTAGCTCCACTTTAATTCTAGTTTGGCCCCCATTCTCTCACAAATTCTTGTAAACTCATCTTTCTCACATGATTTCCTGAAAGTAGAAAATTACACAATAATAGTATTATCAAGTATCTTATTCAAGAAATTATGTAAAGATAAATAATAGGGACTAATGCAAATCATGGCTTAATTATACAAATTAAGCATAGTAATAAGGAGATAACACCTACATAAATATATAACAAGTATACATTTTAAGGTGTTATCAACTTACTTGTGCAGTTGTGCTGTTTTACCAAACGTCCAAAAGTACCAAAACTATCCACCACACAAACTAATATCATTTCCTTAAATAATAAAAAATAAACCAAAAAGTAAAAAAAATAAAAAGAGTCCATAACCCTAATGCCATTTAAATACTAAGTGCAGCCCAGCAGCCCACTTACTCTCAGACAACATCTAAATTTCTCTCCCTCTCACAGATTGCAAATCTAATAAATTTCTCAGATTTCATAGCTTCCCACTTGCTATCTCATTAATTTAAATTTCTAGATTTCAAACCTCCATTGTTACAGATTTAAAATCTAAATTTATCTCTCTCTCTCTCTCTCTCTCACAGCAGTGACGGCACTGGCACTGTGGCACACTAGAAATCTATGGTGTGCTTCCAAAAGGGAGTTGAAAGTTGAAAACTATGATAAAGATTTGCAAGTCAAAATCTGTAGATCTACTGTGAATGTTTCGACTAAATGATCTTTTTCTTTCTATTTATAATTATTTTAAGAGATTAAAAAACAAAAACTAAGATCAAAAGTGCCTTTGATTGCTTTAGGGCCCATTCGTTATAGGTGTTTAACCAACCGTTTTTAGTGTTTAAACAATGTTACACATATTTTTACATACTTTTTCATCCACACGCATTTTTAAAAAATTACAATGTTACTAAAATAACATTACCAAACGGCCCTTAACAACGGTAACTTTGGGATCATTTTGGCATTTTAACAGAATTGTTCAAAAACCGATTGAGCCGTTCCGGTTTTCGGTTTTCACAGTTAACTGGCCGGTTTTTGGTTAATTTCTATTTTTTACTATTTTTCGGTTCTTGATTGAACCGGTTAAACTGACCGGTCCAGTTCAGTTTTTAAAACCATGACTTTACCAAAAACACAAACTCACTACCCAGGCCAAATAAGAAAGAAACCTTTAAAAGACTACAAGAATCTAAAAAACCTGCAGCTCTAGTATCAATACCATAAAACCCATAAATTACAACTATTAGTGAAACCAAAAATCACATGCCAAAGAAACCCATCAAAGACTATAAGAACCCAAAAAAAATCCACTGCTCTTACATTCTCAATCTCATACAAACCCAAAAATTACAACTTATTATTCCAAAAATCACAGCCAAATAAACCAAACAAAACCCACATATTTTTACAGAAAACCCAGGCCTAAAGAGAAGAGAGGGAAGAGGATAAGAAGAGTGGGTCTGATTGAGAAAGACAAAGAAAGAGAAAAAATAAAAGAAGAAAGAGAAAGAAAGATAAAAGAAAAAAAGAGAGCCGTTGGGTGGTGTGTGATTGAGACTAGACATCGAAGCGGGTCCCACATAAATGCAAAGAATTACAATAATGCCACAAAAACTCATTTCTTATCACTTGAAAACAACCTAAACTTGTTTTCAATTTTCATTACTCTAACTCAATTTTTTGAGTTTTGATTCATAAAAACTAAAAACAAAAATTTAACCAAACAATACAACCAGGTGTGGGACTCACAAAAACTGAGTGATGAGTAATGAAAACTCTCTAAACCAAACATGGCTTGGGATTCCCATGAATGTAGCTCCCGTTTAGAAGGTAAAGAGTATATGATTATACAATTATAAAGTAGCATATTGGTTTGGATTTACTTATGGCGAATTTATTAATTTTATTTGAAGTTGCACAAAATAATAATTACAATCTTAAAAATTGATTTTAAGAAATTGTTGTAAATAAACTAAAGAAAAAGACAAAAACAAAAAAACAAAACAAAACAAACAAACAAACAAACGAAATACATGTTGATTATGAGATTATCCACTTTCTGAGCAAGTTCTAAACTATAAGCTCTACTTGATTATCCAACAAAAAACAACAAAAAATAAAAAATAAAAGTAAGCTCTACTAGAATTTTTTTTTGCCTCAACCATGATTTGACTTTCTATCACAACTTAATTAATGAGAAATAAATTCATGATTCAACATGCTAAAGTGACCCAAAGGAAAAATTATTTTATACGACAAACATATAATACATCTATGAGACGGACACAAATGTCTTATATTCTTAGCTCATACATAAATTTCTTGATTTGGAGACATTAACATCATGCTATTAGCAGCATGGTTATAAGTATCCCGATCCAAATCTTAGGATCTTACGATCTTAAGATCTGACATTCCTAAACCTTTCTAGATCTCACTAGGATCTTTACTAAGATCAAATTTGTGTGAGGTCCAGATCTGAAATCTTATAGGATCCCAATCCCATAGCGATACTAATTAAAGATCCTATGATATAAAGGAAAATTCAAAAAAAATTCTTTTTTTGGGCCTCCAAATGGAGCCCATATGCCCCAAATTGATAAATATATATATATTTAATATAAACTTCTTTTTTTTTTTTTTAGCTAGGTGACAATAAAAAAACAGTTTATACTATTAATGATGAATCTGAGTTTGGTGATGATAATGTTCTAAAAATCAGTAGGCTGGATGCTGCGATCTTGATGATTTTGGAGACCTGAAAGATAAAAACAAGGAATCAAAGGAGACTGGGGTTGACCGGCCACAAACCCTCCGATGATGAAATTAGTTTCCTTCCTTCAAAATATAGATATCCAAACTTCTAGGAGTTATGTAGAGGAAAAAACTTAACTTTATTTTGTCGGGGATGAGTGTATTTATAGTACTATGGAGGCAGTTACTTGTCTGGTAACTTCCCCCACATTTGTGGAGATCAGAGGATAACTGCCATCGGAAGTTAAATATTCAATAAGAAGTTACAATGATACATCAAGATCTCACCACGTGGTTCGATACATCGGTTCATGTAGACGGAACCTATATTGAGGTTCGTCCATGTCTGGACGGCCTCACTAGATCTAGACGGGATTCTCTTAAGGATCCGTGTCTGAGTGTGAGGAGACGGCATAATTACCATGGTATTTCACATCCCATGAACCACTATTCCAGGACGAGTTCACATTCTGTGGACGACTATGCAAGGACGAGCTAGGCTTAAGTCTTACCCATCAGGTGATACAAATGAAAATGAAGTGAATGAACCTTCAAATGCAACATTAAGAGATTTTGATGACTATCTAATAGATGATGCGAGCCATGTGGCTGCTAACAATAACAATAATTTTGTTTATAATCAAGCGTACTTTGAGGAACCCATCCAAGATAACCAAAACTTTGGTCTTGCTGATTTAGTGTGTTTATGGAGTTATTTGAAACATTGTTATTTGCTTTGGTTTGTTTTGTTTATTGAGACATTATGTATGCTTTGAGTTGTTTAACTTAAAATTTGGTATTTGTGAGTTGTGACTTTTGAACTTTGAACTTTGTTTATTTATTTCTAATTTGGTATTTGTGAGTTGTGACTAATTTGTATTATTTTTTTTTTCAACTTTTCTTTAATATATATTATGAATTATAATTATAGGTATTTTTTATATATTTTTTTAATTGGAAAATAGGATGTTACGATCCTCATGTTGATCTTACGATCTGATCTCTGAATGCTCTCATTGATTCCATGTAGGATTCCGATCCTGGCAATCTTTAATATCAGTTTTTTTTTTTTTTTGGGTGAGAATCAACTTTTAATATCATTTAGTGACAAAGGATAGGCTCAAATTAAATTGTCTTTTTTTTTTTTTGATAAAAAAAAAAAATTGTCTTTTTAGTTATGGTGTCAATTCTAAAGTTCTGCACGATTGCACCTTGGTCTAGGTTTTGTTAAAGTGGTACAAAGATTATTGGGGTTATATTGCTTATCTTGTAGATGCCTACAAATATTGAAAAAAAAAAAATTTTAAGAGAGAGAAGGAAATGTAACTATGAAAGTCCAAATAATCTCTTAATTTTTTTTTTTAAAGTCCAAATAATTTTTACTGCACTCCTAGATATAATTAAATTAACTGTCAGTGCTCACTCAAAAAAAATAGGAGTAAAAAAATAAATAAATAAATAAAGATTAACTATCAATGGAGGTGTCTAGCGGTGGAGAAAACCAAATTAATTATAATTTCTTTTAATAATATTGGGAATAGTATGTGATAAATACACTAATAGAATTGTTTGTTCCAGTCAAGATTTTTGTAACTATCAAAATTCATGTATTACATGTATCATGGATAGAGTGACTCGTTTGTTTCAATGAATAATATTTCTTGAAAATGACTTTTTTTTTTTTTTTTTATATTTAAATTGACCCCTTTTTTTGTGCTTTTTGTGCTTGATTGAAATCCTAAAATTGCGATAAAAGTATTTTAAAATATTTGGTTTGCTCCTAAAAAATCATTGTCTCAAATTCCATTTTTAATTACAAATAATTATATGGACAAGAACATTCATTCATGAAAATAAATATCAAATGAAAAAATATATAATATTTTGAAAACCTCAAATTTGGAATTTACATGAAAAGTGAAAAAATAAATGTTTTCAAACAAAACAAAATTTTTTTGGATTATAAAGTCAAAAGTTGGTCAAGACTGCTCAACCGTGTATGTGTACAGATAAAGAGAAGGCAAACTGTAAAAAGAGAGAGGTTACCGTTAGAATTTTTTTTTTTTTTTTTGGGTGGTCTGCAGTTTATTTTTAGTGATTTTTAATTTGTTAATAATTTTAAATTTTAAAAAAAAAATTCTCACACTTTTTGACTTGTTTTCCATTGAACACAAAACACACACAAAATGTTCGTTTTTTGCTTGCATTTTCGTCCTACCCAGCACATCTGGCAAAACAAAAAAGCATTCATATACGCATAAAAAAATAATTATAAAACAAAAAGCATTCACATAATTTTCCAAGATAAATTATTTCAAGAGAAATATTTTCCAACTCAGAAAAAGTTTTTTTAGTCAATTCCTTTGGCAGTAATTGTTTTTTATTTGGGAAATTTAATTATTAGAATTCAAAAGTGAAAAAAACGCGTTTT
The DNA here is from genome assembly GCA_019022515.1 of Quercus aquifolioides. Taxonomy (NCBI): domain Eukaryota; kingdom Viridiplantae; phylum Streptophyta; class Magnoliopsida; order Fagales; family Fagaceae; genus Quercus; species Quercus aquifolioides. The sequence continues at coordinate 19,811,476 of CM032331.1, forward strand.
ACTAAATTGAATTTAAAGAAGACTTTTTTTTTTTTTTTTTTCTTTTTTGAGAAACAAGTTAAAGAAGACTTGGAAGTCGGAAATACTTCACTTGCATTATTTGATTATTTGATTTGAATTCAAAAATAGAAAAAGTGAAAGCGTGTTCACTTCGCTTGCATTATTAATTCTCGAGGACCCCTTTATGTCTTTATTCTTCTTCTTCTCTTTCTTTTTTTTGGCTGAATTATGTATGTCTTTATCCAATGGATTAGGACATGACTTGTTTTCCACTCTCGATTGCTGAAGACTGGAAGAACATAGCTTCAAGTGCAATTACTAATCTACCCTGTTATGTTTTAAAAATAAAAAAATTATTCTAGCCACATAAATTATTAGAAATGTGAGCAAAATGTTTATAATTTCTGAGCTATTTAATAATCGGGATTATGAGCTTTTGGATAAGCAATTTGCATGGTTTGACAAGTCTATCAGGCATTGGCTTATAAGCTAGGTTTTATACTTAACACATTTTTAGCAAAATACTAAATAAACTGTTCTCAAACGAACATTAAAAAGTAAAGAAAAAATTTTATAAGCGACTAGAGTGGGATGAAAAAGTAACGAACAAGGAAAAAAAAAACACTAAAAGAAACTAATTAGGATAAAATACAATCAACACTCCTAAGATTTAGGCCAATGCTAGTCCGATTCAAGACATTCCAAAACTGACCAACTTGATTTGACTAATATATATATATATATATATATAGAGAGAGAGAGAGAGAGAGAGAGAGAGAGAGAGATGGGTTCAAGTTACACCTGGTGTAACTCTAGAGTTACACATTTTTTAAACTATTAGATTTAAGTAGATTCAACGGTCAAAAAAATACCCTCATTAATGCTAATCTTTTGATTAGAATCTCATTAATTATCCCTCATTTATTATATTTTATACATATCTTTAAACCCAAAAAAAGTGTTACTTTTTTACTCTCTCTCTCTCTCTCTCTCTCTACGTTTCTCTCACTGTCTATCATAGCAAACCTTGAAGCCTGTTCATCCACAGATTCTTCAATACCCCGTGACATAGCTTGTAGAGCTCTTGTCACTCATAGGACCACTGACATAGCTTGTAGTCACTCCAAAATAAGCACCAAAACTTCCAAAACTCAACTTGGTTCTTTCAAACTCAGGGACATGGATATGGTTTGGAAGAATAACAAGCTGACGTTGTGGAAGATGTTACTCCTCCAGCAAGAAGATTGACAGAAACACATGCCTACAATGGCAATAATTCATTCAAAAGAGAATCAACTAGGCAATAGAGACAGAAAATGACAAAATCTATAGTTTTCAAGTAGCAAAACACATGTACAATGTTCAAAAAACATCAGATAATTATTACAACCATAAATTAGCTTACAAATCAGCAAACTCTTTTTATTTTTTTTAATTGATTGGATAACCAAATCAACAAAGTCTTATTTAAAAGTACACATGCCCTAGATAAGAATAAAAATCATCTGCCCTGGACTACATACGGACTGACTTAACAATTCAAGGAATACAGGCAGCAACAACCAACTTTAGCATCCATGGAGAGTCTGAAAGAACCAAGTTGAGTTTTGGTGCTGATTTTGGAGTGACTACAATCTATGTCAGCGGTCCTGTGAGTGACAAGAGCTCTACATCTTATCTGAAATTTCACAAGGTATTGAAGAATCTGTGGATGAACAGGTTTCAAGGTTTGCTATGATAGACAGTGAGAGAAACGTAAAGAGAGAGAGTCAAATATAACACTTTTTTTGGGGTTAGAGATAGATATAAAATATAATAAATGAGGGATAATTAATGAGATCCTAATCAAAATATTAGCATTAATGAGGGCTTTTTTTTTACCGTTAGATCTACTTAAATCTAATAGTTTAAAAAATGTGTAACTCTTTAAAGTTACACATTTTCTAAACCATTAGATTTAAGTAGATCTAATGGTCAAAAAAGACACTCATTAATAGTAATATTCTAATTAGGATCTCATTAATTATCCCTTATTTATTATATTCCATACCTATCTCCAAACCTAAAAAAAAAGGTATACATCTCTCTCCTTCTCCTCAACTACACGTTTCTCTCTCTTTCTTTCTCCTCCACTGCTCTTCCACCTCCAAGGCCAAGTTGCTGGCAAATGAAAAAAAAAAAAAAACCCACAGCCGCTGGTTGGGATTTCTGATCACCACGATTGACAAACAAATTTTATCCACTACAAAATTTTGAAGATGATCAGTACTAATGTCAATACCACAACTAGTCATCATTGATCATCAAAAACATTCTGTTCTTATGTTTGAAATGAATGCAAATGAAAAAAAATTGGTACCTTCACCCTTCCTTTTTTTTTTTTTTCCTTTTTTCCTTCTAAACCCTCACAACTTTACACCTTTTTCCCACCTTTGATAACTAAACCTCACAACATATAATTGCTTCCCAATAAACAATCGGTTGCATAGTAGAAGCACACAAGCAAATTCAATTTTTCCAGCTCGTTGAGAATACAATTCGATATCATCAAAGGTAGCCAGTTCACATTTAATTCAAATTCATACAAGAACTTCTAATAATAACATAAAGTATGCATCTATAACCTCAAAAATCAATTTTCTCTTAGATGCAAAGGTGAACTTTCCATTAATTGATACAACCTTTTTTTATTATACCTTTTCCAATTAACCTAACCCCACTTGCGGTATTGGCATTAGTACTGATCATCTTCAAAAAAATTTAGTGGATAAAATTTGTTTGTCAATCGTGGTGATCAAAAATCCCATTGTGCAACCGGCGGCTGTGGCTTTTTTTTTTTTTTTTTCTTTCCATTTGCCGGCAACTTGGCTGTGGAGGTGGAAGAGCAGTGGAGGAGAAAGAAAGAGAGAAACTTGTAATTGAGGAGAATGAGAGAGATCTATACCTTTTTTTTTAGGTTTAGAGATAGGTATGGAATGTAATAAATAAGAGATAATTAATGAGATCCTAATTAGAATATTACCATTAATAAGTGTCTTTTTTGACTGTTTGATCTACTTAAATCCAATGGTTTAGAAAATGTATAACTCTTTAGAGTTACACCAGATGTAACTTGAACCCATCTCTCTCTCTCTCTCTCTCTCTATATATATATATATAGACGTCTTGTAATATGGATCGTTATCAAATACATTTTGTGAGGTACACGTTATGCAACTGACCCTTCTATTAGACTTATGTCACTTTAGACATAAAATGATCACATGGACATCATGTGAGCCACAGCATGTGCAAAATAATTAATAACCAATTCTCTCCTAGAGGTCGAATTTAGGGTCTGTTTGGATACCCTTTATTGCTAAAAACTGAAATCTAAAAACACTGTAACAAAATAACTTTTAAATGTATGAATAGTGTCATGGGACCCAGTTTTAAATTTTTTTTTGCTAACAAAATTACTTGTGGGTCTTGTGAACAGTGCACAGGACCCACTAAAAAAATGCACGGGACAGCATAAATGCAAACGTTGAGGAAAAAAACGCTATATCCAAACTAACACTTAATCATCTTCCGACTTGTCGTGGAACCGATCTTTTTAGAATTAAATTTGGAATAGAATGGTTTAATTGCATTATTTTAAACATTGCAATTTTATTACAATGGTTTAATTTGTCAATTTTGTAAAACATGGAGAATGTTTGATAACATACAACACCACAAGGGGTCTCTTTAGAGTTAACCATAATTAAAAATTGTTGTATCAATGGAGGTCACAATGCTCTAGGGAGTATTAAAATAATTACAATTCTTTAAAAATATTAAGAATAATAAATATTTTTTGTGTGTGGATAGGATTAGGAATAGTATTTGATATAGAATTTGGCTTATTTTTAGTGCTTTTATGCACTAGAGGTGAAACGAGACTAACACATATCTTAAAATGGTCACGTGTTAATTCTGTGTCTCATCCTATGCATAGGATGGAAGATTCACCTTTTGATAAATACCCAAAAATTAAATTGTGCTTAACATGCATGTATCTTGGATACAAAGATTTTTCGTTTGGTTATTTCAATAGATAATGTGTTTAAAAAAATTTTGATCACAGATAGTGTTGGTGGCCTATGAGACACTACACACAATGCATGCTAGGAAGAAGGGCAAGAAAGGGACCTTGGCATTGAAATTGGATATCAGCAAAGCCTATGATCGTGTGGAATGGCAATTTCTTTAGGGGATTATGAAAAAGATGGGCTTCCCAGCACTGTGGATAGAGAGGGTGATGAGTTGTGTCACTACTCCATCTTTCTCTATTTTGGTGGATGGTAAACCTTATGGTATGATACATCCATCAAGAGAAATATGACAAGATGATCCATTGTCACTGTATCTATTTCTCTTATGTGTAGAAGGCTTCATTGCTCTGTTGGCAAAAGCAAAATTGGAAGGGAGGATAAAAGGGGTTTCTATTTGTGGAGGGGCACCCAGAGTTACTAATCTACTGTTTGCAAATAATTCTTTGTTGTTTTGTCAAGCTATACAGAATGAAAGGCAAGCTATAATGGAAATTCTTCAAACATATGCAAAGGCTTCAGGGCAATGTATAAATTTGGAGAAGTCATCAGTTTATTTTAGCGGTAATACAACAGGTAGTCAAAGGCAACAGATTATGCAGATCTTGGGGGTAAAGTAGGTGGAGAGGTTTGAGTCTTATTTAGGGTTGCCAACCTTGATTGGAAGAGCCAAGTATCACACTTTTTCTTATTTGAAAGATAGAATTTGGAAGAAGCTGCAAGGATGGAAAGGTATATTGTTATCTAGAGCTGGAAAAGAGATCCTAATAAAGGTCGTGGCCCAATCTATACCTACATATACTATGAGTGTTTTCCAAGTAATACAACAGGTAGTCAAAGGCAACAGATTATGCAGATCTTGGGGGTAAAGGAGGTGGAGAGGTTTGAGTCTTATTTAGGGTTGCCAACCTTGATTGGAAGAGCCAAGTATCACACTTTTTCTTATTTGAAAGACAGAATTTGGAAGAAGCTGCAAGGATGGAAAGGTATATTATTATCTAGAGCTGGAAAAGAGATCCTAATAAAAGTCGTGGCCCAATCTATACCTACATATACTATGAGTGTTTTCCAACTTCCTATGAAACTATGTGATGAACTGGATAGCTTGTGTGCTAAATTTTGGTGGGGTCAAGTAGGTGATGAAAGGAAAATCCATTGGAAAAGGTGGGATAAGTTGTCAACTTCAAAGATGGAGGGTGGTATGGGATTTCAGGATTTTAGAGATTTTAATTTAGCTATGTTGGCTAAACAAGGCTGGAGAATGATTCAAGGTAATGATTCCTTGTTATACAAGTGCTTTAAAGCAAGGTACTTTCCTCGATCTTCTTTTCTTGATGCTAAAGAATCACCTGGTTGTTCCTATGTGTGGAGAAGTTTGATGGCTGCCCTACCAATTCTTAGATCGGGGTATTGTTGGAGGGTTGGCAATGGGTCTTCAATAAGTGTAATAGGGGATAGATGGATCCCCAACCATCCCACAAATAAAATCCTTCATCTAAGTCGTGAGTTGGTTGGTGAATTGGTTGTCTCAGATTTAATTAACCCGGAGTTGCATGCATGGAGAAGTGATATGGTTATGTCAATGTTTCATAGAGAAGACGCCGAAACAATATGTAGAATTCCTCTTAGCCGAAGGACTGTTTAGATTCTATTATTTGACTGCACAATAAGAATGGGAAGTTTTCTGTCAAATCAGCCTATAAGCTTGCAAGAAGGACTCAATGTAATGGAGATAGGGCAAAATCTTCAAGTGGCTGTGCTGGGAAAAAGGTTTGGCCGATTTTGTGGAAGCTTTAAATCCCAAATAAAATTAAAGTATTTGGGTGGAGAGCATGCCATGATGTATTGCCTACATACTACAATATGTCACGCCGTAAGATCATAACTGGAGATAAATGCCCATTATGTACCAAAGAATCGGAGACAACAACTCATGCATTGTAGGAGTGTGCTGCGGTGCAAGACATATGGGCTAGTAGCATTTCGAAATTGCAAAAAGGATGCTCTGGTTTTTGGGATACACTACAACTAATGGAGTTTCTGGTGGACAAATTATCGGTTGAGGAAATGGAGCTATTCTGGGTGCGTGCATGGATTATATGGAACCAAAGAAATTGTGTGGTGCATGGGGGAAAATTGAAGGATCCAAACTACCTTAACAAGCGAGCAGAGGAGTACCTTGAGGAGTTTAAGCAGGCTTAGGCGCATTTGATAGTCACTTGGGTCGAGCAAACTAGCAACGAGGTGTGGCAACCACCACCACCATTTGTCTATAAGCTTAATTTTGATGCTGCAGTTTTTTCAGGGCTAGAGAAAACAAGAATAGGAGCTATAATTTGCAACAACAAGGGGGAGGTTATGGCGGTAATGTCTGCTGTTGGGCTGAGTATAGAAAATAGTGAGGAAGTTGAACTTCTTGCCTGCAAAAGATCTTTGGAGTTTGCCATGGGTGCTGGGTTTACAAGCTTGATTATTGAAGGCGACAATGTCAATGTCATACAAGCCATCTCTTCATCTCTGCCTAACCATTCACTTCTTGGTTATGTCGTGGATGATATTCATCATTTGATCCATGGGTTACATTGGGCCAAGCCTAATCAGATTTGGAGGGGAGGGAATACAGTAGCACATGTTCTTCCCCAACATGCTAGAAATTTAGATGATGATTTGTATTGGATGGAGGATTCTCCTTCACCAGCTTTGGCAGCCTTGTATCATGATGATTTATTATTATAATTGAATGAATGTTTCTTTCTCAAAAATAAAAAAATAAAAAAAATAAAAAACTTTTTATAAAAGAAAAAACATTTATAAATATGAATTGTGACCCTAAATATGAGTTAGGAAACATTTTTAGTTGTTTGACTCTCACAAAACCTATTACGAGGAGAACAAATGTCTCCTCTAAATCAAGTTTTAAACCCCTGATGTGGCAATCAATAAAACTATCCATGTGTTTTAAATCACAAGATTCATTGAATTATTTAAAATAACCTGCATGACTATTAAACAAGTCATGTTACTAAAAATATATATATGGATACTCATTTTATTTTCTGTCGAGTGAATTGTATAAAATTTCCTCCGAACTTCTCGATAAAATTGTATTTGTTGGATTTTTTAGGTTTAAAAAAAATTATTTTGTTTTTCAAGGAAATTTGATTATTTGAAATAAAATGTGAAAATGCGTTTTTTTTTTTTTTTTTTTTTTTTGGTGTGGTAAAAATGGTGAATTTATTTAATATTTAGATAGCAAAGTACATCAAGTATGTCTTTTAGACACCTGTGGGTGATGTCTAGTTACAAAATGAACCATTGGGCACTCTCTAAAAGTACCTATCTGCAAAAATTCTCATATATATTTACATTACATGATACAAAAGATGGAAAAAGGGAATAGATTTTCAGGTGGCTTCTTTGCTCCCTTCTCCTTTTTGGCAAACCCATCTGCAACTTCGTTACTTGCCTCACAATGTCAATCATTATGTGAGATGAATTTTACAAAAGACTTCTTGTATGAATTTTTTAATTTTATTTATTTATTTATTTTGGCTGAATAAATATGATAAGACTTGGAAGTGAAGGACTTGGCTTGCTTTATTTGACCACTTTGACTTCAAAAATTAAACGCGAATACTCGGAACTTGGAAGTTGCCACTTGCTTGCATTATTTAATCTGATCACCACAAACCCAACGCCAACGGGGAACCCTCTTTATTGTGTCTTTAATCTTTATCCAAAAGACTAGAACGTGACTTGGAAGAAGAAGAACATGGGACATGGCTTCAAGAACAATTTACTAATTTGCCCTGCTGTTATAGTTTCAAATTATTTTTCTTTTTTCATTCTAGCCACATCAAGGATTAGACATGTTTTCCCAAAAAAAACAAAAAAAAAATTTATAGTTTTTGAGCTATTTAATAAAAGGGATTATGAGTTCCTAAAAAAAATAAATAATAAAAGCGATTATGAGCTTTTGGATAAGCAATTTTCTTTGGCAAGTCAATGAATTGCTGCACAATTTTATTACTATTCTTTTTCTTTATATATGTAACTAGTCGCTAACTTATGCAATGAACAGATTAGTTGAAAAAAAAATTAATTTTAAATTTTAAATTTGCCTAAAGTTATGATCACTTAAAAAAATAAGTTACAATTTAAGAGGGAAAAAAAATACTAACATCAATAATGTTAGGCATGCCATCTCTATTATCAATGGCATCCTTTCTTTAATGAAAATTAAGGTCTCAATATAATATAATCCCTCCCATTGCTCAATTTGTTTGCAAAATCCTGGGTTTTTTCTTGCCATATAAAATGCAACCAAAAAACCCAAAAATAAGAAAATAAAAACTATAAAAGTTTTTACATAGAAAACAGTAATTAATTACACTCAGAAATGTCATTGACACTCAAAATGAGTCATTAAACTAGAGCAATAGGTTTTGGAAAAGTTTTTTCTTTTTCTTTTTTTTCTTTTTTTGATAATTGGAAAAGCTAATTTAGTGTTATAGGCAATAGTTATAATATTTTAACACGTAGAAGAACAACAACAAAAAGGTGTATCAGATAAATAAATTGACTTTGTTAGAGAATGAAGACAAATAAATGCACTGGAAAGAATAGATTTCAGAATATATGAATGTAAAAAGAAGAAGAAGGAAGTACCACTTGAAAGGCCATAGAGTTTTAATCGAGATAGAAGACGACCAATCTAGAAAGCACTTGGAATGCTCCTATTATTTGCATAGCCTTGGCTACCACCTTCTTGCCTCTCATCTACTAATGATTCCAACTTTTATTCTTGGCGAGAGAAAGGGGTTCTTGCCTTCAGGTAATGTAATTGAGAAAAATGCCATAAGAAACATATCAACACCCTTTTTGGTTCTTAAATAATAAAAATTTAAAGAACAAATTTATGAGGTTAACACATAACCTAAGTTTGTTCATCAAGATTCAAGACCTAGCAAGATAAAAAAACAATATAAAAAATAGAGTAAAAATGCAAAAAGGGTCATATATATGAAAAATAATTTTTTTAAAATAACAGTAATTTATAATTCTTAAATTACATTAATTCAAACGGTACGGAAAAATATACGACTACATAATAGAAAAAATATAAGAGAAAAATAGGTTACCTCAAAAGAATAATGCTTGACTATAGCAATTGAAATTTGTCAAGACAATTTCATATATTGCAAAACATGAACTATATGTTAAAACTTCTAAAAAGCCAAAAGAAAGAGTAAAGAATTAGAAGATTCAATGCCTAGAAATTATTGAAAAAAAAAAACCAAAAAAAAACATATGACTACATATTAGAAACAAAAATATAAGGGAAAGATGGGTTATTATCCATGGCTAGCAGTTGAAAGCAGCAAGGTAGTTTCAAATATTGCAAAAATTTAATAAAAAAAATTAAGTTGTTAAACTTCTTAAAGGCTTAAAAAATTGAAGAATCAGCAAAAAAACATATGGCTACATAATAGAAAAAATATAAGAGAAAGATAGGTTACTTCAAGAATAATCCATGATTATAGCAATTGAAATTTGTCAATACAATTTCATATATTGCAAAATATAAACCTAAAATTTAGATGTTAAAACTTCTAAAAAGCCAAAAGAAAGAATAAAGAACCAAAAGATTTAGTGCCTAAAAATTATTTGAAACAAAACAAAAAAATAAAAACATATTACTACATAACATAAAAAATTGACAATTCTTATCAACAAAAACACAATAAAACTATAATTAAAAAACTCTAATAGTGATCTAGTGACCAGAGAATTAGAGAAGGAGAGAAGGAAGAGTAAAAAAAAAAAAAAAAACTGAATGAGAGAGGAGGCGTTTGCTTAAAGAGCATAGTAAAAATATAATTAAAAAACCTTAATAGTAATATAATGACCAAAGAATTAGAGAATGAGAGAAGGAACAATCCAAAACAAAATAGAAAATTATATGAAAGATAAGGTGTTTGCATTTGAATACATCTTAAAAATCTTAAATCAAATTAAAAAATATAAAAAAAAAATGCGATGTAAAAAATTGTGGAAAGGCCAACCAAAAGTCAAAGGTTTCAGTTTTATATATATACTAGTATTATGCATGTGCGATGCATGGCTAAATCAAAATTCATATGTAAATAATTTTTTTATTAATTTACTTAAAATAAATAATAAAAATAAAAAAATATTTTACTTTTAAGTTACATAATAAATACATGTTATGTGAGACTAAGGTATCATCAAATGGTATTGAGAAACCACATGGTAGTAGATTAAAAACTAAAATTATCTCCCAACGCAACAATTTGTTTTTTAAAAGAAATAAATTAAGTGTGAAAGAATTTTTTTTTTTTTTTTTTTCAAAAAAATCAATCATTATACAATTTTTTTTTTTTTTTCAAAAAAATCAATCATTATACAATTTTTTTTTCTTTATCCTTTCAGTAATTCAAACAAATACGAGGGTCGTTTCACATTTGATAGTCGATACTGACGTAGATTCCCACAAACACGTTTTTGTTCTTTTACTAGTTATAGAACTTAGAATTTTTTTTTTTTTTTTGGGAAAGAACTTTGAAGTTTCTTTGAAGTAGAACTGCTTGTATTTAAAATAAAATTAATATTATTAAATAAATAAATAAATAAAAACACCCACACACATGGGATGGTAGATGACAAAGTCAAATCATCTGCTGTACTATAAGAGCATCACAATTCTTTCTTTCTTTATTTACAAGCTCTAGCAATCACTCATCCATTCTTGTCTTGGTGAAAAAGGAGGAAACAGAAAAAGAAAATTGAAGATAATGGACAGAGCACAAGAGGAGCTTCAATTTCTGGGGTTCTTTGGAATCTTCAAAGAGTCCTTCAAGATCATATTTTCAAGAAGAAAAATCTTCAGCCAGATCACTCTAGCTCTCATCCTCCCACTCGCTTTCATCTACCTAGCTCAAATCCAAATCTCCGATCTTCTTTTCTCCAAAATCATAGACCACAAGCAGGCCTTAGATAATACACAAAAGAACTCTACTAACTATGAAAAGCTTTCTCATCGCATCTCTGCTGAACGGGCTTATTTCTGGCTCTTCGAAATAGCCTACTTTACCATCCTCCTTATCTTATCCCTCCTTTCCACCTCTGCAGTTGTTTACACAATTGCATGCATCTACACAGCCAAAGAAATCACCTTCAAGAAGGTCATGAGTGTTGTTCCAAAGGTATGGAAAAGACTTATGGTCACTTTTCTATGGAGCTTTGCCATTCTCTTTGTTTACAACATTGTTGCAATAGTAATAATCTTCTTGTTAGCAGTCTTTTTCTTGAATAGTGTGATTGGAATTGTGATTATAGTAATTCTTGTGATCTTATACTTGATGGGGTTCGTTTATATAAGCATAGTTTGGCAATTGGCAAGTGTGGTATCGGTTTTAGAAGATATTAGGGGGATTCAAGCTATGAAGAAGAGCAAGACTTTGATAAAGGGTAAGATGGGAGTTGCAGTTGCTTTCTTTATCCTGCTTTATACTTGTTTTATTGGAATTGATTTGGTATTTGATTATATTGTTGTGCTGGAGAATGTACCGGACATAGCAATCAGAATTGTAGTTGGAATTCTTTCCCTCTTGTTCCTATTGAAGCTCATTCTTATTGCTCTTGTTGTCCAAACGGTTGTCTACTTTGTCTGCAAATCATATCATCATCAAACCATCGACAAGGCTGCTCTAGCGGATCATCTTGAGGCCGTTTATCTTGGGGACTATGTACGTCTAAGGAAGGATGTCCAATTAGGTGACACGCATGCCTAGCTAAACTACTTGTGAAAAACAAAAACAAAAACAGAAGTCTTTTTGTTTATTTCTAGCGGATCATCTGGAGTTTTATTATCTTGGCTAGTTTGTATGTACCTCTAAAGGTCAAGGCTATCGAACTAGGGGAGTTTCATGTCTAGCTTAACTTGTAATGGTGAAAAACAATCTTGCTTATTGATGCAGTGTTCCTTGTAATGGATTCAATAAATTATCTTTCTGTTATTTCTCTTGGCTTGGGGGCTTACATATCTTAGTGGTAGCATGAGCTGACATTCCTGTCACAAATTTACTACAAAGTTAAATGATGATTGTTAAGCGATGTGTGTTTGCTATAGTGTCCATGTCAGAAGTAGCCCCATCTATGTCCTCTTGTTAATTAAAGATGTGGTTCAAATGTGACTCTAATACCAAAGAAATTTTCGCAATTTTTGCTAAAAAACAAAAAAGCAAAAACAAGAAACTAATAAGTGTTTTGCTTATTTCTAGAGGATCATCTGGAGTTTGTATTATCTTGTGCAGTTTTTATCTCCCTCTAATTTCTAAAGGTCAAGGCTGTCCAACTGGGGGAGTTCCATGTCTATATCTTATGTTGTAATATTTTATATATACATAATAATGAATTATCTTATTGATACAGTGTTTCTTGTAATGGGTTCATTAAATTTTCTTTTTAATATATGCTTAGGGGTAGGGCTGTCCACGGGTCGGGCCGGGTCGGTTTTGGACCCAACCTGAACCCGACCCGCTGACGTCGGGTGGGAGGCGAAGGGACCCGAAACCGACCACCGGCATCCATCGGTCGAGTCGGTTACGGGTTCGGTGATGATCGAGTCGGTTCGGTCAATGGAGAGAGTCGCTAGATCCTGCAAACGTCGCCGGGATCTTCGAAAACTTCGCCAGAATTTGCAAAAACTTCACCGGAATCTGCAAAAACTCACTCCATTTGCACTGAAAATCGCTGAGATCATGAGATCACCACCGCATCTGGACGGAGAACTCGAGATCTCCATTCGATCTGGGCGGAAATCACAAGATCTACATCGGATCTGGGCAAAGAACTCAAGATCTCCACCGGATTTGAGCATATAAAGGGAGATCTCCGCTAAAACTGGTTGATCTGAGAGAGAAAAGGAGGAAAATCTCGCGAAATCTACCTATTCTTCTGTCGGGTCAGTTCCGGCGGGTTGAGAGGAGTGAAACCGAAACTCAAACCGACGAGGGTCGGGTTTCGTTGGACAAAACCGTCACCGACCGCGGTGGTGCTCGAGTCGGTCGGCTTTCGGTTCGGGTGGCGGCAGATCGGGCGGTTCTGGCGGGTCGAGCGGGTCCTGGACACCCCTACTTAGGGGCATATATATCTTAGTGGTAGCATGAACTGAAATTCTTGTCACAACTTTACTACAAAGTTAATTGATGATTGTCAAGCGATGTGTGTTTGTTATTGTGTCCATGTCACAGCTAGCCCCATCTATGTCCTTGGTTAATTGTAGATGTGGTTCAAATGTGACTCTAACAAAAGAAATGTTCATAAGTGTTTTCCTTATTTATAGCGGATCATATGGAGTTTTATTATCTTGGGAAGTTTGTAGGTACCACTAAAGGTCAAGGCTGTTTAACTAGGGGAGTTACATGTCTAGCTTAACTTCTTGTGATGAAAAACAATCTTGCTTAATGTTGTAATATATAGATGATGTTTTAATGAATAATCTTATTGATGTAGTGTTTCACGTAATGGGTGTTCTGTTAAATTTTCTTATTTGTTATTTTTCTTGGGGGCTTATATTTCTTAGTGGTAGCATTAGCTCAAATGGTGTTAAGCATGTCGCAACTTGACTACCAAGTTAATTGATGATTTAACAAGCTCAAAGTATTAAGCAATATATATTATAACCGAAAATTTTTAGGCACTTCCGGAGTATAGTAAAATGGTGCTCATTTCTCTCACATTAATAGTGGACCCCCATGAATTTAATAAGTGAACCCCACCATAAATATGAAAGGAGGGAGCACTATTCTTCGTCCTCCAAGAGTACCTAATAATTTCTCATAACTATGTCCATGTCAGAGCCAGCTTCAATCCAGCTTCCATCTTCTGGCCCCAGATAATAATAATAAATCTACAGCTTCCCTCAAGCCAAGAAAAATGTGACTCTAAGAACAAACACAGGGAATTTTGAATTTTTGTGGAAAAAAAGAAGGAAGTTTTGATAAACACTGTAGGGATTGGGAATAACCTTGAATGTGGAAATTGGCCTCTTTGTCTTGGGGTGGCCCTTGGTCTTAGTCTCTTTGTTTTTATTATAAGTTAGAAATTGGTCTTGGTCTCTTGAATTATATTATTATCCCATGCCTTGCAAGGCAACTAAGAGATGGCACATTGACCTGATCTTAAGGTGTCGCAAATTTTGACTGGGCAAGTCAAGATTGTAGCTTGTAGGTGCGGAGCTGCTTCCTTCATTAATATCACTCCAATTGTCCAATTGGATTGAGATGGGATTTTCATCCCAGGTCATGTTATTAGGTGAGATAATTGACAGTTTTTCAGATTTATTTCATTACAGAATAATTTTCGTACCACACACTTTCACCTACACTTTGTTATAACTGTCCTATTATGCAGATTGTGATTAATTATTTGTCATTATCACACGGACTTTTTTTTTTTTTTCTCTACTATTCACTGTCTGTAACGTAAAACAATTGTGACAAAGTGTATGAAATAAAACAATTGTGACTAAGTGTTGTGAAAGTGTGTGGTACTGTAGAATTATTCGTTCATTACCTAATAATATGTAAACTATTAGCACACGGTTATTGGCTCATTGGTCACTCCAAAACAAGAAGGGGAAAGAAAGAAGAAAGTGAAACATTTCCTACCGCTACTCTGCTTCCATGCTGCCATCAATTATGAACAATATATTTGGCTACCAAACACGAACCTACTATGAAATTAAAATGACTTATTTTCCATTTTAGAAAGGGCAAAAACTAATGGCTTTACTTTTCTTAATGCCATTATTTATAATTTAAAATTAGATTGCCAACTCAAAGCTTAAGAGTTAAGAGTATAAAACGAAATCGCAGTTAATGAGTATGGACTCTGCATTATTTTCAATGTCATTATAGTTAAAGTTAGATGGTCAACTCAAAGCTGAAGAATAGAAAATGATCCCACCAAAACTGACGAGAATGGCTTTTTATTATTATTTTTTTTTTTTAATTTTTAATTTTTTAAAGCCGGAGAATGGACTCTTTCATACTACATACTAGTACTATAGAGCTGAGTCAGCTGACCTCTATAAGACTATAACCACAAGTATAGATGTGGTTCAAAATGTGACTCTAATACCAAAGAAATTTTCGTAATTTTTGCTAAAAAACAAAAAAGCAAAAACTAAAACTAAAAATAAAAACTAATAAGTGTTTTGCTTATTTCTAGAGGATCATCTGGAGATTGTATTACCTTGGGCAGTTTGTATCTCCCTCTAATTTCTAAAGGTCAAGGCTGTCCAACTGGGGGAGTTCCATGTCCATAGCTTAACTTGTTATGGTGAAAAATAATCTTGCTTATGTTGTAATATATTATATATACATTATAATAAAATTATGGTGAAAAATAATCTTGCTTATGTTGTAATATATTATATATACATGATAATAAATTATCTTATTGGTATAGTGTTTCTTGTAATTGGTTCATTAAATTTTCTTTTTAATATATTCTTACTGGCATATATATCTTAGTGGTAGCATCATGAGCCGAAATTCTTGTCACAACTTTACTACAAAGTTAATTGATGAAGATCTACCTAGTGATTTGAATGTTGTATATCAATCTGATTTAAATTAATGAAATTTCTTACTATTTTTTCAAAAAAAACAAAAAAAAAAAACAAAAAACAAAAGTTAATTGATGATTGTCAAGCGATGTGTGTTTGTTATTGTGTCCATGTCAGAGCAAGCCCCATCAATGTCCTTGGTTAATTGTAGATGTGGTTCAGATGTGAAAACAAAAGAAATTTTCATTAAGTGTTTTCCTTATTTCTAGCGGATCATCTGGAGTTTTATTATCTTAGGAAGTTTGTATGTACCTCTAAAGGTCAAGGCTGTTTAACTTGGGGAGTTACATGTCTAGCTTAACTTGTTGTGGTGAAAAACAATCTTGCTTAGCTTATGTAGTAAAATTTATACATGATGTTTTAATGAATTATCTTATTGATGTAGCGTTTCATGTAATGGGTGTTCTGTTAAATTTTCTTATTTGTTATTTTTCTTGGGTTAGCATTAGCTCAAATGGTGTTAACTGTTAAGCATGTCACAACTTGACTACCAAGTTAATTGATGATTTAACATGCTCAAAGTATTAAGCAATGTATATAAGTTATTATGTCCATGTCAAAGTTAGCTCATCTATTTTCGATGTGGTTCCAAATACAAGGTTCAATTCAGCTTTCATTTTCTGGCCCCAAATAATAATAATAATAATAATAAATTTAGGGTCTGGTTAACATGTGCTCTTGGAGCATTTGGTAATTGATTATTTTAGTAAAGTTTTGATATCATTTTTATAAGAAATATAAAAATTGTCAAAAAATCAGTTAATTCTTTCTTTTTCTATTAAAAATTTCTAAAAATATTTACTAAACCAATACCATTAGGACTGTTAGGACATATGTAGAACTTGTTAGAACATATGTCATACAGAATTGACTAATCCTTTGACAAAATGCACTTTACTTGTAATTGGGTAGATCTAGGATGTGTTTAATACTTCAAGTAACAAGAGTTCAAGTCTAGTATTGAAACCATGCAAATCTATTCAAGAATCAAGTGAAAAAGTGTTATTCATTAAAACTCGACAAATGTATCTATTAAGATTTAATATGTGATTCTTGACAACTCTTGACAGAAGCTGTATCTATCGAGAATTACGAAATTCAGATTTTCAGATCTATTTCTCACGCATATCCAAGCTATTTGTGTAGGGTTTTTTTTCTCACAACCCTAGACATATATAAAGATTATTTTAAGGGCTGTCTAAGGTGATGCAACTTGATGCAAAATGATTATTCACTCAAATTGTGACCGGAGACAATTTGCCCTAGTTCATCTTTCTCTTGAAGAAGCTGTTGCGTTTGTGCGCCAAGGGTTTTGTAACCAAGAAACTTCTTGATCTTCATCATCTAGATGAACTGAAGAACTTTGCAGCTAACATTCTTCTCAAGTTGGTGTGTTAGTCACGTACTAGGATTCGTGCATCGATTGGTTAGTCACGTACTTGGAGCCATGCATTGAAATGAGAGATTGTCACTACATTATAAGTCCAATTGGTTATTGGGGTAAGGGTTTAACTGTAGGTTGGTATAAGGTACTGGAATTCCTTTACTTGTAACCGCTTGTTTTAATAATAGTGGATTCTCGAGAGTAGTGACCTTAAATTCACTTGGTGGGGTTTTGCCTCGGTAGTTTTCCCCATTCGTAAACAAATCATCTGTGTTAAATTTATTTTCTGCTGCATTTAGTTATTTGGTGATTTGTTTGTGCTACCACACTTATTGCATGTAATTGAACCTAATTAATTCACTTGGCTAATTAATTGGTTAATTTACCCAAGGGGTCAATACATTCTTGGCCTATCAAGGACATTTCTTAAATTTTCCCAAAAATCTATAGCTTCCTTCAGGCCAAGAAAAATGTGACTCTAAGAACAAAAAAGGTTCTGATAATTTTTGCAGAAAAGAAGGAAGTTTTGATAAACATTGTTGGGATTGGGAATAAGTGAATAACCTTGAATGTGGAAACAGGGCCTTTGTCTTGGTCTAGGTCTTAGTCTCTTTGTTTTTATTGTAAGTCAGAAATTGATCTTAGTATCTTAGACTATGATATTGATATCCCATGTCTTGCAAGGCAACTTAGACAATGGTGCCCCATGACTTGCCTAAAATTTAATCAGAAGCAGCACTGTCTATGGAAACTACTGCTTACTTTCCTGCTAGGCTTTGAGAAATCAAGCCAATGGTTGGAGTTATTAAGGTGTCATAAATTTTATACCTTGAAATAGAGATGGCACATTGGCCTGATCTTATGATGTCCCAAATTTTATGATTATTGGTGCGGAGTTGCTTCCTTCATTAATATTACTCCAGTTGTCCAATTGGATGGAGATGAAGGTGGGATTTTCATCCCAAGTAATATTATTAGGTGAGATGATTGCATTTTTTGGATTTATTTACCAAATAATTCTTTTACCTTACGGCACTTTGTCACGATTGTCACTGTAATCAGTCGTTTGTTATTATCACATAAACCCGCTATTCTTTCTTTGCCAATCAAAGTTTATTACATAACATAGTTGTGACAAAGTGTCCCTGAAACGTGTGGTACTAGAATTTGTAAGCTATAAGAATTCGCATCATTGCTTACTGCTCACTCCAAAAAAAAGAAGGGGAAAGAAAGAAGTAAGTGAAACATTTCCTACCGCTACTCTCTGCTTCCTTGCTGCCATCAATTATAAACAATATATTTGACTACCAAACAGGTACCTACTATGAAATTAAAATGACTTATTTTCCATTTTGGCAAAAACTAATGGCTTTAATTTTCTTAATGCCATTATTTATAATTTAAAATTTAAAATTAGATTGCCAACTCAAAGCTCAAGAGTATAAAACGAAATCCCCACTGCAGCTAATGAGTATGGAATCTGCATTATTTTTTCAATATCATTATAATTAAAATTAGATGGTCAACTCAAAGGTCAAGAGTAGAAAATGTTCACGTCAAAACTGATGACAATGGCTTTTTTATTTTTATTTTATTATTATTATTTTTAAAGCCGGAGAATGGACTCTTTGATAATAGTACTACATAACCACAAGCAACTCCCAATGCAAGAGGCAAGAAAAACAAGACAGTTGTTATGGCTTTTCTGGGTCTTTAAATAATGTCGAGGACCACTTTTATTTTTATTCTTGCAGAAACCTGCTTATTAGAAGCCCAAACAACAAAATAACCCAACAAGCATGATTTCTTTTCTATTTTATCTCATCCTATGGAGCTTTTTGGTACTTATAGTTTGGTTGGAGGAATAAAAAATTGGAGGGATGAAAATCTTTTTTATTTGATTGAGAAATAAAATTGGAAGATAGAAAATGTAGTTATATAAATTTATTCTAATACCTTTATTACATATCACGTAAATTATACTATTTCTTTGTACTTATTAAATAAGAAAAAAAAATATTACTTATTATTAATTAAAATTAATAAAATAACGTTCTATAAAAATTAACACATCATACCTATAAACTTATATTATTTTCCATTTGTTATTATATATAATATATATTATATTATATTATACTAAATCGCTGGAAAAAAAACTAGGAAAATAAAAAAATCTGGACATGTTTTTTTTTTTTTTTAAACATAGCTTGGTAGACTTTTTTCTTTTTTCTTTTTTTTGGGGAAGAGAAATTGAATTTCCCTCAATGACAACAACTAGTACAGAGCAGAACACCAAAAAAAAAAAAAAAAACACCAAAATAGACCACCTGGACAAAGCACAAAGCACCACAAATCCAAAGATAGAAAACTCAACTAGCTCTCTTCTAGTCTACAAAGATTCGCTGGAACCTCAACTTAGACATGTTCTAATGGGAGAAAGTTTTGAAGCCAATGTGAGATATGAATTGTGAAGCAGAAAAGAAATAAGAAGAGTGAGAGACATACTGTGACTGCAGACAAGCTGCAAGAGAGATGAAAGAGATATGAATTGTGTGGCAAAGGTAGTTGTAGGGTAGGTGAGATATATTAATAGATATATCTAAAAGATATACGTTAACATAATATAATCTTTACGTATATAATTTAAATATTATTAATAATCATTCTTATATTTATTTTAAGAAAAAATTTATTTACAGTAGCTTAGATGCTATTCTTTAAGTTTTTATTTTTAAATTCTGTCATATGCTTACTTAACTTAAAAAATACACTTTCACCCATGAGAAAAAAACTACATGACAGAATCTTAAAGAAAATCCAATTAGATTCTACAATTGAAGTCTAATTTTTTACCATGTGTTCTAAATTATTTATTTTTAATGAGTTTTATTTTTTAATTTTGGAGTCAAATATGGGACTATATTATAAATATCCATCCAAGTGAGTTATTGTATACAAAAACCAAAGAGTCTAAAATTAATGAACATAAAAAAAAATTTAAAAATGGATAATTTACATTCTCTACTTTTTTTTTAAGTACATTTTTTACTTATTAATATTCTTACAAGACTTTTTAAAGAAATAAAAAAGAGAGTAAGACTTAGGTACAGTACTTAGGTGCTGGTCCTTAAGTTCCCGTTTTTAGATTCTATCATGTGCCTACTTAACTTAAAAAATACACTTCCATCAATGAGAAAAAAGTTACATGGCAGAATCTTAAAATAATAATCTAAGGAACAGCATCTAAGTACTGTACCTAAGTCTTACTCTTTTTTTTTAATTCTTTAAAAAGTCTTGTAAGAATATTAATAAGTAGAAAATGTACTTAAAAAAAGTAGAAAATGTAAATTGTCCATTTTTAAAATTTTTTTTATGTTCATTAGTTTTAGACTCTTGGGTTTTTGTATACAATAACTCACTTGAATGGATATTTATGATGTAATCCCATCTTTGAATCCAAAATTAAAAAATAAAACTTTCTAAAAATAAATAATTTAGGACACATAGTGCAAAATTGGACTTCAATTGTAAAATTGAATTGGATTTTCTTTAAGTTTTACCTATATATATATATATATATAGATTGGAGTAATTTGGTAACTTTGTTGGCAACAAGCTTTTCACGCTTGTTTTCTCTCCAAATTGGAGAGATTAATTTTTGGTGGGCTTAGGAGAAAATGTATGGGCCTTACCAAAAATCTTTCTACTTTTCTCTCCATACCAAATAGCACCCAATCCTATTATCTCTCCTTTATTTTCTATAATTCCTATTTCACCTCTAACCAAACACAGCTTAGGTCTTTTTTTTTTTTTTTTTGATGAATAAAAAAAAGGGCCTCAGACGTGTGATCATTGACCTAGCCCACTTAAACCCGTTATTGATGGCATGGGGCACCCCTGAGCATGTTAGAGCTATCCGCATAGTGGCACAGCATTTTTGCGAATCACACAATTCGAACTTGGCAACTCCTGCACTCGTAGATGTGACCAACTCCGGGACTCCTACCAATGCGCCACAGCTTAACTCTACTTGAAGGGATCTCTTTTGGAGGTATGATCTAGGGCCCAAGAAAGGATTTTGGTATACTTTTGGGCTCAAAGGAAGAAGAAGAACGTGGGTTTGCAGCATGTACACGTCCATGAGCCCATGATTATGCCATGTGTAAGTCAAAATCTAAAAAATAAAACTTTATTGTAAGAATATTTCCGCTATTTCATGTTGATTAACATTTAATGATAAATCCACCAAGGGCTTTGTAATTGAATTGACACCTCCCTATGCACAAAATGCTTGGAGGTCCAAGGGAGAAGTATTCAAACAATGAAAATAGAAACATATTTTAATTATCTCTAAAAAAAAAAAAAAACCCCACTATCATTAAATGCTCAGTGACATAAATAATCCCCCAAATTTAACTGCTTCAATAGGCTGTAAACTTTTTAAGGGAAGCCAACCAAGTGACCTCCACTAACCATATTACACAAAATCGACACTAAACCAAATTATTTTCACTTTCCCATGAAACCCATGGATCAAAATTACCAAAACTCAAAAGAACCACCAGTTGAGAAGTTGGTGGGAACTTTAATGTGTTCTTCACCAACCTTATACAGTTATACTACTTCATTTACAATTTTTCAACAAAACACAATTTTGTGTCAAATACCACAAAGGCCAAAACAAGTTTCTTGGGTCCTTGATCACACATGGACAATACTCTCTCTCCCCCGTTCACATCACTCTAATGTCTTCCTCTTTTTTCATAAGCCCGTCTCCTTTGCTTGTTGTATTTGTGGTATAATTTCTTTTATTCGCAAGATAATGCTTTTGTGTGCAACTCATGAGCCAATGCTACTAGCCTTCACCATAATATGGGTTTGCGATAGTAGCAAACTCAACTCCCATCTTGAACTGAGTCCAAAAACGAAGCCAATCCAAACATGACATGTGGCATTATGAAGAAAAAGACTCCAAAAAATTGAAAGAAAGTTTGGTTATTGGGTACACTCCTATCAGTGGAAGTGGCATATGGAAGAATGTAAAAATAAAATTCCTATTTTTAACCCTACATGTTCTAAATGCTCTAATACCAATCAAAATTTTTAATTTTGATCCTTTTGGGTCGTTTTAGCTCCTCTTTCCATGTGACATGTAAATGGCCTTTTGGCGCACAACTCACTTCAGTGCCTATGCTAATGGTACACTTTGAGTAGCCACTCAAGGACTATCACTTACAAAACACCATCTACAAAGTGATCTTTGCAGCATAATGAATTACAATTACAATTACAATTACAACACAAAAGATATGGGGACGTTAGAAAGAAGTGGTGAAGAAGAGAAAGAGAACCCATGCTTCCACACACACAGCAACACCCTTACAAATATATTGGATTAATAAGAAAGGACTAAAACATTAATGAGACTTTATAAGAAATTAGAATCCATTATAGTTTTTGAAGAAGTTAGAGAGTGAACATCTTAATTTATTGAGACTAATTTATTAACTTAATCAAGGCCATTTTTATTGAGAGTGAACATCTTAATTTATATAAAAGTTATCATTATTTTAATAAAAGGTAATTTTACTAATTAAATGATTATATGAATAGCACTTTACTTGTAAAAATTCTTAACTTCTATTTGTTAAGAGTCTTGTAACTTAATAATCTATATTGAAAGCTTGAATTTGTGTAAAAACACAAGAGATTGTTTAGACCCCAAAATTAAAATTACAGTTAGATTGTTTTTACTCTAACTTATCTAAGTGCGGAACAAGAGTAAATGAAGCGCAATAAACCAAAAACTACTCTAGTGCATAAATATGAATAACAAACAATAAAAGTAAAGCACAAGAGTAAGGGAGGAGAGATGCAACCACAAGATAACACCAAGATGTGTTATCGAAGAGGAAACTGAAGAACTTGGCGAAAAACCTCTCCGCCGCCCTCCAAGCGGTAAATTAATCCACTAGAGAATAAAGTTGGAGTACACGAATAACAAAAGACCCTCCAAGCCTAGTCTACCCAATATACTTGAGCCCTCTAAGCTCCTGCGGACTTCTCGGAGTCATGTCTTCAAAGGATCTCGCAATACGCCCGATGGCATCCATAAAGCCTCATTGGCTTCTTTTGGCAAATTCCCAAAACTTCCCAAGCTCCAAAACACTCTCTATACTCTGAAAAGGTGTGGGTTGTGTTTGGATATAAATCTCCTTTCAAGGTATGACAATGGGAGAGGGAAGGAGGAGAGACTACAATGATTTCTCACGAAGGATGAGTAGCTCTCTCTCTAAAAGATGGGTGTGTGTGTTGTAGAAAACTTATCTAGGGTTTTTCTCTCTAAAATAGCCTCTCATACTTTTATGGGTAATGAGAGTATATATAGTATGGGTGAAAGGTAAAAAAGTCACATTTAAAATCCTCTAAGTAGAGAGTTTCGCAGATATCTCGCGAGAAGGCCTTACCCGCGAAACACTCGCAAAATCGACAGTCTGGCAGGACTCTTTAGCTTCTAGCATATGCTTCTCACGTGCCCTTTTTGCAAAATACTCTTCTCGCGAGTTAGTCGCGAAATTGCACTGATTCTTCATTCTATGCTCGATTCTTCACCAACTTAATACTAAACCCAATACAATAAAATCGCACAAAATACAAGGAACAATATTAAAGTAATTACAACACTTTTTGTCATGGAATAAAGCCAACATAAAATATAGTTGTAAATCACAACTTTACATATATATATATATATATATATATAATAATAGGTGAAGCTAAGAGAAACTCAAATTAGAATTCCAAATTAGAGTTCTAATTTTGCGCCATGTGTCCTAAATTATTTATTCTTAAAGAGTTTTATTTCTTAATTTTAGAATTAAATGTGGGACCACATCATAAATATTCATCCAAGTGAGTTATTAAGTACTAAAACCAAAGAGTCTAGAATAAATGAATCATAAAAAAATTTTTTAAAAAAAAGTGCTTCACTATAATTAAAAAAAAAAATGGACAATTTACATTTTATACCTAATAATATCCTTACAAATTTTTTTAAAGAGTTAACAAAATATAAAAATGACTATCAATAATATTTAAATTATATATATATATAGGAATTATATTATACACCTTATTATATACTTTTAAGTGTATCAATGCATATGCATGGGGTTACAAGTTAGTCTATATATATAAAATAATAGGTAAAATTAAGAGAAATTCAAATTAAGTCAAATTAGAATTCCAAATTAAAGTTCTAATTTTGCGCCATGTGTCTAGATTTATGTGAGGACCAAACCATAATTATCCTTCCAATTATTCAATTCAAATCTAAAATTAGAGTCCAATTTTGTTCCATTTGTCTACATTTAAGTAGGAGGGTGGGACCACGTTATACCATTCTCATAAAAAAAAAAATTGTGCTCCCTTTTTTAGCTAAATAAAACGTTAGGTTCACCTCCCCTTCCAGACTCTTGCGTTTTACATTAAAATGCTGTGCTCTTTTTTTTTTTTTTGGCTGAATAAAACGTTCTGCTATTCTTTAATATCAAACCAGTAGGTTCACCTCCCTTTCTACAATAATCAAACGCAAATTAGAAAACCCAAATTCCTTTCACATTAGTTCAGGAACCTTAATATACAGCTCCCCTCTTTTTCATTGAATGCTAAGGAATTTGAAAGGGATCTTTCTGGATCAATGATGCATGCTTTTGGGTTTTTCTGTATCTTTATATAGGAAGAGGTTTTTGGTCAAAATCGGTCATTGGACCCATTCCACCGCTTGTGGATGATAAGTGGCAGGCATCTACTCTGTAAGCAATGCATAATTGTTCCCTCTCTCTCTCTCTCTCTGTGATGATATCATATATCCTAGATTATAAAATCGGGTACCTGAAAACAGTTTCTCTAAGTTACTCTGCTATTACCTTCTTCTTTTTTAAAGTTAAATTGTACTACCTAATTTCAAATAAAATTAAAATGATACTATAACTAAAATTCTCTAAGAACAAGTTTCAACAAATTTAGAATAAAATTTAGGCCAAAACATATTATTGTGCTCTAAGTTGCTAATTACTTTAGTTGTGCTCATTGTTAGTTTTGTACCCTTTTCTTTTAACTACCCTCCATCTCATGCCACATCTTTTGATTGATAGATTTATTTACTCAGCAGGATACACAAACTGAAGTTCCTACTTTGAATGTCCACTTGAGGCGTAAGTTCCATTTTATTGATTATTTTGAAATCCTTTGAAATTTATATTTGACGTTGTTGTTCACACTATCTAACTCGCATTCAATATTACTGCATCTAACAAGTAGATTTACTGAACCATGGAATTTTGGCAAGCCAACACAAACATGTGAGAGTTGTGGGGCTATTCTATGCTATGAAGAGAGGAATGTCAAGTCAAGAAGACCATCACAACCAAAGTTTTCATTGTGCTGTTTGGAAGGACAAATTTATTTACCTTTGTTAAAACATGCACCTCCAGTTCTTCAAGAATTGCTGAATTATAGTGGCCCTTCATTTTTAATAGTATCTAATACATTTACATTTTATTGTAGTTGTCCAGTATAACGATGTCCAAAGGATACAGCTTTCTTAATCAAATATCTGATGCTAAGGAGACATGGAGAATTAGAGTGAGAATATGCAGAATGTGGAAAGCAGTGAATAAGAGAAGTGAAAATAACCTCATCAGTCTTGACAAGATCTTTATTGATAAAAAGGTTATTATACTTCACAACAATGAAATGTTTGAATCTTTCAACTATTCATTGTATTTGTTATATAATATGTAAACTAACTTTTGACTTCCATTTCTTTTTCTTTTTTTTTTTTTTACAGGAAAAAAAAACTTAATGCATGCAATTGTAAGAAAGAATGTGTTTCAAAAATTATTGCCATCCTACGTGAAGGAGGAACATTTATCATTTCAAACTTTAAAGTAATCATGACAAATAAAGGTTATAGACCTATTTCAAATGACCTGAACATCATTTCCTTGTTAACAACTTCGGTTAAGGAATGCAATGAAGAAAGTGATTCATACCTATGCATACCTTTGAATTTGCAACATATGATTGTATCAACAGTCGTTTGAATGATAATTCTTACCTAACAAGTAAATCATATTTTACTTCACCTCTTCTCTTCTTTAATTAATCAAAATTCATCCTTCAAATATATTTTTAGCATATACAAACTCTTGCAGATATAATTGGAAAACTATTGTTGTTAGACCCATTGAACAAGTTCACTTTGACAACGGCTCTACAAATATAAGAAATCTTCAAGTTTTACTACATTAGTAAGGTACATTTCATTTTATTGCCATCGATTACAAACAATGTACCCTTTATCTTAACCTTTTAATGTCTATTGAATGCTGTAATGTACCATCAGGGACAAAGAACTAAAACTTTCATTGTGGGATGAAAGTGCTAAAACAATTACTGAAAATGACTTCAAAGAAGGTGAAGGTCCATATATAATTATTGTTACTTCAAAGACTATAAAAGCATTCCAAGGTAACGAAAGATAGATAGTACATGTATATGTAACATTTTTTATATATGAAAAAAATGTATATGACAAATTCTTCAACGTGTTTTATGGTTTTTTTTTTTCCTAAGGCAAACTAAATCTTAACACCACAAGTGCAAGTAAAGTCAACGTCAATATGGACATTATAGAGGTTTCTGAGCTTATTGACAGGTTCATAAACATTTACTTTACTAATTCTCTATGATGGATTATCAATGGATTTTTTATTTTTAAAATTGATCTCTTGCTTTGTTCAGATATAAAGTTGTTGAGGATGAATACGATAATGTTGTTTGATATATTCCAGTATGTGACGAAAATCCAAAATTTGAATCAAAACTGATAGTGCAAACTACGATGTAATTGGCAAAAATTAAAGCATTGGAATGGGTGGAAGGAGTCAAGGTTTTCTTTATCTTGAACTATTCAAATCGAAATTTTTATTATTCAATTAAAACTAACTACAATGAATGATTTTGCAGGATAAGTTTTTTACCTATTATGCTAATATTATAAACATAGAAACAGAATTTGGGTGGAATTATATCCCATGTCAACTTTGCAAACGAAAAGTAAAACAACAAAATAATATGTTTGGGTGTGATACTTGCAAATCTGAATCTCAGTTCCCTATGCCTAGGTGACCAAATTGTTCATTGCTTATACGATATGACTATTAAAATGACTGCATAGGAAAACAAAATGATAATTGCTTAAATTATAAATGTAAAAATAACTTTATTACATTTTCTAACTTCTCTCATTATTATATTTAGTTACAAAGTAAAAATCCAAGTGAAGGATCATATTGCAACGACTTCTTTTGTTCTTTTTGATAAAGATGCAGAAAAAATAATTTAGAAAACTGTTTTGGAACTTTCTTCAAAAGTATCTAATCTAAGTTCTTAACCACTTTCGATTTTATGCTTAAACCTAACGTTTCTATTATACTAACAAACTTCAGATTTTACATCATATTGTGCAGAATCAAGAGCCAAAAAAGTAACTTAAAAAATTCAAAACTTTCTTGGCAAATCCTATACATTCCAAATAAAAGTTGATGATTACAATGTCAAAGAGGGATGAGAAGTTTACACTGACACAAGTGTCTTTAAATTTGAGTCTAACAAACACTCAGGAGATGTTGTTGCTAACACCATTCAGATGAAACAATTAGAAACATTGATCAACCATGGCCAAACTATTGCAAATGATCCTATCAGTACTTCAGATATTAAATTACTTACAAGCTTGAAGGATGTAACTGATGACAACATAATAGATGAGAGCATTGGAACCATGATGAACCTTATCCTTATAGTTATGAAGAATTTGTGACTATGTGCAAGAGATGCTCGATCGACCTTGAAATGTTTAAGTTGGTGAATATGTTTTTTTAAGTTTGACAAACAAAAAATATATATTAATGTCCCTCTATATATTTTAAATAATAAAATGCAATATTCTATTTCTTTTTTCATTGTAGCATCACTTAAATAATAAAATGTAATATTTTCTTTTTTTATTCATTGTTTTATCTAATGCTATCCTCCGTATGATAAACCAAAAAAAAAAAAAACCCAACCAATAGCATCACTTAAATAATAAAATGCAATATCTTTTCATTGTTTTATCTAATTCTATCCTCCGTGTGATAAACCAAAAAAACAAAAAACAAAAAACAAAAATTGACCAATAGCAACACTACAATTAACCATTCCTATGCAGTAGCACGAGTTGCATACTAGTCTATATATATAATAATATGTGAAACTAAGATAAACTCAAATTAAAATTCCAAATTAGAGTTTTAATTTTGCGCTATGTGTCTTAAATTATTTATTCTTAAAAAGTTTTATTTATTAATTTTAGAATCAAATGTGGGACTATATCATAAATATTCATCCAAGTGAGTTATTAAGTACAAAAACCAAAGAGTCTAAAATAAATGAATCCTAAAATAAATAAATAAAAATGTGCTTCACAATAATTTTTTTTTTTTTTTTTTAAAACATGGACAATTTACATTTTATACCTAATAATAGCCTTACAAAATTTTTTTAAAGAGTTCACAAAATATAAAAATGACTATCAATAGTATTTTTTATGATAAACTTCATTAAAAAAGTGCAAAACAGGGGGTTAAGTCTGCCTTATAAACATTGACTAACACCAATGGCAGACAATCCTTAAAGAAACACATAGAAAAAGGGGTTCTTAGAGGCTGCTAAGTTATAGGCTCTTCTAACCCAAACAAAAGAAATAAAAGAAAAGGCCCTACTGAGAGAAAGTGTATCACAAACAGAATTACTAATGACCCAATTAGGTTGGAAACCAGGGACAGAGAGGGCGTCAAAACATTCTTTTAAGTCCCCTTCAAACACGACCTTCGTCCAACCTTCAGCTAAGGCGAGGTTGACAGCCCAAAGCATGGCAACAGCTTCTGCTTAAGAAGGGAGACAGCTGCAGTATGGCTTGATCCACGTTTTAATGGGAACTCCTCAATGATCTCTGGCTATCACAGCAAGCACTGTTGAGGTGTTGCTAACTGCTGCATCAGTGTTAAGCTTTATGAAGCCTTCTGGGGGAGATGACCAGGATTGTGGATGGGGCAAAGGGGTTATATGTGCTTCTTGGGCTAGATTGGAGAATTCTGATGCTCGAAGAATACGGTTACTAGATAGTTGAATGTCAACTATGCCATTTTGGAAAATTACCTAATTCATAAGGTGCCAAATCTCATCAAGAATGAAGGCCATGGTTGAGGAGATGAGCTCTTCATCTATGTCATGAGCAGAGGGGTTAGAAGGATCCAGGATCAGCTTTATGATGTCCGTACAACTGCTGATGTTGTGATTATGAACCCTCAAACCCCAACAGGAGGAGAACTAGATGGCTCTAGCCATAGGGCAGTGAAAGAAAAGATGGCTGGTTGTTTCTTGGGCATCTCGGCACAATACACACTCATGGTTGTCAAGCTCTACTCTTTGGCCTAAAATTTCTTTCACAGGGATGGTATTTGTTGCGATCCTCCACAGTAGCATTTTGACTCTCTCTGGCACTCTGATTTTCCAAATATTTGTCCACATCTGATCACTCAGGGAGCTATGATTGGTGTGCTGATTGGCTATTTTGTATGCTGATTTGGTAGCAAACTCTCCTTTAGCGTTGGGCACCCATATCAACTTGTCTTCTCAATGACTAGTAGCTAAGGGGATGGATAAAATAGCTTTTGCAGATGCAGCCTCGAAAAGGTGGAGAATTTGACTCACGTTCCAGCAATGAGACAAGTTATCTATAAGCATGGACACCATAATAGGAGTTTCAGCGAAGGTAGGTTGTGCTAGCTTTGGAATGAAACCTTGAATCCAAGGGACCCAAGGATCGAGCCAAACACTGATAATAGTACCGTCTTCAATAAGATAGCACACCCCTTTAACAATAATATCCTTGACTCCTTCCATGGCTTTCCAAATTGGTGAGGCCACTTTAGGAGGTTCTTTTCTCAGCTAGTCATCCCTCATTTTATACTTAGCTCTTAGAATTGACATGCATAAGTTGTCTTTTTTAGATGCTATTAACCATGCTAGCTTTGCTAATACAGCATAGTTCATCTCCTTTACTTTTTTAAACCCCAGACCTCCTTTGCATTTAGGCTTGCACAGGTTATCCCAGGCCGTGAGGGCTAGGAATTTCCCCTCTAACTTCTTCGGCTTCCACCAAAATCTGTGGAGTGCGGGTTTTAGTCAACAAAAGAGGGGACCCTAGATATATAGCATCCTTCTTCAGGCTTCTCATCTGTAAAACATGCTTGATCGCACTTCTATTGTTCTGGATTGTTTGATTGGAGAAGAACACCCCAGACTTTGTTTTGTTAAGGCTTTGTCCAGACCAATTACAGTACTTCTTGATGCAGTTAATAATGGCAGTAGCGTTACTTCTTGTTGCTTTGGAGAATAGAACGATGCCATCTGCATACATAATGTGGGTGATGGGTAGTGCATAGACACTAGCTTTGACTCCACTAATGTTTTTGAGGTCGAACTCTTTCTCAAGGAGTCTTGACAATACTTCCTGTCTGACGATGAATAGATAAGGCAAAAGGGGGTCACCTTGCCTAAGCCCTTTGGTGGGCTTAAACAAGTCAAATTTGCCCCAATTGACTAGCACTTCAAAGGACACTGTGGAGACACAGGACATAATCCAACCAATGAAAGTTCTATTAAAGCCCATCTTACTGAGAACAGCTTGAAGGAAATCCCAATTTACTCGATCATATGCCTTTTGGAGATCTATTTTAATTGCCATCTGCCTGGCTTTTATCTTCCTCACTTTGAAACTATGGATCAACTCTTGAACTATCACTTGATTTTCTGCAATCCAGCGACTCGGGATAAAAGCTAATTGGCTCGGGGAGATGAACTTCGGGAGGATAGGCCTAATTCTAGTCACTAAGATCTTGAAAATAATCTTATAAATCACATTACATAAACTAATAGGCCTATAATTGTTGAAAGAGGACAGATTAGGTTCCTTTGGTATGAGGATGATGAGTGAGCTGTTAACCTCTTAAGGCATTGATTTGCCAGTGAAGAAGGAACTAATTGCTGCTATAACGTCCTCCCCCCAATAGGCCAGTAGCCTTTGTAGAACGCGATAGGGAAGCCATCAGGCCTCGGTGCCTTTAGCTCTAGCAAGTGAAACAATGTTGATTTGATCTTCTCAGGGGTGGAAATCCTACACAGAGCTATGTTCTCTTCTTCCGAGACAACTGCTGATATTAGGTCCTCTAACTGGGTCGGGAAGTTAACATTTTCAGCAGTGAAGAGATTCTTGAACTTCTCCTAGAAGTGTTGTTTGATTGGTCAAGTGTCTATGATCCAACTTCCATCCTCTGCTCTAACAGCATTAATGTTGTTCTGTCTTCTCCTAATAATAGTTAAGAGGTGGAAAATTTTGTATTCTTATCCCTTTCCTTTAGCCAAAGTTCTCTGGATTTCTGATGCCAAAGGACCTTGCATCGCAAAAACCATTCTCTCAATTCTGCTTAGAGCATAGCCTCAGTATTACCATTCCACTCTGATGGCTCAGAATTTTGAAGATCAGTAATCTTATGGATGAGGGAGTAAATTCTCGTTTGGCAGAGACCAAAAACTTCTTTATTCCACTTGCGGAGAGCCTTACGGGTTGCCTCTTGCTTTTTGCATAACTTTGTGAAATATGACCCCTTGATATCCTCATTCCAAGCATTATCAATGACGGAGTAGAATCTGGGATCACAGATCCAAGCCACTTCGAAATGAAAGGGTCTATGGGTGAATGTATCCTTAGGACAGGTATCAAGAACGAGTGGGGTGTGATCTAAACATAAGGCACCGAGGTGTGAGATACAAGCCTTAAGGAAGGCTAATCTCCAAGCAATGCTAGCTATACCTCTATCCAGTCTCCTTGTAACTGCCAGACTTCCCCACTTACCTTTTGCCCATGTGAATTTGTTTCCTAAAATTCCCAGATCAATAGCACTGAATTCAAACATCAACTCTCTTAGATGATTGATTGCGGAGGGGGCACTTGTACTTCCTCCTTTCCTTTCTTCCTGGCTCAAAGTGTAATTAAAGTTGAATGTTCAAATAGCGTTGAAAACATTATGAACGTTTAGACCTCCAAATAAAAATTACCAATTCAAGCTTAATATCAAACAATAAATGTGCGGAACATGAACATAAGCTAAAAACAGAATTGATAAACAATCTAAACCAAATAAAATCACATCCACGGCAGAAATTAAATGGCAAAGATTAAGGGAAGAGAGATGCAAACACAAGGATAACACAACAATATGTTATCGAAGAGGAAACCGAAGCCCTCGGCATAAAACCTTTCTGTTGCCCTCCAAGCGGTAAAAAATCCATTAAAGAATGTAGTTGGGATACATGAACAGCAAAAGACCCTCCAAGCCTAATCTACCCAATGTACCTAAACTTTCCAAGCTTCTTACTCCAACGAGGTTGCGCCGAACCTATTTCTTTTTTAACTTATCGGATTCTGCTATAGCCCATAGCATCAACCAATAACCATTGGTCCCTTCCTAACTGCTTCCCAAAGCACCAAAAAGTCTTCTCACAGATATGGGTATGGTGAGAAAAGGATTTGGGTAAGAATCTCTCAAGGATGTAACAATGAAGAAGATGAGAGTAGAGAAATTTGAAGAGTCTCTATGTGAAGATTGTGGATGAATCAATCTTGTTTTTCTCTAGGGTTTCTCTCTCAAAATTCTCTCTGGAAGCTCTCTACATTTCGTGGGTATAAGGGGTATTTATACTAGGGTAAGAATGGAATGCGAAGAGTCAGGTTTTTCAAAACAGAGCTAGTTGGCGATTTGGCCTCGCAACTTGACTGAGTCGCAAGTTCAAGCCGCGAGATAACAGAACGGCCAGGCTGGACTTTTTGTCCTGTAGTGCTCTAGCTGGCACGACTGTTCATCTTCTCGCACGTTTCACTCGTGTGCTACAGTTGGCGGCTTGCCAGTCTCGAGTCATCCGCGAGTCCCAGCCTCAAATCTCTGCACCCTTGCACAATCTTGAGCATTTCTTCACACTGTCTCACTCATTACCCTTACATGATTCCTACCTAAATACATGGTTACTAATTGCTAAATTACAAGCAAATTTAGCACGGAAAAAAGCCAACAAGATGGTTAATTGAATTTAACCTTACAAAAGTCGCCAAAACAGACCTATGGGCATTAAACAGATTCCAGGAATGCCAATAGGTTCGTCCAAGCTTTAGCTTTTTTGGGGGCATAAGATGGGCCATAGAAACCCACTAATACCGAATCGCACAA
This sequence comes from Quercus aquifolioides, assembly GCA_019022515.1. NCBI lineage: Eukaryota > Viridiplantae > Streptophyta > Magnoliopsida > Fagales > Fagaceae > Quercus > Quercus aquifolioides. The sequence continues at coordinate 19,844,986 of CM032331.1, forward strand.
CGGGTCTGAGACTTTGATGGTGATGAGGTTTTTATTGTATTCCAAGACATTGATGATTCGATTAGACTTCTACATCATGGTCAGGCCATCAGTAGCCCCTTTTGCACCAATCACGATTCTATTCGAAAACCTTAACTTTTCTATGACATCTTTCATCTTGCTATCAGTTGCTTTAGTTTCACAAAGGAAAATGATATCGAGCATTGCACCTCTTATTTGAGCCTTTAAGGCTTGAACTGTCGAGGCATTGCAGATGCCTCGACAGTTCCAACAAAGGGCCTTCATGGGGATGGTGAGGGCATGGTAAGGCCCGCCTCCTTAGTCGTAAGATTAGATAGGTTGCTCGAGTTGCCCACATGTGAAGTCGATGCATTATGGTGGATTATGTTATGGTGTCATGTTTTCCCCTTCAGTGGTTCTCCGTGTACCTTGGAGATGAAAGGTAGTTGGGATTTATTTTTTTCTTCCTCGATGAAACTCAGAATCTTGGAATGGGGAATGAGGGTTGCTGTGATAGGAGCAAGAAACACCAGTTCAGGAGTATTTTGGGTTAGTTTGAGTCTTTTGGTGAAGGTTGAGAGTTCATCATCTGTGACTTTTCTTTTGATGGGGGGGATTAATGGTTGCAGAGAGTCAGAGAGGGTTAGGTGAGTGTTTTCAGTGGAGAATGTTGAGCTAGGATATGGATTATGTGTTAGGGTAGGAGAGTGATTTGGTATTAGGGGACAGGTGTTATCTGTGGATGGGCTAGAAGTGGGTGGGCTCATATGTTGGGTAGAAAGGTTTGACGAAGTGTGGGGAAGGTGGTTTGGGCTTTTTGGCCCACAAGAGGATGATGATGGGATTTATTGTGGGCTTTGGGCTTGAGAGGTAAGATTGCTTGAATCTATAGATGGGGTGGGCAAGGGAGTAGAAAAGAAGGAAACAGGTGAGGGGAGTAGAGACAGACCTTGAGTGTTGGTTGATGACGTGTCTAATTTTGGGGGTGTTTGAGAAGGGGTATTGGTGCCACCTGCATGAGAATAGGGCTGTAAATGAACTAAGCCGATTATGAATAACTCGAGCTTGGCTCAATAAAAAGCTTGTTCATGTTTGCTTGTTTATAAATAAGCCAAACTTAAGCCTTAGTTTTAGGTTCATTTAATAAACAAGCCAAGCCCAAGCAAAAAAATTTGTTCACGAACAAGCTCGTGAGCTATTAGGCTTGATACACAACAATTCAAGCATAAACTCATTTATAAGTTTATATGTGTTAGCTAAATATACTCATTACACATATCTTAATAATGACATGGCCAACATGAGACCACTACCTATATTACCTTAATTTTTTCCTTTCCTTTAAACTGATCAAGAACCACTTTAGACTATAGTTACATTTAAAAATAAATAATTAATTAAGTAGGCCACATATGATCCTTCCCTATCAATCATCAAAAGTAAAGTTATGAAACATGTTAATATTTTATTATTCATAATAGTTACAAACAGGTATTTTTCTAATCTTTTATCATATAACGTGAATGTAAAAATTGTATTTTGAACAATTCCTAAAGCTGTAGAAAGGAACGATGAATGAATGAATTTAATTATGTAAATTATTAATTTGAATAATGGCTAATCATAAGTAAGACTAGATGCATGATAAAATGAGTATACTATTTTCTTTTTCTTGTTTCTTAATTTTAGATATTTAAGCATTTAATAATGTAATTTTTTTAGATCTCAAGCTCAAAAACTTAACTTGAGCTCGAGTTTGAGCTTGATATTAAGCTTGAGTTTGGTTTGACTAATTAATCAAGCCAAGTCAAGCCAAGCTCAAGCTCAAGCTTTTAGGCTTTCCCACGAGCTCAAGCTCAAACACTATTTTTAGGCTTGTCACAAGCTCAAGCTTTTAATTTTTCCTGACGAACCAAGCTTGAACATGCACTACTCGACAAAACTCGGCTTATTTACAACCCTACATGAGAACACGATTCCACAACCTTTTGTCCTTTGTGGGAGTGCTTGGTGGGCATCTCTTGGATGTATTCAGCGCACTCTTCCACTACCATGTGTCCTTATGGAGGGTGCATAGCGGGCTGTTCTTGGAAGTATTCGAACGTGGATGAGTCAGACTTATCCTGATTTAGCGGCTCCTCTTCCAACTGCCTTTAAGTTAGCTTGTCATGGACTCTGATCGGAATGTGGTCATTTTCCAGTCTGAGCCAAGATCTAGCGGCTTCAAATTGGGTACCAAAGGGGTTTTGGAGTCTGTAAAACTCTCTATCACAATCTTTTTCATCGTGTCCGATGATACCGTAAATATAGCAGACCTGGGAGATCTTCTCATATTTAAGACTTACCCAAAGGTCATCTAGATTCGGTCAGGGAAGGAAGACACCAGGGAGCAAAGGCTACTCTATGTCAATGTTCACTTTGATTCTAGTGAACCTTCTCCATTCAGAGCCGCCTTCCCCGGATAAATATATCTCCAGGACTTCTCCGGCCATGGCACCGATGGTTCTGAGATTAACTTGTGAATGCCTTAAGGAAGGTAAGCCATGGACTTAGACCCATATAGTGGATTTTGAGAAGTCTACCTCTTTCCAGGTGAGATTGGGGTTCCACTCTTTCAGAATGAGGTGCTCACTGCGAATAGACCATGGTCTTTTGAGAAGAATTTTCCGAGTGTCAGCTTCATGGTGAAATTTAAATAAGAACACATTAGTGTCCAGCCTGGTTACATTCGGTGGGTAGATGGGGCACCACGCTTTAGTGACTACATCTTTGATGACTGGTAGGCTGAGGCTTTTGGAGGATGTAAGTTTTCCTATAATGATATTTTCCGATGAACTGTTTGATACTTGGTTTAGAGGGAGCTTTAGGCTGATATCTTGGAAGGAGCATCGGTTGGTGCGTTTTACTAACTCTGAAACTTCCATCTTAAAACAGAGGGTGGGGAGGGAGTGTCGCTTTGGTGGGGTATATATGGCTGTGGGGACTTGGTGACATAAGTTAAGGAGTAGTAATGTTGGAGGTGAGAGTGATGGGTTTTAAGGAGAGCTATGGGTGGCAGAGTGAAGGTAGTGATAAGGGGAGGGTAGAGACGAGCTCTAGGGGCTAGACAAAGATTAGTTGAGGTTTCCGCCATTCAACATTTCTTTATTCATAGTTTAAAGTTTTAAAAGTCCATGAAACTTATAAGCTTGTGGCTGTAAAATCAGATGGGTTTATCAATAGTATTTAAATTATATATATATATATATATATATGAATTATATTATACATCTTATTGTATATCTTTAAGTGTATCCATCCATATGCATAGGGTTACAAGCTAGTATTGCATAATAGGTAAAACTTAGAGAAAATCCAATTAGATTTTAATTGGATTCTCAATTTTGCATCATGTGTCTCATTTAATTTTTAATTTTTTGCCAAGTGAATTATTGAGTGTAAAAATCGAAAAGTCCAAATCCAATTAAATTCTAAATTGGATTTCATTTGGAGTCTAATTTTTCGCCATGTGTCCATCTAAGTTTTTATTTTTATGACAAGTGAATTATTGGGTGTAAAAACTGAAGAGTTTAAAACCAATTAAATTCTAAATCATATATATATATATATATATAATGAGAAACCATTACAAATTTTAAAAATGTATGGTTTAAAAAGTGTAAGCTAATACCATGTATAATTTGAAAATCTTCTAAAAAAAAGTATAATTTGAACCATATGATTGTAATTGTTTTTAATTGTATCCATACATATGCATGGGGCTACACCTAGTTGTTATAATTATCGAATTATCAAAAATAAAAAGCTTCTATTTGGTACAAATATATAATTTATAAGCAAACATATTTTTGAGTTGATTAATGAACAATTTTTTAAAATGTCATTTTTTTCCAAGTATATAGATACTTTTATTCAACTTAAAATTTTCAAGAAAAATATGTCATTGAAAATTAGCTAATCCAAATTTATGATGGGATAAAATCCAGCTTAATTTTATCATTAGTTTAAAGCCTCATTTTTTAGATAAAAATATAATTTTATTCAGAACTTGCTTTTTAAACAAAATATACCCCTGGGAATTTCACTTTGGTTGGGTGTTTCACTCAATACATAATAATTGTGGGGAGTGGAAAAGTCTCCATCCAAGCCTAAAGCCTAAGTCCCAGTTAGTTCCCGTGGAATGAATTGGGTCGGGCATATATACTTGTAAGAAGGCCCAACGGGCTATATAGGGTATGGAAGAAAGGCAATAAGGGCATCCTGAGCACCAAGAAGGAGGAGGGCAACTTTAGCAGATCGTTCCCGTGAAGTAGGCAATAAGCAAAAGAGAGCCGAGCCTTACCCGAGGCGAGGTGCATGGATAATCCATATCTGACTTCCAGAAGGTACCTAGAACCTCAGGGAGACTTCTAGAACACACAAGAAGGTTGAAGATCTTCACCTCCGCATTAATGAGGGGATTTTCACCTAACCTCTACCGCATTGAATACATATGAGACAACTTGACCAATACAAACACCCTCAAAAGTCAAAATTTCAAGATAAGGGAAGAGAGGAAACCGATAAAGGAGAGCAAAATATCCCTAAAAATTCGGTTGGCGACAGGACAGCTGTAGAAATAAGAACAAAGAATGTACCTATACAAGGGGGAAGACAGGCAAATAGGAGGGGATTGGAAAAATAGTGAAAAAAGTGAGAGAATGAAGAAAAACTATTTGCCTGAGAGAGAGAGTGTAACACCACGGGAAAGAGAAATTTTCCTAATGTAATACTTTAGCTTCATCTGGAATATATGGTGTTGATGAAATCAATTGTTTGAGTTTTTCATTGTAGAGTGTTTATTCCCTATTACTCATTTATAAATAGATTGTGTCGGTCAATTAAACTTTACCCCGTGGATCCACGCAGGATCTCAACTCAGGCCAGTTTTTGTCCTCCACAATAATAATAATAGAAAAATTAAAAATTAAACTTTCCCCCCTTTACAATATTTTTCAAACCATTAATTTGCTCAATTGAAGCCCTAATTATTTTTTTATTATTATTTAAACCCTTACAATCTAAATTAAGTGTTAAACTAGATGAAAAGTGTGAGTACACATCGATACAATTCCTTCAAATTAGGGTATCAATTGATCAAATGAGTGAAAGTTTATGATTAAAAAAATGTTAATTTTCCCTAATTTAATTATTATTATTATTTTATTATAAGAAAGTTGACTTTGAAGTCCGGAGTACTTGAAGTCGAGGACAACTGGGTGGGCAAAGCCGGTGGGTAACCCGGATATTCAATTTAAATTCCATTTATACCCCCATATATTTGGTTTTTTACTTTTATTACCAGTAGTTTGTTTCATCTCCTGTAGGGGTAATATAATAATATTCCTTTCTATTCCTCTCAAACAAACAAAACATACCAATCTCTCCTGAAACTGAAAGGATCTCTCTCTCTCTCTCTCTCTCTCTCTCTCAGATTTTTTTTGGTTTCTTCATATTTTCAGGTATTACAAATTCACCTTTGCCTGTATTTATTTATGTATGTATACACGTGGGATCTTCGTTATCAAAAAGTGTTGCGTGCTGCATTGAATTATGGAACAATATATATATATATATATATAGATTTGATTCCTTGAAATTGTGTTTTCATGTTTATCTTTTTTAAGTGATTGATGCAATTTTGAATGTCTTGATGCCATAACTTTGATGGGTATGTATGAATATATGTGAACTTTGATTCCCATTGTTTAATTTTTTTTTTTTAGCAATATGAGTGTGTTGGAGTTTTATCAATACTTTAATGTAAATCCCATTACTGATTTAGTGTTGTTTTAGCTTATTCATGATTTTAATCTTTGTATCAATGTTATTGTTCAATTGGGTTGTGAATACAAATTTGTTTATGTTTGTGTATAAATGTTATGTAATTGGGTTTTTGATTAGGCACACACCATTGCTGGTTGGTTGTGTTTTTAGGAAAGAAATTGGTGGTTATATCAGTTGAGCTTCAATGGGGTCGTCTTCGAATCAGCCAGAGTTTGATTACTTGTTCAAGTTGTTGATGATTGGGGACTCTGGGGTTGGGAAGAGTAGTCTCCTTTTGAGTTTTACGTCCGATGACTTTGAAGATCTATCGCCCACAATTGGTGAGTGTTTCTACTCATATGCACTAGCCAGGGTTTCAATTTTGATATTTTCAACATGTATGCTCATTTATTGGAATGGAATAAAAATATATGTCATTTTGAGGCGTAAATGGAACTAATGTATTCTTTTGCTTTATTGTTTTGGTGTGAAGAACCATGAAATGTTAAACAACAAATGCAAATAGTTTGTATAGGCTCGGTTGGATGATAGTTTTGGTTTACTTGGGCCTCTAATGATGAAAGTTTTGATTAAAATTTTTAATTAGTTCCTTCTGCTACATGTATAATTGACCAAAGACAACACAGAGCACGTCTTCTTTCTAATGCATAATGTGCCCCAATGTCATCAATTTTAGCAGTTTTTATAATAATTTCGTTTTTGATCAACACAGAGCATGACTAGTGATTCTCTCCCTTCTTTTCTTAGCTCTCTTTCTCTTTTGTAATTATTCTGTTGATTGGTTTTCTTTTATGTTTTTTCTCTGTTTTCTTCTTTTTGTATTTTTGGGTTTGCTCTATGTTATTCATGCATAGAGTAGCCATTCGTATATATAACATTCTTACTTATCAAAAAAAAAAAAAAAAAAATCAATACAAATGGACTGTGTTTGACAGAGTATCCCGTTTTCTATTGATTGGAATTGAATACATCATGGTTAATGGTCCAAAATTTAATCATCAAACCCCATTTTATTTTATTTATTTCTCAATTCTCAGCTAATAATTTCTGCTTATGTGAGAACATTACTATTACGTCATGTTATCTTATGACTATCAAAATCATTATTGTAAAAAATCCAGTTAGTTTGATGATCGCTTCTACTTTATGTCTTCATTTATGAGTGTTCTATGCTTTCTTATGCAGGTGTCGATTTCAAGGTGAAATATGTTGATGCTGGTGGAAAGAAACTGAAGCTTGCAATCTGGGATACAGGTAAGTCCAAAAGTGTGATGTGCATTGCTATTTGTCTATCTATTTATTTATTTTGCTAAGACCAAGGATTTAGTTTATGTTACACAAGCACACACATGTCTGTGTGTATGGTTGAGCAGTTGTGTTTACAATTTAGCCAAGTACCCCAACGTGAGTTCAGTTTCTGCCAACCCTGGTTGATCCTGTTGTACAGCAATGAATTAAAATGCATTTGCCACATGGCTAACTTTGTACTCTGTGAAGACATAAATATAATGAAAATGAATTGCCAGTTATCAGTTTGTGTATTACGTTGACTTTGACATGGGGGGCTGATCAGATGCTATACTTTGAGACTCCTTCACATTTTTATCTCCAAATATTATGTGATTTGAATTATCATCTGCATGAACAAGCATCTATTGAGTCTAACTTAAAGTAGTTGCAGGTAATTATTAGATCAACTTACTAAAAAAAGGATCATCCTCTTGCATCATTTTGCTTGTCCTTCTAACCAGATTATTAGTTTCTGGCCTTAAGGTCAGAAATATATAATTGTATTATGCACATCACTATCATCAGAACTCAACTTCTAGTTTCATTACTAATAGGACCACTTTGCTGGTCTGCTAGGTAGGATAAGATATTCCTATATTATGTTTTTTTCTTTATACTAGACCTTTTGGAAAGAATTTGGCTCATCACTTTGTTTATTTGCACAGCTGGTCAGGAAAGATTCAGGACATTGACAAGTTCATATTACAGAGGCGCACAAGGGATCATTATGGGTAACTATTACTTTCACCCTAGCTTCTATATTCTATTTCACTTCCAACTTTCTTGTTAGCTTCATACAGAAAAGTTGCCCGGTAATGGCTCATCAAAAATTAGTGAACAGGATGTTGCATTTAAAACTTAAAACTTAGACTGCAGTGGCTTCTGTGTATTTGAAAAAAGACTAAAAACGCTATTACTTGTTTACAGTAATCTAAGATTTAAATACTACAAATTCCCTTAAACTGTGATGTGTCCATGTTGTTTTGGTGCCTTGGATAGTGAGGAAGTCAACTTCTAGGGACCAACAGTTTGAAGCAACGCCGGCATATAAAATTGTAATATGATGTCTAGGCTCCTGAGGGTGTGGCACCGCCTTGTTGGATAAAATAATAAAACCAGAAATCCCAAAAATTGTGAAAAGTAGCTGCCTTAGCACAGGTCTCAAGACAATCTACTATGTATCAAGGAAGTTTGGGTAGCAGTTGCTTTACTGCATGGAAAGAAATTCATGAGGAATTACTCTAAGAAGGTAAAATGTGCGGATGAGGAATGTTAGCAGAGGCAGGAAAGAGATTCCAGAAGATTTAGATCTTAAATCTTGAGTTACATGGGAGTTGTGATTGGTTCCTTAGATCTCACTTTGTGCCAATTGGCTCCACCTTTTCTTATGTTGATTGATGAAGTTGATTTGTCATGGATATTGGATGCTTGATGCTGTTGTGATTATTTAATAAAATGGTGGCTTATTTAGCTTTTGGTGAAAATTTTTTGCTGCAAGTGTGCTAAATTATACTTGTACTTTGAAAAAAGTAGGAAAAAGTGATAAAAAATGGGAAAAAGTGGGGTTTTAAAAAGCTGTACATAAAAAATAAAAGCTAAAAATTAAAAGCTGAAGCTAATGCCAAACACACTAGTAAACCGTGATATTGTGATTATTTTACAGGATAGTGGTTGTCTTAAGAGTGGATGGGTGGACTTTTGAGGGTTCTGAATTTGCCACTCTCTAAATTCAGGCATTGTAAGATCCCTATGTAGGATTTTTTTTCTGTTGCCTCCTTGAGTCCAATGGTTACCTTCCCTTGTTCTATTCAATTGATGGACTCCATGGAGTTGGGTTGTATAGCTTTTATTTTTATTTTTATTTTTTATTTTTTTATTTTTAAAGTAGTTTTTTACTACAAAATTATATTGAGTTCTCACACAAATTTGACCATAGATTGATTTTTCTTTTGATGGAGTGTTTAAGATGGATTCTGAAGGGTTGTGCTTGAATCTAAATATGCTTGCTGCAAAATTAGGGGATTACAGTTTTTTCTACTGGGGTCACATTATAGGTGAATTTCATGCAATTTGTGTAAAATTTATGCTGAAACCAAGATTTTCAGATCTATTTGCTAAATTTTACTTCGAGTTCTAAGTTATATTCATGAACTTGTTTTGCTGATTGTTCCAGGAATTGTTGATATAAATAATTCTGTACCCTCATTTCAACAGATAGCCATTTCTGGGAATAGAGTAGGAAGAATATGAAGTTCTAAAGAATAATTGAATTGATGCTCTAGTTATAGTTGGGTTTGTTACATGGAAATTGAAACACTTAGCTTCATGAATGGAAGCGTATTTCCTTAGTCGAGATCATATTGTAGATAGCACAATTTATCCTTTATTTATTGTTCATTGGCAACAATGAGCATATTGTAGATAGATGAACCATAATGTTCTGTTGGTATACTCCCAGTGTACTTGCAGATATTTTGATTAATAAAGTTTTTATTACCTTAAAAAAAAACAATGAGCATTCTGCTGTGAACTTAAGATTTCATGTTTTTAATTTAAGTCTTTCCTATCAGTATATAGTTAATCAGTCCATGCTCATTTTTTGAACCAGCCTGTTTAAAAAAAATAAAAATTTATATTTGTGATTGCCTCCACTATAACAAAATATGGAATACACAATAAGGGGACACGTGGAGCCCTGCTCAGCTATCATATTGACATCTCATGATTAAGTGGTGGAAATAGTTTTCTCTTGAAAAGGAAAACAATGATCAAGTGATGGCAATACTTTGTTTTGAGACAATTTTTTAACGTATAAACCTATCAAAATTATTATTTCTAATTGTTGATCTGGTTTTGTAAGCGCAACAGTTTATGATGTAACAAGGCGAGAAACATTTACAAACCTCTCTGAGGTGTGGGCCAAGGAAGTAGACCTCTACTCAACAAACCAAGACTGCATCAAGATGCTTGTTGGAAACAAAGTTGATAAGGTATTTTAACGGAGATTTACAGATTCAAGTGTTCCTTATCTTATTTTTACATTTCAAATATTCTCTCTCTCTCAACTTTAGTGTGTGGACTGTGGATGGATATCCCAAACAAGATATGGCAGGAAAAGTAGCCAATGGTCTTTGTATGAAACGGTGGCAGGGAAAAACTACTCCCATACCTGAGCGAAGAAAATATATAACTAAAACAAAAAGAACACTATGAATTTGATGCAACATTTGAGGATTTAATTCATATGTGGCTCATTTTTTATTTTCCAGGAAAGCGATAGGGTTGTAACAAAGAAAGAGGGAATAAACTTTGCTAGGGAATATGGATGTCTATTTATTGAATGCAGTGCTAAAACTCGAGTTAATGTACAGCAGTGTTTTGAAGAGCTTGTTTTAAAGGTATGGTTGTCGAAAAACTCCTTTTAACTTGGTACTTGTAAAAAAAAAATTTGTCAAGCTAGTTTATTGTTTAACTTTAGTATATGATTGTGTATATTTACGAATTATCTGGTCAACAAACAAATTACAGCATGAGTAATGATTGCAATCATATGCAGATATTGGATACACCTAGCCTCATAGCTGATGGCTCTAAAGGGGTGAAAAAGAACATCTTTAAAGAGAGGGCACCACAGCCTGATGCATCAACAAGCAGTTGCTGCTGATGCTGATTCAGTGTGTCTCATCCAATTCCTGGATGTCTAACCAGAACCTTGGTTCCATTCCAAATCATTGAAGATTTTTTATAAAAAAAAATTATTATAATTATGTTTGATATTAGTCACAAACACGGGTGGAGCCTTGTGCAATGGATATAATCTTTTATTGAAGTATATTATGATGTTTAGGCCTGGTAAGAAATGCTGATATGATACAACAATTTGATTCTATATGATTTGTACAAAAATGTCGTAATTTCAGTTGATGATACTTGTTCCGTGTTTCAAGCTGTATGACTTTTTTTTATTTTTTTTATTCATGTAGAATGTTGGATACCTCATTTGTACAAAATGTTGGCCAACTTATTGGCAAATGCTAACAATATATGTCGAGTGAAAACGAAAGTTACCATTGCAATTGGCGAGTGCCATAGCCATATTGGACTATTGCAGTCCCTTGTTTAACCATCCACATTTTCTGATGTTTGAGAGGGCCATAAATGCAGCTTAATGTATAACAAGCTCATTATATAGTAGAAAACAGTTTCCAAAACATAAAATGTTTCAAGAACGTTGCATACTTGACATGCTATCACAAATAAAGTTCATGTTACAAAAAAATTAGCTACTATTTTCTCTGTGCTCCCTCTCTCTCTCTCCATAGACCTATGATTGACGGCCATTGATCGACAGTTTAGTCGTTGACCCTTTTTCGAAGGACTTTTAAGCTCAAACCAATCGCTTTCCCACATGATTTTTTTGCATAAATTCCAAAATTTGAAGCTTGTTTTTCCATCCAAACCATAGAAATTTATTCTCATTTAGGGTATGTGTTCACTTTCATGAATGATGGTTTTGTTGGGAAAATTATTTGGAACTACAAGAAATATAAATATTTTTTGCACAAGCCAAGCAAAAAATATTTTTTAACTCATTTTTAGGAGAATCAACATAAGAAAATAGTTTATTTTTCAAAATATGATATACAAAATATGAATTATATTCAAATATATTTTTCGTTGAAACAAATGAAGCATTAAAAGACTCGGTTATGATGCAAATATGCAATGCCAAACCCCACTAGTGAATGATGGTATCCCATATGCATGGGCTAAGTGGCATATACTATTATTCTCTGGGCCTTTGAGTTAGCACAAACTGTGAATTTGCATAAGATCATTGTGGAGGCAATGCTAAAAGTTGTTTTAATGCTTTGAATTTTAAGCTTGCCCAATGTTGATTGGTATATTTCTACTATGTTGAGTAATGCTGTAGAACTTAGCCGTTGTTTTGATTTCTATGCATTTTAGTTGGGTTATGAGATGCATAGTGTTCATGCCCTTGCTAAGTTGCTTTTGCAAATAGGTCTTATATCTGTTGTAATAAGTTTTCCCTCCCTTCTTCGGATTTAAAAGAGTTTAGGAAGGATGGAAGAATGTTTGTGGTTTGTATGTTTAATGAAATCGTGCATTTTTTTTATTTATAAAAAAGATGGTAAATAATAGGGCTCATGCAATATATATATATATATAAACTTTTTTTTTTGGTCTGGACTCATGTGTCAAAATTAAGGCTTATTTTCTTAAAATAATTGTTACAAGTTGAAATGGAGTATCAAACTTATATTCTCTTCGTTGAGGATACTCATAATACCATTAAGTTACAAAACTCTTTGTATCTTAAATAGATTACTAATTAGATTTTGATTCAACTTTGATATAAGTACGACTCAAACTTTCTTAAGTATTTGGTTCAATTTTTTTTTTTATGGAATATTTGGTTCAATTTTGATATAAGTTAAATAAAAAATAAAATTAATTCAAAGTTAAACAGACTTTTATTTACATCTAATCCGTCAAGAATTTTTTTTTTTAACAATCTAAAAAAAAAAAACTTGATAAATTACTTCAAATCACAACTCTCAAAAACCCACCCAAAAAAAAAAATAATAAGCCACTTGTCACTTGGCTTTGCCAACAAAAAATAAAAATAGGAAGGAGTAATGAGAAAAATTAACAATAAAAAAAAAAAAAAAGTTAAAAACAATAAAAGCAAGAAGGTTTTAGCACCAGAAGTAACCAAACAAACATGGGTGCTTCTAAAGCATCCATTTCCCATCTTCTTCCTTCTTCTTCACTTCGAAACTCCAACAACCTTAACTCAAAAGCTAAACCCATACAAGTAAAGGTACCCATCTCCAAAACCCCATTACAACCCAACACCAATAGGCGCTCGTTCCTCTTCTCTCTCCCTTTGATTCCCACTACTTTTCTTCTTTTTACTCCTCCACCTAGTCCTAGTAATAGTAATGCAAACACAGCTCAAAAACCCAGTTCTCTAAATTATTCTGCTCTCGCCACCTTTGAACCTGTGAGTCCTGAAGAGAGAGAAGCCAGTGCCACCATTTCTCACAGAGTTTCAGAAGCTGTGGAGTTGTTGGACAAAGGGAGAGAGTTACAGGCTCAAGGTGACTTTAACCAGGCTCTTCAATATTTTACTCAGGTAATCTTCAGGCCTTCACCTTACTTACACTCTTTGTTTTCGTTTCTGGGTTCTCTTTGGTTGCTCATAATTCAGATAAGAAAAAGGAAACAGTTTGTGGACTCTATTTTTCTGAAAAAGATTTTTTTTTTTTTTTTTTTTTTAAATGAGACATTTTTGTAGTCTTATACAATTAGCATGATTCAAATTGAAAGTCAAGAATAAACAAATGTTGGCTTTATTATGTTTAAAGCATTGTTTTGAGTTCTAAGAGAAATCAGAAATATCTGTGCTATTGTTCTCCAAATTGTGTGAATTTGTTTAGTGCATGAAAAAACTTCTTATCATGGGTGTACTTCAGAAGATCTTTGTTGGGTCGTTGTTCCCTTTTGGTTTTAGTGGTGCTACTGCTGACTATTGGATTACTTTCCCAAGATGTTACTTGAAAAAAATGAACTCTGCCTCTCTGTATATGCTGCTCCCAAGAGAAGGATTGCGGTAGGTTGACGGCTAACATGAAATTTAGTCACTTTATTATGAATGGATTTAGTACAGATATGTTGGGTGTCCCCTACTAGCAGCGTGCTGCATTGGAATCCAAGTGCAGTGAGAGTGGGTAAGGATTGCTAGGGCGTTCCTTGTAAACAGTACGTTATATTGGCACTAGAGTGTAGTGAAAAATGGGCTAGAGTTCCCACATTTTGATAGAAAGGTGTTGGTAAATAAGTGAGTCCATGAGAAAAAAAAAATCATATAGATAGTTAAAATATAGGGTGTTTAAAAGGGAAACTAATGGAAATAGTAGATATCAAGACTAGGTGGAGAATACAGAGTGTGTGCTTGCAGGAAACTAAGTGGATAAGTGAGAAATTTAGAAAAATTGAATATACATAGTATAAATTATGGAATACATGAAAAGATAAAAAGGAAAATTGGGTAGGGTTAATCATAGATTGAAGATGATGTGAATCATAAGATAAGAGCATAATGGACAAAGTAGAGATACGCATCAAAAGTATTGTGTGGTTGTAGAATACTTATTAAGTAAAACGAAAATTTTATAAGGTTGTTATAAGACCAGTTTTGCTCTATAGTACTGAATATTGAGCTGCTAAGAAGCAACGTATTTATAAATTGAGTGTAGTTAACACTAGAATGTTAAGATGGATAAATACAAGAAAAGATAGAGAAATGAGGAAATCTGCTTAGAGGTAGGGGTGGCCCTTATTCATGAAAAGATAAGGGAGAGTCATTTGAGATGGATTTGTCCAGTGTAGATGAGAGGGATTAATGCACTAGTGAGGAAGATCAAGTTGTTTCAAGTCTAGGGAATAGGAAAAGGTCCAGGAAGATCTACAATAATGTTACTAGAAGTAGTAAAAAAATACATGTTAATTAAAGAGGTAATAGATAATATGGATTCAGATAGAGATAACATAGAATGACAAAAAAGAGTACATGTGGCTGATCATGATTAGTTTGTCAAGGATCCATATCTGAACCCAAATTTTGGTTCAAAAGTTTGGCTGTATCAGTTGAAAAAATGGTGTTTATTTTGACATTCTCTTAAGATCAGATGATCATTTATACAAGCAGCATGTTTACTGTGACATTTTGGGTTGAGAGTGAAATGGTGTCTCCGTGTGTTTGGAAGAGTCCAATCCATTGTTCCAATCGAGCTACCTGCACTATAGTATAAGAAAGATATGTTCTTTGAAGACAGAGCAACATATTAAGCTGTTTGATCATAGGTAATAGTAGCTCTAGCATACCTGTTATAAAGCCCTTATAAGTTTGGGCATTTTGAATTCCCTTTGAGGACGTCTGATAAAATTGGAACGATACATAGTAGATTAGCATGGCCCCTGCGGATGGATGACACACATAAATTAAGAAATAGTCCAAATTTTAAAAAGTTCTATATATAAAAAATTAAAAATATAAAAAATTAAAATTAAAAAAAAAAAAAAAAAAAAAAAAAAAAAAAAAAGGAATTTTAAAGGCAGCTCTCACCCCATTTTACTGACTCTGGTTTTCTTACGCTGAAATGGAAGCAACTAGCAAGCCACTAGTTCTTTTAAAAATCAATAATGTTGATATTTGTGTGGTTGTGTTTCATGTTTATGTGCATATACATTCAATATATCTATCAGTTAGCATCATGTTTACAACACAGTAGTTCATAATATAAGCCCAACATCATTATACATCATGTAACATTGTTAAATAACCATTTCATAATATCTATGTTTGTCATTAATATCCAATGATTGTTCATATCAGGATAACCCATAACCACCAATATGTTAATTGACCCCCATTGTTCCTTTCATTTTTAATTGTGGGATGGGCTGGGGGGATGTTACTGACTTATATAAACTCACCCCACTCTCACCTATTACATGGTTCAAGACATCCATGAATATGTGCAGCATAGTCGTTTTGTAGCATTAATAGATACGGAGAGCATTGTGGAAGTTTTTCCAGTACAATTTTTAAAAGCATTTGATCACCTTCTCTTTCCTTGGAATAGCGGTGAGTGCCCCAATCTGATGACATTATTCAAAAAGCTAGATGTTAATTTTTCTTATGCATTTTCTTCAGGCTGTTTTTGTGTTTTACACTATTTTGTTTCATTTAGTAAGATTCTATTAGTTTTAGTAGAAATAAAAATTTGAAATGGTGGTTGTTAATGTCGTCCAATACAGCATGTATTATTAGGACAATGATGTTGATATGTTACTTAAAGGATAATCAAATGCAGTATGCAGACAATGACGTCTAAAGACCAGGAAAAATTATTTCCTTATGTAAAGTCAGAAAAAAATTAGCAAGAAACAGTTTTCCTTTTTGCCATGAACATAATACTTGTGACTTATTGGCTTTTAGTATATGAAAACCATCTCTACCCTATGGAAACCAAAGATTATGAGTAACAGCATGTGTACATAGTGCAGCAATTTCCAAAATTTCAATTGAAGAAAATTCCTTTTACCAGGATTCTTGTTAAGTAATTTGTAACGATATTTTAAGTTCTCTAGATAGAATGGAATTTACCTTGCAAATAATGTACATAATTTATAAAAAATACCTGTCTAATGCTGGGAAGATTAAATATAAGTGCTGGTGTGAAAAGCAGATAAGCACATAGCTATAATGGGTTTGATGACATTTCTTCAATATTTTGATATTGTAGTATGTTAAAATTTTATAACAAAGTAACTAATAAGTACTTCCTCAGAAATGCCACTTATTTTCGTAAGAACGATTAAGTATTTGTAAAGTTGGGTATGGATCTTTATGACTGGATAATGAAACTCTGTTGACATTCTATGTGAAACAATATCAAACATGTCCCTGAATCCTGATAATTGGATAATAAATTTCCTCAGGGGTGAGTTAGAAAGTTGTATACTCCATTTTTCCATGAGGATAGGATCATAATCTATCACCTGTGTCATATAATACATTTTCTTCAGATTTAAATCAGGTCTTTTCTTGGGTTCCATGTTCTTAGCTTTTTGCTATGGTGCTTTGCTTATGCAATTCTTGGTTGCAAGCGCATCTAAAAATTGTAGCTCACCAACTCAAGTTTAAGAGTCCCTATCGTCACACCTTTATGGATTTTTCTACATCTGAATTTGATAGGCTCAAACTGATAGTGCTGCTGACTATTATCACCCAGGCACAGATATAAAGCTTTCTGATGTGGCACCAAGAAGTGAATATGGCATCCTTACTGTGTACCAACATGTGCCTTCATTGCTAATTTAAAAAGAAGAAAGTTGAAATAGAGCAGCTATCGCTTGCAGACTTGTCTTCAATATGTTGGTCTTGCCATGTAATTCAAGGTCTTTGACATAGAAATGCACCAATTAGGGCTTAGGTTCCATAGGAATCTCCATTGTCTTGATGCATCATTTGAGTTCTCATGGGCTTGTTGATATTGAGAAGCCCAGTCACACATGGTGGCTTGTGCATAATAGCCACAAATTGTTTTGTAAAATTAGCTTTTAGGACTAATATTGTGAATAATGACACCTTTAGCTCTACCATATCTCTGTAGACCTGAATTACTCATGATTACATGGTATCAATTTCGTTTGATGAAATAATTCTTTTGGGTCTTCTATTCTGTGTCCTGTAGTGGTTCTTTGGAATTGCTTGCTTTAGAGAGGATTTTTACCCAACTATTGGTGTTACACATGCAAAGCATGTTAATCTTTATTGTTTGTGGGTCACTTCTCTTGAAACTGTTGAATGTCTGTAAACACAACGCTTCTGTTGTGCAAAACTTGTTTGGACACTTAAAAAAAAAAAAAAAAACCTTCACTTACCTCAAGATTTGCATAATTAAACTGGTAATAATTTTTGCCACAAGCCATAATTGTCTTACTATTTAAGCCACTGCACACAACTGTATGTATCTGTATAGAGGAATTGCTGATATTAAATTCTAGTGGTTCTGCTGCTGTACACCATTTTTTATAGTGCATTGTTATGGTTGATTTGTGCTTGTCTTATTAGATTCATATAATTATGACATTAGTAGGTCAAATGTGTAGTTACTGTATGACTAGCCCTTAAAAACCGAGGAAAATTTTAAAAATTGAAGTGTATTGGAAAATTATTTTACTTTACCCCGGTAATTATACAGCAGAGGTGCAATAATTTTCACAATTGACATCACTTCTATATCTCACTTCAGGTGGTTGAGAAATACAAAGACTTCGCCTTCTCAGACTACGCAAGAGTAGGAAGAGCATTGGCCTTGTACGAGGTTGGTGACAGAGATGAGGCAATTGCAGAAATGGAGGATATGTCCATATCTCTGAAGGGATATCCAGGTATTTCTACATTCCTGAAATATGTGAGGAGAAACAATTTTGGTCAATTCTTTTAAGTATTCTAATGTTTGCTGGGTTAATCTGCAGAAGTTCATGCTGCTCTAGCAGCAGCCTTATATGTGGACAAGCATGCTCTACTGTTAGCTGAAAACCAATTCACTATTGCAACTCTGCTTGATCCTCACTATACAGATCTCTCATACGTAAAAGAAACAAAGCATTGGCCTCCAAGTTTGGTCAGTTCATTGCAACACTTCATCAGTCTTTCCTAGGAATCTCTATTGTATCCTATACAACTTGTTATCAACTAGGACATACTGTCGTGGCCACCTTTGGGTTCTTTGGTCACTTTTACTAGCAGATGATTATTAATATTGTATTACCTTGATAAATTATTACAGTAAAAAAATGGCATACGGGAATTATGCATCTTGCTGAAATGTATATTCTTTCATTTTCCTCCATTCTTTTTCTTGGTTTGGGTGATGTGGGTGGAGTGTGGTATAAGGTTTTTACTATGTTGGTAGCCAAAGACATTTTTGATTCCTTCTTTTTCGCTTTGTGCTCTTTTTCTTTGTCTAATATTACTTAGTCTATGCCCATAGTTGTCTACCCGCATTTGTTAATAGCACGTTCATAGGTGAATTTAATATTGAAGTCTAATTAGTACACTACTAGAAGGTTTTCCCTTCTTCAAGCCAATAATAAAAGGAAAAATTTTAGGTAGAAGATTCCTTAACCTAGTCTCTCTTTGATCATTATTCACCATCTTTACCAACTTATAATTTGGGTTATTCCTTTATAATCTCCCAAAAAAAAAAAAATACAAAACAAAATCTCTCACCTTTTTTTCTTTTTCTTTTTTCCTTTTTCCTAGTTACATATATGTTATGGGGCCCATTGAGCCCAACCATGTTGTAAAGCCTAAACTTGTACTTGCAAATCAAGCAACCTAGTCTTACTAGGATTTGAAGAAAAAGAAGAGGGTTAGATTAGGCTCTCTATAAATATGCTCTATTGTATAAGTTTTGTATTATTATATCAAAATCCATTTGCTCCTTTTCACACTTCCTCTCTTTAATTGGGTGGGGAAGGTCGGAATGTGTTGCTTTTCCAATTGTCTTTATCAATTATTATTGATAGTCCAATATTCTGACGACAAAATGAATCTGATGTCTGATGTTTCAATGCAAAACCAATTGTTTTCTCTAATTTTGCGTGTGGTAGTGTTGTCTGTTGTCACTAATATGACCAGGGCTTCACTAATCCGTGCGTCTCAATATAATCTTTACCTAACTGCTTTTGAATAATGGTAAGTGTAAAATCACTGTTGTATCAAAGTTTTTCATGTATACCTCATACAATGACCAATGCCTGATCAATTCTGGCACTTCATTTATTAGTCCACAATCCAAAAAGTTTGCTTCGCAAATTGGTCTCTTTTTCATAATTTCCATATGTGATAAAAGTGTTACTGTGTTGGTAGAGATTAGCTCAGCTAAACCAACTATTCAAGCTTACGTATCAAACATTATTCATGTAGGAATTGACTGAAAAAAGAGAGAGTGGCATTTCACTTTTGACTCAATCAAAAGGTTGTGACGGCTGTTTGGTACTGTAACATATCCCCACTGTGGTAGTGCCAATTTTCTTCAGACTTTTTTACCTTGTTCTTGGGCAAAAGTAGAGATGGTGTCATTTTGCCGAAAATATGGACCATTGCAATACTTTGAGTGCATGCCTATTCTCAATTCTGAAAAGGTATAAAGAACACTCACAAATTATCATTGACTTGTATAGCCGTTTGTGGGTCCTCCCAAAAAACATTCTTCAGTTTAGTTTGGTATGCCCCGAATTCTGCTCCAAATGGATCAATGTGAAACTATGTGCGCACTGGAATATGGCTTGGTAATGGTAATTAACAAAACAAAGCAAATTGACCACTTTTGGTGTGTATCTGCGTGCAAGCGTGCGTGTGCATCTATACACTAATAATAATGAAGGCTTTATAATAAATTTTGTAAGACTCCTGTTGCGCCACGTTATTAACATCATTTCCTATCCTTTTTTGTTTGCAATTTTTTTAGTTTGTTCAACCTAAATCATTTGGTTCAACTTTTGCCTTCTTAAAATTTTCCATTTCATTCCCTTTATGCTTTTTTAAATTATACCATTTCACTTTGTTAAATCTTTCATCTCTTTCAATTATTCTTGAACTCTCAATAAGATAACGTAACTTTATTTTTATTTATTTTTTGGTTTCCCACAGTATTTCTTCAAATCTTTCAACTAGAGACTAATCACTGTTCGCGATGAGTGGCCCATAGCGGGATAAATCACTAGCAAAGTGAGTTTTTTCAAAGTGTTGATGCTTGGACTTGAACTAGGAAGCTACTAGTCAAACTCAAAACAGCCACTTTGAGGCCCAGTGGTTGGAGGTCGAGTGCCCAACCACTCGGCCAACCCCGCTGGATTACCTTGTTTTTATTTTTATTTTTTTGTTGTAAATATCAAAAGACAAGCAAATATTCATATGATCCGATAGTCCAATCAACTAGATGCTGTTTCCAATATGGTTTTATCCAGAAAATTGACATCCCTAATAGACAAGAAGAAACTTCTTCCCAGCAATGGGTTGAATGTACTTAAAGTGCCTTGCTCTCTTGACTAGACATCTGTGTTAGTGAGCAGCCCTGTGGTCATGCAATGTAATATCATATACTTGTATATGAATGAATACATGATAGAAAAAATGATTAAAATAAGATTTTTAAAATGAGAATTGCTAACAGATGCCCTTAAGAGCAATGGTTAATAATTCATTTAAAAAAAGTTTTTATGAGAAAAGAAAAAAAATGAATTAATGTTTTAACAGTTTTTTTAATTTCATATAAAAGTAGTGTCAAAATTTTCATAAAATGAATTGTTAACCATTATCCTAATAATACCCGTAAGTATGACCCTTTTAAAATAAGGACCGTAGTTTTAGTCAATTTAGTTCTTATAAAAGTTAAAGTTTTTAGTTTTCACTCAATTTCAAGAATGACTGAATTAAGATTTAAGATTGAGGGGGGAAAAAAAAGATTACAGAGTTACCGCCACTAGTGATTATTCAATTTGAGATGACATGAGACATAAATTACGGAGTTAGCTGATTAGTTGCAACTTGCAATTCCCAAAATGATAATGATGCGGCTTTTCAATGTTCAAACTCCAATCAATCTTAAAAAAAGAAGGATTAGGATGCCTTTTAATATTATTTCACGCAGGGTATGATGTATGGATTAACTTCAAATGGGATGAGGGTTTTAATAAATCTGCCTAAATTTTTTTCTGATAAGAAGTTTAAAATCCATGAATGAAGCTATCGAACGGCTAAGAACACATCCATTATTTTGCTTTTGAGGCTACATAGAAGGCTCGTAATAGCATCACTAACCTGCTCATTGGCCTTTTTAACACATGATTTCAATAAGATTGAGACTAGTAATAATGTAGTATGCTTCTATTATACACATTAAGTATTAACACAACAATTCTACTGTGGTATTAGTATGTATACGTTTGAGGGTTTTGAGTCATGATTTCGTTAATGAGATTCTAGTATAGTGATATGGGACTAAAATCTATGAACTGTGTTATTCTGTGTTACAATGGCAGGCAATATAATGAGATCTCCTCAAACTATTGAGAGAATCTGCCATGTAAGCATCCCCTTTAGTTGGCTTGACTGGCATGAATCGGGATCCAACTAAAGTAGTTGCTTACATTAAAGTTTCTGAATTTTCAATTTATGATAAGAGAACATATATGAATTGTACAAATATAAAGTTATAAGGAAGCCAATACACACATAGAAAGTAAGACCCTGCACATGCACTATCTTCATAGGCATATCAGACATCCCATACTGTATATAATCTAGACATTTTTAGAATCTTCATCCCACTTGGATCTAAGCAACTTGAGCAGCATTCTTGCCTTTGTTTTGGTCCTACAATTACACTGGCTTTGCAGAAGCAATAGTAACTGAGTCAAAATTCCAGCATCAATTGCTTCTTCCCTTGCCTGTAAGGAATCATAACATATGATCATAAGCGAGCTAAGTGCATTCTCACTGCCTTCATGATCCGATACCCTGAAAACCATCCTAACAATAGCATGAATGCCATTTGGGTTATTAATTAGTTCCTCTTTTGCAGTCTCTAGTCCTAAAAGCTTCTCTAGTGTTGCCATCGCCATTGGTGCCAAGTTTTTTTCACCTTTTTCAGCACTCATAATATAGGTTATGAGTCCATCTATCGCACCTTCTCTAACCAAATTCTCTCGATTAGGCTGCAATGAAGATAAAGCCGATAAGGCTTTAATTCCAGCCTCAGAACCATCGCGAACAAGAAGAACCACTTTATGCAAGAGATCATTGGTTTTTCCAAGCACAGCAGAAAGCTCTTTTGTCTCTGAAGATGATGATATTGCCTCTATAAGATGACACAAGCTTATTTTGACCGTGTCAGTGCCGTGCTCAAATAAATCTAGGAATGATGCCAATTTAGACTCTTCTTTAAGCATATTCAGACACTCCATTTCATCGAGAGGCAGCAATCTTAGAGCACAAGAAAGTGCTACGTCAACAAACTTTAAATAATCTTCGGCTTCGGAGAGTGTGGCTTTTACTTTTCCAAAAACTAGTTGCAAAAGTAGAGGCAAGAAGCGTAATTGGATCAAACATGAATTTCTGGATGAAGATACCTCAGATAAAACTCGTATCTTTTCAAGTGTTTGGAGCTTGTTTTCTAAGGTGACATCATGAGATTCAAGGTTGCGTTTTAGTGCATTTAAAGAATCAATTGTTGCCAAGTATTCAGGATCAAATTGGTCACCCATATGAAGCCACTCATCAATCAAATGGCGTAGCGTGTGATTAGGAACCATGGATGGATCATGGAGCTTCTGCATTGTGATAGGACATGTGAGATTACCTGCAGCCAGCCATTTTTCTATGCTTGATCTGTCATAGGTTTGGCCTGTACATAAAGTGACTGGATCTTTGAACAAGTCTAGACTAATTGGACATGTAAACAAGTGGGGAATGGGCATGTGAGATTCTCTCATGGAAGAACCAACACTAGCAGATTCAAGAACAAAAAGAATTTGAATACCTTTGTTTATGAATACAAGGAATTGGTTAAATTGTGATTCTCATAAGAAGTAAGAAGTGAGTGCTAAAACATACCACCACAAGATGTTTTAGGAAGTGAAAAGACTGATATAATGCAAAATGTGGGGTTTTATGACAGTTCTGGTGGAGATGGGTTCTTTCATATCAGATACTAGTGCTAGGAGTGCAACTATGACATATAAGACTGATAAATGGAACTGAGTTATCAAAGCTCTGAGAGGATACAAGAAATAGAGTGTGAAGATAAAAGGAAGTGAAGGAATGGAAGCAGAGAAAAGTAAGGATAAGTAAAAAGGACTTACACAGTCCACACTTGCAGAATGTGAGAGAGAGTGTTGTGAGTTTTTTGCAGTCCACACTGACAGACAGCACATGAGCAAAGTGTATAATCTTAGTTGGAGGAATCACATGAGAACACCAGCATACAAACGGCAGAGAGGACCAAAAATAGGCCTTATCCTAGTGAAAGAGTGGAAGTAATATGATATAGGACTTTGATTGTGGAATTGGTCCCCCACCTCTCTCAATATAATATCAATTCAGTCAAACTGACCCACTTTAAGAAAAAAATAATAATAATAATTGCAATTGTCTTTGAAGTATGAAGTTTGAATCCACCACATAAGTTTGAAAAGAAAAATAAAAGAAAGAAAATTGTGTCCCAATGAGAGAGAGAGAGAGAGAGATATGTGGGGGGTAATGGAATGGTAGTCACAATGTTCATGAGACTAGCAATTATAGGAGAACCACCCAATGGAATCACAATCAACACATCTCTTTGTGCATGAACAGAACTAGCTGCTTTAATCACTATACACTTTTTTTTACCCTTACCTTAAGTTATTTCACCATGGTTAAATTACATATTTCATTGGCTCCAGTCTTTTACAAGTTAAAAAATTTCCCCAAGTTGAGTTAGCCAAATTCTCTTTCTAGTTCCTTTTTCCTGGTCCTAGGAAAAGCCACAAGTATATTATAATTTATAAGTACGTGTGACATCACATTAAACTGCTTTGGACATAGAGTAGCAAAAAAACATAAAATTGTTTAGGTGAAGTATTGAAAAGTCAGTCAATCCACACAAGATTGTACATTTCGATAAATACTTTTTAAAAATTTATTACAATTTATATTATTACTTTGATGGTGAAAGTGAAAGCCCCGCTAGCCGATCGCATGAAAATAACATTTAAATATATATATATATATATATTTCTAGAAACCTTTTTTTTTTTTTTCTCTCTCTATTGCGTATTTGGTTGCATCACAACTCAGAAGAATCGACAAAGTATAATTTTCAAATATGTTTATGCTGATTAAATATTCACATACCACATTTTCTAGTGTCTACCTTAGTTTTCCAGAATAAATAGCCGAAATTTCTGGTAAAGTTGGTCGAATGAGTTGTACTTTTGTAGTTTTGTACCTATATTTATTTGTTTTTTGTTTTGGTTTTTTTTTTTTCACCAATTAAATTCAACTCTTTTTTAGGGAATCTGATTTCCAAATGGGACGGCACTTAATATTTGAATACATGGATACAAGGGAATTAAGATGAACATGCATCAAAAAAATTCTTGGAGGGTTCCCCAAGTAAGTATAGAATCAATTTAGTGGCTAAAGTCATTGACTTTTGACTGCTGCCAAACTTTCATATTAATACCTTTAATGGTCAATTTATAGCAGCTCGTGGGGTCCAAAGTTTCCAACCATTTGATGGCGGTCGAGCAGTCCACATTACTAGAGAAATAGTTATAAATGAGCTTACACCCCAAAAAAACAAGTTATAAATGTATCAAAAAATAAATAAATAAATGTAGGACTTAAATTATACGTAAACTTTAATGGAAGATTAACAGGGAGCATCTCATCAAAAAAAAAAAAAAAACAGGGAGCATAAGCATTTTGGATAATAGTTATATATGTAGGACTTAAATTATACGTCAACTTTAATGAAAAAATTTGCTTAAAAATGGGATAGTCCCTATTGATAAAAGAGAAATGTTATACTAATCTATTGAAAATTCATAGTCGACCTCAAAATTTTGGGACTATTACTTTTTTTTTTTTTTTGTTACTGTTTATATAAACATTTTGGATAATAGACCTAAATAGCAGGTATATTGGACTCGAAAGACATATCGTAAATCCAGAGGTCCAAAGTTCCATCCACCATATTATCGATTTGCGGGATTTCTAAAATATCTTATGAGCAATAAGTGAAATAGCCCAGTCAAAGGCTAAGAATCACTTCCTTGTATAAAATAATAATAATAATAATAATAGATACATTAAGGAGCTTTTTTTTTTTTTTTTTTTTTTTATGGGACATTAAGGCGCTTTTGAATATTTATGAATTTGTTTTTTCTGAAATTTTAACTCAAATGATATAAGATGGGATGAAATTAGACTAAGTCTTAGGATGCAAATCCTTTTTATTTTATTCTATTTTGTAATTACTATTGATAGTGGTTTGAGTCATCTTCCAAACCTAACAGAAGCGAATTGCTTTCTAAAGTAATTTATTATCAAATTACATACAAAACAAATGCATAATGTGGGGAGAAAAGACAGCCTACTTTCTTTCCTTTTCTTTTCTTTTATTTATTTTATTTTTCCCAATAAATCATTAAGCCCATACATCTCTATCGACTGGGTAGGCAAGAAACAAACTTAAATGTGCCCCTAACAATGGGTAAGTTTGGCAAAACGAAATTGTAAAAGGTCCATGAGAGAGAGAGAAAGAGAGAGATCTCCAAGCAACAAAAGGACAAAACAAGGGCCAACAATGAATAAAACTAGAGATTAATATGGAGAAATTGTGGCCGTTGAACACTATCTTGTCCGCCATTAGAACATATCAACTTCCACTAAATGATAGAATTTGATGATGGATATTACATTAAGATGCTACTCAATCATCACTACCAGAAAAATTAAAAAAAAAAAACCAAATTTAATTCAACAATGTAATTGAGGAGCACACGTAATTTTGTGGAACTTTAGTTACTTAACACTAACATGTAAAACTATGCTATTATTTGCCATAAATTCCCTCTAAAGTTCATGAAAATGATTTACTAACCCCTCCATGATTTCTTATATAGTATTTCTTTTTAAATGGTAATTGATATTATGAGTCCACAAATTCACTATTTGTTTTCCCTCCCATGGTTCCATCATTTTCAAAAATCTAATAATAATAGTTTTGAGTTAATGACATGGCTTCTTCTACCCTTGCTAAAAGTGTACTTTTACCCTCTAGGCCCATTATAATGATAGTTTCTGAGTTAATTTTCCATGAAAAAGGGTCCATCTGTTGGTGGGTTTCCCACTGTAATCATAAACCACGTGTTTGGACATGTTAAAGAAATCATGCCACTACTCGAATTGTGCGGAAATTTGTGCTTGACAAACCATGCTTTATGCCTATGGGGAGCTACAACTTCTCTCACAAGAGAATTGTGCGGAATATTCATTATTAGGTCCTTAGGGTTTTGATTGGTCGGAGGACAGAAAAGTGAGGGATAGAAAAAAATTTAAGTTTTCCTTTTATGAGCGTTTGGTTTGCGATGAAAAAGTAAGGGAGTTGAAAACTTATTTTATTTAATTGGGAAGAAAAATAATATAAAAAATGATATTTGTAAATTTACTCCCATCTTCCTACTGCATAAAAAAAATAACGTTTTAATTTTTTTATTTTTTTTTTATTTTTAAGAACCAACATTTAAGCTTGAAAAGAAAGGGGGGACGGGGAGTAAACCAATGTGAAGGAGGAAGAGGCGCATGGTTGCATTTTTTTCATTTAAGCTCACTTCTTTCCTCGTTTTCACCATAATTTGGGAATAAAACAAAACCTCTAAAAAATGTGGGCCTAGAGAGAAAACAATTCTCCCCTCCAAAGTCACCCCCTCCAATCAAATACACTATTTTCTCTCATACTTTTTCTTCGCCAAATTGCTCTTCTTTTCTTCCTAACCAATCAGCCCCTAAGTAATGATAATGGATTACTTTGGTAATAGAAATCAAATAAAATTTACCTAGATTTAGAGGAATTTCTTTTAATTTATTACGTGTTTTTGAGTATTTTAATTTTATAACTCATAAAACATTAGTTAAAATAATATTTTTATCCCAAAAATGTAGTATAGATTCTAATTTTGTTCTTAAAATTTAAAGGGTGTTCTATTTCCATCCTCAAAAGTTAAAATGTTCTACATTTTGTCTCCTTTACACATATATTGTGTTTTAGGCAATGGTATCAATGTTTGGCACTATCTATGAACACGACATGAGTTTTTACAGGTCAAGGTTGGGCCTTAGTGGGGTTGAGTCATAAATGCGTATAGAAGCCATTAGTTTGGTCGATAACTTTTTTAAACTGTGGGGAAGGTAAGCTCTTCGTAAAAATTTCAAGTGAAGTTTGCCTCCAGCAAAGATTAATTGGGCTACATTTTTATGAAGAGCTTACCTTCCCCACGGTTTAAAAAAGTTATCAACCAAACTAATGGCTTCTATATGCATTTATTTGTTGGAGATGTTAAGCAATAATCCTATCTTACATGTCGTTGATGGTCTATATTTCCTTTTTTTTTCTTTTTATAGCTAAAATAATAGTCTATACATCTTATATAGTCACTCAAGGTTTCTTTTCTCTTTTTTTTTTTTTTCTTTTTTTTTTCAAAGCGATAGTTGATAAAAATTTGACAAAAGAACCAAATTGATAAAAAATTATAAGTTAATTACGTGATTTGATTTTCATTTTATTTGATTTTTTATATATAAATCAAGGTCAAGAATAGAGTTAAGTAGTGCACAACAACAACATCAAGGTAACCCAAAAAAAAAAAAAAGTTGTATGCGGCCACAAACAATGTATAGCCCACAAGACCCGCTAGAACTTCTAGTTGACATCTGGTTTAGATTCCATTGCTAAACCTAATTGTAAGAGTTTAGTTACAAAGGCCACTATTGTGTTTTGACTTGTTCTTTTGCGTTCAGCTTTTTCGTTTAGCTTTTAGTTATTATAATTTTTTAAAACATTTTTTTTCTCACTTTTTTAAAGTAGGAATATGCCTTAAGCACATTTTCTATAAAAAGTATATAGCAAAAAGTTAAATAAATTGATGCTAAAGGCACACTAGCTCCGGTTATCGGTGTAGTTAGTCTACAACAATCTCTCTCTCTCTCTCTCTCTCTATATATATATATATATATATATTATATGATTAGAAATCTTAATGCTACTATCTGGACCCCTGCCCTTCCTGTACCCCAAACATGTATGTGATTGGTAGCTAGATATTACATTTTAAGACAAAGAATTTAATGGTACTATACTTCTGTTCTATGGCCGAACAAATTTAAAAGTCTAAATCATCCAAAATGCATTGGCGGTATACGGCTTTGTCATTGCCTAAAGTGCTTTAATGTTTCATTACAATTATCATTTATATAATTTTTAGCTAAATGCCAAAAGCCTTGTACCTATTTATGATGTTTTTAAAAACGATGTTTATAGTTCAAATCTTTCATCTCCTAATTAGCAAATTATCAAAAAAGTTTCATTTTCAACTAAGTTTGTTACAAGGGCTTTATAGCCATTATGTTTGGTTATGGTAGTTACAGATCTATTATTATTTCCCTTCAAAAAAAGAAAAGAAAAGATACGTTGTTATTTCCATGTATCTCATTATTATATTCATTTTCACACAAATACACTTTCTTTGATTCTCTATTTGTCTTTTCTGCACCCTGTTTTTCTTCTTTGCACTCTGTTTTCCGTTCCTTTTCATTAGTTTCTTCTTCAATTGATTAATTGTGACTTATGAGAAGATACGTTTAAAGATACGTTGGGTCTATAATATTTTCATAATAAATTATAGGTGATAAATTATTTTTAGTTCTAATTTAAATTTATAATTTAAATTACTTTTTTTGCCCTGTAATAATTAATAACAACTTACCACTTAAAATTTATTGTAAAAATATTTTGTAGGGACTCAATTTGAATTGGACCCAAACAATACAATTTTTAGAGCGTGAGTTGAAGAATTAGGCCCTAACAAACTAACAACAGTGCACCAGGTACTCTTCGCCATTGAAGGGAAATGAACCCAATTCATTTCTAAGGGTAGCTCCTCGGCGCTCGTCCGAGGAGGTTCTTCCCCCCCATTACTACTTTGCTCGCCCTTCTTATATAGTTCTCTCCCTCCTATCTCTTTCTTCCATTTGTTGATCATCCATTTGCCCTTCCCTCTGACCGTCCGTCCCATCAGAGGCCTTATCAGTACTCGAGTGGTTCACAATGACCAATGTTACCCTGCCCAGGGGTTACATCCCCATTAATGCGGCCAGGGGGTTAGATGAGTGCATTTAGTGTGGAGGTGACAACCGGTTCTGGGTCTGTCCCCCACCTGGAACCAGCCTCGGTACGTCGAGGACAGGGATGTCCTCGGCGTGGATCCAAAAAAGCATAGGTCTTCATACACCATCCTCGGACGATCACCCTTCTTCGGCATGGGCCTTGGGCCAAATGCAAGATGGGCCGAGGCTACCAGACCCACGGGCCCCACAATAGCCCCTCAAAATCCTGCTGCCCGTTCCCTCGGACGGGGAGGAGGGTTTTGATACCCACGGGCCCTCTAGATGATTCACCCCACCTCGGCCCACGTCAAGGCAGGTGACCTTTCGCCTGCCCAATGTACGTTTTGGCGTTTCGAGACTCAGTGTGCGCCTGCATTAACTTTTGGGCAGCTCCACGTTTCCCACTTCCAACGGTGTGATGGTAATCGTTCGGTGGGGACCTCCTGCTTTTATGGGCGGGAGGTTACGCTTGGTGAACTTAAATTGGGGATATAAATACTTGTTTGAACCGCTTGGCTTCCTTATTTACGCGCTCACGAACTTTTGGTGCATATACCTTGAATCTGGTTCAACTCCCATACTGCCCGAGGAGGATCTCCACATTTCTGTAAGTCTTCTTCTCCCAGTAGCACAAAACTTTCTTTGATTCTACTCTTTCTTTCCTTCTTTCGGATCCTTTAGTCGTTGCTAGGAATGGGTAAGCTTAAGAAGTTGGTTGAGTCCGACGAGATGATGAAGAAATTCATTGCTGATTATGGGATACCCAGTAATGTGAGTTTAAGGTATTGTGAGGAAGGAGAGTGGTATATTAAGAGAAATGATGGTGAAGTTGTGATCCCCATAGTCGCCTTCATAGAGGGAGAGATGAGAATCCCTATGAGGCCGGTGACGAGTGGATACCTTAGGCATTTTCGGCTGACCCCTACCTAGTGTGCCGTTAATGTATTTAGGATATTAGGGTGTGTAGATGCCTTGAATGAGAAGATGGGGTTGAGATTAACTCATCATGACGTAAATTGGTGCTACAACCTTCAGCACT
Organism: Quercus aquifolioides; assembly: GCA_019022515.1. Taxonomy (NCBI): domain Eukaryota; kingdom Viridiplantae; phylum Streptophyta; class Magnoliopsida; order Fagales; family Fagaceae; genus Quercus; species Quercus aquifolioides. Next base: position 19,875,672 of record CM032331.1, read on the forward strand.
TGAGGGGTAAGACGTACTATATGAAGACGAGGGACGACAGAGTCCGACTTATCCAGTGCCTTCCCGATTCTAATAAGGGGCTGACTCAAGATTTCCTCATTGTGTCGGGGGAATGGCACGACGGTCTCCACTGCCCGACAGTAGAGGGAGAGCCAGGTAGGGTACTCGAAATAGGAGGCGGTCCAGATTCTTGTATTTTTTCTCATTGCGTATCTGCTTTGATTGATTGATCACAGGAGCTTTGTTTCTGTTTCTGCAGATCCGCACGCCTTCGCGCGTCATTTTCACCTGGTCAACAAGGAGGATTTGGAAGCCGTTCTTAGGGCGGAACTCTTTTTGAACAAGGCCGATAACTAGGTTAGAGCCGCCCACCAGATCCTCGGATGCGACCCAACCCAGAAGTCGTTCGCGGTCCCAAAGCACGTTATTAGGGCTCGTGATCCTCGGCTTAGGCAAATCACTGTGGTGGAGGACGGTTTTGCATTTTCTAAGGGATCTTATATTTCGGAAGGCATTCCGTTGGCAGGCTCTTCCTCATCCCATCAAGTAACAGAGACCGAGGAAGGGAAACCTAAGAGGACAGGGGAGGTGGTCGAACTGAGCTTGTCTGAGGACGAACTTGGTGTGTTTAACCTAGCTGATCAGTCCGAGGATCCCTCTAGTGATCTGGGGGGCCCCCATTTGTCCGAATCCGATCTTCAGTCCCCAAGGGTTTAAAGAGACAGCCCCAAACCAGCCTTCTTGACCTGCTTGAGGGCAACTCCAAGAAAGGTGTGCCAAGAGAGTCACAGCCTAAGCCCCCATCACCTTTGCCCCAGCCTTTGTTTGTGCGCACCAGGTCGTCCTCTATCCCCCCAGTCTCAGACCCCCAATCGGAGTCTTCCGACCCAAAAAGGAAGAGATCTTCTAAAGGCAAGGACCCAATGGATGGGGGCAAGTCCCATTCTTCGCCAGAGGAAGGTGGAATCCACCGGCCATCCAAACAATTGAGGCTCGGTGGTCAACGTAAAGGAAATGAGATAGTCCAGCAGTCCGAGGCCCAGGCCTGGCTGCCCGCTGCCATGCTCCATGGTCAACCCTTGATGGTGACGCAACGATTCGGGAATCCCGGGGAGGCGAGGGGGCTCTCGTAGCTGACGCCCTGGAGAAGTCTCTTCTCCTTCCTGCCGACATGGTTGAGCTTAGGAGCATGAATGGGCCAGAGGTTGCCCTTAACCTTAAGAGATATCTAGGCATGGTGGGTCCCCTGGTACTTATTTATTCCACTTGAATTTTGTTGCTTAGCACCTTCCCTTCTCTTTAGGGTGTACCTGTTTTTATTGGTAGGCTGTCCAGGCCCTTTTCAGGCTGGATGAGGAGGTCGATGGCCAGAGTAACGCTTTAGCGCAGGAGCGTAACAAGTTCTTGAAAGCTGCAAGTACCCTTAAGAGATCTGAGGCAGATCTAAAAAAGGCGATCGAAAATCTGGAGGAGATGACAAAGGCCAAAGATAACACGGCCTCTGATTTAGCCGCAGCTACAAAGCGGGCCGAGGATCATATGAAGCGACTGCAAGAGGTTGAAGGACGACTGCGATCCGCTGAAGAGAACATCGCTGACCTGAAGAAAAAGCTGGCCGAGGCGATTTGGATGAAAGGTGTTGCCGAATATGCCAGGGATGAGGCCGTGAGGGCTAAAGAAGAGGCGGTGTTTGCGAAAACAGACGCTGAGCATTCCTTAGAACAAGCGGAAGATGAGGCTTTTGCCGAAGGGGTGGCTAAGACTGAAGCTACCTTCAAGGACCAAATCCCTGAAGTATGCAGGTGCTTTTGCTCCCAGACCTAGACTGAAGCGCTCAACCAAGCGGGAGTTGATGCCTCGTCTGACCTTAGAAGGGCAGAAAGAGTATATTACCCCCCGGCAATACGCGAGGTTATCCCCATTAATTCCGAGGAAGAGACTACATTACCGGCGGCAGGTGAAAGTCAGACCGAAGCAGCTGAGGACACACCTCCAGCTGACAAACCTATTGAGGAGGCTGGGCCTCATGGAGTGTTGGAGGGGGCTAGAACCGAGGGTCAAGAAGTACCCAAAGATGTGGTGAGGCTTCCTGCTAACTCCCTAGCTACACCCACGGTTCCTCCGATTTCTCCTACCGTGGAAGGGTCCTCTGAAGTAGCCCCTCCGAGACAGGGTCCCTAGGTGTTGGTTGAAGCCTTTTGACAATTTCATCAAGACAATTTGCCTACTGAGTTGGGGGGAAATGGCAAATGGCATAGGACACTGTTATTTGCTTTCTTTTTCATTTCATTTTGCTTCTTGCCTCGAGGGCATTGTAATGAAACTATACACTTTCTATCTGAAATGAATATTTAATATTTTGTTTCTAGCTATTGATGCTTCCTTTTACCTGCCGTACTCTAATATTTTGCTCAATACCTTGGTTCTGTTCTGGACTTAGTCTCATGAGACCATCAGTTATCCTTCAGGCATGAATCCGAGGACCGTATCACAGTTCGGTTCTAGCTAACGCTTTGGTTCTTCTGCAAATAGTTAGTTTAACCCTTCGGTTCTTCTGTAAGTAGCTAGTTTTCCCATAGGTTTGAGTCCTTAGACCATGCAATACCTTGGTTCTGTCTAGTACCCAGGTATAGCTGTGTGGTTAGTTTTCCCATAGGCTTGAGTCCGAGGACCATGCAATGCCTTGGTTCTGTCTAACACTTCCATTCTTCTGTAAGTAGCTAGTTTCCCCATAGGTTTGAGTCCTTGGATCATGCAATACCTTGGTTTTGTCTAGTACCCAGGTATAGCTGTGTGGTTAGTTTTCCCATAGGCTTGAGTCCGAGGACCATGCAATGCCTTGGTTCTGTCTAACACTTCCATTCTTCTGTAAGTATCTAGTTTCCCCATAGGTTTGAGTCCTTGGACCATGCAATACCTTGGTTCTGTCTAGTACCCAGGTATAGCTGTGTGGTTAGTTTTCCCATAGGCTTGAGTCTGACGACCATGCAATGCCTTGGTTCTGTCTAACACTTCCATTCCTTCTGTAAGTATCTAGTTTCCCCATAGGTTTGAGTCCTTGGACCATGCAATACCTTGGTTCTGTCTAGTACCCAGGTATAGCTGAGGTGAAGGAGTTCGTCCTCGGCGCAGGAAATATCATTTTCAGCGTGATGATAGCCTCGGCCCTGCTTTGTCGGACGTGTTTCATCCTGCGGACTGGACCCTTGACTCCGCGGTGCCCTTAGCAAGAATGGCTTAGAATCCTAACCCTACGCGTGTTGGTAACCCCGCCTTCAGTTCAAGTTTCTGCCCTCTTCAATTACGAGGCGCCTCCTGATTGTTCGCGTTCCGCGCTTGACGTTTCGACACGCGAGGCGCACTCGCATTAATATCCTCGTGGATTGATACAGATCGAACGGTTGACAACCGCCTTGAAATATGGTCAGAATTAATGTCACCGAAAATCCTTCTCTCAAATCCAGTGTAGATCATTTCTCACCAATCTCCCCCCTCTATAAAAGGCTATACGGGGGAAATGCCCTTCTATGCCCCACGAATCCTCTAACAAAGCAAGAAATATGTCCCATCAACCTTTAAAGCCCCTTCAATAACCTTACCAGAATTGTGATAAGGGTTTGGAGAAATGGGACGGCCTTGGATGGGAGTGAGGGCGCACAGGCTAAAGGTCCTCCTCCCTCGACCGAGAACCGTTGTGGATATGGGTCGCGCTAGACCTCCGGCGCGGCAAAGTTTGAGTGTCATTCTAATGGTGCCGTGCATAGCGGCCAAGAGGGAGGTCCCTAAAGTACATAACGCCCCTCTCCGGGGTGCGCTTACGTTGGTGGAGATGCACAAGATTACGTCATGTCTGGTGCCTGAGTGTTGCCGTCTCCAACGGCCAACCACCGTGGGGCTGGAAGAGAATCAAGGGAACATCACGGGGAAGGGCCATCAGGCGCCCTTGCATCTGCTCCTCTCTTCGTGCCAGCACCACCGCACCGGCGTGGGAGTTGTTGGTAGCCTTGAAAGAAGCCGGTCGCAGCCCCCCTTCCCTTAATTAGCTTTAAAACAGGCCCATCTAGGCCTCTGTTTGTAGAATTGGCTTTAAAACAAGCCTGTCTGAGCCTCTGTTTGTATCTTGTACGTTTTCTTTTTATTTAATAAAATACTGCGACGTTTCTTTTCTTTTCCTTTGAATCTTCTACTTTTGTGCAATGTTTTTTTTTTTGCAAAAGCTTTGTCGTTAACCCTCCGCAAGCTAGTTACTTAGGAACGATGGTCTGTTGCGTCTGTTGGTGCACAAATTCTTCCCACAAACAGCGCCAATTGTAGGGACTCAATTTGGATTGGACTCAAACAATACAATTTTTAGAGCGTGGGTTGAAGAATTAGGCTCTAACAAGCTAACAACAGTGCACCAGGTACTCTTCGCCATTGAAGGGAAATGAACCCAATTCATTTCTAAGGGTAGCTCCTCGGCGCTCGTCCGAGGAGGTTCTTCCCCCCCATTACTGTTTTGCTCGCCCTTCTTATATAGTTCTCTCCCTCGTATCTCTTTCTTCCATTTGTTGATCATCCATTTGCCTTTCCCTCTGACCGTCCGTCCCATCAGAGGCCTTATCAGTACTCGAGTGGTTCACAATGACCAATGTTACCCTGCCCAGAGGTTACATCCCCATTAATGCGGCCAAGGGGTTAGATGAGTGCATTTAGTGTGGAGGTGACAACCGGTTCTGGGTCTGTCCCCCACCTAGAATCAGCCTCGGTACGTCGAGGATAGGGATGTCCTCGGCGTGGATCCAAAAAAGCATAGGTCTTCATACACCATCCTCGGACGATCACCCTTCTTCGGCATGGGCCTTGGGCCAAATGCAAGATGGGCCGAAGCTACCAGGCCCACGGGCCCCACATATTTTAAACTACATTTCTTTATACTTTATCCATCACTATTTGTCATGACCATGTGTATGATTTTTTTTTCCATTTTAAATTTTGATTATTTTATATACATAAGTGAAGAAAAAAAATGATATGAAATAAGTTGTTATTAGTAAAATATAAAATGAAATACTGGGACATAAAATTTCATTAAAAATAAAATATCAAAAACCATAAGAATGAGATGTTGTGATTTGGTGAAGAATAAAGTTTTTTTTTTTTTTTTTTTGAGGGTGTGGTGAAGAATAAAGTTAAACACCAAAATGAGAATTTTTTTTTTTTTTGAATAAAAAAAGTGTCCAATGTGAATTTATCAACGCTACGTAATAATAATAAATAATACCACATACACCCCACCACCGTTATTATCGCGGCACAGCACAGAAGCGTCATTGCTCGCACCGCTAAAAGCATAAATGTGAAGAGACTTTTTTTTTCCTTGTGAATACATACGTGTAGATGATAAGGACATTATAATAAGCGTGAGGTTTACGCCCAGCTCATCAAGTTGAAGTTAAGATAACCTTTTTGCCTTTTATGTCGTCGCTTCTTATTAATGGTCAACTTGAAGTCACCTTCAGCATTAATGTCTCTTCTCTTCTCTACCCTTTCCTCTTTTTAAGGCTGTGTTGTGTGGACTGGGAATCAATCAATAAAAAGATAGTATCTATCTCAGATTCTCATCACTTTTGGGGTTTACACTTTTGCCTTTTCGATTCACGTTTCAGACCTGATAAGATACATATAATAATACACCTACTCTGTCATAATTAACTAGGCCATCCTTCTACTTACTAGTCTGGATGTAAAAGAGTTTCAAAATTTTCAGTAATTGTAATTATGATTTATGAATTAAAAAATGGGTTTTGGAGTTGAATATATTTAATGGATTTTTTCAATTTGACTATTTACTGTTGATTTTTAATTTTTTTTTTTTCAATTTGTCTATCAATCTTTTGAAGAAAAGAATTCCTTAATTTGTGTATTTGAAAAAAATTAATTTTATCTAAACAATAAGGTTAATTTTTGATAATAATGAAAATTTGACACCAAAAGTCATATTCAATTATATATGTACACACTGCCCATAAAATATATATATATATATATATATATATGTACACACTGTTATACGGAAGAAACAAATGGTATCATAAGAATTCTATAATGATTCCTCTAAGAAAATAAATAGTATGATAAGAATTCTTCTTTTTTTTGAGAAACATGATAAGAATTCTATAATGGTTTCCCTAAGAAAATAATATCGGTAATAGTTATCTTATGAACTTAATATATATATATATATATATATATATATTCTAAGAATATATATTAACCGGACCTTTTTAACAAAGACACTTTGAGAGAAATTGATATAAAAAAAATACTTAATTTAATTGCTAGTTTAAATTTCACAATAGAAACTAGAAAGTATAAATTATTATTAGATTTTATAACACTTCTATGATAATTACCTTAAGAAAAAAACATTGATGATCTTATTATTATATGAACTATAAAAGATCATGATTTCAATATGATAAATTACCAATTATTTTAGAATTTTAAATTATAAAAAATTATGAATTTAATTATTTAACATAATAAGATTTCATGCATTACACCATAAAGTAGACAGATTTCATTTTTATTCAAATCCAATGCTAGGACAATATGGGGAATAGGAAATACCTAATTGCTAGATTTAAATCTCACCTTAGAATATATAGAATAATAAGAACAATAATGAACCTAAGAAAATATTTTTTTTTTTAAATGCTTGGAATATATATTGTAAAATAAGCTTACATTAAAATAATAATAATAATAATATAAAAACTCAAGTAATGACTAGTAAGATAATAAATTAATTAAAAAGGCTTGTCTAATGCAGCTTTTTAATTTTGGTCTAATGCTGCAGCTTTGGTTGAAAGGGAAAGGGACAATGACTTATTGGCAAAATCTAGTGCTAAAGATAAATGACAAGATCCCCTAAAAGACGGAAAAAACATTACCCTTATTGCACGCGATAAAAAAATAATGGTTTTTTTTTATTTTATTTTTTTCCTTAAATTTTTTCTTTAAAAAATGTTTTAAAATTTGGATAAAGTTTAGTTACCAAATTGGTTATAAAACTAACTACAATTTCCTTTAAAAAATATAATATTACTATATATTTTGAAAATCTAATCATTTAATTATATGTTGTAAAACTATAATTAAAAAAAAAATTAATATTACTACATATTTTAAAAATCTAACAATTGAATTATATATATTTTTACACCCTTTATACACATATCAAATTTTATGTCAATCAGATATTATTTACTATATAATCTATAAGCTTATATTTTATACATAATTTTAAATTACAAAAATTTGCAATTTTAAAAATTTATTGAATACAAAACTATTGACCTTTAATTTTATAAAAATTTTACAAGCATAAAGAATATAAAGAAGAAAATAAAATTCAATTGAAAATTTATCAAAATTCACCTTCAATAAAAAGATATTGAATAAGATTATAATTTTAAGTTATGACCAATTTTAAAATTAAATATTATCATTTTAAATTTTGACACAAACATGGATGTGATACATTCAGGATTGTATTGTCTATAGGCCCACAAAAAGAGTACCGTCTTGTTGACCCATGGACCGATTTTATAAAACAAAGGTTTTCGGTTGAAGTATCAATTTGAATGTTGTCTCACTCATCTACAGGTTTGACCAAATTTATCGATGATTATACTCACTCGATTGGTCGACAACCTATAAATATGTCGACAGTCGGCAATGGTTTCAATTCAACTCCCTAAAACTTTGATGGATCACATATGTAACACATATGGCATCCCTCAAAGTTTTGGGGCGTGTCTATAGCTCTTCAAGGGAAAAAAAAATATTTAAACAAAAATTTTGAAGGTGATAAACAACTTTCTCAAAGAGCTTTATGGATTGCCAAAAGTTGAAATTGTTATAAGACCCAAAACCTGAGCTTTATCATTAAAGCTCTTTTTTCAGGAAGAAATGCTCATACCGAAAAATCTGTACAACTAAAAATTCTTTCGTTAAAACTCTGTTTCATACAGTAATACCACCAAAAAAAAAAAAATTTTCTTGGTGTGCTAATGCAAACATCCTGTTATATAATCCTACAAAATCCAATATTTTTTTCACTGAGATTTTTTTTATTTACATAACATATGTATGATGAACTGATCAACTATATAAGAGTCTCTAGTTCTCCTAACTTTGTCATATTATTATTATAACATGGATTCACCTAAACCAGTAGAGTGTATATTTATAATTATTTATATACACACTCAAGTGCACATATAATGATATAAGTACGTTCAACATTGGCAAAATTTGACCAAAGAAATGTTTTTTTTGACTGGATAAGGATAGAAGTGTTTCCTTTGATTTCTCCGAACTTGCATTATTCAAAAGTTTGAATAAAATGAATTTGGCTCTGGTTGAAAATTTGACCAATGAAAAGATCCAATGCAATTGGCAATTTGGCAGTATTAAATCCAACTAGTAAGCTGCCATGCGATACACGGATAATTTTATGATATTTTATGTAAGACGGTTTTGGATAATGTTATACATATATTATAAAGAAAAAGCAAACTAAATTAGAGTAAAGAAATATATGCATTTTGAGATATTAAAAATTAGTTTAGTAGCTTACATTATTCAAAAGTTTGAATAAAATGAATTTGGCACTGGTTGAAAATTTGACCAATGAAAAGATCCAATGCAATTGGCAATTTGGCAGTATTAAATCCAACTAGTAAGTTGTCGTGCGATGCACGGATAATTTTATGTAAGACGGTTTTGGATAATGTTATACATATATTATAAAGAAAAAGTAAACTAAATTAGAGTAAAGAAATATATGCATTTTGAGATATTAAAAATTAGTTTAGTAGCTTCATTGTATATTTGTAGCATTCTCAAGATAAGATTATTATTAATTTTTTAAATTATGAAACCAAAAATAAACGCAAAAAGTAACAGGATCATGAAAATCAATTAATTTGTGTTGTGTTCACATATTTCATACCATAAATTGAAAATATGTCCAACTCTCTCATGGTCTTTCTACTCATTGATAGTGCAACATTAAGAGACATGATGTGGGCAAGTGTGTATTCATGTGTCTTATAGATGATTTAAAATTAAATTATGGTAGAATATGGCTTTACATTGCGTATCAAACATTCTCTCTACTTATATACCCAAAACAAAAACTATCCAACCAAATTACCCAAACCTAAATCATACTTAAGCCCCTAATTTTTAAAAGAAAAATTACTTATAGGGGTTTCAGCGTCTTGATGGTGGTGGGAGGCCAGTATAACAGAGGTGGTAACCCCTCAAACTCCTCTTTCTCTCTCTTTCAAATATTTTGTCTGTCTCAAGTATTTTATTTTGGTAATATATAGTGAAACAATGCGTTTTATTTAACAATCTATAACATTTTTGTGTCTCTCAATCTCTCTTTAGGGCCTTATGTGGTTAGTTATTACTATTAGTCCTTAATTATTATTATTATTGTTGCTTTTTTAAAAATGCTAAAACGGTAGGTATGTCAAAAGATATGAAGAATAGAAAAAGGTGTCGTGTAAGATTACGCAATTAATGAGATATTAATAAGATAACAGTAAAATAAGTTAATATGAACTTTTAAGGTAATAGTAAAAAAAACTTAATGAAAGAGGTAAAAGAAAAAAAAAAAAGTTAAATGCAAAATTAGAGCCTCACTTGGCAATATCGCATACTTTCTCACATGAGGTTTCTACTTATATATATATATATATATATATTGATTGATTGATTTCAAAATGAGTTTGGCTTTGGTTCAAAAAAAAAAAAAAAAAAACTAATGAAAAAAAAGGCAAATTATAGTCATCTCCCTTAAGGTTTGAGGAAATGACATTCCCCCCAAATTTGAAGGAAAAAAATATTTTTCCCCCCTTGACATTCATTTGACCAAACTCTGTTAAATTAAAATTAAAAATGTATCTTAATTTGCCCTTTGGTTAAAGGTAATTTCCAAAATTACCCTCTATTTATCCTTAAAAGTTTTACTAAACTCAAAATTAATTTTCGTCCATGTTTATCTCATAAATTTTGATGCAAAGCGTTGGTGAGGGTGCAATTAAAAAATTGAAGAATCTGCAAACTTATATAATATCAATTGGTAAGGTGCAACTAAAAGCAACTAAAAGCGACTAAGCAACATGTTTTATAATATGCTCTTTTCATTTTAATTTTTTTTTATGTGAATGTTCTTTTTACTAATCATGGTAAAATTTTGGTAAAAAAATTTTGATAAAAATTTGGAATATCATGTGTGGGGGAGAAAAGCTCAACCTAGCGCATTGGGCCCAAGGCCCTATCCGAGGACCACTGTTTTCCGAAGAGATGAAGAAGCTCATTTGGAGGCACTGAGAAAGGAACATGTCAGGAGAGGAGCATGGCCGTGATCCGAGGAGATGTTCGATGGGCCGAGGAGTCCAATACCCTCCGATCCGAAGAGTATTGGTCTGACATTCAACCCTTTGCAGCCCAAGTGATCCCCCTGACAGATGTAATGACTGAGATGAACCTCGGACACGAATGAAGATAACTGGAGCGAAGAAATATCTAAGAGAGACCTCAACCACCGCATTAAATGCACTGCACCTACTTCTCTGGCCACATTAATGTGGAGAAGACCCCTGAACAGTATCAACCCAGCTACCACCACTCACACGGCTAAAGAACACCTCTGATGGGACATGCACTCAAGTGGGCGCCCTGATGATCTACATGTGGACGGTGAAGATGTGGAAAGGCAGTACTATATAAGAGAGAGGTGTCTCTGATAGAAAGGGATCGAAAAATCAGAAAGAAAAAAGAGTATTATTCTACTGTAGCTCTAAAGAATTGTAACCCAAAGTTCATCAATGGAAAACACCTCTTCGGACGTGGCATTTACATCCGTCCGAGCACGTATTAATACAAATTCTCCCATTAGTACTGCGGTTTAAGACCGTTGTTTCATTTTTAGCCTAGCTCTTTCACCAATTCTCTACAAATTTATTGTTTTGGGTACACTGGGCTCAAAATCCATACCTCCTTGGGCTTGAGCTGCAGAATCTGACCCTACATCATGTTACCAATATTAATGAAAGGTGGAGTGTCATTTTTTTCAAATCTCAAAGGAGGTGAGTGTTTTTTCCTTATATATTTAGGGGTGAGTGACATTCTCCCAAACCTTAAAGGAGGGGAGTGTAATTTGCAATAAAATAAAATAAAAATTTCAGCAAGGGGGAGGTTTTAGATTTGGGCCTTTAAATCAAAATTTCCCCTTTAGGCCTACAAATAATGGTCTAGATTTGTATTTGGGCCAAATCTAGCCCGTCAAGAAAGTCCAAATCCGAAAAACCTAAGACTAACCAAAAATCTCATTGATAATGGATTGGGCTTCAATGAACCCATTTATCTTAGTTATGGTAAAAAAGGAAAAAACCCAAAATTCATTTCAAACGGATTGGTGGGTTTTGGGTTTAAAAGATAGAGGCAGTTCCAGTAAACAACTTGGGAGGGAAGCACAAACAAATCTCTCAAAGCAAAATCCGAAAATTAAAATAAATAAAAAAAAAAATCACCCATTTTTTAGGCAAGCTTTACATGGTATGAACTCTACCTTATGTTTTTGTATAGGTTGTTGATGTGTAAAAGTTAATTCTACAACTTTTTTTATTGCACACCACCTGTTTGTTAAAATGCCTCTTTATGCAGTTTCCTCTGCTTTGTTCTTCATTTTCTTGTAAATATTACTGTATGTATAAAGACTTGCTATTCTGTACATTGGAACGATCTTATTTATAAATTTGAAGTAATGGGTCTCTATGTTTCTTTGAAGCTATGTAGATGCTAGTCTGAGTAGGAGCAATGAGGCTTCTGGGGTTGCCAAGTGTTTGCAAAACACATGCCATACTTCAAAGCATGAACCTTGCTGGAGTCATTTCATCGTTTTCGACAATTATAGGTAACTTGTTATATGCCAGCTTGAAAGCCTTCTTCAAGGTGTATAAACCATTGTATATCAAGGTGCTTTGATAGTTGCTTACAATAGACAATTCAGATGAATTTGATATTTTTTCTGTAAAGTATCAGTTCTAGGATTTTGAGACTTAAAGTGGTTTCTTTGTTACAAACTCCTCTTGTTGCATGTTGGCTTCCATATTCTTCTTTCACATTCCATTCTCATTTTATCAAATGGCCCTACCTCTCCACAGGGAGATTGGGGGGGGGGGGGGGGGGAGATTTTTCTTCATGCATCATGAATAGTTTAATTTATTTTGAGCTGTTTAAGTGGCTGCACTTCCAGGACCTGGAGTGCTCAATTAATGCGTTCTTGTTAAATGGGCTACAACACAAAGCCTCAAAAACTGATGTGATTTCGTGTGTCTGTCTATTTAATAATTAGGCTCTAAATTTCATAAACTAAGCTATCCCAAAAAAGAAAAAAAAATCTCTTATATAAGTTATTAATAATCCTTCATGTATTGCTTTTGTCATGAATGACTTGAGACATTCATAACTTGTAACAGGTAAATCTGCTGGAAGATTACAGTCTTGTGTAGAATATTCTTCTTCCACTGCTGCTAATAAAGACACTGACAAGGAGATTGGAAAAATGACATTGGCGGAGAACTTAGCTTGTCTTGTTGAAGAATCTTCTTGTGTTAACGAGAGAAAACCCAAGAGTCGAATGGAGCTCAAGAGGTCTTTTGAACTCCGCATAAAGAAGAGGGTGAAGGAGCAATACATGAATCAGAAGTTTCAAGACCTAATGGCCAAAGTGATTGCCAATCCAGAAACTCTTCAGGATGCTTACAATTGTATAAGGCTAAACTCAAATGTAGATACATCATTAGATTATGACAGAACCTCTTTTGAATCCATTGCTGAAGAGCTTTGTAGTGGGAGTTTTGATGTCAATGCCAATACCTTCTCTATCTCAACAAAGGGTGCGAGGAAAGAAACCCTTGTCCTCCCCAATCTAAAGTTGAAAGTTGTTCAGGAAGCCATCAGAATAGTTCTAGAAGTTGTTTACAAACCCCACTTTTCTAAGATTTCTCATGGTTGTCGGAGTGGGAGGGGACACTCCTCGGCATTGAAGTACATCAGCAAAGAGATCTCTAAAACTGATTGGTGGTTTACATTATGCATAAATAAAAAGCTGGATGCTTGCATTCTTGCCAAGCTCAAATCAATAATGGAGGACAAGATAGAAGATCCCAGCTTGCATGCTATCATTTGGAGCATGTTTGATTCCCAGGTACTCAATTTGGAGTTTGGGGGTTTCCCTAAAGGCCATGGTCTGCCACAAGAGGGAGTTTTGTCTCCAATACTAATAAATATATATCTTGACCTCTTTGACCGTGAATTTTACAGATTGTCAATGAAATATGAAGCTCTAAATCCATGTTTTCATACTGATCAAGATGAGTCCTATTCCAAGCTGCGCAGTTGGTTTAGGAGACAGCTGAAAGGCAATGATCTCAACTGCAAAATTGAAGAGAATGTTAGTCTAAGAGTTCATTGTTGTCGCTTCATGGATGAGATATTTTTTGCGGTCTCTGGTTCCAAAGATGTTGCTCTTGGTTTTAAGTCTGAGATTCTTAATTACTTGCAGAATTCTTTGCACTTGGATGTTGACAATGAAACAGAAATATTACCATGTGAGGGACCTCAGGGGATTCGCTTTCTGGGCTATTTGGTTAGAAGAAGAGTTAGAGAAAGTCCTGCTGTAAAAGCCATTCACAAGTTAAAGGAAAAGGTTGAATTATTTTCTTTACAAAAAGAAGAGGCGTGGAATGCCGGGACTGTTAGGATTGGTAAGAAATGGCTAGGTCATGGTTTGAAGAAGGTTAAAGAGTCTGAAATCAAGCATTTAGCTGACAGTAAGTCTGTTTTGAGCCAAGTTTCCTGTTTTCGTAAAGCTGGGATGGAAACTGATCATTGGTACAAGCTCTTACTGAAGATATGGATGCAAGACGTTAGAGCCAAAGCAGCAAAGAGCGAGGAAATTATCCTTTCTAAGTATGTTGCAGAACCATCTCTTCCTCAAGAGCTGAAGGACTCCTTTTATGAATTTCAGAGGCGTGCTAAAGAATATGTTTCATCTGAGACATCTTCTACTCTTGCTCTCTTGCCGAATTCTAGCTCTAACAAATCTGACACAATCACAGAGATTATTGCTCCTGTTAATGCTATAAAAAAGAGGCTTTTACGATATGGATTGGCTACATATGAAGGGTATGCCCGTACAACTTCTCTGCTTATTTTACAAGATAACACCCAGATTATTGACTGGTTTTCAGGTATTGTTTGCCGTTGGCTTAGATGGTATTGTGAATGTGATAATTTTAGTGAGGTAAAGCTTTTAATTTCTGATCAACTTAGGAAATCTTGCATTCGTACTCTAGCGGCAAAATACCGGATATATGAAAACGATATAGAAAAGCGGTTTGACTCAGAATTGAGTAGGATTCCATCTACCCAAGAAATAGAGCAAGAGATGGCCAATGAGACATCAGATACCCAAGCTTTTGATAATGACGAGGCTTTAATGTATGGGATATCTTATAGTGGTTTGTCTTTACTTTCCCTAGCAAGAGTGGTGAGCGAGTCACGGCCTTGCAATTGTTTTGTTATGGGATGTCCATCTCCAGCACCATGTGTATATACTCTTCATGTAATGGAAAGGCAGAAGTTCCCAGGCTGGAAGACAGGGTTCTCAAGCTGTATTCATCCCAGCTTGAATAGAAGGCGGATTGGGTTGTGTAAGCAGCATTTAAAAGATTTGTATCTTGGTCAAATATCACTTCAGTCCATTGATTTTGGTGCCTGGAAATGAGTGCTTTTAGTGAATACATATTGTTAAGCAGTGGATACATGGCCTGTTGAACACTTATTGATGTATGTAGAAGCCATTGAAGTAACAGAGGCATTGAGATGCTAATAGTTTACCCATTTCAAATTGTCAGCATGGGAACATCAGATGTTTGACAAATGTGGAAAATTTTCAAACTTGAGTTATTTTTTCAGGTTAGTATTTGGATTATATAATTTTAGAAGCATTGAAAAGGTATGTTTTTCACTAACAGTGTGCTTGGATGGGAGGCGAGGAGAAGGGAGTAGATGGGAAGGAGGTGGGGGTTTATACTCTCCCAATTTGGATGATTTAAGGATGTGGGAAAGGACTTGAGGGGGTTTAATGGGATAACTTTCCCCTTCAAACCTTTTATTTTCAATTCCCTCAAATCAGAAGATTTGGAGGGGAGGGATTCTAGGTTTATTAAAACCTTTCAAGTTTCCAAATTTATCTTTAGCATTTTATCAAAATTACCGACTATACCAACCATCTACACGATCATTTTCTTTTCCTTTTTTCACTCATAGTCTCAAATTTCTTCTCTCAGACTCACTTTCAATTTCACAAACTAATTCCTCAACTTGGAGCTGCCATCGAGTCATCTTACACCCATAACCTCCAGGTTCTCTTTCTCTCTCTCTCTCTCTCTCTCCTTTGTGGGTGGGTGGGTGGGTGTGGGTTAGATGAATTAGAAGAAGAATATTTTTGTTCTTTTGTTGTGTTGTTTGGATTTTGGTTGTTAGTTTGAATTTTTTTTCCCTGTATATGGTCGACGTGTTTGATAATTTGCTTATGTTATTTTCTTTTTGGTTTTTGGGTTATGTAGAAAATTAGAAATGGTAATTTAGATTTTTAGGTTTTGAGGTTTTTGTTGATGTGAAGTTTATATGGGTATCTGTGGTGGTTTTGGGAGAATTACCATGGATTAAAAAAAGAAAACAAACAAACAGAAATTGACTGTCTACCAGCTTCAGCTGAGACTTTGAAATTGAATATGATGATTTAGTCGGTAATTGCTTTCTTTAACTGAAAAGTACCGCCTATAATAGCATAAATGGTGGTTATATTGCTCTAAACTTCAGTCATATAACACATTTGTTTAATGTTGGAATTCATGCATGGACTAAATGTGTATGTTGAAATTTCTGTGATACCATTTCTGTGAGTATTCATTTCTTATTTTCTATTTGGTTGATAGGAAAATAAAGGGAAAAAAAAGAGTATATAATTTGACTCTTTTTTTTTTTGTCATTTGTTTTTGTTTATTGAAAAATGGAAAAGTTGACTCAAGTTAAGTGGAGTGTGTTTTTGTTATTGGTCTTAATAAGGGAATATTTTAACATTGAATATTGGGATTCTTTTTGTGTATTTTTTATGCTACCAAGTAGGCTTCTATAGTTCCTGCTTTGTTTTATGTATCACAAGTTCACAACCATTGTAGTTGTTCTGTAAGCTATAACTACTTTTTGGAATTTTTAGGTCTCTTATGTGCTTCCAAGTCCAGATATTGTTTTCTATTTGAGAACTGTGAGGGTTCTACAGAAGATGTGTCTTGTCCTTGTTTTTGTTGGTTATTCTAGTCTTCCTATAGTTGGTTCTGATGAAGCCATTCTGAGCTTCCTTTTCAAAATTTTCAATTTGAAGTGTTCCTCCTTTTGAAAGTGACATTTACTAAAAGAAATGCATATTTGGTTTTCGGAGAGCTTTGATATCATGGATGATGACAATGATTTTATCGCATCTCCTCAAACATTCTCAAGCTCCCCCTCAAGCTGAAACATCTTCAAAAAAAAAGAAGAAAACATGAAAAGATGATAAAGATATGGAGCAAAATATGATGCTATTCGATATGTAGCTTTCAGTAATTAGGGAAGGAAATTTAGCAATTAGAGAAGAAAATTCAGTTAATGACACAACATAGGAATTTAGGCAAGATTGTGAACCACGTGCTATCTCTATATCAAGAATCCAGATAATAAGAGGTTTTATTGGTTATCCAATAGAGAGGTGCAAGGAACTATTGCTTGCAATGATGCCTGATCCTTCAATCTTTCCAACAGTTAGAAAATTTCTTTCCTATTTATACTCATCAATTTTCTGTATATAGTTAAAAAGTAACCTGGGGGGGGGGGGGGGGGGGAATATATATATGTATATATATTGATGATGCACAAAAAATCGTCTGTGAACCAATGGTCCAAACGGAGAGCTTTAGAAGAATTGCAAAGATGAACACACTCTCGGAAAGCATTAGTGTGGGGCCAGCCCATCAGCCGATGACTCTCCGATCAGTAAGTCAGTACTCATAAAATCTCGAAGAACTCTAGAAGCATAAGGGTAAGGGAAATTCCACTCATACCTTAGAATAGAGGAGGTCTGGTGTTTATATAGTGGCCTAGAGTTGATTGCGTTTCCATAATTTAGCCACTTTCTTTATAGGAAGTGTGATAGGAGGAGCGGAGTTAATAGCACTGAGATTCTCGGAGTTCACTTCGTTCAGAGGATACAAGTTGGTGGATGGATCTTTTGGTGTAGTGCGTAAAAGTTTTCGTATGCATAGACGTGGAGTGGAAGGCACACACTTGCAATGGATGACTAAGGTGTCATTGGTTGGCTGGGGTGCCATCGGATGGCTAACCTGAGTTAACCTCTTTTTGATGCCCGAACTTTAAGTTGAGCTGAAAGTAGTAGATATCTGCTTGAAAACAAGGGAATGTAGCTACACTTTGACAATGAATGTGCATCAACTGCGTCTGGGGTCAGTCCCTTCTCTTTGTGATTTCATATATTGGTTTGAAGTAATAGAATGTATTTTCCAACTTTTTTACTTGATTTGTTCCCCCAAGCAGCACACACACATATATATGTTGAAGATATTAATAGTAGTATCCATTAGTAATTAAATTTTCTCATACATAAACTTATTTTTTAATGTTAAAAATTTGTTAAATTCGTTGTTAATGCAAAATATATTGGGTGCAATAAGTAATTTTTGGTATTGAATTAATTTTTGTTATGGTATGTTATAATTTTATTCAGTTATTATATGTTTTAGTTAAGAATTATTTTGGTATATATGAATCATAATGGAGTGCATTTTATATTTGATACAGTATAATGTTATATAGTCCATTTTATAAAATTTTGTATATAAATACGACGTAACGTTTTATTGAACAAATTTTTTTTTTTTTTTTTGATAGATGTAATGGGGGAAGAACCATAATTGGACCCGTTGGGATAAATTGATAAAGCCCAAAATTGATTTTTTTTTTTTTTTTTTTGGAAAACCCAAAAATTCACTTTAAAACCTGTGAAGCTTCCAGGAAAGAACGCAAAAAATAAAAAAAACCCGCAAAAACTTATAAACACCATTCAAGTGGTGCGATAACTTAAAATCTTCAAGCGGTACACTTATTCGGTCAAACACACCAATACAAATAGAGAATCCCTCCCTCAATTGTTTCAACTGTCATTCCTTCACTGCAACAGCAAATTATTCAGAAGCTTTCTCTGCAACAACAGACTATTTAGAAGGTGAGCATGCTTTTTTTCTATTCAATTACCGTTCCCAATTGTCTAAAACTGCCCACAGATCATTTTCCCTCTATTGAATTTAATTTTCTAGGGTTCTTCTTTTATCTCTATTGAAAAACATATGAGTTTTAATTTACTCCTTTTAATTATCTTTTTATTTTTTTTTTCCAATTTGGCAGATTTTTTGTTAAATTTTCACTTTTTTTTCCCGATTGTCTTTATGTTATACTAAAATTATAGTTTCCCTATAATTATTTACTGCATATTAAATACTGTTTGGCTGCATTACTCAATATGGTTTAAGGTTTGGCTACCTCTTTCACTAATTTTCCATTTATTTTTTCAATTTCTTGAGATCTTTTTGTTCGATTGTTGTATTGATTAAATTTAGTTTTTGTTTTACAGATTTTTATTACGTAAATCAAACTGAAAAATTGGAATAGCCTGATTCTTTCCCTATTTATGTCATCTTTATTTTGATTCAATTAAAACTTTGTTTTGAATTAAATTGACATGTATAATTATAATGTCCCAATTAATTTATTCCCCTTTTTCCAGTGGTCAAATAGATGGTCACAGAATGTTAACATTGTTTTTATTGTTTAATTTGCCATGTGAATATTGTACATAAAGAAATATTGAATGGTCTATGCAAACGTAATACATACTGTTCATTAATTTGAAGCTGTCAATAATATAAGTTAGATTGTCACTTATGTTGCAAATGATAGATTTAATTCCATAATTATATATAAATTTTACTGATGTTTAAATTGTGTATATAATACAAATTCAAATAAATATGGAGTACACAACTTTGAAGTAGATATTGAGGGACAAAGATAACTCAAAAGTGAAAGTTAGAGTTTTACGAATGTGGGATGCAATTAATATAGCAAACAACCATGATCTGATCAGTCTCGATATGATATTGGTTGACAAAGAGATAAATTCATAATTGATTTCCTTTTAGAATAAATTTTACTAATATTATTTTATTAAAATTTGCAGCCAATCAATGTAAATTGGTTATTATGTACTGCTCCTATTGATTAAGGGATAATATATTTGAAATGTTCGTAGGGAACATTGATACATGCAAGCATCAGAAAGAATCTTGCTTAAACTTATCGTCCACAACTAAATGAAGGGAGTATATATACAATTACAAATTTCTTAGTTGAAGAAAATAAAGGGAACTATCGTCCAGTACATAACAAACTCAAAATACTTTTCAATTCAACAACTTCAGTCTCAAAATTCAGCGGATTTGATCATTCAATACCTCAATCCCAATTTGAATTTGCTGATTATGGAACAATAGCTTCCCGTTGCTATGACACTACTTACTTGACAGGTAATTTTAATTGTTTTACAAGCCAAGCATCTACTTTTAAAGAACTAAAAAATAATGCAATTCATAACTTAATACTGACTCTTATTTTTTTTTTTTAAATGTGTTCTTACTAGATGTGATTGGTATATTGGACTACATTGGAGCCATTGAAGAGATCAAAACAAGAGGGCGTTCAACTAAGATGAGAAACATTCAACTGTTGTTAGAAGAGTAAGATATATATACATTTTTAAAAACTCATATGTTATAGTTTTTAAATAACTCAAACTTACATATAAAAAATTTCAAGAACAAATCAGTTCAAACAACTTTGGGGGGAAATACTGCACAACAAATCAGTTCAAACAATTTCCCCACAAAGCTGCTTGAACTGATTTGTTCCTGAAATTGTTTATATGTAAGTTTGAGTTATTTAAAAACTATAACATATGAGTTTTTAAAAATGTATATATATCTTACTCTTCTAACAACAGTTGAATGTTTCTCATCTTAGTTGGACGCCCTCTTGTTTTAATCTCTTCAATGGCTCCAATGTAGTCCAATATACCAATCACATCTGGTAAGAACACATTTTTATTTTTATTTTTTAATAAGAGTCAGTATTAAGTTATGAATTGCATTATTTTTTAGTTCTATAAAAGTAGATGCTTGGCTTGTAAACAATTAAAATTACCTGTCAAGTAAGTAGTGTCATAGCAACGGGGAGCTATTGTTCCATAATTAGCAAATTCAAATAGGGATTGAGGTATTGAATGATCAAATCCACTGAATTTTGAGACTGAAGTTGTTGAATTGAAAAGTATTTTGAGTTTGTTATGTATTGGACGATAGTTCCCTTTATTTTCTTCAACTAAGAAATTTGTAATTGTATATATGCTCCCTTCATTTAGTTGTGGACGATAAGTTTAAGCAAGATTCTTTCTGATGCTTGCATATATCAATGTTCTCTACGAACATTTCAAATATATTATCCCTTAATCAATAGGAGCAGTACATAATAACCAATTTACATTGATTGGCTGCAAATTTTAATAAAATAATATTAGTAAAATTTATTCTAAAAGGAAATCAATTATGAATTTATCTCTTTGTCAACCAATATCATATCGAGACTGATCAGATCATGGTTGTTTGCTATATTAATTGCATCCCACATTCGTAAAACTCTAACTTTCACTTTTGAGTTATCTTTGTCCCTCGATATCTGCTTCAAAGTTGTGTACTCCATATTTATTTGAATTTGTATTATCTGCACAATTTAAACATCAGTAAAATTTATATATAATTATGGAATTAAATCTATCATTTGCAACATAAGTGACAATCTAACTTATATTATTGACAGCTTCAAATTAATGAACAGTATGTATTACGTTTGCATAGACCATTCAATATTTCTTTATGTACAATATTCACATGGCAAATTAAACAATAAAAACAATGTTAACATTCTATGACCATCTATTTGACCACTAGAAAAAGGGGAATAAATTCATTGGGACATAGAAATCCAAATTTGGTGCCAATCACCATAGAATGGACACAATAAGTTTAAAATCCCATAGTATTAACTATTACTAGTGTATAACACATGCATATGCACGGATACAATTAAAAACAATCACTAACTATTACTAGTGTATAACACATGCATATGCACGGATACAATTAAAAACAATCACAATTACAAGGTTCAAATTATACATTTTTTTTAGATGAAATTTAAATTATACATGCTATTAACTTACACATTTTTTAAATATTTAATTGAATTTAGACTTTTCGGTTTTTGTACTCAATAATTCCCTTTCTACAAAATTTAAAAAATTAAATAGACACATAGCACAAAATTGGACTTTAACTAGATTTGGACTTTTCGATATTTAGACTCAATAATTCACTTGACTTAAAAATTAAAATTTAAATAAGACACATGGCGCAAAATTAAGAATCTAATTGAATTTTCTCTAAGCTCAATTTAGATTAAATATTCTGTTTAGCTAATGTCATAAAATTTATAAATTAAAAAAAGACACTTATTAAGAATATCATATTGAATATGTAAATAACTATCACAATCAAATTAATAAATCATTGAATTATAGTATTTTTATGATATTTAAATACTAATGAACTACATATATATATTTTTTAAAAATTGTGGTTCTTTGGAAGAAAGAAGTTAATTTTTTTTTTTTTAAGATAGAATTCTACTCTAACCATTGATTATGAGGAGATATGATGAAATAGAATTTTAATAACATTTATTAATTAGAGATTAATAATAAATAGTTTTAAAAGAGCCGTATGATAACACAATTTCCATCACAATATGATTCTTACAAATAGATTTCTTTTAAGCATATTATAAGCAACTAAAGTGAATGGTAACTTTTTCTCAAAAAAAAAAAAAATTGTAAATGGAAACATCCCTTGTGATGGATACAAAATATTTCTAGCAATTAAGGGGAAAAAATCCCAGCTAAAAGAAAATGTTGAGAATATCCTTGGAAGCAATTTGGTAGAGAATCATGGTTGCAGTAAGTTTCATGTTCTTTGTCTTAATACTTCTTCATCTAAAGAAATTGATCAAATGAGGCTAAGTTAAAGCTACAAAAGAGTAAAGAAATTTAGAAATCAAATTTAGCACCAAATTTGATAAGACAATAACAACTATAACAATTGTTACGAGAAAAAAAAAAAAATTACAGCCCATCGTCAAGAAAATTTCCTCGAGCGAAATTGTTTTAGAAACCACTTTAAAGAAACTATAGAGAGCTTTAATTTCATAATGAAATATTTTAACTATATACAATTTCATATGATTTAGAGGATAGGTGATTAGAGATGACATCACTAACCCATTTATGAATCCAAAAGTCCAATTAATAGAAGTCCAATTCCAACGATAAACGGTTAGCAAAGAAGTTTAGGTCTACCCTCTACCCCAGCTAAAAGCAATTCGTTAACAACTTCCTAGGCAGCAGGTCCATTAAGATTGTATTCAACACCTACTTCGGTATCCACATCCACAATAGTACCAACATGCCAAATCTAGATCACATCTTGAACTGAGCAAACGAAAAATGAACAAATGGAAAAAGAAAAAGAAAAAAAAGTGACAATAGAAAAATAAGAACAAATCATTGAGAGCAAAACATTACTCATTTTAGTGTCACCAATGTTAATCGCATTAGCACATTGATGATTGAATGTACGGTAGTCCCAAAGTGGAAGAGTTTCATCACTATTGCCAGAATAAACCATGTCTAAACCAAAGACCATAATAAACACAATTATGCAGAAAAATTACTGCAGATAATTCAAACACCAGGAATTCAAAGTCACACTAAACAAATAGCGGAAGCAAACAACGCAACACTACACTAAGAACTCAAAGTCACACTAAGTTATTGGAATCACACTGAATTTAAAACCTAGCAATCCAAAAACTCAAAATGAACAGACCCAAAAGAGATAGAGCTCCAATTAAAAATCCAGCAATAAAAAATTCAATGCCCTAAAGCACGAAAGAGGTAGTAAGAAGGGGAAAAAAATCAAACAAAAGAATAGAGCACAAAAGGAACTGAGATTTAGAGATACGGACTCAATGAAAGTTGTTCAAACACAAACCCAACAAAAAGAATGACCTCATATACAAACTCATGACCCACATCTACATATGCAAACATATTACTTCAGAATATTTAGAATTGAAGTTTATTTGAATTGAGATCAGAAACAATAACAAATCTTATGAAATTTGCAAGTTTAGCTATGAACGATTTAGGTTTAGAAAATATAGAGATAAATTTTTGAGTCCCATATTGTTAATTTTAATGATTTAAAAAAAAAAAAAAATAAGAAGCTAGTTTATCCACCATTCTTTTTTTTGATAGGTAGTTTATCCACCATTCTAAAACTCCAATAACAATGATTTTTGTAATGGGTTTAAAAAAACAACTAATTTAACAGATTTAGGTATTTAATTGCAATTTTCAAATAACATCAATTTTTGTTAGGTTTCTGCAACTGGATAATATAGCCATCTTTGGTAGTAACTCAATTAAATACACTTTCCAACCTCAATCCTAAATCCAAAATAAAAGAAAGCCAACAAATTCAAACTATTCTAAGTATGAATTAAAAGCAATGAAAAAAGAGCTGAAGTCTAGAACCACATATTTACTACAGTCTTGACAAAGTGACCCTCCTCAGCCAAACAAAAAATCTTTAATGTTTACATCTCAGACCAACAAACCAAACAAAGAAAAATATTAAATGTTTCTTATTTATATTCAGAGATCAAAGATTAAACCCATCAAATTTCCTGTCATGCATGGTCTAGAACACAATTTCAAAAAATCATACACTCGAAACTGGTCCTTGCAGTAATTAAAATCTGATAGTGAAATGAAAGAACATTAGAAAATTCTATATGGAGCTCAACCATGAAGAACATCTCCTCCAATGCCTCAAGCTCTCTCTTCCCTATCTTCAACACTACGAAACACTACAATAACAACCACCAGATTGATAACCTCTAAATAACTGCTCTCTATGACCACCCTAAATCTCTTTCACACCATTTTGCTAGCACTGCAATGACATCCACCAACCCTAACTCTATCACCACAGCTATTATCATTAATGTAATGCTTCTCTTATTAACATATGTACTGAATAACTATGATTTGTTTTACGCATTGAAACAAAAGGCAAACAAATAAATATTTGAAGTAAATATAAAAAATAACACTACAATAAGACTTATGTCCTCTGTCATTTACTTTTCATAGAGCAGCACGTAAATGCTCTCTTGAATCCTTGCAAGACTACTTTTCATAGGACAAACCATGGTTTCATCTTACGTTTGAGGTGCAGAGAAGACCTAGCCTGAATATATTAAGGAACCAAGTTAAGAAAGACCCTTTACTTTACCTCACATCACAATAGGACATACACCCAATTAATCAAGGTGCACAGAGGCTTGCCGTTGAATATACAGATCTTGAATCAAGTAGCCAACATCTTGAACATAACTAAGATAGGGAGACAGATCTTGAATCAAAACAAAGCTTAAAAGAGCCAAGTAGCCAACATCTTGAACATAACTAAGATAGCCACAGAAGAATTTAGCAGCAGTAATATTAACAATAAGACATGAAGAAACAATAATTGTAGCAGTAAGTATATGACAAATTGACAATCAAAATCAAATTAAAAAAAAATCAAACATCTTCAATCTACCTCGCTCTCTAATGGAAGGAGACGTCTGTTTTCTGTCCTCTAAATGGAATTTAAGAGTGTAGTTTAGGGGGAAAAAAAAGGTAAAAAAGGAAGACAGATCTTGAATCAAAATCAATTCAATTAAATACCCAAACCTAAGACTAAATCAACTCAAACGTTTAAAGCAATATTTAAAAAAAAAAAAAAATTTACCGATAAATGTTTCTGGCGGTTTGACCGGAAGATGTCAGATTTCTCTTGTTACCAACGCTCTTCCCGAATAACGAGCTCACGTTCTCTCTTATTTCTCTGTCTTTGCCCTCTCCAAACCTAAATCATTTATAACCCTAAATTTCAAAAAATCAAATCAAAACCTAATTTAACCCAAATACCTAAGTAAAAATCAATCCAACCAAATTTCTCAAAAATAATTCATATTTCATACCCATACCCAGATCTAAGAAAGAAAGAAAAAAGAAAAACTTACCGGTGGTAGTTTTCTCTATGTCCGTATCTTAATTCCTGCGTGCAGCTTTAGGTTACCGGTGCCGGTTATGGTGGTATAATTCTGGCAAAGGAACAGATGGTGGTGGGAAAATGCTGGTGATGGCCGATCGCACGAACTGTCTCCTCATCTCTGTATCGCAAGTTTTTTTTTTTTCCTCCTCTGTCTCTGTATCGCAAGCGTAGGTGTTAAGAAAATTCAAAAGGAAGCGAAAGGGAGAGAATCCGAAAGAGGAGAAACGGAAGTTAGAGTGAGCGATTGGGAATACGGCGTTTGGGACTTTGGGTTTGTGTTTTTTTTTTTTTTTTTTTCCTTTTTGATAAGTGGGTTTTTGTTTTTATAAAGACGTTTGATGAGTGGAAAACTCTCGAAACGGTGCATCGTACGGTTTTTTAAAGAAAAAACTGTACACGTGTCAGTTTTTTAAAGGGGTGACAGCACCTCCTTAAAAGCTCCTGCTTAAACGTTTCTGCTTAAAAGCTTAACGGTGTTGATGCCGATAGATTTTTCTTTCCCTATTTGCTTGTAGTGGTGCTCTTAGGGATGACAATTTTTACCTGACCCGCGGGTACTCTGCCCGGCCCGACCTTAATGGGCCGAGTTTTACTCGATCCGATTAGGAATAGGATTGGGTATGAGTTTAAAAAAAAAAAAACCGAAGCGGATCCAGGTTGGGTCTGGGTTTTATTAAAAAAACCCAGACCCGACCCGAGACCTGACCTGGTTAAAAACCCAGTTTCCTAAAATTACCAAAATACCCTATATATATATATATATATATATACCTATAATCTAACCCTAACTAATTCCTCATTTCTTCAGTTCACTCTTCACTCTTCAGCAGCCGCTGCAGCTCATTTCAGCTCACTCAGTCCCACACTCCTCCCTCCTTCACGCCTCAATCCGATAGTCCCTCTCCCTCATTTCAGCTTACTCCCACATTCCTCCCTCCCTCACGCCTCAGTTCGACCCTCCCTCTCCTTTAGCTCAGTTCGACCCTCCCACACTCCCTCAGTCACTGAGTCAGTCACGCCTCCCTCAGTCCTTAATCAGCTTCAGCCTTCAGGTACTAATCTCAAACCGCAATCATTGTCTTTATTAATTTTAATTTTCTTCATTTGTTTTTTTGTTTTTTGTTTTTATTTGGGTTTGTAAATGAAATATGAACGAATATTGGCATCAGTGTTGTATCAATATGTCTCTCTTATTTTTAAAGTGGAAACATGAGGGATACGTTTAAAAATTAGTAACTCTGTTGAAGCTGCTAACTCTGTTTAGTACTAGTCTGTGATTTGTTCAAGTTTAGTTGAAGCTGCTAACTCTGTTGGTTGGCCAAATTTGTTGATTTAATGATTTTAGCATCATCTTCTTAAATCGTTTCCTAGGGAGGGTTTATTAGTTTTATTTTATTATTTATTGAAGAAGACCTTTGTTCATGTTAGCTAGGCACACATTCACGCAATGTTTGAACCAATCTTAGATGGCTAAACCATTCTTTGGATTGGGTCCTTAGCAGTCTATGAAAAGATATTTTGTTTTGCTTTTTGTTGCTGTAATGTTTATGGTTTGCTTAATTTCAAAATTTAATCACTAGACCAAAAAGAAGAAAAGATAAACAATAGCATTATATTGTTCTCCTTTTCAACCTTGGTTGGCCGGCTCAAATTCTTTAGCTTCTATGAAACCATGTGCATTAATCCTCCCAAACATTTGTGGTGTAGCTCAATATGCATGCTGAACAGTGCTGACATGATAGATTATGTCCTTATAAAGTCTAAATTTCTACTTATAATAATCCCATCAAAATATGACATACATTTTATGATGAATTTTTATTAATTATATAAATGGTTAAATAGGGTTTGATTTAATGTTTATTGGTTGAGTTAATTGTAACTCCATTCTATCATTATGTACTATTGGTGTAAGGTTGAATTTTTACTCTGTTAATTTGATTCACATTGATTTGGATTTAATGTTAATCATAAATTAACTCTGTTTGAAATTTATTTTTAAATTAACTCTGTTAACTTGCATTTCTTGTTTTCTTATTGTGATTTTGTGTTTGTTGGGAATGCAGAGCCTAAAACGGAGATGGAAGACACAAACAAATCTGGTTCTTCCTCGCCAAGCGGCTCTCCCTTAAAAACCGAACGTCCCTTGCCAACTATGCGGTCTCCTTCGCCATTTTCACGATCACCCTTGCCATTGTTGCCTGGCAGCTCACCCTCAGGATCACCATCACCTTTATGCCCATTAAACAACGAGTAAGTGTTTGAATTTGTTGTTAATCATGTTTAATTTGTGAATTTGTGTAATTATGAATTTGATGAAGTTTATTCCATTTTTTAATTCATTGTTGTTGTAGGTTCTGCAACTATATTTGGAGATAGTACATTTCAATCCATTCTTGATGATGGAGATCCAAATGAAGATGATGGGAGTTGTGCCACAATTGATGGGAGTTGTATCACAATTGATGAAGATTAAATATTTTGTATTAATTTAGTAGCTTTTTTATTTTTAATTTCTTAGACTTGTTAGATTAATTTGTTGGTTTGTAATTATTCTAAACTTGTGGGATTTATTTTGTAGCTTTTTAATTTCTTGGACTCGTTGGACTTTTGATACTTATTTCTTGGACTTGTTGGACTTATTTTATTTTTATGTTTAGCTGGTGATTTTAGTTATGATTTTGTTGATTAATGATTAAATGGTTATCTTAACTAGGTAATTTATTGATTTAAAATCTTAGTTATGATTTATTGAATTATGATTATGATGTTAGTTATGGTTTATTAATTGATAGATTTATAATTAACAAGTGATTTATTGATTTATGATTAGTAGCCTATGATTTGGACTGATTTGGCATTTGGGCCACATTATCTAGGCTTGAATTAGAATATGCAGGCTTAATGTAGGCAAAAAAAAAACTGGAAGGGTGTTATACCGCCTGTTTAGTTCACTTATGTCAATCTGGCCTAAGTTGTTTTAATTAGCTTTTGGCCTCTGTTTCTACTCCTTTTCCTGTGTTATTGAAATACAAATTTCTCTTCAAAAAAAATTGGGCTTAATTTTTTTTTTTTTTGGTTGGGCCACGAATTGGGCCCAATTCCTAAATGGGGCTCGGTTGGGGCGGGTCTGGGCCTCGAAAAAAAAACCCGGTATCCTAAACAGGCCGGGTCCGGGCCACGGATCTTGCCCCACGGGTCGGGTCCGGGTATGGAAAAATCCGGCCCGAACCTGACCCGTTGCCATTCCTAGGTGCTCTAAGTCTGAAGAGGGAACGGAGAACTCTCTCCTTCTCTCTTATTTCTCTGTTTTTGCCTTCTCCAAACCTAAATCATATATAAACCCAAATTTCAAAAAATCAAATCAAAACCTAATGTTACCCAAATACATAAATAAAAATCAATCCAACCAAATTTCTCAAAACTAATTCATATTTCGTACCCATACCCAGATCTAAGAAATAATGAGAAGAAGAAAAACTTATCGGTGGTAGTTCTCTCAATGTCTGTCTCCTTCTCATCTCTGTATTGCAAGGTTTATTGGGATTGAGGCTTTACTTCCAACTGCTTGATGTTTTAAGGGGGGTTTTTCTCGACGGTATATGGGGTGGAGGCTGGGCTGATGTAAAGAGAACTCAATGGTTAGGGTTTTTGCTTTTAAGGAAGACAGAGAGAACGGCTGAATTTGTCAAAGGAGAAGGAGAATTGGAAAGGAAGAGGCTGTGTGTCTAAAGTTCTGGTGGTCGGAGTATGGCGAGGGGACCGGCAGAGGTAGGAAACTCTGTGGCTTACTATTACAAACTTTGTTCTCTCTTTCTTCGTATAGCAAGCCTTTCTATTCATTGTATTTTGGCCGGTTAGATTTCCTTTTATATTGTGCGGTATGAAACAGTGTTTTAGTGTAACCCAAACAGTATAATTTATCGATTTCCTTTTATATTGTGCAGTATGAAACAGTGTTTTAGTGTAACCCAAACAGTATAATTTATGGCTTTTTAATTTATACATGTCTGATTTTTAGATGGTCTTTTTTCCTAACGTGGCAGCACCTCCTTGAACATAACTAAGATAGGGAGACAGATCTTGAATCAAAACAAAGCTTAAAAGAGCCAAGTAGCCAACATCTTGAACATAACTAAGATAGCCACAGAAGAATTTAGCAGCAGTAATATTAACAATATATTAACAATAAGACATGAAGAAACAATAATTGTAGCAGTAAGTATATGACAAATTGACAATCAAAATCAAATTAAAAAAAATCAAACATCTTCAATCTACCTCGCTCTCTAATGGAAGGAGACGTCTGTTTTCTGTCCTCTAAATGGAATTTAAGAGTGTAGTTTAGGGGGGAAAAAAAGGTAAAAAAGAGCCAAGTAGCCAACATTAGATTAGATTAGATTAGATTAGATTAGATTAGATACTATTATTACACTTCTAGAATTTAAACTTATGACGCCGATTCCATAATATCTGTTGACATCAATCTATTTTTAGTGTAAGTAAAGTTTAATTTGAACTCTATGTTACATATTCGACCATACCAGGGGGAAAAAAAAATGTTGGTCCAAACCACATACATCCGGCTATCAAAAAAAGTATCCAACCATAATTTCAACGAAAAAAGTGTCAGAGAGAAAGAGAGATGGCTACAATAATAAATTGCTTAAGAGTAGTACCCAAAGTAACAAACACAAACACTGAACCTTTCGTTTCTCTCTTCTCCAAAAGGGTCTCTAGATTAGCAATAGTAGCATCAGCATCATCATCATCATTTTCGTCCTCAACAATGTCTTACGAAAAGGAACTCGCGGCTGCCAACAAAGCCGCCTCTCTCGCTGCTCGACTCTGCCAGGCATATCTCTCTCTCTCTTGCCTGTATTCTTTGCTCGTTTTTTGTTTGTATGAATGTAAATGCACACAAAAGAGACATAGGCATGCAAGGTTTCTGTTTTTGTGATTATGCAATGTATGATATCTTGAATGATGTGTGTGTGTGTGTGTGTGTGTTGGTCTGTATTGGGAGTATTGTTAATTTGAAGATAGGGAATTTGGTAATTTGAGAGGAACCCAGAAGCTAAATTCACTGTTTGAGCAAAATTTAGAGCTTAATGGTGTTGTTTGAGTGAAACCCAGATACTAAAAATGATTATTTTGAACAACTCAGCGCATAATGGTGTTATTTGAGTGAAAGCCGGATCCTAAAAATAAATATTTTGAGCAATCAAGAGCATAGTGGTGTTATTTGAGTGAAACCCAGATCCTAAAAATCATTATTTTGAGCAAAATTCAAGCATAATATTGTTTGTTGAGTGGAGCCCAGAACCCTCACATCATCATTTGCGGAAAATTCAGAGCATAATGGTGTTAGTTGAGTGAAGCCCAGAACCTAAAATTATTGTTTCAAATTTTTTTTGAGCATGATAGTGTAATTTGAGTGATTCCCTCAACCTAAAGTGCTTATAACTTATAAGATCAGAGAATTTTAGATATAGTTGTGCTTGGTTTAGGAATATTGGAACACTGATACTGTTGTTTTATACTGTCTGGACTCTGGAGCAAAAATAAAATTCAAAATTGTTATCCCTTCTCCCATAAAAAGATAAAAAAAGAAAGAAATGTTATTCCTTCTTTTTCTAATTATTTTTGGCTGTTTCCTTTTTATGCAATCTCTAAATGTTGTTAGTGTTTGCGGTTTGAGCCCTGAAATCATTGATTTAGCAAAATCCAAAATCTAAAATTCTAATTTGAGCGAAGGAAATACTGTGGGTTTTACAAATCTTATGGAAATCTTCTTTGTTTGCAGATGGCATGCTGCTTATGTATTGTGTGATGTATGGGCATATGACACGTCTCATCTTTGTATCTGAGTTGTCATGCATGTCATGTTGTTTTGGAAAGGGAAATTTAAATGCTCAGAAATTTTTTTTAAAAAACTTTAATTTGACGTTTATTTTACTCAGTGCGGTTTAAATTATGGGATTTTTTTGCATAGTGCTTATTTATACCGAGGGTGAACTTCCTCTTCTTATCTGGGTATGTGGTATAGATTCATAGACCTAAGCAGTTTTTAGAATTAGATAAGGAGTGCATTGTGCAACACATTCCTATCATAGTTCCATATTTTTGTCTGGTTTAATATGACAGTTATGTACCTTTTGTAGAATATGATTGGTCAGTAATTAAGGCTGAAATGTAAAATTTCATCTGGATTTTGTGTTTATGGATATATTGTATTTTATTTATTTATTTATTTTTATGGAAAGCTGATTTGATAGGGTGTCATTTTTTCCTCCAGAAAGTGCAAAAGGAGCTGTTGCAATCAGACGTCCAGTCGAAATCAGATAAAAGTCCTGTGACAGTGGCTGATTATGGTTTGTTGTCAAACTCTTCTGTGCATTCCTTTCATTTTCTAGCAATCTATTGTCTCTCTTTCTTGTTCTCATAGTTAATACATGTGAACCCTGATCACAAAAGGACTTTACAGATTTTTAAGCATGTATAGCTTATTCTGGTTTATTGCATAGGCAGAATAGTGAAATAATTTATTTTGATGAGTAAATAACTTTATAGAAAAGTGCAAAAGAGGGGTGCAACCCTAGTACACGAGATGCATACAAAGGAACAGCCAAAAAGAAAAAAAAGAAAAAAAAAGTTAACCGGTAAAGTTCAACTTATCTAAAAATCTATAACATCTGTTGCCAAAGAAGGGTAGGCAGCTAGCTCTTATTAATATAAAGATAGTAGAACAATTACTTCAACTTTGTTACCCAAAGTTCTTTTTTTTTTGGCTTCAGACATGCGTGCGTTTCTCTCCCTCCAACTATTTCACATCAGACACAAAGGAATTACCTTCCAAGTTGCTGCATTGACATTTTGTTTTTGAAAATCCTCCCCAACATGCCAAAATTCAATGATGAACTTTGGCACAACCCAACTCACCCTAAAAAAAACATAGAAAAATATTCAATAGACCACAAATCTCTAGCAGTCACACAATACAGGAAAAGATGATCCACTGATTCCCCATCAAATTTACACATGCAACACCAATCATTAACCTCAATACCCTGTTTCCTTTCAATCGTTAGAAGTTCACCCTTTGCAACTGTCCAAGCAACACAGCCACCCATGGAGGAGCTCTAATATTCCAGATAGCTTTCCATGGGTTTCTGCTGTCCCTCCTTCTCTCAATGCCTTGTAGTTATCATTCACACAAAAAGCATGGCTTTTTGAAATATTCCAAACACCAGCTTTTCTGCAGCTCCATAATTTTTTCTAGCAGCATATAAAACATCCTAAAAACTTAATGGACTCTAATTCCCAATCTTGAACTGCTCTAATAAATGATGGATTACACTAAACGGTACCTCCTGAGAAATCCATGAAATCTGCCACGGTCGAGGCTCTTTAGCTGTTAGAAACTGCTCTGGGTAGGAGTTCTTGAAAGCGTCATCCCCACATCAGTGGTCATGCCAAAAATGAATCCTAGTTCCATACCTTACCTCAAAACGATTAAATCTGGCAAAAGTAATCCATCCATTCCGAATGTGCTTCTAAAGACACACACCATAAGAACCACTAGCAACATCAGAACACCAACACCCCAAGAAATTCCATATTTCTTTTCCATCACTGTGCTCTAAAGAGAATCCATCTCCACTGCATATCATCATTGCCATTTGTAAGTAAAGCTTGGTTGAAAACCAATAATCTTCGGATCCCCAATCTCCCAGCTGGATAGTATTACAGTAAGTATTCCAATTGACTTGGTGGAATTCATTCCTCCCCCATACCACCCCATAAGATATCCATTGAACACCCTATCCTATATGCTACTCTAGCGGGAACAAGGGACAGACTTGAGATAAGTGGGAAGGCTAGAGTGTTTACTCTTTATCTATGTGAATATATCTTCCTTTGATAGATAAATCTTGGGTAAACTATAATTTTGGTCCCTTAAATCAAATTTAAAAAGTTTAACTTTGGTTCTTCAATTTTTTGAAGGTGGCATTTTAGTCCCTCCATTAATTTTCCATCAAATTTATGCCATGTGATTTAAGGCATCCTCCAATGTGATTATTATCTGAGGGGCACTAGTTTTATTTTTCTCCTCTCGTCTCTCATCTTTTACTCTCCAGTTTCCAACCACCTAGGCTGTAACCCAAAAAAGCAAAAATCATCCACACTCAATTCATCTCAAATTAGCTTACCCAAAAACCACAAAATTTTTTTTTTTTTGATAAGTAATAAAGATGTATATTAAAAAAACAAAAAAAACTACCTCATGCAAAAAAACAGAAGGCAGGGGTGAAAGGTACAGAAAAATAAGAAAAAAAAAGAAAAAAAAGAAAAAAGAAAAGAAAAGATACTAGTTACAAAGAAGAGAGCTAAGGAACATAGGGAGAGAATCACTAGAGGTGAGTCCCCAAGCCCTAGACCAATCAAAAAGGGAGCCACTGAAAGAAGCCAAAAGCTGATCAATGGAACTATCCATGTCCTCAAACGTCCTCTTATTTCGCTCCCTCCACAAACACCACATTAAGCATAGTGGGGCTAAATTCCAAATATTAGACGAATGCTTCCCAAACCAATTCCACCAACCAAAGAGAGTATCCGCTACAGATCTTGGCAAGACCCAAGAAATTCCAAAAGATCTAAACACCAAACTCCACAACCGGTAAGCATTACCACAATGCAATAGCAAATGATCCACCGTTTCACCATTACAACGACACATAATGCACCAATCAACAAAGTCCAGCCCTCTACCCCTCAGATTGTCACCTGTAAGGATTTTATCCCATACCGCAGTCCACACAAAGAAGGAAACACGCCGAGGGGCCTTAACCTTCCAAACACTTTTCCAAGGAAATATAATGGGCACGGGACCTCTTAACTTATTATAAAATGAGCGGATATCAAAATTCCCATTATTCGTCAACTTCCATCGCATACGGTCTCCATTTTCAGTTGGAGGTAAATTAGAGCCCAAAGTACGAAGAAATGCATCCACATCACCCATTTCCCAATCATTTGGTCTCCGAATGAAACGAACATCCCAGCTTCTCCGATCCTCACTCCCTAATCGTTCCAAAGAAGAGGCCACTGATGCCCCTTTATTGGAGGCAATCCCGTACACAGCCGGATAGGTCAATTTAAAAGGAGAGTCCCCACACCATTGATCTGTCCAAAGCTTCACTCTATCCCCCACCCCTACCTCAAACTGAATATTTTTACTAAAAGTTTCCCAGCCCATTCGGATACTTCTCCACAAACCACACCCATGTACCCCTCTATCTAGCTTGGAAGTCCAACCCCCCCATTCTTCCCCAAACTTTAGAGCTACTACCCTTCTCCAAAGTCTTGTTTCCTCAACCCCAAACCGCCATAACCATTTTCCTAGTAAAGCTTTATTGAGAGTAGTTAATTTCCTTACTCCTAACCCACCATTTTCCAAAGGTGCACACACCTTATTCCAGCCCACCAGATGTGTTTTGGAATCCCTCCACAAAAAATCCCTTTGCAACCTCTCAATCTTATTGGCGACATGCGTAGGGATTGTAAAAAGAGATAAAAAGTAAGTCGGAAGACTAGATAATGTACTCTTAAGTAATGTCAGTCTTCCACCTTTTGACAAATACATCTTCTTCCAACCAGCCAACTTACGCTCAATTTTCTCCAATATAGGATTCCAAATAGTAGGGGACTTGTGGGACACCCCCAGTGGCATACCGAGATAGGTCATAGGCAAAGACCCAATACGGCAACCCAAGATCTCTGCCAAGACATGAATATTAGGAACCTCCCCAATGGGAACCATCTCACTCTTCAAAGCATTAACCTTTAAACCTGTCACAGCCTGGAAACAAAGAAGGAGCATCCAAACATGCAGAATCTGCTCCTCATCTGCATCACAAAATAGAATTGTGTCATCCGCAAACAACAGATGTGAGACACAAACCCCTTCACCCCTTTTACCATCTGCCCTGAAACCTCGAAATAAACCAGCAACTTCAACTCTTTTCATCATCTTACTAAAGACCTCCATCATAACCAGAAACAACAAAGGGGATAGCGGGTCCCCTTGTCTCAATCCCCTTGAGCTCCCAAAAAAGTCAGCTGGAGCTCCGTTGACCAAAACAGAAAACTGGACTGTGGATATACATGTACGGATCCACCTACACCACCTCACCCCAAATCCCATTCTTTTCAGCAAATCTAGAAGAGCCTCCCAATTCACATGATCATAGGCTTTCTCAATGTCCAGCTTACAAATAACCCCCGGAATCTTACTCTTCACCCTACTATCCACACACTCATTAGCAATAAGTACAGAATCAAGTATCTGTCTGCCACCCACAAAACTGTTCTGAGATTCGGATATCAACTAATCCAAAACCTCTTTCAAGCGGTTCGCCAAAACTTTAGCCAAGATCTTGTATACACTCCCCACCAAGCTGATAGGTCTAAAATCACGGATATTGGAGGCACCATTCTTCTTAGGGATAAGGGCTATGAACGTTGCATTAAGAGATTTTTCAAACTTGCTATGTTGATAAAACTCTTCAAACACAGCTAAAACATCTCTTTCCACAACTCTCCAACAATGGTGAAAGAAGGCTATAGAAAAACCATCAGGACCTGGAGCTTTATCTCCATCCAATTCTTTAACAACACAAAGGATCTCCTCCTTCTCAAACCTCCTTTCAAGCCAATCCCTCTCCAACCCTTCAATCTGATCAAACTCCAAACCTTCCACAAAAGGCCTCCACTCCTCTGTCTCCTTGTACAAGTTTTTATAAAACTGTACTACTTGGTCCGTCATCTCTGATTCGTCCTCATATATAACCCCATCCACCTCCAGCATACTAATATGATTATACCTTCTCCGGGAGTTAGCCACCTTATGAAAAAATTTGGTATTATTATCTCCTTCCTTGATGCAAAGCATCCTCGATTTCTGCCTCCACGAAACTTCTTCCAAAGAAAGAAGGTTCTGTATTTGAGATCTCAGCACAGCCCTCTCATCTATCTCTACTTCAGAAAGGCCAAACTCCCCTTCCTTAGCATCCAATAATTTCAAGGCCTCCAACAACTCTTTCTTCTGACGACCTACATTTCCGAACTCACTACGGTTCCACTGAATAATGTCTCCTTTCAGAGCCTTCAACTTCTTGGCAAGCACAAAACTGGGAGTCCCAGAGAAAGAGTATTGATTCCACCACGAATGAACCCTATCTGTGAACCCCTCTGTCTTTAACCACATGTTCTCAAACCTAAAAGGTCTCTTCCCCCTCAATATCCTCCCTGCCTCCACTAATATGGGGAAGTGGTCTGAGATAGGACGAGGTAAAACCCGCTGGATCACATCCGGATAGTGGTCCTCCCAAACGTTAGAAACCAGAACCCTATCTATCCTAGACATCGAAGGCTGATCTGATCCACTAGACCAAGTATAACTCCCTCCTTCCAAAGGCAAGTCAATCAAATTGAGCTCCTCAATGAATTCAGAAAAATTCTCCATAGCCAGAGTAAGGCGCAATCCCCCTAAACGTTCGCTTGGGAAACGAACAACATTGAAGTCCCCCATGTAACACCATGGAACATCCCAAAGTTGTTGAATTCCAATCAGCTCATCCCACATCTGCCCCCTTAAGTTATTGTCATTTGGGCCATAAACCCCAGAACAAGCCCAAATAAAACCATCACCCACACCCTGCCACTGAACCGAAATGGAGAAGTAACCCACCATTGCCTCCAACTTTTCTAAAACCCTCCTATCCCACATCATCAAAACCCCACCAGCTGTCTGATCCGCATCCAAAGCCACCCAGTCAACATAGGGACAACTCCACAAGCTGCATACCAACTGTCTATCCATACCAGCAAGCTTAGTTTCTTGAAGACAAACTACATCACAATTCCACTCTCGAAGTACATTTCTAACCACCAAACGTTTCCGAGAATCATTCAATCCTCGGACATTCCAAGACACCATTTTCAACTTCATTACAACTGATAACTCCCTACTCCAAACTCAGTAATGCAGTCTACGAAGACTATCTACTGTCATAATTAACCGAGGAAATCAAATTCCTCAACTCCCTCTTCCCTTTGTCTTTGGACACGGCTTTCCGATGGGCTACATCTTTTCTGTTTAGCAGATTGGCAGCCCCAATCTCCTTCTCAAGCCCTTGTAAAAGCTTAATACACTTCTCCTCCTGTCGACCCAGAGAAAGCCCCATCATTTTACTAAAACCAGGGAGTCTATGTTTCACCCAATTAGAAATTTTCAAAGTATTTTCAAGCCCCAAAACCTCATTCCCACTGTTCAACTCCGCCGGCACAGCCAACCCCATAGGAGTGATAGTCATCAAAGGGGAGGGACTATCCACATCACCCAAACCCATGTCTGCATTAACCACTTCTCTCTCCGTCGAAATTCTCGCCTCAGGATAACCACAATCTATTGATACCACTAATTGGTCAGCCTGATGGAGAGTCTCTATCCCCTGAGCAACCCTTGCAAAATCAACCCAACCCCCTTCATTTCCACCCTGGACACCCAATTCTGCTATCCCAGCTCTCGATAAACTCAGAAACAAATTGGACAGAAAAAGACCCATAGGCACCCTATCACTCTCTGTTTCTGCCTTACCCATTGACACCCTATCACTCAACACCGTCACCAATGAGTGAGATTGCACTGTATCGGCCTTACCCGGTGTCATCGGTGGCTCCTCGGCGTGAAACCCACCAGAAACAAAGCCATCGACCTCCCTCGCAGGCTTCGCAGGTCGACCCACAGAGATATCATGACCTGTTTTGGAGCTTGCCACCATCACCGGTTCATGGGCTTCATGAGTAAGGCTACCCTTAAGCGCCGGTGAGTTCCCGGCGTGAGAACCATCAGAAAAAGGGCCACGGTTCACCACCGTTGCCTTCGCAGGACTAAAGTCCTTCACGGATTGACCCACCGGGCTCGACGCCGACTTCGAGGCATGTTGTCTCGCAGTGCCGGCCATAACCGGTGGCGCCGGTGACTCCTCGGCGAGAAAACCATCAGCGCCTTCGACTTCCTGAGCATCCTCTGCTGCGTGAGGTGCTTTGGATATCACCGGTGCATGGGCTTTCTTATTTAAAGATCTCAGGTCACCCACAGATGGGCTTACACCCTCTTCCATCCTATATGGGCCAGTGGGCTCTGGACAAGGGATCATAAGAAGGCCCACTTGAGAACCATCTTGGTCTAAGCCCACCACAGGTTTGTGAACCCATGAAACACTAGAAGATCCCTTCACGTGATCCCTCTGACCCCTTGAAACCCAAATGGAACTCCTCAGACCACCTTTTTTCCATGCCACGCTCCTTTTTCCTTCCCCATTCACTTCTACGGTCAAGCTCTTTCCTGTCCAGTCTGACTTCCTCAGTTCACGTTTTTTTCCATAAACATGATCAGTCCAATTTGATTTGAAATTTAATGGAGATCTCCTTTTGTTTCCTACCGGATATATCTTTCCAACGTTAAAGTCCTCTGTACTGCACCGAGAACCCACTTCTGAACCTCCTA
The DNA here is from genome assembly GCA_019022515.1 of Quercus aquifolioides. Classification (NCBI taxonomy): domain Eukaryota; kingdom Viridiplantae; phylum Streptophyta; class Magnoliopsida; order Fagales; family Fagaceae; genus Quercus; species Quercus aquifolioides. The sequence continues at coordinate 19,914,759 of CM032331.1, forward strand.
GAGTCGCCGGACCTGGTAAGATCACCGCCGTTTCGCTCAGCAGGTTTTGCTTCTCTCCTTTATAATCCCCTAACAGCCATTTCCCTTTATCATGAGCGCTTAATCGATCAGGCTGATTTCTGCCCCTTACCTGCACCTGATGCCCACGCACCGTGTCGGCAAAAGATTTAGAAGGTTGAACCCCTGAGCTATCCTTATGAGGCTGAGCCACAAAATGCCTAGTCCCACTATTCACATAGTTTTCAGGTTCCAATATCTTCCTTAACTCTAACCCAAAAACCCTCCATCCATTCTTTGCTCTGCCTACTGGAATAATAATGGACCTCCTAGACCCTCCAACTTTAACAACAGTCAGCAATAGGAACAAGCCAAAAGAATTGGAGCTCCGTTGGAGGGTGTAGGCAGAATCACCTTCCCTGAACGTATAAAAATACTTTGGACAGACCCCAACGGCAATCTGTTCTAAACTCTTCATCAACCAATGAGCCACATTCTTACCCATGAAGACCGACTTCATGGAGTACCTACTCCGCTCAAAAATCCTTAAAGAAAAATACCGTCCCCCTTCCTCCACCACCAGTTGAAAAAGTTTGGATTCAATAAAAAAGCTACGAACACCACAAAATTATTGTGAACTTAGACCCCAAATCGAGTCAGCAATTGGTTATGAGGCTTTGTATGTGGCTGCAATGGTGGGCATGTGTTATGTGGTGCCATAGGTCAAGTCTTTGGCTTGGGTGCTTGTGGGATGGGGGCTTTGTTCCCCAACTGTAAAACCGAGTGAACTTGTTCAATCCCTTCTAACTCAGTCTCCAGCACCACCTTCACCACCATGTTGATGCTGGATGTAGGTCTTCACCAGCAAGATGGTGTTGGATTTAAGTCCTTTCTTGAGCGAGAATGTCAGCCATGAAATGGATAAACTCGGTGACTCATACTCAGCACCCGCAAGACTCATTGGATGTCACCTGGTCAATTGGGAGATGAAGCCTTAGATGGCTCAGGGAAAGAAGGCCAATGTTGCCAAAACCACGTCATATCCTGAGCTGACTTGAAGTCGATGACTTTTGGGTTTGGCATGATAGATACGGTTAGGTTTATCACTTATGCAATGATCTAAAAAATAATGACAAGTTGGAGCATGGGAAACTCAACTCCATTGAGTCTTGTGTTTTGCTGAACATGTATTGTTCTTCAGGTTATCCTTTTGTATATATCCTGTATACATGAGGTCATTCTGTTTTCCTAAAAAAATTTCATTATTACTTATCAAAGCATACTCTTTTCAGGGTTATACTGTATGCAATTCAGTAACTTTTGAGCTGAATGTGTTACCTTTGAATTTCTGTGAATGGAACATGTTGCATATATAACCATATCAATAGGTCTTTTTTATCAATAGGTATTCTAATAACTGTCACATTGTCCACAGTCATGCTTTTAAATTCACTGAATTGGCAATCCAATTTTCTTTTCTGTTCGGATGTGGCTGTTGTGGTTAAATTTTTTTGTTCTCACCATTTCAATAGAGGCTATGTTATAAAGTATGTTGGTCATTCCAGTGCTTGTTCCATTTTTAACTTTTGGGATTGACATGAACTGAAATTGATTGCCATTTTGTTTCTATTGCTTACCTATGATTTCCAGGTTCACAAGCTCTAGTTAGTTTTGTGCTGGAGAATGAACTTCCTTCTGAATCATTCTCATTAGTGGCTGAGGAGGTGAGTGTGAATGCTTTTGCTAGACTATCCAGACATGCAGATGCTGTATTCTTTTCTTCCAGTTGAACAATCTTTAAAGCTTAAATTTTCTAGGATTCAGGAGATCTTCGGAAGGAAAGTGGCCAGGAAACACTACAGCGTATTACAAAACTTGTGAATGATACTCTTCTCAGTGATGGATCATTTAGTGTTTCTTCTTTAACCACAGAAGATGTGCTTAGGGCCATTGACAGAGGCAAGTCTGAAGGTGGTTCTCATGGGCGGCACTGGGTTTTGGATCCAATAGATGGCACTAAAGGGTATGGTTCAAAACTTAGAATATGACTAGTGCTTTAAGGATTTGATCTCTTACAAAAAAAAAGAATTAGGTATCTCAAATAGCATGTTGTTGTTATAAGCATTTAGTTAAATATAGATGGAGTCTTTTTCTGGACTTTTATAAAGTGGTAACAGCTTAACCATGGTGGCAATAACTAGCAAAATTGGAGCTTAGTGGATCAAAGGTTTGGAAAGATTTCTGTATAAATTTCCTTTGAAAAAATGGTCTTGATTGATTGTGTGCTTATGATTTTGATCATTTATTCTTTCCACCAATAGATTTATATATGTTGATAGCTCTTGAATTTGTTGTTTCTTAGCTACATTCATCTAGACATGAAATGATTTATATAAACTTATAAGGTTGATACCAATGAGCTGTAGCTCAAAGGGCACTTTGTCCTCCCTTAGTAATTGGATAGTCAGTAAGGTCATGGGTTCTGAACTCATGGGGTTTGTGTATAATTAATTATAAAAAATAAAGTAAAATAAATGTAATAGGCTGATACTGGAATGGGAAATTTATGAAATTTGGCAACTGATGTTCTGCTTTGGGACGTATGATTTTCTGCATGTTAACATGGAACAGTAGGCAATGTGTAATGCTTTCATCTGAACTAATAATGTCCTCATGCTTTCCTCTTGTGGATGCTAAAAGTCCTTTTTCACAATTGCTTCTGTCCATTTCCGTATGCCTTTATTGTTTCTGAGCCTTCCTGAAGTCCTGGTTTTTCCTCCATGTGATCCAAATCACTTGTAACTTTTGGCGTCACATGAGTGATGGGACATAAATTGATGCATGGAAATGTTTGCAAAGATTTGATTAATATTATGACAAATTTAGCTATGGTGACATCTCAGGTGTTTGGCATTGTGATAGGAAATGAAGTATGTTTAGAAGACTTAAGGAACTAGACAAAAATCAGCGGTCTCTAACTCTCTTTGGCGAAACTTCCTTTTTCATTGCTTTGTTGTGTACTTTCTATTTGCTGATTTATCATTTATATATTTTATCATTGATTCACTTGTCAACTGAGTGCTTATTTTCTTAATGCATTCGCTTTTCAATTGAGTGCTTCATATTTTGTAATAGATTTCTAAGAGGAGACCAATATGCTATAGCACTGGCATTGCTAGATGAAGGGAAAGTAGTGTTGGGCGTCCTGGCTTGTCCAAATCTTCCATTAGTTTCCATTAGTGGCGATAGTCAGCATTCTTCACACGATGAAGTGGGTTGCCTTTTCTTTGCCAAAGTTGGTGCAGGAACATATATGCAGTCACTGGATGGTTCTTCACCAAAAAAGGTTCTCACTTGTAGGAAGTTATATCAGTGCATACTGTATTTATATAGGTATTCGGCACTTCAAACCAGTTGTCTTTTTATTGCCCGTTGTAGGTGAATGTCAGTACTACTGAAAATCCAGAGGAAGCATCATTCTTTGAATCCTTTGAAGCAGCACACTCCCTGCATGACTTGTCTAGCTCCATTGCAAAAGTAGTTTGTTCTCTCCTCCTCTATTAATACTATTATTGCTGTTATTCTTTTTAAATTTCTTGTTTTAAAATATATATTTGTTGACAGAAACTTGGTGTCAAAGCACCACCGGTTAGAATTGACAGCCAAGCTAAATACGGGGCACTGTCCAGAGGAGATGGAGCTATATATCTGCGATTCCCTCATAAAGGATACCGTGAGAAAATATGGGATCATGCTGCTGGGTGCATTGTTGTGACTGGTAATTAAAATATGTTTTCCATTTTTTTTCTCTCTCAACTTAAAGTGGCCTAGGTACAGGTCTCTTTTTTGGATAACCTGTCTTTCTCACCTTTTCTGATACTTCATGATGATGATATGTATTATTATTATCTCACAATTGAAGGATTTAAACTAATAAAGCATTCAACTAGTGACGACTCCATAAACACAATAGGCACAGGGAGGGACCTATGTTAAATTAGTGAGACTAGGAGATATCAGCTCTGTCGGTTAATTAAACCACATGACAATGAGCTTTAGCCCTAATGTACCTCCTTCCCTTGTAAGAGCAAGGTTGCGGGTTCAATACCCATATCAGATACATGTGAAATTGATCAATAATAAGAAGGATTTATTTAACCTGCACATCTGATACCTGTGCTTATGAAATTTAGTTAATGAACTTGTGCAGAGGCTGGTGGTGCGGTGACAGATGCTGCAGGGAACCCTTTGGATTTTTCTCAAGGAAGATACCTTGATCTTGACACAGGCATAATTGTTACCAATCAGAAATTGATGCCATCACTCTTGAAGGCAGTTAGAGAATCCCTGGATGAGAAAAATTCATCCCTGTGATTTTCCTGTTGAACACAAGATTCAAATCCTGGATTTTGTTTACCAAAAACAACTCAAATAATGCCAATGAGCTGTAGTTCAATTACTATAAAAAACCTCAAATGATTTTTACCTTTATGCTAGTTAGTGTAAAATTTTGTAATTTGATGTAATGAATTATTTGATTAGATCCTTGTTAACGAATTTGAGCTTCCTTAGGTACAGCCACAAGAATCTAAACGTCCATGGCTATGAGTTTTGAGACTTCTGTATAATAATTAATGGTGCTAGTAAACCTTTGTTTAATTAATTAATTCTAAAAAGATAACCTTATATTTTTATTTTCCTTCCAAAATGTTAGAATGAGATTCAAACAAGCAACATTCATGGTGACATGAGCTTCTGAGTCTCTGATGGTTTTTCCTAATTATAATTGTAGACAGCTTAATAATTTATCCACAGGAACTAATCAGAAATCAAAATGACTGTTGATTTCAAAAGGCTTATACAGTGCAAGTAATAAATTTTCAAAATATTACTTATAATTAATTTGTAAAACTGAGTTCCCTTGAAATTTTTTTCCCAGCCAAGCAGACAAGACCTTAAAGAATAATTTTACATGGGGTACAAAGTTTGGTGTGGAAATTGCCAATTGATGCTCAATAAGATTGAAAAGTATACTATGCACCAGGTATATGTAACAATTACATATATATTGGACTCGTATACATGGTAATCATATGCATGTGAAAGTGATGATACACATGTTTATTACACAAGAGACTACCTTCAATAAGATCTCGTTACCTGACGGACCATAAATTTACGGCATGGCACCCATCAATGGTTACATAACCATAGTTCCTGCCAGTGGGTCTTCTGTTGAACTCCACAAATTTTAACACTTGGAATCTAGATTAACTCTTTAACAACACAATTCCTATACCCCTAGTGTGTTCAAACTTCAAACCCAAACTCTGTACTTAATAGGTAAAGCAATATCATTAGACTACAATGTCATTCAAAGGCCTATCATTGAATTGGTTTTTTATGCCTAGATCAGATGATAGTGTGGGGTCAAATTGAAGCCAAGAAACAACGGCGAGAGACTAAAGGAACACTAGCCTCAAGAGTCTTGGTGATCGATTCTAACATCATGCTGACAAGCTCAACCAAAAAATGAGTAAAAACCATTGTATTTGGCTTACGTTCAGTATATTTTCAACTGATTTTAAATGTACAATTACAATGGTAGTGAGTTTTAATCTCTACATTTTATTTAGTTAGTAAGTGATGTGACAGATTCTTATTAAAACAAAAAGAGATGTTCAGTTAAAAAAGTACTAGAGGTAAGCCAAACTCAAAACGGTTTAGCTTTGCCTAAAAAGAAAATCCAACCATTGCACAATCATCTCGACATTTATTGTATCATAACTATCTTGCATTGCATTTAATGCAATGCAATATGTTTCCCCTCATTGGCTAGGCCAGAGCCGCCTAGTTGTGCTCTACAGATTGACGTGTCAGGGTGGTAGAAGTTATGTCAACCCAAAGCCTGAGATTAGTAGCTGGGTGGGACATATCAAAGCATGAAAATTGGATCAACTAGTCGCTTACCCACGCGTTACGCGTGATAATTATTTTAAGATGGTCTTATTAAATATTTTATTAATACTATAATTTTAGTTATTAACCATTAGTTTTTCATTAGTTTTTAAGTTAATAAAAATCTTAAATATACATTTTTTTTTTACCTTTACACACACACACACACAGTGAATCTTTACACATACCTTTAAGAAAACTCTATATATTCCACTTTTTTGGATGTGTAAAATTATAGACTACTACTCTATAATGATTGTGGCTAATTAATTTTATATATATATATATATATATATATATATATTTAGTGATATCATTTGTAACGCTTCTTACCATTATCATATATTTACTAACTGATAATTTGTATAACAAAGATGATAAATGAGAGGTAGCATTGTTCATTAGATTTTCAAAAGTAATATTGTATGAAAATTATATATATATATATATATATATATATATATATATAAAATAAATAAGGTTAAATGAAATGTCAAAAATGGATTTTTAAATTTTTTAACTTTATTTCTTATGTAATTTCTACTACTATCAGAGAACATCTCTTTTTTAGTTATAATTAATATGGTTTCCATAGTTAGAGTTTGATTAGTTTTAAATTTAAATTTAGTACTATGATTGTATTTAGTTGTTGATTATTGATTAATTTTTTAAGTGAATTTGACGGTTTATGTTACTACACTGTAAAGTTTTTAATATTCTCCACATGGTAATCTCTATTTTATTTTTTACTTCTCCTAAAACCTTTTTGTTTTCCAATCAACGATTACTAATTAACGTTTGTTTTTTTTTTTCTTTATCTACTCTTTATTACTTTGTATTGGTTTTTTTTCTATACCATCTCTGTCTCTCTCTCTGTCTCTCTCTCTCTCTCCATTGGCAACCTATTGTTTTCCAAAATTTGATGATGATTCTATGACATTAAATACGCATTATTATTATTATTATTATTTTAATTTAGTGTTTCTAACTTGATTTGTTTTGTATTTCATTCTTCCTTTGGTGCACTGGGTGTGAGAATGAGTGTTTTCCTAGCATTACTCCACTTAATGTAGACAATTTTATTTATTTAATTTAGGCAAAATATTATATTTTAAAAATTTTAAAATAAAAAAGGAGTGGAAATATAAATAATTTAATGATATATATGGAGGATCTGGCTGAATTTAAATGTTAAATAAATGATATGAGAAAAAAATTAAAAATAAAATACATAACAATAAACACTAACTTATCCAAACAATTCTGTGTAATATAATTGTAGGGTCAATTTTTGTAGCCCAAGCCCAAAATGTATGGATTATGAGCCCAATGAACCCAAGACAATGAATTTGTAGAGCGTGGGTGAAAGAACTGGGCCGGATGTGAATTAAACAAGAGTTAATTATGGTATTTACGGGTAAACTAACATGAAATCATGCTTGAACAAATGCAAACTTGAAAGTCCGAAGAGGTATTTTATTGAATGAAATTTGGTTACAATTCTTAGAGCTACAATAAAGTTATTTTCTTCTTCTCTCCCTTTTTTGTTCCGCTCTCCTATTACTAGAGGTCTCTTCTCTTTATATAGCACCCTCTCTCATCATCTTCATCGTCCACTTGTTCTTCATCTAGGCATCCACTTGAGTACATGTCCCATTAGGTACCTTTTTTAGCTCTCTGTGAGTGGTGGTAGCTGAGATTATACTGTTCAGGGGTCTTCTTCCCATTAATGCGGCCAGAAAAGCAGTTGCAGTGCATTTAATGTGGTGGTTGCAGCTTGTCTTCTAGATATTTTTCCGTTCCTATCATCTCCACACGTACCTGAAGCTTGCCTTTATCGTCAAAGTCATTAGAAAGGTTACTTGAACCTCCCAGGTGTCCGCCCGGCCAAGGCTCTTTGTATCCGAGGAGAATGGTCTCTTCGGACCATTGATGATCTCTTCGGACTATCCACTCGTTCGCTTCCAGGTATATTTCTTAAGCATAGACTCCTTCTTGAACACTTCCCTCTCTTCGGGCATACAGTAGTCTTCAAATAAGGTCCTAGGCCCAATATATTAGGTTGGACTTTTACCCCCCACAATAATAATAGTACATTCGTATATACTATTTTTAATTATTTATAATGCAATATGATAATATTTAACAATCAAAGTCATAAAATTAAAAAAAAAAAAAAAACTTAAAACACAAAACTAAATCCCATCAACCAAAATAGAGTTCTAAAGAATACAAAACTTTATCAAGCTAAAATAGAGATGCAAGAAAAATAAAAATAAAAATCTACCAAAAAATTGAGGGAGAAAGAGTGGGAAATAACCACTTTTTTGTGAGAGAAAATTATGTAAATAATGGAAGAGTAAATGACAAATTTATACTAAGAGGATGATAATAAAAAGAAACAAAATAAAGGAAGATAAAAGGAAAGAGGAAGAGTGATATCAAGGTAGAATGTTTGGGGAGATGAAAAGGTAAAGAGAAGGAGAAAGGTTGGAGAAAGTGTAAATGTTAAAAAAAATGAGTACAATTTGATGAGCACAATTTTCTTTTATTTGAATTTAAGTAAAATATTACATTTTTTATTTTTTAAAACAAAAAGAGAGAGAGAGAGAAAATATAAATAATTTAATGATAAGGAGGATGTGGTTTAATTTTAATATTGAGTAAAATAGAAGAGAATAAAAAAATAAGAAAAATTAAAAGATATAACAATAAACACTAAATTATCCAAGTTATGCTATGTAATGGAATGCTATTTTATTTTTATCTACTATCTTTAATTTTTTTATAATGTAATCGGATAAAATTTAACAATAAAAAAGCAAAATAATAATAATAATAACTTAAAACACAACATTAAATCGTATTAACCTAAATTAGAGTTCTTAAAAACACAAAAATTTATCAACCTAAAGCAGAGATGCAATAAAAAATAAAAATCCTCCAAAACATTGAGAGAGAGAGAGAGAGAGAGAGAGAGAGAGAGAGAGAGAGAGAGAGAGCATTTTTATGAGAGAAAACTATGCAAAAAATGGAAAAGAGTGACAAATTTATAGTAAGAGGGAAGGGATAAGAAGAGACAAATAAAGGAAGATGAAGGGAAAGATGAATAGCAATATTAAAGTAGAAAGTAGTGGGGAGATGAAAATGTAAGGGAAGAAGAAAGACTGAAGAAAGTGTAAATATTTAAGAAATAAGTGAATGTAAAAAAAATTATAGGAAAATTGAAAATAAAAAAGAAATATATATAGATGTTAAAACCGACAAAGATGAATACGTAAAGTTAATAATCTATTTTATATATATATATATATATATATATATTTTTTTTTTTTTTGTAAAAAAATAGAAAAAATAAAAAATAATAATCATGTGATGAATGATGTAGTGATGAGGTGGCGCAACAGGAGTTCAGCAGTAATAAATGTCACGCTTCAACTTTTAGTAATATATATAAATATAGATTTGCGCACATAAATAGTCCCTCCATTTCTACATAAATGTATGACCATAAAAATTCACTAAAATAAAGTTGTTATTTTGTTGAATTAGGTTCAGCCTAACTTTATCATTGGAGAGTCATTGATGAACCCAAGGGGATATCCGTTTTCACAAAGATTTCTGTTAGTAGTTGCGTAGATTAGAACCAGCAAGACACCCTAATTTCCTTGGTCTTTCCTTCCCAAAGTATCCCACCTCCCACAGCTAGATATTGTATTCTAATCATAGTGTATAAACTAGCAAGGGAGTTTTAATTTCAAAGTAAGCGCCTCTTGCCCTCACTGTGTCAATTGGAGTTGGAGACTGCTCAGATTCAGTTGCAAAGATGTCCTGTTTGTGTCACTATCATATATTGGACAAAATGTGCAAGAGCTCACATCTTTGGAGTATTAACATTGGATAACATTACCTTTGAGAGGGCTAATTGCATATTACCCTTGAAACTGCAAGCGTTGAATCTTTCAATTACAATGGTTGTGATAACATAAAATTCAAGAGAACAAATTCAAAATATATTGGAAGTAGATCCCAAGTATAAAAAGAATTGTCAAAGTCTAGACAGGAACATCTGATGGGTAGTCCCGTGGGTGTCTTCTGATTGTCTCTCTAAGCAATTTCTCCTGCTCGTGGAGATTGGATGGGAGAACATCATATACATCTGTGAAAATGTCTGCCACTGGAGGTTTCTCAGCTTTTTCTGCAACTTGAATTGCATGCAGTAGCTGTACCAAAAGCATCATCAGTGCAAAACTTTCATACTATAATACTTATATTTGAGTGTGACTATCCTGAAAACATGACCAGGATGCTCATGAGAAAAGTTTTGAAATAAAAGAATTAAAGAAAGCATAGTGCAGAATTTTTATTATACACATGGTCTTGAAATTGCTTCTGATATATATGTAAGTTCTACCTGCTGCCTCACACTGCTTCTGAACTCTGACTCAGCCTCACTGCTCCACCAATCATTGCTTTCAATCCATTTTCTAAATCTAGTTACTGGGTCTCGTGCCAATTTCCACCATTCAATCTCATCAACTGGACGATACTTGGTGGAATCATCAGACGTGGAGTGATGTCCCACTCGATATGTTAGAGCCTGCAATGAAAAAGATCAAACCAACATCTGTAGTCAGAGCATCTGGATTCTAGAGTTCATCATGGTGCCTCTCAAAGCCTGAGAGGTTGTAAAAAAAATTCCTTATTACCTCAATTAAGATTGGTCTGTGTTCAGTTATTGCCATTTTACGTGCAGCATGAACTGCACCATAAATGGCAAGTGCATCATTACCATCTACACGAATACTTCGGACTCCATAAGCAGAACCTCTAACAACTACACCATCACCTGCCAATGAATGGGTGAAAAATGTGTCAGGATACCCAGAGACTTTACCTAATAAGAATTGTCAACATACAAGAATCCATAAGAAAAAAGAAAATACTTCTAAACTGGTCTGAAGTAGGGGTGCTGATAGCCCATCCGTTGTTTCGACAGATAAATATTACTGGGGCCTCCAAAACCGCCGCAAAATTTAAAGCAGCATGGAAATCTCCCTATCACATTACTCAACGTATTAGAAGATAAACAACCCAAAGCAATGCTTCTCAAATTAAAAAAGCCCCTTGGACTGCTAATGGAAATGAATCATTTTACATGTTTTTCATAGCCACTAAAAAGCTTTATCCTTTGTTCAGATGGAGGGAGCTTGGGGGGTGGGGCTGTGGGGGGAAGATTGTTAAAATATCTGTTCTAGACATGCCCTTAAGTGTGTTCTCTAATTCTCAAGAATAGGGTCAATGTAAAATGGTGAAGTTACTACAAAAACTAAATAGTCACTTGCTAAAAAAGAATTAGAAAATATTAACAACAATCTATCTGCCTTTGTATGCTATTGATACATACAGGAAATGGAATAGGCTCATTTCAAATACTATGACAATCAAAATTTTCTGAACATACTTTCCCATTATATTCTCATCAGCATTTTGAAAAAAAAAAGAAGAAGAGATTTTTCTCTTCTGATAATGCTGATACAAATATACCTCACTTGAGCCACCATCACCAAAATAGGTAACTGCACATGCGTCTTTTCTATCCATCTTCAGAGCATATGCAGCACCAACAGCATGGGGAAGTTGTGTTCTGCAAACAGTAAGCAGGGACGGAGGCATTAATTGACCAGGGGGTGGCAATGGCCCCCCCTAATTTAAAAAAAAAAAAAAAAAATTAGTGTGTATATATATATATATGCATTAAATTTAGTAATTTTGTTCTATAAAATTACATTTTTCCCTTTTAACAATATTTTTGATTCTTTTTTAGAGTAACATTACAGTTACAAACTTATCTACAACATTTTTATATATTGTTGAGGTACAAATTCTTATTAGTTCGCATATGAGCCTATCACTTACATTACTTTTTTACTTACCAATAATCACTCACTATATCAACAATATACCTCTAGCACTTTCCTCATTTTAAAGGCCATTAAAAAATTTATGGATCTAAAATTTAAAACAACATATACTAGCCCAAAAACATTTGTACAACAAAAAAATTCACCAATAGCAAAGCTAAAAAAAATTAAGTCCAATTAACCAATTTTACTCAAACAAACAATTGGCTCTTTAAAAAGTTTTAAATAAAATAATTTTGCCTTTACTCAGCAGATGCCACCCCCCTTAACTCAAAGTCCGGCTTTGTCCTTGACAGTAGGAAACACTTATGGCATGACTTGCTTGATTTTTGCCTCAAGAAACTCTATATGACCTCCTTAATGGATAAGCAATCAGCTTTGTAAATTGTGTATAGGCAAGGTTCATATCTTACGCAATTGTTGATGATACAGTAAAGTAATTGTGCTTGTTAGAGCCATAATGGATAGGCATCTGCCTGCCTTTTCCATGATCAGCTTTGTTTACAAAACACTGATTTGCAAATTCTTGAAGGGTGAAACCACGCCATAATAGCACTCCTGGCTCTCTGTACTGCAAGGAATATCATATAAGCCTAGTCTAGCATCAATTGCATATATCAAATTACAATATAATGTGATATATCAAAATGGCAGAGATGGTGATGAGCGTGTTTGTGCATACTGCTTGGAAGGATTGTAAGGGAAGAACACATATGCATGCATGTGCTTGTAACCTGAGGGAAGACATGGTCATCAGCAGTGAGAGCTGCTGCAGTTGCAATGTTGATGGCCTCCTCTCCAATTGTGGTCAGATAAAAGGAAATTCTTCCTTGCCTTTGTGCTTCATAAAAAAGAGTGTCCATGGTTTGAAGTGTAATCATGTCAGTGTACATTTTTACAGCAAGTTCCTCGCCGACCTAATTACAGTGGTATCCCATAGATCATTAGGATCTTTTGTGATTATATACGGTTATGGGGAAAAAAAAAAAATCCATCTTCTGTGAAATGGGGGAGCAAAATACCTGTACTAAATTGCTGCCCAAAATCAGCTGACCATTGTCATCAAGGACACTGTAGCATTGTGTACGCTCCTCGGGGGATTCAGATATGAATGTCATTTTAGGAGAGAATCTAACCTTTCCTCCTGGAAAATCCAAGACCTGAAATTGAAGATAGATTCAGTGAGTACATATAACAGCTTGCACGTGGAACGTTATAATTGATGTCCTGTCTAGGCATTGACGGTTCATTAGGAAGCAACTGAAAAATATCTCTGGTCGTGCCTTTCTATGGAAATAAATTTGTATGAGAAGTTGTGGTGGCCTGTAATCTATCCATAATACCTTGTATGTCCCATTATATATTCTGACAACCAAGCAAGTGGCATTGGCCTACAAGTCTTCTGACTGATGTATCCAAAATACAGAAAGTTATGATCACCCTGGAAATTTCTAATAGCCAACTCTTTCACGATCTTTATTAAAACAGTTGAGAAATCTTACAATGGCCATTGCAAGTTATTCCTTCCTCTGATTGCTTCCCAAAATATCCGAAAATATATTAAGTGTCATATGTGAACATGACTTGAATTTACATCACACCATCATGGGATGTCTTCATCAAAATAAACAAGAAAATTTTCTCACACCACATTTGTAACTTTACTAGATGATTTCTTAATTGGACATGATCATCATCCTGGTACACATGACCATCAATTGCATTGAATTTGATTTATGGAAGGTCATTTCGCCATTTTGATTGAAAAGAATTGGAATGCCAATACTCCTAAACTAGTCCATTTAAGATATGGAATAAAGATACCTTGTAAATTTGTAAACGTGACTCTTACTTTTATTTCAATCCATTTAGTATGAAAAGCTCTAACTCTAAACTAGAAACATTATTCACCGCTCCACTAAACATGCGCTGTGGATTACTCCAAATTAAAATACAATTGACAGCATGAACATGCAAATTTTACAATTTATTATAATATATCTGATTATCCAAAAATATAATACCTAAAATATTACAACATAGCCCATCAATTCATGTAATTCCAATATAGAAGCTAAACAGGTGCAATTTAGAGGGGGCTTTAGGATCCAGGTGTTTGAGTTCACTTGACATTTTGCCAGCCAACAATGTTTTTAGCCACTAAAAGCAATGCTAAACTTCTACAAGGCAGGCCTTATTTGTTCATCCAAAAACATGACCTTTCTCCAATTAATTAATTATAAGTAAAATCCCAACACCAGCATGGATTCGATTAACCTTACCATAAATAAAAAACAAAAGCATAATTGAGGATCAAATTGCCAATTCAAATAATCAGCCCTGCCAATTATTGCTTGCTACTGGTTCCATAAGACAATAAGTATGACACATTATAATTTATCAAACACATGGCAAAACAACACAAGAAACAAAATGATTTGGTCATATTCAAACCACAAGTATACAAAAAATTCAACATACAATAAAAGTGTTCCAATTTTTATTTTTTGGGTAAGTTCTATTGTACCTTGTTGTCATCAGCATCATTGAGAGAATTCAATTGTTTTTCGGGTTTGGTTGATTTGAAACGACAAGCAGAGAAAAGAGTTGCTTTGACACTCAAATCTGCATCTGGGTTTCCTAGATTATGAGCAATTGGAGCTGTAACTGGAAATTCTTGATGATGGGATGAAGTAGAATTCCAAGAACTGGGGGTGATCATATCAAACAAACCCATCCTGTATTTTAGATGGTTAATAAGTTTTGGTGATTTCCTCATGCACAAAGCCATGAGAGATAGAATCAAAGATTGAAATTAGTTTCAAGTACAACAAACTGAACTGAAAATGGAGAGACAGAGACAGAAACAGAAACAGAGAGAGAGAGAGAGAGAGACACAGAAGCTTCAACGCAATCCCATTTATGAGTATGGTTAGGTCCATGATTGCATGACACGTCAGATTTTTTAAATAATGCCTCCCTGTTCCTTTTCTTTTCGGTACAAATATTCCTCCATTTATGCCTTATCCGCACTAGATAATACTATTAAAGTATGCTACGTCCATCCAGTCAAAGAAAAAAAAAAAAAATAGAGGAAAAAGTTTGGTAATAACTATCATTCTTAAAATCATCTTTTTATTATTAGGTGTGAATTTTGATAAATCAATTATTAGATTATATTTTCTTTTTGAGATTAAATTCTGTAAGGATATAGTGTAAAATTCATTTTTTACTCCCTCAAATCCTAACATGCCACCTCATTTTATTTCATATTTAAGAATAAGCACAACCGCACACAATCAATTCTAATATCTATAAAAAAAATCCAACCAAATTAGGTTCTTATTGAAATGCTATTAAGTGTGTTAGGATGTATTGAATTTTAAGTAAAAAACTGATGTGACAATTTCTTATTAATTGGTGTAAAACATGAGTTTTACACTCTATCCTTATCAAATTCGGACTCTTTCTTCTTATATCCTTTATACTTACAAAATTTATAGAAGATCAAATATTAATAGCTATGTTATTAATTAAATATTTAAAATTATGTATAAAAAATAAGTTTATGGATAAAAAAGTAACTAACATCTAATTGATACGAAATTTGACAGGTGTGTTAAGAACATAAAGAATATGAAATCTAATGGTTAAAATTTTAAAATATATAGTCATGCTAATTTTTTTAGTGGGCGTTGTAGCCATCAGCTAAAATTAAGTTTGTAGCAAACTTTGTTAATATATACTAGCCTCATCACACGCATTTCGCGAGTGCGATGATTTTATTTATTTATTTATATTTATTGTTATAATGTTTAAAAGTGAGACAAAGATAGTGTCTTAATTTTTAGGATTTTTTTCTACATGATTTAAAAAAAAAAAGGTAATTTATATGTGGGTTTAAAGTTTGAAATTTTGAATTTAAAATAAAAAGTGGCAATTCAAATAAAGAAGAGAAAGAAAAAAACCTAAAACTTAGGAATAGTAAATTACTTTTTTAAAATAATTTCACAACAAATTTTAGGTGGTAAACTGTTATTAGTAGGTAAAAAGTTGATATCAATAATGAACCAAGATTAAAACTACTATTAACTTACCACTTAAAATTTGTTTTGAAATTATTTTTGAAGTAGTGTTGCTCATTATTAAAAGTTTTTTTTTTTTTTTAATCTCCAAAATTAATATAAAATATTATTTACCAAATGATTATTGAGCTCATGGGGAATGCTAGCATAATGGAGATTATGTGAAATCTCTTTACTTGTTTAGGACTAATAAATATCTTATGAGCTCACTTTATGGAGTGGGCCCACATATCGTTGATTCCATGCATCTGTTGGACCCACAATTCGTGAGTGACATGTTCCATGGAGTGGGCTCTCTAGATACTACCTCATTTGGGAGGGGGAATAAACTACAAAGTAGAAAAGAAATGAAGTTTTAAAGAATAGTCTTTTTTTATTTTTTTATTTTTTAATTTTTAATGTCATCATTTAACTCCATTTTCTAGTCCCTGAGAATTGGAGGAGAGGTAAGGAGTAAAATATATATTTAAATGAATATAATGTAAACGAATTTACAACACCGTGAAAAATAAATTTATATGGTATGGTTACTAAATTTGTCCTTATAATGAATTTATTATGATGATATTGAGATTACTTAATCAATTCTTTTTTGCAATTGTGATGGATGAGCTCACTAAATAGATTCAAGAGGAAATCTCTATGTTTGGTTGGGGAAATTATTAGAAGGATGAAACATTTTGGAGAAAAAAGTGAGGAAAAAAATGAAAGTGGAGGGTGTTTGGTTGGGGCGAAACATAGGGAAGAAAATGGTAGAGTACATGAGCTTTCTCCCGGCTTACCAAAAATCAATCTCCCTAAATTGGAAAGAAAATAGGAGTGGTTATTGATTTGCTTGAGACTATTCATTTACTTTTTACCCTCAATTATAACGTTTTCTATCTTTTATTTTTTTGTCATTTCATTTTGTCCTTTTCTTTTATTCCTGCCACGGTGCCACACTCCCACCAATTTGTTGCTCGTTTTTTTTTTTTTTTTCTTTTTTCCCCCCTACTTGTTTAGCATCAAATCTGTGCTAATTTTTTTTTTTTGTTTTATAATTTTTTTAATAAATATAATAGCAAAGAAAAATAAAACAACATAATGTGTAATGTTTTAATTATTATAAGATGTAAATTTATTAATTAAATTTGATAATAAATAATATTTTCCTTGTTTAATGTAATAATGACATAAGGGTAAATTTATACCAACTTTATTTTCCATTCTCCAATTTTTCATTTCAACCAAACAAATGAGTTTTCCATTTCTCGACTTTTCCATCCTCCCAACCAAACACAAATGAGAGAAAATTAAATCTCTTCTATTTTCCAACTTTTCTATTCATTTTCCATTTTCTATCCTCCAACTTTTCCACTCCTCCAACCAAATGGACCCTCATATGTGTTTGGTGGGGAGAATAGAAAAGTGGAGGGATAGAAAACTCATTTATTTGGTTGAGAAGAAAAGTGAGATGATAGAAAATGTAGTGTGTATAAAATTATTCTTATGCCCCTATTGCATAATATAAGAAATAATTTCCTTACAATCATTAAAAAATATACTTATCATCAATTACAATTAAAAGAATAACATCTTATAAAAATTAACACATCATTAATATTATCATATAATTTTTTTTTTGTTAATATATATAACAATTAGAGTTGCCTTGTAAAAAAAAAATTGAGGTGAAAGCCACCGTTAGATATGAAAGAACCCCACCATTGATTTAAAAAGGAAAACACAAAAGCAAAAGCAATTGTTTGATTAAGAAGAAAAGATGTTAAATAAAAAAAGTAAACGTAATTCAATGCACAGGCACAATAAAGAAGGGAGGGGCAAATTCAGCCTCTGTTGGCATCCGTTTTTTCACTTCAATTTTCTCCCAATTTAGGGAGAAAATGTTTTGGTGAGCCCAGGAGAGAAAACACCCAGGTTTTTCCTTCCACAAATTCACCCAACCCAACATCCCAGTAAATTTATTTCCATACCACTTTTCTCTTATTTTTCTTCCATCCTCCCTAAAATCTTTCCAACCAAACAGACCCTTAGTTCTAGACTTCTAGTGGATGAAACTAGATGTGGAGTTTAAGTTAGAAATTTGGAGAAACACTTTAAAATCTAAAGGCTTTCAATTAAGCAAGACTAAAACGTAATAAACTTACATTCAATATACTATGTTTTGAAAAAAAAAAAAAAACATGGTACTCGTAATATAAGTTTCACTAAAGTAGTAGAGACTTGATAATAAAGAGATACCACAGAGCGCGAACTTTCAATATTTTGGATCAATAACTCATAAAAATTGAGAAGTTTAAGATGTGTGAATCATAAAATAAAAGCATGACAAATGAAGTTGAGAAGTATATTAGGAATATTGTGTGATCGTAAAATACCTATTAAGTTAAAGGGAAAATTTCATAATATTGCTATAAGACCAACTATGTTCTATGGTACTAAATATTGGAGTGTTAAAAAGTAACATATAAATAAAATGAGTGTAATTGAAATGAGAATGTTAAGATGTATGCATACAAGATTAAAAGTGATAATAAATTAAAAATAAAGGGAAAAAATTCACTTAAAGATAAGGGTGAAAACTTATTGATGAAAATATGAGGGGGAGTCGCTTGAAATGATTTGATTATGTTTAGATGAGAGAAATTAATGCACCAATGAGAAATCGTAAGTTGATTCATGTTGAGAGAACAAGAAAATGTAGAGGAAGAACAAACATATTATTAATTGAAGTAGTGAAAAATGACATATCAATTAAGGAAGTAACAAAAAGTATGACTTCGAATACACTATTTCACAACATGGTTGAGTATTAATGTTATAAACCCATGTGTAGAACTCATCCTTGAAAACTGGCTTACAAGACGAGTGTGCCCAAGAGCTTATAAACACATAGTTAAATGTATACTTAATTCATGTGGGACACTAGGATCATAGCGTACCACTACGCATCGGTGCTGAGGTCCACGACGGCTCACTCCAACAACACTGACTTGATGGTAGCCTTTTCTCTTTTGGTGGCTCCACTCACCTATCAGTTATTTTAATCTAGCCTCTAGGTCGCCCCCTCCGGGATCCAACCACAAAGCCATAACTCATTTGATCTCATACTCAATGAGCTACACCCGATTATTCGAAGTGGTGGTTGGTTCTGATACCAAATGTTACAAACTCATGGGTAGAACTCACCTTTGAAAACCAGCTTGCAAGGGGAAGGTGCACAAGAGCTTATAAACACATGGTTAAGCTTATACTTAATCCATGCGGGACACTAAGATCATATCAATTAACTTGAAATTAAGATAGTTTTTATCTTTTTGTCAAACCTATTACATAGAAGTAAAAAAAAGAAAAATGGCAGGATACCAAACCTTTCCAATTTTTAAAGTGTTTTAGCAACAATTTCAAAACTTCAAGGATTAACTTAGAAAAAAAAAAAAAAAAAAGGAAGAAGAAGAAAGAATGAATAAACAAATAAGATGAATAATAATATATGGATGATTCTTTTAAGTGGGGTGGAGAAAGTTGTCAGTTGAGTCCAAAATGCATCTTATTAATTGTGCATTCAAATAGTTAAGGGTGCAAAGTGTGCATTTATATAGTTTAAGGTGGTAAAGTGTAATTTCCCCTAATAGTTGATTCAATCTCATAAGAGTGACAAACAACAACTATCTCAAGCGGTTCCTTTTTAAGAAAATACATGTGAAGGGAACTTGGGAGTTAACAGTTACCTCGAAGCAGTTATCTAAATATTTCCAGCCAAGGTTTAAGGGAATAATGCAGTAGAAATGTGACACAAGGCACAAGCAATAAGATTAATTGTTAAAGCCTCAATTATAAATAAGGAGAGATATTCCAACGTTAGGGAAACTCAATTAGATACAAAAATTCAAAGTATCATCTCCCTGTGTCAGAGCAATTTGTAATGGGTCTTTAGGCTGGTGAGAGACTTTATGCATGTAAATTTGTAAAGTATTTATTTTCAATTTGAGTTCATTTCACTTTGAATAGGCTTGTTGTCTTTGGCTTAATTTAGGCTTTTTTTCTTGTTCTTATTGTTAACTTGTACATTTTACATAAAAGTCCTATTAAATTAGGCAGTATACCAAACCAAGAACTTGATCCTCAAAGTGAGATAATTGCCTTCAATAAGTGTTGATCTGAATATCATGGATTTCAATGGTTTTGTAGGTTACCATAATAGGCTTGTTGTAATCTTTTATATACACTAGTATGTAACCCAAGATTACGCACGAGAATGATGAATTGTAGTGGTGCTATTGATGTTAGTTTGGGTTATTAAACATATAGGACATACTCTGATCAAGACATTTGGAGGTACTAAAATAGTTTTTCCTTTCAATTTTCATTTACGTCAAGTTTTTTATTACATTACTATTACATATATAATTTTGAAAATCACTATTGTATACTACATATATAATATTAATTCACAATTATTGTTTGTAAAATTCTATTAAATATAGCACAAAATACAATAATAAATTGGTCAAATAGTATCTCCTAAATTGAATAGGGATAGGTGCATGGGATCGATTAGCTTAATTACAGTTTGTTACATTCAATATCTTTGTATACAAATATCTTAATAGAAATAGTATAAAGACTATGCTCATTAGTTTAGAAAAATTAATAGCAAAAATCTAAAAAATTTAATTTGTATGGAAAGCTAACAAAAAAAAAAAATCTAATTTTGATTCTAATTGAATTTTATCTAAACTTTGGTTTAAAAAAGCAAATATATATATATATATATATATATATATATTATCTAGTTAGTAATGAACCGTACATAATCATAATATATTACATGGACTGTACATAGTCATGGTATATTACATAAATGATTTATAAACTTGAATTATTTTTAATTATATATAAAAAGCTCATAAATACAAGATAATTCAAAAATTATGTTTTCAATGGTTTATTTAAATCAGACTCCTCGTTTTTTACACTAAATTAACTCATTTGACACAAAAATTAAAAAACTTAGATTAGATGGGTCACATGGCGCAAAATTAAACTCTAATTGAAATCTAATTTTTACACTGAATTAACTCACTTGGCACAAAAATTTAAAAACTTAAATTAGATGGGAATTGTGACGTAAAATTTGACTATAATTGAATTCCAATTTAAAATCTAATTAAATTTTATCTCACCTTTACATATTAATATATATATATATATATATATAGATTACACATTTCAATATTTTTTTGATAAACCCTTCAATTGGAACATTATTTTACACAATTCAATTGAAAGATATATTCGTCACAATTTGACCGCCTTTTGACAACCAAATTTTACTAAATTGGTCCTACTTTTTTTCTTCACATAAAATTCAAAATTTTGGGTATGTTTCTTCATCCAATGCTTATAAATGGTTCAAAACCATGTTCTATAATAAATTCAGACGATTCATAGTAGCCCAAGCTCAAAGAACACACTTTCCTTTGCTGAAGTCTTTAGCCAATGGCAATGTCGTCCTCCGCTGATGTCTTTTGGCCAGCAATGATGCTATCCATTGTTAATGTTATTCAGCTATCCACGACGTATCCTTTACCAAAGTATTTTATGGTCGTTGTTGCTTTTGTAGCCAGCCAACCACTAGCATAATCTTCCTTTACCTATTGTTTGTGTTCCATCATATTTGTGCTCTCCTTGATTATACATTCTTTCCAAACTGAAGTTATGTTATGTTAGAGATTGGATTTATAGGACTAAAGTTGGGTAAGAATATATTTTTTCTCTCCTCTCTGAAGGAGCCTTTCCTCTCATCTCGGGTGAGCTTAGTTTCTTCTACTTTAGGGTGGGGGCTGTCTTCCTCCATCACAACTTGAGTGGTGTGGGGAAAGTTTGTTTCCACTAATTCTGCTGCTCATAACATTAGTGGACAGGAGCTCTCTTAGCGATTTTACCAAACATATATAGTGAGTATCCTCTCAAGTCCATCAATGGATTCTGATTTTATTGAAAGGCTTCAAAGTATCAACTTGACAGAGGAGGAAGGTGAAGTTATAAAGGTTTGATTAGGAAATCGTGCTAAGATACTGGAGGAGTGTTCTTTAAGCTTAATGGGTCAATTTCTTACGACGAAACCAATTAATATGTGGGCTGCCAAAAATCTACTAAGGTCTGTGTGGAAACTTGGCCATGACCTAAAGATTACGGATGTTGGTGAGGGGTTATTGCAATTCAAGTTCTCTATGGAGAGCCAATTGAATTGGGTCCTAAACAATGGTCCGTGGAGTTTCGACAACCACTTACTGCTACTGAAACGATGGGTGAGAGGAATGATGGCGTTTACCATGGATTTCAAATACGTACCAATCTGGGTCTAGGTTTGGGGACTGCCTTTTGATCTCATCAATGAAGATGCAGGGAAAGATATAGGTGGGGGCATTAGGAGAGTCTTAAAAGTGGATTGCAAGGCAATTGCTGTTGACCAAGCTCGCTTCCTTCGGATTCGAGTAGAATTGCCCCTGGATAAGCCAATACAG
Source organism: Quercus aquifolioides (assembly GCA_019022515.1). NCBI lineage: Eukaryota > Viridiplantae > Streptophyta > Magnoliopsida > Fagales > Fagaceae > Quercus > Quercus aquifolioides. The sequence goes on from CM032331.1 coordinate 19,937,253, forward strand.
AGGGGAGCTCCAATGCTTAGCCCGGAGGGAGTTAAGGTACAGATAGCTTTCCAATATGAATGATTAGTAGGGCTGTGCTTTAACTGTGGCAAGCTCGGACATGAAGCAAGGGATTGCTTGCACCCGATATCGGCTGAAATAGGTGAAAAGATATATGGGGAGTGGCTCAGGGCTGGGTCGCGACGACTAGCTAAACCGGGAGGTAGGAGGTTTGGAGCACAGACTAGTGGTAGGGACGATACCAGCGATCAAGATAGGGGACTGGCGCAAACACCACGACAACATGGTGAGAGCTTATCAAACGTTAGTCTTGCCAACCTGGAGATTGTTATGGATAGAGAGAAACGACAGGCATTAATTACAGAATTAGATGCTGAGATTGATTTTGTGAGTAAAGAACAATCCCCCCATCAATGCGCAATGCAAACCGATATCCCTGAAATCATGCAACCCGATATTCTGGGGATGAAATTAACTTCAGTGCCAATTACATTTATGGATAAGGAAGGGGGAGATAATACCATAAACTCAAGTGATGAAACCCTAGTGGCTACAATTAAAAATATGTCATGTGCCTCTCCACGTGATACCAAAACCCCACCTGTAATACGCAAGTGGAAAAAGAAAGAGCAATGTGAAAACACCAAAATGGGACCGATATAGACACATAGTTAGATTGATGGAGACAAACCGATTGGGCAGAAAAGACAGAGACGGGTTAGCAAGGATGATGGTAACACAAGGGGAAGAAAACGAACCAGGGCACAGACAAACAATTCACCATGCATAGCGGCGGAGGCTAACAGTCAGCCTCACTGAACACAATGAATGTCTTAAGCTAGAACTGTAGGGGGCTTGGGAACCTCCATACTGGCGTAGTCCTCTCTCACTTGGGGAGGGAAAAAGATCCCAAAGTTTTGTTTTTGATGGAGACAAAGTGAACGGTGGACGAGATGAAAAAAATTCAAATAGACTTAAGGTACGATAATATGCTCACTATTCCCTGCATTCATAGGGCAGGCGGTTTAGCCATGCTTTGGAAGGAAGAGATCACTCTACATATTCAAACTTACTCCCAAAATCACATTAATACTCATATCATGACTGACCCAAACAATCCCTGGAGACTTACAGGTTTCTATGGAAGAGCGGAAGAACATTGCAGGCATGAATCGTGGAATTATCTGAAACATCTACACACTCGAGACTCACTGCCGTGGGTATGCTTGGGAGACTTCAACAAAATTCTAAATTCAGCAGAGAAGCAAGATCGGCTCCTAAAATCCCACTGACTTATGGAGGCCTTTCGTAGTACATACTGCATTGTGGACTTATTGATTTGGGATATCGGGGTAATATATTTACATGGTGAAATGGACAGCCAAGGGATGCTTTTGTTCAAGAGCGGTTGGATAGGGCATATGCTGCACTAGATTGGAGAGAAAGGTTCCCATAGGCAGTGGCGAGCCATTTGCAGGTATCATATTCGGACCACGACCGAATTTTTCTAACCCTCCATGGTATTACTGGAAACACAAGGAAAAAGAAAATCCCCAAGAGGTTTGAGGAAAAATAGGCAACACATCTCGAATGTGAAACCATTATTCGAGAAGCGTGGAGTATAGAACCACCTGAGGGCAGCCCTATGTTTTGACTATTCTAAAAAATTAGAGCTTGCCATATGGCCTTGGTAGCTTGGAGTTGGAATATGGGAAACATTAGAACACAGATTGAGGAGAAGCAACAACAACTCTAGACCCTTACAGCACAGAATGAACTAGCAAACTTGGGGTTAATACAAAGAGTGATGGATGATATCAATGCTCTATTGTTTCAAGAAGAAGTAGCTTGGAGACAACGCTCCCAATCCATTTGGCTGCTAGCTGGCGATAAGAACACTAAATTCTTTCATCAGAGGGCTAGCCAACGCCGGCGTAAAAATAATATTGATGGATTTATGGATGAAGGTGAGTGATGGTGTACATCGGATGTTGAAAAGGAGAGAGTGGCCGAAAGTTATTTTCAAAGACTTTTCACTACTACAAACCCTAATTAGATGGACATCGCTCTTAACAAAGTGGACCAGGTTGTCACACCAGACATGAATCTCACACTCCTCTAGCCATACTCACCAGATGAGGTCAAACAAGCCTTATTCCAAATGCACCCATCAAAATCACCAAGTCCATATGGTATGTCTCCTTTCTTTTTTCAAAAATACTAGAATATTGTGGGTGATGATATTGTAGAAGCAGTGTTGTCAGTCTTATCATCATGTCACATGTTGCACAAGATGAATTACACCCATATTGTCCTCATCCCCAAAATAAATGAGCCAAAAAATGTGGCAGATTATAGGGTGATTAGTCTTGCTAATGTGGTCTCCAGGATTGTCTCTAAAGTTTTGGCCAATTGGCTAAAACTAATCTTGCCCAATGTAATTTCTGAGTCACAAAGTTCTTTTGTGCCTAACCAGTTAATTACTGATAATACTACTGTAGCTTTTGAGATATTACACATGATAAGGAACAAAAAAAGGGGAAAGACGGGGCAAATGACCATGAAACTGGATATTAGCAAAGCCTATGATCGTGTGGAGTGGAGCTTTCTCAGGAGCATTATGCTCAAATTGGGTATTGATGAACAGTGGGTTCGGTTGGCAATGGAAACAGTGTGTACATCTTCCTATTCGATGCTTATAAATGGTGAACCTAAAGGGTACATTACTCCATCCCGGGTTATCAAACTGGGTGACCTACTGTCTCCATACTTATTCCTATTATGTGCTGAAGGCCTATCTTCCTTAATCTGCCATGTAGTTGCTTCCCAAAACCTCTATGGAATATTGTCTTGCACAAATAGGGTGTGTATATCACACCTCCTTTTTGCAGATGATAGTTTCATTTTTTTCCGGGCCACCGAGGAGGAATGTCAACATCTCCTTGAATTACTACGCAAGTATGAGCAAGCATCAGGCCAAGTAATCAATAGGAAGAAGACGACATTGTTCTTTAGCTGGAACATAAAACTGGAGGTCAAAATGGCAATACAGGGAATGATGGGGGCAAGGATTATGGAAAATTGTGAAAAATATTTGGGTCTTCCAATGGTGGGTGGAAAGGCAAAGATCAACACCTTTAAAGACCTTGGGGAAAAAATCACAAGGAGAGATATGGGATGGAAGGAGAAATATATTTCTAAAGCAGGTAGAGAAATCCTAATCAAAACGGTTGCTCAAGCAATCCTCACATATACTATAGGAATATTCAAAATCCCTAAGGCCCTATGTGATACCATAAACTCTATGTTGGCAAAATATTGGCGGGGACAAACAAAGGATGGGAAAAAAATCCATTGGATTAATTGGAAGAAATTATGCACTCCAAAGAAAAAGGGTGGCATGGGTTTGCGGGACATCCAAGCTTTTAACTTAGCTTTATTAGCTAAACAAGCATGGTAGTTGATCCAAGATACACATTCCTTGTTCTATAAGGTGTACAAATCAAGATATTTTCCAACCTGCACTTTCATGGAGGCAGTCTTTGGTAACAATCCATCTTAAGTGCGGCGGAGTTTGTTGGCAGCAAGAGACCTTATTCGGGAGGGTTCAATCTGGCAGGTGGGTGATGGAAGAAGCATTGACATCTCAACCCACAAGTGGCTCTCACTTAAGCCGGTATTCATTGGAGAGCCTTGACCAAACCTGATGGTAAGTGAATTAATGGATGCAAACTCTCAGCAGTGGGATAGGGAGAAACTTTTTGATCTATTTGCATATCGTACTTGAATGGAGATAATGGCCATTCCATTATCATGGATTGCAGGCAGAGACAAGTTGAGGTGGAATGAGAATCGGGGAAAAAATTCAGTGTGAAATAAGCTTATCAAGTAGCACTAAGGCTAAAGCAACAATCCCATGTTGAGCATTCCATTGCTGCATTGGATAGGCCTATTTGGAACAAACTCTGGTCCCTAAATGTCCCACCTAAAGTTAAAACTTTTATCTGGCGAGCTTGTTCAAACATTCTGCCAACCCATGACAATCTACATAGGAGGAAGATGCAGGTGGAGCCAAGATGTGGATTCTGCTGCTAGAGATCAAAAACAGCTGAGCATGTGTTATGGACATGCCCTTTTGCCAGAAACGTATGGGCATTATGTAGATGGAAAATCCAAAAATGCTCCAATGCAGCCATAGACTTCTTCTCTTTATTTCGGCTAATGGTGGATAGACTGTCCAGTAATGAATTGGAGAAGTAGGCTACGGTGAGTTGGGACTTTGGACTGCGAGAAACAAATTTTATTTGGAGAAGATTCAGTGGCACCCCAAATGAATCCTTGGTGAGGTACTTGGTTACCTACTGGAGTACCAAAGATTGTGTGCTTCACAGAGATATGCTGGTGTTAATTTCTTTAGCAGATACATTAATTGGTTTTACTTGGTTTGGTGTCACATGTCCAAGTTGTACTTTGTTATAGTGGTTTTCATCAATAAAGTTATTTCTATCTTCCACCTCAAAAAAAAAAGAAAAAGAAAAAAAAAAGAAATTGGATTTATCAGTTAATTAGGTAGTGGTCCAAGAGGCCTAATTATATTGTAAAGTCTATGTCTACCTAAGCCTAACTCCTACTCCCTATGCATAATATGCTTAGGGTTTATTGTAAACAAAAATTGATAATATAGTGAAGATGTAGCTGTCAAGAGCTTTCCTCCGTGAACGTAGGCTGTTTGGCCAAACCATGTAATCTTCATGTTCTCTCTCTTCTCTCTATACTCTCTCTTTATGTTTTTATATATGGTATCAAAGTTACAGTTTTTGTCCTAACAGAATGTTCAAGAGTATTTATTGTATTTCTTGTCATTCTTTTGCTACCTTCATCTTTTCTACTTGTGAGAGACCACGTCTCTGCCCCCTCCCCCCCCTATTTTCTTGTTGGGCCAAACCTACATAAACGAATGGAGTGACATTTATGCCTCTTGTGGGAGTAAGGGCCCAAATTCGTATACTGGGCCTTAAGCCTTATCTGAGGACAGGGACATGTCCGAGGAGGAGTAAATGATTAGGAGAGGCCCTGAAGTTGAGAATTGCATGAGGAAAGAATGGAGGAAAATAGTTCGAGGAGGAGCTCCTTCTCGGATACGATGAATATTGATCAAGTCTGTATTTCGGCGATTTGGGTGACCTTCCAGGAAGTTTCAACGATAAGGATGAGATCCAGGCATGTAAAAAGGCGATAGGAACTCATAAATATCTAAAGGAAAAGCTGCTACCACCGCATTAAATGCATTGCAGCAACTTTTCTGGCCGCATTTATGTGAAGAAGACCCCTGAACAGTGTAGTCTCAGTTATCATAACTCACCGAAAGCTAAAAAGGATGTCTAATGGGATATGCACTCAAGTGAAGGCCTAGATGATTAACAAGTGTAGGATCAAGATGGTCTGAAAGGAACTACATAAGGTGAAAGATGTCCCATGAAAGGGGATGAGAAAAAGAAGAGAGAAAAAGAGAAGAGAACAACTGTAGCACTAAAAACTGTATTAACATTCAGTTCTATCGGTTTAATTCATAATCTATCTCATCGGACAATCATTTCATTCAGTTTTACGTGTCTTTCTTACTTGTTCATCTTTTAAATCCCTATTAGCCGTTGTCAAATCCACAAAAGGCCCAGCTCTTTCACCCACTCTCTACAAATTTATTGTACTGGGCTTATTGGGCCTATATCCCATATCTTTAGGACTTAGGCTACAAATTGTGACCCTACAATTGGCGCCGTCTGTAGGGAGAGCTTGTGTTATAGTGAAGGCAACAGTTATCTATGGCAGAACCAAGTCCACAACAAGCAGAGTCGAGGGAATCCCAACACGGTGATCCTTTTCTCAACCTTGAACGGAGAGGTAACTGTGAAGGAACTATACACACCACGCGCACTGACAGGAGTCGACCTCGAGGTGGAAGCCATATCTCCCATGCGAAGAGCAACAAGCGAATGTAGCTAGAGATTGACTAGTTGAAGAGGGAATTATGTCATGCAAAAAGGAGGCGAGCTTCCCCTGACAGTGACATTTCTTCTGATGACGGAAGAGACGTTAGTTACAGGCGGAGGTCTCGAACTCCACCCAGTGAATCCTTCTCCTACGAAGAGGAACACCATAACAAGCGGCGATTTAGAAGCCCGCCACATAGGGGTGTAGGAAACGATGCTATGAGTAGAGTCTTAAACCAAATCTTCAAGTCGCCTTTTACACGTAAGATTGAGGGGGCAAGACTCCCTCAGCGTTTTCATCAGCCAACATTTACTATTTACAATGGACGAACAGATCCTGTCGAGCATGTGGGCCATTTCAACTAGAGAATGGCTGTCCATTCTAAAGACGAGGCCTTGATGTGCAAGGTATTTCCATCTAGTCTCGGACCCATCATGATTAGATGGTTCGACAGCCTAAAGGCGGAGTCCATAAACTCCTTTAATGAGCTCACTTAAGCATTTGGCTCCCGATTTGTGACCTGTAGGAGAGTTCTTAGGCCGTTGGCTTCCCTCTTATCTTTGAGCATGCAAAAGGGGGAGAATCTTAAAACATACTCGGACAGATATTGAGAGATGTTCAATGAGATTGAAGGTGACTTTAATGACATGGCCATCAGTACTTTTAAGCTCGGCCTTCCAGCCGAGCACGGTTTAAGGAAATTTTTGACTGGTAAGCCCGTTACTAACGTGCGTCAGCTCATGGATCGGATTGATAAGTATAAAAGGGTAGAGGAAGACCAGCAGCAAGGAAAAGGGAAGGATAAGGCTATCCCTCAGGAGAGGAGGGATTTCAGGTCAGACCGATACAACAACCGGCCACGGAGACCCGATGATTTAATGTCCTACACTTCCCCATTGATAAACTTCGATGGAAAAATTGTCATTCTGAGGGGTCAAATCAGATTACCCATACAGACCGGCTCAGAAACAGTGGAGGTAGACTTCATAGTGGTAGATGTTTATTCCCCCTACATGGCCATAATGGGCAGACCCTGGCTGCATACGCTAGGGGCTGTCTCTTTTACCCTGCATCAAAAGGTGAAATTCCCATCAAGGGACTAGATTGAAGAGATCGTTGGGAGCCAGTCTATGGCTAGACAATGCATGGTTGCTGCCATTCAACACCAGCCCGACGCTGAGTCCTCAGCCTATGCTGAGGAAAGCTCATAGCAGTTAAGGGTTCCGGCGCTGCCTGCAAAATGGTCAGCCGAGGAGGCGAGATGTGAGGATCTAATGGAAATGGTTATTGACGACGACCCTGAGAAGTTCTTTCAAATTGGGTCTCAATTGCCTGTCGAAGAGAAGGAAGAGCTATTGAAATTTCTAAAAAGAAATGTGGATGTGTTTGCCTGGAATGCTTATGAGGCCCCAGGGGTGGATCCAAATTTCATCTGTCACCATCTGAACATCAACCCATCTGTTACCCCCAAGAAACAATCACCTCGACGCCCATCCAAGGAGCACATAGATGCAATACGAGATGAAGTAACGAAACTTAAGCGTGCAGGGGCTATCAAGGAAATTTTCTATCCTGAATGGCTGGCCAATGCTGTGGTAGTAAAAAAGAAAAATGAAAAGTGGCGAGTGTGTGTAGACTTCACTGACTTGAATAAAGCGTGTCCGAAAGATCCTTTCCCTATGCCCCGGATAGATCAACTGGTAGATGCAACCGTGGGTCACCCTCGGATGAGCTTCTTAGATGCTTTCCAAGGCTATCATCAGATACCATTAGCTATGGACGATCAAGAAAAGACAGCTTTCGTCACCCCTACTGTGAATTATCACTACAAAGTAATGCCTTTTGATCTGAAAAATGCAGGATCTACGTACCAAATGATGATGACCAGAATGTTTGAATCATAGTTGGGAAAGAGTATTGAAGTTTATATAGATGACATGGTAGTGAAGAGCAAGGTTGAATCCGAGCACGTAAGAGATCTCAGAAATGTGTTTGAAATCCTGAGAAACACAAGTTATGCCTTAATGCTGCCAAATGCTCATTTGGTGTTGGATTGGGCAAATTTCTAGGCTACATGGTGACTCACCGAGGAATTGAAGTCAACTCTGATCAAATCAAGGCAATTAACAGCTTGCAACCACCTCAGAATCCCAAGGAGGTCCAAAAGCTTACTGGAATGACTGTTGCTTTAATCGGTTTATTTCCCGATCAGCTGATAGATGCTGACCTTTTTTCCTTTTAATGAATAAGTGGAAGAGATTCGAGTGGACCGATGAATGCGCTTTAGCTTTTCAGCAACTTAAAGAATATTTATCTCGGCCGCCTATTATGTCCAGCCCAGAGGTAGATGAGGTCCTGTTCGTTTACATTGCTGTAGCTCCTTATGCAGTAAGCCTTGTGCTAATTAGAGTTGACGGTGGCATACAACGACCAGTTTATTATGTAAGCAAATCCCTACAAGAGGCTGAGATTCCTTATTTACCACTGGAAAAGGCTATCTTAGCAGTAGTGCATGCTATGCGAAAGCTTCTCCATTATTTCCAGGCACACACGGTTATTGTCCTTACCCAACTTCCGCTCAAATCCATACTATGGAGCGCTGATTACACAGGAAGGATTGCTAAGTGGGGCACCATCCTAGGGGCTTTTGACGTCAAGTATATGCCTCGTACTTCTATCAAAGGCCAGGTTCTTGCAGATCTAGTAGCTGAATTCGCTGAACCTTCGTTAGAAGAAATAGTAGAAACACAGCACATGGATGAAAAATCAGTTGGCACCATCTCTTTACAAGCACCTTTGTGTTGGAAAGTGTATGTTGACGGAGCAGCAAACCAAAAGGGATCTAGAGTGGGGCTAGTTATGATCTCACCTGAGAAGCTTACCATTGAAAAATCATTAAGATTGAACTTCTCGGCCACTAATAATGAGGCCGAGTACGAAACCTTGTTGGAAGGAATGTCCATGGTTTATAAAATGGGAGGAAAGGCAGTAGCGATGTTCTCTAACTCAAGATTGGTCGTCGGCCAGGTGAATGGCGAACTAGAGGCGAGAGATGAGAGAATGCAGGGGTATCTGAGTCAAGCTAGGCGTCTACAGTCAAGATTTGAATCGTTCAGCTCAATGCATGTCCCTAGAAGTGAGAACACATATGTTGATTCCTTAGCCACTCTTGCAACCTCCTCGGCTCAGAGTTTACCTTGGGTTATCCTTATAGAAGATTTGTGCAGACCCAGGGAAGAAAAGGAGGAGGTAGTCCAGGTTCATCAAGTCAAAGTAAGCCCTAGCTGGATGGATACCATAGTACTATTCTTGAAAGAGAATATCCTACCAGAGGATAAGTCCAAAGCTGATAAGATACGCAGAAAAACGCCTCGTTTCTGGTTATCTGAAGACCAAAAGTTGTACAAGCGATCTTTCTCAGGGCCTTATCTACTTTGCATCCATCCTGAGGCATCAAAGTTGCTTCTTGAAGAGTTACATGAAGGGATCTGTGGAAGCCATACAGGAGGCAAATCTTTATCCCATAGAGCCATCACTCAGGGCTATTGGTGGCCAAATATGCAAAAAGAAGCACATGAATACGTGAAAAAGTGCGATCAGTGCCAGAGATTTGCGCCAAACATACACCAACCGGGAGGAATTCTTAACCCCCTGTCCAGTCCTTGGCCATTTGCTCAATGGAGCTTGGACATTGTTGGCCCTTTCCCTAAAACAGTAGGGAACAAAAGATATTTGCTGGTTGGCACAGACTATTTCACCAAATGGGTTGAAGCCAAGCCCTTAGCGAATATTCGAGACGTGGATGCCAAGAAGTTTATGTGGAAAAACATTGTCACGCGGTTCGGGGTCCCTCACACCCTCATCTCAGACAACGGCCTTTAGTTTGACAGCAAATCTTTTAGAAGATATTGTTGTGAACTAGGAATTACGAACTGGTATTCCACCCTAGTTATCCTAAGGGTAGAAGAGCTACCACACGTCCTCTGGACATATAGAACTACACCTCGGAGGTCCACATGAGAAACCCCATTTTCAATGACATATGGGCAGAGGCTGTCATTCCTTTAGAAATTGGCTTTCAACGCTAAGGACAAGCTTATTCAATCCGAGTAATAACAACAAGTTGCTAGAAAAAAGCCTAGACTTGATCGAGGAAAGAAGAGAAAGTGCAATGGTTCAATTAGCATACTACCAACAAAAACTCAAACAAGGCTACGATGCCCGTGTAAAGCCGAGGCCATTAGTGCCTGGCGACTTGGTACTGAGGAAGGTTCTAGGCACTGCAAAAAAACCCAGCATGGAGAAAACTAGGACCCAATTGGAAAGGACCATACCGCATCACTTCGGTGGCTGGTATAGGAGCATACTTTCTGGAAGACTTGGATGAGCATGTAATACCACGTCCTTGGAATGTAAACAACCTAAAAACGTATTACTATTAATGAAAATTTCCTTTGTCAATATGTTCTTTTGTTAGTTGAAGACATAATATTTGTTACTGGCATCTTTATAAGTGTTTAAACAGAACCTTAGTCATGCCTGAAGTCCTCGGACCAGATGTTTTGGGGAAATTAATACAATGGCATTCTTTATAAGAGTTTAAACAGATCCTAAGTCATGTTAGGTCTCTCGGACCACATACTTGGGTGAAATTAACACTCAATGACATCTTTATAAGTGTTTAAACAGAACCTTAGTCATGCCTGAAGTCCTCAGACCAAATGCTTTGGGGAAATTAATACACTAACATTCTTTATAAGAGTTTAAATAGATCCTAAGTCATGTTAGGTCTCTCGGACCACATACTTGGGTGAAATTAACACTTAATAGCATCTTAGTCAAAACCTTAGTCATGTCTGAAGTCCTCGGACCAGATGATATGAGTAAGTTAACACTTAAAGACAATTTTTATAAGTGTTTAAACTCAAACTCAATCATGCCTGAAGTTCTCGGACCAGATGATACGAGTAAGTTAACACTCAACGGCAACTTCTATAAGTGTTAAATAACTCCTAAGTCTTGTTAGGTTCCTTGGACCACATACTTGGATGAAATTAAACACTCAACGACAACTCTATAAATGTTTAAGTCTATGATTGAAATCCTTGACTACTTATTCAAGTATTGATAAATGTGAAAGACATTTCCTCTTTTCAGTCTCTACCATGTGCACTGTTTATTTTTATTATAATCAGCCTTCATTGACACTTAGTTAAATTACTTGTTTTATCATTGGAGTAATATTGCGGGTTGGTTCTTATTGAAACTAAAGTGACAATGGTTCAAAATTATTCGCAACAGCAAAAAGTCTAAAAGTATATGAAATAAAGATGCGAAAGATAGAAAAACAAGTACATTCACTAGTCAAAAAGAGAGAAAATACATTATATATATATATATATATATATATATATATAAACTATTACAAAATGTACTAATAAATAAGTCTTGGTCTTGGGGGCTGGGGGATCAACGACTTGGCTCAGCTGAGAAGAAGCAGCGTCCTTGGCCTTAGGATCAACTTGTTTACCTTTCGCCTTGGCCTTGGAAATAGCTTCTTTCTCTTGGGCTTTCTCCTTTTCCTGAGCTCCCTCAGCTTCCCTGCCCTGGTCCTTTGCTTGGCTGGACCCCTTTAAAGCCTTAACAGGAGTAAGAGTAGTTTGGCTTGTAAGGGGTTGCTCTGATGCCTCTGGAAGATGCTGAGAAGGAGAGGGATCAGAACCTGGGAGCTCGTGAATTTCTGGATGATAGTATATGCTCCTAGGTTGCCTCAAAACAGAGTCTGCTGGGACTCTTGCAGCGTTAAGGGCCTTGCCCCATGTTACGCCGTAGTAATCCCGGCAAACCCCTGAAAGTTCCTCGGCCAGCCTTATCTGCGTTTCTTCCATGCCGAGCAGATAAGACGCTGACTTCTCCGCCTCCGCCGCTTCCTTGGCTAATTGAGCCGCCTCTTTGGCCTTCTAAAGCTTAGCTCGAAGATCTTTTACCAGTTGCCTTTCTGTGGCCAAGTTAATCTCAGTCACATGTAACTTCTGGCGCTGATCTTCGGCTTGCCTCTCTGCAGTCTTAAGGCCTGCATCAGCATTGTCCCTGGCCTTGATCGCCTTCATCAACTGTTTGGAAAGTTTAGCTTGATCTTGCCTAAGATTGCCTAACGCTTTCTCAACCTCGGACTGAGATTGGGCCTCTGCCCTAGCCTCGTTGCGGGCATCCTTGACTCATTCCTCAGCCACAAAAACTTGTTGGGTAATCTGCGTAACAATAGCACAAGAATTCTATATAAGACAAAGAGAAAGAATGAATAAAATTAAATAAACATTCAAATGGAAAGGTAAACCAAACCACTTACCATGGAAAGATCCCTCTTAAGGGATAAAAATAGCTCAAGCTGCTTGAAACGCCTGTAAGCATCCATATCTCTTGGCAGAAGAAGTGGCTGCTCCAGGGCTTCAGCAAGGTGGCTAGAGTGTCCCCCTTGGTAGCTTCAGACCGTGGCATCCCAAGGGATGGGAGCACCATCAACCTCTAGCCTGGGGGACCAAGTGTGCGGTGCTCAGCGCACATCAGCCCCAAAAGATTTATCCCGGCTTTCAACGGAAGGGGATCTCCTGCCCCGATTGTCCTTGGCCATCTTTTGTTGTTTTTTCCCCTTTTTGGGGCCCACTTCACCTTCCTCCAGAGCCTCATTGGGCCTTTTCTTTTTCATCTCGGGAAGTGGCTTCAATCCGAGATCTTTAGGAGCTTAAGGAGGAGGAGGAGGAAGGTTAGCTGGGACTTGGGACTTACTGGCCTCCTTTGAAGTGGACACTTGGTTTCTCGCGGCCATAAGCTCCTTTAAAGTTTTTCTCCCTTTGTTTAGAGCCATTCCGTCTTCTTCTTCTTCCTCCGAGGTGTTGTTTGGAAGAGCAGTTATTAAAATTGGTGCGTGGACGTTTGATTGCCTGTCGGGCTCTTCCTCGGTGTTCGAGAGGGGAATCACTTGCACCTCCCGAGGCACCTCTTCAAAACGAAATTTGTCAATTTGTTCCTCTAGTGAGGAATTAGATGAAGCAAACCCTTCTCTTACTGCTGCTGCTTCAAGGGGAACCTGTTGAATTGGTGGGACGATCAGAGGACCACCTTGTGGAAAGGGGTGTGGTACTGGTGGAAGATCGTGCAGAGCTAAGAAATTGGGCCGAGACACGTCAATTCGGGCTATACGATGGTCACCCGATCTTAGAGCATTACCAACCTCTTGGAATATCTCCGAGATAGGCTGGAAGTCCAAAATCAGGTGGACGGCCCGAAGCTGCCCGTCTTCACTTATGAAGATTTCGGATCTCAGCAAATAGTTGAGTGCTGCAACATTAGTCAAGCTGAGCCGAGGAGCTATGTGTCTTCTATCTATTAACATCAAAGAAGAACAAAACACAGTCAGAAAGTTAAAATCCATTGTTACAAAAAAAGAAGCAAAACAAGGCCGAGGACAAAAAGCCTAAATCTATTGTTAGGAGACCTAAATCTAGGATGTCCCACTTGGCTCTCCCTCTTGGGTTGGGCAATGAAGACCATCATGCCACGCCCCCGAAGCAATCAGGTAGTCGTCTTTCATCCCCTTATTAGATTTGGGGAGACACGAGATGTGCCTGACAATATCGGATTGAGATTTGAGGTAAAATCCCGCCCCCTTTTGTTTGTGACACTCGTACATATGCACCATGTCGTGCCAGGTAAGCCTCAAGCCCAAATGCTCATTCAGAGCATCAATACTCCCTAAAATCCTAAAAAGGTTAGGTGTACATTAGTGAGGGCATATCCTATGGTTACGGAGATAATCCCTTGTAATACTACCCATGGGGATAGTCATTCCCCCTTCTATGAAAGCTATCATAGGGATTATGACTTCTCCCACTTCTCGGTTGGTTGATATTTCTTCTGGGGAATAGTACCACAGGGCTACTTCCTGCGGTATGTGATATGTTTTCTTAAAGATCTCTATCTTGGCAGGGCTGTCCACTAAATGCCTAAATCTACCCATTTCAGACAAGTTAAAAGGGAAAATGCTGACAATGACAACTAAGGAAATAAGAATTTGAGGGCCGAGGAGAAAAAGAAAGGTTCAGAGAAATCAAAACTTACGCGAACTAAGGTGAAGTATGATCCTTGAAACTTTGAGAAGAACTCTCAAAGATTTCTAGGGAAATAGGAATGGTAAGCTATACGATTTAACAGGTCTTGTGAATTTGAATGCTTGAAATCGCTGAAGAACTTGAGAGTTTGTAAAGTAAAGGAAAAATGACTTCCTTCAAGGCTTTATATAGAGGGTAGGGAATGAGTGGGAGTTATCCTGCCCAAACCCTAAGGAAAAATATCAGCCTTTGGATTAAAGCCTCACCGTTGGATGCAAGAGACATAACGCCGCCTAAAGCAATTAATGGCGCTTCGCGGATTCCAAAACGTTAGTAGCAATGATGAAACGCACAAAACTATACTCCCACACGTGTAAAACTCAAAGATTTTGATATTCCTAGCTCTTAATTTTGAGGCAAATCAAAACCCCACTTTTTTTCCTCAGATGCGAGGGAAAAACTGAAATTTTGAGGGGCTATTGTGGGAGTAAGGGCCCAAATTCGTATACTGGGCCTTGAGCCTTATCTGAGGATAGGGACATGTCTGAGGAGGAGTAAATGATTGGGAGAGGCCCCGAAGTTGAGAATTGCATGAGAAAAGAATGGAGGAATATAGTCCGAGGAGGAGCTCCTTCTCGGATACGATGAATATTGATCAAGTCTGTATTTTGGCGATTTGGGTGACCTTCCAGGAAGTTTCAATGATAAGGATAAGATCCAGGCACGTAAAAAGGCGATAGGAACTCAGAAATATCTAAAGGAAAAGCTGCTACCATCGCATTAAATGCACTGCAGCAACTTTTCTGACCGCATTTATGTGAAAAAGACCCCTGAATAGTGTAGTTTCAGTTACACAACTCATTAAAAGCCAAAAAGGATGTCTGATGGGACATGCACTCAAGTGAAGGCCTAGATGATTAACAAGTGTAAGATCAAGATGGTCTGAAAGGAACTACATAAGGTGAAAGATGTCCCATGAGAAGGGATGAGAAAAAGAAGAGAGAAAAAAAGAAGAGAACTACTGTAGCACTAAAAACTGTATTAACATTCAGTTCTATCGGTTTAATTCATAATCTATCTCATCAGACAATCATTTCATTCAGTTTTACATGTCTTTCTCGGATACGATGAATATTGATCAAGTCTGTATTTCGGCGATTTGGGTGACCTTCCAGGAAGTTTCAATGATAAAGATGAGATCCAAGCACGTAAAAAGGCGATAGGAACTCAGAAATATCTAAAGGAAAAGCTGCTACCACCGCATTAAATGCACTGCAGCAACTTTTCTGGCCGCATTTATGTGGAGAAGACCCCTGAACAGTGTAGTCTTAGTTACACAACTCATTGAAAGCCAAAAAGGATGTCTGATGGGACATGTACTCAAGTGAAGGCCTAGATGATTAACATGTGTAGGATCAAGATGGTCTGAAAGGAACTACATAAGGTGAAAGATGTCCCATGAGAGGGGATGAGAAAAAGAAGAGAGAAAAAGAGAAGAGAACTACTGTAGCACTAAAAATTGTATTAACATTCAGTTCTATCGGTTTAATTCATAATCTATCTCATCGGACAATCATTTCATTCAGTTTTACGTGTTTTTTTTGCTTGTTCATCTTTTAAATCCCTATTAGCCGTTGTCAAATTCACAAAAGGCCCAGCTCTTTCACCCACTCTCTACAAATTTATTGTACTGGGTTCATTGGGCCTATATCCCATATCTTTAGGACTTGGGCTACAAATTGTGACCCTACACCTCTTAAAATGGTTGTTCTACTAATAATATTTTTCCCCTAGATTGAAGGTTTTATAATGGAGTTGCTACTTATTTTATTACATGAGAAAATAAGAAACCATAATTTAAATAAAATATTTTGTGAATGGTAGGAGGGGAGAGCAAACAAAAGGTTGCAAATCTTGATGTTTCCCTAATCTTCCAGTAACAGCTATTAGGGTCAACTTCAAAAAAATCATATCTCACTCATTTCTTATATAAATTGGGCCTTTCTTAATCTCAAATCAAAGCCCCAAATGTCTTTTTTTTTTTTTTTTTTTTTCAATAAAAAAAAATCTCACTTAAAATTCAAAGTGGTATGAGAGATATTCACAAAAGAGTAATGCTACAAGAACAATTTCTTTTTACAAGTTATTAGTGTTGCAAATTCTAATTGGTTCTCGTTTGAACCCACTACTAGCATAACTTTTTTACTTCTTAATAATCATTCACCACATCAGCTGTTTGTAATTTTTTTTGTAAAATAGTTGGTGACTTTAACATTTTCCTTCATAAAATAGTGAGTGAAGGGCATTTCCCGGAAATGACTTTGAGCACAATCAACATTAATAGTCCTCAAATTAACTCCATATTTTAGCATTAATAGGCTCTAGTTAACTCTATTTCATAATTAGTAGGACTCATATAATGACGTAAGTATCCCAATTAAAAAGATGATTGTACAAATTAGTCATGGATCATTAATGTTTGACCATTTAAATAATCAAGTGTATGCAACCTTATAATTAATTTTAGTCCAAACCAATAGGATCATGACAAGTCACTGATTTCAAATTGAATCCTCATTGGAAAGTTCAGAATCATTATCAAGACAAGTACTTGTAGGTGACTTCTTTCACTTTATTTCACTGCCAACGTATGGTCATCAGCCTATGAGAACAAGTAGTATAGGCGAAAGGGGTAAACACTTGCAAATGTGAAATGAAGAACATACACAAAGAGAGAAGAGTCTCTGTCCATGGGTGGTCAGATCGAGACCTAGAATCGACACACTCAAGTTACAATTTGTGTTTTTCTATCACGTGTGGCCATTTTAGACTACTTTCCAATAGAAAATAACTTTGTTTAGGTGAATGTTTTACCGTATAGTTATTATGGTAAGTGATAGAGTGCATTTATTTATTTGCCTTCCAATTAAATGTCTCATCATACATGCTTCTCAAAAAAAAAAAGAAAAAAAAAAGTCTCATCATACATTGGAAGACATTTTTCTTTTCTATAAGCTGTCTTCTCCTTAAATACAAGCTTTTTAGTAGTACCTATGGCATTTAAGTTTGATGATCACACATGTCAATTCATTAATTTTTAGTAAAATGATTTAAACTTTGTCTAATCCAATATCACTAGTTTATTAGCAACATCTTCTTTCAAAACATCTTAAAAATGAGTTGATTGATGTAATATATTATGTTTATTGGTACACTCATCCTTGTTAACTTGAAACTAATGAGACTCTTACAAGTAACTTGGCTTTTGTGAAAAAGGGCATTCACATAACCATTCTACTGCAATCAAGTGATTATAGCTAAAAGGCATTACTTAAATTGTAAGATACTTAACATAGTATTGCTCATGCTTCTAAAAGGTCATTGTTTTTAGACAACTCTTTTTGAAAAATAAAAAGGAAAAAAATATTTAATATAAAATCAAGTTATAAATTAAATAGTGTTTATTTCAAATGTGTCAAATCAATCAACTGTTTTTTTTTTTTTTTTTGATATTAATCAATCAACTGTTTATAAAGTATAAGAGTTGAAGGCCAAAATGGCCTTTTACCATTAATTTTCGAAATATTTGGCAAAAAAACACTGTTTCGGAAATAAACATGGATGTACCACTTTTTCAAGTACTCGAGTTTGGTGAACTCGAGTACCCTATTTTATGCTTCCACCGTGGCACGCTGACATGGCATTTGGGAATTAAAAAATGCCACACAGTACTCGAGTTCAGGAAACTCGAGTACTTTTGTTAACACCGAGTATGGCCCCTGTTACCCACTCTTAAACCAAGATTTGTTACCAACACAGCTTACTCTCTCATCTATCACTTTCTCAATCTCCCTCTCAATCTCGCTATCTCCCTCTCAATCTCGCTATCATCTCCCACACGCTGTCAATCTCCCTCGCTGTCTCGCTCTCGCTCTCATTCTCAGTTTGCCTCTCGCTCTCAGTCTCCCTCTCAGTCTCGGTCTCGGTCTGACTCTCCTTGTTGCTCACGCTCTCTACTCTCACTGTCGGTCTGCATCTTCAGTTTGGAATCACAAGGTATGTCTCCTTATCTCAATATTTGTTTGAGCATTTGGTATTTGTAGGTCTTTGTGGGTCTTTGTGGGTCTTTGTGAAGGAGATCAGAAGACTGTAGAGACCCCTGCTAGTGCGTTTGAGGAGGAGGATGGGTCTTCACCCCTAGAGCCTCAAGTCGTTCCCACTTGATTACTAGGGACGTTCGTTTATAATTGTAAATGAATTGTTTTTCATTTTCTAAATGTGGACAAAATATGTATAATTGATTATATATAGTGTCATCTTTGCTTCAAAAGGTGACTTCGAAATAGATATTTCTTGTAATTTGTCAGCTGCTAATGCTATACCAAAATACTCTTTTTTATGTTCCCTTCTGGTCGTTTGAATTTTGAAGCTTTGCATTATTACAAATGGAAACATTCTTGGACCACTTACAATTATGATTTTCATGAATAGTTTTGCAGAACACCAGCTGCTCAACATGGTTGACTGTTTAAGCGACAAACAAAACTATTCATGAAAATCATAATTGTAAGTGGTCCAAGAATGTTTCCATTTGTAATAATGCAAAGCTTCAAAATTCAAACGACCAGAAGGGAACATAAAAAAGAGTATTTTGGTATAGCATTAGCAGCTGACAAATTACAAGAAATATCTATTCCGAAGTCACCTTTTGAAGCAAAGATGACACTATAATCAATTATACGTATTTTGTCCACATTAAGAAAACGAAAAACAATTCATTTACAATTATAAACGAACGTCCCTAGTAATCAAGTGGGAACGACTTGAGGCTCTAGGGGTGAAGACCCATCCTCCTCCTCAAACGCACTAGCAGGGGTCTCTACAGTCTTCTGATCTCCTTCACAAATACCCACAAATACCAAATGCTCAAACAAATATTGAGATAAGGAGACATACCTTGTGATTCCAAACTGAAGATGCAGACCGACAGTGAGAGTAGAGAGCCCGACAGTGAGAGTAGAGAGCGTGAGCAAAAGGGAGAGTTAGACCGAGACCGAGACTGAGAGGGAGACTGAGAGCGAGAGGCAAACTGAGAATGAAAGCGAGAACGAGAGCGAGACTGAGAGGGAGATTGACAGCGTGTGGGAGATGATAGCGAAATTGAGAGGGAGATTGAGAATGTGATAGATGAGAGAGTAAGATGAGTTGGTAACAAATCTTGGTTTAAGAGTGGGTAACAGGGGCCATACTCGGTGTTAACAAAAGTACTCGAGTTTCCTGAGCTCGAGTACTGTGTGGCATTTTTTAATTTCCAAATGCCATGTCAGCGTGCCACGGTGGAAGCATAAAATAGGGTACTCGAGTTCACCAAACTCGAGTACTTGAAAAAGTGGTACATCCCTGTTTATTTCCGAAACAGTGTTTTTTTGCCAAATATTTCGAAAATTAATGGTAAAAGGCCATTTTGGCCAAGAGTTGAAGCCTTAATTATCATCTTGAAATTATCTTATTACTAAAAATTTTTAAGTGGGAGATCGAATATCAATGGATAGGAAATTTATGAAACAACTTTTGACAGGGATGACAATATTTTTTATCCTCATTTTCCTTGAAGTGAAAGTTATCAACCTTCACTCTACCACTTTCCGTCACTTTTTCGTTCAAACTTCAAACCCAGCCTCCTAATCTCCCAAAACATGGACAAAATTGCTAAATGCCTCTTTTGGGCAAACTAAGCAGCGTTTTGCCCTCTTTCTCAAACTAATTAGGGAAATGCCCATATTTTGAAAATCAAGTTTCTGAAAATCGATTTAGGCCCTATAACGGCGTTTTTAAGAAGCCTATAGTGACGTTTTGTAACTCGATTTATAAGAAATCGAGTTATAGGTAAAAAAAATTAAAAAAATTGCCTATAACTCGATTTAATAGAAGTCGAGTTACAAAATGTCACTATAGGTCCTTAAAAACGCCGCTATAGGGCTCCAGAATTTTTTTTTTTTATAACTCGATTTTGAGAAAATCGAGTTTCAAAAGAGGGGCATTTTCCTAATTAGTTTGAGAAAGCGGGCAAAACGCTGTTTAGTTTGCCCAAAAATGGCATTTAGCAATTTTGTCCCCCAAAACATGATATTGCTAATAGAGAATTTCATGCTTGTATTAAAAAGGAATTTAGATTTTGTGAGGACGCAAAAAATCAGGAGAAATTTGGATTTTGTATTTTATGTATTTCTGAACACTGATCAACCAAAGGCATCTAAATGATCTAGAGTATCGTGCCGCTAAATATTTCCTAAACTTCTGCCTAGGAAATAAAAGCATACATCCCCTTCATTTGGGACTTTGTTTATTAAAATGTTACAAAAACCATCCCAAGAGGCACTTTTAGATATGGTAATTTGTCTTAAACTTAGATTAATTTGCTAATTTCACTCAATCTGTCTATTGACATGAATGCACATGTCCTTGAACCATATATCTATAAGCAACCGATACCTTTTTATTGGTACATATCACTTAGATTAAATCCATCCAAAGCATGGGCAAGGATTAAGTCATTATTCTCATGGATAATGACATTATAAAGGGTTTCCCATTTGGTACTATTGACTTGGGACTGAATGTATTCCCATATGAAAAATTCTAACCATAATCATCAAAGTTATGGTTAAAATTAGACTACATTATTGGGAAGGTGTTAGAAAAAAAAAATATAAAGGAATCCAGAATTCCTGAAGAGCAATAAGTCTAAAAATATGAGTCATTATATCAAGTTAATAATATAAAAATAAATGTATGGATCCACGAAAATGATAGACACAATGTTTTAGCTAATGTTTTATCTTTTGATACTTTAGGCCTTGTGTTTTACTTTTTAAATGCTACCAAATTAATGTTGTGTTGTCATTTTCTTTCTTTTTGTTATATAGTGGTTAGTTTTACTCTTTTGCCTTTAAAACATATAGCAAAGAGGAGAATAGCTGTATAATAATATTTTTAAATTATATATGTGGTGTCTTCATTGTTGGTTTACGATCGAGGTCACATGTTTGACCTAGTATTATTTGATTAAAAAAAAATTACAATTTCAAAGTATATAGATTTCGAGTTGGTTTCAAGAAAAAAGAAAATCATTAAGTGGAGCTTTTAATATTTTTTGGTTGATGGTGAAAGAATGGGAACTAGGTAGGTAACACAATTCGGAAGTGTTTCAAAAATGCACTTGGTTCATAATTATCTTTCTTGGGAAAAAAAGTAAAATTCTATTATTCTTGAATCAATTTTTTGATAAATTCATTCTTATTTTCAAATTCTAGCATGACTTTTGAGAAAATTGTGGAAACTATAATTTAAAAAAGAAAAAGAAAAAGAAAACTATGTTTTTAAGCAAGATTGATTTAATTCTTTTTTCGAAGAAAATTTGGTTTTTACTTAATGAATTATTTAAATTTACTAATCAAAATCATGAGAATTATTGAATTAACTATGACTATTTTGGGATACGTTTTTTGTAAAATATGTTTTTTTTTTTTTTTTTTTTTGGGATTGTTCCTATTTTCGGTTTGTATAATTTCATAGATGATAATTTCTTGCATAATTATCAAAATTGTAAATATATTTTTATAAAATTTTGCATTGACGGATGCTTAAACAATTTCTCTTAAGTTCTAGAAATATTATCTCTTGTGGAGATTAATCTCATAGTTGTTGTTAGATTAAATGATTAAATTTACTATCTCTTAATAGTTTAAATTTTTGGGACAATTAATAATTTAACATGATATAAGAGTATGAGATCTTGGGTTCAATGATTAAATTTATTATCTCTTAATATTTTAAACTTCTGAGACAATCGTTAATTTATTAGTTGTGAATGTCATGAGCATGGATTATATACTCTAGCACCATTTATTAAAATATTGGAACAATCGTTAATTTAATAGTTTAACAGTTGTAAATGTCATGGGCATGGATTATATACTCTATCACCATTAATTGCAAACAAGTTGAAACATTGAGCATTTACATGAGAGAACTATGGTGGACGAGCTAATCTCATCAAGCTTGTAAACATCCGCTATGGATTGTTTTGATATGTTCTTTGATTTAATAAATGATGATTGTATTAGTTATGAGATATAGTTGAAAGCTTTGATAACATGATTAGTCATTGACTATGGCTATTTATTACCATGATTCGTGATACCAGAAAATTACAAATTTGGTATTTTCTTTCTTGCCTTTTATGTAAATATCATTTTAACCACCTAACTATTTTACCAGAAGGAATATTCTTCAATGTTTTATTTATCCACGTTTTTATTATTATATATTCAAGTGTCTCATTTTGAATTACGATGTGTAATAATTTGTTCATCAGGATTGTCTTACCTGATTCTAGATGTTTTATATTTAAGTTTTAAAACTATTTGAAATTATCTAGTATGTTATCATGCTTTTATTTTAAATAAATAATGTATTGATAGTTGTAATTTCCTTTTCAAGTAAGGTTTATTTTCGAAGTTATATTTTGTTTTGTTAGATGATTTGAAATTTTTTGAATAATGAATGCAAGATGTATTTTTTTGATGTACTATAATTTGCTCCAATTATATTGGGAAAAGGCCTAGCTTGATGGAAGATTAACGAAACATACCAAATAGCTCACTGCTAGCACCATCAAGATGGTCTTCTTCCAATCTAATCAGGACCTAACCCAGTCAAACTAGACTGGTCGAACCGCAACGAACTAGCTTACCTGAACCACAATGAACCAGCTGTTCATCAAACCAAATCTCCATGACCCTAGACTCTAGCCAAGTTTGATTGTTGACTTTGATAATCTGATTAGAGTTGACTTTCTTCAACAGAGTGTTCTGCATTTTGTTTTTAGCATAGATTCTGATTTTGGGGTTCTACATCTACGAAATTCGTCAACTCATTTATGTGCTTCATCACGTCAACGGTCCTCAGGCTCTCAATGTAGCCTTTTTCACGCCAAGCAAGCCATCCTTGGTCACTAATGCAACCTATTTAGGCATATGTTGTCTTCCGGCATTCATTTATTGACGTCGCTGGTTGCTGTGATAATTAGAAATTTGTAGGTTCATTCTACACGATATATTCTCCATCCATATTGGTCATTCGTGGCCATCTTCAAGGTATTTGTAATTTATCTTCATGAGTTCAATTTTCAAAATCAAGTTGTTTTCAAGCTTCATAATTAGAAATTTGTAGTCATTAAGGGTTTTCCTTCGTGGACATAGGTTGTTAAGATGGACCACGTAATACTTGCATTCTCTCTCTTCTCTCTATATATTCTCTTTATTTTTCTATACATTCTAACAAGTTCAAATTAATTTTTAGGGTCCGTTTGGATGGAGGAGTGAAAAAGTGAGGGGATAGAAAATTGTGGGAGGATGGAAAAGTGGGAGGATGGAAAATATTTAGCTTTCCCTCTTGTGTGTTTGGTTGGAGGGGTGGAAAGGTGGGAGGGTGGAAAACTCTTTTGTTTGGTTAGAGAGAAAAATGGAAGGATAGAAAATATAGTTTATATAAATTTACTATTATACCCTTGTTACATAATTGGTAAAAAATAGATTTATTTGTACTAATTAAATAATATAAAATTGACCAACAATTATATTTTTTAATGATAAGTGTTACACGTCCACAACATTTTTCGCAATACTTTTACAACAAAATTTATGTGGAAAGTTGTTACTAGTTCTAATTTGAACCCACTACTGAAATTATTTTTTACTCACCAATATTAACTAATAACAATTTATTACTTAAAATTTGTTATGAAAATATTGTAGTAACATTTCACAAATAAGATCTTTTATTCTTTATATTATTTCCCCTTTTCCCTTTTTCATTTCATCCATTCGTTTTTTTCTTTTTCTTTTCTATGTTATCTCCTCCACACATCGTTTGTCTCTATCCCCACCGCCCTTCTTTTTCTTTTTCTCTTTCCTTCACAAGTCTCAGCACATCCTCTCTCTTTCTCTTTTCTTCTCCAGCTCGCTCTCTCTGTGTGTTTGACTGTTTTTTTTTTTTTTTTTTCCTATGCTATCTCCTCCACACACGTCCTATCTCTATCCCCACCCCCTTCTTTTTCTTCTTCTCCCTCATTCAAGTCTCAAGAACAGCAGTTGCCCAGCCGGAGCCGGAGCCGGAGATGGGTCAGATGGCTTCTGTCTAAACTATTTTGTTTTTTATTTTTTATTTTTTATTTTATTGTTATGATTTGATTAATTTTAAAATTGTGTTTTTGAGTTTGTATTGTGATAATCTGATTATGCTTGATTATGCTTGAGTTTAGAGATGTTTGAGAGAAAGATTTTTGTGGTTTTAGCCGTTGTGTTTGTGTTTGTAGCCGTTGTGTTTGAGGGCATTTCTGGAAAAGTGTTGGGAGAGCAATTTTCTCTCCACAGTTTTCCTCCCGATTTGGGAGGAAAAAAATTGGTGGGCCCGGGAGGAAAATTTTCTCCCGGGTTTTCCATCCTCCCTGTTTTCCTCCGCTTCCCAAACAGTGGAAAATACTGTTTTCCACACCATTTTCCACCCATTGTTTTCCATCCTCCCTATAATCCTTCCAACCAAACATAGTGTTAGCGAATGTTTCATTAAAAAGAAGAAAAAACTTTGAGGGGTGATTGAATAAGCTACACCATAATTATTATGGACTGTGCTTTTGTAAATCCCAATGGTTTTAACTTTTAAGGTCATTGGAGTGAGGGAAGGGGATGGCCTCCCTCGGCTTTTCAAATTGTCCCCCTCCCCCACTATTTTATTAGGAAAAAAATTAATTAAATTACGGTAAAATTTTATATAATAACTCCTTTCAGTTTTAGAGAAAAAAAAAATTACATACTATATTTCACTATTTTCTTATAATGTTTTATTTTTTGCCATATAAAGCATATTTTCATAAAAATATCTTACTAAATCTATTTGGTAAAGCGAGGAGTCTTGTAACTCAATATGTTAGCATTTTTTAGGATATCCAAGACATCCCATATTTTTCGAAACCAAATTCTTTTCATTTTGCATTTAAAGAGCTAGAGATATGGAAATCCAAGGAGTTTCTTCTTTTTTCTTTTTCTTTTTTAGTAGAAGAAAAATTCTAATTTTTAATGGTTAAAAGTTTTGGACATGTTATATGTTAGGTTTTAGATCCCTGTAAACACAATTTGTTTAACCAAATTTATAGCCAAGTTGCTACTTAGTTCAATTAAATAGATCTAGGTTAAACAAATATCCGTCATATCACAAATAGCGAAAAATTAAAGAATGCAGCGAGATGATGATCGAGGAAAATAATAAAATTGTCCAATTTCAAGATAAAAAACATAGGGAGGATTTAATCTAAACAATCTACAAGGCAACAATTTACTAATAGAATGAAAGTTTTACAAAAGACTTAATCCTAAATCTAATACTACCTCATGTAGTACTTATTCATGTGACCACACGCAGTTCTGAATCCACGGACTCTTCTATAATGAATCTATTGCATACAAACACTCCAGTTTATGACTTTGAGTACCCCACTCAAAGGTTTAGATCATTAACTTTGGTTGACTTGATTTGCAGCAACTTATCTCCACCAGTATTAGTAATTGGATCTTCTTTATAGTAGATGCTTGTTGAATTAGAAGGTTACAGAACCTCACAAATCTCACAGGAGTAACTCACAAGCCTTGGAAAACGTGTATTAGGGTTTCCTTTTTATACCTAGCAGTGTTGGACTCAAATCCTAAATGTTTCGCGAGCTTTTGGGCCCGATTTAAAATCTGTAGAAATCTAGTCTCAGTCAGTCGAAGGACACACTCGATTGGTCGAGCCTTACAGTTTCTAAATTCCTCTTTCTGCAGCTTGTATGTTCTTGAATCTTGACTTGTATCAACTTAAGCAATTTCTAAAACTCTTCAAAGACACTAAGATCTTATTCTAGACTAGTTTTTGTACTCAGTTTGCCAACATATTAGTTCCTAAACATTTAATCCTAAATATTTAGAACCTAACATTATACTTTTTCATTCATAAATTTTTTTAATTTATTTTCTTCTTTATTATATTTCTCTTATTATATTGTACATGTTATGGTATATAAAAGTGACATTTATTTTGTGGATTTAAAAATTAGTAATAAATTTAGCTTGGCCCCCTTGAAAAAAAGTTCGAACTCTGTTTAAAGTTGTCATTTGGATTAAACTAACATGACTATATAATTTGAAAGACAAAGTTTAGCTACAAAATTGGTTGTAGCATAAGGCTACAACTTTACTCATTAAAATAAACACTACTGCATATTTTGAAAATCTAATCGTTGAATTGCGTGTTCTTTACACTCTTAATATACATGTAAACTTTTGTGTCAATCGGATATTATTTACTATATGATTTATAATCTTATATTTTATGCATAATTTTAAACTACAAAAATTTGCAATTTAAACAATTTATTGATGACATAGCTATTAATCTTTAATTTTTTAGAAATTTTGCAAACATGGGGAATATAAGAAGAAGAATTAATCTAATGATGGATTTGTCAAAATTCATATCTAATAAAAAGATATTAAATAAGGCTGTAGTCTTATGCTACAATCAATTTTGTAGCTAAACTTTGTCCTAATTTGAAAATCTAATTGTTAAATTGCATATTTTTTATATTCTTAATACATATGTCTAACTTATTTTTTATGCATAATTTTGAACTACAAAAATTTGAAATCTAAACATTTTATTGATTATATCGCTATTGATCTTTGATCTTCTGAAAATTTCGCAAGCATCAAAGATATAAGAAAAAAATATAATCCAATGGTGGATTTGTCAAAATTCACATCCAATAAAAATATATTGAGTGGAGTTGTAGCCTTAAACCATAACTGAGTTTGTTGCCAGACTTTTTCCTTATCATATTAGAGATTAAATTCTATAAGGATATGGTGTAAAACCCAAGTTTTACCCCTTCAATCCCAACACGCCACATCATCATATTAAATATTAAAGACTAGGCACAAACACACTTAATCGCAATTCTAATATCTATTTGAAAATCCAACTTAATTGTGAGTTTATTGAGATGTTATTATGTGTGGTAGAATCTATTGAGTTTTAAGTGAAAAACTGACATGACAATCTCTTATTGAATGGTGTAAAACAAGATTTTTACATCCCATCCTCTCTGAATTTGAACTCATCATATTACGCCTATTTTGCTCTCTTTGAATGCGTATGCATATGAAATTAATAATAAAGATGTAATGTTGATCTTTACACCAAGGACGTAAGTTGTCAAAATAATAATATCTTTTATTCTCTATTTTTCTCATCAATAATTCATCTTAATATTCCTATATATATATATATATATATATATATATATATTTACATATATTTCTAATATAAATCACATAACGTTTTAGGCCAAACTCATGTTTTTGTATATATTTTTTTGGCCCTTCAAAGGTCTAAGCATGGAAAGTTCATTAATCCGAACATTCTTAAACATGTGTGGAATAATATATCCGGTGTGTTACAACTTACAAGTGCTTGTTTTACATCCAGTTGTGGAAGCTTACAGCATAGATGACAACATGCTAGGCTAAGCAGGCAACTTTTAAAAGATATATTGAAATTTTCTTTAGTATACAATGGTAACACAAAGTACCCCCATATACTATTGAAATGAGAGTTTTGTGCATTGTATACGAACTTTCTTTATACATCGGTAACACAAAGTAGCCAGCATAATGAAAATCAGAAAAAAGATAAAAGATTACTTAGTAAAGATATCAATCTTACACTTTGACTAAGATTTGCATTTCATGCACGCATAGGTATAAGGAATACATGATAAATAATCTAAAACTTAATACTAAATCTACTTGGGAAAACTTGTGTCATCAAATTCATCATCTACAGCTGACAAAAACATTTCGTCAGGGCTTGAAAGCTCCGTTCCATTATCTTCATCATCGCTGTTGCAGAACCATTGCGCAAAATTGCCTTTCCTCTCATAAACTCGGCATAAAACCCACTTACTACAATCCTGTAGTTAACAAAAAGGGAAATAAACTAACTGAAGGTAAGAGTGCCCTTTATACTCCAAAGATGTATGAAATATAAGAATAAAATGTTTGACTTTATGCTTCACTAATCACATCGATCCTATTAAGCTGTTATGTGTCCTTTTTCTCATTTTTAAAGTAATTAAAGTTTTAAAAAAAAAAATCAAACATATATTAGGGAGTATAAAGTGGAACACTAATGGTTGGACTTGGACATATGGTTTCTATTAAAAATTACACTATATATGGAATAAAAATTTATTGTTCCAATTTTTTTGTTTCACTTTAGAATAAAAATTATTTTTCCCATTTTAAATTCCATCAATTACAACTTATCACATATTTTTCTTTTCTTTCCATAAAAAAAAAAAAACCAAAAGGAAAAAAAAAAAATCACACATGAAAAGTTGATGTAGAAACAGTTTAGCATTTACTCACTATTTTTCGTTTTCCTCTTCTGTTGTGCAATGCACCCCTCAAATCATGGTTGCAAAGATGATATTCTTGCATTATCCAATCAGTTTCAACACCACCTGGAGCTTCACCAATGTAGAAGACAAGATATTTCTTGATTCCCACTTTGTTACCAGCACTGGTGACTATAGGTTCATCAATAATACCCAATTCCATCCAATATCCATTTTTTGTGATCCAATTTTCTGTCACCTTATTGCTGAAGAAATAGTACACACTTCCACTTGTCAATGCCTTACCTATATATACAACACAACCCATATGATTCATTAGCTATATATATGTAATGAAAATGATCAATAAGTCATTTTATTACATGTCTATAACTCTAAACAGAAACATATAGAACAAGACACAAAAAAAAATATTATAAAGAAACATGCCATTGAATTCCCAAGGATCATGCAGATAAAGATCAAGATCTGGAATTATGTCAGGATGGCATGGTAAGAGTGAGGCCTTGCGAAGGAGAAAGTGAAGGACAAGTTCTTCATCAGTTGGACAGAAATGGAAACCAGGAGGTAGGTTGACACTGCCATCTCCCATCCTATAACAATAAATATATGGAACAATTGGTCAAAGAAAGTATGTTAGTAATATTGAGGTTTATTTTTTATTTTTTTGAATGATAGTAATATTGAGGTTTGAAACTTTGGTCAAGAATATATTTATAGTGCTTTGGAGAGAGAGTGATTGCTTGATTACTGTTCAAACATAGAAATGAGTTGGTCGATAAAAGACGGCTGTGGATAAGGATCAAAATCATTCTTCCACTTCAAGCAAGTCATTAGAGTTTTTTAATACAAAAAAACAAGAGAACTCGTGGAAATATTACGTTTTATGTGTACATGTCTTAGTTTGATGATGATATATGGG
Source organism: Quercus aquifolioides (assembly GCA_019022515.1). Lineage (NCBI taxonomy): Eukaryota > Viridiplantae > Streptophyta > Magnoliopsida > Fagales > Fagaceae > Quercus > Quercus aquifolioides. The sequence goes on from CM032331.1 coordinate 19,966,786, forward strand.
ACGAGTATTAAGTTAAATTTTTTTTTTTTTTATAAAATAAAAAATTTCTAAATGTTGATGTCTTGACAAAATTGTAAGGCATAAATATTCTTTTACACTCGTTCACATACATTACTTTATACATATATCAATAATTAATATGAGGATGTTTATATTTTAACACATAAAAATATATGTGAAAAAAGAAATGTGAAATAGCTGAAACCCAAATCGTAAGTACTATTAATAGATCAAACGAATGACTGTTAATGACTATTGGGTCAACTCAATGCCAAAGGCAAAGGGAAAGAAAAAAGAAAAGTAAAAGATAAAAAAGTACTAATAATGCTAATTAATATCCATGGACAACCATGACATAGCACCATTTTCTCCGCAGCCATTGCAAATTATGGTTTACAGTGCATAAAGGAAATATTATACTCGACACACATAGAATGTGTTTCAAAACAAGGCTAAAGTAAAATGTAAAGGCGTCAAAATGCTCAACCTTTTACTATATATGAACTACAAAGTGGGAAACTAAGTAATTATGGTCCATACGTGCAGCTTTCATATGGCTAATCTTTTTCCAACAAGAATTCAAAAAGGCTAGGAGGTTAATACTCTCTCTCTCTCGGTAAAACTTAACTACAATTCCTAGATAGATGCAGCATATTGGGTTTCTGATCAATTGAATTCAAACGTACACTTGGATACATTAATATAAAAAAATGTTATATTTTCAAAGACAATTAAATTCAATGTAATTGAGTATTTGAATTCAATTAGGTTATTTTGTGTTTTTTTTAATAAAAAAAAGAGGTTATTTTTCTCTAAATTAAGTTTTACCCTATATCAATTATTTAGTATTACCCTTCTATACAAATTGGTTGGTTTGTCTAATCAACATGTCCAAGTGGCTATGCTATCATAGCAAAGTGCTCATAACAACTCTCCAATGAGGTGGGTCCTTAAGGTTTAACTGAGATCTTAATATTGACAGAAGGAGATAAAAACAGGTAAGGATTTGCAAACAAATTCCTATGTCCTATCACTATAACATGGAGAGAATGGATTGTGTAGAAGTAATATTACATGATACATGTTGTCACAAACGTTAAAGAAACCCATGACCTTGACATATATAATTATCAGTTTATAAGCCTATTGCTGATATTTTGTTTCTGAAATTTATGATTGCTAAGTTGACATTAATAGTTGATGCTTTATCTGATCCAAAAAGGAAAAAAAATTGATGCTTTATATAAATTTTTATTCAACATAATTTTGCTAACACTCCATACTAGCTTGTCCTTATTGCACACAAATTGGTTGACACATCAAGTTTGCTGTTGTTCTAAATTCATATCAACAAACCTTATTAGCCACAATCATGAAAAAAAAAAGAACCTAATATTCATAATAAAATTTTCAAAATAATATTAGATATGGATGGAAGAGTTAGTGGACAGAGTTTGAAGTATTTGACCTGTCAATTTTTGTCCGCATTCAAAGGAGTATATGTCTGGTTTATATTGAAAGCACAGGTTAACTACTGTTTTCAAAAGAACTGGTGGCTTTCTTTAAGGGCCCCAAAAATAAAATGGAACACCCTCAATCGTCATTCCTTGTTAAGTGGGCATGCATTTCCATTGATTACAAGTCATTTTCTACCTTCAAAGTAAATTTTGTCTCGTCATTATCTTTATAGAAACATAAAGAAATCAATTTGATAAAACAATTAAACCCCATTCCCATTACGTATATATTCAATCAACAAAGCTTCCTCACTTCATGGCTATCACAAACAATAATTACAATTTACTAAAGGTATGGAATCAAGTTCTCTCTATGTAGTTGGTAGGTCACTTTTAACTAGCACGACTTGTTCCCATGACAATTGTTAGCTTGCGTAGCATGACAATTCATGCTTATCCTTCAAACTGATAGAAATCATGATGTATAATGGAGTTCTTCTGGCTACAGTTGTGAAAGCTGCTTAATTTGTGCAACAAATTCTTTTACCTTGTCAAGCTTTTGTATAAGATATATATGGTTGCCTTTTTCAACCAAACTCTTAACACCTTTTTCTTCATAAGAATGATGTGAAAGTACAATTTATACCAACCAAAGTGGTTTATATTTAGTAAGTTTTTTTTTTTAATTTTTTTTTTATTTTTTTATGGATATATAGTGATGAAGTATGAATTCGTCAGTCACTGAGTGTTGCCAGGCGATGAACTTAGCCTCCTGGAAAGAAGTGTCTTAGAGACGGTCACCGGTGTGGTGCCTGCCACAACACCTCCGATGCTCAAGTTAGAGTCAAGAATGGCACAAGAATAATATCTCAAGATAGCACAAATCTAGCAAAAATATCGTACCTCTTTCCTGGGAGAATGTGGAGGATATATATATATATATGTTGTTGTAGGTTCTAGCCGTTGTACCATTTATGGAGGCTTAACTTCCCTCCAGGTAACGCTTCCTGGCCTCATCATGTGGCTTTAATTAGGTCCCAACGGTCTGTCCAGCTGGGTCTGTAACTGTCATTGTTATTTACTAAGGGCATTGAATAGAATGTTATACTCGTCAGTCTCGTGTTTCCTCGTCATTGAAGACTCTTCTCGTCGGTATGATTTACCTCTTGCAGGGCCCACTTCGTCAGTCCCATCAGTTGCCCCCGGATTCTGAGGTCGTCAAGACGTGTCGTGACGACCACGAAAGGTGAAAAGTTTCTAGGCAGTAGGCGGTTGGGTTTTCGAGCCGTATTTAATGTGATGTGGCAGTTCCTTTTGGGTTGTGGCCCACGTGGCGCTTTTTGATTGGAGGAATCAATGCTTCACATGATGAGACTCCTTGATTTTCCCGCTGGTTTTTCAGCTTCTCAATCTTTGGTTTTAAACTCCCCTCTCCTCATTATTTTCTCTTTACCTTTTTGAAAAAGAACTCCTCCATTGTCGCTCTAGTTCTCAGCTTCTCCGCCTTCTTTCCCAGCGGTTTTCTTTTTGCGTAGTTTCCTTTTCTGAGGTGAGTTTTTCCTTTTCTGCCTCCTTTTTACCTTGTTTATTTTTGCTATCATAAATTTCTGATCTTTTTATTTCTTCTTTGCTTGCTTTTTCTTCTTCGCTTGCTGTTTCTTCTTTGCTTGCTGTGTCTTCTTTGCTTTTCTAGCTTTTTCATGGTTAGTAGCTCTGAGGTTAAGTTAGGGTGCCCTTCAATTTCATTCCTCTTCGCTCGATTAGGAGGGGGTTTAGGAACTTTTCCTTACCTAGAAAACTTTGTTTACGAAGGCAATAGTTTGGCTGTAGCGTTGGCTGAATTATTGCCAATCCTACATCAATCCGTCGAGTGGTTTGAGGAATTAGTGAAGGAAAGGACGATGTCAGTGGTCAGGTCTAGCGAGCTTGAGACTGGGTTGTCGTCTAGCGGCGGCCCAGTAGAAGGGGATACGGCCATTTCTGTCTCTCGTGAGGTTAGGGCTTTTTATGCTCTGGAGGAGAGGTGTGGGTTGGACGATGATACCCTTAGGAGATTTCGGGATAGATTCCAATTCCCAGATCGGGTTAGGGTTCGTCTGCCCAACAAAGAGGAACGGGCTTGCCACTTCTCTCCAGGCGAGGTGTGCTTTTATGAGTCCGCCTTCGTCTGTGGGTTAAGGTTTCCCGTCCACCCCTTTGTGATGGAGCTGCTAAACCAGTTTGGCATTGCTCCCGGGCAACTTATACCAAATTCGTGGAGAATATTGGTCAGTTATATGGGAATATGGCTGGTTGCCCTGGACGGAGATATGCTTAGGGTCGATGAGTTCACTTACTTGTATCGCCTGAAAGCGTCGAAGGAGCACGGGTACTATGAACTGGTGCCTTGGGAGAGGAATACTAGGATCGTCAAGAATTTACCTTCGTCCTTCAGATACTGGAAGTCCAGATTTTTCTTTGTATCTGGGGACGATTTTGAAACTCCCTCGGGCGAGGTTTGGGGTGATCTCTCGAGGTTGCATCGTCGGTGGGGAACCCCGACTTTAGGTGCGTTAATACTCCCTTTGATATATTAATCTTCTGCAACTTTACCTTTATCGTCACTGACTCTATTGTCTCCTCTTCTGTGCAGTTAAGAGACGACCCAAATTGAAGAGCAGGTACAGGAGTCGGGTCCAGAAGGCGATCGAATACGCATAGACGATCGAAAATTGGGACGACCTTATTGATCCCAGGACGCTTGCCTTTTATTGTCTTGGGCCAGATCCATCTGACTTTGTTCGGGAAAATCTTGAAATTGAAAGAAAAAGGAGTAAGTATTTAGTTCGTCAGTATTTGTCTCTTACGCAGCAGGTTGTTTTTTTTTTTTTTTTTTAACAAGCGCTTCCTTCTTGCAGAGATGACGACAAAATTTAACAAGGAGATGTATGCCAAAATGAGATCCAAGAAGGACGAGCCCCTGTCCAGCTTGGGAAAAAAGGCTGTGCGTGTCACTGGGAAGAGTGGCTTGGCGCCTCCAATTGCTTCCGTCAGCCCAGTCGTGTCAAGGGTGGCAACGACGAGGACTGCTTCTCCCACGACTTCAGTGGAGGAGATCGAGGGTACTCCATCTTCAAAAAGACCGAGGATGACTGAGAAGGAGAAGGAGAAGAGCGTCCCTCGTCCATCCACCCTCTGGAATGACGAGAGGCTGGCTGTGGATAGGGCCCACGAGGTGGTGACCGCTGTGGACCTGAAGGCTTTGTCGGGTGTCCCGTTTAATGATGTGGCGGCTCGACATATTCACAAGCTCGTACAGGTTAGCTTATTTCTGCTTCTTCTTTCCTTCGTCCTCTTATTCGTTCCATTTCTTTTATTGAGGAAAAAAATTTTGTTTTAGGTACTGGGTGAGAGCATGCACATTGCTTCGGAGTATCTCACTCAGGAGACGAAGGTAGCCTCTATGACGTCCAGGATGGAGACCTTGGAAGCGGAGAACTCCAAACTGTGGAGAAGTCTTGTTGACTCTATGGGTAAGTCTGCTTCCCTGAAGGAGAAGTTGAAAAAACTAGATGACGATATTAAGGTGGAGCGTCAGTTGACGCAAGAGAAGGACGAGCAGCTCTCAAATGCCAGGGAATCACTAAAGACGATAGCTGCGAGGTCGGTTGAGGCATTCCAGACAACCGATGAGTACAGCACCGTCTTGTTCAGCTGGTACTTCAAAGGGTTCGAGCTCTTGAGGAGGTACCTGTTAAAACATCCTACTGGAGTGGACATGGAGAAGCTGGATCTGGAGGAGATAGACCAGGAAATGTCTGCTGACGAGGCTGGCCAGTCTTCTGTCATTGTTCCCTTTGCTCGTCAGGATACCCCCGTTGACGATGCTCTAGCTGGTGACGATGCTGCCAACGCCTGACCCTGACACTTATGAAAATTTTTGTTGTGCTAATTTTTTTTTTTTTTTTTTTTTTTTTTTTTTATATATATGGGTGCCCATCGTGTTTTCGGGCCAAACCTTTGAACAATTTGCTTGTTTATTTTGACAACGATATTAGCAGCCCAGTGTTTATGGGTTTTATTGTGAAAACAAATGGAAATTGCCCTTGGTTTGGGGACCTTTACTGAATATTACATGCTTATTTAGATTTATAACAAGCTTACTTGCATTTCATGATTGTCTATGTATCTGATGAGTTTTGACCTGGCCTCACATGCTGTGCTGAGTACATTGTCGTCAGTAGTTTACATCCGTCAGTGCGGAATCTTACTACTTAGCCATTTTTGGCTTTTCAACAACTTAATTTGTTGTCGTCAGTAGTTTACATCCGTCACTGCGGAATCTTACTACTTAGCCATTTTTGGCTTTTCAACAACTTAATTTGTTGTCGTCAGTAGTTTACATCCGTCACTGCGGAATCTTACTACTTAGCCATTTTTGGCTTTAGGTGACTTATACCCGTGTTAGGGATATTTCCTTCGTCAGTTACCTTCGGTTGCATACCCCTACTCACAGAATAATATCAGCTGAATAGATTCTTTATTGATTTTGATAACAAGTACATTTGAGAGTTACGTCTACTGATGATACTTCTTTAAGTGTTCAATGTTCCATGGCCTCGGGAGTCTTTGTCCGTCCAGAGTCTCAAGGTGGTAGCTTCCCTGTCTGGAGTAATGAATAACCCAGTACGGTCCTTCCCATGTGGGGCCAAGTTTCCCTTGAGTTGGATCTTTGGTTGCCAGAGTTACTTCGCGCAGGACAAGGTCGCCGATGTTGAGTCGTCGGAGTTTCACCCTTTTATTGTAATATTCTGTCATCTTTTTCTTGTAATCTGTTATCCGGCTGCAGGCTTTATCTCTGACTTCGTCTAGACAGTCCAGGCTGACTCGTAGGTGATCGTCGTTGTCTTCCTCGCTGAACATCTCTCGCCTGGTGCTGGTTACTCCGACCTCGACTGGGATCACTGCCTCAGTTCCATAAGTAAGCCTGAACGGGGTTTCTCCCGTCGGGGTTCTTGCTGTTGTTCTGTAGGCCCACAAGACGTTGGGTAGCTCGTCTGGCCAAGAGCCCTTTGCGTCATCTAACTTCGTCTTTATGATTTTGAGTAGAGTCCGGTTCGTCACTTCTGTATGTCCATTTGCTTGAGGGTGGCCAGGTGATGAGAAATGGTTCTTGATGCCCAGACCAGAGCAGAAATCCTTGAAGCCTTGGCAGTCGAATTGTCGTCCGTTGTCCGATATGATCGTCCGTGGAATCCCGAACCTGCAAACTATGTTCTTCCATACGAAGTTCCGGATCTTTGCTTCGGTAATAGTTGCCAGTGGCTCTGCCTCAACCCATTTTGTGAAGTAATCTATAGCGACGAGTAAGAATTTTACCTGGCCTTTGCCCAAGGGTAATGGGCCAACGATGTCAATTCCCCACTGTGCAAATGGCCAAGGGGACGCTATAGTCGTCAGTCTTTCGGCTGGCAGTCGTTGAATGTTCCCGAATCGCTGACACTTGTCACACTTCTTGACGAACTTCATTGCGTCCACCTGCATAGTAGGCCAAAAATAACCTGTTCGCATAATTTTGCTTACCAAGGATCTAGGGCCTGCATGATCTCCGCAGATCCCTTCATGGACCTCTCTTAGGATGTACTGAGCGTCTTCTTCGTTCACACACCTTAAATAGGGCATGGAGAAGCCCCTTTTGTACAGAGTGTCATTAAGAATTGTGAATCTGGCAGACCTCTTTTTGATCTTCCTGGCCTCATTTGTGTCTTGAGGGAGGTGTCCATCCTGAAGAAAGGATACAATGGGCGACATCCAGCTACTTGTGCTCTGGATTGCAAAGGTTGAAATTTCCTCTATGCTGGGGTTCTTCTGTTCTTCCATCATCAGGTCTGCATTCGACCCCGTTTCTCTCGACGAGGCTATCTTCGATACTTCGTCTGCTGCCATATTCTGGCTTCTAGGAATCTGGATGAACTCTACCTCTTCGAACTCTTGAGTCAAGTGCTTCACCAACCTGAGGTATTTCTGCATTCTTTCTTCCTTTGCTTCGTATTCTCCCTTGATCTGCCCAATTACTAGCTTTGAGTCGTTTTGGACTAATAGGGTCTTTGCTCCAAAAACTTTCCCTAGCCTCAACCCCGTCAGAATCCCTTCATACTCGGCTTCGTTGTTCGTCGCCGGGAATATTAGCTGAACTCCATACTTCAACACTTCTCCGTCGGGGGTGGTTATGACGACCCCTACTCCTCCCCGCTTTTGGGCTGACGAACCGTCGGTCTGTATTACCCAAGGTTTGCCCTTACTGGCAAGGTTTTGTTCGTCTGGAAGGGTGAATTCGGCGATAAAGTCTGCCAGAGCCTGTGCTTTAATGGCTGCCCTGGGATGGTACTCTATATCAAACTGGCTAAGTTCGATTGCCAATTGGACCATTCTCCCTGCTGCCTCGGGTTTGCTCATGGACTTCTTGATAGGTTGGTCCGTCATTACCCAGATTGGATTTGCCTGGAAATACTGCCTGAGCTTGCGTGAGGCAACTATCAACGCGAACGTGATTTTTTCGATTTTTGGGTACCTGGACTCAGCCCCCTGGAAGGCTTGACTGATATAATAAACGGGGAGTTGTATTCTGCTTTCTTCGTGGATCAGGGCTGCGCTGACGGCTGTGGACGAAACAGCTAGGTATAGATACAGGTTCTCTCCTTCTTTTGACGGGCTTAGGAGAGGTGGATTGCTCAGATAGCGCTTGAGCTCTTGGAAAGCCGCTTCACATTCATCGGTCCAGGCGAATGCCTGCTTCAGGGTCTTGAAAAAGGGGAGGCATTTATCTGTTGCTCTAGAGACGAATCTGTTGAGGGCGGCGATCCGTCCTGTGAGCTTTTGGACCTCCTTGACGGTCTTGGGTGATGCCATGTTGATTATGGCCTGAACCTTCTCCGGATTTGCCTCTATTCCTCTCTGGGATACCATGAATCCCAAGAACTTCCCTGAGGCTACACCAAACACACACTTACTTGGATTCAGCTTCATTTGGTATTGTTTGAGAGTGGCAAATGTCTCTCTGAGGTCATCCAGATGGGTAAGCTCTTCCCTGCTCTTGACGAGCATATCATCCACGTAAACCTCCATATTCCTGCCTATCTGCCCGCTGAACATTCTGTTCACTAACCTCTGATAAGTAGCACCTGCATTCTTTAGTCCGAAAGGCATTACCTTATAGCAATAGAGGCCTTGGCTGGTGACAAAGGCCGTTTTCTCCTCATCCTCGTCAGCCATTTTTATCTGGTTATATCCTGAGAAAGCATCCATGAACGTCAATAGCTTGTGCCCGGCTGTGGAGTCTACGAGCTGGTCTATTCTTGGAAGGGGGAAACTGTCCTTCGGGCAGGCCCTATTCAGGTCTGTGAAATCTACGCACATCCTCCACTTCCCATTTGCTTTCTTTACCAGAACAGTATTGGCCAGCCAGTCTGGGTAGTACACTTCCCTGATGAAACCTGCAGTCAAGAGCTTCTTCACTTCGTCAGCGACTGCCTGATCTCTTTCTGGTGCGAAGACTCTTCTTCTCTGCTTGACGGGTTTCTTCTCTGGGTCTACATTCAACCTGTGTAGGATGATTTCCGGGGATATACCTGGCATGTCGTCATGGCTCCAAGCAAAGACGTCCAGGTTTTGTTTAAGAAACTGGACGAGCTTTGTTCTCATTTCAGGGCTCAAGGTCGTCCCTATCCTGGTTGTTTTGGTCACTTCTCCCTCAATTAGTTGCACTGTTTCCAGAGCCTCCACTTTTTCTTCTTGCTTCTCTTCAATTATCCAGGTGTGGTTTTCCTTTGCGGCCAACACGGCCTGGTAGCATTCTCGAGCTAAGACTTGGTCTCCCTTAACTTCACCAACCCCGTTTTCCACAGGGAACTTTACCTTTAAGCAGTAGGTAGATGTGGACGCCTTCCACTTGTTGAGGGCAGGTCTTCCAATGATGACGTTATAAGAGGAGGGGCAATCCACCACTAAGAAATCCAGCTGACGGGTCAGTTGCTTTGGGTATGTTCCCACTGTCACTGTCAGCGTTACTATGCCCTTGGGGTAGACCCTGTCACCACTGAAACTGACGAGGGGGGAGTCAAAAGGACGTAGCCTTCTGGGGTCCAGCTTCAACTATTGAAATGCAGGGAAGTAAATGATGTCAGCAGAGCTACCATTGTCCACGAGGATCCTTTTGGTGTTGAACCCTTCTATGGTAAGCATTATGACCAGGGGGTCGTTGTGGGGCTGTTTTACTCCCCTGGCGTCATTTTCATTGAAAGTCATGTCTTGCTCGGTTCGTCTCTGCTTCAACGGGGGAGTCGTATGGACGCTGTTTACCTGACGTTGATATGCTTTTTGGAGGGACCTGAACGAACCTCCGGTGACGGGTCCACCTGTGATTGTCTGTATTTCCCCGACCACATTCTGAGGAGGTTGGGACTGACGGTCACTACCTCGTGACGAAGCCTCGGGTTGGCCTTTGTTCCCGTCCCGAGATCTACTATATTCACCCTTCTTTATAAATTTCTGCAATTTCCCCTTTCGTATCAGCTCTTCTACCTGCTCTTTGAGGTCCCGACAGTCCTCGGTGTAATGGCCATGGTCTTTGTGGAACCGGCAGTACTTGTTCTTGTCACGAACATTTGGGGACGAGTGTAACGGCCTCGGCCATTTTAGGTAATGCTCGTCCTTAATCTGCGTTAGGATTTTATCAACAGGCATTACAAGAGGAGTAAATTTTACCGTCCGAGGATTTTTATCTTCTTTTCTTCTACTTCCGTCATTGATTCGGCGATCGGGACGCTCACGCTTTTGCCCCCTACGGTCGTCTTCCTTTCTACCCTTGTCTCCTGGCCTCTCAATGTCCCCGATGGCGGCCAGTGCGTCTTCCGCGTTCATGTACTTCTGTGCTTTGAGGAGCATTTCAGCCATTGTTTTCGGGGGATTTTTTGCAAGCGACGAGACGAGTTCTCTGGTTCTCAAACCAGCCTTAAAGGTTGTTAGCTGCACCTTGTCATCAGCCTCGTCTACCTCCAGTGTCTCCCGGGTGAAGCGTTTCACATATGACCTCAAAGTTTCCCTCTCTCCCTGCCTGATGGTGAGTAAATGATCCGCGGTTCTCTTTGGTCGTTGTCCTCCAATGAAGTGACGCAGGAAGGCATTGCTCAACTGCTCAAAGGTGTCGATGGACGATGTGGGCAGCTTTGTGAACCATTCCCGTGCGGCTCCTTTGAAAGTAGTTGGGAAGGAACGACACAAAATTTCGTCTGGGGGCTGCTGGAGTCCCAGGGTCGTCTTAAATGTGTTAAGATGATCTTGGGGATCTTTTAGCCCGTCAAACGGTTCGAGTTGGGGCAGCCGAAATTTTGACGGCACTGGACAGTCGAGGACGGCCACAGTGAACGGTGAATCTGTTGCCCTGACCAGTCGGTCCACACTCCGTTCTGTTTTTTCTTTGACGGCGTTTCTGAGCTCGTCCATCTCCTTCCTCATCTCCTGGAGTATATTCGAGTTCTGCTCAGTTGGAGTGGTAGGCCTTGGATGGTCGATTCTTCTATGACTATCTCCCTCGTCCTCTCGATTTCCCTTGGACCGATGCTCTTCCTGCTGAAGCCTCTGCTTCATTTCCTCATTTTGTTTGGACAATTCCTCGACGGTTGCTGCCAGGGCCTGAATTTGCTGTGCCAAGGCTGCAGAATCTTGATTGGACTCCATATGAAATAAGTGTTTGACAGGAAACTACATTTTCGCAACTGAATGAAAAAATGTCGTTCCCCACAGACGGCGCCAAACTGATGAAGTATGAATTCGTCAGTCACTGAGTGTTGCCAGACGATGAACTTAGCCTCCTGGAAAGAAGTGTTTTAGAGACGGTCACCGGTGTGGTGCCTGCCACAACACCTCCGATGCTCAAGTTAGAGTCAAGAATGGCACAAGAATAATATCTCAAGATAGCACAAATCTAGCAAAAATATCGTACCTCTTTCCTGGGAGAATGTGGAGGATATATATATATATATATATATATATATGTTGTTGTAGGTTCTAGCCGTTGTACCATTTATGGAGGCTTAACTTCCCTCCAGGTAACGCTTCCTGGCCTCATCATGTGGCTTTAATTAGGTCCCAACGGTCTGTCCAGCTAGGTCTGTAACTGTCATTGTTATTTACTAAGGGCATTGAATAGAATGTTATACTCGTCAGTCTCGTGTTTCCTCGTCATTGAAGACTCTTATCGTCGGTATGATTTACCTCTTGCAGGGCCCACTTCGTCAGTCCCATCATATAGTAAGTTATTTCTTTTGTCATCTTTTCCATCCATCTGAATTATTTAGTTTGTTCAAGGTAAGTTTTAGTAGATATAAAATGAGTTTCTCAAAATAATGAAATAGAATTAGAATAATGGAGTAGAGACGTTCAAATGACAACAAAGCATATTCATGATGTTCTTTCCAAATTTGAGGAGACAGCTCTGTTTGAAGTGACACCTATATTTGTACTACGTGTGGCGTGCAGAATGTTTTTCCTGTACATTAAGCTTCCAAAGCTGGAAAATTGATGAAGTGCAAAATAGTCTCATCGGTATGTTCCATGTCGGTGTCGATGGACGAACCTGATTTCCTGTAAAGAGCAAAAAGAATAGAGGTGAAAGACACTGGAGTCAGGGACGGATCCACGAAGGGGCCAAGGGGGCCCGGGCCCTCCTGGCCCAAAGAAAAAAAAGGAAAAAAAAATTAATGATTATATTTTTTTATTCTAGAATTGTGCCTCACTTTTCCAAAAATTTAGACTCCCTCTGTTTTAATTAGCCTAGGCCAACTAGCAACTAGATAATTCAAGAACTTAACAAAAACAAAATTTTAAAATAAAAAATAAAAAATCTCAGTCAGCCCAGTATTAGAGTACTAGTATTAGGTGTTCTAAATGGAAAATATTTAGTATTTAAAATACCTAATATCAAAAATACTACTGTGCGAGACATTTCAAATACTATATTAAAGTAGCAAAAGTAAATTTTGGTTTGTGATGTATTATGAAATAATGATTTTGTGTACTGATCTTGGTTGATAGTTTATTAATACTATATGGATATTTATTGGATTTTTTTTTTCTTCTTATACTTTGGCTCCTCCTAGTTTGAAATCCTAGGTCCGCCCCTGACCGGGGTGGTGTCAGCCATAGGCCCTCCGATGCTTAAGTTAAATAATCTCTCTTTTGAAATCTATTACATAAAGTGCAAATGATGTGTCTGTGAGATTACTTACTTGAGCTAGCTAGCTTTATATAACCAGTACTCAGGTTAATGTATTTGTCCATTAATCTCCCCTGGACGTTGCACCTGGGTGAATTACTTCATTAACGGCAATGAAGTCTCTCCTTAAATGGGCGTTTGTAATGTTTGGGCGGCGGCTCATAAAGAGCTTTATAATAATCTTCTTGCTGTTACTCATTCCTAGCTGGATTGGTAGGGTTATTTTTTACTTTAATGTGCTTACAGTCATCCATTGTAACGAACGGCCATTTAATCACTACTCGTCAATAATAAAGGGTCCGTTTGGATAGCACTTATTGTTGCTGAAAGTTGATAAAAACTTATTGTTGCTGAAAATATTGTAGCAAAATAATTTTTAAATGTGTGAATAGTATCGTGGGACCCACTTTTAATATTAAATATTGCGTGAACAGTGCGTGAACAGTGCACGCACAGTGAATTTTGTCCCCCAAAGTCAAAAAAGCCGGCCAAAAAAAAAAAAAAAAAAAACATAAAACGCAACTCTACAATGAGTGAGAAAAAGTGGTATCCAAACCCAACCAAAGAGACTTATTACCTCTTAAGTTCCTTAAATAATTACATCTATGTTTAGTGTTTGCTAAGAGTAGATCCCGAAACGGTCTTGAAAATCATGGGTAATTCTAATTCAGCATGTAAATAGTCATCACTTTGCTGGTCAATAACAATTCTTTATGGTAATGAAACTATAACCCCTACTTCGTACCAAAAAGATGCCAATTTTCAGGATATATATGGTACATATCGAGCAATAATCCTATTAGTACACCTAACCTTCCAGTCGCCTTAATCAATATGTAATGTTAAACACAGACAAATAGGGACAATTTAGTCAATTTATTTATTTTATGTGAACCAGTATAGCGGGTGTGTAGGCCAGAAGTCACGTGTTTCTATTATACTTAACACCGACATAGATGATAAGGGGTGGGCTCCAGTTGGGAACATATCTAAGGGGGCCCAGGCCCCCCTGGTCCTAATTTTTTTTTTTTTTTTAATTACATTTTTCATTCTTGCAGTTGGGCTCCCATCTTTCAAAACCTTAGGCTCATCTCCCATCTTTCCAGCTACGGAGTTTTAGATAGACTAAATTTTTTTTTTTTTACTAGTTATATCTCTCTTTAGTGTTTTTTATTTATTTATTTTTGTCTTTGTTGATAAATAATTACATTTTAATGTATTAAAAAACAATGATTTTGTGTATGTGTCTTGGTTATTAATTTATTAATACTATATAGATAACTATTTGAAGGGTTTTTTTTCCCCTCTAGCTTGAAATCCTAGATCCGTCATTGTTTCAGTTAGCTCAATTGGTAAAGTCTCTTTTTATTGAATAAGAGATTTGAGATTCGATCTTTACTTACATTAAAAACCAATTGATGTCTTGATTTAATGATAAAATTAAAAGATAACAATAATCAAGAATGGACGCTATAGGTTGAAATAAAACCCTACTAATATCTTCTTCTTTTTTTTTTTTTAAATAAAGAAGAAGAAGAAGAACTAGGGTGGAAATGTAAAATCTTTACTAAAAAAATTTCAAGCATAGAGAAATAGAACTAATATATAAACATACTATTGTAACTTTTTTTTTTTTTTTTTTTTTTGAGAAACCAAACTGAAACCAAACTGGGAATTTATTATCAATCAAAAACAGAAATCTTAATGAACATAAATAAAGCTAACGGAGCAATGTCTCCAAGTAGGTCTTCTAACCAAAACTGTACTCCAGACTAGCTTTAGCGTTTTTTGCCAGAGAGTCTGCAACCTTATTACTGTTGCATTTTACATGACAAAAATCAATCTATAACTCCGGACCTTACTTTGTAACTTAACCATAAAATTATCCAATAGTTTCAAACTTACATAACTAAAGACGAATTCATTACTTAACTAAATGAATTGGATACAGCAATATAATACAACTAAATATACTTTTAATTAGGTTAGTCAATCAAATATTAGAAAGTTATAATTGAAATTATTGAATATTTTAATGAAGTTATGTTTTTGATTTCTGTGATAAATTTATTTACTAGTCATTAGTTATATATTTTGTTGGGTTATAGATTGACTCCGCTAATTAATTCAACTACCTAAGTTGATTAATTAGGTCAAATTACATACAATATGTGAAGGCACGAACAAATCACCAAATAAACTAGAGTGTGAGGAAATTAAATTGACACTATGATTTGTTGACTAATGGGGAAAACCACTCATAAGGGGAAAACCACTCATAAGGCAAAAACTCTACTAGGTGATTTTCAGGTCACTACTCTCAAGAATCACTAATCAAAATCAAGAAATTACAAGTACAAAGAATCTTACCCCAAACCTGGCCTATTTCAAAGTACTTACCTACAGTTGAATCCCTATGCCAATCCCCAATTGGTTTTGATTTTGTAGAGATTTCTTCATTTTGTATTGATCTCAATATGTGACTAACTCCTTTGCATGAATCTCAGTACGTGATTAATTCCGAGCAACTGAATCTTGTTGTTGAATGCAAAGTTCTTCAATACACTTTGAAGAGATGGAAGCACTTGATTACAAAATTCTAAGATGCATATGAACACAGTAGCTTTACAATAAGTGTATCTCTTCTCTATATGAGTCTCTATGTGTATGATGACATTAAAATAAACCTTTTATATTCCCTAGAAGTTTGGTGAACAAAACCCTAGTAATTCAAGTCATCATGGGCCGATAAAAAGATTTGAAAATTTTGGATCTACGTAGCTCAATAGATCGAGAGATATCGAGCTTGTGTCAAGACTAGTTTCGAGGTACACTTTTTCAGCTTTTTTCCACTTGTTTCTTGGTGCAGTCTTCATGTCTTTAATAATACCACTTGTTAAAAAGTCCTGAGACATACTTTATAATATTTTAGAAACTACTTAGAACTACCCAGATACAAGTAAAATGCGTTTTGTCAGAGCATTAGCCAACTAATGAATAATATGACCTTAGCAACTAGGATGTTACATACAAAGAAAATCAAGAGACAAGTACATATAGAAGTGTGGATGTGGATTGTTGGAAGACTTAGACCCCAATTAAATTAATGAATTACCTAAGTTAGTTAATTATTCAAATTATGTAATGGCCCAATTGTGTTTGCAGTGAGCACATTATATTCCATTAATTAAGTACAGGGGAAAGTAAATTTGACACAGAGGATATAGTTATAATGGGAAAACCCTGATGGAAAACACCTCAACGGGTGGTTTGAATTTTATCACCAACTTGAAGAATTAACTATGTAAAATGAAAGTTACAACAATGCAGAATATACCTGATCCTCTTAGTATTGCTATTGTTAAACTTACTCATGTGACCACATGTAATTCCAACCTAGTTACTCTTCTACTTCGTGAATCTCTATGGTGCACGAATACTCAATCCATATCTAACTCATCACAAAACTTTTTGATGTAGTAGTTTTTGTGTCGATGACTTCACTAGAATACTCTGGATCTTCAATGTAGACCAGAGATGCAGCATAGTACAAAACCCTTGGTGCATATATGTCACAATATGATGCAGGACAACCTAGGCTTCCCACCTAGATTAGTCCTACCGAAGAACCTTAGGCTTCCCACCTAAGGGGTTTGGAATCACCACCAAACAATTCAATGAAAATAATCTCAATAATAATAATAATCTGTAACGTACAAAAGGAACCATCTGGAGCTTTATATACAGCTTCCAGGAATCATAATGATAAAGATAAACTCTCCTAAACAAATCCTAAACAATCTCAAATACTAATATGATAATCCTAAACAATCTCAAATACTAATCCAATACTAAAGATAAACCCAAATAAACATAACATAAATGATAAAGATAATCTCCACAGATGTGCCATCATGTGGTGTCCGCACCACAATAGTTTCTCCAACTTTCACTCTCTCTCTTATCTTATAATGACCTAAAAAGCATTTTTAAATGTCATGGAACCCCAATGCATGGATTTCTAGGTCACTTGGTCACCATGGCTGTGGACTGAAAAGTCTGGAAAAACAGAGCTTGACTTGTTGACTAGAGTCGAACTTGGAGTCAAGGTTTAATGAACCTTAATCGGTCAACTTGTAATTGAGCCTGCAAAACCTCTTCTTCTTGAGCAATTTCTTGACCTGTATTCTCGTGTTTTCAATGTACAACTTCAAGCACTTTCTTGGACACTAAAACTCAACCTAAAAACATTAAATTACATTTTTGGAAATACGGTTGCCAACACTAGATACATTTGATCCTAACATGAAACAAACTGCTAAGTTTAAAATGTATACAAACTATTAAAGTTTACTGAACATGTGTGCAGATTAAATCAAGTCTGTTAAGGGAACTGAGTGCGTGCATTGATCAAGTATGTTACATGGTAGTTGGTTTTTTTAAAAGGAATAGAAACGCCTATAATTGGTAGCTTAGAGAGGGGATTTTGACCAAAGGTTTAGTATATATGATCATGTGGGTGTGCGCATGTAATGTACTTGGATCAAATGCAATTTCTTTCTCTCTCAGTTTCTTAGCTCATTCTCTCTATTTTCTTCTTTTCACTTGACTCATATTTCTCTTGATTGTTTTAATGCATATACTGCAAATTTTACATAGTTTGAAAGCCATATGATCATAGCTTCCTGCTCAACTGATTCCAAAGCCTCGAGTGCTTTACATAGTTGTCCTCAAGCTCCAATTTTTTTCTATCCAAGATCTCCAATCAAGTTTCTATGAAGCTTACTAAAGGAGCTTGCTAAAGGCTAGCAGCAGTAGGACTAACTATAAACAATGAGAAATTGCTGCACAAAATACTGGAAGAGTTGCTATATTAGTACCATGCCTTTAGTTCTGCAAAAAGAACAAGGAGTGAGCCATTATCCTTTGAAGAAATCCATGTACCCTTAAAACTCAGAAGAGCAATCACTGAAAGAAAGACTCATCAAATGACTCAACACAGTACTCGATGGCCAAGGCTGCAACATTCACAGAACAAAAACCAGGAGTGAACTCTTTTACACAAGAATTTCATCCTCACCACAGCAAAATCAGGGGCAAATCCAATTTTAAGGATGTATGAACGAAAGTCACGAAATTTAAAGGATAATGAGATATTGCAATTGATCTTCAAAGAATTGATCATTCCATTTTTAAGTAACATACAAACAAGCACCTCAGTATTTGAATGTACACTCAAGTTGCAATTATTGAAACATCCATGCATCCTTTATTCATAGAGGGATCAACTATTGCTACAAAATGGGAAAAAATTACTTTAAAAAAAATCACCCCAGGAAGGGAAATATATATACAATGACGTGTTGTATGGCCAAAGCACCAATCCTACTGCTATATGTATACTTTCCTGTTGCCTCCTCATCGGAAAAGGCAAGACTATAAGTCAAATTTCCTCTTGGCACACTTGTTGGCTTTCATAAGCTCCACTAAGGAGGGAAGAGGCTGAGGCACAGGAACATTCATTGTCCTATAAAACTTCCTCAATCTTTCACTATAGCTCTTTGATGATCCAATTGTTAAAGAAGCATTGTTAAGAACTTCAGTCTCTTTATCCACTGACTTCAGACATTGCACTTCAATATCTGCTATACCTGTCTTTCTTTCTGACTTATGGCATTTCACTTCAGCTTCCTCCTGGAATGAGAATTCTTCTACTTTGTTGGCAGATATTTGTGGAGGGTTATTGTTGATAGATGCAACTATTGGACCTTCATGTGAAAAACTAAAATCTTGGAGACCAAGTCTCGCTCTTCCAAATAATGTCACTTTTTTGCTTGGAGGGGACAATTTTATAAGTCCTTTTAGGCCTGTAGATACTTTTACTGGTTCAAATTGAGGTTGAGCATAAGTTTGGGTGTGCTCTTCAACCATAGGAGAACCACTAACACCTTTGATGGATACATCCACATCTGGAGAACCTTCCGTGGCAATATCAAGAAGCTTCCAGATAGGGTCATTTGGAGCTACTTGATTGCCAAAGCAGTGTTTCTTAACAAAATCTAGCTCCATGGCCCTACAACTGGGGGTTGTTGAAACAACCCATTTAGGCACAAGAAGTTGCAGGGCCCATTCTAATTCTTCCTTGGATGAGTGAATTGAGTAACAAACATGCCAAACACCAAATTGGTCCCTTACTGCTTCATTCATTCTCAGTTTTCTTTGACTTCCATTCTCCAAGAACTCTTCCTCACATGCATACCACTGTGCTGATGGGCGGATTATGAGAGGGGCAGGCTGGCAGTGAGCTTGGGCCTCCAAAAGCTTTGCTTTTGCTCTTTCATATAGTTTAGGAAATCCATCTAATACCTGGAAGCGGGACGAGGAATCTTCAGAGATAATGTCAGGAAATGTTAGGGTTAGAGCTTGGAAACACTCTGGATTAGAGGCTTTATCAACATAGATCTTGGACCCAAATGTTTGGGAAACATTTGCCAGAATTTCTTCCTGGCCGAGAAGGTCACAGGTCAGATACACCACAGGGGCATCAGGATGCTTCCATATACAATTAATAACCTATTTCATGGAAACGTAGCTTGAAATGTAAGAAGCAGATTGAGGTTATATTGATATTGTGACATAAGAAATGTGCTTAACATTTAAGATAGAACTGTAGAGAAAAACAATCACATGCCCACACACATACTCCAACGAGAGAGAGAGAGTGTCATAAACTGCTAAGAAATATAATAATAAAACATAAACATGAAACTTTTTTATTACGCTAACAATCGTCAAGATTATAACAAGGAGCATAAAAGGTCATCTATTTTAAAATAATTTGAATGGAATATATTTCTTTCACAATTGGACGCCCTTATTGATTACTATTACTGATATACAATAATGTTAGTAAGAATTCCCAAAGCCTGCCTAAGTGCCTTACTTATGGACACTAAGATAATGATATGCATAACGAGAATGAACTGTGAATTAACAGCATCCATTTATGATATATACCTAAACCAGAGCTCATATTAACCTTGAGGTTTCATGCAGCAATAAAAAAAATGTGGAGGAAAATAAAGTATCCTAGTTTAAAATTAGGCCTACATAAGGGCTCATTTATAATTACACATGAAATATGAATGCCTGCTAAATGAATTAGCCATTGATGAGGTTCGAAATCAGGTTTCTAAGGATATGCCATCTGCAGAAAAAATTTCATGATCCATAAATTACAGATGCAGAATATTGTTTCCACAAATTTTCAAAAGATTACCTTAATGTAAAACAAACTAAAACTACAAAGGAGCAAGCAAGATAGATACTATCAATGGTAATAGCCATGAAAATAGATTTTGACTAAACCAAATACAAGTATATAAAGACTTGTATTATATTTGCACATTCTGCACATTTCAATCTAACATGTGGAAAAAAAAAAAAAAAAAGTACGTAGGGCTTACAGTAAGGTCATAATATACACATCGCAGCATGTTTGGGACCACTGATCACTTCAGACATTATAAAAGAAACATGAACAGAATGAAGACCGTGGGTACCTGTTGGATTGCTGAGTGCTTGCTGGGAAGGTTCTGACGAAATCTCCCAAATGTGCAGTCTAGGAAAACATAATCAAGTTGACACCTTGGTACTTTTCCTTTCTTGCCAACAAACTTCCTTGGTAAACTTTGTACACACTCAGCCGTGAGTCTGCAATCTCCTGTGTGCAAGATATTACCAAAATTGCCTTCAAACAAGAACATTACAGCCCCTGAGGTTTACACAACCCATGCCAGAAAAGGGACAATCTGTCAATAGAGCTTCTCAAATCATTTTAGGTTTTGAACACAAATGAAAGAAAGAGATAAATGCATAATCAAATGGGGGATCTATTTGACAAGTAATTTATCAAAGGAGTATTGAACTGTATGAGTCTGCTGACATTTTATCTTTTGCAAATTTTAATGATTTTCCATTAGCAACATGGCTCCTAAGATATCTACTAAGTTGATTGTGCTTCTTTGCTTTTGTAGAATAGTCTTTACTGACACACAAGCTCCCAAGTAGAAATTTCATTTAGGTGATGCATTAAAAACCATTTTCTTTTGTCAGTAAAACTTAGATACAGTACTTTAGGTCTATTACATTAGGTTCCCCAATTGAATTCAAACAATTAGACCTAGTTGCATTGAATTAAATTGTGTTTTAATGGTCAATGCAATCAGGTGTTTAAATTTAATTGGGGAACATAATATACTGCTCCTAACTTTCACCATTTTTTTTGCTAAGAGCTGATGAGAATTAGAAATAATTGCCTATACATTCTGCAAATTAAATGATCCAAGAATGTTTTATTATTTTTAAGAACTTTCTGAACAAATTTTACTAGCATTGTTGTTTTCCTTTAGTTGATTTTCTCCCATAATTCCTAAATCCAAGACATTCCTAGCCTAATTATGTCAATATGATGCAGGCACTTGAAAATAAACAATATAACAGAAAATGTTTATTGTGTATAGTTTTGGAATTTGCTTGTGGGAGATATATTGTTGTGATATGGCACCATATCCTAATCTTATATTCTCTGCTCTGACTTTGTCTATTGTTTATTAGGTATATAATTTTCTTCTGTGCGGACACATTATTGCACATCATTTTTAGTGTGACAAATTATTTACTTAAAAATGCAGAATATTAGGCCAGAGATACCCAACTGTTGCCCGTGCTCTCTAGGGGAAATTCTGAACCACATTAAAAGCCCCAACAAAAGCCCAGCAATGGTTGACAGAGTAACCATGTTAAAAGCCATTGACACTTCAAAAGGCAAAGGGATGACACCTTTGTATGAATCACAGGGTTGTTTATTCCTTAAGGGCCTGTTTGAGGGGAGAGAGGGGGAGAAAAAAGGAGTAGAGTAGAGTTGGCCAAAAATTAGGCTAATTTCCAATCAACTCTACTCTACTCCCCCTCCCTCCCCCTCAATCCAAACGGACCATAAATCTGTATTTAGCTAGACCACAGAGCAGAAATTTGATTCATCATACCTGAATTCATAAAATAGAGTAACATCCTCCCCTCCCCAGTACTTATTTTTGTTGAAGTTATAGACTTTTTATTAAACTTGGCTTCATGCCATTCACTTAAATTTCTCTCCAAAATAACTTGGAACTACATATCTGCTTTGCCTGCTAACTCATCCCTCTCTAATTCTAAGGGTAACATCCACTCCAATCTCTATTCAATCGTAACCATCAAAAATACAACATATCATTATAAGATCAAATTTAAACAAATCCTATCCCTGAAATATGCATATATAATATGAAATATCCACAACAAGAACAAAATTATTCGATTTCCACAAAACCCACATGAGCAAACCAATTAAACAACAAAATACAATACAGAGCCGATCAAAAACTGTAAAAGAAGAACAGTAAATTACCAGGGCAGTGATTGGCATCAAAAGCCGTGACAGTGAAAGCCCCATCAGGATCGTCCACAACCACCGATTGCCCAATTTCAATTTCCACAAACAATGAATCATCAAGCTGCACAAAACCCACAAAATCAAGCTCAACCCAATTTTTTAAAAGAGCCCCGAAAACAGAGACAGACCTGGGGGTAGTGTTGAAGGACCAGAGACTTGGTGAGAAGGGTTGAGTAGATAGGGAAAGAGAAGTGGGAAGAGATGCCGAAGGAGTGGTCTTTGTGGGCATGAGTTAAAAAGTGGTGCCTCTTTCTCTTTGAAGAAGAAGTCCATGTGTCCACTGAGAATGGTAGCCCTTTGGGCATTTCTATTGGCATTTTCCTGCTACTAATTTGTGTTGGGAGAAATTGGTTTGAGAGGAAAAATAAATGAATAATGTTGTGAAAAAGTTTTCCTCGCAGAGCTTCTATACAAAGAAAGAATAAGAGGGAAGGAAAATAAAAAAGTTTTCCAAGTTGGGGGGAAATATTTTTGTAAACAATTGAGGATATAATGAATCGAGATCATTGAGTTTAAGCCCGACCCGACCCGTTCATCCATCATCCAACCGTGTTTATTACTTTATTTTCTGTTATTTCTTGGGGACCCGTAGGATTATGTTTAAGTACCCTTTGATTTTGGCAAATGACGGAGGAGACTGTTATTTGGGTCGAAGGCGGTAGTGTTAACATGTTAATGACTTAGGAGGAGTGTTAATTCAGCCCTCATCTACCAATATTGAATCCAAATAAGGTAGTAGTCTAATAGATTTTCTAAGGGTACTTAGGAATGTATTTGGTGTTTTTAGGAAATTGTTTTTAGAATAGTTACTACCAAATTTAAATTATACAAAATTTAACAAAGAGATAACTTGAATATATTAACATTAACCAAAAAAAAAAAAAAAAACACACATACACACACATAAATACATGAATTATTATAATTTTTTTGTATGGCTTCAAAAAAAAAAAATTTGTACTAATAAAGAGAAAAAGATAAAATAGAATAATAAAAGATAAAGTGAAAACTAAAATGTTGAGAGAAGAATAATAAAATGAGAGAGAGAGTTTGAATGATAATAGAAAAGAGAAAAATGGAGAGAGAGAGAGATGATATTTGCTACAACTACGAGCCAAACTAAGAAGAGTAAAATTGTTGCGACTTCAAAGCCAAAGAGAGCATAATTACAAGCATTGCCAAGGAGAACTTAAGACCATAGTATTTTTCTTGAGCTGTTTTTTAAGGAAAAATGAAATTAGAAATTATTTTATATAATGGGTTGAACGAGTTGCAAATTTGAATGATTATGGATTTTTATTTTATTTTTTTGTTTTTGAATAGGCTTGTTGTTGAATAATTTGTTCATTTGTTGTTGTTTGGTCTAGTCTTGTTTTTGTTTAGGATATTTTTGTTGTTGTTTGGGCTAATTTTTATTAAGTATGTTTGGAGGGCCAAAACAATGTTCGGAGTAATGCAATATTCACAAAATTTTCACAAAAAATCTTATGCAATAAGGTGTTATTGGTGAGTAAAAAAATAATGTCAATATTGGACTCAAATTAGAATCAGTAACAACTTACCACATAAGATTTATTACAAAATTATGGTAAAAATGTTGTAGATGTAACATTACTCTTACTTTTGTAGAACCAAATTTTTGTGATTTTCAAGTTATGGTATTCAACATTTTTATTAGGGTGGTCAAAATAGGTTAGTTTATTATAATTTTTTTTTGCAAGTATATATAAATATTTTTTGCTAGTCAAGGTGGTCCTGTGACCTCCCAAAGTTAAACATGGAGCTGCCATTGGGTCTATAATCGAGCCTGGGTATTAAAAGACAGCCTTGTTTATTCATTTTATTTTAAACACTAGTAGAGCTCGAGCTCAATATTAAACAAAAAAACTTGATTTATTTTTTTGTTAAAATTTTTTTAAGCTTGAGCTTGTGCACAAATTACTTTTACCCCATCACAAATTTATGAATAATATTGCAAATAAGTTTTTATGTAAGAGATCTCTATCTAGGAGCTTCTATATAGAATTTGAGGGAAGGGAAGGAAACTTTTCTAGGAGGGAAAAGTTTTTGTAATTTTTAAAAATATATATATAAAAAGAGGTTAGGAAATTTTTGTACAAAAAGAAAATATGAAAAAAAAAAGGGTTAAAGAGTATGACAGTATGTTCAATTTTTTTTTAATATGAAAAAAATATATGGGTTGATGAGTCCATAAAAACTATTAAGGTCGTCCATCTTAATGGACGGTCATTGCGTCATTAGTAGGCCATCAAAGATTTATGAGTAACCGCCCAACACATTCAATAACGATCATCAAAGGCCTTAAACCCTTTCATCAAGACAAAGAACGTTACAATTAGGGTAATAATCACCCTCATTTATGTCCAACAGCTACCTAAGTCACCTATAAAAGGGACAATCTGTCCATTTGCTAAGGTACGTCAAAAAACTACTCAAAACACTATCTATATATGAAATATATGGGTTGGTACTAATTGAAGCATCGGAGGCTCCCCCACCGGGCACAACCCGGTGGTCTTTTCGATCTATCTCTCCTTTATCTTGCAGGTTCTATAAGGTCGTCTAATGCTCCGGATTGAACGAGGGATCCAACTGACGATTTTGGTATCATCAGTTTGGCGCTGTCTGTGGAAAAAGACAAGTCATTGTTCTCTTTCCATGACAGAGGGTCACTTAGTTCATTCAAAAGATATGAACACCATGATACCGTAGTCAGTCTCGGTCAACTAGATGGAATGTGGTGTAAAGATCCTCTGATAGAAGCAGATCTACCCACGACAAAGCAGTCTTGCAGTCTTCCAACCCAAAGGGACGAGCACACGAAATTTGGAGGCCAAATCAAATCACCTCGATGTGATTTCGCAAAAAATGTCATCATGTTACTGTGAGTCGATGATCCTGGGCACAAATGAGATGGTTCGCGTCAAGTACCCAAGGTAACTCTTATAACTTTATTCAAAATAAATAAATAAGAAGCAAGAGCAAAGATAAATTTGCCCCAAAGATACATAGCCTACCCCACTGAGCCATTCTATGAGTATCATTGCTCAGGTATGTCTATGGGTTTATTCTCCCAAAAGTTATTTTTCTACCTGATACTATTACGTTTTGCATAAGATTTTAAATTTCTAGATTACTCCAAATAAGTCAACCATAATAATGGTAGTCCCAAATCACAGCTTTGGAATTGCTATATATGGTGATATATAAATGGAAGGAATGGGAGTCATAGCTTCGGCTAAAGGCTTTATAAAATAACAATAAAAAAAAAAGGTGGTATATAATTTAACATCTACATGAGATTTGGAAATACAATGAATATGCATTTGTGAAATTCCTAATCTGGTGTTAAAGAAATATGGGAAGTAATTGGTCAGCTATATACTTGCAATTTCCATTACTGTTTGCTATGTGGTTTAATGGAAAATTTTAAACCTTTTGTAATGTCCGAATTTCCCACTAAAACTTTTGTTTTAATGTCAGTAGTTTCTTACCAATTTCAGTTTGTAGTGTTGGCTAAATTTGGAATTTTCTTTAATGCCTAGTATTTGGTTGAATATAAACATAAGATTAATGGAATCTTAAAAACTATTAATCAATTGCTGCATTATGATGCCTGCTGTAAAAAAACGTTTTCCTTACTAACTCTTATTGACAAATGTGTCAATATACATGTATAAATAGTTATACATTTCTAGTTTCTACAGCTATGTCTTGAATTCCATGTGAAATTTGGAATAATTGAAAATGCTCATGTTTCATACAAGAAAAAAATTTGATGGGATTTATGAGTACAAAAAAAAATATATATCATGAATTTTTATGAACCCCATAAATTATGGTGTTTCTATTTTGAAGAACCTTATATTGAGAAGAGTTCATGTGCCTTTAAATAATTGAGAATTTTATGTGCCATGTTTTTCATTTGAATTTTGTCAAATAGTGGGGGTATTGAAATTGAGGAACAAGGGGGGGGAAAAAAAATTTAAGCTACAATTGATGAGACTTATTGTGCATATATATATATATATATATATATGAATATATACATCAATACATGCTTTTTAAGATAAATACAGTCAACCCAATGTGGAGCAAATCCCATTTTGATCATTCACAATTTCACATGTACTATTCAGTTGCAATGTTAGACATACTTGTTTGGCACATAATTCACCAATGTTGGTATTGACACATATGGTGCCACTTACCAGTTTATCACCCCTTTTCTTTCCTAAACGTATCTAGCTTAAATAGGAAAGATGGAGTAAACATGTAATTGCCTTGCAATAGGTAATAAAACTCAACGCTTGAATATTAGAAAATATTTATTATCTTACCAAAATTATAATTTTGGACATTAAATGGCAAGGTCAAATTTTATTGCCGTTTCAAGTTATAAAAATAAAAACCCATTTCAAGCATTAAAACCAGAATTCATTCTATTGTCTTTTTAGAATTTAGAATTATTTTTAAAGACTTCAAAGATGTTTTTGAAAAAAATAAAAGACAATAAGTATGTACATCTTTTTACACCTCTAGTTTCTCAACAGAAATTAATGATGGACCATGTTTAAAGTAGTCAGTACTCAAACGTATGACCTGAAGGGTATACACTTATTAAAGTCATTATTTGAGAGCAATCAAGATTATTAATTTGTTAATATTTTTTGGAGCAAAATGAAGCTAGTAAAGCTCGAGGAAAAAAAAAATGCTTGACATGAAATAAATCATCCAGCAGAAAAAGGTCATGGGCATAGACTTGTAATAATTGTTGAGAATATTGCAAATGTTTTCCTAGCAAATAATTTCTATGTTAAAGGTCAAATACAAGAGGAGGCAAAAGAGAACAACTTTCGTGGTTATATGTGTTTAAGCTGGAGAGCCCTTATTTCAGGGAAGGTAACTAAGAATCAATTTGTTTTCTATGAAAGATGGGAATTTTCTCTTCAAAGATCAAACCAACATGATGCCAGGTATGTTATCTGATAATTTCAACTCAATATATTGTTTATGATTAACAAGTCTAGGCTGTCCATCTGCTAGAAGATGGGGAACCCTAAAGCCTGTGTGTCATGATCCATGACTCATAAGTTATAAGTCATGAGGCTAGATGGGTAATAAGATGTGATAGGTGTAAACCACCTTTTATTCAGCTTAACTGTCTACCCACGAGGCCAAGCCTTTTGTTATCCACTAGCAGCATGTGTCGTCATGCGCCTTTCATGTTTATCATATTCACCAATTTCATGTTATTGTTTCTTATGTCATTTGAAATGAATCATTAAACAAGCCTTTGAATAACTAATTATAGGCTGAAACCAAACAAAGAAATAATTAGGGGATATTGTTTTGGTTATGAATTAAAACCCTTGGATTATCTTCCTTACACGGTGAATAAGTTTATGGTGCTTAAGTTTTGCAATTAAGGACCACTTAAGGTAAAGGCTTTACCAAATTTAAAGAAATAATTTTGAATATTAAAGAAAAATGAAGCCAAAAATATACCATCTTACCAAAATTATATATCGTAATTTTAGACATTAAATATGTGAAGTCAAACCTTAATGTCTTTCAAGATTTAGAAAGCATTAAAACCAGAAGTTATTGGGTTGCCATTTTAGAATTTTGAAATTAAGTTTAAGAATTTCAAAGAATTTTTGGATAAAGAAAGTTAGTAAATATATGTTTCTACTTTCTACAATTACTTTCCTAATGAAAGTTAATTCTATAAATGTTCCTTAGAGCAATCAGTCAACTATAAATGTTCCTTAATTATATAAATGTTCCACAGCATCATGAATATTTATTTCTTTAAAAAAAAAAAAATGCTATATCAGTACGCTATATGTCTAATACATAATGGCTCACACAATAATATGTAAGAGACATGGTGTTAAAACCTTAGCTTGAATATATATTGAATGTGAAAGTATGATGATAGATCATGTATCAAGTATAAGTACTCTTTTTAAATTGTATTATATGCGTAACCAATTAGGCACGTGTTCAGAAGAATCTTATCCTATGCACATGCCAATCTTGACTTTAATGGGATCACCCCTTAAAACAAACTGGAACAAAGGCTAAACGCCCTATAAAATCTTACCAGTGGTCTCTTTATTCATATAACATGTGTTTAATGAAACACTTTGCAAGTACATGTATAAATTGCAGAATGACAGGACTTTAGACAATCGATCATAATAGTCAAGTGAATAGCCCAAGAAGAATTTGGCCAACTAGGCCACTGTCTCAACAAAGAGACAAAAAGCGAAGGGTCATTTCACTGGTCGTGATCAAACGATAAAGGAAGTAATAATAGAAGCCCGTGGGATTGTTTTCGTCCCTAAAGGAAGGAAATATAACCTTGAATGGTCAACATGCCCTAGTCCTTACGCCTTCAAAAAATCGAAGGCAAAAGAGATCTAGGCCTTAGACATGAAGTATCATGTTAAGCTTAACAAAAGAGATCTTAAAGGCAGGGGATCTTGTCAAGAAGAATACAACAGTGAGGTACATACAAAATAGTATCGTGATTTAGGGTCTCTTGTTAAGGTAACTCATTTATTTATTTCTTTCTAATTAACCATGCTAGATATGATCTTGTTAGAACTAAGTGGATATCAAGCTTGCATGATTATTACAAATGTGTATGTGGAACATGTTGAAAATATTGCTATGAAATTGTTACAATTATCACAATTAGTATGACTATATTATTAGTAGCATATGTTTCATCGTCATGAATCTGAGAAGATCTATTAAGTCTCCTAAACTCAAAATGATAAGATGATTGTGTTCACAATATAGTCATGAGTTTAAGTCTCAATAAATTTCCAATATCTTCGCCAACTCAGCAAAATCTTTTTAAATTGCTTTTAAGATTATTTATTGTGCAAGCACCTAACAATGATCAGTTTAAAGAAGCATACTTTTTATATATCATAGAATACTTCTCTATGATTCATATAGAATGCACTTCATCAAATGACATCCATAATTGTATAGCATGCAGTTGCATATTTGTACATTATCATTCCTAACAAAATGCAGCTAGCACTATTGAAGTAACAAGCATACAACTAAAGAAGAAGGAAGAGGGAATTGCTATTACAAACAACAATGACCATAGTTGTCAAAAAAAAAAAAATCTAATCATGATAGAGCATTCCTCTAGTCGTCAATAAACGAGAATTACATTCTTCATGTTTGAATGGAGGCAACAACATGGCCTAGTTTTTACGCCTTCGAAAAATCGAAGGCAAAAGAGATCTAGGCCTTAGACATGAAGTATCACGTTAAGCTTAAAAAATCTTGAAAAGAGGAGCTCGTCATCTTGAAAAGAGAAGAGTTTGTCAAGAAGGTCCCAACAATAAAAAGATTGAGGTATGTGACAAAATAATGTCGTCATTTAAGGTAACACATTTATTTTTATCTCTTTTATATTCGTCAATAAAAATTTACACCTAGTAAGGTTTCACGCAAAAATGTATGCATTACTAGATAGATCACAAAAGAGGTAAAACTCTAGGATTACAAGGAAATAAGAAAAAGGTCCACCTAGGCTATTGGTAACTTATTATTTATATATGAATTGTTCTAAAATTCTTGTCTAACCAAGTCTTGGCAAGTGCATGTGCAACTTAATGCAGATATCAACATGGCCTCAAGAAGGTCCAAAACGACATAGCATCAAGGAAGCTTTCTAGTAATAAGTGACAAGATTCCTTAAATAGATGTAAGTCACCAAAAAAACGGTTAAGTGATAAGATTCCGCCAAGACAGATGTAAATCACTAACGAAGTTTAAGTGACAAGATTCCTTAAATGGATGTAAGTCACCAAAAAAAAAAAAAAAAGGGACAAGATTCCGCTAGACTGATGTAAATCGCTGACGAAGTCTAAATGACGAAGCTCTGTAACTGGATATAAGTCACCTAAAAGTGGCTAAGTGACTAAATAACCCTTAGACGAGTGTAAGCAGACAAGGATTCTCACACAAACAAAAGTCACACACAAATCAAGAATATCAAAACATGACAACCAGAAAATGAAGGAAAGAAGAAGCATCGAAGTGATAAAAAATGGTCGTCCAAAGAAATCATCTCGCTCCTCAGCAGTGATAAAAAATGGTCGTCCAAAGAAATTACCTTACTCTTCAGCAGAAATAAAAAATGATCGTTCAAAGAAATTAGCTCATTTTCAAGATCAAGCTATGATCCCTCGAACGCCCAAAAAGACTTTCAAAAGGCAGAAGTCGTCGCAAAAATACTATCATTCTTGAAGAAAAAAGTAGTTGAAGATAAAGAAGTTTGAATCTAAACAAGTCAAGAATATTCCCAAAGCCTGACTAGCACAAAGCAAAATCAGACTTGGGAATGGGGGGCAACTGATGAGTCCATAAAAACTATTAAGGTCGTCCATCTTAATGGACGGTCATTGCGTCATTAGTAGGCCATCAAAGATAGATGAGTAATCGCCCAACACATTCAATAACGATCATTAAAAGCCTTAAACTCTCTCATCAAGACAAATAACGTTACAATTATGGTAATAATCACCATCATTTATGTCCAACAGCTACCTAAGTCACCTATAAAAGGGACAATCTGTCCATTTGCTAAGGTACGTCAAAAAACTACTCAAAACACTATCTATATATGAAATATATGGGTTGGTACTAATTGAAGCATCGGAGGCTCCCCCACCGGGCACAACCCGGTGGTCTTTTCGATCTATCTCTCCTTTATCGTGCAGGTTCTATAAGGTCGTCTAATGCTCCGAATTGAAAGAGGGACCCAACTGACGATTTCGGCATCATCATGGGTCATATAGAACTAATCAACCCATCAAAAACCAATAAAGATTATCTTTTGTATCGTATATAAACATACGGGTTAGATCAAATTAACTCCAAATTTTATAATTTAATCTTTACAATCATAGGCCAACTTGCAAAATATAATTGAATTCTTGACTAAGTTAATATGATTTTGAAATTACATGTATGGTACCTACTTCTTGCAGATGTGATTTGCGTTGATATAACCAAATCAAACATCCATCTATTATTTGAGCTATAACTTTGAAGAAAAATATATTAATGAGAATGGGAAGCAAGTGGAAAATACTACTTATTATTGGCTGAAAATACTAAAACTGCAAATGAAATTACATAGTTAACTTTCCAAGCATAATACTCAGGTTCATAGAATCCGGATATAAGACAAGTTATAAGAAACAAATAGAACACTCCTTGTTCAATAAACCAATAGCATGTTTATCTAGTATGCCATTGAAGATGGAGTACGTTAATGTGTCCACTGAGAATGGGTATTTCTATCGGCATTTTAATTTCCTACTACTATGTTTTGGGAGAATCGGTTTGAGAGGAACACGGCACATTCTCATCAACATATTAGGTAAAGTTTATGTGAATAACAACCTATTTTAATCTACGAAAAAACTTTGGCTACAAACTTGATTGTAACATTAGACTTCAAACTACTTTAAGAAGCTAAAATGTGTACTTTGCACATGACTCACTTGTTGGTTGGCTAAGCGCGCGTGGTTAAGAGCATCTTTAGCAATCTTCCTAAATTTATATACTGTTTGGAAAATAAATAGTGACTTTTTCCTTTTATTTATTTACTTTTTCAAATACACTTTCTAACAGACTTTCTATATTTTTCTTTATCCTATTAAAATATTATTTCTTTATTCTTCTTTTAACATTTCTTTATTCATTCCTCATGTATATATTTTACAAATTCCAAACAACATTAATAATTATATATGTTTTTTTAATGAGAAGTGTTGTGTCTATAACATTTTTTCGCAATATTTTCACAACAAAATCTTATGTGGTAAGTTGTTACCAGTTCTAATTTGAAGCGACCACTTAAATTATTTTTTTACTCACCAATATCAACTAATAACAATTTGTCACTTAAAATTTATTGTGAAAGTATTGAGAAAATATAGTGTAACATTTCTCAATTTTGATTTCTTATTCTTTGTATTATTTTTCCTTTTTTTTTTTTTTTTTTTTTTATCCATATGTTTTTTCTTCTTCTTCTTCTTTTCTCTCTTGTTTTTTCTCCTCCACACACGTACACCTACCCCTATCTCTATCTTCACTTTTATTTTACTTTTTGTTTTTCAAGTTCTTGATCTCCAGAACGTATCTACAGCTCTCTCTCTTTCTCTTTCTTTCCCCCTCTCTTACACACACACACACACAAATCTCTCTCCTTCTATCTTGCACAAACAAATTCTCTCTCTCTCTCTCTCTCTCTCTCTCTCTCTCTCATACACACATAGATCATCGGTAGAGAACAAAGACTAGAGAGAGTTGGCCTTTTAAATCCATGTTCATGCATGCCAATCGTCCTCCTCCCCACTTCTAGGAGCATGCAGCTTAATAAGCATATGGGTCAGATTGGCGATCTACATGTTTTTTTTTTGTTTTTTTTTATTAGTTTTATTTTATATGAAAGATTGTATTTTCTCTTTGTTTTGATTGTGTCTCCCTCTTGAGTTCAAAGACGATTGAGAGAGAGAAAAAAATTTGGGATGAGTTTGTAGCAGTTGCAAATATTAAGTAAAAACTGAATATTTTAATTGATTGGTTGAATTTTTTATTCTCATAAATTGTTTTGCTAATGAACAGTAAGTCATCAGACCAAGAGAGCCACTGTTCATTAGCAAACAATTTTTTCCTTATGAACAGTGATTTAGAGAGTCTATTGGAGTAATCTTTTGTGGGTTTACTCTCTAAATTTTGGGTTTAAAGAGCTTGTTGGAGATGCTCTAAGTGAGTTGTGTGCATTGCGCATGAAAAGTACACATACCAACTTCTGAGAATGGTTTGTAGTCTAAAGCTCTAACCAAGTTTATAGCTAAATTTGTCCTTAAAATAATACATTATTTGGCATACCTGATTATAGGATCATATACAAACTCATCTTACTCGACATGCAGAAACTTGGATCTTATGGAGCTTCTTAGAAAAGTCGTGTATAAAATAGATTGTCTTTAATTTAATGGTTCTCAACCTTGATTAGGTAACTCCAAATTTTGCAATTTCGTCTTATCACTAGCAGAATAGAATTAACTCCTTAACAGATTTGACTAGCCAACATGATCTTGGAAGAACATGAATGGAACCTATTACTCCTTATTCTATCTTGTCAGGCATTGTTATTGTAGAATATGGCTTGAATTAGGAGTTTGACTCCTTGTTGGATTTGGATAAGGAAGGAATTTTATTCCTTTTGGGTTACTGTTATTTGAAGTTATCAAGCTCTATTAGAACTCTTGTCTACTACTTGATTTGGAATTCTTTTTGGAATAGGAGTGATTCTCCTTTTGTGTGTGGAAAAGAAGTCTAGTCCTTCTTGGTTTTGGATATTCTAGCCTACTCAAGTCTCCTATATAAGCATAGTGCTGCTACAGAAAATTAGAGAGAAAGAGATGTGAGTGTGTGTGAGAAAAATAGGCTCTCTCTTGTTTGGTTCTTTGATATTTGTGGGTTGCAATTTGGAATAGTGAGAGAGGTTTGTTGCCGCTTGGTTTTGGTTATGCGGATTGGTGATTTGCTCTCGCTTGGTGCATTGCAACTTTTGTATTTGACTTGTGGCTCTCTCTTTGGTTTGTGTGCAATTTGCATTTGGTATTTGGTATTTGTATTTGGTATTTGTGAACTTTTGGTTCTTGGGTTTGTATTTGGTTCTTTGGTTTTGTATTTGTGAGAGAGAGCTATTTGGGTGTATTTGGGATTTGGGTTTGTGAGAGTGCCTCTACACTAATTTGTATTATCCCAAATTTGTTATAGTGAAATTTGTTCATCGTCGCCCGTGGATGTAGGCTATTGCCGAACCAGGTAAATCTTGGTTTTGTGTCTATTTTCTTTTGGATTAATTTTTCCTTCGTTCCTATTGATTAGTTTGGAGATCTTTCTCAAGCCTAAAATATTTTCACAATCAATATTGGTAATTTGAGCTTCCGCTATTTTACAACAGTTATCACGTGATTACTTTTGTTCTTGAAAATTGGGTAACCATAGCATGGATATATGTGATTTGCATTAATATAAACAAATCATCCATCCTTCTATTATTTAATCTCGACCTTTGAAGAAAAATGTATTGACGCGGAATTGGTAGCAAGTGGGAAATACATCTTATTATTTGCTTGAATATATTACAACTGATAGGCCACAAACTGAATGACCCCTTGTGATAAACCCTAATTAATTAATTAGCCAAGTTGTTAATTAATCAATTAAACATGCAATTGCGTGGAAGCACAAACAAATCACCAAAAACTAAATATGCAGCGGAAATTAAATGACACGGTGATTTGTTTACGAATGGGGAAAACCGTAACGGCAAAAACCCCACCGGGTGATTTTCAGGTCACCACTCCCAAAACTCCACTATTATCAAATCAAGCGGTTACAAGTAAAGGAATCCCAAGTACCTTACCAACCTACAGTTGAACCCTTACCCCAATACCCAATTGGACTTGATCTGTAGTGACAATTTCCACCTTTGATGCACGACTCCCAAGTACGTGACTAACCAATGCGCGGATCCCAGTACGCGACTTCAAACACCAACTTAGAAGGAGAGTTTGGCTGCAAAGTTCTTCAGTTCATCATACACGATAAAGATCAGGAAGATGCTTGGTTACAAAACCCTATGGTGCAAATACACAGCAACTTCAAGAGAAGATGAACTAGGTTTGAAGAATAACTCATCAATTTTGAAAAACCCCAAAAATTTAAAAAAAATCCCAAAACCTAGGTTTCAAAACATGAAATGCATGAAAAAGGAAGGGAAAAATGATCTTACCAAGTGATTGAAGCAAGGGAAGACCGAAAAAGATGAGGGTTTGAAGATTTGAGTGAGAGAAAAGTGGTTGGGAGATGAAAAGCCTTCGGACAGATCGAGAGAATGAAGTTCAGATCGCGACAGATCCTTAAATAGGCACGTCAGTAAATCTCGACAACTGAGGTGTCGAGAGGTATCGAGGAAGCTGTCGAGGAAGGTATCGAGGAAATGGCCGTCGACAGCTGAAGGTGTCGAGAAGGTGTCGAGGTACAAGACCAAATTCAGAGATCAGAAGCTCGATCGATCGACAAGGTATCGAGAAGGTATCGAGAAGACAGAAGATTTCTCGATCGATCCACAAGGTGTCGAGACAGGTGTCGAGATTGCGATTAGAAAAGGCTAGAGAAGCTCGACAGATGACCAGGTATCGAGGAGGTGTCGAGGAGGTGTCGAGCCATCAGTGAAAAGCAGTTTTTCGAGAAGAGAAAAACACAGACATGAATGCAATTCAACATACACCTCAACCATAGATCCACTCAACATATTAAGCTTTCAAAATTATCTCTTAATCAAGAATTTAGCATATGGATCCTCAAAAACACACACACACACTAAACAAGTCTAACCAATTTTATATTTCAAAAACAAGTCAAGACAGTTTAGTGAGCATACATTAGCACATGTAAACACTTGTGATGGCCAAATCACATTGTACCTGCACATGTATCAAGAGTAGCAAAGAATATTGCGTGTTGTGTGTGAAAAACATCGCAAGATTGCATATGTGTATACATGTTATGACGATCTGAGATATGAGAAAAAAACTTTAACTCACACACAATCATAACTGTTTGATGGGGACTATCACCTTTGAGGTACATCCTATGACTCCCACATCTCCTAGAAAACACGCTTGCAATCATATTTAAAGCATTTTAATCTTTTTGCTTTTTATTTTCTTTGCATATTTTCTTTTATTTTAGCATATCATGCATGGGCATATAAAAGAGAGGAAAGAAATACCCAAGATGTTAAGCATAGACATTGCACTTTTGCTATGCCGAAGCATACAGATGTCTTTGACACTGCACTTTTGCTATGCCGAAGCATACAGGTGTCATACATGATTGGCGGGCAACAGTGGTGAGATGGTCATTTATGCCTTTCTCTTAGGATTTTCTAGTCCTACCCGTCAAAAAGAGTTATATGAGTGTTAAGTTTAAGAGATAACTTAATCTTACTCATCACAAACAAGAGCCACAAAGCTCACTTGCTTAGTTGTGCATAGAGATGCTCATCTAAGCTACAAGAGATACAAAGTTTAGAAAACTTTGTTTCATTGGCCATCCAAGGTACACAAATACCAAAGTACACAAAACACACACTGTTTTTGTATTTTTCAATTTTTATTTTTTTTATTTTTATATTTAAAAACAAAATAAACAAAACTGAAAGTAAACACACAAAACATGTTAACAAAGCAAAGCAAAAACTAGACTGACTCAGCAGAAAAGTAAAACACACAAGCAATGCGACAAACAGAAAAACTAGAAGGGAAAAGAAAGTGATGAAATCACTTAAAGTCCTTTTTCTTCCACACCTTGGAAGAACCTTTCCTTTGATTGAATCCTTGAACCGGCGGTGAGGGGGAAGAATTTAAACCGTTCAAGTTTGAAAGGAACATGAGGGCTTTCAGAAGATCTCCAAGAGGAGCAAGAGAGGATTGAAGCTGAGTTTGACTTCCAGATGCTATCATGCCATTGCTCTGTTGAGTGGCTAGCCACTTATAGCAATTTGGTCAAGTATGACCGGCAGCTCCACAATGATGACAGAGATGCTGCTTCTTTTGTTTAGGCTTTTAAGAGTTAGCCTTCTTAGCCTTAGGGTTTTTAGCATCCTTCTTATCTTGCTTAGGGGGTGCTCCTAAGATAGATTTACCCTTGTCTAAGTTCTCACTAGCTAATTCAGTTTTAACATCAATATTCTCAATTTCAGTGTTATTAGCAGGAGAAACAAAAACAGTATTGCTAGTAGAAGTAGTATTAGAGAAAGAAAGACCATACCCCAAACCAGTTCGATCCGAAGCAGATTTCTGATTGCTAAGCATCTCATCAAGCTTTGCACTTGAAGTCCTCTCCAATTGAGCTCTGACTTGAAACAGCTCCGCTTCAAGCTTCTTGATTTTCTCAGCCAAAAAGTTGTTCTCAAACCTCAGTGCTCCAATAGTTTGATTCACCTCATCAAATTTTGTGGACAACTCTTCACGATCAAGTTCCACATCACTGAGCTTATTGGTGGCCAGCCTATATAATTTCTCATGCTTCTCGGAGAGCTTGTAAAGCTTCTCATAGGTTGAATGGATATCATATTGATCATCCATCTTCTCAAATTTGGACTCCATCAGTTCTTCTTCTTCATCCACTTCTTCAACAATCCCTTCAGTAGGATTGACTGTGGCAGTGATGACATTTAAGATTCCGTCATCCTCATTGTCGGAATCATCTTCGGGCTCAGTGTTACTTAAGGTTGCAGCAAGTGCCTAACTCTTCCCAATGCTCTTAAGATATGTCGGGCATTCATGCTTCATGTGTCCGAATCCATGACATCCAAAACACTTTGGTCCTACAGGAACAGTGTACTGACCGCCATCCTTAGCATCCTTCTTCCCTTTGTCTTGGCTTTTAAACTGGGAAGAACTGAACTGCCTGCGGTCCTTGTCGAAGCTCCTTCCATTGGCATTCTTCATAAACTTCTTGAACTGCCGGGTGATGTAGGACTTCATCTTGGAATCTTCATCATCGGAAGACTCATCTGTATCACTGCTCTTTGCCTTCAAGGCCATGCTTTTGCCTTTACTTAACTTGCCAATCCTAGATAACCCTATCTCATAGGTTTGCAAGTTTCCAACCAGCTCAGTCAAAGGAATCTTGTCAATGTCCTTTGATTCCTCTATCGCCGTAATCTTGGCATGGAATCTCTCAGGTAGAGATCTGAGCACCTTCCTTACAATCTTGGGTTCAGGGATGGTTTCCCCAAGATTGAAGGCTGAGTTCACTATGTCCTTGAGCTTGGCATAGAACTCATCAAACGACTCATCCTTCTCCATCTTAATTTCTTCAAAGCTTGTAGTGAGCCTCTGAAGCTTTGAATCTTTGACAGCCTTTGTTCCTTCATAGGTTGTCTGGAGGATGGTCCAAGCCTCCTTAGCAGTTTCAGTTGAGGATATCTTCTTGAACTCCTCATTGGTGACTGCGCTAAATAGGGCATTTAACGCTCTGCTGTTGAAGTTAGCCGCCTTGATCTTTGCATCATCCCAATCGGCCGGTTCTTCTTTTGGCTTAGTCCAGCCAATCTCTACAGCTTGCCACACCTTCTCATCTAAAGACTGCAAGAAAGCTCTCATGCGTACTTTCCAGTATGCATAGTTAGTGCCATCAAATAAAGGAGGTATGATTAAAGATTGTCCTCTATCCATGACAAACAGGGGTCAATGGATCAACACAGCAAAGATTAAACCTAATCAGAGTGTGCCCGCTCTGATACCACTTGATAGGCCACAAACTGAATGACCCCTTGTGATAAACCCTAATTAATTAATTAGCCAAGTTGTTAATTAATCAATTAAACATGCAATTGCGTGGAAGCACAAACAAATCACCAAAAACTAAATATGCAGCGGAAATTAAATAATACGGTGATTTGTTTACGAATGGGAAAAACTCTAACGGCAAAAACCCCACCGGATGATTTTCAAGTCACCACTCCCGAAACCACACTATTATCAAATCAAGAAATTACAAGTAAAGGAATCTCAAGTACCTTACCAACCTACAGTTGAACCCTTACCCCAATACCCAATTGGACTTGATCTGTAGTGACAATTTCCACCTTTGATGCACGGCTCCCAAGTACGTGACTAACCAATGCGCGGATCCCAGTACGCGACTTCAAACACCAACTTAGAAGGAGAGGTTGGCTGCAAAGTTCTTCAGTTCATCATACACGATGAAGATCAGGAAGATGCTTTGTTACAAAACCCTATGGTGCAAATACACAGCAACTTCAAGAGAAGATGAACTAGGTTAAGAACTTCGTCTTTTGATCACAATTTGCTTGAACAGAGATTGCTCAATACTTTTGCAACTTGTGTCTCGTTTAATGGCTCTTAAAACAATCCTTTTATATGTTTAGGGTTAGAAGAAAAGAAGGCCCAAAACCATATTCATGGATCCCAAGGAAATCAAATCAGAAAAGCTGATTTTGTAATTCTCGACAGATAGCAGGTGTCGAGGAGCTATCGAGAAGGTGTCGAGAATTAATGAACTTGCACTTCAACTTGCTTTTTCTTGGACAGACTTGATGACTTCAACACTTGATCTTGAAACCTTGTTTCTTGAAGTATTAAAAACACCTAGAACTACCCAATTACAAGTAGAGTGCGTTTTGTCATAAGTATTAGCTAATTTACATAAATAAGTGACATATGTTCTTAACAAGTGAAGACACATATGTCCTAACAACAACTACAAATTAAATAGTTAATTTTCAAAGCATAATATCAATAGAATTAAACATAGATACAAGTTTGAGGGAAATTATTTTGAGTTACTCACAAACGTATAAAACACAAATATAAGACAAGGTATAAGAAACATGCAGAACACTCCTTATGCAATAAACCATGACCATGCTTATCTAGTATGCCAGAAGAATCTCTCCATCCATTGTAAAAGCTTGAAGGATCGTAGACTTTATGGGCCTGCGATACACCATAAATAGGAAAATAGCAAAGTAAATAAATTATTTAATTAATACCAACATTAATAGGATGAAAAGTATGATTTTTGACCTTCCATGTAGTCAAACATGTTGCATTAACTCCTAGAGCTAAGAAGAATGTCCCTGACCAAATGCAGCTCAGAAATGGCCTTGCTAATGTCCCATCGTTCTTGTGGCAAATCCACAGAGCACGCCACTCCGACCTTGACCATGGATATCAAACACTCCTCTTTTCTATTTGTAGGGCTAAAATTATGATTATCAATCACTTCATCAACATTATTTAAAAGCTTTGAGTCAACAATCTCCATTACACAATTAGGCAAGGCCATGCTAGCATAATGGTAAAGGTTAAAGCCTCCCTCAGGCCTCAAACATGTGATATGTGGGCCCCTTTCCTGTTATCATCTCTAACAATAGGATTCCATAGCTATAGACATCCCCTTTGGTTGACACCTCACTTCCTAGACCGTACTCTGTCATTCAGGATATTTGACATAAATAATACATTCACATGACAATTAGGGATCTAAAAATTAATGTAATCATGGTTAATGTGGAAAAGCATATATTAACAATTAAAAGACCAGTAAATTTTTGTTACTTGGAGGAGTGTACCCGATTGTTCCCCTTATTCCAATTGAGCTGCTTTGTTTTGGAATTGTAAATTCTGAAAGAAATTTTGCAAGCCCAAAATCTCCAACATGAGCTGTCATATCATAATCGAAAAGAATGTTACTTGGCTTTAGATCATAGTGAACAACTGGCACTAGGCAATGGTGGTGTAGATAATCGAGTGCACATGCAACATCAATGGCAATGTTTGTTCTTTGAAGAAGGTTCAAATTTTGTATCTCTGCTTGCTTGGTATCTGTTTCCAAATCCATATGTAACCATTTTTCTAGACTTCCATTTGGCATGAACTCAAACTAGAGCCTTAAAATCATTTCCCTGAAAATCCACACTTGAGCAGGAAGTTATTATCTTCACAAGATTCCGGTGACGAATATTTTTCAAGGCATCACACTCAGAGATGAAGCTCCTAAGAGCTCCTTGACGTTGAAGATTTAGTACCTTGATTGCAACAATTGACCCATCTTCACCAAGGATGCCTTTATACACTGAACCAAAACTACCCGCACCAATCAAATTTGTTAATGAGAACCCATCTGTTGCTTTGAGAAGCATTTGGTAAGACACTTTCAAAAGCGACTTTCTCAAGGTAGATCCTGAAGACTCATCTTTTCTTATATTTTTGCGCCAATAAAATAAGAAAAAAGACATTGTGGCAACTACAAGGAGCACACATGCCACTGAGATTACAATTTTGAGTGTGAGAGACCACTTCTCTTTTTTAGTTAAGCAACTAGGCAACATGAGTTCTAATATGCCCCCACAAAGCCTGATGTTTCCCACAACTGATATTGAGCTAGCATTTGCAAACACTCCTTTTGTTGGAACCTCTCCTTGAAAATCATTGAAGGATAAATTCAAATTCTTGAGGGAGAGTTTTTCCAAGAAATTTGGAATTTGACTAGAGAAGTTATTCCGAGAAAGATCCATGACTTGAATACCTCTCAAAGAACTCAGGGATGTTGGAATTTCTCCTTGAAATAAATTACCCTCCACATAAAGGTACTCAAGGCTTGTGCAAGAGCCTAGGCTGCTTGGAATTTTACCAGACAACTTGTTCTCAGATAAGTTCAACATTGCTAAATGGACTAGCTTGCCGACTTCTGATGGTAGTGATCCTACGAAAAAGTTTTGTGCTAAATTGAGTCTAATTGACAGCATAGAAATTGCAAAGAGTTGCCTTGGAATGATGCCGGTGAGATTGTTTTGAGAAAGATTTAATAACAACAAATTTTGGCACTTTTCTATACTTGATGGGATAACTCCTTGCAATTTGTCATTATTTAAGGACAGTTCATTTAACAATGATAGGTTTCCAAGGGTAATTGGTAACCTTCCTGAGAGCCTATTGTTACTCAAAGAAAATCGTTGTAACTTTTGAAGATTACCAATATCACTTGGGATTATCCCTGTAAATTTGTTGCCATCCATAAATAAGTTGTTCAAGTTAACTAGGTTGCCTATACCTGAAGGGATCTCTCCAAAAATAAGATTTTGGTCAATCGCAAAAAATGTAAGCTGGGTAGAAAAATTTCCCAAAACATTAGGCAATGTACCTTCAAATTGATTCATCTCGAGATCCAGCTTCTGCAAACTGCTACAATTGGCTAGAGATTGAAAAAAATTCATTTCATCATCATCTCCACTTCCGAAATTATTTCCATGAATAAATAACCACTCCAAATGTTGTAAACCTCCAAAATTGACTGATAATTTCCCCGTAAAGTTGTTATCATTAGCTTCCAACCTACTTAACTCTGAAGCATTAGATAATGAGACCGGAAGAGGTCCGGTAAATTTGTTTTGATAAATTTGAAACCACTAGAGATGAGGAAGGGTGAGGAATAAGTCTGCAGGAAGGCTTCCACTAAGATCATTTCTGGCGAATGACAAAGTAACAATAGACGAAAGATTATATAAAGATGGAGGGACCAAACTAGAGAGTTCGTTTCCCATCAGTCCAAGTGTGTCTAAGCTTCTCAATTGACCCAAGGCATCTGGAATGTGTCCTCGCAAGACATTATGGGCTGCAGATAAAATTTGAAAAGAGCTAAAGTTTCCAATGTAAGATGGGATTTCTCCTGTGAGATTGTTGTTGCGAACAAGAAGAAACTCCAGCTTTGACAAAGAAGCAAGCTCCTTTGGGATTGACCCTGAAAGGTTATTTTTAGAAACTCCAAGATATTTAAGTTTGGAGCAATGGGAAAGGTTTGCAGGAATTTTCCCTTGGAAGGAGTTATTAGACAGGCCCAATCCTCGCAACCTGAGTAGACGACCAACTTCATCTATGATTTGGCCTCCAATGGTGTTGTTGGAGAGCTCGATTACCCTAATGAAGCTGAGGTTGCCTATGTATGGAGACAAGGAACCCACCAAACCTCTGGAACTCAGATCTAATACAATGACTCTTCTGTGCTTGTGGCCGCACGTAACACCTTCCCACTCGCAGAAATGGAGGGAATCATTCCATGAGCTCAAAATGTTTTCAGGATCTTGTGTTATCTGCTTTTTGAAGGCCAACAAAGCCTGATGATCTGTCTCATTCCCACTAAAATAACTGAAGGTGGAAGTACTACTAACAGCAAAAATAGTAGGAATTTTTACATGCACCAGTGCAATGAACAAGAGAAGGATGGCTTGGAAGTGAATTGGACACAATAGTCTGAGACTCATTGCTGCAAGTGAAAATCCTCTTCCTTGCTTTTTCATTTCCAATGTGCAAAATTTATGTTTGCTTAACAAAATAAGGTGTCTATAGAGTGGATATATGGGTGCACCAAGGTCTTGATGATAACAAAATAGGCGTCACTTCTACAAAGAGGCCTGTTTGATACGTGAGTTTAAACAATAATTTTCAGATTTTTTGGAAATACATATGGGTAAAAAAATGTGAAAAAATGTGTAATATTATTTAAAAACTAAAAACATGTGTTTGAGATCATGTACCAAATAGGATCCTAGACTTTTTTGTGTGGCTATGGTTGATGCCTTACTTGAGCTTGACAAAATAAGGTGCGAGTCTATTTAGGGAAATTCTGGCATTTTACCCTTATTTTTCAAAAAAATTAGCAATATGCCCCTGTTTCGAAACTATATAGGGATATGCCCCAGTTTTGATACTCGATTACCTTAAAATCGAGTTTCAATGAAATACTCGATTCATAGAAAATCGAGTTATGCCCGATTAAACTTAAAAAAAAAAAAAAAAAATTGCATGGAACTTGAGTTCATCGAACTCGAGTTCCATTAAAACGCCACTATAGGACAATAAAAACATAGCTATAGGTTATGCACGATCAAACTTAAAAAAATTTGCATGGAAACCATTAAAAACGCCACTATAGGACAATAAAAACGTAGCTATAGGTTATGCTTGATCAAACTTAAAAAAATTTGTAGGAAACCATTAAAAACGCAACTATAGGACAATAAAAACATAGCTATAGGGTCCAATCAAACTTAAAAAAATTTGCATGGAAACCATTAAAAACGCCACTATAGGACAATAAAACGCCACTATAGGACAATAAAAACGTAGCTATAGGTATGGAACTCGAGTTCCATGAACTCGAGTTTGATTCAAATTTTTTTTTTTTTTTTAAGTTTGATCGGGCATTACTCGATTTTCTACGAATTGAGTATTTAATTGAAACTCAATTTTAAGGTAATTGAGTATTGAAACAGAAACATATCCCTATATAGTTTCGAAACAGGGCATATTACTAATTTAAAAAAAAAATAAAGGTAAAATACTTGAATTCCCGGCTATTTAGTGCAAATGCAGGAGCACCAGGGTTTAATTGATGATGACAAAATAAGTCTCTATTTTAGTATTTATGCCACCGTACTACAAGCCCCACCCGTTTGACGTTGCTAAATTCAATTAATTGTAGATGTACTTCTTCCCAGGTAAGCTGTCATGTCATTTTTTTTATGGTATTTTGTTTTAAACTACTAT
Source organism: Quercus aquifolioides (assembly GCA_019022515.1). Classification (NCBI taxonomy): domain Eukaryota; kingdom Viridiplantae; phylum Streptophyta; class Magnoliopsida; order Fagales; family Fagaceae; genus Quercus; species Quercus aquifolioides. The sequence goes on from CM032331.1 coordinate 20,011,216, forward strand.
GTTTTAACATAATTTTATGATGAATACATCAAATAAATTTTTTTCCCAGTTGAAGCCTGATCATTTGTTTACTTTTTCATGAAATATTTTATAATAAATTTTTCTCATATTTGTGGCCACACAAGAAGCAATTACTGTGTGTATTTAAAAAATTATTCTAAAAAAAAAAAAATAGTGAGGGCCCGTTTGGTAGATGTATTTAAAAACTGAAAATTGTTATTCGAAAATATTTATGGAAATACATGTGGGTGAAAAAGTACGTTGAAAATTTGAAATACGTGAAATGTTGTTTAAAAACTAAAAATAGTTGTTTGAAAACATTAACCAAACACCCCTTAGTCCCACGTCGGTGAGGTTAGCTTGCTCGTCTTGGTTTAACACCCTGGTCTACGTAGTCAAAGGTTAGACCCTCTTGACTGGGTACTCTAGGTGAACTAATGAGTTGAGCCCGAGTGAGTGTAAATTACTGTGTGTGTGTGTGTTTAAAAAATTATTAAAAAAAAAAAATAACCTTAGGCAATCTTAGATCACCTTTATGATTTGCAAGGTAAGAGCACGACGACCTCTCAAAAACTCTCATATCACATTATGGATTATACACTCTATTTTATTTATATAATTTTTTTTCACTTTTTTATTACTCCTTCCGTCCCAATTTTTTTGTCTTGTTTGAAAAATCAAACTTTTTAAGGGAACATCATTTATTGTCTTGTCTACCTTTTAAAAATGTATAAGTTTCCAAAATTACCCTTAAAAAAATTTATTAAAAAATTGAATTAGTAAATTAATAGGAGTATAATAGGAACATTAGTAAATTAATGACTTTTATTTTTAGAAACAAGACAATATTTTGGGACATCTCAAAATGGAATAGAGGACAAAAAAAATGGGACAGAGGGAGTATCTCTTAGCTACCCTTTTAACCTTTCTAAACACACACGCTCTCTCTCTCTCTCTCTCTACCCATTCCTCTAAACACACACTTTCTCTCTCTACCCATTTCTAAACACACTCAGATTGCCTTTCTCCACTTGAGCCTCCATGGGCATGAGCTCCAAGAGCCTCCTTTGCTTATATTGCCTCTCCCTCTCCTTCACGGTCAGATTCCCTCTTCCTATGTTTAAACCCTAAGCCGCCACAAACATCCATCTCTGTCACAAGCACAAATCCACAAGCATAGAGACTTTTTCAAATCGACCCACAAACACCGATCTCTACCACAAGCATCGAGACCTGTTCTAATCGACCCCCAAGCACCGACCCACAACCACAAATTTGCAACAATGCTTTCTTTGTCTTTGTTGGTGTGTCCGTGTGTGGGAGTGTTTGATTTCCCGTTGATTTTGTGGTCGGATTATTATGTATTGCAAAATGTAATGTTGTGGTGATGGTGGTTGGGAGGTGGGTGGACGGATTGATCGGTTGTAGAGATAGAGAGTGAGATGGAGAAGAAGAGAGAGAGAGCGTGGAGGTATAATGATGAGAGAAAAATTAATAGAATATTTACACAACAATAGACAAGCTGATGCGAGCTAGTTTTAGGAGAAATTGTATAAAGTTTACCTCTTTTTCTATTATGCACCTACTTATGCGAGTGCTCTAAATCAATTAAAAGAAATGCAAATTTTTTCTTGACTGCATTGACATTGGGAAAAAACAATAGGAGTTACGAAGTGTCAAACTACTTACATTCAGAAAGTAAATTGCGTGCATTTGAAATGCAAAGGAACAACCAACGCGCATAATAAAGTATATAATAGCTTTTAAGTCTGCTGGTGCTACAAAATTTTACTGAGAGGTTTGCACATTTGGATATGATGAGATTCAGGCATTCGGCCACCCTTTTCAAACAATTCAAAGAACCGAAAAATGGAAATATTGAAGGTTTTTAAAGTCAGACCAAGTTGGTCAAACTGTGATGAAGTCAAAATTAATTTAACATTAATTAAAATACAAATAAAGGTATTAAATGTGTAAAAATATAGAAATTTACCTAAAAAAAAATCTAAAGCAATTTAAATAAACTTCAAATGAATTTTCATTATTTTTATAGAGTGAATAGAAATCAATAAAATATAAACAAGCTTTAAAAAATTGTGTTTATAGTAATCTTTCAATTAAAAAGCATTTTAATTAAAAATAAAATCATTTTTATCATAAATTTACAAATTTCACATTCACATGTAATGATGTAAAAGCATAATTGAACACACAAAAAATTTAGCAAATTCTATTAAGTAAATAGTGATAAAATAAAATGAAAAACTATTAATCTTGTAAAACAAAAATAAATAAAATATGAATTCAAAGGGAGACGTAAGGAAGTCAGCAAGTGTAGTGGTTAATGTAACATTGATCTTAAAGACGTGGGAGGTTTATAAAATTGTATGCATGAAAACACGTATTTAAATTACTTATAATATAAAAAAAATATGTAGGGACTCAAATTGGATTGGACCCAGAATAGGGATGGGTCTCTAACCCAACAAGCCTAAACAATAAATTTTTAGAGCGTGGGTGAAAGAACTAGTTCTACTTGATAGAAAAAATCATGGTTATTGTGCAGTAAAAGACATTTCAAGCTAACTGTATGATAAAACTCTCCTCGGCTAGGTTTCAGGGGGTATCTTTCTGAGTTCTATCGTTCTTCTCTCCTTCTTTTTCCCAAAAAAAGTCCTCCTTAATGTCACCCACTTTCTTGTTATATACTACGTTCATCACTCTCTTTTCACCGTACACGTGTAGGCTTTATTCTTAGGACTCCTTTCTGTCCCATCCAGCACCTCCCAGAACCTTCACTTAGTAGCTATAAGGCTGCTTGATTACTGTTCAGGTATCACCTCTACATTAATGCGGCCAGAAAGTTAGCTGGAAAGTATTTAATGTGGAGGTAGCAGCTCCAGAAGATATTTGTTATCTTCCCCGGTTCTCCCCTTGTTCCACGTTCACTTTCCAGTTCTAATATAACTTTGCGGGGTGCCCTGAATAGTCAGATAGTTACACCCACCTTGGACCATGGTATCCGAGATGAGTCTTATCTTCGGACGCGGTTTGGGCCACTACTCATGACCTCCATCCATTTTTCTTATACTAGTCCCACAATGACTCTCTTTAACTATCCTCGGACAGGTGAGTGTCCTCATATTGGGCCGCTAGGCCACGAGTCCATTTCCTACAATTTTTATATCATTATTTTGGAAAACCAGCCCCACAAAATATATTTGATATCATATTTCTAATGTGTTTTTAAGAAGAAAAAAATAAGGGGGTGTTTGGTTTATGTTTTCAAATAACAATTTTCAAATATTAAACAACATTACACGTATTTTCACATACTATTTTACCTACATGTATTTCTACACATTTTTAAATAATAATTTTTAATTTTTAAACACATGTACCAAATTAGCCCTAAGTATTTGTGTGCCGTCAATATTACGTAGATCTCATGGTTTTCAAAATGATTATAACAATGTCACTCAAATATTTTTTTTTTCTCAAGTATTCGCAATTTCCCATGTAATTAAGTTGTGACAAGTCATGTTGGGTGTCTCTAGACTTTTTCTTTAAACACTACTCCTAATAAAAGTTGTTTGGCCCAAAAAGAAAAATTGAATTAAATGAGTGACAGTCTTGACAGTACTGACTACCCTTATTCATTAATTAAACGGTAGCATGGTTGGTGGTTAAGAGGAACTGTAACCAAATAGCCACCACTTGCCATCTGTAGTTAATTCCTGAAATTTAATCTTCAACCACTTCGGCGGTTTGGTAAAGCATTTCAAACACTTATTTTTAGTTTTTAAACAACATTACACACAATTTTACATACTTTTTCACCCACACATATTTTAAAAAACTACAAATAACACTACTCAAACTCCTCCACGTACTTTTTCACCCACACGTATTTTAAAAAACTACAAATAACACTACTCAAACTCCTCCACCAAATGAGCCCGAACCACTCTCTTGTCTTCTCAAAGATGCCATTCTATAGAGGCTACATATTTACCAACGTTGTTACGAATAATACAGCTAACCTTACAATCGCCTTAATCAGTATAAATATATAATGTTAATCACAGTTTTGTTTTATAAATATTAATCTTGGCCTTATTATTTTTCTTTTTGATGAATCTTCATGGAACCTCACCCAACAATCAGGATCTCCCGATCTTGATTTTGCTTTTTTTGTTTTTAATAAATATACTGCTCAAGGAAATGTGATGTCAAATTTTAAGGAACCTGATCCTTGTTATTGAGGAAAGTGGGCTTATAGAGAAAATTTAATAACACAACCGAATCTCATAGCAAATCATAGCAATGCATAATTCTTATCAAATCTCATAGCAAATTCATTTAAAAGTCATTAGACTTTTATAGAGTTTCAGTCTTCTTTCAGGGTGTTCCCAGGAAAACCCTGACCTGAAAAAAATTTTAAAAAAAAATTATATTTAATTTGTATTAGGAATACCCTGATCACAAAATTAGGAACACCCTCAGTAACAAAATTAGGAACACCCTTAAATTAAAAAAAAAAAAAAATATCTATTCTACTTCCAAACAAAAAAAAAAAGCCCAAAAAAATTTTGAACTAAAATCTGAAAAAAAAAAAAAAAAATTAATAGAGCCAAGCCCATGGCGAGCCCAATAGATTATAGAGGTAGCCCACGGATTCTCAAAAAAAAAAAAAAAAACCAGAGAATCAGAAATCAAACCCACGCCATGGTTACGTCGCTGGCAGAGAAATCAGAAACCAAACCCCAATACAATCAGTCCATGAGCAAAAGCAAAACAAACTTCAGTACAAAGGTGTTTTAGTGTTTATCTCAAAAAAAAAAAAAAAAAAAAGCCCCCAATACAGAGCAAACCAAAACCAAATCCATGGTCACGTCGCCGTTGCTCGCAGACCGCTCATCGTCGCCGTAGCTCGCTCATCGTCACCGTCGCTCGCTCGTCGTCATCGCCGCTCACCCTCATCGCAGATCGCAGATCGCTCTGCTCCGGTGCTCGGTGCTCGGACCTCGGTGCTCCCTCCCTTAAGGTATTTCTCTCTCTTTTTCTCTCTAACTCTCTCTCAGTCTCTCAGTCTTTGTCTTTATCTCACTAAAATGCAAAAATGAAATGAAAGTAATGGTTCTCTCTCTCTCTTTATTCTTTAATAGTCTAACTTAGTAACTCTCTCTCTCTTTTGAATTCTCTGATTGGCTGCTGAATTACTTTATTTATATTTTGCTTTTGCCTTTTTTTTTTTTTTTTTGTCTTTTTGAATTTGGCTTTATCTTATCTGTTGATGTTGGTCAGTGTGTTGGTGAAATATTGATTGTCTTTTAGTGTGATGTTTATTGTCTATTGTGATTGTGAAATTTTCTGATTGGCAGGCTATTGTGATTGGGGCATCAGGCATGTGCTTGTCTGTTGAGTGGGAAGGGGTAGATGGGCTGATGGGCTGGGGCCGGATAAACAATAATTAAAGCAGACTCTGCTTTAATTATTGTGTTGCACATAGAATGTGTAATGTTCGGCTCTTTTAGTGTAACGTGCATAAGGGGCTAAACAATATAACAAATTAAAGAAGTATAATTAATGACAAATAAATTAAATTATGTTAGGCTAAATAACAATTAATAATTTTATAATTAATGAAACAACAATATAACAAATTATAATTTATAAAAGAAAAACAAATTAATGAAACAACTAAACAATAATAATTAATAATTTTATTAATATTTCAAATAAACTTATAGTTTATTGTTTATTCTTTTACTAGAATTATGGACAAATATTTGATAAGAAAACCACGTACCCAAGATTCATCTCCTGTGCAAGATTCATCTACATCTTCTAAGCAAATTCGTATTGACTTTAACTTAGAAAATCTTCATTCAGAATTTGGGCTACGACAAAAGATATCATCTTATCATCCTAATAATCATGATGAAATAAGAAGATATTATTTAACAAAAGGCCCTTGTCAACCACCTGTTCAAGATTACCCTATATCATATTTTTCTGGAAAGCCCCGTCAATTTAGATCGGAATGGTGTATAAATAGAAAGTGGTTGGAATATAGTATAGACAAGAATGCGGCATTTTGTTTTTATTGCTACCTATTTGGGCAAGATGTTGGTAAGCAAGGAGGAGGTAAGACTTTTGTAACGAAGGGATTCGAACTTTGGAATCAGGTTGCGAAGTTAGATTCCCATGTTGGAGGAGTTAATAGTGCTCATAACCAAGCTGTCAAGAAGAGTGAAGATCTACTGAAGGAAAAACAACACATTCAAAGTGTTTTTGTTAAGCAATCAAAACAAGATAAAACTGAATATTGGATTCAATTAAATGCAATAGTTGATTGCATAAAATTCCTTTTATGCTGAGGATTAGCTTTTCGTGGTCACGATGAATCTCAAGGTTCAGGTGATAGAGGAAACTTCCTTGAGCTTTTAAAATTTTTTGGGGATCACAATAAATCTATCAATAAAGTGTTGCAAAAATCTTGGAAAAATTGCAAGCTTACCCACTCTGATATTCAAAAAGACATTGTGAATGCAATTGCATGTGAAACATCCAAAGTCATCATCAAGGATCTTGACAATGGGTTCTTTTCAATATTAGTTGATGAGTCACGTGATATCTCAGTGAAAGAACAAATGGCCCTCGTTCTTTGTTATGTGAACAAAGAAAGAATTATTATAGAGCGGTTCCTTGGTATTGTACATGTAGCAAGTACCACTGCTTTGTCACTCAAACATGCTATTGAAGGTTTACTTTGTGAACATAATTTGAGTTTATCGAACCTACGTGGGCAAGGTTATGACGGGGCTAGTAATATGCAAGGTGATATCAATGGACTCAAAACTTTAATTTTGAAAGAGAACAAGTCAGCATTTTATGTCCATTGTTTTGCTCATCAACTTCAATTGACACTTGTTGCTGTTGCTAAAAATCACATTAACATTGCTGAATTTTTTTATGTGGTTAGTAATTTAGTAACTGTTGTTGGAGGCTCTTGTAAGAGACGAGATGCTCTTCGAGATACACAATTTGCCAAAATTAAAGAAGATTTAGAGAATGGTGTACGTAGAAGTGGGCAAGGTTTGAATCAAGAGACAAATCTTAAATATCTTGGTGATACACGTTGGGGATCATATTATGGGACTATTCTCAACTTAATTTTGATGTTCTCTGTTGTCTGATATATTAGAGATTATTGATGAAGATGGCATCTCCGACCAAAAAGTTGAAGCTCGATCTATTATGAGGTCAATTCTAACTTTTGAATTTGTTTTTGCTCTACACTTGATGAAAAATATTTTAGGGATCACAAATGAGTTGTCAATAGCATTGCAAAAAAAAAATCAAGATATAGTAAATGCTATGGATCTTGTTAAAGTGTCTAAGCAACGGTTGCAAGTGATGAGAGATGATGGATGGGCATCTTTATTGGCTGAAGTATCTTTATTTTGTACCTCACATGATATTCCTATCTTGGACATGGAAGCGATATTTGTAGTTAGTGGGAGGCTGCGACGCAACACCCAACAAAATATAAATTTGCATCATTATCGTGTTGAGCTATTCTACACAGTCAAAGATATGCAACTTCAAGAGCTTAACAACCGCTTTTCTGAGGCGAATACCGATTTGCTACTTTGTATGGCTTGCTTGAATCCAAGTAATTCATTTGTGGCTTTCGATAAGGAAAAGTTGATACGTCTAGCTAAGTTCTATCCCTCTGATTTTCTTGGGACAGATATTTTGGCACTTGACTCTCAACTGCAGAATTACATTTTCGATATGCGCAGCAATGACTTCTTTTTAGAGTTTCAAGGAGTTAGTGAATTTGCTGAAAAGTTAGTGAGCACAAGGAAGCACGAAACTTATCCATTAGTCTATTTGCTTGTGAAGCTAATTTTGACTCTTCCAGTTGCTACTGCAACAGTAAAAAGAAGTTTTTCAGCAATGAAATATATAAAGAATGAACTACGCAATCGAATGGGAAATCAATTGATGAATGATTGCTTGGTTGTGTATATTGAAAAAGATGTAGCTTGTAGCATTGATAATGAGACTATTATGCAACGATTTCAAAATATAAAAACTCGTAGAAGGCAATTGTAAATTTTATGTATTTGCGTATTTTTTTTATTGTTGTTGTTGTCAATATATAAAATTTTCTTTTTATTAGATTGTGTAATTTATGCTTGTTGAAGAACACCCTAAAAAAATTTCCTTGAGCCGCCACTGAATAGCCATCTGTAGTTAATTCAGACATTTACTATTCAACCACTTCATGCCCCTCTTGTATTTTTTACTGGAGTATATAATAACTTTAAAGTCTACTGGTGCCTGAAATTTTACTGAAAGGTTGAAGATTTGGATGTGCGTTTAGATTCAGCATTCAGTAACTCTTGCAATCACCAGTCGAGGTCAACAATTATGAAATTACAGACCAAGACCATTTCAAAAAGAAAATTATAATCACCAGTCGAGGTCAACAATAAATGAGTGCCAATCTGCCAGCACTGACTACCCTGTTCGTTAATTGATGAGAGTTGTTACTACTTACTAGTCACTGTAGTCTAGAACGGTTGACGAGGGCCCTGAAAACTTAAGGTGGACAAACCAGCAGCCATCTGTAGTTAATTTCCATATTTAATCTTCAACCACTACATGCCCCACTTGTATTTTTTGGGGTGAGGTAGTGTGTTATACTTAGCTTATTACCCAAAAAATTCTTTGGTCTATTCTTATCATCATCATACCTCAGAACAAAAGCTGCTGAAGCCAACCGAGGCTAGTTCATTCGCCTGACATTGATTCCTTCTCAAAATCAATCACTTTCCCTTTAAACAATGCAAATTAGCAATTTAATTACAGTCAATATTCTAATTCAGCTCCATGAGTTCTATTATAACTAGCTACGGCAAACCTAATCGAGCTAAGCCTCATGGTTTTGATCCAATTATCTTATAGGGAAATGTTAACTGATGCCCTTAGCACTAGCATTGGGAGTGCAAAAATCCCAAATTGCTATTTTAGCAACTAAATCCTTAAAATCATGCTCCATCCAAGTATGTAAACCTAAAAAAATTTCCTTCCTTGTTACAGTGGTTGCATATATGCTACCTTACTATTCATGGGGTTGTAAAGAAATTTTTTTTTTTTTAATCTCTCACACCCTCTCAGTCTCTCTCTTCCTCTCACACTCTCTTTTCTTACATTTTAGTTTTTTATTAGGTAGTTTATATTATTTTATTAGGTTGTATTTAAAAACAAAAACTAGGATGTTGGGTATATTGTTGGATGATTTAGTAAAATAAATAAAATAGTATTTGAGGAGGTAAAATATGTATTTTTTTTACATTCCCTATTGCTAGTGCTGGCTTGAGGCAGCAGGAATAACTACAGTGAGGTTGTAAGCATTTTAGGGGTGTAAAATCCCCCCAGTTACTATTTTAGCAACCCACCTGCTCAAATTGAGCTTCATCCGGGTGTGGGTTGCTAAAAATTTTTAGTAATCATGAATAGTAAGGTTGGATATATACAACCTACTATTCATAGTTGCTAAACATAAAAGTAAATATGAAAGTACAAAAAAGGTGAAAGAGAGAGATGGGAGAGAAGAGAGAGAATGCGATAATAGGATAATTTATATTATTTTACTAGGTTGAATGTAAAAATAAAAACTGAGTTATTGAGTGTATTGTTAGATGAGTTGGTAAAATAGATAAAGTAGTGTTTGAGAATGTAAAATAGGTATTTTTTTACATCACCCATTGCTAGTGCAATGTACCAACTGACTGTAGCTAGGTTGCAAATTTTTTTAGGTATAACAACCTGGCTGGAGCATGATTTTATGAGTTTGGTGGCTAAGATAGCAACTGGGGGTTTTTACACCCCTAATGCTAGTGCTCTAAAGTTCTAGAAAAATGATAAGGAATGACCCATTATCCTTTAAATAAATCCATGTAGTCTTAAATTCAAAAGAGTTATCACTGAAAGACTCATTAAATGACTCCTCACGGTACTTGATGGCCATGGTTGCAACATATACACAACAAAAATTAGGAGTGGACTCTTTTATACAAAATTTCAAACTCACTACAATAAAGGCCAGGAAAATCCAAGAACAAGGATTGTTGACACTTGGCCTCGATCGGGACAGAAGTGGAAAAAACTGTCGCTGTTGTCACGAGCCCTCGTTCGACCACCCATTGTGGCAATAGCTCCTGTGTGCGAGGGGCCTCGTTGGAGGGTCCCTCTCGATAATGGTGATGATGTGCTTTGCGAGGAGCTTCGGGTGCTCTCTCTCTCTCTCAGTGGAGGAAGGTAGGTCTACCTTTGGTGTTACGACAGGAATCTGGGCCAAATTTTAAGGGATTACCAAAGGTAAGTGGAGTCGCCACCAATTATTGAGTTTTTCTAAGGTATGATTGGTCACCTGTTTCTAGTTGATTTTATTACCGATCCTAGGTTAAGAAAAATGACATTTTTCCTAATCTAATGTGGATGACAAAAAATCTTGATTCTTAGGTCCGAAAGTTTGGTTACATGTGAGGAAGGTGTTAGGCACCCCACAACGCCTATCCAAGAGCAATCCTTTGTTTTAATAAAACCTTAATTTTCAAAAATTGGCAATAAAAACATGATTTCGATATTGGCTTTCGGGGCTTTGCATACATGGGGGCTTTGAGGTTTGGCTTTTGAATGGGTGTGGTCCTAATCTATACTTTCCTAAGGCATTTGAGCAAAGTGCCAAATTTCTACGGCGAAAATCTGGTGACAAGTCACCTTACTTTCGCAGCAGAAATTAGGCATCGCTTGCCTTAAGTGACACGGACTATGACAATCACACCGAAAGGGGGCAAGCAAGTATATATATATATATATATATATACATCATGCACAATGCGAGCACACAGAGCAACAAAATAAATGCCAACATTCCTAGAGCATGACCCAAAATATAGGTGCAAGAAAGTAAACAGGGGTTGCCATATTCTAGAGATGAGGACGAATGGTACACAACATGATATACATAATACAAACCATCTAAGGGAGAAAAGGAGGAGGAAGGAAGGGGTTTAGAAGAGTATATAACCAAAGGGAAAAGCTAAACCCTAAACTTACTAACTGCAGTCGCTTGGCTCAAATCCACATGCTTGCATCCTTGCCCCTTTTGCTTGCGCCTGGGAAACCGTGCCTTAGCTACATGCGTCCTCGCTCCATGTGTGTACATGCAAAGGCAAAGACAAGAAACCAACAAACAAGCAATGGAAAGAAAAAGGTGCAAAGAGCTTATGGAAGAGGCATAAAGCAGACAAATGTGATGGACATGGCAAGCATAAAAACAAGGATGTGAGCAAACAAGCGAGAAGGCAAACAAGCTAGAAAGCAAACAAACAAGCGAAAGGGCAAACAAGAAAGAAAGCAAGCAAAAGGTGGTGTCCGTGAGGGACAAATGTAGGTTTGGATCAAGTGTCCATAGCATCATTGTGTTGAAGTATGGACAAGACACTAGCAAGCAAGACTCACGCATGGACATATAAGCAAGTGTGTAAAGATGGACATAAAGCCAACAAGTGGCATAAACAAGCATATCATTGCGCGGAGCGGAAAAGGGAAAGGCGCACAAGGAAACACCTTGCATTCGAAGATGCCTCCTAAATGGATATTTCCGAACAAGGCCTCATGGGTGTCAGGTGTAACCAAACAAGATCAAGCCTGAGGAGGGCGTCAAGCACGGCAAAGCCTAGAACTAGAGAGGCTAACACAAACATAAATTATAGAAACAAGCAAGCATAGACATGCAAATAGGGGTGATCCAAACCCTTTGATATGGGCCAAGGTGTATGGACGACGACAAAGACCATAGGGTTTAGATCAGGTTCGAACCGATAGGCCAAAACACAAGAAGATGTGACAAAACGAACAAAAGGGCTACAATAGTACATGGCATGACAAACATAACCTAGGTCTAGGCACACGAACGTGGCATGGAGTGCAAAAGCACATGGAAAATAGCATAAAACATGTAGAGAACATAGAAGCAAGGAAACAATCATGTAGGTCTAAGCATGTGGATGTAAGCATAAAAGCATGGAAGATCACAAATCCGAGCATACAAGCATATGAAGGCATAGACATAGGCATAGGAGCATAGAACATGCATACAAACATGCAGATCTAAGTAAGGCATAACCATAGATATGATATCAAGTATGTGATCATGTAGATCTAAGCATAGATGAGGTGAGAAGCACGGAAACAAGCATGCGAGTATGTAAACCTAGACATGGCATGCAAACATCACACAAGGTGCAAATCATTTATTCTAAATGAAGGTAAGCAAAAAGTGTGGATTAAAGATGACTAAAAGACCTTGGAAGTTGTTTGAATGCCTTCAAACAACTTCCAAAGGGTTCAGGAGCCTCTTTGTGATTTTTGAAATGATTGAGGGTTTTATTGCAATTTTGGAAAGACTTGGGGTCAAGATGTAATTTTATGGAAAAAATCGAGGTCAAAATATGAATATTGAAAAGTTCCGGGCCAAAAAGAATTTTTTGAGGAAGACTGGGGCCAAAATATGATTTTGGGAATTTTTGGGGTTAAAACATGATTTTTGGGAATTTATGAATTAATATACAAATATGGGAAAAAACAAATTAGATGTAAACAAGATGAAATGAATTAAAATGCAAACATAGCGAAAATATGTGAATATGTAAATATGGGAAAAAGGATTAAAAAGAATGTAACAAAAATACATAATAGCAAATAAAGAAAAGATGGCATTTTATTAGAGTCCAAATCTTCTGTCCCACTTTTTCTGCTCCACTTTATACTCTACCAATAAATACTTGCCACGTGTTCACTTAATTAATTAAATACTACTATTAATTAATAACTGTAGTATTAATAAGTCAATAATGAATATTTAATTAATTAGGTGAACATGTGACAAGTATTTATTGGTGGAGTATAAAGTGGAGCAGGAAAAGTGGGATAGAAGATTTGGACTCGTTTTATTAAAGAAAAGAAAACATGCATGGAGCCTTTTATTTAAAAGGTGGGCTGAATATGTTTAAAACAAGATATAGGTTTAAACCCAAAGTGGGCTGAAAGTTTGATGTGCATGTTGGGTTCAAATTTAAAGTGTGGAGGCCAGGGTCGAATGCTAAGCCTTAAAACAAATTGGGGTTTAACTTTAGTGAAAGAGCTATGAACCCAATTAGAATAAAAGGGCTGAAGCCTTAAACCTGGTCCAAGAGACCAAACCCGTGGTTAAGCTTCAAGCTACCCTCGGATTGGGCTTGGAACACGTTTTGCCCAAAACCCACTTAAAAGGAACAAGAAAGGATCCACCAGGGAACCGTCCACCTCACTCTCTAGAACTTTCCTCTCTCAACCTCAAGCTCATCACTGAGCATCAACGCCACCTCCACGGCAGCGAGCTCCTCCTCACCAAAACCTTACAAAGCTCTCACCAAACCCAAGCCCTCTCTATCTTCGATCTCTGCTCTCTCTAATAACTGAGACCCTTCAAGCTCCCACTTTGAACATCAATGCCACCACAATAAATCTCACCGAGCCCTCTCTATCACTCTAAACCAGAGCTCTGTCTTTAACCTCTGAAGCTCCCATGGCTGAAGCCCAAGCTTCCACTATCTCTGACCACAGACGGTGGTTCCACATCTCGATCCCTTTAAATCCGAGCCAAAACAACACCTATCTCTAATTTCTACTCTCTTACTCTCAACCTCAAAACCCACTTCTGATCTACCACCTATGATGGCACTAGGCGGCGCGTGACTTAGCAAAACAAGCGTGTAGAGGCTAAGGTAGTCTCGGGTCAGCCAACCACAGAGGCAATGGTGGCTCGTGGGCTCACACGCGGTGACGCATGGACAAGTGTGTGTGTGCAAAATCAGAGAGTAAGTGCTGGATTTATGTGTTTGTGTGCTCAGTGTTGTCAAACTTTGTGTGTGAAAAGTGTGTAGAGCAAGCTATCATATACAAGAACCACAAAGTGTATGTGTGTGTAAAAACAGAGGGTAAGTGTTGGGTTATTGTGTTTGTGTGTTCAGTGTTGGGAAACTCTGTACATGAGGATATTGTGTATGAAAATGAAGTGTTTGGCACGGATTAGAAAAGAGTGTGTGTGGTGACTCTGTGTGCATTTCTTGATAAATCTAGCTAAAATCCTGCATCAAATGGTAATTATGAGCGAGTGCCATGATTAATTTCTATTCCAAATGCAGCTCACCTTAGCAATCCTGCAAACTTCAGTAACATGTCAGATATGCATTTGGAAGGAAATCAATTGCCAATTTAAATAACAAAGTTCATTTTAGAGGTGAACCCTTAACTAGCAACTTTCTCATTTTCACAACAATTCAATCAATTAAAGCCTGATTTCGGTTTTTGGACATTAAAATAAAGAGTAATCAAAAGTGTTTAATGTCATGTCCAAATTACTGATGAAATTTTTGATTTTGACATCTGAAATTCCCATCAACTTTAGGGCAGGATAAAATACGGTATCAGCAAAGGTGTAAAGTTGTGATTTATTATTATATTTTATGTTGGATTTTATTTCAACAAAAAGTGTTGTAATTGTATTAAATTATTTTCTTGTATTTTGTAGGATTTTATTGTATTGATTTAGAATATCCGCATGTATTTAGATGCAAAAATTTTATAAATTTACACATCTAAAATTTACTTTTTTTATTTTACACTCTTATTTTTACAAAACAATCACGTTGGTTTGTTAAACACATCATTTTCTTTAAATAATCATTTTATATTCTTTTTTTATTATTTCAACATCCTCCATGGTCAATCCCTTTTTTCTTTTCTTAACACTATTCTCTCTCTCTCTCTCATGGTGAATTTTCTTTCTTTTTCTTCTTTCTCTCATCTTTCTTCACCGGTTAAGTTTTCTTCTTTTGCCCCTTTCTTCACCGGAAAACTCTATTAATAAACCAGAAAACTCCATAAACAAACCAAAAAACTTCACTTCAACACAAACCTATGTCAATCTAAGTCCATTTGGGTTGGATCTAGCGATGGCAGCAAGGCAGATGCGGTGGCGGCAGCAAGGCAGATGCGGCGGCAACAGCAAGGTAGATCTGGCAGTAGCAATGGTGGCAGATCTGACTGATTTTCATTGGGTTTTTCATGTGGGTTTATGTTGGATTTTTCATATGGGTTTTTTGTTAGATTTAGTTTTTATTGATTTTGGTTTGGATTTGGAATGGGATTTTTGGCGGGTATGGGTTGCGGTGGTGATAGTTGGGTTGTGCTGAGTTGGGGTTTTTCTATTTGTCTTCTTCTTCTTTGCTGAGTTGCTGTGATCGTTGGGAAAGAGAGGAACCCGAATGAGGTGGAGAGTCAGACCATAGAGAAAAAGAGAGTGAGGTGGAGAGAGAAAAAACAATAAAATATTAAATGCGTATACTACAATAACTGTGCATATATGCCACCACCACGGCAGCGAGCTCCTCCTCACCAAAACCTTACAAAGCTCTCACCAAACCCAAGCCCTCTCTATCTTCGATCTCTGCTCTCTCTAATAACTGAGACCCTTCAAGCTCCCACTTTGAACATCAATGCCACCACAATAAATCTCACCGAGCCCTCTCTCTATCACTCTAAACCAGAGCTCTGTCTTTAACCTCTGAAGCTCCCATGGCTGAAGCCCAAGCTTCCACTATCTCTGACCACAGACGGTGGTTCCACATCTCGATCCCTTTAAATCCGAGCCAAAACAACACCTATCTCTAATTTCTACTCTCTTACTCTCAACCTCAAAACCCACTTCTGATCTACCACCTATGATGGCACTAGACGGCGCGTGACTTAGCAAAACAAGAGTGTAGAGGCTAAGGCAGTCTCGGGTCAGCCAAACACTGAGGCAATGGTGGCGCGTGGTCAAGTGTGTGTGCGCAAAAAGAGAGTAAGTGCTGGGTTTATGTTTGTGTGCTCGGTGTAGGCTTTGTGTGTGAAAAGTGTGTAGAGCAAGCTATCATATGCAAGAAGCACAAAGTGTAGGTATATGTGTGTGAAGCAGAGAGTCACAAAGTGTGTGTGGAAAAACAGAGGGTAAGGACGTGATTGGTACATGTTTTGAAACAATAATTTTTAATTTTTAAATAACATTATACGAATTTCACACACTTTTTCACACATATTTTCAAACAACAATTGAATTCAAACAACAATTTTCAATTTTTAAGCAATGTACCAAATAACTCCTAAGTGTTGGCTTATTGTGTTTGTGTGTTCAGTGTTGGGAAACTCTGTATATGAGGATATTGTGTATGAAAATGAAGTGTTTGGCTCAGATTAGAAAAGAGTGTGGGTGGTGACTCTGTGTATATTTCTTGATAAATCTAGCTAAAATCCTACATCAAATGGTAATTATGAGCGCGTGCCAAGATTAATTTCTATTCCAAATGCAACTCACTAAAGCAATCCTGCAAACTTCAGTAACATGTCAGATATGCATTTTGAAGGAAATCAATTGCCAATTTAAATAACAAAGCTCATTTTAGAGGTGAACCCTTAACTAGGAACTTTCTCATTTTCACAACAATTCAATCAATTCAAGTCTGATTTCGGTTTTTGGACATTAAAATAAAGAGTATTCAAAAGTGTTTAATGTCATGTCTAAATAACTGATGAAACCTTTGATTTGACATCTGAAATTTTCATTAATTTTGGAGTCGGACAAAATATGGTATCAACAAGGATGTAAAGTTGTTATTTACAACTATATTTTATGTTGGTTTTATTCCATAATAAAAAGTGTTGTAATTGCATTAAATTATTTTTTTTCTATTTTGTGGGATTTTATTGTATTAGGTTTAGTATTAAGTTGGTGAAGAATTAAGCATAAAATGAAGATTAGTGAAGTTTCGCGATTAGTTCGTAAGAAATTTGCGAAAAAGGTTCCCACGAAAAGGAAACTGGAAGTTGAAGAGTCAAGTGTCAGGCTGTATTTTGCAAGTACTTTGCGAAACAGGCCATCTCACAAGGTACTTGCGAAACTCTCTGCCTAGAGGATTTTAAGTGTGACTTTCTTACCCTTCACCCACATTATATATACTCTCATTACCTACAAAAGCATAGAAGGCTATTTAGAGAGAAAATCCTAAATAGGTTTCTACAATACAACACACCTATCTTTTAGAGAGAGCTACTCATCCTTTAGTAAGAAATCATTGTAGTCTTTTCTCTTTCCCCTCTCCTATTGCTATACTTTGAGAGGAGATTTGTACCTAAACACAACCCACACCTATTTAGAGTGTAGAGAGTGTTTTGGACCTTGGGAAGCATTTGAGATTTGCTAAAGGAAGTCAGTGAGGCTTGGTGGATGCAATAGGGCAGTATTACGGGATCTAGAAAGCTAGTGAAGACAAGACTCTGAGAAGTTCGTTGATAGCAAAAGCTTGGAGGACTCAAGTACATTGGGTAGATTAGGCTTGGAAGATATTTTGTTATTCATGTACTCCAACTTATTTAGAGGAGGTTCGTACCCAAACACA
Source organism: Quercus aquifolioides (assembly GCA_019022515.1). Lineage (NCBI taxonomy): Eukaryota > Viridiplantae > Streptophyta > Magnoliopsida > Fagales > Fagaceae > Quercus > Quercus aquifolioides. Next base: position 20,028,777 of record CM032331.1, read on the forward strand.
ACTCACACCTATTCAGAGTGTAAAGAGCATTTTGGAGCTTGGGAAACATTTGGGAATTGCCAAAAGAAGCCGGTGAGACTTGATAGACGCAATAGGGCGGTATTATGAGATTTAGAACGCTAGTGAAGACAAGACTCCGAGAAGTTCGTTGATAGCAGGAGCTTGGAGGGTTCAAGTACATTAGGTAGATTAGGCTTGGAGGGTCTTTTGTTATTCATGTACTCCAACTTATTTACTAGTGGATCGATTTCGACTTGGAGGGTCACAGAGAGGTTTTTCGCCTAGTTCTTCGCTTCTTCTTCAATAATACGTCTTGGTGTTATCTTGTGTTTGCATCTCTTTTTCCTACTCTTTAAGCTTTCATTTTATTGTTAATTGTGGATGGATATGGCTTAGAGTAGTGTAATTGGTTCATTGCGCATATTTATTCTTGTTTCACATTTTGTTAAGTTAAAGTAAAAGCAATTTAACCGTAATTTTTAATTTGGGGTCTGAACAAGCTCATGTGTTTTCACTCAAATTTTGAATTTTCAAATGAGATATGGAAGAAACCTAAAGGATAAAGAGATATTGTGAATGATCTTTAAAGAATTGATTGTTCCACTTTGAAGTAACACACACAGAGAAGAACCACACAAAGAAGAACCTCAATATCTAAATGTACACTCAAGTTGCAATTATTGAAACATCCAATGCATACTTTTATCAGAAGGATTGACTATTGCTACAAAATGGGAAAAAAATAAAAAAAATATCACCCCAAAAAATGGAATTTAAATTCAACTAGCCACTAACCCGTGCAACTATTGAAAATTAATTTTTTTTTAAAAAAGATTATTATTATTATTATTTTTAATATTGAATATATCGTTTTCTATGTCAAGATCTAACAAAATATAATTTTAAAATATTTTTATTGGTGTTGCCTATCAGTTTGATATTTTAATCCTTTGGTTTTTAATAGGTCATGAAAAACACTAAGTCGGTGGCACCTAGCCAAAGCGTCAAGTTTTCAAATTTGGCTTAACATAATTATTTCTTCTCTCTAGTGGCCACACAATTGCAGTATCAAAGATTCTTACTTTAATCACAGATAAGTTGTAGAATATGCTATATAGATGATCTCAATCATTGCAAATTTAAACTTGTATCTGATTGGTTATATACAAATATTAAAAAACATATTTCTATTTAGGAAGACTACTAAATATTGTAATGTTACTGTAGGGACTCAAATTGGATTGGACCCAGAACAGGGATGGGTTTCTAGCCTAACAAGCCCAAACAATAAATTTTTAGAGAGTGGACGAAAGAACTAGTTCCATTTGGTAGAAAAGGTCATGAAGATTGTGCGGGAAAGGAAGCTTTAAACTAACTAAATGATAAAAAATTCTCCTCGGCTAGGTTGCAGGGGATATCTTTCTGGGTTCTATCGTTTTTCTTCTTTTCTTTCCAAAAAGTCCCTTCTAATGTTACCCACTTTCCTGTTATATACTGCGTTTCTCACCCCATTTTCACCGTACACGTGTAGGCTCTATTCTGGCAACTCCTTTCTGTCCCATCCAGCATTTCCCGGAACCTTCGCTTAGCAACCATAAGGCTGCTTGGTTACTGTTCAGGTATCCCCTCCACATTAATGCGGCCAGAGAGTTAGCTGGGGAGCATTTAATATGGAGGTAGCAGCTTTTAGAAGATATTTGCTATCTTCCCCAGTTCCTCCCTTGCTCTATATCCACTTTCCAGTTCTCTTACAACTTTGTGGAGTGCCCTGAATAACCAGATAGTTATACCCACCTCGGATCAGAGTATCCGAGGTGAGTATGATCCTCGGACGTGTTATAAGCCACTACATGACTTCCACCTCCCTTTCTTATACTGGCACTCACATAATAGCTCTCTTTAACTATCCTCGGACAAGTGAGTGTCCTCGGACTGGGCCTTTGGGCCATAAGCCCATTTCCTACAGTTTCTACCTCATCCTTTTGAATAACCGGCCCCACAATAGCCCCTCAAAATCTCGCTTTTTGTCATCTCGAAAAAAGGGAGATTTTGATATCCTGCCCTCACCTCTTTCGTGGACTTTCCTAACCTTAAGAGCGCCTTTCTGCCTGCCCAAGGCACGCTCCTGACATTTCGGCGTCAGGAGCACGCCATTATTAAATGATGACGGCTTCTTTGTCCCCTACGTTCAACGGCAAGATGTAAATCTAACAGTGGAGAACCCTCAGTATTTATGGGCGGGATTTTTCCCGCTTACAATTTTTGCGCCCCTATAAAGAGCTTTTCAAATCAACTCTCTTTTCAGTTACAAAAATCACACTGTCTTAGCGTGTATTCATTGAACCTGTCTCTCTTTCTCACCTCTCCACGCTTTCATAAATACTGAGAATCTGTCCGAGGAGCTCATTTTCCAAACCTGTAAGTTTCCTTAACCCTCTTTAGCCTTCAATCCTCTTCGCTAATTTTTCTTCACAACCTTTAGGAAATGGGTAGGTTCAAGCATCTAGTTGATTCCGATGAGCAAATAGAGAAATTTAAAGCTAAGTATAAGATTCCCCCAACAATGGGTATGAGATATGCCTCCACAGAAACGTGGTTAAACGATAGGAAACTAGGGGAAGTGGTCATCCCTATAATCGCCTTTATAAATGAGGGGATGACTATCCCTATGGGCAGTCTTACTAGAAGTTATCTCAGGTTCTTTAGGTTATCTCCCACACAATACACCTCAAACATGTTCAAGGTGTTAGGAAGTATAGAAGTCCTAAATGCGAAGATGAACCTAGGTCTGACCCATCACGATGTGAACTAGATGCACAATCTCAATCATTCGAAGGGCCAGAGATACTATCTTAAGTCTAGGTTCCCTTAAGTAAGGTTGATCCAGTGTCTCCCTACATCGAATAAGGGCTTAAAAGATGATTTTCTTTTTTTTTTCTAGGGAATGGCATGATAGTTTACCCTATCCGACTAAAGAGGGAAAACCAGGTGGGGTTTTTGGGCTATAAGCCTCTATAACTTGGATTGTATTCTTTAGTTCAAGTTACCTTTATTTCTGACAGAGTTTCTTTCCTGTTTTAATGATTTTGCAGACAAGCGCGCTACCAGACCTCAGTTTAGATTGGTTAATAGGGAGAGCTTAGATAGAATCCTGCGATCTGAGGTGTATGTGAACCCATCTAAACGGCCAACTGAGAGTAGCACACATAATCCTTCGATACAAACCAATTTCCAAGGCCTTTCAAGCTCCCAAGTGCGTGATAAAGGTTAAAGATCCTCGGCTTCACTGCATCAGTGTAGCCTTTGAAGGATTTATTGTTCCCGAGGGTGTTCCAATTCTTGAAGGTACCCCTTTCACTCAGCCGTTATTTGTGGCCACTCCTTCTGTAGGAGCTTCATCGTCACGCCTCATTCCTCAGGAAAGGAAGGAGGAAGAGGAGAAAGAAGGAGAGGAAGAAGAAGAAGAACAAACTTCAGAAAGAGTTGTAGAATTGTTGGATTCTGCAGACGAATTTGAAGTTTTCAACCAACCCCAATCTCCCGAGGTGACTTCTGACGACATGGGCATCCAGAGAAAGAGCCAGAGGAGTTTAATGGATGTGATCGAAGGCCAGCCTGGAAAGGGGGCGCCGGGGAAGTCAATTCAACCCAATCTCCCCCCTCCTCCTCCTCCTCAACCACCCCAACCACATAGGACCGAACCTAATGATCCAAAGAGGAGGAGAGAACCAAAAGACAAAGAAGTGATGGAGACTGGGAGACCTCGTCCGACCCGTGAAGACGAGGTCCAACGAGCTGCAAAGCAGAAAAAAGTTACCCATGGGCCTCAACGAGTTGTGGCAAGGCCAACTACTCAGTCCTCGGAACCCGAGGCTTGGCTCCCTGCTCCCATGCTCGGTAATGAGCCTCTAAGGGAAGATGCCTCAATTAGGGACTTTAACGGCGGCATTAGGTGCCACGTCGCCTCAGCTTTAGAGGAAACCCTTCTTCTCCCCAAGGATATGGCCGAGTTGAGAAGCATAAAGAGGAACGAGGTCTTCCAGAATACGAAGAGATATTTGGGCATGGTATGATACCCTTATTGTTCTTTTTTTTTTTTTTTTTTTTTTATTTTTTTTTTTTATAACCGTCATGCACATAGCACTATGTATTGCATCACTAACGCTTTTTCTTCTAGATCGTTCAAGCCACTTTCAGGCTGGAGGAGATAACCAATGCTTGCTACCAGCAAATAGACGATGAGAGAAAGAAGCGAGCAACAGCTGTGCACACACTCACCATTGCTGAGCAAACTGCTGAAAAACTGAAGAAAAAGCTAGCCGAGGAAGAACATGCTCGGAAGAGTGCTGACTCTACCTTGGAGAACACCCAAAGGCAAGCTGAGGACCAGAGGAAACGTTTGCGTGATGCTAATGACCAGCTGGCTGCTTCCAAGGAAGAGATATCAACTCTGAAGGAACAACTGGAGGAAGCTCAGAGGCTCAGGGACCAAGCTGAGAAAGCAAAAGCTGAGGCCGAAAAAGAGAGAGACAGAGCCGAACAGCACGGATACGACGTCGGCGTAGCTGAGACCGAGGATAATTTCCGGGCTGAGGTGCCCGTCGTATGCCGAGCCTACTGTGCCCAGAGCTAGGAAGAAGCTCTCAACCGAGCTGGGGTCGAACCATACTCCGAGTTGAGGAGGCCTGAAAACTTTTACTTCCCTCCGGCCATACAAGCCCCAGGTCCTTCTTCTCAACAAAAAGAGGCCTCCTCCACAGTTGTTGAACCGGCCAAAGAGGCTCAAACTCAGAATCCTTCCTCTCTCAATCAGCAGAAACAACTTGAAGTGCCTGAAGCTGCAAAAGATATCTCCTCGGATAAAGCAGCAGAGGGGCCTAAGGATGGAACAACTTCTCAAGGCTTTGAACAGGCCCTAGCTTCAACCATTTTACCTGCTGGAGAAGCTCCAAAAGAAAAAGAGAAAGATGTTCCTCCTGAGGCAACTGGCAAAGCCCCCCAACCCAAGCTTCAAATAAAATTAAACAAATAGTTAATGTAGTTAAATTCCTTTTATTTCCATTTCATTTCATTTTTCTGTTTGTTTTTTTTTTTTTTTTTAAGTTTTTTGAGGATATTTTTAATTGCGATGTATATTTCCCTTTCCAAATTTATATGAGATATTATGGCTTTATCTATCACCTGTATAATTTCCTACACGAATGCTCTTTATTTTTATATGATCCCAGGCAATAGAAGAATGAAATCTGATACTATAAGGGAAAACTTAACTTTATGTATACTAATTGGGAACCAGAGCAAACTATAACAGTGAACTCCACAGCCCTACAAAGGCTTGCTTTAAATTCATTAAGAAGTGTCCATATTTGAGATAACATTCTAAATGTTTCACCCAGGGAGGTATTGAACAACTTAAAATGCTTTAAGTGATGCTCATGGAGCTTGCTTTGATATACAATTTTAGTTGCACGGATTCCATTTAAGAAGCATTGATTCCTACTAAGTCTGTTGTCTAAACAATTTGTCGTACCTTAGTTTCTGTGTAATACTTCAATATATGTCATAATGTATTAATTTCCACTAAGTTTGTGGTCCGAGGACCTGACATAACTTAGTTTCTGTTTAATACTTTAATATATGTCATAGTGTATTAATTTCCACTAAGTTTGTGGTCCGAGGACCTAACGTAACTTAGTTTCTGTTTAATACTTCAATAGTTGTCATAGTGTATTAATTTCCACTAAGTTTGTGGTCCGAGGACCTGACATAACTTAGTTTCTGTTTGACATAACTTAGTTTATGTTTAATACTTCAATAGTTGTCATAGTGTATTAATTTCCACTATAACTTAGTTTCTGTTTAATACTTCAATAGTTGTCATAGTGTATTAATTTCCACTAAGTTTGTGGTCCGAGGACCTGACATAACTTAGTTTCTGTTTAATACTTTAATATATGTCATAGTGTATTAATTTCCACTAAGTTTGTGGTCCGAGGACCTAACGTAACTTAGTTTCTGTTTAATACTTCAATAGTTGTCATAGTGTATTAATTTTCACTAAGTTTGTAGTCCGAGGACCTGACATAACTTAGTTTCTGTTTAATACTTCAATAGTTGTCATAGTGTATTAATTTTCACTAAGTTTGTGGTCCGAGGACCTGACATAACTTAGTTTCTGTTTAATACTTCAATAGTTGTCATAGTGTATTAATTTCCACTAAGCTTGTGGTCCGAGGACCTGACATAACTTAGTTTCTGTTTAATACTTCAATAGTTCGACTAACACAAGTTGCAGAATTAGGATAAGTTATAAAAAGAAGTAAAACAGAACTGTTCTTATTAATAATAGTACCTTTTTAGATTGCTTACATTCCATGGGTGAAGTACAGTTTTCTCATCTAAGTCCTCCAAGTAATAAGCACCTATTCCTGCTACAGATGTGATACAATATGGTCCTTCCCAACTAGGCCCTAACTTTCCCCAGGCTAGATTTTTGGTAATTCCCAAGACTTTTCTCAACACTAAATCTCCTGGGGCTAACGGCCTCAACTTGACATTTGCATCATAACCCTGCTTTAGCTTGTGCTGGTAGTAGGCCAATTAAACCATCGCATTCTCTCGTCGTTCTTCTACCAAGTCTAGATTCTTCTTCAATAGTTCATCATTTCCATCCGAAGTGAAAGTACTAGTCCTTAGTGTGGGAAAGCCCGTTTCAAGAGGAATCACAGCCTCAGCCCCGTATGTCATTGAAAATGGGGTTTCCCCTGTTGACCGCCGAGGTGTTGTTCGATACATCCAGAGGACATGTAGCAGCTCCTCCACCCATTTTCCCTTTGCATCATCCAACCTTTTTTTGAGCCCACTCACTATGACCTTGTTGACAGCCTCGGCCTACCCATTTCCCTGTGGATAGGCCGGAGTGGAATATCTGTTCTTTATCCCCAAGTCGGAACAATACTTTCTGAAAGCCTTGCTATCAAATTGAAGACCATTATCCGAGATGAGAGCTTAAGGAACACCAAATCGCGTGATGATATTCTTCCAGACAAACCTCTTGACATCCACATCCCTGATATTAGCCAGAGGCTCAGCTTCAATCCACTTCGTGAAGTAGTCCGTGCCAACTAGCAGATATTTTTTATTTCCTATTGCTTTAGGGAAAGGGCCAACGATATCTAAACCCCACTGAGCAAAAGGCCAAGGACTAGAAAGAGGGTTAAGAACTCCCCTCGGCTGATGGATGTTCGGGGCGAACCTTTGACATTGATCACACTTCCTAACATATTCATGTGCTTCCTTTTGCATGCCTGGCCACCAATACCCCTGAGTAATTGCCTGGTGAGATAAAGATCTTCCTCCAGTGTGACTCCCACAAATCCCCTCACGTAGCTCTTCTAGAAGCGCCTCTGAGGCTTCCAGGTGCACACAAAGCAGATATGGCCCAGAGAAAGAGCGTTTGTATAACTTTTTGTCCTCGGACAGCCAAAACCGAGGAGCTTTTCTTCGTATCTTTTCAGCTTCCGATCTGTCCTCGGGCAATATATCCTTCTCAAGGAATAACGTTATAGGATCCATCCAACTACGCGCCGAGCTGATTTGATTGACCTGAAGCGAGTCCGCCGTTACTGGGGTGGGTGTGTTTAAGTCTTCAACCATTATCACCCGGGGTAAGTTTTGCACCGAGGAGGTAGCAAGGGTAGCCAAAGAATCTGCATGGGCATTTTCGCTCCTAGGGACATGGGTCACTTCAAAAGATTCAAAATTTGCTTGCATACGCCTGACCTGGCCTAAGTACTCCTGCATTCTTGTGTCCCGAGCTTCCAACTCCCCTTTAACCTGGCCCACAACCAGTCTTGAATCCGAGAAGATCTCCACTGTTTTTCCACCCAGTTTCATAACCATCGCCGTCCCCATTAATAAAGCTTCATACTCTGCCTTGTTGTTAGTAGCTGAGAATCCCAGCCTTAGAGATTTCTCGATAACGACCTTCTCAGGAGATATCAGAACCAGCCCCACTCCTGACCCCCGCTGGTTTGATGCTCCATCCACATACACTTTCCAGGGTGAGATATGCTACGCGGAGATAAGGCCAACTGATTTTTCATCCATGCCCCGTGGATTTGTCTCTATTTCTTCAGGGCCTTCAGCAAATTCAGCCACCAGGTCGGCGAGAACTTGACCCTTCACAGAGGTACGAGGCATATACTTAATATCAAAAGCCCCTAAAATTGTGCCCCACTTGGCAATCCTACCAGTGTAGGCTGCACTCCGAAGTACTGCCTTGAGCGGATACTAAGTCAGGACGACCAAAGTGTGTGCCTGAAAATTATGGGGAAGTTTCCTTGTAGCGTGCACCACTACCAAAATAGCCTTTTCCAATGGTAGATAACGTACTTCAGCCTCATGAAGCGACTTGCTCACATAGTAGACTGGCCGTTGTACGCCATTGTCTACTCGTATCAAAACAAAACTGATCACATAAGTGGCTATCGCCAGGTAGGAAAAAAGGACCTCATCCACTTCAGGACTAGACATGATGGGTGGCCGAGATAAATACTCTTTAAGCTGCTGAAATGCCAGGGCGCATTCCTCAGTCCATTCGAATCCTTTCCACTTATGGAGTAAAAGGAAAAAAGGTCTGCACCTATCTGCCGACCTGGATATGAATCTATTCAAAGCAGCGTTCATCCCTTTCAACCTCTGGACCTCCTTGGGATTCCGAGGTGGTTGCAAGCTACTTATGGCTTTAATTTGGTCGGGGTTCACTTCAATTCCTCGGTGGGTCACCATGTAGCCCAAAAACTTCCCTGAGCTTACCCCGAATGAGCACTTGGATGCGTTCAGTCACAATTTATGCTTCCTTAAAACCTCAAAAGTGTTGGTGAGGTCAGTCACATGCTCGGAAACTACCTTGCTCTTCATAACCATATCATCAATATAGACTTCGATGCTCCTACCCAACTGTGGCTCAAACATCTTCGTCATCATCCGCTGGTAAGTAGACCCCGCATTCTTCAAGACAAAGGGCATTACCTTGTAGTGATAATTTCTAGTGGGAGTGAGAAAAGCGGTCTTCTCCTGATCATCCAATGCCAGTGGGATCTGATGATAGCCCTGAAAGGCATCTAGGAAGCTCATCCGAGGATGGCCCACCGTTGCATCCACCAGCTGATCTATACGGGGCATAGGAAAAGGGTCTTTTGGACAAGCTTTATTTAGGTCAGTGAAATCAACACATACGCGCCATTTTCCATTTTTCTTTTTCACCACGACCGTATTAGCCAACCATTGGGAGTAGAACACCTCCTTGATAGCCCCTGCCTGTTTGAGCTTGGTCACCTCGTCTCTGATAGCCTCGGCATGCACTTTGGACGGACGCCGAAGTGGCTGTTTCTTTGGAATAACAGAGGGATTGAAATTCAAATGATGACAAATGAAATCTGGATCCACCCCTGGGGCTTCGTAGGCATTCCATGCAAAAACATCAACGTTTCTCCTGAGGACCTCAACCAACTGCTCCTTCTCTAACAAAGGCAACTGTGCTCCAACCTGAAAGTATTTATCTGGATCATCACCAACACTCACCCTCTCCAAATTCTCACACTCTGCTTCTCCGGCGGATGTACTGAAGAGGGTTCCTGGAGTCTTTGATTGCTATAAGTCATTCTCGGCCGTGGCCGAAGTATCTGTCTCTGGCCGATGTTGAATAGCCGCTATCAAGCACTGCCTAGCCATGGCTTGATTTCCCAAAATTTCTAACACTTGGCCTCCTGATGGATATTTCACCTTTTGATGAAGGGTGGAAGAAACGGCCCCCAAGGTATGCAGCCAAGGCCGACCCAAAATAGCCGTATACGGAGAAAAAGCATCCACCACAATAAAATCTACCTCCACCACGTCCGAGCCAGTCTGCACTGGTAATCTAATCATACCCATCGAAATAACCGATCTACCCTCAAAACTCACCAACGGGGAGCTATAGGCTGTCAGATCTTGGGGTCTCAAATTCAGCCCCCTATACAGGTCAGGATACATTACCTCGGCTGCGCTCCCCTCATCAACCATCACCCTTCTCACATCGTACCCCCCAATCCTGAGTGTAACCACCAAAGCGTCATCATGTGGTTGTATGGTTCCTCTCTTGTCTTCATCTGAAAAGCCCAACACCAGTGAGGTGCTCAGTCTGGCTCTCTTCGGCATTGAACTGGAGCCCTCATCCGAACAACGAGACACAGACATTACCCTGGAGGGACAAGACCCTGTTCTTCCCGAGGCGGAAAATATAACGTTTATCGTGCCTAGGGGGGTCCTGAAGAGGCATCCCCCCGAAATGTCGAACCTGCTTGACTTCCACGGCCACTGGAATGATGCAGAAGCTAGGTCAACTTCCCTTCTCGGACCAACTGTTCCAAGTGGTCCCACAAATTTCTGCAATCTTCAGTAGTATGTCCATGGTCCTAGTGGTACTGGCAATAAAGGTTTTGATTGCGCTTCGCAGGATCCCCTGCCATCCTATTGGGCCATCTGAAGAATGGCTCGTTCTTTATCTTCTCCAGAACCCGTTGTACTGGTTCTCGGAACACGGCATTAACCACCTGGGAATTAGCAGATCCTGACTGCCCCCCAAAGTCCCTCCTAGGTCGGTTGTTATTATACCGGTCCGACCTGAAATCCCTCCTCTCCTGAGGGACCACCTTGGACTTTCCTCTACCCTGTATCTGATCCTCCTCTACTCTTCTATACTTGTCAATCCGGTCCATAAGCTGTCGCACGCTGGTAACAGGTTTACCAGTCAGAGATCTCCTCAGATCATGCTCGGTTGGAAGGCCCTCCTTGAAGGTATTAATGGCCACGTCATCATAGGCTCCATCTACTTCGTTGAACATTTCCCAGTATCTATTAGAATAGGCCTTCAGGATTTCCCCCTCCTGCATAGACATGGATAATAACAATCCCAAAGGCTGAACAACCCTCCTGCAGGTGATAAAGTGGGCACCAAAAGCTTAGGTGAGCTTCTCAAAGGAGTCAATAGTATTCGCTCTCAGACCGTTGAACCATCTCATCGCCACTGGACCTAGGCTAGATGGGAAAACTTTGCACATCAAGGCCTCGTCCTTAGCATGAACGGCCATTCTCTGACTGAAATGGCTAACATGTTCCACTGGATCTGTTCGACCATTGTAAATGGTGAACGCAGGCTGATGGAACCGCCGAGGAAGATTTGCATCCTCAATGCGTCGCGTGAAGGGCGATTTGGAAACTTGACTCAACGCTTTGTTCAGAGCGTCATTCCCTAAGCCCTGGTGAGGTGGACTCTTATATTTTCGTTCACGGCGGTACTCCTCATCATACGAAAAAGACTCACTGGGTGGAGTTCTTGACCTCCGTCTGTAACTGGTGTCAGCTGACTCCTCAGAGGAGTGCCCAGAGTTGTGAGCCATTCGCTTCCGTCGCTCGTGTCGTAATTCCCTTTTTAATCTGTTAATCTCGTGCTGCATATTTCTGTCGTTCTTTACGTGGGAAATATGGCTTTTCCCCCGAGAATGACTTCTATCAGTGTGGGTTGTTCGCGCACTTCCCTCACGATCCCCTCTTTGTTCATGGATTACCAACGGATTACCATGCTGAGAGCCCCTAGACTCTACCTGGTGTGGATTAACATCCACCTGCTGTGGGCCCGCCACCGGTTGCTGCGGTGCTCCCCCGTCCATCACAACCACTGCACCTGCCTTTCCTTACGAATAGATCAAGTTCTTCCCACAGACGGCGCCAATTGTAGGGACTCAAATTGGATTGGACCCAGAATTGGGATGGGTTTCTAGCCCAACAAGCCCAACCAATAAATTTTTTAGAGAGTGGGTGAAAGAACTAGTTCTATTTGGTAGAAAAGGTCATGGAGATTGTGCGGCAAAGGAAGCTTCAAACTGACTAAATGATAAAAAATTCTCCTCGGCTAGGTTTCAGGGGATATCTTTCTGGGTTCTATCGTTTTTCTTCTTTTCTTTTCAAAAGTCCCCTCTAATGTTACCCACTTTCCTGTTATATATTGCGTTCCTCACCCCAGTTTCACCGTATATGTGTAGGTTCTATTCTGGGAACTCCTTTCTGTGCCATCCAGCACCTCCCGGAACCTTCGCTCAGTAGCCATAAGGCTGCTTGGTTACTGTTCAAGTATCACCTCCACATTAATGCGGTCAGAGAGTTAGCTGGGAAGCATTTAATGTGGAGGTAGCAGCTTTAGAAGATATTTGTTATCTTTCCCGGTTCCTCCCTTGTTCTATATTTACTTTCCAGTTCGTATACAACTTTATGGAGTACCTTGAATACTAAAGTAGTTACATCCACCTCAGACCATGGTATCCGAGGTGAGTCTTATCCTCGGATGCGTTTTGAGTCACTATAAATGACTTCCATCCCTTTTTCTTATACTAGTCCCACAATAGCTCTCTTTAACTATCCTCGGACAAGTGAGTGTCCTCGGATTGGGCCGTTGGGCAACAAACCCATTTCCTACAATTTCTATATCATCCTTTTGGATAACCGGCCCCACAGTTACAAATTGGGCTTGGATTATGGAAAGTTTTAATGTACTAAATTGACAATGATGTTGTTGACTTAGTATGCCAAAATCACATTAGAAAAAATGAGACCATCAAGGCCTACTCAAACCAAGAGGCATAAAAAAATAAAATAAACAAACTTACCAATATTTCGTCAAACCATGAAGTTAATTTAAAAAGATGCAAGAGTGAGATATTTTGTCACACGCATGATGTGCATGTTCTAAAACGGAAATGAAAAAATTATTTTGTAACATGAATCCACTCAAATATTACACCAAAGACAAACTAAGTACATTACAATTGCACAAACAATGATCCTAAGTTGGCAAGAATAAAGCAAAATGTTCAAAATGATCAATTTCAAATTCCAACATTAGATGGGTGGCATATGAAGTACTCAAGCAAAAACCAAAACCAACAACGTATATAAGAAATGCAAAATAGAATGTTCTGCGACTTCTAAAAGAAAAATTTATGACCTGGACATTATCACTGAGCTGGAAATCTTTATTTATTTATAATTTTATTTTATAAAAGAACTCAAAGATCTCATTAATGAGAACAAATTGAATACATCCAAAGATAGTTGATCGGTTATATTTTGGCTTGCCTCAACGTGTTTTTGTGTTGTTTGATCTTGGAAGTAGTTTTTTGGTGAATGAATTTGAGGGTTTATAGAATTTGTTAAGAGATGGGTTAAGTAACACAAAACATGGCACAAAGAGAATCCATCATTTCTATGAAGAAGAAAAGAAGGTAATTACAAAATCGTATAATTAAGCAACCCAGATTCTCAAATTTCTAATTGTCCTGATTGTTATTCAACTTTTTCTTTGGAATTTGGATCAATTTGTAGAGCATTAAGTGAACTATACACGTAAAAATTTTAAGAGACAGAATTATATATATGTAGAACATATCACATGCCTAAGGAAGAAGAGGGGTAGTACTGTTTTTTAATGTTAAAAAAGAAACCTTATACGTCTTGGTCCTGCCAGACTCTTTGACTCTCTAATCATGAACCCATCCAGAGAGCAGCCAACCAAAGCCATGGTAATTGTTGTCATACACTTAGTCCCTTTGTGAATTGCCCTGCCTTGGATTTCGCATAATTTTGGTGGACCATCTCAATGGTGACATGCTAACAATGATGAATGAGTTTCGTTGTTTCTGGAAGTTATTTAAGTCAACATAGTTGGCTTCTTTAATGACATATTTTGTTTAGCCATTGAAACTCTCCAAAGTTTGAACAGTGGCAAAGAAAAAGAAAGGGTTTATCAGGAGGAGAGAGGTAGTGATCGGGTGGGAAGTAAAAATCTTGAGAAACAATTGAATTTAATTTAAGACGAAATTACACTATTAGTCCTTGAAGTTTACCTTATGTGCGCAATTGATCCCTTAAGTTTCAAATGAGCATTATTGGTCCCTTAAGTTTTAAAAATGAGCAATACTAATCCTTCTGTTAACTGCCGTTAGTTTATTGCTTACATGACTAACGGAATAGTTACTTGACGATTTTTTTTAATAAAAATAGTTACAAAAATTATTTTACAGTAAGAAGAAACCCATTAATATCAAAATATTTACACCGTGTTTATGGTAGAGAGCTTTAAACCGTATGATTATCGGATAAGTGCAAAGCTCTCGGAATGAAGAGCATGCTATCATAAACAACAGTGCAAGGACAAATAGCCGAGGGACAACTTTCCCTTTGCCCGTATTCACAGCTATGCAATGAGTCCTAGAATGGTTACAATCTATGGTATCCAAAAAAAAAAATTTGATACAATCCCAACTCAGGTATCCTATGGTATGAGAAAGATGTAACAAAAGAGATTGAGATTTACATTTAAAAGCTGGCCTTTTCAAATCTCTTTATTTATGTACCCACTGCCACTGCCTTCCCGATGTTTCGACCAATCGGTTTACATGCCACATTATATTCACCAATTGAAACTCACCTCATATGCAAGCCTGTGTAGCCATTATTCTACCTTGCTCCTTCTCGCAAGTCACACACCCCAACTTTGCCTCCTACTGCCTACCGGACTATGACCCATTCACCTTTCGTTTCGTGTGTACCCTACTAAAACTATAATGGGTTTGATTTGCCGGGTAAAGTATTTTAGTATTAATGGATTTATGACCTGTAAAATAATTTTTGTAATTTTTTTCTTATTGAAAAAATGCCTAGATACTATTCTGTTAACCACTTAAGTAATAAACTAACTGAAGTTAACAAATAAATTGATTCTACTCATTTTTAAAACTTGAGGGATCAATAGTGCTCACTTAAAACTTGAGGGACTAATTGCGCTCACAGGGTAAACTTTAGAGACCAATAGTGTAGTTTCGCCTCAATTTAAAAATGACAATGATGTGTAAAATTAGATAATTTAGTTTAAAAAATTAACAATGATGTGGCAAACTCTGGAGATGTCAACAAAAAGTTAAAGGTTTCGGTTATATATATATATATACATATATAATTTTATTTAAAAAAAAATGATAATGATGAGTTTGAGTTTAAGTTGGATTTATTAGTAAAATAGAGTTTCACTCATTATCATGTTTGAACTAAACAAAAATAATTTTATTTAAATATTATGTTGAGGTGGAAAATTATGAGAATTTCAAAGGTTTCGGTTATATATATATATATATATATATATAAATGATGTGTTGTGTAACCAAAGCACCAATCCTAACGCTATATGTATACTTTCCCGTTACCTCCTTATGGAAAAGGTAAGATTATAACTCAAACTTTATCTTGACACTTGTTGGCTTTCATAAAGAGGAAAGAGTCTGAGGCACAGGAACATTTTCATTAACCTGTAAAACTTTCTGAATCTTTTACTACAACTCTTTCAAGATCCAATTGTCAAAGAAGCATTGTTATGAACTTCAGTTTCTTTATCCACTGACTTCTGATATTGTAGTCCAATATCTGACTTGTCTTGCTTTCTGAATTATGGCATTTCACTTCAGGTTCCTCCTGGAATGAGAGCTCTTCTACTTTGTCGGCAGCTATTTGTGGAGGGTCATTGTTGGTAGATAAAACTATTTACTGGTTCAAATTGATGTTCAACATAAGTTTGGGTGTGCTCCTCAACCACAGGAGAACCACTAACGTCATTGAATGATACATCCACATCTGGAGAAGCTTCCAGATAGGGTCATTTGAAGCTACTTGATTGCCAAAGCAGTGTTTCTTAACAAAATCCAGCTCCATGGCTCTACAACTAGGGGTTGTTGAAATAGCCCACCAAGGCACAAGAAGCTGCAGGGCCCATACTAATTCTTCCTTGGATGAGTGAATTGAGTAACAACATGCCAAACACCAAATTGGTCCCTTACTACTTCATTCATTCTCAGTTTTCCTTGGTTTTCATTCTCCTAGTACTCTTCCTCACATGCATACGACTGCGTTGAAGGGCAGATTATGAGAAGCTCAGGCTGGCAAGTAGCTTGGGCCTCCAAAAGCTTTGCTTTTGCTCTTTCATATAGCATAGGAAATCCATCTAATACCTGGAAGCGGGATGAGGAATCTTCAAAGATAATTTCAGGAAATGTTAGTGTTAGAGCTTGGAAACATTTTGGATTAAGAGGATTCATCAACATAGATCTTGGACTCAAATGTTTGGGACTCATTTGCCAATATTTCTTCCTGGCTGAGAAGAGCACAGGTCTGATACATCACAGGGGCATCAGGATGCTTCCATATACAAGTAATAACCTATTTTGTGGAAACGCAATTTGAAATGTAAGAAGCAGATTTGAGGTTATTTTCATATTGTGACATAAGTAATATGCTTAACATTTAAGATAGAACAATAGAGAAAACCAATCGCACACACTCCAACATGAAGAGAGAGCAGTGGCGGCTCCAGGAAATTTTTTCAGGGTGTTCCTTAACAAGCATAAATTACACAATCTAATAAAAAAAAAAATTTATATATTGACAACAACAACAATCAAAAAATACGCAAATACATAAAATTTACAATTGCCTTCTACGAGTTTTTATATTTTGAAATCGTTGCATAATAGTCTCATTATCAATGCTACAAGCTACATCTTTTTCAATATACACAACCAAGCAATCATTCATCAATTGATCTCTCATTCGATTGCGCAGTTCATTCTTTATATATTTCATTGCTGAAAAACTTCTTTCTACTGTTGCAGTAACAACTGGAAGTGTCAAAGCTAGCTTCACAAGAAAATAGACTAATGGATAAGTCTCGTGCTTCCTTGTGTTCACTAACTTTTCAGCAAGTTCACTAACTCCTTGAAGCTCTAAAAAGAAATCATTGCTGCGCATATCAAAAATGTAATTCTGCAGTTGAGAGGCAAGTGTCAAAATATCTGTCCCAAGAAAATCAAAGGGATAGAACTTAGTTAGACGTATCAACTTTTCCTTATCAAAAGCCACAAATGAATTACTTGGATCCAAGCAAACCATACAAAGTAGCAAATCGGTATTCGCCTCAGAAAAGCAGTTGTTAAGCTCTTGAAGTTGCATATCTATGACTATGTAGAATAGCTCAACACGATAATGATGTAAATTTGTATTTTGTTGAGTGTTGCGTCGCGGCCTCCAACTAACTACAAACATCGCTTCCATGTCCAAGATAGGAATATCATGTGAGGTACAAAATAAAGATACTTCAGCTAATAAAGATGCCCATCCATCATCTCTCATCACTTGCAACCGTTACTTAGACACTTTAACAAGATCCATAGCATTTACTATATCTTGATTTTTTTTTTGTAATGCTATTGACAACTCATTTGTGATCCCTAAAATATTTTTCATCAAGTGTAGAGCAAAGACAAATTCAAAAGTTAGAATTGACCTCATAATAGACCGAGCTTCAACTTTTTGGTCGGAGAGGCCATCTTCTTCAATAATCTCTAATACATCAACAACAGCAGAGAACATCAAAATCAAGTTGAGAATAGTCTCATAATATGATCCCCAACGTGTATCACCAGGACGTTTAAAATTTGTCTCTTGATTCAAACCTTGCCCACTTCTACGTACACCATTCTCTAAATCTTCTTTAATTTTGGCAAATTGTGTATCTTGAAGAGCATCTCATCTCTTACAAGAGCCTTCAACAACAGTTACTAAATTACTAACCATATAAAAAAATTCAGCAATGTTAATGTGATTTTTAGCAACAGCAACAAGTGTCAATTGAAGTTGATGAGCAAAACAATGGACATAAAATGCTGACTTGTTCTCTTTCAAAATTAAAGTTTTGAGACCATTGATATCACCTTGCATATTACTAGCTCGTCATAACCTTGCCCACGTAGGTTCGATAAACTCAAATTATGTTCACAAAGTAAACATTCAATAGCATGTTTGAGTGGCAAAGCGGTAGTACTTGCTACATGTACAATACTAAGGAATCGCTCTATAATAATTCCTTCTTTGTTCACATAACGAAGAACGAGGGTTATTTGTTCTTTCACTGAGATATCACGTGACTCATTAATTAATATTGAAAAAAACCCGTTGTCAAGATCCTTGATGATGGCTTTGGATGTTTCACGTGCAATTGCATTCACAATGTCTTTTTGAATATCAGGGTGGGTAAGCTTGCAATTTTTTGGAGCTTTTTGCAACACTTCATTGATAGATTCATTGTGATCCCCCAAAAATTGTACAAGCTCAAAGAAATTTCCTTTATCACTTTAACCTTGAGATTCATCGTGACCACGAAAAGCTAATCCCTGGAATAAAAGGAATTTTATGCAATCAACTATTGCATTTAATTGAACCCGATATTCAATTTTATCTTGATTTGATTGCTTAACAAAAACACTTTGAATGTGTTGCTTTTCCTTCAATAGATCTTCACTCTTCTGGATAGCTTGGTTATGAGCACTATTAACTCCTCCAACATGGGAATTTAACTTATCTTTTTGATTCCAAAGTTTGAATCCCTTCGTTACAAAAGTGTCACCTCCTCCTTGCTTTCCAACATCTTGCCCAAATAGGTAGCAATAAAAATAAAATACTGCATCATTGTCTATACTATATTCCAACCAGTATCTATTTGTATACCATTCAGATATAAATCGACGGGGCTTTCCAGAAAAATATGATATAGGGTAATCATCACTGTGTAAAACAGGTTGACAAGGGCCTTTTGTTAAATAATATCTTCTTATTTCATCATGATGATTAGGATGATAAGATGATATTTTTTCTCGTAGCCCAGGATCTGAAGGAAGATTCTCTAAGTTAAAGTCAATACGAATTCGCTTAGAAGATGAAGATGAATCTTGCGCAGGAGCTGAATCTTGGGTACGTGGTTTTCTTATTAAATATTTGTCCATAATTCTAGCAAAAGAATAAACAATAGACTATAAGTTTATTTGAAATATTAATAAAATTATTAATTATTATTGTTTAGTTATTTCATTAATTTGTTTGTCTTTTATAAACTATAATTTATTATATTATTGTTTCATTAATTATAAAATTATTAATTATTATTTAGCCTAACATAATTTAATTTATTTGTCTTTTATAATATATTGGTTAATTATACTGTTTTAATTATTGTTGTTTAGCATAACAATAAACTATATTACTTTAATTTGTTTGTCATTAATTATATTGCTTTAATTTGTTATATTATTTAGTTTCTTGTGCACATTACACTAAAAGAGCCAAACATTTTACATCCTATGTGCAGCATAATAATTAAAGCAGTGTAATGTGCAGCACATTACACTGCTTTAATTATTATTTACTACCCGGCCCCATGTGTCCATCAACCCATCTACCCCACCCCACTCAACAGACAAGCACAAGTTGTCCCCAATCATAACCTGCCAATCATAAAATTTCACAATCACAATACACATTTACGCTAGAAGACAATCAATATCACCAACCCAATACACACTGATCAATAGTACCGGATAAGACAAAGCCAAACAAACAGGCAAAAAGCAAAATAAATTTAAAAAGTAAAGCTGTTAAAAGTAAAGATTGGTTCTCAAAAAAAGAAAAAAAAAAAAGAAAAAAAGAAAAGAGAGTAAAGATTCGGCAGCCAATGAGAGAAAGAGAGAGATACTGAGTTAAACTAAAATAAAGAGAGAGAGAGAGATCAGACTTGCATTTCATTTCATATTTTTCATCTCAGTGTGAAAGAGAGAGAGAGAGAGAGAGAGAGAGAGAGAGAGAGAGTCAGAGACTGAGAGAGAGTCAGAGAGAGAAATACCTTGAGGCCGAGCACCGGAGCAGCCGAGACCAATCTGCGAGCTGCGATCTACGATCTGCGACGAGGGGCAAGCGACGAGCAACGACGAGGGCAAGCGACGAGGGAGGGGCGAGCCGTGAGCGAGCGACGACGACTAGGGGCGAGCGATCTGCGACGGAGCGAGCTGCGCGGCCTGCGCCTGCGAGCGACGTGACCGTCTCACCGTGGGGTTTGGTTTGATTTTGCTTTGTATTGTGTTTGGTTTGCTGACTTTGCTCTCTGTATTGGGTTTTTTTTTTTTTTTTTGATAAACACTCTGTATTGCAGTATTGGGTAATGGGGTTTGGTTTGATTTTGCTCTGTATAGATTGTATTGGGGTTTGGTTTACTCTGCCAACGAAGTGACCGTGGTTTGATTTCTGATCTGCTCTATACTTTTTTTTTTTTTTAATTTTTTTTTTTTGGGCGAGAATCCATGGGTGATGGGTTTGCTACCTCCGGATTATGTTGGGCTTGCTGTGGGCAGTGGGCTTGGCTTGCCGTGGGCAGTGGGCTTGGCTCTGATACAAAATTTTTTTTTTTTTTTTCAGATTTTTGTTCAAAAATTTTTTTTTTTGCTTGAAAGTAGAACAGATAAATTTTTTTTTTTTTTTTTAATTTGAGGGTGTTCCTAGTTTTTTGATTGAGGGTGTTCCTAGTATGGATTAAATATAATTTTTTTTTTTTTTTAATTTTTTTCAGGTCAGGGTGTTCCTGGGAACACCCTGGCCTGTACGTGGCGCCGCCCCTGAGAGAGAGAGAGAGAGAGAAACAGCTAAAATATAATAAGAAAACATAATCATGAATTTTTTTCACGCTAACAATCGTCAAGATTATAACAAAGGAGATGTAAAAGGTCATCCATTTTAAAAATAACGTGAATAGAAAAAACTATATTTCTTTCATAATTAGATGTCCTTATTGATTACTATTACTGATCTACAACAATGTTAGTAAGAATTCCCAAATTCTGCTTAAGTCCCTTACTAATGGACACTAATGCCTTTGGTAATGATAAAGCATAACAAGATTAAACAGTGAATTAACAAAATCCATTTGAGGTTTCATGCAATAATATAAATTGTTTAGAGGAAAACGAAGTATCCTAGTTTAAAATTAGGCCTACAATAGAGTAGTCAAGGGCAAGCCAGGCGCTCACCTAGGCGCCCGGGTGAGGGGAGGCACTACTAAGGCGCCTTAAAGGCCCTAAGGAGAGGCGCTCGCCTTTAGAGCCTAGGCGAGCAAGGCGACCGCCTTAAGCCATGAAAAAGGTGCTAAGGTGAGAGCCTCAAGATGTTTTTTTTTTTTTTTTAAATAAATTTTTTTTGTGGAAGTTTGTTGTGAAACCTATTTTATATTATTAACTTCAAAAGGCATGTTATAAAACTTATTGTTAGTTAAATTAATTTACAAATTTGTTTTGTAAAACTTATTGTTGTATAGAAGCTTGTTGTAAAACGTATTGTTAGAAATAAATAATAGAGCCTAAACCATGCTAATCCTATTCTTAAAGAATTTTATAAACCTAATTTCTTCATGCTTCACATTGAAAAAAACTTCATTATAATATTATAATACACTAGGTACATATGATTTAAGTTCTATATGCATAATAAATATGTTAAGAATTTGGCGCCTCACTTTACTAGGGTTAGCGCCTTTTTGTCGCTTCACGCCTCGGGCGATACAAGGCCTTGGCGCCTTAAGGTCGCCTTTCGCCTTTGACTAACCTACATAGGGGCTAATTTATCTTTGCGCTTCAAAATCATGTTTCTAAGCATATGCTATCTACAGAATAATTGTCATGATTCATAAATTACAGGAGCAGAATATTGTTTACACATATTGTCAGAGATTACCTTAACATAAAACAAACTAAAACTACATAGGAGCAAGCAAGAGAGATAATATCAGTGGTAACAGCCACAAAAGCAGATATTGATAAAGCCAAATGCCAATATGAAAATAAAGTCGTATAATATTTGCATGTTCTGCACATTTCAATCTCACATGAAAAAACACAAAATAAAGTATGTAAGGCTTACAGTAGGGTCATAATTTACACATTGCAGCATGTTTGAGACCACTGATCATTCCACACATTATAAAAGAAGCTTGAATAGAATGAAGACCATGGGTACCTGTCAGATTGCTGAGTGCTTGCTGGGATGTTTTGAGGAAGTCTCCCAAATGTGCAGTCTAGGAAAACACTCATTGGCCTTAATGCTTCCTCGGACTTCACATCGCTGCAGAATACACAAGCATTTCTTTTAAGCCAACCATAATAAACCACTGCAAACCTAGCAAGTTTGCTTATGGTGCTTTTAAAACTTCTGCCCTTCAAATTATTTTTAACATCACAGAACTACTTGGTACCTGTTATATTCTAGGATTTTATTACAAAATGACTTAACTGCTGCTTTAGCCTCTTTGAGAAAGGATACTCAAAGAACAAGTCGCCCCCACTCTCAAGGCAGGTCCTGTAGAAGAAAAGGCTTCAGAAGCCATAGTTTAGTGCCAATTCAATTTTCACTTTTCTTGCCAACATGTTCAATGCATTCTTGCCCAGTTGTCATTTACTTTTCAATAAAATAAGGAATAGTCTAAGTAATATTATTCAGTGAATCAATAAAAGTAAAGAAACATCTATAACAATAAACAAGATCAAAATTTAAAACTCACAAGAAAAGCAGAAGTAATCAAACAAAATTATTTTTTTTAGAAATTAACAATAAAAACTTAACAATTGGTGCAATGAATTGCATAGGTTAGAAATATCTAAGCAAGCCGGTTCAATATTCTGAAGAAGCATTTCATCAAACAACTTGTGTTCTTGACCAAAATTTCAATTTCAAACGCTCATCAAACATACTCATTATTAGGTAAAAATTGAAACACAAATTTATTAGAAAGTTTCAAATTCAAAGTATACATGTTTTCAAAAAAGGCATTGGAAAAAGAAATACATTGGAATCTTTCCCTAAATTGAAGCCTAGGGATTTCCAATGAGAAGAAGATGAGTGGCAAGAGAACGGGGTATTACTCAAAAGAAAAGCCACACATCCCTCTTACAAAGGATAGTAGATTCAATACAGTTAGCATCATGCTTGACCTACGGCTCATTTAACTTCTATATAACTTGAGTTTGAACTCTCATTTTTCTTTTTTTTTAGTTGAAAAGTGACAATACTCACATTCAACATAGATAGCAAATGTATAGTTAAAAACCATCATAAAGTCCACAACATTTCAATATTGAGAAATGCATTTTGAAAAACGAAAGCAAAATTTGAATATCTAAGGTATGGTATAGAACCAAAACATAAAAAACAAGAAAGAAATGGGGCCTTATGGTTAGCTGCAGAGGTCTTGAGTTATTGAAGAGCACATTGATATGCATCAAAACAAAAACTGGGCCAACTGTATTAAAATAAATAAATTAAATAATTATCTTATAAATAAAAATTACAAAGCCCAGCAACTTGATTTCTCTATAAATACTCATCCTATGAATAAGCCTATAAATTTAGAGAGAGAGAGAGTAACAAAGGCAACCAAAGATGTTGATAAAGGAGGCATATCTTGTCGTCAAGGTTGTTTTTCAGATGGAATCAAATTTCTTCGAAGTTCAATCTTGTCTTCTTTGATGGTGGATACAGACTGGTGTTGGAATCATCATTGACAAAGGTATGGGCCAACGAAGATGAACCCTATCCATTTTATGAAATTGGTGCGAGTGATGCTGGGATTGATGGGCTCCAAAAAACCAGAGCTTTTATTCGTAGGTAATTCACTTACTTCTATGGAATCAAAAGATATAACCTCAACCTCAACGTGATTCTATCTGAATAGAAATAAATACTCATCCTCTTGCCTAAAAGATACAAAATCCATGAGCAGATGCTCAAACAAATCAGAATTGCTTTTGATGATTAACAGGACAGCATATAAAAAAAATAAATGTACATGTTTAGCATTAGGATCTAATAAAATGTTTGCCTCTTCGACATCCCTGCCAGGAAAGCCACATTATTTAATAGCCATAAAGAAATTAACAAAGATGCAAGCCCGCAATTTCTGGAACAAAGAACTAGAGAACCACAATTGATACCCAAATAAATGTGCAATGTACCCTTTCATGTAACTAGCCCTAAAGAATCTGCCTGTTGTAATTTTGAACGACAGATTCCTTGAAGGGAACATATTCTTGAAGTAATTTATGGATTGAGCCACCAGAGACATATTCCAAATAAACTGAGATTTTTTCCTCACCCTAAGGATATGATAATCTGGAATTATTATGAACGGGGGATCCAATATTACATAGATTTGAACATGAAAAGTCCTTCACTCTCCCTCTCTGTCTCAATTATCTATATTACTGTCTATCTAGATTCAGCTAAAAACTTATATACCGCTGGATGAAAAAATACTGGTTTCAGTTGCTTTGATATCTGATCATCAGAAACCACTCTGGCTTCTTTAATTGCACACATTTTCTCACTTCCACTGTTATAGATGCAAATATAACAATTAGCAAAGTAACAAAATAGAAAAAATGCTACTATTACTACACTATTCTTAGTTTTTACTTCATCACATTGCTGCTGAGTCTATTTTCATGTCCATCATGTGGACCACTCACACCGGGTACACTTCATGTGTCTAATACTGATTGCAAAGCAGTTGTTCATCAATCTTCTTTTCTTTATCTGGAGACATGGTTTCATTTATATTTTATTTTATTTTTTAACATTTGTAATAACACCTTGGCTTTTTACCCTGTAGCCATACTAAACGCACCATACCATCTGGCACATGTTTGCAGTTACCATAATAAAATTAGGCTTATCTGTGGAAAAAAAAGAAAAAAGAAAAAGAAAACCAATCAAGGAACTTTTAGTCTACACGACAATATGCAATACTAAAAGTTTCCCCCAGATAATCCAAACATTTATTGTAACTTCATTACCTTAAATCCAAGGTATACAAGCCCCAAAGTCACTCTTCATTTGTTCTTGTGTTGGACAAGGCAGAAGGGCTAGTAGGAGAACCTGGAGGAAGAGGCTGACAATAATATTGACTCTTTCCATCTTCTAGCTTTCCAATTGGAGACTTCAGGCTCAAGCCATAATGTGGGAGAAGAGGTGATGTGGGACTTGTGGGCCACCTCAACCCTGGACCAGAGCGTCTTGATCACATGTTGAACATGGTATCACCATGTCTGCCACCAAGATACAACACCAATTACTATTCACATAAGCACTAAAGAAGCATAATTAGAATTATCCATTAACGTCTTTTTTTGGCTTTTTAGATAGACAATAGAATAATTGATCTTACGGTATCTATTAAAAAAAAATCCTAATAATTATTATCTTTTGAGTTGAACACATACTTCCTCCCCTCTAAGGCTCTAACTATAGTACCCAAATATCCAAATACAACAATAAATTCACGTCAAATACCTGGTAAAGGTTATCTAAAACTAAAATGAATAACGACTTATCTTAATATGATACATTTGTTGCTCATGCAACATTTCATTGGTTGAAGTTGAAATACTTTTGAATCTCAATTCCTGGTATTTTAATTGAACAATTCCAATATCCTCCTAGTTCTCAATACTGCTTGCATTTAGCAAATACAAGAAATTTAAGTAACATGAATTTGGGGAAAGTAACAAATATTGTTTCTTTACAACTTAAACATGAGAGAGAGAGAGAGAGAGATCACCTAATTCAGTAATGTGCTTGATGTTTTTGGATCCAACCCTATGCAGTTCCTTGCATCCACCATTCCCATTTAAAAGCTCGAAAATGTGTTGAAAACACAAGAGCAATTTAAACCCCTAAATTAAAATTACGGCTTGGTTGATTTTACACTAACTTAATACTAAGTGCGGAATAGTGTAAACACAAGCGTATATGCAAGACAACTACTCTAATCCATATTTAAAGCAACACAGCAGTAAAAATGAAATAAACAAGAGTAGGGAAGAAGGATGCAAACACAGATAACACCGAGACGTGTTATCGAAGAGGAAACCGAAGAACTAGGCGAAAAACCTCTCCGCCGCCCTCCAAGCAGAAATCGATCCACTAGACAATCAGTTGGGATACATAGGTTAGCAAGAGACCCTCCAAGCATAATATACCCGATGTACCTAAGCCCTCCAAGCTCCTACTCCAACAAGGCTTCTCGGAACCGTGTCTTGTTTTAGTTCTCCGGATCCCGTAACAAGCTCCATGTTGCATCTGCCATCATCGGCTTCTTCCAATGCTTCTCAGCAGCTCCAAAACACTCTCTACACTCTGAATAGGTGTGGGTTATGTTTGGGTACAAATCTCCTCTCAAGGTATAATAATGGGATAGGGATGGAGAAGAGGCTACAATGATTTCTCACTAAGGATGAGTAGCTTTCTCTCAAAAGATGGGTGTGTGTATTTTAGAAAACCTCTCTAGGGTTTTTCTCTCTGAATGGCCTCTCATACATTTGTGGATAATGAGGGTATATATAATATGGGTGAAAGGTAAGAAAGTCACTCTTAAAAAACCTCCAGGCAGAATGTTTCGCGACTAACACTCGCAAAAATGACAGCCTAACACGACTCTTCAGCTTCCAGTCATGTGCTTCTCACATGGCTCTTTCGCGGGTTAGTTTCCAGCGACACA
Organism: Quercus aquifolioides; assembly: GCA_019022515.1. Classification (NCBI taxonomy): domain Eukaryota; kingdom Viridiplantae; phylum Streptophyta; class Magnoliopsida; order Fagales; family Fagaceae; genus Quercus; species Quercus aquifolioides. Next base: position 20,055,283 of record CM032331.1, read on the forward strand.
CCCGCGAGATCCACTGATCTTCAATAAAACTTGAGTCTTCACACTCTCTCTCTATCACACAACCCTTACAATCAAATCCCACAAAACATATAGGGTATAAAAGATTGAAAACAATTACAATCAAATTTGGCACGGAATAAAAGTCAACATAATACATAATTGTAAATGACAACTTTACAATCTCCCCCTTTGGCTATTCCATGACAAAACCCTAAAACAAACTCTAGACACGTGAGTTTGGGAACAAAGGCAAAACTCACTCACACCTAATCTAGAAGCTGTGAAGCACTTGCACGTATATACCTGTAACCTGAAACACTCGTACACAAACAAAACTTTCATTAAGCTTATGACATGTTGAACACAAGGTACGTACATGAGCAAGTAAAATGCGATCAAGTTAAATGGGATAAATGAATAAACCATGGCTTGACCAAACAAGCAATCACTATACAAGAGTGATCACTATGTTCATTCACACAAGGAATGAACATCCGGACATGCAAGATGATCAACTCATTTGAAGAGTATCATTTGCAAATCCAACACTCAACCAATACAAAATACACGAAGTATTTGCATCTAGGAAAAATCCTACTAGGGCACAAGAGTGTTCATCACTCAACCAATGCATAGAACGTATATGTATCTAGGAACAATCCTACAAGGGCACAAGAGTGATGTACTGAGGAAAAATGCATGACATTTAACATCAAGTACATAAGCATAAAGGCTGCATAAGCATGGTACTGCGTAAGCATGGTACAAACCATAAAAGCCTACAAACATGCATGGAAACAAACCCTAAAAGCTTACAAAAGCATCACGGGTACAAGATATAAAAGTACTTCCCTATCATATACCTCCCTCTATGATGAATTATAGGAGTTGTGATGAACTTGGAACATATATACCTGTAACCTGAAACACTTGCACAAAACACATTAGACCCTCAAGGTAAAGCAAGTAATAAACGGACAAGTATAATGTAACAAGTAAAATGCGATCAAGAAAACAAGATGTGAAACATGTGAGCAACTTGATCAAACACCAAAACAGTCATGGAAATGACTGCAATGATCATATAGCAAAGCAAATGATCATCCGAACATGCAACCAATAAAGCACAATAGCAAAAGGTTAAAAGCATGTCCAACACACAAACACGAAGCAATGAGAGCAACAAAGCATATCAAAGCATCATAAAGCAACGAGAAAACAAGCATAAAGTAAATCAAGGTTTTCTCAAAAAGAATGTCTTCTCCCCCTTGGTATATGCATCTCCCCTATGGCTTTCTCCCCCAAAGAGTGTGCACATGAGTCATATAGAAATGACGATACTCTCCCCCTTTTTGTCACAAATAGACAAATTAATCGAGAGAAAGGAGGGAAAGAAAAGAAGATATGAAGATGATGCACGAGGAGTGCAAGATGAATGAGAAAATGAAGCTCAAACATAATACAAACATTAAAAAATGCTACAAAGCATAAAGAACATGACATGCTAAGGATGATGGAACATGATATGAACCTAGGCATGACATGGACACAAGAACATGTTATATGTGCTAAAAGGTCTAAAAAGACTTAACTAGCATGAGTGAATGCAAAAACATGTCAAGTGTTAGAGTGTGTGCAGCAAATTGCATCTAGTGTGCATTTAGTGTGCATGTGTGATGCATGACTAATGCATGAGCAAGGCACTCAAGGGGCAAGGTGTACAAAACACACCACCAATGATCAAAACATGATAAACATGAATAATTATGATGATCCCCAAAGTTTGGTACTCATCGGAGTCCAAAACAACGAGAAAATGCCATTTGGGCATTTTATCAAACACATAGAGTGCACACACTATACATGTATGATGAACAATGCAAGAACATATGAAAATCTTGCCTAAATACATGTTATTTTTGCCACAAGGGGCCAACAACCAAACCAAATCATCATTTAAAACAAAACCCAATCAAAAAGATTGACAGAAAATAAGTTTTCCAACTCCCATTTGAGAAAATCCCAATTATGAACATAAAACTCCAAAAACGTAATCTAAGGATTAAAATCAATGAAAAGAGTTAAATATTACCTTAGAGATGTTTATGGAATGTAAAACACTTGAAATTAGTTGGGTTTTGATGTTGAAGCATTAAAATAGGGGTTCGAGAAAAGATGGGAAAAGTTTAAAACAAAAGACCCACGAAATGCCCTTTAAAAGCTGATCTGGAAATTTTCGCAGGTAATTTCGCTGGTTAGAATCCCGCGAAAATTTCATTGGTATCTCGCTGGTATTTTGCTGGTAAGCTTTACTCGCGAAACAGTCTCGAAACAATCGCGAAACTCTCTGTCCAAAGCTAAAAAACTTGAGAATTGGACCCTTTCACTCGTGACATGAAATAAGTCACGAAAACACCCAAAAAACATGTTTTTCACACAAAAACAATTTGGAAAACTTTGAAAAACATGGGTGATACAAATCACTTCCAAAAGCAAACAAAAAGAATAAAAATCTTTTTGGTTGGAACCACATATGGTTGAGCACACACACATCACATTTGAACATGTACAAACACACAAATGAAATAGGCATTCATTGAACATTAAACTTGTGTGTTGTGTGTGTGAATCAAGTGTGGAATAGTCCTTAGACTAGAGTGAAGTTTCAATGATCAATTCAATCAAGTCATACACAACTAGCACTAAGTCAAGTGGTCTATCTCAATTATAGAAATGAACATATAAGACCTCCCACAAATTGATTACAAATCTTAGAAGCTTTTCATTTGGCTTCTGCATAAATCATAACATTTGATCCTTTTTGGATAATACATCTCTTTTTGAGATCGGTGCTTGATATTTTTGATATATCAACATTTAGAATTAGCCTTTGGCTTTTTGAGCATCATACATTTCAAAACAAAAATCGTTTTCCCTTTTTCCTAGTCAAATACTAGTATGTGCGACAGACTTTTGCAGCTCAATATTTCTTTTCATTTAAAGATTTACATTTAGTGAGCTCTTTTGCAAAAACATAAAAATAAAGTGGGAAGAGATATAGACACAAGTCTATGCAAGTATCAAGACCATCAAGACCATTGACCAATCATTCATGACACGCTTGAAGATCTATTTACAACAATCACACATAGTTTTCAAGATTTCTTCCACAAAGACAAATGTGCATACAGAACAAGCTAAGCTCGTAAATGCATTACGCCATTAGTACGAAGGTACTAGGCCAAACTCACATGTGACAAGTGCTCAAACATATACAATCAAACTTTTTGAATTTTTCACTTTTTATGTGGTTTTGGATTTTTTACACACACAAAACAAAGACATAAAAGTAGGATAAAAACAAAAGCAATGCATACAAATAAATGCAAAATGCACAAATGCATGAAGATATGACATTCAATGCATGAAGGGTCCTACAAAGATCGAAAGAATTAGATCAAGGACCAAAAGAACAAAAGCTCAACCACAGGAACCCTTCCTCATCCAAACGGAACAATTGTTTGCAATGAGTGTCTCATGAGAAGCGAGATGAAGGTTGGAAGAATGAGAATCGGAGATGCACATAGTCAAGGAGTTAAGAGCATTAAACACTTTCTTTAACAACATGCTATTTTCACTAAAATCCGGTTTATCATGCAAAGCACAACTTCCAAGAGGCTCAAGTTTCTCTTTTCTTTTAATTCTTTTAAGAGCATGAAACTTAGAGCAATGAGGTCTTAGATGACTAAAAGTGATAGGCCACAATCTGAATGACCCCTTATGATTAAACCAATTAATTAATTAGCCAAGTTATTAATTAATCAATTTATCATGCAATTGCGTGGAAGCACAAACAAATCACCAAAAAATAAATATGCAGCGGAAATTAAATAACACGGTGATTTGTTTACGAATGGGGAAAACCCTAACGGCAAAAACCCCACCGGGTGATTTTCAGGTCACCACTCCCGAAACTCCACTATTATCAAATCAAGCGGTTACAAGTAAAGGAATCCCAAGTACCTTACCAACCTACAGTTGAACCCTTACCCCAATACCCAATTGGACTTGATCTGTAGTGACAATTTTCACCTTTGATGCACAGCTCCCAAGTACGTGACTAACCAATGCGCGGATCCCAGTACGCGACTTCAAACACCAACTAAGAAGGAGAGGTTGGCTGCAAAGTTCTTCAATTCATCATACACAATGAAAATTAGGAAGATGCTTGGTTACAAAACCCTATGGTGCAAATACACAGCAACTTCTTGAGAGAAGATGAACTAGGTTAAGAACTTCATCTTTTGATCACAAATTGCTTGAACAAGGATTGCTCAATGATTTTGCAACTTGTGTATCACTTGACGGCTCTTAAAACAATCCTTTTATATGTTTAGGGTTAGAAGAAAAGAAGGCCCAAAAGCATATTCACGGATCCCAAGGAAATCAAATCAGAAAATCTGATTTTGTAATTCTCGACAGATAGCAGGTGTCGAGGTAGCTATCGAGAAGGTGTCGAGCTTTAATGAATTTGCACTTCAGCTTGCTTTTTCTTGGACAGACTTGATGACTTCAACACTTGATCTTGAAACCTTGTTTCTTGAAGTATTAAAAACACCTAGAACTACCCAATTACAAGTAGAGTGCGTTTTGTCAAAAGGATTAGCCAATTTACATAAATAAGTGACATATGTTCTTAACAAGTGAACACACATATGTCCTAACAATCTCCCCCTTTGGCAATCCGTGACAAAACCACAACAAACAAATGAACATATGAGAGAAGTCATAAATCACTCAACTCATATTCACTTGTTGAATACAATAAAATCTATCCTAACACAAACTCTTGAAAAACTTTGCAAGAAGAGAGTTTATGGCAAGTAGACTTTGACAACCTGTATTTCTGAAACACTTTAAACAAAACTCATCAAGGCATCTTGTGTGAAACAGAAATAAATAGATTGCATACAAGTATAAAGAACATGTGTATAAAGATAGAAAAGAAACAACACATGAAGAGAGAGGTGAAAGAAACATACATCCACATATAGAAAATAAGTACAATGTATGTAAAACTGGTCAAAATACCTCATATACAAGATCAATGTATCTATAAAGAATAGAAAATAAAAGATACATCAAAACCTCACTACATACTCCCCCTATCAAAATGTCCTATACTAACTCTCCCCCTAAGATGACTACTCTCATAACCCAAAACTACTCCCCCTTTTTGTCACGAGTGACAAAGGGTAGATTGTCATGTAGACATCTCATCAGTAGAGCTAGCATCCCCATCATCATCATCATCATCATCCTCATCATCCTCATCATCAGAATCTGAAGCTGCTGGAGTAGGTGGTGAAGGAGTAGCCTCTGGAGTAAAACCACCCATGGTCGCCTGCCGTCGTGCAATACGACCAACACGAACATTCACCTAATATAACTCAGTGGAGAGTGTATCGAGGCGAGTGTCCATGCGCTGCAACTGCGCCATAATGTCTCCTAGAGATACATCGCCCATAGAGGAAGAAGGAGCAGATGTAGATGGAGCGGATCTGGATGAAGCTGATCTGGACAGAGCCGAACGGGAGGGAGGAGTGGCATCCGTCTGTCTCAACCTAAACTGAGCCTCACTACGTTTTACGGTAGCGGCATCTATGGCACAAATGTGTGGGAAGTGGTCGGACACAGGAAAAGTGATAGAAAAATGGCGTAAGATCCTCGTGATAGCGGAAGGAAAGATGAGCTTATCACGGGACGCCGAATCTAGATGGACATCTATGATAGTCAGGATGAAATGTGAAGGAAAATCTATAGTAAGATGCTCTAGAAGTGATAACAAAAATCGAGCACGAGGCTCTGTGATAAAGTTGTAGTGAGAGAGTGGATGGAGTACAAAAGTCATCACCATGTTAAGGAATCTAGGACCTTTAGCAAAAGGCCTATATGATGTGTACTGATGCTCACCCCAATCAGCAGGACGCTGACAGAAGGCAGAGATGAGCTCATCTTTGGACACAGTTCTCAGACGCTCACATGAAGGGTAATCAGGAAAATCTATCCTAGGAACCCTAAGTACATCCGTAACTAGCTGCAGTGTAACAGGAATGCGCGTACCTCGAACGCGAGTGAAAAAGAGAGGTACTGAACGATCTATCCCATGCATGTTGGAGTAAAACTCCTGTATCAGCATGAGAGGATAGGTGACCGGGACGTCACACAGTGACTCCCATCCCCTACTGTGAATGACAGAGGGAAGGTCAGTGTCGGCGAAGTCCGCCAGAATGACTTGGCATTCCGAATGAACACCTCGTCTAGAAAAGTTCTTAGAAAATTCCTTGTGGGCATCTCCATCACGGAACCGAAGGTTAAGAGGAGCAGAATCATAAGAAGATGAAGCTCTAGAACGCAGAGGGTTCCGAGTAGGAGTGGATTTACGTTTGGGTGCCATAGAGAGGGAGACAATCAGAAAAGTCCCAACACAGTTCAAATAGATCAAATATATTGAACAACAAGTACGTATGCATGGGAATGCATGAACATGTGACATGCAAAGGAAATAAAAACATCATGGGCTCAGCCCAATCCAATCCTAGCAGCACACAAACATAGAACACACATCTAAATGCATGTAAATATCATTATAATGCACATGAAATGCAATGTATGACATGTTGAAAACATTTAAGTGCAAACCCAACCCAAAATTTGAAGAAAAACTCATCAATTTTGAAAAACCCCAAAAATTTCAAAAAAATCCCAAAACCTAGGTTTCAAAACATGCAATGCATGAAAAAGGAAGGGAAAATGAACATACCAGGTGATGGAAATCAAGGGAAGACTAAAATTGATGAAGATTTGAGTGAGAGAAACTTGTTTGGGAGGTGAAAAGTCTTCGGATAGATCGAGAGAGATCAACAGAATGAGAGGAAAAATCGCGATCTGACCTTTTATAGACACCTCAGTAATTCTCGATAGCTGAGGTGTCGAGAGGTATCGAGGAAGCTGTCGAGAAAGGTATCGAGAAATTTGCCTTCGACAGCTGAAGGTATCGAGAGGTGTCGAGGTGCAAGACCAATTTCAAATATAAGAAGCTCGATCGATCGACAAGGTATCGAGAAGACAGAAGATTTCTCGATCGATCCACCAGGTGTCGAGACAGGTGTCGAGATTGCGATAAGAAAAGGCATGAGAAGCTCGACAGATGACCAGGTATCGAGGAGGTGTCGAGGAGGTGTCGAGCCAGCAGTGAAAAGCAGTTTTTCGAGAAGAGAAAAACACAGACATGAATGCAATTCAACATACACCTCAACCATAAATCCACTCAACATATTAAGCTTTCAAAATTATCTCTTAATCAAGAATTTAGCATATGGATCCTCAAAAACACACACACACACACTAAACAAGTCTAACCAATTTTATATTTCAAAAACAAGTCAAGACAGTTTAGTGAGCATACATTAGCACATGTAAACACTTGTGATGGCCAAATCACATTGTACCTGCACATGTATCAAGAGTAGCAAAGAATATTGCGTGTTGTGTGTGAAAAACATCGCAAGATTGCATATGTGTATACATGTTATGACGATCTGAGATATGAGAAAAAACTTTAACTCACACACAATCATAACTGTTTGATGGGGACTATCACCTTTGAGGTACATCCTATGACTCCCACATCTCCTAGAAAACACGCTTGCAATCATATTTAAAGCATTTTAATCTTTTAGCTTTATATTTTCTTTGCATATTTTCTTTTAAGCATATCATGCATGGGCATATAAAGAGAGAAAAGAAATACCCAACATGTTAAGCATAGACATTGCACTTTTGCTATGCCGAAGCATACGGATGTCTTTGACACTGCACTTTTGCTATGCCGAAGCATACAGGTGTCTATGACACTGCACTTTTGCTATGCCGAAGCATACAGGTGTCATATTATGATTGGCGGGCAACAGTGGTGAGATGGTCATTTATGCCTTTCTCTTAGGATTTTCTAGTCCTACCCGTCAAAAAGAGTGATATGAGTATTAAGTTCAAGAGATAACTTAATCTTACTCATCACAAACAAGAGCCACAAAGCTCACTTGCTTAGTTGTGCATAGAGATGCTCATCTAAGCTACAAAAGATACAAAGTTTAGAAAATTTTGTTTCATTGGCCATCCAAGGTACACAAATACCAAAGTACACATAACACACACTGTTTTTGTATTTTTCAATTTTTTTTTATTTTAATATCAAAAACAAAATAAACAAAATTGAAAATAAACAAACAAAAACATGTTATCAAAGCAAAGCAAAAACTAGACTGACTCAGCAGAAAAGCAAAACACACAAGCAATGCAACAAACAAGAAAAACAAGAAGGGAAAAGAAAGTGATGAAATCACTTAGAGTCCTTTTTCTTCCACACCTTGGAAGAGCCTTTCCTTTGATTGAATCCTTGAACCGGCGATGAGGGGGAAGAATTTAAACCGTTCAAGTTCGAAAGGAACATGAGGGCTTTCAAAAGATCTCCAAGAGGAGCAAGAGAGGATTGAAACTGATTTCAGCTTCCAGATGCTATCATGCCATTGCTCTGTTGAGTGGCTAACCACTTATAGCAATTTGGTCGAGTATGACCAGTAGCTCCACAATGATGACAGAGATGCTGCCTCTTCTGTTTAGGCTTTTGAGAGTTAGCCTTCTTAGCCCTAGGGTTTTTAGCAGTATTCTTATCTTGCTTAGGGGGTGCTCCTAAGATAGATTTACCCTTGTCTAAGTTCTTACTAGCTAAATCAGTTTTAACATCAATGTTCTCAATTTCAGTGTTATTAGCAGGAGGAACAAAAACAGTATTGCTAGTAGAAGCAGTATTAGAGAAAGAAATACCATACCCCAAGCCAGTTCGATCTGAAGCAGATTTCTGATTGCTAAGCATCTCATCAAGCTTTGCACTTGAAGTCCTTTCCAGTTGAGCTCTAACTTGAAACAGCTCCGCTTCAAGCTTCTTGGTCTTCTCAGCCAAAAAGTTGTTCTCAAATCTCAGTACTCCAATAGTTTGATTGGCCTCATCAAACTTTGTGGACAACTCTTCACGATCAAGTTCCACATCACTGAGCTTCTTGGTGGTTAGCCTATATAATTTCTCATGCTTCTCAGAGAGCTTGTAAAGCTTCTCATAGGCTGAATGGATATCATCTTGATCATCCATCTTCTCAAATTTGGACTCCACCAGTTCTTCTTCTTCATCCACTTCTTCAACAATCCCTTCAGTAAGATTGACTGTGGCAGTGAAGGCATTTAAGATTCCGTCATCCTCATTGTCGGAATCATCTTCAGGCTCAGTGTCATTTAGGGTTACAGCAAGTGCCTTGCTTTTCCCAATGCTCTTGAGATATGTACGACACTCATGTTTCATGTGTCCGAACCCATGACACCCAAAGCACTTTGGTCCTACGGGAACAGTGTACTGACCGCCCTCCTTAGCATCCTTCTTCCCTTTGTCTTGGCTTTTAAACTGAGAAAAACTGGACTGCCTGCGGTCCTTGTCGAAGCTCCTTCCATTAGCATTCTTCATAAACTTCTTGAACTGCCGGGTGATGTAGGACTTCATCTTGGAATCTTCATCATCAGAAGACTCATCTGTATCACTGCTCTTCGCCTTCAAGGCCATGCTTTTGCCTTTACTTGGCTTGCCAATCCTAGATAACCCTATCTCACAGGTTTGCAAGTTTCCAACCAGCTCAGTCAAAGGAATCTTGTCTATATCCTTTGATTCCTCTATTGCTGTAATCTTGGCGTGGAATCTCTCAGGTAGAGATCTGAGCACATTCCTTACAATCTTGGGTTCAGGGATGGCTTCCCCAAGATTGAAGGCTAAGTTCACTATGTCCTTGAGCTTGGCATAGAACTCATCAAACGACTCATCCTCCTCCATCTTAATTTCTTCAAAGCTTGTAGTGAGCCTCTGAAGTTTTGAATCTTTGACAGCCTTTGTTCCTTCATAGGTTGTCTGGAGGATGGTCCAAGCCTCCTTAGCAGTTTCAGTTGAGGATATCTTCTTGAATTCCTCATTGGTGACTGCACTAAACAAGGCATTTAGCGCTCTGCTGTTGAAGTTAGCCGCCTTGATCTTTGCTTCATCCCAATCGGCCGGCGCTTCTTTTGGCTTAGTCTAGCCAATCTCAACAGCTTGCCACACCTTCTCATCTAAAGACTGCAAAAAAGCTCTCATGCGTACTTTCCAGTATGCATAGTTAGTGCCATCAAATAATGGAGGTATGATTAAAGATTGTCCTCTATCCATGACAAACAGGGGTCAATGGATCAACACAGCAAAGATTAAACCTAATCAGAGTGTGTCTGCTCTGATACCACTTGATAGGCCACAATCTGAATGACCCCTTGTGATTATACCAATTAATTAATTAGCCAAGTTATTAATTAATCAATTAATCATGCAATTGCGTGGAAGCACAAACAAATCACCAAACAACTAAATGTGCAGCGGAAATTAAATAACTCGGTGATTTGTTTACGAATGAGGAAAACCCTAACGGCAAAAACCCCACCGGGTGATTTTCAGGTCACCACTCCCGAAACTCCACTATTATCAAATCAAGCGGTTAAAAGTAAAGGAATCCCAAGTACCTTACCAACCTACAGTTGAACCCTTACCCCAATACCCAATTGGACTTGATCTGTAGTGACAATTTCCACCTTTGATGCACGGCTCCCAAGTACGTGACTAACCAATGCGCGGATCCCAGTACGCGACTTCAAACACCAACTAAGAAGGAGAGGTTGGCTGCAAAGTTCTTCAGTTCATCATACACGATGAAGATCAGGAAGATGCTTGGTTACAAAACCCTATGGTGCAAATACACAGCAACTTCTTGAGAGAAGATGAACTAGGTTAAGAACTTCGTCTTTTGATCACAATTTGCTTGAACAAAGATTGCTCAATGCTTTTGCAACTTGTGTACAATTTGACGGCTCTTAAAACAATCCTTTTATATGTTTAGGGTTAGAAGAAAAGAAGGCCCAAAAGCATATTCACGGATCCCAAGGAAATCAGATCAGAAAATCTGATTTTGTAATTCTTGACAGATAGCAGGTGTCGAGGTAGCTATCGAGTAGGTGTCGAGCTTTAATGAAATTGCACTTCAGCTTGCTTTTTCTTGGACAGACTTGATGACTTCAACACTTGATCTTGAAACCTTGTTTCTTGAAGTATTAAAAACACCTAGAACTACCCAATTACAAGTAGAGTGCGTTTTGTCAAAAGGATTAGCCAATTTACATAAATAAGTGACATATGTTCTTAACAAGTGAACACACATATGTCCTAACAAAAAGCATCACAATGGTGACAAACAATGTGTTTAGGTCCATTAGGCTTTTTGGGAATGGATCTAGCAACTTGGTTTTGTTCTCTATTCAACTTAGAACATTGAGGCCTTATATGACCAATCACATCGCAATGGTGGCAAGTTGGAACAAACTTAGATCCACTCAATTCCCTAGGATTGGACCTAAACAGAGGCTTTGACTTAATAGTCTTTCTCTCCACTTTTTGATTTCTTTTATGTGGAGGAATGTACATTGATTTGTCTTTTGAGGCAGAACACACATTAGGCACAAAATCGGGTACCACAACATGATTGCAACATATATTTTCATCATTTTTAACAATAGGTTCAGCAATCAAACACTTGGCATGCATCTTAAGAGATTCATTTTCACATTTAAGATCATCAACAAGTTTGTTAGACAAAACAAGTTTAGCATCCAAGTCCATATTCAAACATTCAAACTCTTTCAGCTTTTCAAGAGAAATTTCAGCAAGTTTTTTATTTTTCTCAACCAATTTGTTGGATTCATTGAGCTTAGTAATCAAATCATCATTTTCACAAAATAACTTGCTTAAATCCTTATGAAACTTCTTAGCATTTTTCTTCAAGAGTTTAATGTTAGGAATATCAACAACACCCAAGGATTCAAGTAACATGTCATCACAATTATGAGGATTAACACTCACAGAGGCATTTTCACAAACACATGGCATGTTACACTCACAAACATCCATAGAATCATACAAAATACTATCCATGGCAAAACACACACGGGGTCAAGGATCACACTTAGGTAATGAAACCAAAACAAGTGTACCCGCTCTGATACCAATTGAAAGCTCGAAAATGTGTTGAAAACACAAGAGCAATTTAGACCCTCCAATTAAAATTACGGCTTGGTTAATTTTACACTAACTTAATACTAAGTGCGGAATAGTGTAAACACAAGCGTATATGCAAGACAACTACTCTAATCCATATTTAAAGCAACACAACAGTAAAAATGAAATAAACAAGAGTAGGGAAGAAGGATACAAACACAGATAACACCGAGACGTGTTATCGAAGAGGAAACCGAAGAACTCGGCAAAAAACCTCTCCGCCACCCTCAAAGCGAAAATTGATCCACTAGACAATCAGTTGGGATACATGGGTTAGCAAGAGACCCTCCAAGCCTAATCTACCCGATGTACCTAAGCCCTCCAAGCTCCTACTCCAACAAGGCTTCTCGGAACCGTGTCTTGTCTTAGTTCTCCGGATCCCGCAACAAGCTCCATGTTGCATCTGCCATCATCGGCTTCTTCCAATGCTTCCTAGCAGCTCCAAAACACTCTCTACACTCTGAATAGGTGTGGGTTGTGTTTGGGTACAAATTTCCTCTCAAGGTATGATAATGGGAGAGGGATGGAGAAGAGGCTACAATGATTTCTCACTAAGCATAAGTAGCTTTCTCTCAAAAGATGGGTGTGTGTGTTTTAGAAAACCTCTCTAGGGTTTTTCTCTCTGAATGGCCTCTCATACATTTGTGGGTAATAAAGGTATATATAGTATGGGTGAAGGGTAAGAAAGTCACTCTTAAAAAACCTCTAGGCAGAATGTTTCGCGACTATCTCGCGGGAAGGCCTTTCCCGCGAAACACTCACGAAAACAACAGCCTGGCACGACTCTTCAGCTTCCAGTCATGTGCTTCTCACATGGCTCTTTCGCGGGTTAGCTTCCAGCGACACACCCGCGAGATCCATTGATCTTCAATAAAACTTGAGTCTTCACACTCTCTCTCTATCACACAACCCTTACAAATAAATCCCACAATAAATACAGGGTATAAAAGATTGAAAACAATTACAATCAAATTTGGTACGGAATAAAAGCCAACAAAATACATAGTTGTAAATAACAACTTTACACCATTGATTGTGGAAACCTTGGAATTTCTCGAAGCTGCTTGCAGTTGTCAATGTCAAGAAGTTCTAATCTAGGGGAGAGTAACAATATTGGAGTTAACTAGAAACAGAAATTCCAATACAGGGAAGTTATCGGGCTTCGTGAATTCAATTATATTTTTATCACAGCCAACGAGTTCCAGACTAATCACGCTGAGAAACCCATATCCCTAAAACTGACTAATAGGGTCCAGTACTCATTAGCATCTTGTGACTTCGCTTGCTTCACCCATTGTTCCACTGCTGTTCCACTTGCTTCCAGTTTACACTTATCCCTGCACATAAAAGTATGGAAGTAAAGTCAATCATGTCACACAATTACAAAGCATGAATGAGGATAGAAAGGAAGGATGTTACCACCACGGGCTTTTAAAAGCTGTTGAACTGGGAACCACTAGCATTGTTGCATAATCTCTATCAATCAAAGTGATTTTTTTTTTCTACTTGAATTTTGGATGGAGTTCCAAAACTGGCTGCTCAGAAAGTTAAAGTAGGGATTAGCTTAAGTGCCAATTTCACTGACTAATAAAAATTAGCTGTGGATATAGATTTAAATCCCTCAAATCTTATAGAAAAGAAAGTGAAACTAGATATTCAACCTTTGATATCATTAGTTTTCTAAAATGTCATCTAAATAGATGATTTTAATTCTTTTGCTGACAATTATCTAAGGTTCAAGACATTCTTTTTCATCTATGTAATAATAATAATAATAATAATAATTATTATTATTATTATTATTATTATTATTATTATAAATTTTTTTTAAAAAAAACGGTGAACAGTAATAGGAAACTTGAAAGATGCGAAGGGGGAAAATGAGGAGAATGTGCATAATGCATGTCAATGAGAAGCACAGAGTTGATGTGGTATACCTCATCAGGCACCATTCTGTAAGGACTTCCCTTGAAAGAAAGCATGGAGGAAGAAACTCTTACCTGCTTCAGAATAACAGAAAATCAGAAATGCTTTTGATGATTAACAGGAGAGTATATAAAAATAAATACAAAGAATACAAATACATACTATTCTCAATGTTCATAGGTCAAGTATTTTTATGGGCTCCCTGATATGTCAGGCTAGCATCATACTAGTAAATCATATGCCCTTCATTCTAGTTGGCTTATAGAAAAATATGAGAGAGAGAGATAAAATCTTATGACTATTTGGGGTTCAAGTATTTGGTAAAAGACAAAAATTAATTTCCATACCAGTATTACGTAAATAGCATTTAATTCACTCTGTATTCTTGAGCACATTATTGTTCTAGAAAGTTGTATGCTTTTGAAATAAAACTAAACTTCTATTTATGGGGTAAGATAAATGTACATGTTTATCCATGTCGATGTCCCTGCCAGGAAAGCCACATTATTTAATAACCATAAAGAAATTAACAAAGCTGCAATTCCGGGAACAAACGACTAAGGAACCACAATTGATACCCAAATACCTATGCACTGTATTCCTTTCATGAAACTGTGACAGATCCAATATTTACATATTACATAGATTTGAACATGAGAAGTCCTTCGTTCTCCCTCCCTTTGTCCCGATTATCTATATTACTGTGTATGTGTGCGGTTGTATGTGCATGTGCATGTCCACTGGCCTTTATGAGATCAACTTTTACCAATTCATTTCCGTAGTGTCAAGCAATATTTGGATGTGAAAGCTGACTAAGAAAATTTATTTCCTGTTAACATGAAAAGATTCAGCTAAAAACTTATATACCGCCAGATGATGCAATGCAATTTGACAGTGGTAATTCAACTATTCAAGTAACAAAAATATAAAAAACTGAAGAGAATCTTATAAATAAAAATTACGAAGCCCAGCAACTTGATTTCTCTATAAATACTCATCCTATGAATGAGCCTATAAATTCAGAGAAAGAAAGTAACAAGGCAGCCAAAGATTTTGATAAAGGAGGTATACCTTGGCATCAAGGTTGTTTTTCAGATGGAACCATATTTCTTCGAAGTTCAATCTTGTCTAAAAAAATATCGGGTTGGAATCATCATTGACAAATGTCAATGTAGACTGATGTACCCAAAATCATTTCCTTCGATAATCCGATATGTTGTGGTGGGCAGAGCTGGATGGTCAACGTACTGACACATGGATAAATGCAATGTATTCTAAAAAAATAAAAATAAAAATAAAAATAAAAACCAAATGTTTTAGTCCGCCCATGAAAAGTATAATCAGCTACAAATAGCATCACATTTTACCTTCTCTCATTGAAAATTTGAAACAGACACACACAAAAGTCACACAGTGCAGAGCAAAAGCTATAAAGCTTTTTTTTTCAATCATCATCAATGATGGAGAAGGGCTTCTCGATCATTTTTTTTTTTTTTTTTTTGGTGGACAAATTCATATACAATCAGATGCTTTTATCCTTGTGATTTTTATAGGTTTTAATTTATTTATTATAGTTATAAGCTAATATTTATTAAACTTGCCTTCGACCCTCTTGCGAATGGTAAGAATTTTTCCTCCAAAAAATAACTTGGACGAAAAACAAAAAATCATACATATAACAAAATCAAACATGTATAACCAAAAAATCATACGTGTAATATGCAATATCCAACAATAAGACAATTTCTACAAAACCCAGATGAGCAAAATACAACACGAAGCCGTGATTAATTAGACTACCAGGGCACTGATTGGCATCAAAAACCGTGACAGTGAAAGTGGAAAACAGAGACAAACCTGAGGATTAAACAATTTCAATTCCCACAAATAATGAAGCGTCAAGCTGCACAGAACCCACAAAAATAAATAAATAAATAAAAACAAATAGGTATCTCTGGAAAAATGGAAGAAAGTGGAAAACAGAGACAAACCTGAGGAAATCCCATAGGAGTGGAGTGGTCTTTGTGTGTGGGCATGATGAGTTAAGAAATGATGCCTATTTCTCTTTGAATTGAAAGAGTCCACTGAGAATCAAAAAAATCCACTGGGCACATCTATTGGCTCTTTCGTGTTACTATATCCAGGTTTGAGATAATGAACAATATTGTGAACACATTTTTCTTTGAGAGGGAAAAATGTGAACTTCTCGTCAAATACCAGGTAAAGGTCATCAGAATAACAACTTATCTTAATCTAATACATTTGTTGCTCATACCCGATATGATTTTGTACTCGTCAAGGTCAAATACGAACCCATCTTAGCTGACCAACAAGAGCATTAATTACTTGTGGAGCTTCTAAAAAAAGTCTTGTATAATTAATAAACCGTCTTTTTAATTTAACTGTTCTTCAACACGATTAGGTGACTCCAAATTTTTTAGTTTCATCTCAACAATCATAGAGTTGACTAGCCAACATGATCTTGAAATTATGCGCATGGTATCTACTGTGTGCCCTATCTTGTCAAGCATGATCATCAGATTACTTTTGTTATTGAAAATTAGGCAAATGTAGCATTGTTATGTAATTTACACTGATATAGCCAAATCGACCATCCCTCTATTTTATGAGCTCAAGCTTTGAAGAATGGAAAGCAAGTGAAAAATAATTCTTATTATTTGTAGAAAATTATTTTACATCTACAAATAAAGTTGGTATTTAATTGTCCAAGCATAATATATAACAATAGATTTAATACACTAATACAAGATTGTAGGAAATTATTTGAGCTACTCACGCGTATAAAAGAAACATATAGAAGACAAGGTATATGAAACATGCAAAATTCTTCTTATTCAATGAATAACCATAAGCAAGCTTATCTAGAATGCCAGAAAAGTCTTTCCATCCAATGTAACCCTTTCAAGGAGCACAAGAATTTTTGGACCTGCGAATAGTTAGTAGAAAACAACATTAAGAGAAAAGATCAAAATAAGTAAACAACTTAATACCAACATTAAGATGATGAGAAGCTAAATTTGATTTTTACCTTCCATATAGCCAAGCATGATGTGCTAAATCCTAGCACCAAGAATAATGTCCCTAACCAAATGCAACTCAGAGATGGCCTTGCTAATGTCCCATCGTTCTTGTGGTAACTCCATAGAGCATGCCACTCCGACCTTGACCATGGATATCAAACACTCCTTTATTTTATTTGCAAGGCAACCATTGTGATTTCCAAGAACTTCATCAACATTATTTAAAAGTTTTGGATCCACAACTTCCATTACACCGTCTAGTACGGCCATGCTAGCATAGTTGTGAAGGTTAAGGCCTCCCTCAAACACGCTATCTGTGGGTCTCTTTCCTGTTATCATCTCCAACAATAAAATTCCATAGTTGTACACATCTCCTTTGGTTGACACCTCACTTCCTAAACCGTACTCTGTCATTAAGAATATTTAATATAGATAATGTATTCACATTATATTTTGGGAGCTCAAAAATAATCATTGTAAATATGGGAAAGCATATGTTAACAATTAAAAAGTATAGTAAATCATGTTTACCTGGAGGGGTGTACCCAATTGTTCCTCTTATTCCAATCGAACTACTTTCTTTCGAATCGGTAAGTCTTAAAAGAAACTTCGCAAGCCCAAAATCTCCAACATGAGCAATCATATCACAATCAAAAAGAATGTTGCTCGGCTTTATATCACAATGAACAACTGGCATTGGGCAACGGTGGTGTAGTAATCGAGTGCACAAGCAACATCAATGGCAATGTTTGTTCTTTGAAGAATGGTCAGATTTCGTACCTCTACCTGCATGATATTTGTTTCTAGATCCATATGCAACCAATTTTCTAGACTTCCATTTGGCATGAACTTGTAAACTATAGCCCTAAAATCATTGCCATGAAAATCCACACTTGAGCAACAAGTTATGATCTTCACAAGATTTCGGTGACGAATATTTTTCAATGCTTCACACTCGGAGACGAAGCTCCTGGAAGCTCCTTGACGTTGAATATTTAGTACCTTAATTGCAACAATTGATCTATCCTCACCAAGGATGCCTTTATACACTGAGCCAAAACTACCAACACCAATCAAATTTGCTAACGAAAATCCATCAGTTGCTTTAAGGAGCATTTGGTAAGACACTCTAAAAAATGATTGCTTCAAGGGAGATTCTGAAGAGTTATCATTTCTTTTATTTTTGCGCCAATAAAATAAGAAAAATGATATTATGGTAATTACCAAAATCACACATGCCATTGAGGTTACCAATTTGAGTGCAAAAGACCACTTTATTTTCTTCTTTTCTTTTGTTAAGCACCTCGGCAACTTCAGTTCTGATATGCCCCCACATAATCTACTATTTCCAATGAGCGATATTGCGCTAGCATTTGCGAACACTCCTTTTGTTGGAACCTGTCCCTGAAAATCATTGAAGGATAAATTCAATTTCTTCAAAGAGAGTTTCTCCAAGAAATTAGGAATTTGACTAGAGAAGTTGTTCCGAGAAAGATCCATGACTTGAATACCTCTCAAAGAACTTAGGGATGTTGGAATTTCTCCTTGAAATAAATTACCCTTCACGTAAAGGTACTCAAGGCTTGTGCAAGAGGCTAGGCTGCTTGGAATTTTACCAGACAACTTGTTTTCAGATAAGTCCAACTCATTTAAATGGACAAAATTGCCGACTTCAAAAGGTAGTGATCCCACGAAAAAGTTTTGACCTAAATAAAGTCCAATTGACAACATGGAAATTGCAAAGAGTTGCTTTGGAATGATGCCACTGAGATTGTTTTGAGAAAGATCTAACAACAACAAATTTTGGCAATTTTCTATACTTGATGGGATAGTTCCTTGCAATTTGTTACTTGCTAAGTATAGTTCATTTAACGATGTTAGGTTTCCGAGGGTAATTGGTAACATTCCTGAGAGTTTGTTGTTAGATAAATCTAATCGTTGTAACTTGTTAAGACTGCTAATATCATCCGGGATCGTCCCAGAAAATTTGTTATCACTCATCAATAAGGTTTCCAAGTTGACCAAATTACCCATCCCTATAGGGATCATTCCAAAAAGAAGATTTTTGCTAATTGCAAAAAAGGTAAGCTGGGTTGAAAGATTACCTAAAACATTAGGCAACGTACCTTTGAATTGATTCCCCGCAATACTTATTTGCTGTAAATTGCTACAGTTGACTAGAGATTGAAAGAAATTCATTTCATCATCTCCACTTTCTAAATTATTAAGATGAATTAATAATGGCTCCAAACGGTGTAGGCCTCCAAAATTGACTGAAACTTTTCCCGTAAAATTGTTCAAGGAAACTTGGAATGCTTGTAGCTCTGAAGCATTAGATAATGAGATTGGAAGAGATCCGGTAAATTGGTTATCAAAGATTTGAAACCATTGGAGATACGGAAGGGTGAGGAATAAGTTTGTAGGAAGACTTCCACTAAGCTTATTTGTGGACAGTCCAAAAACAGTAAGAGATGAAAGATTATATAAAGATAGAGGGATCAAACCAGAGAGTTTATTCCTAAACAGTCCAAGTACATTTAAGCTTCGTAATTGACCCAAGGCATCTGGAATGTGTCCTTCCAAGACATTATAGCCTGCAGATAAAACTTGGAGAGAGCTAAAGTTCCCAAAGAAAGGTGGGATTCCTCCCCTGAAATTGTTAGCGTGAAGAGCTAGAAACTCCAGCTTTGATAAAGAAGCAAGCTCCTCTGGGATTGACCCCGAAAGTTTATTTATACCGACTCTAAGAATCTTAAGGTTGGAGCAATAGGAAAGGTTTGCAGGAATTTCCCCCTGGAAGGAGTTATTAGACAACCGCAATACTTGCAACCTGAATAGACGACCAACTTCATCAGGGATTTTGCCTCCAATGGTGTTGTTTGCCAGCACTATTTCCCTAATGAAGCTGAGGTTGCCTATGTATGGAGACAAGGAACCCACCAAACCTCTGGTCCTCAGATCTAATACAGTGACTCTTCTATGCTTGCGGCCGCACGTAACACCTTCCCACTCGCAGAAATGGAGGGATTCATTCCACGAGCTGAAAACGTTTTCAGGGTCACGTGTTATTTGTCTCTTGAAGGCCAACAAAGCTTGATGATCAGTCTCATTCCCGCCGAAATAAGTTGAGGTGGCAATACAAATACCAGAAACAGAAAGAGTTTTAATATGTAGAAGTACAACCAACAAGAGAAGGATGGTTTGGAATTGAATTGAGCACAATAATCTCAGATTCATTGCTTGCATTTTCATTTCCAATATGCAAAATTTACGTTTGCCTAACAAAATAAGCCGTCTATAAAGTTGGGTGTGCGTGAGTTTATTTTTATGAAAATCCACCTTTAGTAGTGGACCCCAGTAAAGAAAAAGCAAAGAAGCCTGCGTAACAGGCTGTCATTCTAAGGAACCACGACCCAATCAAAGAGAACTTTCCACTTTTTGATTCGATCGAAAGGAAATGGTAAAAGACTCTGCAGTCATAGCATTATTGACTGCTACATATATACTATTTCTTTACTATTCGAATCAGAGGAGCCAAAGGTTGGCGTTGCGACCAAGCTGTCACGCAGACATTGGGTAACTGACATGCAGACATTTTGTCTTAAATACAAATACAAAAGGCCACTTGTGAAAAGCGAGAAAACGACGACGTTTGGTATTTAGGGGTTGAGTTTTGAGGTCAAGGAGGTGGGGTTTATGGGATCCGGATCCTCCCCATTTCAAATAGAAATGGAGAGTGTCCAGTTAAGGGCTAGGATCTGCTTAAAAAGAATCTAAGGTCTACAAAGTTCTACCTCAATTAAAAGTTTTTAACTTAACCAAATAACAAATAACTATGGTAACCAAAGTTAACTATGGTCCAAAAACAAAAAAAAAAGCTCTAGATCCTTGTATCTGCATTTTGGATCCCCTTCAAGACTATGTTCTTCAATTCCAACTGCCCATCAGCCACCGGCCACCATCTTAGCTATTATCACACTACTGATAAGTTGGAATGGTGTTCTTAAGCTTAAGAACAACTTCGATCGATCCCTCCGAGGGCTTCTCGGACACAAAAGCACCAACGCAACACTCCAATTCACTCCTAGACTCTACCCCATTATCGGGCAAATTCAAACCACCACCACCACCATTAGCTTCAATCGAGTTATTGACACAAGTATCCACATGTACAGACACCTCTTCTTCAGACCTATAAGACTGCCCACAAATTGGACATTTATACACATTTAGTGAATACCCATTTTGTGATCTCTTCCCAGAAGTGATCATCGAGTCAAATGGATCGAACCCATTTGCCAGTTTGCGATTTGGGGTCGAATCATTCGTCAAATCCAACCTATCGTTGTGATCAGAAATGGGTGCTTTCTGAGGCAAAGGCTTGGGTTTGGAATTTGAAGTCACAGAACTGGGTTCTTTCCGAGGCTGTGGAGATGGGTTTTGAGTTTGGGAAGAAGGGCGAGAGAGAATTGGATTTGTGGGTCCTGAAGAAGAAGAAGATCCCAAGACTCTACCTTGGCCCTTGATAATATCAAAGATGGTGGCCGGTGGCTGATGAGCAGTTTGGATTGAAGAACTGAGTCTTGAAGGGGATCCAAAATGCAGATACAACTCATACAAGGATCTGGTGCTTTTTTTGTTCTTGGACCATAGTTAACTTTGGTTACCATAGTTATTTGTTATTTGGTTAAGTTAAAAACTTTTAATTGAGGTGGCACTTTGTAGGCCTTAGATTCTTTTTAAGCAAATCCTAACCCTTAACTGGACACTCTCCATTTTAAATAGAAATGGAGAGGATCTGGATCCGGGTTTATGATTTGATTTTTACAGTCCGCCCACAGGAAAAGGAAAAGTGTGGCGACCAACATGGAATCATTTTTCCCATACCATAGCATAGCAAATGCAACCAACATTATAAAGTGCATAAACCACTACCAACACTTCCCACCAAACTATACGCCGACCTATTTGCCACGATGACACGCCACCCATAATAATAAAGCTAACCAGATTTAAATAACAATAAAAAATGACATATTCCCCCCTTATTTACCAAAATGCCTTTCCCAATTTTGACTCTGGCCTGGAAAAGGAAATTTGCGGGCAAATTGAATTATGAGTTCCGTTTGGATACAACTTATTATTGCTAAAAACTGATTGTTGCTGAAAACACTGTAACAAAATAATTTTTAAATGTATAAATAGTACCGTAGGACCCATTTTTAATATTCTTTTTCTGAATAAAGTGACTGTGGGTCCTATGAACAGTGCGTGAACAGTACCGAAACAATGCATGCACAGTGCGTAAACAATGCATGCACTGTTCATGAACAGTAAATTTTGTCTCTAAAAGTCAATAACTGCGGGTAAAAAAAAGAGAAAACGTGAAGGACTAAACGCAGACGCAGGATTCAGTTGAATCCAAACACATACATGGACTTCGACAAGGGACTTAACTTATGGAATGACGAGAGTGCCCTTAAGTGGAACGGTGTTTTGGTAATTTTGACCAAAGGTGGAGAGCATGACACGGAGACAAAAAGTGTGAAAGAAAATTAATTTTAAAAATAAAAATGTGAAGAGCATTGTTATTAATACCGTTTCGGACTCCGTTTCGGTTTGTCCAGTGGAATGGAATATTTCGGTACTAGCCGATTTCGGCGTACCGTTTCAGGGTGTTTCGGAGTTCTTAAAAAATAATTTATATATATTCTTGTTGAACATAAAATTGTCAATTCTAATAAATAAATAACTAAATATCAAATAATACAAATCATTTAGTCTTAACTCTTAAGTCTTAAACATCAATTTAACATCACACAATAAGAAGATTTACAAGACAATAACTAAATATAAAAAAAAATACAAGATTTACTCCTCCTCCTCATCATCATCCATTAGAAAAGAATCAAATTCATCATCAAAAGAACTCCCAAGAACTACCAGCACCCATTGGACCTTTACTTTTTTTTTTTTTTTTTTTTTTTAATAATAGGCCAAATCAGGCAGGTACCGGCCGAAATTTGTATCTCGGCCGAAATTGGCGGGAATTGACCGGAATGGCACGGAACAGCCCGAAATTTGACTCGAGGTGGAACGTGGGGTATTCCGGTACCGATTTACATACCGGTACGAAAAATTCAGGCCGTTCGGGCCAGAACGGAACGAAATCAATAACAATGGTGAAGAGTGTGTCCTTCTGGTGTGTGCGTGAGTTTATTTCTCAAAAAAAAAAAAAAAAGGTTAAAAGAATACACAACTCTTTTCAATGCTTTCTACAATAGTGAATTAGTTCTATTTTCAAGGGAGTTCAACATAGAGTTGATAATAATATAATCTAATCCTCCTCAAAGCTTGTATAGAAACCATGATCCTTCTTGTAATGGAATGGAGGTGTAGGTGACTAGAAAGTAGATAATGGTATGAAAGTTAGTAGATTATATATAATTATTATTAATTGTCTATTGTTTGATTCAGATTCTACAAAGAATAAAGATGTAATTATATGCGATTTTGTTTTTCTATTCAAGTTTGGACCTATTAAAGCTTCATGGTTTGTTTCATTTTTACCCTATGTTTAGATAGAAAGAGATATTGAAAAGGATCGAAGATTGTAGAACTTATCACCCTAAACATACTAATGGAGAAAGTTATTCACAGAATGCCTAAACAAGACATAGGATTAATCACCTTGACAACCGGAATTTGAAATTTTCTTGAAGTAAACTTATTAAGCAACTCTCTTACATTTCAATTAAAAGATGACATTGCAAATTTTATTCAACAAGTTCCAAATTTTCAAAAAAATTTATTTATTTTAAAAAATTAAAAGACATGGATGTTATTTTTATTCATTGCTTTTAATAAATAAATAAATTGTGGGGCAGTGAAGAAAAGTCAGACTGTGAGGGTGAAAAAAAAGGAAGAAGTGACTCAAATGGAAATTTGCGTTTTGCTTTACAAAAAGTAGAATATAGATTGAGAGTTTTTCAAAGTCAAGCATTGAGAGTTTTTCACAGTCTAGCTCAAAAAGTAGAATATTGATTGAGATTTTTCAAAGTCTAGCTCAAAGTGCTTGTTAAACAATGATTTCATGCAATAAACTAATAGATTGCGTTTTGCTTTACAAAAAGAAGAATCAATAGAATTGGAAAGTAGAATAGATTGAGAAAAATTTTCTAAGTTTAGCTTAAAGTGCTGGTATTAACAATGATTTCATGCAATAAATAATTATAACTTGCTAAACGTGTACCATAAAGTGCTGGTATGAGCAAAATCACATGCCACTAAACTAATATGAATATTACTACTTTCTCGTACAATGGAAACAGCTAGACCAGTCACTCATTTTTTTTTTTTTTTTTTTTAATTTTTAAAATTTTTGCACCAATGAACCATTCACACTTTCACTGTAGTTGTAGACTTTATGGTGTTTATCCCTATTTGATCTTGTCCAATGTTTTTACATTTTCATTTCCCAAGTTAGTACAGGTGCATTTTCAAATAGTAAATTTTGCGTTTAGTAAGGGTTTTCCATGTTGCGTTTTCAGCCCCCAAATGTGGAAATTTACGATTTTGCATTGGACTCTTGGAAAAATAATGTAGCAAAAACCCAATAGGCTACGGGCTACCATTGTAAACTTTCTCCTATTTTCTTTAATTACCCTTACATTTTTTTCCCAAAACCCATTTTTACCCTCCTTACCTAAGAATTCTCTTTATGTTTAGAATTGGGTGCTAATTTATAGGAGACTGACGGCAGTCTTGTGCCGACGATTTTATTTATTTATTTATTATTTTTTACCCCCTTGGGATTAATTTGATGATGAATAAAATATAAAATATAGCATGTTTCACATAAGCCTCGCTAGTACTTACAAAAGTTAGGTCCTTTTGTAAGTATTAGTGTTGTTAGTCTTGTCTTCTCATTCCCTCATTTCCCATCCTCTATGTATTCTGTCTATATCATCTAAAAAAAAAAAAAAAAAGCATGTTTCACATAAAATAAATAATAAAAAAGCGAATCTCCTAAAGTCTTCCACTATAAAAAGTTCTGTCTTTTGATCAAAAAAAGAAAAGTTGTGCGCTTCCCTTTTCCCTTCCTTAAGGCCAAGCCTTTTTTATAATTTTTTTTTTATTAAAAATGAAATAAAGCAAAAGGCTTGTCTTCCACTAAATATATAAATAATAATTATAATTTTGGCTTATCGAAAACATTCAAAATTTTCAATCTAATCGTGATCCACGTTCATAGAGTCTAGGCTACAAAAAGCAACACAATCACCTCTCTCACAAATCACAAAACATCAACCCATTTGAATTGTCTTTCACTACAAAAAAGAAGTCTTCCACTATCAAAAGCTTGTACTTTATAAGTCTTCCCCTATAAAAAGCAAAGTCTTTCATTTTTTAAGACAATAATTGCATGAGAAATATTATGAGCACAACAGTTTTCACAATAGTTGATTGTACAAATTTTAATCTCTTTCACATATTAGTATATAATGAATATTACAATCAGTTGTTGTTGTTGTAATTTATCCTAGGATTCACAATAGTTGATTGGACAAATTTTAATCTCTTTCACATATAAGTATATAATGAATGTTACAATCAGTTGTTGTTGTTGTAATTTATCCTAGGATAAATTACAACGACAACAACTCAAAAAGTTTCCCAAAATATATAAATGTAATAGAGAAGTTCATGCCCTCTTACATGTGCCATCACTAACATAATGTTCGTTTTTGAAAAAAGAGAAATCTACTCGTGGTTTATTTAAATCTAAAAGGAGGGTGTCATTTCTACAAACATCAAGAAAGAGTATTATAGCCAAGAGTAAAGGTTCAAAGTGATTTTTTTATATTTGCTTAATTACAGTTCTACACAAATACTATGTTATTATTTACAATATTTCTATTAGGTTGAAATTTGTAATTGATGGTGTATTGAAAATGTAGTAGTTTGTTTCGTCCATGTAGGTCGTCCATGAGAAAAGAACAGAGAGATGGGACGCATGAAGCATGCTCGTCTTCATCAACCTCGTCCATCCTTAATAAAGGACGGACGTAATCTTGTCCGTCCTTTAATAAAGGATGGACTAGCATATTGTGCTTTTTAAGAGCATGATTCTCACCAAAGGCATAAGAGACGAATTACACCATAGCGAACCAAGACCTCCACTAGCCGTAATGAAGCAACGGTCCAAATAAAGTAACTTTCATGGAAGTTATGGAAGTTACCTCCAAATCTTCTGAACTCCTTGACAACAGGAACGGTTATTATAACAAGTAACCGTATCATGTAAACTATATAAGCATTCCTTTACGAAGAGGTAATTGATTCAAACTTTCACAAAAAAGTGAAATCCTAACAAATACTTCTTCCTTACTTGAAATTACAAACCCACTGACTTGACCATCGGAGGACTTTTGGCCGGCCTCCACCGGTCTCCTCTGATTCTGTATTTGCTTTTTCAGGATTCAGCCTTAAGATCACCAACGCCCGGAATTTTCAGCCTACTGATTTCCCAGGAATCATCAGTAATTAATAGCCAAGAGTCTTATAGTACAACTAGCACATGTTGATATTTCCAATAAAGACATCCCCAAAGTTTAAATCCCTCTACTCTCAATTATTAAAATTTTATATTTAATACCATCATTTGAAATTTATTTATAATATTTATTTACCGAACACTCCAAATTAGAGTAAAAATTAACAAAAGTCTAAAATTTACTTTAAATACTCTCAGTTTCTGGTGGCTTCTAATTGGATCCCTCAATTTTTTTGAACTTGCAATTTAAACCCTCAAGTATTAGGATCATGTCAATATGCCTTTAGTTACTTCTCATTCCAAATATCGTTTTGTGTAATGGTTGTATACAACATATTTATTACACGGAGGCTAGTCCTACACTTGTGCGGTCCATATTTATGTGAGAAGGATTTTGTATGCAACCGTTACACAAAATATGATCTTATCCTTTCTATCCCCCATTATCCACACCACTACTCCTAACCAAGGTTTTGAAACCCGGATCGTTCACTGAACCGTAAAAGGGAAAGGTTCAAGGTTTTTGAGGTCGAACTGTGGTCGAACCATGATGACATAATAATTAATTCAATAATTATTTTAAATATATATAAAAATATTAAATTAATAAAAAAATAGAAAAATTAACCTTCAGGTTATAAACTAACCTTCACAACTTCATACTAAGTAACCTCTAATCGCTAAATTTATCACATTAACCAATAAAATCCACACATCTGTGCCATAAATCAAAAATACAAAATCAAATAGCTCCTAAGAATCTCTTTTTTGCCATTACATTTTCACAGCAACCAAACAAAAAGGAACACAACAGAGCTTCAAACCCCTAATTTTACACACGAACTATGCTATGAATCATTCTCAAAATGCTATGAAACATAGACAGAAAATTAAATTAAATTTTTTTTTAAAAATCTCAAAGTTAATTTGGGCCCTATAAATTGTACTAGAAAAATTAACATTCACTAGCTCATTTTGGAGCTCCCGAAGGTAACTAAAAAAGAGTAATAAAAATACAAATAAAAATAAAAACCTAATTTCTTTCGTTTTCATCAATTTTCTACTCAACCAAACAGAGCATTGGAGCGAATCTTCACTAACGAATGACGATATGTATATATACAGAAGCTTACTAGAACCCATTGTCGATGGAGGTGCTTAAAGATTTGAGGCTGAGGTCTGTAGTGGCTAACGACGACGAGGTAGAGAGGCAAAGAGTGATTGAGAGAGTGAGGCGAGGGTGATCTGGGCTAAGGATGTGGTGGCCGACGGCGACGAGAGAGAAAGGCAGAGATAAGAGATGTAATGAGAGTGAGAGAGAGGTAGAGAGCTTAGAGCGTGATTAAGAGAGAGTGAAGCGAGGGTTTGTGTTTTGTTTGAGAGAGTGATCCAATGCCAAAGCCAAAACGACGTTGTAGCCGTATAGGAAAAAAAAAGAAAAAAAAAGAAAAAAGAAGAAGAAGTCCAGAATGGTGCCATTTAAGGCTTGAAACATTGGACCCATGTGAACCTCCTAAACCGGTCATGGTTCACAAAACTAGGCGGTCGAACCGCGGTCCGTACAGGTCACTGCTTTTTTTGCATGGAATGGTTCTTCATGTTAAATGGACCACAAAAATGGCTGGTTCAAGGTTTTCCTGGTTGGACTATACGGTCCGATTCGGGTTTCAAAACCTTGCTTCTAACTCAAAACCATCAACACATTTCTCTCTCCACAATCCCGAATCAAGATGAAAATCGTAGGCACATCACCATTGTACCCTAAGCTAAACTTGAAAGTGGAGAGTGGTGATGTGCCATCTGGTTTTGGGTTTTATTGTGGAGGTTGTTTTTGCCGCTAAACTTGTTGTCAGACTTGAGGGTGGGGAGTGGTGGTGTACTCGCGAAGGGTGGTGATGGTAGCTGTGGGTAATGGGATGGAGGAAGATAGGGAGAGAGGAGTGATTTTTTTTAAACTTTCTAAAATAATTTACTCTTTTTAACAATTTACTTTTTTTTTTCCCCCTATTTTGCTTTTAAAAACAACGTTATTTTGTATGGTTTACAACAAGTATATAACGAGAGGTGACGTAATGCCATATTGACATTATTGTAGTATTTGAGAGTTTAAATTATAAGTTTAATAAGTAAAGTGACCGATTTAAATGCAGTTCCAAACTTAAAGACTGTGAAATACATTTTAGGCTTCGTTTGGATACAGCTGAAAACTGAAAACTGAAAACTAAAAACTGAAAAATACTGTAGCAAAATAATTTTTAAATGTGTGAATAGTACCGTGGAATCCATTTTTAATGAAAAAATTGCTAAAAAGTGAAATTTGTGGGTCCCGTGATTGAAAAGTTGTTGAAAAATGACTGAAAAAGTTAGGGTGTGTGCACTGTTCATGCCCCTAAAGTCAACAATCACGGCATATGAAAGCGCAAACGCGCTTCTTAAATGCACACTTAGCAAAATATATAATTAGGTGACTGAGGGGAAATAAAAATTATTGTGAACTAATATGTTATTTTGTAAGTGTGTACCACCAATCAACTTGTTAAGTAATTTTGATGGTAGATTAGATACTGCGAATTAATTTCAAATCTCAAATTGTAAAAATTAATTTAGTTAAAGGTAAACATTGCATGTTTCTCTTCCTTTTTTTTTATTTTTTTTTTTTGGGAGATATATATATATATATATATATATATATAAGTATTAGAATGTTTCCTTTGCACGATAATGCAAATTTTCAATTTAATTTTTGAGTAATTAGAAGAAAATGTTAACAAGGTCACAAAATGTTATGTAATTAGGATTTATTCAAGTCCAATGGTTTAAATAAACCAACAAGTAATACTAATTAATATTGGCCCGAAACTAATATTGTTATAATGCTACAAAATCATCAAAATTAAGTTAATCTGTTTGGTGTACTTTCAGTATTTTATGTTGTCTTTTTACATAAAAGTAAATCCTTCATATGAGTATCCCACACAAAAAAAACCATATTTTCTCAAGAGAAATATATAATACAATAATTTCTTCACAAAGAGAGTGATGATTTTCCTTCTTCCTTTGTCAACTTAGTTTTTCACTTATACACAGTTGAATCGAAAATCTTTCAACTCTCTATTGTATGACATATTTGTGTGTTTTTTCTTCTATGAATTTTAATTAGAATTATAAAGCCTCCAATAAAAAAAGATAGGAGAGTTTTTGAGCATGCACGTTGAGGCTAGTTATTTTATTTTATATTTTGATGGGACAAAGAGGCTAGTTATTTTTTTTGAAAGAGTTTCAACATATGGAGTCCGCTCCTGATAATAGCTTTTTATCATCAAATCAAGACACTAATTGGTTTTTGATGTAGGTGGAGATTGAACCTCAGATTTCTTATTTAACCATCAGTGACTTTACCAGTTGAGCTAACTGTGACAAAAAGGCTAGTTATTATTACTTATAAGAAGGTGAAAGTTACCATCTAATATATATGTTTTGTCATTTTTAGTAATTTACTCCTAAAACTACAATTTTAATAAGTACTTTTAAAACACTAAATTTTTTCAAAAAGCAATTTTTAACCATTCTTATCAAACTCTCAACTTTTTAAAATAATCCAATTTTATATCGCAGTTTTTAAAATCGTCACTTTTCAAAAAACACAACATTAAAAAGTTGAACCAAACTCACTTTAGTTTTCTTTTATCTTGTCCAAGTTTTCACCTTATTACCATTCACGAAAAATTAACTTTTCAAGTGTTTATCCTCTTTTCTTTTTTCTTTTTTCTTTTTTTTTTTTTTTTTTTTTTTTCACGGCATTTCAATATATTTTACACAAAATCTATTAGTCTATGTAAAATGTGCGATCTTCTCAGGGGAATATATATATATATATATATATATATATATATATATATATATAAAGTGCAAATGGAGGTTTAAACAGTGCTTTTTTAAAGAAAAATTTTGTCGAGTAAACGCATTTCTACTAGATCATAAGAGCATTTGCAGCAATGGAGTTAAAAATTTAGTTTTTTAGCTCCACCAAAACTTACTTTATCTACTTACACATATGCTGCAGCAGTGGATCTATTTTAGCTTTCAACACAATAAAATAATATAAACATCACAATAAAATAATATATCCCTATAATAAAATAATATATCCCACTATCAATAAAACATCCACAGCACAACCACAACCATCTCTACCATCAACCACCACCACCACCACCACCAGTCCACAGCAAAAAAAAAAAAAAAAAACCAATCACAGACCAAACAAAATCACCAATCTTTTTCCTCAATCCAGACCAAAGAAAATCACCAATCACAAACAAAATAAAATAAAAAACCAATCACAGAGCTGGAGATGGAGGACTAGGCGGAGGCGTGGGTCGGAGACGTGCGGCTTAGGGCTTCGATCGGCATCAGGGACGGCGTGGGTCTGAGGTGAACGGCGACTAGGACGGCGTGGGTCTGAGGCTGGGATGACGTGCGACTGAGGCTGGGACGGGCCGAGCCAAACTGGAGCCACCCGCATGGCGGCGTCAAGGCGAGCCGTGGTGAATGTACGAATGGAGGAGTCGTCTTCATCGAAGTTTCAGCGTTTGCGGCTTCAGGGGCTTCCTTGTCGGAATCAATGTGGGCGATGGGGCTTGAGTTTTAGGTGAGATGGTGGGGAGGGTCGGCGGCGATAACAGAGAGGTGAGAGCTTGAGAGAAATTTCAGATGGGAGTTGAGAGTGAGACTGAGAGAGAAGATGAGAATAAAAGAAATGAAGAAAATATACCCAGGTGTTATTTTAATCCGAGCTCAATAAAAAATTAATTTTTTTTTTAGATGTCTGCTACAATGCACATCTATAAATAGATGTGCACTGTAGCAATTCATCTATAATATTTACCTATGGCACCACTGCTGTATGCGTTTTTTGTGTGTTTTTGGAGCTAAAATTTAGCATTATAGCATTATAGCTACACTGCTGTGAATGCTCTAATGAGGGCCAATTATTACGTTTTTACCCTTAGGCCTTTGAAGGGTTTTAACTTTCTATAATTAAAAAAAGGTAATTAAACCAAAAGTGATCCCTTTTTCAGCTTTCCAAAAAGAAGAATTGAAGTGATGATTTTTTCTTTATAAAGGGATGTACAAAAGTCCAGTAACATTTATAAAAGGATGTACAAAAGTTAAGTCTCATGAATGAAGATGTGATGTTAAGCCTGTGAGACACGTTGAAGGAAGAAAAGAAGAAAATGATGAAGAAATATAAAGTAAGGCCATTCGGCCATTGGGTGTATAAGTTCAATTCTTCCTTTTATACCTGTGCACTGTATTCCTTTCATATAACTAGGCAAGTTCAGAAACAATTTGCCTGTTGTAATTTTTAATATTTTTGAAATAATTTATGGATTGAGCCAGCATAGACATATTTCAAATAAACTAAGAGCGTTTCCTCACCCTGAGTTCGTGGATTGTTCCCACCATATTGGCCAAATCAAACATAAAGGAACTATGCTTCTACATATCCGACGAGTTCTTGCCAACCCAATTTTTCCAACCAAACAAAATATTGGTTTGTTTTTTATAAAATTTCTCTATTCTAAAAGTAAGTCCACTCCATTATATTCAAATCTTGGCCAATTTTATTCATTGTGAATTTATAATGATAGCAAAATAATTAAATTCACCTTAAACTTTTTGACAAATGATAGTTTATTAGCGAAAAATATATGGGCCAGCTCATTGTAAGTGTAGTACGTAAAATATAAAATATCTGACATGATTGCTATTGAAGAAAACAACAGAGAGTATAATAATGAGCAACACTATACTGTGCAGAAAATGCACGTGATCAAGATTGCCCAGAAAAATTTGACGACTATAGCTCAGATTTACGAGAAATTATTTGCTCCTCCCGGGTGGACCACTGACGTGGTCCTCCTGCTAATATGGACCAATAAAAAGAAGCCACATAACCATCTTTTCTTACTCAGCTCCACGTCACCCTTACCCATTAACTTAACTATAATTAAAAATCAAACCAAGGTTAACAAGCATCTCCACTTACCCAGCCGAAAACCCAAAATCAAAGCCAAAATCAAAATTTCTCTCAAACACTGAAACACATCTGCCTTTTTCTTTCTCTCTCCCTGCTCTATTTCCCCAATATCTCGACGCCTTAGACCAAAGACATGATCCATCAAACAAAGGCACCCTCTCAAAAACCCAGTGCTGAAACCCGACACAGAAATTGCCGGTACCGGCATTTCTCGAAACGTATCGGTTTCTAAATCAAAGGTGGCGATGACGTACTCACCTCCGCCGCAAAGCTTGAATACCCAGTGGAGAGCGCCGTTGAGATGAGTCCCACATGGGAGTGGGCCCTCCCATACCTCAGTCGGCTTCTCGTAGTGAAAGCCCTCGACCAATTTCCACGCGCTAGTTTTCAGCGAAAACACGACCACGAGAGGTGCGTTGACGGCCTTGACAAGCTTGTAATCATCGATAGAGGGAGTGTAACCGAACCCATATGCCAAAATAGCGTGATCGAACCTGTAAGGAGTCGGGGCATCGGGTATTCGGGTAGACTCGTGGGTAGCCGGGTTGAAAACAAAGGTGTTGGGTTGAGGCTTAAGGCCAAAATACAAGATTTTGTGATACAAGGCCAAAGCATGTACTAAGGCAATGATGTGCATTAAGGTGTGTTGGGTGATGCACAGTTGTGTGCATTAAGGTGTGCACTAGGGTGCGTGGGGTGCTGCTGTGAGGTGCGTGGGCTACTGCTGCTGTGAGGTATGTGGGCTGCTGCTGTGTTGTGCATGGGGTGCTGCTGTGAGGTGCATGAGCTGCTGCTGTGTTGTACCAAGGAGTTGAGTAGTTGGTTGGGATGGTCAGGGGTAGTTAGTTAGTTAGGCTGCTGTGGTTGTTTAAATTTGGAGTTGTAATTGCTCTTTAGAAGCTCAATTGTCCTGGCATTAGTTTGTATGTTAGGTTATATTAGCTATGTTAGCTTTTAGTTATTGTATTTGCAAATAATTTTTGTGTTTACAGATGAGGTTGATCTTTGTTTTTGGTGTTTGGATCTCATTGTAAATTTTGTTCATTTTGGCAATAAAATTTCTCAATTGTTAGGCAGCTTGTTGTTGAGTTTGAGCTTGTTCGAATAGTGCCTCTCTCATTGAGTATCAGGGCAAATTATTGGTAATGTTGTTAAAAGGGCAATTCTCAATTTTGTTTTGATGGATGAACTCTTCAAAAAAATAAGGTGCTGATTCATCTTTTTTGATACCATTCAAAGGGAGATATACACAAAAGTTATACAAATGCTGGGTTGTACCAGCATATTTTGTCTTATGTCGTGAAGCCAACCTTATAATCCCAACCAAAACAGCACATTCAATACACTCAAATACAACAACATTCACTATTATATCTGTTACAAGAAAGTGGCACAAGGCTATGGTTATATGTCTACTCTAGAAGAAGGAAAGCATAAAGAAGGAATACTTTACAATGCCAACCAAAACAGCACATCAAAATCAAGAAAGATAATTGAACAAACAATTGAAAACTTCTTACAAAGGCATAGATATTAGACAGGTCCACACCACAACTTCTTACCCCTTTCTCATTCATCAAATCAAATATATACAATTACAATCAATCCTCATAAGCTGTCAGTAACCAACTACCTCCTCCCTTAACTAACTCCGCGTCATCAACACTATCTACTAATTGACTTAACTACACAACACCTCAGGTTACATTACAACTAAGCACATATTAAGCACCATACAATCAGTTACAACTAAGCACACACTAAGCACCATACAATCAGTATCCTAACAACAATATCCTAACACTATACAATTTTTTACTAGAGGATGAGAAGGCATAACGAAAGAAAATATACAAAAAAGAATGTAATCTAACATTTCCTATGAATAGGCCTATTTTCATTGCCTTCGAAATACAAAAATAACTACTGTAGCTTTCACTCCTCTAATCATTAGTTACTTGATTAATCTTCCAACTTGAGAACTTGTCAAAAATCTTCCAAGTTGAATACTTATATGATAACTTCTAAGTCAAATCATTTTTGTCTAGGATTTAGTTGTGTAAAACCATTTGAGAAAGAATTCTGCACAAATAGAGATGGACATTTTTCAGTTATTAGTAACAAGGTAATAACTATTGATACAAATAAATAAACATAACTAATGAAGAATAAAAAATAGAAATAGCAGGTATTTTACCTGACTTAGATGATTCAAGAAATCATTATTTTGAAGCATACTCGTGAAGCTAAAATTTGAAGAAGCACTGCTCCAATAGGAAAAGGGGTTCTACATTCAAATTAACTCAACCTTAAATGTTAGATATTTTTTAAAATGAACATTCAATTACACAAATCAATAATTTATTTATTTTAATTTACTTTTACCTGATTCGGATGTTGAAAATGACTTGGACTAATGGTTGTTGGCATGGCTGGAGGAAGAAATACCTATCAAATATTATAAGAGATTAATATGGCATCATTAAAAAATAAATAAAGAAGATGATGTAAGGGGCATAGATCATACTTGATTATTATAACTCTCATCCATGGGTACACTAGATGGGTGCTTTGGCTGGCAAAGACCTATACATTGTGGAGCATAGGTTGAGTTTTGTGAATTAATGACAACTGTTCTAAAGGTATATAGTTTCATAGGACAACTGTTCTAAAGGCGTGCCTCGTTATGGCATGAAGTCACCGACAACTCATCATTTGCACTTGTTGGTTTTACATGATCATATAAAACACTATCTTTCTTTGCATCTTTTGTCTATCGTTTCAAAATATATTGAATAGGCAGCTCTGTGACATTTTTCACAATAAATATTCGCAAAGCATGTCAACAAAGTAACCCCAATGTTTCAAACATTTTACAACTACATGTCACAACATTATTCGAGGAGTTAAATTGGACAACACGAACCCTATGACCACCTCCTTCGATAACTTCATAGGTAAAAGACTCTCCATCAGAATACACATCTTGGTGTGTGACCCCCAAGGTAGAAGCAATTTCTAACTCAAATCTTTTGAAAAATGTACGGGTATAAACAGATAATGCATGTTCTAAAAGTCCACAATTCTTGACTATTTGAGAAGATGTACCTTG
This sequence comes from Quercus aquifolioides, assembly GCA_019022515.1. Taxonomy (NCBI): domain Eukaryota; kingdom Viridiplantae; phylum Streptophyta; class Magnoliopsida; order Fagales; family Fagaceae; genus Quercus; species Quercus aquifolioides. Next base: position 20,091,193 of record CM032331.1, read on the forward strand.
TTTGCAACGAAAATCTTCTTCTAACTCTTCTACCTGCATATTTTTTGAAGCTTTCTCATACTCGTGTACAAATTCTGTTAGCCTCATTGTTTTGCACGCCATATGTTGAAAAACATTATTTACACTCTCACTCCTTGATGAAGCTTTCATTCTTGCAGAGAAAATGTTATGACTAAAAACTGAACACCACCTTTCCCGATTTTCATACAAAGTGTTAAGCCACTTATTGCCCACCAAATTGTAATCTTTAAGTAAGGCATCCCAAGAAGACTCAAACTCTGATTCAGTCTCACAATTATAAAGAATCTTATTGAATCTACTCTTGAATTCAGGAATCCCATAATGCCTTGGTAAATTTTCTGCAGCATTTTTTGAGATATGCCATAAGCACAAGCGATGACATGTATCAGGAAACACAACTCTTATAGCATTCTTCATTGCTTGACATTGGTCAGTAAAAATTGTTTTTGGTTTTTGATTTCCCATTGATTCTAAGAATGTTTCAAACAACCAAGTAAAAGAAACAGTTGTTTCATCCAATAAAAATGCACAGCCAAAAAGTACATTCTTCCAATGATGGTTGACACCTACAAATGGGGCACATATCATATTATACTTGTTAGTTCGATATGTAGTGTCAAAACATATAACATCCCCAAAAGAGTTATAATCAATCCTTGATCTACCATCTCTCCAAAAAAAATTTGTCATTCGATTTTCTTGATCAACTTGAATTGCATAAAAAAACATAGGATCTTCTGCTTGCTTCTGTTTAAAGTGGTTTACTAAACTTTGAGCATCTCCAGCCTCAACATTGATTAACTTCTGCTTGTTCACCACATTATAGCAATCTCGTTTTATAAATCCAACATTTTCAAACCCTCCAGCTTCCTCAACTAAATAGGAATATGCGCTTATTGTTCTTATACCCGCTTCCTTGAAAGTTTTTATAACACCTAACTGAGCATCAGTTATTTTTCGATTCGACCTTAGAAATGGCCTTTCTTTTGGCTTTGCAAGCTCATGATTATGAGTAGGATTGAAGTGAGTAACCTTCCACTCACCATTTGTCACTGTAAACCGGATACTAGCTTCACAACCGGTCCTAGTTTGTAATTTTTTGAACTTCTTATCATCCAAATTGTCACTATCTCGTGGGAATCCTTCTTTTGAACACACATAATCTCGTTGTCTTACAACATTTTTTGCATATCTGATTTTTTCTTTCCGAACACTGAACCCAATTCAAATGGCATAGTCATTGTACACTTTATATGCTTCATCCTCACTATGCACCACCATTCCAAGAAAAGTTTCAATATCTTCAACACCTTCCTCATTGATTCTAATATATATGATTAAAAACACCACAACATTCAAATGCATCAGCATCAGCAACAGTAACAATCAAATGCAAACAAAAAAAAAAAAAAAAAAAAAACCAGAGGAACGCAACAACGTTATAATATTGAACGTTGGGTATGTTTTTAAGACCACATTATCTAGCCTCATGTTCTATCATAGTCTCTTCTCTTGCCACATTAGCAAGGCATTTTAAAGCCCAATTGACACTTTTTTTTTTTATTTTTTTTTGAATGCTATTGACACTTGGTTTGACAAATTCTATCCACTTTACAATCTCTCTAATATCATTAATTGACTTTCATAACTCATAAAGACAATAAATATCACTGATAATGTTACAAACAACTAACATTCTTCCACTATGGTCATCAATGGATTCAACGAATATCAAGATAGTCAAAGAATAAACATCCAGCATAGGAGTAGCCTTTGTGCAGAGCAGAGGAGTAGCCTACGTGTGGGAATGGGAGGATTTTTGTCTAATATTTTGGTCATTAAGAAATAGAATTTAGGCTAATTTTGATATTGAGAATCCAAAAAATGCAGTACGAGAAATTGATTTGGGTTAAAATTAAAAAGCTTGTTTTTTAATTCCTTTTGTTTTGTTTCATTCCATTGCTCTGTTCCTTGTATATATAAGCAGAGCTGTACTTTTCCTATTCATTCAATGAGAAATTCTTTCTCTCATCTTCATCTCTGAGTAAGAAGAGACTAATAATGACCAAGTTTAATTTTTTTTTTAGGCTAATTGAACATTAAATATACCTATAAAAAAAGTTTCCCCAAAATCTAGGGGGGGCAATGCCCCCCCCCCCCCCCCCCCCCCCGGTGAAAGAGTAGCTCCATCCCTGTCTTAGGCTTTTTATCAAACATGTTGAAGGTACTGTATAATAAACTACATAGAGACAGAACAGAACAAGAAAATAAGACTCTGAAGAGTGAAATGAGACTTTGTAACATACCTTGATCAGCCATGGTTAGTTGCGATGGTGAGCAATGGATTTCAGCAACCCCTTCAGTCATAGGGGAAAAGGGGAAACAAGCTGGAAAAAGTTAGACCCAAGGACAAAGATAGTTCAAAATTTCATAGAGCTTGTTCTTCAATGATGCAGGGAGGTGGAGAGTAGAGAGCTGGGCGGTGAGCAAATAATTTGGGTTTTAGAATTTTTGGTCAAGTAGCAAATAAGCTGGGTGGTGAAGCAGGATTAGAGAAGTGAAAGGGCATTTCAAGTTTTGTTATTTTAATCTCATAGAGCTTGTTCTTCAATGCAGGGAGGGAGAGAGAAGAGAGCTAGGCGGTGAGAAAATTATTTGGGTTTTAGAATTTTCGGTGAAGCGGCAAGCTGGGCGGTGAAGCAGGATTAGAGAAGTGAGAAAAACGTATTTCAAAGTTTTGTATTTTAAAAGGCTGAAGGAGTATTGCACATGTGTGTTGCTGACTCAAATTTTTTTTAATACATGGCATTTTTTTATTGGTCCATATCAGCAGGGAGGACCACATCAGTGGTCCACCCGGAGGAGCAAATAATTTCTCCAGATTTACCAGAGAAGTTAGTCTGGCTGTCAATTTGCTCTGACACCTGTCTCTATAATTTCTTACTGGGCTTTATTTATGGGCCACGCGCATCAAGCCATCTAACAATTTGATTCACCGTATATTTGTCCTCATGGAAGTTCACATTTCCATGTATTCTACAGGTTTAAACTGAAATAACACAATTAAATTTATAAATATTTACAAATTAATCAATAAAATATTTTGAAATAGACTATGAAAAAAATCTGGAATTCATCAACTTAATTACAAAGTGTAATCTGTTACAATATATATACAACTAGAGTGAGATTAGAAAATATCTAAATCTGTTAGCCTAAAATATCTGAGTTTGTTATGCTAAACTCTAACTAACCTATACACGTGCGAGTTTAAAGAATAACCAACTCCATTCATTAACACGGCACACTCTAAAGCATACAGCTGCATTGTTTATCAAAACGTCACCATTCTATTTAATGAGAAACGGTGCCGTTCTTCTTAATCTTAGACACGCGTTTCACCAATTGCTTGGACGACAGCGTTTTGGGCTTTACTGTAGGAACATCATCTTCATCTTCAACAGAGGATGATCTGCTAGTGCTTTCATCAATGAATAATCATTTTATGCAATGTGGAAATATATATTCGCCTTTGGAAATGTTTCTATTGCTATTACTTAATTAAACAGACAGAACCAGCACAGGCTACTTGATACAATGTTTTTTATGGAAAACAATTAGCACATGACTACAAGGGCCGTGACTGTATTACCCATACAAAATCCAAGCATTCGCAACATAACAAAAACTTCATTAACACAAGCTGAAACACTTCATTTATGTATATATGTCGAGAAACAGACCAAGCACTGATTGTATATTAAAAACAATACCATTCAAATTCCCAAGGAAAAAAAAAAGGTTTGGAGTTGTTGTACTTACAAGATGTCCTCATTTGCTTCGTTGGTGAAAACATATTGAAATTAGTGTCATCATTTATGCAGGTACGGGTCATTGAAGATGAACCCAAATAAAACCCACCAATAACGGATAAGCCTAATGCCAAATCAGGCTGGTCAAAGCCAAAGTTGAGACCCATTTGCTGTATCAGGGACCAGAGGAGGCTCACGTTTTTCTGCTTCTGAGACTTTTGCTAACAAACTCAAATGCCCCAAATCACTTACAGTGTTGGAAACCTCTTGATCCATATTTGAGTCATAAGGAAGAGGTATTAAAGGCAGGAGCTCAGGGTCATTAGGGACCGATAATGATAGATTCAAATCACCATGAAAGCCCTTCAATCCAGATTCAAACTCGTTCTTTGTTTTTTCCATTGAAAGCCACTAAACTCCTTCATTGTTGGAAATATCATGATACATATTCAAGCCACAAGAAGTGGGGAAAAAAGATTGAAAAGGCAGGGAGTTAGTGTCATAAGTGACCGAGGAAGAACAACCACCATGCCTAGCGCTTGGAAAGGGGAAGCAAGTAATACCAGATTTCGTAGGGCAACATATGCATTCTACATGAATCCCCCACCTTTTTATGATATGGGGAACTTTAACACGTGCTGCATCAGTCCCACGTCTAGATCTTTTAGATTTCAATATCGTCACACATATAACCTTAGGAGAGTAAGTGGTACTAATCCAATGATGGGTTTCACAGGTAACCACAATGTGATTTTGGTTAGACGAATTTGAGTTATTCAATTGCTCTTGCAATTTTTGAGAAGAAATAGAAAACAACCATAGATGATCATTAATTTGTTCTTTAGAAATTGACTTATGGTGTTTCTTTTCACAACCATTGATGGAAAGGTAAACCTGATAATAAAGTCCACTTCTATGTGCCTCTTCTGGTCCAAAAGCAATACAGATGGTAATTTTTGGAATTTCGCAGCCAACCCAGAACGATATTGAATTTTCGACACTCTGATGGTTGAAGTTGAACCAACTTGGAATCTCAATTCCCGGTACTATAATTTCGCAATCATCATCCTCATATGATGAGAATGAAGGAGAGAGAACCTGATGTGAATACCGAATAGATAAATAAATAATTTTAAACACAATTACTTAAAATATTCGTAGATGCTTAAAACAATTACTTATGCATCTAGGAACGTCATATAGCAAAGACATAACAATTTTTTGCTAATTTGTTAAATAAAACATTTACAAATAGTGAAAGGAAACTATACAAAGGCAATCTTCTTTAACTGCTCAAACTGTTCTTCATTATATTGTCCAGACTATTTTGTTGTTTTTCAAAAAAACTAAAACCTGAAAGGAAAACAAAATATGACATATTATAATATGATTTTTTCCCCAAATTATGTCAACAACAAATGTCATTCATTACTATGTTTTAATTTTTCATTGATTTATTATTTAGTTATAGCATCAAAAATATAGAGAATGAATATGTAAAGTTAAAATCGCCTAAGATAAATTCGTAACGCCAATATATTTATATATTTAATATTTTCAATAAAATTAAGGTGAAAAATAAATAAGAAAAAGAATAATGACGTAGCGGATGAGTTGGTTCAATAAGAGTGTAATAGCAATAAATACTATGTTTTAGCTTCTAGATATATGTAGCTCATTCTAGTGATGTCACGGAAGCTAAATGAAAACAAAGACATTTTCAAAATGAAAAGAAACTAAATACGTTAATTTCTTATTGAAAACCTTGAATCCACGTGAGATTCCCTAAATTCACAAGGTGATAGGTTTATGGAATCTGCCAAAGAGAAGCAATAGGCAAAGGTCTAGATTTTGGGCAACTAGAGAAACGCCTAAAAAACCCTAATTTGTGTGTTATCATGCAATTAGGTGGCAAAATAGTAATTTTTATCAAAAATAGAAAACTTGAGATAATTGCGAAAATTGAAACTAGTATCTCTAAAAGGTTCCAAAATAAACAAGACCTTATTCTGATTTTTAAACTAAAAGTTATTAAGGAAAACAAATATTACTAAAAAAGACAAAATCACTATTTTTGGGCCTTAACAGAGGAATTTGCTAAAATTAGGGCAAATCTAGGGATGGACCTAATTTTTATTTACTTATTATATATATATATATATATATATATATCATTTTTGTAATTGCCCTTCGAAAACCTTAGGCCCTCCTTCAACTAGCAACTATCCAACCCAAAAACAATAAAAACATTCACAATGGTGATTGTATTTTAGTAAAAAAACTATTTTACTACCAAAAAATCATGTGTTATTGGAGAAGCTAAAATTAAATTTTTTGTAATTACAGTAAACTGGTATAAATACCTGTTAACTATAACAAGTTGTTAAAAATAAAATACAATATTTTATTAAGATTATCTATCTACCTTCAATTAAAAAACTCAAATTCTCTCTCTTCCTTTAGTATTTTAATGAGTTGTTTATATTATTTTAAATGAAGTGGTAAAAAAAAAAAAAACATTAGATATTAGGTATATTGTAAAATGAGGTCGTAAAATAGGTAAATTAGTTTTTTGAGGTATTAAAAGTTAAATTTTTTAGCACCACTACTGTGAATGCTCTCTAATTTCAACGAAAATAAAATAAAAAATTCTAGCTAGCCTAGTATTAAATTTTTTTTTTTCGTCTTTGTTGGTAAATGATTGCATCTTAATGACGATTTTGTGTATTTATAATTTGTTAATACTATATGAATGCCTAATTGGAGGTTTTTTTTTTTTTTTTTTAATCCTTATACTCCGGCCCACTTTAGCTTGAAATTCTAGTTCTGGCCCTGGATATCTAAGTAATAAGGGGAACTAATGTGCACTGGGATTTCCAAGGAAATAGAAATGTTTCACTTTTTGTGCTTTCATAACATTTGAATTTTAAAAGTACAATTGCAAGCTACAAATTAAAAACTCATGCTTACAAAAAAAAAAATATAAAAATAAATAAATAAATGGTCAGTGTCAAAGTAAGATCAATAACTAGTTAAGGGATTTTTTTTTATTTTTTTTTTATTTTAATGAAAAGTGAAACAACTAATCATGTGAGTAGATAAAGGGTAATGCTAACGAGTACCCTTACGGTAATGGTTAACAATTCATTTTAGAAAAGTTTTGACACCACTTTTATGGAAAATGAAAAAAACTGTCAAAATATTAATTGTTTTTTTTTCTTTTCCTATAAAAAGTTTATTTAAATGAATTGTTAACTATTCCCCTAAGGGCATCTATTAGCATTTTCCAATGTCAAATATGTAATGTCATTTTTTGAAAATACTTGATTATTATGAGCTATGAGAGTCAAACGGTGGCTTGAATTTTCCCACTAACATCAATGATTCAATTGTATGTCTTGATTTTTGGCAAGCATGTCTTTGGGGGTTTGGTTTTTTGCATGCCGAGCATGAATATTTGCATACAATTCTAGAAAGACGTAGACTTTTTTATTTTGTGTGGGTATGATAAATGGCTTACTTGTGACGACATGCAAGATAGCTAGTCTTGTTTTTGACTTCTTGTGCCATTGATATTGATCGTAAAGTCAACTTTTGAGGCTGAATTGCAATTATTCTTTGTAGATAACCAATTAGTCATTTTTTTTTTCCCTGATTAGACAAAGACCTAGACTTTTTTCGTGGGTATTTGGCTGATGACTAACTTTATGGAAATATAACTAATCACGATTAGAGGAAACTTTGTAGGTTAAATATTACTGCTCCTTGTCATCAAACTTCTAAAAATGCACTTCCAACACAAGCTCCACAAATCTAGCTACCTCTGCTAATTCTCTTTTTTCCTTAACAATTCTTGCAGCATAGGTACCACGCAAACTTTATAAAATTTTCAAATTTTGGAATATTTTTCTATTGTTATTAACAAAATGGCTAATATATTGATTTCCTCCGAAGTCCAAACTTCAAAGGAACTTTTTGTAATTTACCCTAATAAATTTCTATTATTCCACTTTTTTATTCCCTTCCGAACCCACAAAAGAAAAACAACAATCTTTTCTTTCCTCTTACTTTTCGATTCTTCTTAAATTTCCATCAATCAATTTATTGCAAGTTTTACATGAAACAAAAATAGTTCAGAATATAAAGTAAATTTTATTTCAGGGTTGGTTCATAATCATACTAGACTAATTTTGCAATTTTTCAGGTACCCCTAAATAGTTGGACACCCCTAATGATTTCAAACATCTAAAATGTAACAAATTAATTGGATGAGGAGGATAACCTTTTCCTCTATTTACTATTTTTGGAACAAATCATTTTGTGAATTCCGGGTAGTTCAAGAAGGGTCCAAACTCCAAAGGTCATATAGAACCAATAAACACTCCAAAGTACAATCAATATAGATTGATGGTCACAAAATTGTAATAAAAAAGAAAAAAGAGAGATTGATGTCACAAAATGCAGACTTTGAAAGTATTACATAAAGGACAATATACTTCGACTCATAAATTCTTAACCATACTATAAGGGATTTCCCCCCCCCCCCCCCCCCCCCCCACAATACTCGTATACCAAGTTAGCATTGAAGTGAGACATTTCTATAGGAGTTAGGCATAAAGACTCATAGACACCTTCCATATATACATGGAATCAGGTGAACTGCATTAAACTTACTAATACATATAACACAGGTTTGTACATTTTCACAGGGAATGTATGTGTTTCACCCTCTAAATCACTTGTTTAACCTTGGCAAATGGTGTTTCATATAAAATGGGAGGGTTGTCATACTTAGACGCCAAACTCCGCTCCCCAAGAAAAGCACTAAATGAATCTGCCACTAAGTATGACAGACTCGAGATTGCATCTCCCTTCTAGGAAAAGCACACATCGACCCCCACATAGATCTTTGGCAAGTTGTTTAATACTGGACACTGGCATGTAGTATGTTCTCCTCGTGAACTGTAAAATGGCTAATGGATCCAATACATGACCATCATACCTAACGAATTCTTTTGAGAGAGAGGGAGAGAGACTAAAAGCACCGGGCGCACTTAGTGCAAGGGCTTCCAAGAGCCTAGGCTCAAAGCATGCACTTGATTGAAGTGAGATGCACAATTTTTTTTTAAATGATTTGCTAAATTTGAAAATAAATATCAGTGGACAATACAACAATCAAATGATAAAAAAACATATAAAAATTGAAATAAAATATTTTATAAAAATTCATATAACATTTATATAAGTCCGTCCTTTTGCAATTTTTTGGATCAACTAGATGAAGTACTCATGAGTACTTCCATCAATATCCATTCTTGAATCTCCAGTGGCCATAATGTGCTATGACTAATTACTAATATTGGTTAATAATTTAATAGCTTAATAAGTATATGAAAATAAGAATTAGTCAATATAAGATCAATAGTGGACTGTAGAGTGATTACGATCCCAAAAAGTTCTTATAGAGGTGTGTAGCATTACACCATAAATTGCATTTTATACACCAAACTACATTTTATACAGCAAATTAATGGTTTATATCAATAGTGTTAAGATTCTGTGGCTACAATTAAGTTCTAGTTTTTTTTTTGAAAAATATAAAAATCACAAAAAAGCGTGTTCGAGCTTTTTAAAAAATCACAATAAAGCACACCTAAAGCACACTTCTTTGAATGCGCCTCACTTTAGACCATGGTTTTAAAAATCGGTACGGTGAAAGAACCGGAAAAGAGACTGATTACCAGTTTTATGGTCGGACCGGGGTCAGACCGGTGGTCAAACCGGTGACGTCATAAATAATTTAATTAATAAATAAAAAATTATAAAAAATAAAAATAAATAAATAAGAATATAGGTATAGCTACTGATATTTATTAAAAAAAGATATAAAATTTTAGAAGTATTTTCATGTTAAATTTAACTCAAATTAAAAGAAAAATAAATTATCATTTTTTTAGTGGAAGAAAAAGGAGTTAACCTAAACAAACTACCAAAAAAAAAGTTTTTGGTTTTAAAGTTTTATAATCATATATAATTTTCAGTATTTTTAACAAAACCATTATTTAATTTAAAAAATATTTATCCATTTTAATATAATTTCACATCTAAATATTTTTTGTAAAAAATTTGTATTTATTATAAAAATATTTTATACTTGTCTTGAATATTGCTGCAAATAATTATTTGCCTTTGATTGATCACGTAAGCCATATCACAAACGTATTTCTCAAAAAAAAAAAAAAAAAAAAAAAATCTACCTCTCCCACCTAACCATCAACGTGGCCAAAGGACATCCAAGTATCCAACCACATTTGAAAAGTCCTCTCCTGAGTCTCCACTCCTTATCTGCAAAGTCCAAAAAAATTGCTCAAAGCTCTTTGCCTCTTTCTCTCGCTCTGAAGTCTGAACTGTTTCTCACTTTTTTTTTTTTTCTTTCGTACGTTCTCTGGTTCTTCAACCTCTCCCCCTTTGTTTTTCCTCTCTTCCTCTAGCCAATCCAAATCTTCCATAGAAGCTCACCCTCTCCTTTTTGTTTTTTTCCCTCTCTTCCTTCACTCGCCGCCGACCCATTAGATTTGTCTAGTGCATAACCATTAGATTTGCCCAGCCACCGACCCATCGAAGCTCTATGCTTGGTCAAAGCAGCAGTAAAACAGCACCATGATCGGCGACGGCGGGAATTTTGGGTTCATGGATTTTGGATTACTAGGTTTGTGGGTTTCCGATATGTTTTTTTCTTTTTTTTTTGCTGGTGTTTTTGGTTCTTCGCATGGATTTTTTTTCAGGCAGTGTGTGGCTGGATGATCATGAGACTAAGATGATAAACTGATCTGATTAGGCTTAGGGATGGTTTTAGGATTTTATTGAGGACCAAAACGATGTAGTTTTAGTGGAGAAGTCAAAAAACCCCAATTGGTCATTAACCGGTTCGACCACTCCGATTTTTGGTTTTCAGGTTGAACTGGACGGTTTTTACTATTTGCCGGTTTTAAACTCATTTCCGGTTTTTTACCATAACCAGACCAAATTAGAAGCCAGTTCTCGGTTGAACCGATCGGACTGGCCGGTCTAGTCCGGTTTTTAAAACTATGCTTTAGACACTAAAAGTGCCGGAGCTTTTGCACTTCGCGCTTAAGCACACTTTTACCAACAAAGAGAGAGAGAGAGAGAGAGAGAGAGATGCAAGGGGGCTAATGACTAGATTGACTATGATAATTTGTTATATGCTACTTAAAGATGAAGACAATGACTAGATGACTAGAGGATGTCTTTATGACTAGATGAAGACAATGACTAGATTGACTAATGACTAGAGGATGTCTTTATGCCATAATTTTATTGATAGTAGAGGATGTTGCCCCTTCTGGTTGTTCAAATTTGGAAACATTACCAAATATCTATCGGACGTCATAGGTTGAAAATCTCTGGAAAAAAATGAGTAAAAGACTATGAGGCTGAATATTAAAAAGTTTCTTTATATTTTATGTGCAATAACTAATCGATTCAAATCTTGTGATAGATAAGTGGGTTTAATTTGATTAGTTGAATTTAAATTTCAATACTGGAGAAACTCTTAAATGTCTATCCATTTTGAATTCATGCCTTCATTTCTGCCACCCAAATATAGCAAGCCTAAAAAGAAAAGAACAGGAAAAAGAAAAGTCATATTTTGAAAAATAAGCTAATTACTGACAGATGCACTATTGTCATTGAAAGAAACACTAACAATTAAATTGCAGATCCAGCACAAGCGCACAACCATACAACTTGAAATTGGATGACCCCAAACAACTTTGTCGAAAGCCTTGTAAAATAACTTCCCAATAATTACATTATATTTCATCCTTTTTCATTAAAGGCCAACTAATATTTAAAAGTTTTATTTATCAAAAAAATAAAAAATTCCTCTAACCTTGTCATAGTTAGTATAGTATTGTTACTATTTTATGTCATGGTAGTATTCCTAATATTGCATCTATACATTGTTTAAATTAGAAGTTGGGCAATGATCTGTGGCTATTCACTTAAAATCCCTGTTCCAAACACCCCCCCGCCCCTCTCCACCACCACCACCCCCCCCCCCCCCCCCCCAAAAAAAAAGATTTCTAGCTCCACCCATAGGAGCCTCATTTTAGGATTTCTCCTAGTCCTATATATACCTAAATGAGTTTATTTTATAATCTATGAAATAATTAGGATATCCATAGACTTGCTTGACCTATATACAACTCTTCACCAGAGACAGAAATAAATTGCACGGTAAAGCTGCTTAATAGAGCATAGATTGTTTTCACGGGAAGTATGAATTGCTTTTTATAGAAATGGAATACTCACCCAGCAGAGACAAGAATTATATCTGCCTTAATCTTAAATCTTTGAGCTCAGGGTACAATAATTTCACCAAGCACAGTTGTCATGGCAATATCATCTGACCCTACAAGTATAGGCAAATTTAATTTCTGTTCCTTCCCCATCTCCATGACCTACCTCATCAACTTTACCAGTACCAGGGTAGCTTCCATCCTATAACAAACAAGATGAAATAGAATTAGATTGGTTGCTGAGAAATGAACTTCTAAGATGTAAATCCATTAAGTGGATCAAAATCAATAATATTAAGGCCTTCAATATTAAGCAGGAAAAGCAGTCTGTGATTAAATTGCAGGAGAAAACATATAACACAGGCCTGGACCAAATTAATTCTTACTTGGTGAGTTGAAATGATAAATATATTTGGATCATCATAAAAAGCATCATTTGTCCCATTTCCATGGTGAGCATCAAAATGAATGATAAACAGACCCTTTAGCCCATGAGAACGTTGGGCATAATGAGCTACAATGGCCACATTTCCTAAAACACAACCCCGCAAGCCCCTTTGGAATAGGATGATGTCCTGGAGGTATTATCAAAGCAAAGCCCACAGGTGGATCCAGGCGGTTTCTAGATGCTAAAACCTGAAAGATGACATAGAAAATTTTAGAAAATAGATATTGCAAACAAGAAGTAAACTCACTTACAACACAGAATAACTTAAAACTAGAATCTACTTCTGCTAACTTCAGTGAAAATATGAACATTTGGGCGTGTAAAAAGAAAAAAGAAAATGAAATCGTTCAAGGACTGCACATAAAATATAACAAATAAGAATTATCTCAACTGACTGAATCAACTAACAAATATAACTTCAGTGATTCCTGCTCCAGCTGCAACTAGTGACTCAAGCCCGCATCAATATACCATGATAAGAAAGAGTGGAGTGTAAAACATGTAGCTAGCAAATTAAAGCATCAAGATCCAAGTCAAACATCATTCATATCAAAAAAATTTAAATTCAATAAAATAAGGACAAAAACAATGAACGAAATGTCCCAGATATACATTCAGTGCAACTGGAAAACATTTCTTTCCCAATCAATTCAACTAATATGTACATGACTCAACTAGATGACGGAACATTGATGTTAAAGAAGCTCTCAATCAGAATGTAGGAACCAGAAAGAAAGATAAAAAATTTTGTTTTGCGGGTCATATACAAACCCCTTTTTTGCAAATACATCAAGGTTTAACAATTTTTCTTCATATCCAATGTGCCTTTCTTTCCATCTGCTGAATAATTTATCCATCAGAATAAATAAAGTTTTAGCATCATGATATACAAAAAGGATAACATTCTCAAGCCCACCAACAATATTGAAGGAAAATATTTCCAAGCAAAAGTTTCATATACAGCACTGGTAATCCAAAGTACCCAATTTTCCGTGAGAGTTTCCAATTGCAGTTTTCTTTTGATTTGAATAAGCTATTAATTCAAGCTTACTATAAAGTGTCCTCAAATCCACCCAAAAAGCTACATAGCCATTTCAGAATGCAATTACATATTTAAAACAGAGACACAAACAGAGACAGAGACAGAGACAGGGAGAGATTAAATTGGTCTAAACGCCTAAGGTTGAAAACTTGCACCATGTAATTCTTGATTCACCTAAATTCAGAGCAAAGTTTTATGCTCAACCTCAAAACTAATAAGAAGATTTTTTATTTTATTTTATTTTTTTTATGCTCAACCTCAAAAACTATAAAAGAAGAAGTATAAATTACCAGGGCAGTGGTTGGCATCAAAAGCCGTGACAGTGAAAGCCCCATCAGGATCGTCCACAAACACCGATTGCCCAATTTCAATTTCCACAAACAATGAATCACCAAGCTGCACAAAACCCACAAAATTAAGCTCAACCGAATTAAGGAAGAAAAAAAAAGGGAAGAAAGTGAAAACAGAGACAAACCTGGGAGTAGTGTTGAAGGACTAGAGTCTTGGTAAGAAGGGGATATTATTTCGGTTATTGTTTCTTATGTCATTTGAAATGAATCATTAAACAAGCCTTTGAATAACTAATTATAGGCTAAAACCAAACAAAGAAATAATTAGGGGATATTATTTCGGTTATGAATTAAAACCCCTGGATTATCTTCCTTACACGGTGAATAAGTTTATGGTGCTTAAGTTTTGCAATTAAGGACCACTTAAGGTAAAGGCTTTACCAAATTTAAAGAAACTAATTTTGAATATTAAAGAAAAATGAAGCCAAAAATATACCATCTTACCAAAATTATATATCGTAATTTTAGACATTAAATATGTGAAGTCAAACCTTAATGTCTTTCAAGATTTAGAAAGCATTAAAACTAGAAGTTATTGGGTTGCCATTTTAGAATTTTGAAATTAAGTTTAAGAATTTTAAAAAAATTTTGGATAAAGAAAATTAGTAAATATATGTTTCTACTTTCTACAATTACTTTCCTAATGAAAGTTAATTCTATAGATGTTCCTTAGAGCAATCAGTCAACTATGAATGTTCCTTAATTCTATAGATGTTCCATAGCATCATGAATATTTCTTTCTTTAAAAAAAAAAAAAATGCTATATCAGTACGCTATATGTCTAATACATAATGGCTCACACAATGATATGTAAGAGACATGGTGTTAAAACCTTAGCTTGAATATATATTGAATGTGGAAGTATGATGATAGATCATGTATCAAGTATAAGTACATTTTTTAAACTGTATTATATGCATAACCAATTAGGCGTGTGTTCGGAAAAATCTTATCCTACGCACATGTCAATCTTGACCTTAATGGGATCACCCCTTAAAACAAACTGGAACAAAGGCTAAATGCCCTATAAAATCTTACTAGTGGTCTCTTTATTCATATAACATGTGTTTAATGAAACACTTTGCAAGTACATGTATAAATTGCAGAATGACAGGATTTTGGACAATCGATCATAATAGTCAAGTGAATAGCCCAAGAAGAATTTGGCCAACTAGGCCACTGTCTCAACAAAGAGACAAAAAGCGAAGGGTCATTTCACTTGTCGTGATCAAACGATAAAGGAAGTAATAATAGAAGCCCATGGGATTGTTTTCGTCCCTAAAGGAAGGAAATATAACCTTGAATGGTCAACATGCCCTAGTCCTTGCACCTTCAAACGAATGAAGCAAAAGATATCTAAGCCTTAAACATGAAATATCATGTTAAGCTTAACAAAAGAGATCTTAAAAGGCAGGGGAACTTGTCAAGAAGAATACAACAATGAGAAGATCAAAGTACATACAAAATAGTATCGTGATTTAAGGTCTCTTGTTAAGGTAACTCATTTATTTATTTATTTCTAATTAGCCATGCTAGATATGATCTTGTTAGAACTAATTGCATATCAAGCTTGCATGATTATTACAAATGTGTATGTGGAACATGTTGAAAATATTGGTATGAAATTGTTACAATTATCTCAACTAGTATGACTATATTATTAGTAGCATATGTTTCATTGTCATGAATCTGAGAAGATCTATCAAGTCTCCTAGACTTAAAATGATAAGATGATTGTGTTCGCAATATAGTCATGAGTTTAAGTTCCAATAAATTTCCACTATCTTCGGCAACTCACCAAAATCTTTTTAAATTGCGTTTAAAATGATTTACTGTGCAAGCACCTAACAAAGATCAGATTAAAGAAGCATATAATCAAGAAGCTTTACTTTTTATATATCATAGAATACTTTTCTATGATTCATATAGATTGCACTTCGTCAAATGACATTCATAATTGTATAGCATGCAGTTGCATATTTGTACATTGTCATTCCTAACAAAATGCATCTAGCACTATAGAAGTGACTTAAGCGTATAGCTAAAGAAGAAGGAAGAGGGAATTGCTACTACAAACAGCAATGACCATAGTCGTCAAAAAAAAAAAATTTAAAAATTCTAATCATGATAGAGCATTTCTCTAGTCGTCAACAAACGATAATTACACTCTTCATGTTTGAATGGAGGCAACAACATGGCCTAGTTATTACACCTTCGAAAAATCGAAGGCAAAAGAGATCTAGGCTTTAGACATGAAGTATCACGTTAAGCTTCAAAAATCTTGAAAAGAGAGGAGCTAGTCATCTTGAAAAGATAAGAGTTTGTCAAGAAGATCCCAACAATAAAAAGATCGAGATATGTGGCAAAATAATGTCGTCATTTAAGGTAACACATTTATTTTTGTCTCTTTTATATACGTCTATAAAAATTTACACCTAATAAGGTTTCATGCAAAAATTTATGCATTACTAGATAGATCACAAAAGAGGTAAATTACAAGGAAATAAGAAAAAGGTCCATCTAGGCTATTGGTAACTTATTATTTATATATAAATTGTTCCAAAATTCTTGTCTAACCAAGTCTTGGCAAGTGCATGTGCAACTTAATGTAGATATCAATATGGCCTTAAGAAGGTCCAAAACGACATAGCGTCAAGGAATCTTTTTAGCAATAAGTGACAAGATTCCTTAAATAGATATAAGTTACTAAAAAAATGGTTAAGTGATAAGATTCCGCCAAGACGGATGTAAATCATTGATGAAGCCTAAGTGACAAGATTCCTTAAATGGATGTAAGTCACAAGAAGAAAAAAAAAAAAAAAAGGGTTAAGTGATAAGATTCCACCAAGACGGATGTAAATCACTGACGAAGCCTAAGTAACAAGATTCCTTAAATGGATGTAAGTCACCAAAAAATGACTAAGTGACAAGATTCCTTAAATGGATGTAAGTCACCAAAAAAAAAAAAATGGACAAGATTCTGCTAGACTGATGTAAATCGCTGACGAAGTCTAAATGAGGAAGCTTTGTAACTGGATATAAGTCACCTAAAAGTGGCTAAGTGACTAAATACCCTTAGACGAGTGTAAGCAAACAAGGATTCTCACACAAACAAAAGTCACACACAAATCAAGAATATCAAAACATGACAACCAGAAAATGAAGGAAAGAAGAAGCATTGAAATGATAAAAAAAAATGGTCGTCCAAAGAAATCATCTCGCTCCTCAGTAGTGATAAAAAATGGTCGTCCAAAGAAATTAGCTTACTCTTCAGTAGAAATAAAAAATGATCGCCTAAAGAAATTAGCTCATTTTCAAGATCAAGCTATGATCCCTTGAATGCCTAAAAAGACTTTCAAAAGGCAGAAGTCGTTGCAAAAATACTATCATTCTTGAAGAAAAAAGTAGTTGAAGATAAAGAAGTTTGAATCTAAACAAGTCAAGAATATTCCCAAAACCTGACTAGCATAAAGCAAAATCAGACTTGGGAATGGGGGGCAACTGACGAGTCCATAAAAACTATTAAGGTCATCCATCTTAATGGACGGTCATTGCGTCATTAGTAGGCCATCAAAGATTTATGAGTAACCGCCCAACACATTCAATAACAATCATCAAAGGCCTTAAACCCTTTCATCAAGACAAAGAATGTTACAATTAGGGTAATAATCACCTTCATTTATCTTCAACAGCTACCTAAGTCACCTATAAAAGGGACAATCTGTCCATTTGCTAAGGTATGTCAAAAAAACTACTCAAAACACTATTTATATATGAAATATATGGGTTGGTACTAATTTAAGCATCGGAGGCTCTCCCACTGGGCACAACCCAGTGGTCTTTTTGATCTATCTCTCCTTTATCTTGCAGGTTCTATAAGGTCGTCTAATGCTCCTGATTGAATGAGGGACCCAACTGACGATTTTGGCATCATCATGGGTCATATAGAACTAATCAACCCATCAAAAACCAATAAAGATT
Source organism: Quercus aquifolioides (assembly GCA_019022515.1). Classification (NCBI taxonomy): domain Eukaryota; kingdom Viridiplantae; phylum Streptophyta; class Magnoliopsida; order Fagales; family Fagaceae; genus Quercus; species Quercus aquifolioides. The sequence continues at coordinate 20,109,168 of CM032331.1, forward strand.
ATCTTTTGTATCGTATATAAACATACGGGTTAGATCAAATTAACTCCAAATTTTATAACTTAATCTTTACAATCATAGGCCAACTTGCAAAATATAATTGAATTCTTGACTAAGTTAATATGATTTTGAAATTACATGTATGCTACCTACTTCTTGCAGTTGTGATTTGCGTTGATATAACCAAATCAAACATCCATCTATTATTTGAGCTATAACTTTGAAGAAAAATATATTAATGAGAATGGGAAGCAAGTGGAAAATACTACTTATTATTGGCTAAAAATACTAAAACTGCAAATGAAATTACATAGTTAACTTTCCAAGCATAATACTCAGGTTCATAGAATCCGGATATAAGACAAGGTATAAGAAACAAATAGAACACTCCTTGTTCAATAAACCAATAGCATGCTTATCTAGTATGCCATTGAAGATGGAGTACGTTCATGTGTCCACTGAGAATGGGTATTTCTATCGGCATTTTAATTTCCTACTACTATGTTTTGGGAGAATTGGTTTGAGAGGAACATGGCACATTCTCATCAACACGTTAGATAAAGTTTATGTGAATAACAACCTATTTTAATCGCCGAAAAAACTTTGGCTACAAACTTGATTGTAGCATTAGGCTTTAAACTACTTTAAGAAGCTGAAATGTGTACTTTGTACACGACTCACTTGTTGGTTGGCTAAGTGTGGTTAAGAGCATCTTTAGCAATCTCTCTAAATTTTATATACTATTTAGAGAATGAATAGTGACTTTTCCCTTTTACCTACTTATTTTTTTAAATGCACTTTCCAACAGACTTTTTATATTTTTCTCTATCCTATTAAAATATTATTTCTTTATTTTTTTTTAACATTTCTTCATTCATTCCTAATGTATATATTTTACAAATTCCAAACAACATTAATAATTATATATGTTTTTTTAATGAGAAGTGTTGTGTCTATAACATTTTTTCGTAATATTTTCACAACAAAATCTTATGTGGTAAGTTGTTATCAATTCTAATTTGAAGCGACCACTTAAATTATTTTTTTACTCACTAATATCAACTAATAACAATCTGTCACTTAAAATTTATTGTGAAAGTATTAGGAAAATATAGTGTAACATTTCTCAATTTTGATTTCTTATTCTTTGTATTATTTTTCCTTTCTTTCTTTCTTTTTTTTTTTTTTTTTTTTTTTTTTTTTTTTTTTTTTTTTTTTTTTTTTTCATCCATACGTTTTTTCTTCTTCTTCTTCTTTTCTTTCTTGTTTTTTCTCCTCCACACACGTACACCTACCCCTATATCTATCTTCACTTTTATTTTACTTTTTGTTTTTCAAGTTCTTGATCTCCAGAACATATCTCCAGCTCTCTCTCTTTCTCTTTCTCTTTCTTTCCCCCTCTCTTACACACACACACACACACACAAATCTCTCTCCTTCTATCTCGCACAAACAAATTCTCTCTCTCTCTCTCTCTCATACACACATAGATCATCGGTAGAGAACAAAGACTAGAGAGAGTTGGCCTTTTAAATCCATGTTCATGCATGCCGATTGTCCTCCTCCCCACTTCTAGGAGCATGCAGCTTAATAAGCATATGGGTCAGATTGGCGATCTACATGTTTTTTTTTTTTTTTTTTTTTTTTTTTTTTTTTGGGTTTTGTTTGATTAGTTTTATTTTATATGAAAGATTGTATTTTCTCTTTGTTTTGATTGTGTCTCGCTCTTGAGTTCAGAGATGATTAAGAGAGAGAAATAATTTGGAATGAGTTTGTAGCAGTTGTGAATATTAAGTAAAAACTGAATATTTTAATTGATTGGTTGAATTTTTTATTCTCATAAATTGTTTTGCTAATGAACAGTAAGTCATCAGACGAACAGTAAGTCATCAGACCAAGAGAGCCACTGTTCATTAGCAAACAATTTTTTTCTTATGAACAGTGATTAGAGAGTCTATTGGAGTAATCTTTTGTGGGTTTACTCTCCAAATTTTGGGTTTAAAGAGCTTGTTGGAGATGCTCTAAGTGAGTTGTGTGCATTGCGCATAAAAAGTACACATACCAACTTCTGAGAATGGTTTGTAGTCTAAAGCTCTAACCAAGTTTATAGCTAAATTTGTCCTTAAAATAATACATTATTTGGCATACCTGATTATAGGATCATATACAAACTCATCTTACTCGACATGCAGAAACTTGGATCTTATGGAGCTTCTTAGAAAAGTCGTGTATAAAATAGATTGTCTTTAATTTAATGGTTCTCAACCATGATTAGGTAACTCCAAATTTTGCAATTTCGTCTTATCACTAGCAGAATAGAATTAACTCCTTAACAGATTTGACTAGCCAACATGATCTTGGAAGAACATGAATGGAGCCTATTACTCCTTATTCTATCTTGTCAGGCATTATTATCACGTGATTACTTTTGTTCTTGAAAATTGGGTAACCATAGCATGGATATATGTGATTTGCATTAATATAAACAGATCATCCATACTTCTATTATTTAATCTCGACCTTTGAAGAAAAATATATTGACACGGAATTGGTAGCAAGTGGGAAATGCATCTTATTATTTGCTTGAATATATTACAACTACAAATTAAATAGTTAATTTTCAAAGCATAATATCAATAGAATTAAACATAGATACAAGTTTGAGGGAAATTATTTTGAGTTACTCACAAATGTATAAAACACAAATATAAGACAAGGTATAAGAAACATGCAGAACACTCCTTATGCAATAAACCATGACAATGCTTATCTAGTATGCCAGAAGAATCTCTCCATCCATTGTAAAAGTTTGAAGGATCGTAGACTTTATGGGCCTGCGATACACCATAAACAGGAAAATAGCAAAGTAAATAAATTATTTAATTAATACCAACATTAATAGGATGAAAAGTATGATTTTTGACCTTCCATGTAGTCAAACATGTTGCATTAACTCCTAGAGCCAAGAAGAATGTCCCTGACCAAATGCAGCTCAGAAATGGCCTTGCTAATGTCCCATCGTTCTTGTGGCAAATCCACAGAGCACGCCACTCCGACCTTGACCATGGATATCAAACACTCCTCTTTTCTATTTGTAGGGCTAAAATTATGATTATCAATCACTTCATCAACATTATTTAAAAGCTTTGAGTCAACAATCTCCATTACACAATTAGGCAAGGCCATGCTAGCATAATGGTGAAGGTTAAAGCCTCCCTCAAACATGTGATCTGTGGGCCTCTTTTCTGTTATCATCTCTAACAATAGGATTCCATAGCTATAGACATCCCCTTTGGTTGACACCTCACTTCCTAGACCGTACTCTGTCATTCAGGATATTTGACATAAATAATACATTCACATGACAATTAGGGATCTAAAATTAATGTAATCATGGTTAATGTGGGAAAGCATATATTAACAATTAAAAGACCAGTAAATTTTTGTTACCTGGAGGAGTGTACCCAATTGTTCCCCTTATTCCAATTGAGCTGCTTTGTTTTGGAATTGTAAGTTCTGAAAGAAGTTTTGCAAGCCCAAAATCTCCAACATGAGCTATCATATCATAATCGAGAAGAATGTTACTTGGTTTTAGATCACAGTGAACAACTGGCACTGGGCAATGGTGATGTAGGTAATCGAGTGCACATGCAACATCAATGGCAATGTTTGTTCTTTGAATAAGGTTCAAATTTTGTATCTCTGCTTGCTCGGTATCTGTTTCCAAATCCATATGTAACCATTTTTCTAGACTTCCATTCGGCATGAACTCATAAACTAGAGCCTTAAAATCATTTCCTTGAAAATCCACACTTGAGCAGGAAGTTATTATCTTCACAAGATTCCGGTGACGAATATTTTTCAAGGCATCACACTCAGAGATGAAGCTCCTAAGAGCTCCTTGACGTTGAAGATTTAGTACCTTGACTGCAACAATTGACCCATCTTCACCAAGGATGCCTTTATACACTGAACCAAAACTACCTGCACCAATCAAATTTGTTGATGAGAACCCATCTGTTGCTTTGAGAAGCATTTGGTAAGACACTTTCAAAAGCGACTTTCTCAAGGTAGATCCTGAAGACTCATCTTTTCTTATATTTTTGCGCCAATAAAATAAGAAAAAAGACATTGTGGCAACTACAAGGAGCACACATGCCACTGAGATTACAATTTTGAGTGTGAGCGACCACTTCTCTTTTTTAGTTAAGCAACTAGGCAACATGAGTTCTGATATGCCCCCACAAAGCTTGATATTTCCGACAACTGATATTGAGCTAGCATTTGCAAACACTCCTTTTGTTGGAACCTCTCCTTGAAAATCATTGAAGGATAAATTCAAATTCTTGAGGGAGAGTTTTTCCAAGAAATTTGGAATTAGACTAGAGAAGTTATTCCGAGAAAGATCCATGACTTGAATACCTCTCAAAGAACTCAGGGATGTTGGAATTTCTCCTTTAAATAAATTACCCTCCACATAAAGGTACTCAAGGCTTGTGCAAGAGCCTAAGCTGCTTGGAATTTTACCAGACAACTTGTTCTCAGATAAGTTCAACATTGCTAAATGGACTAACTTGCCGACTTCTGATGGTAGTGATCCTACGAAAAAGTTTTGTGCTAAATTGAGTCTAATTGACAACATTGAAATTGCAAAGAGTTGCTTTGGAATGGTGCCATTGAGATTGTTTTGAGAAAGATCTAGAAACAACAAATTTTGGCACTTTTCTATACTTGATGGGATAGTTCCTTGCAATTTGTTATTATTTAAGGACAGTTCATTTAACAATAATAGGTTTCCAAGGGTAATTGGTAACCTTCCTGAGAGCTTGTTGTTACTCAAAGAAAATCGTTGTAACTTTTGAAGATTACCAATATCACTTGGGATTATCCCTGTAAATTTGTTGCCATCCATAAATAAGTTGTTCAAGTTAACTAGGTTGCCTATCCCTGAAGGGATCTCTCCAAAAATAAGATTTTGGTCAATCGCAAAAAATGTAAGCTGGGTAGAAAAATTTCCCAAAACATTAGGTAATGTACCTTCAAATTGATTCACCTCGAGATCCAGCTTCTGCAAACTGCTACAATTGGCTAGAGATTGAAAAAAATTCATTTCATCGTCATCTCCGCTTCCTAAATTATTTCCATGAATAAATAAAAACTTCAAATGTTGTAAACCTCCAAAATTGACTGATAATTTCCCCGTAAAGTTGTTCTCATTAGCTTCCAACATACTTAACTCTGAAGCATTTGATAATGAGACCGGAAGAGGTCCAGTAAATTTGTTTTGATAAATTTGAAGCCACTGGAGATGAGGAAGGGTGAGGAATAAGTCTGCAGGAAGGCTTCCACTAAGATCATTTCTGGCGAATGACAAAGTAACAATAGACGAAAGATTATATAAAGATGGAGGGACCAAACCAGAGAGTTCGTTTCCCATCAGTCCAAGTGTGTCTAAGCTTCTCAATTGACCCAAGGCATCTGGAATGTGTCCTCGCAAGACATTATGGGCTGCAGATAAAATTTGAAAAGAGCTAAAGTTTCCAATGTAAGATGGGATTTCTCCTGTGAGATTGTTGTTGCAAACAAGAAGAAACTCCAGCTTTGACAAAGAAGCAAGCTCCTTTGGGATTGACCCGAAAGGTTATTTTTAGAAACTCCAAGATATTTAAGTTTGGAGCAATGGGAAAGGTTTGCAGGAATTTTCCCTTGGAAGGAGTTATTAGTCAGGCCCAATCCTCGCAACCTAAGTAGACGACCAACTTCATCTACGATTTGGCCTCCAATGGTGTTGTCGTCGAGCAGGATTACCCTAATGAAGCTGAGGTTGCCTATGTATGGAGACAAGGAACCCACCAAACCTCTGGAACTCAGATCTAATACAGTGACTCTTCTATGCTTGTGGCCGCACGTAACACCTTCCCACTCGCAGAAATGGAGGGAATCATTCCACGAGCTCAAAATGTTTTCAGGGTCATGTGTTATCTGCTTTTTGAAGGCCAACAAAGCCTGATGATCTGTCTCATTCCCACCAAAATAACTGAAGGTGGAAGTACTACTATCAGCAAAAATAGTAGGAATTTTTACATGCAGGAGTGCAATGAACAAGAGAAGGATGGCTTGGAAGTGAATTGAACACAATAGTCTGAGACTCATTGCTGCAAGTGAAAATCCTCTTCCTTGCTTTTTCATTTCCAATGTGCAAAATTTAGGTTCGCTTAATAAAATAGGGAGTCTATACAGCGAAAATATGGGTGCACCATGGTCTTGATGATGACAAAATAGGCGTCACTTCTACGAGGCCTAGACTTTTTTTTGGTGGGTATGATTGATGCCTTGCTTGAGCTTGAGAAAATAAGGTGCGAGTCTATTTGGCGCAAATGCAGGAGCACCAGGGTTTAATTGATGATGACAAAATAGGTCTCTATTAGTATTTATGCCACCGTACTACAAGCCCCACCCGTTTGACGTAGCTAAATTCAATTAATTGCAGATGTCCTTCCCAGGTAAGCTGTCATGTCATTTTTTCATGGTATTTTGTTTTAAACTACTATGTTTTAACATAATTTTTTGATGAATACATCAAATAAATTGTTTTCCTAGTTGAAGCATGATCATTTGTTTACTTTTGCATGAAATATTTGATAATAATTTTTTATCACATTTGTGGCCACACAAGAAGCAATTACTGTGTGTGTTCTACCCAAAAAAAATAAATAATACTGTGTTTTTCACCCAAAAAAAAAAACAAAAAATTACTGTGTGTTTAAAAAATTATTCTAAGAAAAAAGATTGTGAGTGTAAAATTCTACCCTGGTCTATGTAGTCACAGGTTAGACCCTTTTGACTGGGTACTCTAGGTGAATTAATGAGTTGAGCTTGAGTGAGTGTAAAATTCTTATGTGTGTGTGTTTAAAAAATTATTCTCAAAAAAAAAAAAAAAAAAAAAAAAACTGTAGGTGATCTTAGATCACTTTTATGATTTGCAAGGTAAGAGGCATCAATTCATCTAACATTTTCTGTCTAAAATCTTACTTTTTTGTTTTACATGGCGACCTCTCAAAAACACTTATATTAGATTATGAATTATACACTATTTTATTTATATAATTTTTTTTCACCTGTTTATTATCTCTTAGCTACCCTTTTAACCTTTCTAAACACACACACACGCGCACTCTTTCTCTCTACCCATTCCTCTAAACACACACTTTCTCTCTCTACCCATTTCTAAACACACTCAGATCGCCTCTCTCCACTTGAGCCTCCATGGGCATGAGCTGGAGCCTCCTTTGCTCATATTGCCTCTCCCTCTCCTTCACGGTCAGATGACCTCTCCCTATGTTTAAACCTTAAGCCGCCACAAGCATCCATCTCTGTCACAAGCATAGAGACTCGTTCAAATCGACCCACAACACCGATCTCTACCACAAGCACCGAGACCTGTTCTAATCGACCCCCAAGCACCGATCCACAACCACGAATTTGCAACAATGCTTTTTTTGTCTTTGTTGGTGTGTCCGTGTGTGGGAGTGTTTGATTTCCCAGTCATTTTGTGGTCGGATTATTATGTATTGTAAAATGTAATGTTGTGGTGATGGTGGTTGGGAGGTGGGTGGACGGATTGATCGGTTGTAGAGATAGAGAGTGAGATGGAGAAGAAGAGAGAGAGAGAGCGTGGAGGTATAATGATGAGAGAAAAATTAATAAAATATTTACACAACAATAGACAAGCTGATGCGGTTTAATTTTAGGAGAAATTGTGTAAATTTTACCTCTTTTTCTATTATGCACCCACTTATGCGAGTGCTCTAAATCAATTAAAAGAAACGCAATTTTTTTCTTGACTGCATTGACATTAGGAAAAAACAATAGAAGTTACGAAGTGTCAAACTACTTACATTCAGAAAGTAAATTGCGTGCATTTGAAATGCAAAGGATCAACCAACGCCCATAATAAAGTATATAATAGCTTTTAAGTCTGCTGGTGCTAGAAATTTTACTGAAAGGTTTGCATATTTGGAATATTTTGGATATGATGAGATTCAGGCATTCGGCCACCCTTTTCAAACAATTCAGGTATATTTGGATATTCAAGGTTTTTAAGGTCGGACCGAGGTTCAACCAAGGTTGAACCGTGATGAAGTTAAAATTAATTTAACATTAATTAAAATACAAATAAAAGTATTAAATGTGTAAAAATATAAAAATTTACCTAAAAAAATCTAAAGCAATTTAAATAACTTTCAAATGAATTTTCATTATTTTTATAAAGTGAATAGAATTAATAAAATATAAACAAGCTTTAAAAAATTTTGTTTATAGTAATCTTTCAATTAAAAAGCATTTTAATTAAAAATAAAATCATTTTTATCATAAATTTACAAATTTCACATTCACATGTAATGATGTAAAAGCATAATTGAACACAAAAAAATTTAGCAAATACTATTAAGTAAATAGTGATAAAATAAAATGAAAAACTATTAATCTTGTAAAACAAAAGTAAATAAAATATGAATTCAATGGGAGACATTAGGAAGTCAGCAAGTGTAGTGGAAAATGTAACATTGATCTTATATGCGTGGGAAGTCTATAAAATTGTATATGTGAAAACACGTGTTTAAAATACTCATAATGTAAAAAAATATATTTGATATTATATTTTTAATGTGTTTTTAAGAAGAAAAAAAAAGTGTTTATGTGCTGTCAAAACTTCTCATATATTTCTTTTTTTAGTGTGAATTTTGAAAATCTAACTGTTAAATTTCATGTTCCTTATGTTTTTAACATGTGTATCAAATTTCATTCCAATTTGATATTATTTACTATTTGATCAATTAACTTATTTTTTATATACAACTTTAGATCACAAAAACTTGAAATTATGACATTTATTTGATGAAATAGCAATTTTTTTTTTTTTGAAAAGAAATGATGACATAGCAATTGATCTTTAATCTTCTTGAAATTTTGTAAGCATTAAGGATGTAATAAGAACATGCAATCTAATGATTAGATTTTCAAAATTTACACTCAATATAAAGATATATGATAAATTTATAGAGTTTCTTTCTAAACTAGTTTGAAGAGAAATTTTGTTCTTGTAACAATGTAATTTAAATATTTTTTTTTTCTCAACTATTCGCAATTTACCATCTAATTAAGTTGTGACCAGACATGTTGGGTGTCTCTAGACTTTTTCTTTAAAAACTACTCCTAATAAAAGTTGTTTGGCCCAAAATGAAAAATTGAATTAAATGAGTGACAGTCTTGACGGCACCGACTACCCTTTTTCATTAATTAAACGGTAGCATGGTTGGTGGTTAAGATGAACTGTAACAAAAAAAGCCACCACTTGCCATCTGTATTTAATTCCTGAAAGTAATCATCAACCAGTTCATGTCCCACTCTCTTGTCTTCTCAAAGGTGCCATTCTGTACAGGCTACGTATTGACAAACGTTATTACGAATAATACAGCTAACCTTCCAATCGCCTTAATCAGTAAAAATATATAATGTTAATCACAGTTTTGTTTTATAAATATTAACCTTGGCCTTATTATTTTTCTTTTTGATGAATCTTCATGGAACCTCATCCAACAATCAGGATCTCCCGATCTTGATTTTGCTTTTTGTTTTTAATAAATATACTGCTCAAGGAAATGTGATGTCAAATTTTAAGGGACCTGATCATTGTTGTTGAGGGAAGAGGGCTTATAGAGAAAAAAAAATTAAGCATACAATAACACAACCTAAATTGCAATGCATAATTCTTATCAAATCTCATAGCAAATCATGAAACCGAATCTTTTCTTTTTAATAAGATGTCCTATCGGTCAAATAATTCTCTATATACATGCGAACTGTTTTCAATTATTATGATTCTTTTACAATCTTGATTAAATGATATCTACAATTTTTTCTTAAATCTACCAAAAAATGCTCTCACTAACAATTTTGATTTTCACATCACCACTGATTTTCTCAGAAACCAAATGGATGGTCTTATTCTGCTATTAGGTGATCAAACCCTGTTCAGCATTTAAATTTAGGATTGTTTGGGTTTTAGACCCCAGCAAACAACTTCCAAAGGGTTCAGGAGCCTATTGTGATTTTTGAAATGATTGAGGGTTTATTGCTTGCAATTTTGGAAAGACATGGGGTCAAGATGTAATTTTATGGAAAAAAACCGGGGTCAAAATATGAATGGTCAAAATATGATTTAGGGAATTTTTGGGATTAAAACATGATTTTTGGGAATTTTGGGATTAAAACATGATTTTTCGGAATTTTGGTATTAAAACATGATTTAGAGAATTTATGAATTAATATGCAGCGAGCTCCTCCTCACCAAACCCGAGCCCTCTCTATCTTCGATCTCTGCTCTCCCTAATCACTGAAACCCTCAGGCCGAGCCTCCATCGGACCTTCATGGCCAACCCTTCAAGCTCCCACTTTGAACATCAATGCCACCGCAATAAATCTCACCGAGCCCTCTCTCACACTCTAAACCCGAGCTCTGTCTTTAACCTCTGAAGCTCCCATGGCTCAAGCCCAAGCTTCCACTATCTCTGATCCTCATCACCACCACCACAGACGGTGGTTCCACATCTCGATCCCTTTAAATCCGAGCCAAAACAACACCTATCTCTAGTTTCTACTCTCTTACTCTCAACCTCAAAACCCACTTCTGATCTACCACCTATGATGGCACTAGACGGCGCGTGACTTAGCAAAACAAGAGTGTAGAGGCTAAGGTAGTCTCGGGTCAGCCAACCACTGAGGCAATGGTGGCGCGTGGGCTCACACGCGGTGACGCATGGACAAGTGTGTGTGTGCAAAATCAGAGAGTAAGTGCTGGATTTATGTTTGTGTGCTCGGTGTTTGAGGCTTTGTTTGTGAAAAGTGTGTAGAGCAAGCTATCATAGACTAGAACCACAAAGTGTGTGTGTAAAAACAGAGGGTAAGGGGGTGTTTGGTGAGTGTTTCAAATAACAATTTTCAGTTTTTAAACAATATTTTACGCATTTTTACACACTTTTTCACCCACACACGTATTTTCACAAAAAATTTTAAACAATAATTTTTAGTTTTTAAACACATTTACCAAACGGCCCAAGTGTTCGGTTATTGTGTTTGTGTGTTCAGTGTTGGGAAGCTCTGTATATGAGGATATTGTGTATGAAAATGAAGTGTTTGGCACGGATTAGAAAAGAGTGTGAGTGGTGACTCTGTGTGCATTTCTTGATAAATCTAGCTAAAATCCTACATCAAATGGTAATTAAGAGCGCGTGCCAAGATTAATTTCTATTCCAAATGCAGCTCCCCAGAGCAATCCTGCAGACTTCAGTAACATGTCAGATATGCATTTTGAAGGAATCAATTGCCAATTTAAATAACAAAGCTCATTTTAGAGGTGAACCCTTAACTAGCAACTTTCTCATTTTCACAACAATTCAATCAATTCAAGCCTGGTTTCGGTTTTTGGACATTAAAATAAAGAGTATTCAAAAGTGTTTAATGTCATGTCCAAATAACCGATGAAACCTTTTATTTGACATTGGAATTCCCATCAATTTTGGGCAGGACAAAATACGGTATTAACAAGGATGTAAAGTTGTAATTTATAATTATATTTTATATTAGTTTTATTTCATGGCAAAAAATATTGTAATTGTATTAAATTATATTTTTGTATTTTGTGGGATTTTATTGTATTGGGTTTGGTATTAAGTTGGTGAAGAATCAAGCATACAATGAAGATTAGTACAGTTTTGTGATTAGCTCGCAAGAAGTTCGCGAGAAAGGTTTTCGCCAAAAGGACACGTGAGAAGCACATGCTGCAAGCTGAAAAGTCAGGTGTTAGTCTGCATTTCGCAAGTACTTCGTGAAACAGATTATCTCACAAGGTAATAGCGAAACTTTTTGCTTTGAGGATTTTAAGTGTGACTTTCTTACCCTTCACTCACACTATATATACTCTCATGTATCTACAAAAGTATAGGAGGCTATTTAGAGAAAAAATCCTAAATAGGTTTCTACAATACAACACGCCCATTTTTTAGAGGGAGAGCTACTCATCCTTTAGTAAGAAATCATTGTAGTCTCTTCTTCTTTCCCTCTCCCATTGTTATACTTTGAAAAGAGATTTGTACTCAAACACAACCGACACATATTCAGAGTATAGAGAGTGTTTTGGAGCTTGGGAATCATTTGAGATTTGCCAAAACAAGCCAGTAAGGCTTGATGAATGCAATAGGGCAGTATTACGAGATCTAGAAAGCTAGTGAAGACAAGAATTCGAGAAGTTCGTTGATAGTAAGAGCTTGGAGGGCTCAAGTACATTGGATAGACTAAACTTGGAGGGTCTTTTGTTATTCATGTACTCCAACTTATTTAGAGGAGATTTGTACCCAAACACAATCCATGCCTATTCAGAGTGTAGATAATGTTTTGGAACTTGAGAAGCATTTGAGATTTGTCAAAAGAAGTCGGTGAGGTTTGGTGGATGCAATAGGGCAGTATTACGAGATCTAAAAAGCTAGTGAAGACAAGACTCCGAGAAGTTCATTGATAGTAGGAGTTTGGAGGGCTCAAATATATTGAGTAGACTAAGCTTAGAGGGTCTTTTGTTATTTATGTACTTCAACTTATTTACTAGTGGATTGATTTCGACTTAGAGGGTCGTGGAGAGGTTTTTTGCCTAGTTTTTCGGCTTCCTCTTCGATAACATGTCTTGGCGTTATCTTGTGTTTGCATATCTCTTCCCTATTCTTTAAACTTTCATTTTATTGTTAATTGTGGATGGATATGGCTTAGAGTAGTGTAATCGGTTTATTACGCATATTTATTCTTGTTCCACACTTTGTTAAGTTAGAGTAAAAGCAATTTAGCCGTAATTTTTAATTTGAGGTCTGAACAAGTTCATGTGTTTTCACACAAATTTTGAATTTTCAAATGAGATATGGAAGAAACTTAAAGGATAAGGAGATATTGTGAATGATCTTTAAAGAATTGATCGTTCCACTTTGAAGTAACACACACAGAAGAACCTCAGTATCTGAATGTACACTCAAGTTGCAATTATTGAAACATCCAATGCATACTTTTATCAAAGGGATCGACTATTGTTACAAAATGGGAAAAAAATAAAAAATATCACCCCAAGAAATGGAATTTAAATACAACTAATCGATAACCTGTGCGATGCACGGGAGAACTATTGAAAATGAATTTTTTAAAAAAGATTATTATTATTATTTTAATATTGAATATATCGTTTTCTATGTCAAGATCTAACAAAATATAATTTTAAAATATTTTTATTGGTGTTGCCTATCAGTTTGATATTTTAATCCTTTGGTTTTTAATGGGTCATGAAAAACACTAAGTCGGTGGCACCTAGCCAAACTGTCAAGTTTTCAAATTTGGCTTAACATAATTGTTTCTTCTCGCTAGTGGCCACGCAATTGCAGTATCAAAGATTCATACTTTAATCACAGATAAGTTGTAGAATATGCTATATAGATGATCTCAATCATTGCAAATTTAATCTTGTATCTGATTGGTTATATACATATATTAAAAAACATATTTCTATTTAGGAAGACTACTAAATATTCTAATGTTAGAAATTGGGCTGGTATTATGCAAAGTTCTAATGTACTAAATTGCCAATGATGTTGATGACTTAGTATGCCTAAATGCACATTAGAAAAAATGAGACCATAAGAGCCTACTCAAACCAAGAGGTGTAAAAAAATAAAATAAAATAAAACAAACAAACTTACCAAGATTTCACACAAACCATGAAGTTAATTTAAAAAGATGCAAGAGGGAGATATTTTTGTCAAACACATAATGTGCATGTTCTAAAACAGGAATGAAAAAAGTATTTTGTAGCATGAATCCACTCAAATATTACACCAAAGACAAACTAAGTACATTACAATTGCACAAACAATGATCCTAAGTTGGCAAGAATAAAGCAAAATGTTCAAAATGATCAATTTCAAATTCCAACATTAGATGGGTGGCATATGAAGTACTCAAGCAAAAACCAAAACCAACAACGTATATAAGAAATGCAAAATAGAATGTTCTGCGACTTCTAAAAGAAAAATTTATGACCTGGACATTATCACTGAGCTGGAAATCTTTATTTATTTATAATTTTATTTTATAAAAGAACTCAAAGATCTCATTAATGAGAACAAATTGAATACATCCAAAGATAGTTGATCGGTTATATTTTGGCTTGCCTCAACGTGTTTTTGTGTTGTTTGATCTTGGAAGTAGTTTTTTGGTGAATGAATTTGAGGGTTTATAGAATTTGTTAAGAGATGGGTTAAGTAACACAAAACATGGCACAAAGAGAAATCATTGTTTCTATTAAAAAAAAAAGAAAAAAAAAAGTAATTACAAAATCATATAATTAAGCAACCCAGATTCTCAAATTTCTAATTGTCCTGATTGTTATTCAACTTTTCCTTTGGAATTTGGATCAATTTGTAGAGCACTAAGTGAACTACTTATGTAAAAATTTTAAGAGACAAAATTATATGTATGTAGAACTGATCACATGTGTAAGGAAGAAAAGGGGTAGTATTGTTTTTTAATGTTAAAAAAGAAACCTTATTCGTCCTGGTCCTGCCAAACTCTTTGACTCTCTCATCATGAGCCCATCCAGAGAGCAGCCAACCAAAGCCATGGGATTTGTTGTCATACATTTAGTCCCTTTGTGAATTGCCCTGCCTTGGATTTCACATAATTTTGGATATAGCGGACCATCTCAATGGTGACATACTAACAGTGATGAATGAGTTTTGTTGTTTTTGAAAGTTATTTAAGTCAACATAGTTGGCTTCTTTAATCACATATTTTGTTTAGCCATTGAAGCTTTCCAAAGTTTGAACAGTAGCAAAGAATATATAATTGACAATGATGTGTAAAATTAGATAATTTAGTTTAAAAAAGTTAATAATGATGTGGCAAGCTCTGGAGAGGTCAACAAAAGTTAAAAGTTTCGGTTATATATATATATATATATATATATATATATATATATAATTTTATTTAAAAAAATGATAATGATGAATTTGAGTTTAAGTTGGACTTGTTAGAAAGATAGAGTTCTACTCATTTTCATGTTTGGACTAAACAAAAATAATTTTATTTAAATATTGTGTTGACGTGAAAAATTATGAAAATTTAAGACGTTTCGGTTATATATATATAGATGACGTGTTGTGTAACCAAAGCACCAATCCTAACGCTATATGTATACTTTCCCGTTACCTCCTTGGTAAGATTATAACTCAAACTTTATCTTTACACTTGTTGGCTTTCATAAAGAGGAAAGAGTCTGAAGCACAGGAACATTTTCATTGACCTGTAAAACTTTCTGAATCTTTTACTACAGCTCTTTCAAGATCCAATTGTCAAAGAAGCATTGTTATGAACTTCAGTTTCTTTATCCACTGACTTCTGATATTGTAGTCCAATATCTGACCTGTCTTGCTTTCTGAATTAGGCATTTCACTTCAGCTTCCTCCTGGAATGAGAGCTCTTCCACTTTGTCGGCAGCTATTTGTGGAGGGTCATTGTTGGTAGATAAAACTATTGGCTCTTCAAGTGAAAAACTAAAATCTTGGAGGTCAAGTCTTGCTCTTCCAAATAATGTCACTTTTTTAGCTTAGAGGGGACAATTTATGAGTCCTTTTAGGCCAATAGATACTTTTACTGGTTCAAATTGATGTTCAACATAAGTTTGGGTGTGCTCCTCAACCACAGGAGAACCACTAACGTCATTGAATGATACATCCACATCTGGAGAAGCTTCCAGATAGGGTCATTTGAAGCTACTTGATTGCCAAAGCAGTGTTTCTTAACAAAATCCAGCTCCATGGCTCTACAACTAGGGGTTGTTGAAATAGCCCACCAAGGCACAAGAAGCTGCAGGGCCCATACTAATTCTTCCTTGGATGAGTGAATTGAGTAACAAACATGCCAAACACCAAATTGGTCCCTTACTACTTCATTCATTCTCAGTTTTCCTTGGTTTTCATTCTCCTAGTACTCTTCCTCACATGCATACGACTGCGTTGAAGGGCAGATTATGAGAAGCTCAGGCTGGCAAGTAGCTTGGGCCTCCAAAAGCTTTGCTTTTGCTCTTTCATATAGCATAGGAAATCCATCTAATACCTGGAAGCGGGATGAGGAATCTTCAAAGATAATTTCAGGAAATGTTAGTGTTAGAGCTTGGAAACATTTTGGATTAAGAGGATTTATCAACATAGATCTTGGACTCAAATGTTTGGGACTCATTTGCCAATATTTCTTCCTGGCTGAGAAGATCACAAGTCTGATACATCACAGGGGCATCAGGATGCTTCCATATACAAGTAATAACCTATTTTGTGGAAACGCAATTTGAAATGTAAGAAGCAGATTTGAGGTTATTTTCATATTGTGACATAAGTAATGTGCTTAACATTTAAGATAGAACAATAGAGAAAACCAATCACACACACTCCAACATGAAGAGAGAGAGAGAGAGAGAGAGAGAGAGAAACACCTAAAATATAATAAGAAAACATTATCATGAATTTTTTTCAGGCTAACAATCGTCAAGATTATAAACAAGGAGATGTAAATGGTCATCCATTTTAAAAATAACGTGAATAGAAAAAACCATATTTCTTTCATAATTGGATGTCCTTATTGATTACTATTACTGATCTACAACAATGTTAGTAAGAATTCCCAAATTCTGCTTAAGTCCCTTACTAATGGACACTAATGCCTATGGTAATGATAAAGCATAACAAGATTGAACAGTGAATTAACAAAATCCATTTGAGGTTTCATGCAGCAATATAAATTGTTTAGAGGAAAACGAAGTATCCTAGTTTAAAATTAGGCCTACAATAGTGTAGTCAAAGGCAAGCCAGGCGCCTGGGTGAGGCGAGGCACTACTAAGGCGCTTAAAGGCTCTAAGGAGAGGCGCTCGCCTTTAGAGCCTAGGCGAGCAAGGCGACCGCCTTAAGCAATGAAAAAGGTGCTAAGGCGAGAGCCTCAAGATGTTTTTTTTTTTTTTAAATTAAATTTTTTTTTTGTAGAAGTTTGTTGTGAAACCTATTTTAGATTATTAACTTCAAAAGGCATGTTATAAAACTTATTGTTAGTTAAATTAATTTACAAATTTGTTTTGTAAAACTTATTGTTGTATAGAAGCTTGTTGTAAAACGTTTTGTTAGAAATAAATAATAGAGCCTAAATCATGCTAATCCTATTCTGAAATAATTTTATAAACCTAATTTCTTCATGCTTCACATTGAAAAAAAAACTTCATTATAATATTATAATACACTAGGTACATATGATTTAAGTTCTATATGCATAATAAATATGTTAAGAATTTGGCGCCTCACTTTACTAGGGTTAGCGCCTTTTTGTCGCTTCACGCCTTAGGCGATAGAAGGCCTTGGTGCCTTAAGGTCGCCTTTCGCGGGGCCTTTAAGGTCGCCTTTCGCCTTTGACTACCCTACATAGGGGCTAATTTATCTTTGCGCTTCAAAATCATGTTTCTAAGCATATGCTATCTACAGAAAAATTGTCATGATTCATAAATTACAGGAGCAGAATATTGTTTACACAAATTGTCAGAGATTACCTTAACATAAAACAAACTAAAACTACATAGGAGCAAGCAAGAGAGATAATATCAGTGGTAACAGCCACAAAAGCAAATATTGATAAAGCCAAATGCCAATATGAAAACAAAGTCGTATAATATTTGCATGTTCTGCACATTTCAATCTCACATGAAAAAACACAAAATAAAGTATGTAGGGCTTACAGTAAGGTCAAAATTTACACATTGCAGCATGTTTGAGACCACTGATCATTCCACACATTATAAAAGAAGCTTGAATAGAATGAAGACCATGGGTACCTGTCAGATTGCTGAGTGCTTCCTGGGATGTTTTGAGGAAGTCTCCCAAATGTGCAGTCTAGGAAAACACTCATTGGCCTTAATGCTTTCTCGGACTTCACATTGATGCAGAATACACAAGCATTTCTTTTAAGTCAACCATAATAAACCACTGCAAACCTAGCAAGTTTGCTTATGGCGCTTTTAAAACTTCTGCCCTTCAAATTATTTTTAACATCAGAGAACTACTTGGCACCTGTTATATTCCAAGGATTTTATTACAAAATGGCTTAACTTGCTGCTTTAGCCTCTTTGAGAAAGGATACTCAAAGAACAAGTTGCCCCCACTCTCAAGGCAGGTCCTGCAAAAGAAAAGGCTTCAGAAGCCATAGTTTAGTGCCAATTCAATTTTCACTTTTCTTGCCAACAAGTTCAATACATTCTTGTCCAGTTGTCATTTACCTTTCAATAAAATAAGGAATAATCTAAGTAATATTATTCAGTGAATCAATAAAAGTAAAGAAACATCTATAACAATAACAAGATCAAAATTTAAAACTCATAAGAAAAGCAGAAGTAATCATACAAAATTATTTTTTTAGAAATTAACAATAAAAACTGAACAATTGGTGCAATGAGTTGCATAGGTCAGAAATATCTAAGCAAGCCGGTTCAATATTCTGAGGAAGCATTTCATCAAACAACTTGTGTTCTTTACCTAAATTTCAATTTCAAACACTCATCAAACATACTCATTATTCGGTAAAAATTGAAACACAAATTTATTAGAAAGTTTCAAATTCAAAATATACATGTTTTCAAGAAAGGCATTGGAAAAAGAAATACATTGGAATCTTTCCATAAATTGAAGCCCAGGGATTTCCAATGAGAAGAAGATGAGTGGCAAGAGAACGGGGCATTACTCAAAAGAAAAGCCACACATCCCTCCTACAAAGGTTAGTATTTATAGTTAGCATCATGCTTGACCTACGGCTCATTTAACTTCTATGTAACTTGAGTTGGAACTCTCATTTTTCCTTTTTCAGTTGAAAATTGACAATATTCACATTCAACATATATAGATAGCAAATGTATAATTAAAAGCAATCTTAAAGTCCACAACATTTCAATATTAAGAAATGCATTTTAAAAAACAAAAGCAAAATTTGAATATCTAAGGATATGGCATAGAACCAAAACATAAAAAACAAGAAAGAAATGGGGCCATATGGTCAGCTGCAGAGATCTTGTGTTATTGAAGAGCACATTTATATGCTTCAAAACAAAAACTGGGCCAACTGTATTAAAATAAATAAATTAAAGAAATTACATAATTATCTTATAAATAAAAATTACAAAGCCCAGTAACCTGATTTCTCTATAAATACTCATCCTATGAATAAAGTCTATAAATTTAGAGAGAGAGAGAGAGAGAGTAACAAAGGCAGCCAAAGATGTTGATAAAGGAGGCATACCTTGGCATCAAGGTTGTTTTTCAGATGGAATCAAATTTCTTCACAGTTCAATCAAGATTTTCTTGTCTTCTTTGATGGTGGATACAGATTGGTGTTGGAATCATAATTGACAAAGGTATGAGCCAATGAAGACGAACCCTATCCATTTTATGAAATTGGTGCGAGTGATGCTGGGATTGATGGGCTCCAAAAAACCAGTACTTTTATTCGTAGGTAATTCACTTACTTCTATGGAATCAAAAGATATAACCTCAACCTCAACGTGATTCTATCTGAATAGAAATAAATACTCATCCTCTTGCCTAAAAGATACAAAATCCATGAGCAGATGCTCAAACAAATCTGTTATATTTTCAACATGGATTTGTTTTTTACTACCATTGATGGAAACATAAAAGGAGAAACTTCTGCTTAGGGCCTCCACCGATCGAAAAGAAATACAGAGGAAGAAACTGTTATCTGATTCAGAATAACAAAAAAATCAGAATTGCTTTTGATGATTAACAGGAAAGCATATAAAAAAATAAATGTACATGTTTAGCATTAGGATCTAATAAAATGTTTGCCCCTTCGACATCCCTGCCAGGAAAGCCACATTATTTAATAGCCATAAAGAAATTAACAAAGCTGCAAGCCCGCAATTCCTGGAACAAAGAACTAAAGAACCACAATTGATACCCAAATAACTGTGCAATGCATTCCTTTCATGTAACTAGCCAGAAAGAATCTGCCTGTTGTAATTTTGAAAGTAATTTATGGATTGAGCCACCAGAGACATATTCCAAATAAACTGATATTTTTTCCTCACCCTAAGAATATGATAATCTGGAATTATTATGAATGAGGGATCCAATATTACATAGATTTGAACATGAAAAGTCCGTCACTCTCCCTCTGTCTCAATTATCTATATTACTGTCTATCTAGATTCAGCTAAAAACTTATATACTGCCGGATGAAAAAATACCAGTTTCAGTTGCTTTGATGTCTGATCATCAGAAACAACTCTGACTTCTTTAATTGCACACGTTTGCCCACTTCCACTGTTATAGATGCAAATATAACAATTAGCGAAGTAAGAAAATAAAAAAAAATGCTAATACACTATTCTTGAGTTTTTTACTTTATCACATTGCTGCTGAGTTCATTTTCATGTCCATCATGTGTCTAATACTGATTGCAAAGCAGTTGTCCATCAATCTTCTTTTCTTTATCTGGAGACATGGTTTCATTTATATTTTATTTTATTTTTTAACATTTGTAATAACACCTTGGCTTTTTACCCTGTAGCCATACTAATCGCACCATACCATCTGGCACATGTATGCAGTTACCATAATAAAATTAGGCTTATCTGTGGGAAAAAAAAAAAGAAAAAAAAAAAAAACCAATCAAGGAACTTTTAGTCTATATGACAATATGCAATACTAAAAGTTTCCCCCAGATAATCCAAACATTTATTGTAACTTCATTACCTTAAATCCAAGGTGTACAAGCCCCAAAGTCACCCTTCCTTTGTTCTTGTGTTGGGCAAGGCAGAAGGGCTAGTAGGAGAAGCTGGAGGAAGAGGCTGACAATAATATTGACTCTTTCAATCTTCTAGCTTTCCAATTGGAGACTTCAGGCTCAAGCCATAATGTGGGAGAAGAGGTGATGTGGGACTTGTGGGCCACCTCAACCCTGGACCAGAGCGTCTTGATCACATGTTGAACATGGTATCATCATGTCTGCCACCAAGATACAACACCAGTTACTATTCACATAAGCACTAAAGAAGCATAATTAGAAATATCCATTAACGTTTTTTTTTGGCTTTTTAGATAGACAATAGAATAATTGATCTTACGGTATCTATTAAAAAAAAAATCCTAATAATTATTATCTTGAGTTGAACACATACTTCCTCCCCTCAAAGGCTCTAACTATACTACCCAAATATCCAAATACGACAATAAATTCATGTCAAATACCAGGTAAAGGTTATCTAAAATGAATAACGACTTATCTTAATATGATACATTTGTTGTTCATGCAACATTTCATTGGTTGAAGTTGAAATACTTTTGAATCTCAGTTCCTGGTATTTTAATTGAACAATTCCAATATCCTCCTAGTTCTCAATACTGCTTGCATTTAGCAAATACAAGAAATTTAAGTAACATGAATTTGGGGAAAGTAACAAATATTGTTTCTTTACAACTTAAACATGAGAGAGAGAGAGAGTTCACCTGATTCAGTAATGTGCTTGATGTTTTTGGATCCAACCCTATGCAGTTCCTTGCATCCACCGTTCGCATTGATTGTGGAAACCTTGGAATTTCTCGAAGCTGCTTGCAGTTGTCAATGTCAAGAAGTTCTAATCTAGGGGAGCTACTAATGCTTTCTGGGAGAGTAACAATATTAGAGTTAACTAGAAACAGAAATTCCAATACAGGGAAGTTATCGGGCTTCATGAATTCAATTATATTTTTATCACAGCCAACGAGCTCCAGACTAATCACGCTGAGAAACCCATATCCCTAAAACTGACTAATAGGGTCCAGTACTCATTAGCATCTTGTGACTTCGCTTGCTTCGCCCATTGTTCCACTGCTGTTCCACTTGCTTCCAGTTTACACTTATCCCTGCACATAAAAGTATGGAAGCAAAGTCAGTCATGTCACACAATTACGAAACATGAATGAGGATAGAAAGGAAGGATGTTACCACCATGGGCTTTTAAAAGCTGTTGAATTGGGAACCACTAGCATTGTTGCATTATCTCTATCAATCAAAGTGATTTTTTTTTTCTACTTGAATTTTGGATGGAGTTCCAAAACTGGCTGCTCAGAAAGTTAAAGTAGGGATTAGCTCAAGTGCCAATTTCACTGACTAATAAAAATTAGCTGTGGATATAGATTTAAATTCCTCATATCTTATAGAAAAGAAAGTGAAACTAGATATTCAACCTTTGATATCATTAGTTTTCTAAAATGTCATCTGAATAGATGATTTTAATTCTTTTGCTGACAATTATCTAAGGTTTAAGACATTCTTTTTCACCTATACAATAATAATAATAATAATTATTATTATTATTATTATTGTTATTATTATTATAAAAATTAAAAAAAAAAAAAGGTGAACAGTAATAGGAAACTTGAAAGATGCGAAGGGGGAAAATGAGGAGAATGTGCGTAATGCATGTCAATGAGAAGCACAGAGTTGATGTGGTATACCTTAGGCACCATTCTGTAAGGACTTCCCTTGAAAGAAAGCATGGAGGAAGAAACTCTTACCTGCTTTAGAATAACAGAAAATCAGAAATGCTTTTGATGATTAACAGGAAAGTATATAAAAATAAATACAAAGAATACAAATACATACTATTCTCAATGTTCATAGGTCAAGTATTTTTATGGGCTCCCTGATATGTCAGGCTAGCATCATACTTGTAAATCATATGCCCTTCATTCTAGTTGGCTTATAGAAAAATATGAGAGAGAGAGATAAAATCTTATGACTATTTGGGGTTCAAGTATATGGTAAGAGACAAAAATTAATTTCCATACCAGTATTACGTAAATAGCATTTAATTCACTCTGTATTCTTGAGCACATTATTGTTCTAGAAAGTTGTATGCTTTTGAAATAAAAGTAAACTTCTATTTATGGTTTAAGATAAATGTACATGTTTAGCCATGTCGATGTCCCTGCTAGGAAAGCCACATTATTTAATAACCATAAAGAAATTAACAAAGTTGCAATTCCTGGAACAAATAACTAAGGAACCACAATTGATACCCAAATACCTATGTACTATATTCCTGTCATGTAACTATGACGGATCCAATATTTACATATTTCATAGATTTGAACATGAGAAGTCCTTTGTTCTCCCTCCCTTTGTCCCGATTATCTATATTATTGTGTATGTGTGTGCGGTTGTATGTGCATGTGCATATCCACTGGGCTTTATGAGATCAACTTTTACCGATTCATTTCCGTAGTGTCAAACAATATTTGGATGTGAAAGCTGACTAAGAAAATTTGTTTCCTGTTAACAAGAAAAGATTCAGCTAAAAATTTATATACCGCCAGATGGTGCACTGCAATTTGGCAGTGGTAATTCAACTATTCAAGTAACAAAAATATAAAAACTGAAGAGAATCTTATAAATAAAAATTACAAAGCCCAGCAACTTGATTTCTCTATAAATACTCATCCTATGAATAAGCCTATAAATTCAGAGAAAGAGAGTAACAAAGGCACCCAAAGATGTTGATAAAGGAGGCATTCCTTGGCATCAAGGTTGTTTTTCAGATGGAATCATATTTCTTTGAAGTTCAATCTTGTCTTCTTTGATGGTGGATACAGACTGGGGTTGGAATCATCATTGACAAATGTCAATGTACCCAAAATCATTTCCTTTGATAATCCGATATGTTGTGGCGGGCAGAGCTGGATGGTCAACGTACTGACACATGGATAAATGCAGTGTATTCTTAAAAAAAAAAAAAAAAAAAAAAAAAAAAAAAAAAAAAAAAAAAAACCAAATGTTTTAGTCCGCCCATGAAAAGAATAATCAGCCTACAAATAGCATCACATTTTACCTTCTCTCATTGAAACAGACACACACAAAAGTCACACAGTCCAGAGCAAAGCTATAAAGCATTTTTTTTCAATCATCATCAATGATGGAGAAGAGCTTCTCGATCATTTTTTTTTTTTTTTTTTGTGGACAAATTCATATACAATCAGATACTTTTATCCTTGTGATTTTTATAGGTTTTAATTTATTTATTATAGTTATAAGCTAATATTTATTAAACTTGCCTTCGACCCTCTTGCTAATGGTAAGAATTTTTCCTCCAAAAAATAACTTGGACGAAAAACAAAAAATCATACATATAACAAAATCAAACACGTATAACCAAAAAATCATACGTGTAATATGCAATATCCAACAATAAGACAATTTCTACAAAACCCAGATGAGCAAAATACAACACGAAGCCGTGATTAATTAGACTACCAGGGCACTGATTGGCATCAAAAACTGTGACAGTGAAAGTGGAAAACAGAGACAGACCTGAGGATTAAACAATTTCAATTCCCACAAATAATGAAGCGTCAAGCTGCACAGAACCCACAAAAATAAATAAATAAATAAAAACAAATAGGTATCTCTGGAAAAATGGAAGAAAGTGGAAAACAGAGACAAACCTGAGGAAATCCCATAGGAGTGGAGTGGTCTTTGTGTGTGGGCATGATGAGTTAAGAAATTATGCCTATTTCTCTTTGAATTGAAAGAGTCCACTGAGAATCAAAAAAATCCATTGGGCACACCTATTGGCTCTTTCTTGTTACCATATGTGGTGGTTTGAGATAATGAACAATATTGTGAACACATTTTTCTTTGAGAGGGAAAAATGTGAACGCATTCTCGTCAAATACCAGGTAAAGGTCATCAGAATAACAACTTATCTTAATCTAATACATTTGTTGCTCATACCCAATATGATTTTGTACTTGTCAAGGTCAAACACGAACCCAACTTAGCTGACCAACAAGAGCATTAATTACTTGTGGAGCTTCTAAAAAAAGTCTTGTATAATTAATAAACCGTCTTTTTAATTTAACTGTTCTTCAACACGATTAGGTGACTCCAAATTTTTTAGTTTCATCTCAACAATCATAGCTCGACTTTTATAATAGAATTAAATCCATAATAGAGTTGACCAGCCAACATGATCTTGAAATTATGTGCATGGTATCTACTGTGTGCCCTATCTTGTCAAGCATGATCATCAGATTACTTTTGTTATTGAAAATTAGGCAAATGTAGCATTGTTATGTAATTTACACTGATATAGCCAAATCGACCATCCCTCTATTTTATGAGCTCAAGCTTTGAAGAATGGAAAGCAAGTGAAAAATAATTCTTATTATTTGTAGAAAATTATTTTACATCTACAAATAAAGCTGGTAATTTAATTGTCCAAGCATAATATATAACAATAGATTTAATACACTAATACAAGATTGTAGGAAATTATTTGAGCTACTCACGCGTATAAAAGAAACATATAGAAGACAAGGTATATGAAACATGCAGAATACTTCTTATTCAATGAATAACCATAAGCAAGCTTATCTAGAATGCCAGAAAAGTCTTTCCATCCAATGTAACACCTTCAAGGAGCACAGGACTTTTTGGACCTACGAATAGTTAGTAGAAAACAACATTAAGAGAAAAGATCAAAATAAGTAAACAACTTAATACCAACATTAAGATGGTGAGAAGCTAAATTTGATTTTTACCTTCCATATAGCCAAGCATGATGTGCTAAATCCTAGCACCAAGAATAATGTCCCTAACCAAATGCAACTCAGAGATGGCCTTGTTAATGTCCCATCGTTCTTGTGGCAACTCCATAGAGCATGCCACTCCGACCTTGACCATGGATATCAAACACTCCTTTATTTTATTTGCAAGACAACCATTGTGATTTCCAAGAACTTCATCAACATTATTTAAAAGTTTGGGATCCACAACTTCCATTACACCGTCTGGTACGGCCATGCTAGCATAGTTGTGAAGGTTAAGGCCTCCCTCAAACACACTATCTGTGGGTCTCTTTCCTGTTATCATCTCCAACAATAAAATTCCATAGCTGTACACATCTCCTTTGGTTGACACCTCACTTCCTAGACCGTACTCTGTCATTAAGAATATTTAATATAGATAATGTATTCACATTATATTTTGGGAGCTCAAAAATAATCATTGTAAATATGGGAAAGCATATGTTAACAATTAAAAAGTACAGTAAATCATGTTTACCTGGAGGGGTGTACCCAATTGTTCCTCTTATTCCAATCGAACTACTTTCTTTCAAATTGGTAAGTCTTAAAAGAAACTTTGCAAGCCCAAAATCTCCAACATGAGCAATCATATCACAATCGAAAAGAATGTTGCTTGGCTTTATATCACAATGAACAACTGGCATTGGGCAATGGTGGTGTAGGTAATCGAGTGCACAAGCAACATCAATGGCAATGTTTGTTCTTTGAAGAATGGTCAGATTTCGTATCTCTACCTGCATGATATTTGTTTCTAGATCCATATGCAACCAATTTTCTAGACTTCCATTTGGCATGAACTCGTAAACTAGAGCCCTAAAATCATTGCCATGAAAATCCACACTTGAGCAAGAAGTTATGATCTTCACAAGATTTCGGTGACGAATATTTTTCAAGGCTTCACACTCAGAGACGAAGCTCCTGGAAGCTCCTTGACGTTGAATATTTAGTACCTTAATTGCAACAATTGATCTATCCTCACCAAGGATGCCTTTATACACTGAGCCAAAACTACCAACACCAATCAAATTTGCTAACGAAAATCCATCAGTTGCTTTAAGGAACATTTGGTAAGACACTCTCAAAAATGATTGGTTCAAGGAAGATTCTGAAGAGTTATCATTTCTTTTATTTTTGCGCCAATAAAATAAGAAAAATGACACTATGGTTATTACCAAAATCACACATGCCATTGAGATTGCTACTTTGAGTGCAAAAGGCCACTTTATTTTCTTCTCTTCTTTTCTTAAGCACCTCGGCAACTTCAGTTCCGATATGCCCCCACACAATCTACTATTTCCAATGAGTGATATTGCGCTAGCATTTGCAAAAACCCCTTTTGTTGGAACCTCTCCCTGAAAATCATTGAAGGATAAATTCAAATTCTTAATGGAGAGTTTCTCCAAGAAATTTGGAATTTGACTAGAGAAGTTGTTCCGAGAAAGATCCATGACTCGAATACCTCTCAAAGAACTCAGGGATGTTGGAATTTCTCCTTGAAATAAATTACCCTTCACGTAAAGGTACTCAAGGCTTGTGCAAGAGGCAAGGCTGCTTGGAATTTTACCAAACAACTTGTTTTCAGATAAGTCCAACTCTTTTAAATGGACAAAATTGCCGACTTCAAAAGGTAGTGATCCCACGAAAAAGTTTTGACCTAAATAAAGTCCAATTGACAACGTGGAAATTGCAAAGAGTTGCTTTGGAATGATGCCACTGAGATTGTTTTGAGAAAGATCTAACAACAACAAATTTTGGCAATTTTCTATACTTGATGGGATAGTTCCTTGCAATTTGTTACTTGCTAAGTATAGTTCATTTAACGATGTTAGGTTTCCAAGGTTAATTGGTAACATTCCTGAGAGTTTGTTGTTAGATAAATCTAATCGTTGTAACTTGATAAGACTGCTAATATCGTCTGGGATTGTCCCTGAAAATTTGTTATCATCCATCCATAAGGTTTCCAAGTTGACCAAATTACCCATCCCTATAGGGATCTTTCCAAAAAGAAGATTTTTGCTAATTGCAAAATAGGTAAGCTGGATTGAAAGATTACCTAAAACATTAGGCAACGTACCTTTGAGTTGATTCCCTGAAAGATATATTTTCTGTAAACTGCTACAATTGACTAGAGATTGAAAGAAATTCATTTCATCAACATCATCTCCACTTCCTAAATTATTTTCACCAATTAATAATTCCTCCAAACTATGCAGGCCTCCAAAATTGACTGAAATTTTTCCCGTAAAATTGTTCTCGGAAACTTGGAATATCTGTAGCTCTGAAGCATTGGATAATGAGACTGGAAGAGATCCGGTAAATTGGTTTTTATAGATTAGAAACCACTGGAGATGCGGAAGGGTGAGGAATAAGTTTGTAGGAAGACTTCCACTAAGCTTATTTTGTTGCAGTGCAAAAATAGTAATGGACGAAAGATTATATAAAGATGGAGGGATCAAACCAGAGAGTTTATTGCTAGACAGTCCAAGTAAATTTAAGCTTTGTAATTGACCCAATGCATCTGGAATGTGTCCTCCAAAGACATTTTCGGCTGCAGATAAAACTTGGAGAGAGCTAAAGTTCCCAAAGAAAGGTGGGACTCCTCCCCTGAGATTGTTAGTGTGAAGAGCTAGAAACTCCAGCTTTGATAAAGAAGCAAGCTCCTCTGGGATTGACCCCGAAAGGTTATTTCTACCGACTCTAAGAATCTTAAGGTTGGAGCAATGGGAAAGGTTTGCAGGAATTTCCCCCTGGAAGGAGTTATTAGACAACCGCAATACATGCAACCTGAATAGACGGCCAACTTCATCAGGGATTTTTCCTCCAATGGTGTTGTTTGCCAGCACTATTTCCCTAATGAAGCTGAGGTTGCCTATGTATGGATAGGAATGGCAACGAGGTCGGGTTCGGGCCGGGTTTTTTCATACCCAGACCCGACCCGCGGGTCAGAACCTGCGGCCCGAACCCGACCCGTTTATTAAACGGATTTTTTTCCCGAGGCCCAGACCCGCCCCGCCGGGCCCCGCGGGCTCCACGGGCCCCGTCCAGCCAGGGCCCTGAAAACAGAGGCCCAATCCGTGGCT
This sequence comes from Quercus aquifolioides, assembly GCA_019022515.1. Taxonomy (NCBI): domain Eukaryota; kingdom Viridiplantae; phylum Streptophyta; class Magnoliopsida; order Fagales; family Fagaceae; genus Quercus; species Quercus aquifolioides. Next base: position 20,138,002 of record CM032331.1, read on the forward strand.
CAATAAAAAATAAAAAATAAATAAAAAATTATGTTTTTCTGAGAAAAAAAATCCCAACAGCACAAACAACATATCTAAGTAAATCTCAAATCGATTCAAATCCACCAAACCCATTCAAATTTCCTATTCACAAAAACCAAATACATTTGAAATCAAACTATTTTTTTGGGGTTAAAAACGACAACATCATTAAACTAAACAACTACATCCAAATCAGTACAAAGTCTGTTGAAATAAACTCCATTACAGTCATCCTCTAAGGTCTTAAGCAAGTCCACAGGCGGACTGGAAAACAAAAGGAAATCTGCCTCTTGATCACTGATCAGCACCTATTCTAGCTAAAATCAAACTATTCACAGAAACCAAATACATTTGAAATCAAAATCTAAAACAAGCACATGCAAGGAACATCAAATCTTAACAACCAAATCTAAATCTACCATCCAAGAATCAAAATCAGAATTTCCAGATGATGAATGAGCATCACCACCACCGCAACGAAGTCGAAGCCGAAGCCGACAAGGCCCAAACCCTAGCCTCCTCACTGTCCAAGCTCTCCGCCTCCTCTCGCGGCGTACCCTCCGACAAAGACTTTCACTTCCTCAACAACTTCGACGACTTCAAGAACCCCATCTGTGAAATCTCCAACAAATCAACGTCGATGCTCCACACTATAAATGATAATGCTCAGGTTTGGAGACAACAAGCTGCTACTGCTTTCCCTGACCGCCCAAAGCTGCTACTGCTTTCCCTGAAGCAGACATGGACGACGCCAACGACTGGGAGAGGAGAGTGAGTGAGAGTGGGAGGGGCGGCTAGGGTAGTGTGTTGAGTGAAATGAGAGAATAAGATAGGGTTTATAAGTTTATATATATACTGGGGTTTTTTTGGTAATTTTAGTTTTAACCGGGTTTTATCTGGATCGGGTTTCGGGTCGGGTTTCGGATTTTTTTGATAAAACCCGGACCCGCTTCGGGTTTTTTTTTTAAAAACCCATACCCGACCCTATTCTTTATCGGGCCGGGTAAAATCCGGCCCATTAGGGTCGGGCCGGACCGGGTATCCGCGGGTCGGATCTAAATTGCCATCCCTATGTATCGAGACAAGGAACCCACCATACCTCTGGTACTCAGATCTAATACAGTGACTCTTCTATGCTTGCGGCCGCACGTAACACCTTCCCACTCGCAGAAACGGAGGGAATCATTCCACGAGCTGAAAACGTTTTCAGGGTCACGTGTTATCTGTCTCTTGAAGGCCAACAAAGCTTGATGATCAGTCTCATTCCCGCCGAAATAAGTTGAGGTGGCAATACAAATACCAGAAACAGAAAGAGTTTTAATATGTAGAAGTACAACCAACAAGAGAAGGATGGTTTGGAATTGAATTGAGCACAATAATCTCAGATTCATTGCTTGCATTTTCATTTCCAATATGCAAAATTTACGTTTGCCTAACAAAATAAGCCGTCTATAAAGTTGGGTGTGCGTGAGTTTATTTTTATGAAAATCCACCTTTAGTAGTGGACCCCAGTAAAGAAAAAGCAAAGAAGCCTGCGTAACAGGCTGTCATTCTAAGGAACCACGACCCAATCAAAGAGAACTTTCCACTTTTCGATTCGATCGAAAGGAAATGGTAAAAGACTCTGCAGTCATAGCATTATTGACTGCTACATATATACTATTTCTTTACTATTCGAATCAGAGGAGCCAAAGGTTGGCGTTGCGACCAAGCTGTCACGCAGACATTGGGTAACTGACATGCAGACATTTTGTCTTAAATACAAATACAAAAGGCCACGTGTGAAAAGCGAGAAAACGACGACGTTTGGTATTTAGGGGTTGAGTTTTGAGGTCAAGGAGGTGGGGTTTATGGGATCCGGATCCTCTCCATTTCTATTTGAAATGGAGAGTGTCCAGTTAAGGGCTAGGATCTGCTTAAAAAGAATCTAAGGTCTACAAAGTTCTACCTCAATTAAAAGTTTTTAACTTAACCAAATAACAAATAACTATGGTAACCAAAGTTAACTATGGTCCAAAAACAAAAAAAAAAAGCTCTAGATCCTTGTATCTGCATTTTGGATCCCCTTCAAGACTCTGTTCTTCAATTCCAACTGCCCATCAGCCACCGGCCACCATCTTAGCTATTATCACACTACTGATAAGTTGGAATGGTGTTCTTAAGCTTAAGAACAACTTCGATCGATCCCTCCAAGGGCTTCTCGGACACAAAAGCACCAACGCAACACTCCAATTCACTCCTAGACTCTACCCCATTATCGGGCAAATTCGAACCACCACCACCACCACCATTAGCTTCAATCGAGTTATTGACACAAGTATCCACATGTACAGACACCTCTTCTTCAGACCTATAAGACTGCCCACAAATTGGACATTTATACACATTTAGTGAATACCCATTTTGTGATCTCTTCCCAGAAGTGATCATCGAGTCAAATGGATCGAACCCATTTGCCAGTTTGCGATTTGGGGTCGAATCATTCGTCAAATCCAACCTATCGTTGTGATCAGAAATGGGTGCTTTCTGAGGCAAAGGCTTGGGTTTGGAATTTGAAGTCACAGAACTGGGTTCTTTCCGAGGCTGTGGAGATGGGTTTTGAGTTTGGGAAGAAGGGCGAGAGAGAATTGGATTTGTGGGTCCTGAAGAAGAAGAAGATCCCAAGACTCTACCTTGGCCCTTGATAATATCAAAGATGGTGGCCGGTGGCTGATGAGCAGTTAGGATTGAAGAACAGAGTCTTGAAGGGGATCCAAAATGCAGATACAACTCATACAAGGATCTGGTGCTTTTTTTTTGTTTTTGGACCATAGTTAACTTTGGTTACCATAGTTATTTGTTATTTGGTTAAGTTAAAAATTTTTAATTGAGGTGGCACTTTGTAGACCTTAGATTCTTTTTAAGCAGATCCTAACCCTTAACTGGACACTCTCCATTTTAAATAGAAATGGAGAGGATCTGGATCCGGGTTTATGATTTGATTTTTACAGTCCGCCCACAGGAAAAGGAAAAGTGCGGCGACCAACATGGAATCATTTTTCCCATACCATAGCGTAGCTAATGCAGCCAACATTATAAAGTGCATAAGCCACTACCAACACTACCCACCAAACTATATACGCAGACCTATTTGCCAATTGCCACGATGACACGCCACCCATAATAATAAAGCTAACCAGATTTAAATAACAATAAATAAAAAAATGACATATTCCCCCCCTTATTTACCAAAATGCCCTTCCCAATTTTGACTCTGGCCTAGAAAAGGAAATTTGCGGGCAAATTGAATTATGAGTTCCGTTTGGATACAACTTATTATTGCTAAAAACTGATTGTTGCTGAAAACACTGTAACAAAATAATTTTTAAATGTATAAATAGTACCGTAGGACCCATTTTTAATATTCTTTTTCTGAATAAAGTGACTGTGGGTCCTATGAACAGTGCGTGAACAGTACCGGAACAATGCATGCACAGTGCGTAAACAATGCATGCACTGTTCATGAACAGTAAATTTTGTCTCTAAAAGTCAATAACTGCGGGTAAAAAAAAGAGAAAACGTGAAGGACTAAACGCAGACGCAGGATTTAGTTGAATCCAAACACATACATGGACTCCGACAAGGAACTTAACTTATGGAATGACGAGAGTGCCCTTAAGTGGAACGGTGTTTTGGTAATTTTGACAAAAGGCGGAGCATGACACGGAGACAAAAAGTGTGAAAGAAAATTAATTTTAAAAATAAAAATGTGAAGAGCATTGTTATTAATACCGTTTCGGACTCCGTTTCGGTTTGTCCAGTGGACTGGAATATTTCGGTACCAGCCGATTTCGGCGTACCATTTCAGGGTGTTTCGAGGTTCTTAAAATATAATTTATATATATTCTTGTTGAACATAAAATTGTCAATTCTAATAAATAAATAACTAAATATCAAATAATACAAATCATTTAGTCTTAACTCTTAAGTCTTAAACATCAATTTAACATCACACAATAAGAAGATTTACAAGACAATAACTAAATATCAAAAAATACAAGATTTACTCCTCCTCCTCATCATCATCCATGAGAGAAGGATCAAATTCATCATCAAAAGAACTCCCAAGAACTACCAGCACCCATTGGACCTTTACTCTTTTTTTTTTTTTTTTTTTAATAATAGGCCAAATCCGGTACCGGCCGAAATTTGCATCTCGGCCGAAATTGGCCGGAATTGACCGGAATGACCGGAATGGCTCGGAACAGCCCGAAATTTGACCCGAGGTGAAATGTGGGGTATTCCAGTACCAGTTTGCATACCGGTATGAAAAATTCCGACTGTTCCGGCTGGAATGGAACGGAATCAATAACAATGGTGAAGAGTGTGTCCTTCTGGTGTGTGCGTGAGTTTATTTCTCAAAAAAAAAAAAAAAAGGTTAAAAGAATACACAACTCTTTTCAATGCTTTCTACAATAGTGAATTAGTTCTATTTTCAAGGGAGTTCAACATAGAGTTGATAATAATATAATCTAATCCTCCTCAAAGCTTGTATAGAAACCATGATCCTTCTTGTAATGGAATGGAGGTGTAGGTGACTAGAAAGTAGATAATGGTATGAAAGTTAGTAGATTATATATAATTATTATTAATTGTCTATTGTTTGATTCAGATTCTACAAAGAATAAAGATGTAATTATATGCGATTTTGTTTTTCTATTCAAGTTTGGACCTATTAAAGCTTCATGGTTTGTTTCATTTTTACCCTATGTTTAGATAGAAAGAGATAATTGAAAAGGATCGAAGATTGTAGAACTTATCACCCTAAACATACTAATGGAGAAAGTTATTCACAGAATGCCTAAACAAGACATAGGATTAATCACCTTGACAACCGGAATTTGAAATTTTCTTGAAGTAAACTTATTAAGCAACTCTCTTACATTTCAATTAAAAGATGACATTGCAAATTTTATTCAACAAGTTCCAAATTTTCAAAAAAATTTATCTATTTTAAAAAATTAAAAGACATGGATGTTATTTTTATTCATTGCTTTTAATAAATAAATAAATTGTGGGGCAGCGAAGAAAAGTCCGATTGTGAGGGTGAAAAAAGGAAGAAGTGACTCAAATGGAAATTTGCGTTTTGCTTTACAAAAAGTAGAATATAGATTGAGAGTTTTTCAAAGTCAAGCATTGAGAGTTTTTCACAGTCTAGCTCAAAAAGTAGAATATAGATTGAGAGTTTTTCAAAGTCTAGCTCAAAGTGCTTGTTAAACAATGATTTCATGCAATAAACTAATAGATTGCGTTTTGCTTTACAAAAAGAAGAATCAATAGAATGGGAAAGTAGAATAGATAGAGAAATTTTTTCAAAGTCTAGCTTATTTTTTCAAAGTTTAGCTTAAAGTGCTGGTATTAACAATGATTTCATGCAATAAATAATTATAACTTGCTAAACGTGTACCATAAAGTGCTGGTATGAGCAAAATCACATGCCACTAAACTAATATGAATATTACTACTTTCTCGTAAAATGGAAACAACTAGACCAGTCACTCATTTTTTTTTTTTTTTTTAATTTTTAAAATTTTTGCACCAATGAACCATTCACACTTTCACTGTAGTTGTAGACTTTATGGTGTTTATCCCTATTTGATCTTGTCCAATGTTTTTACATTTTCATTTCCCAAGTTAGTACAGGTGCATTTTCAAATAGTAAGTTTTGCGTTTGGTAAGGATTTTCCATGTTGCGTTTTCAGCCCCCAAATGTGAAAATTTTACGATTTTGCATTGGACTCTTGGAAAAATAATGTAGCGAAAACCCAATAGGCTACCATTGTAAACTTTCTCCTATTTTCTTTAATTACCCTTACATTTTTTTCCCAAAACCCATTTTTACCCTCCTTACCTAAGAATTCTCTTTATGTTTAGAATTGGGTGCTAATTTATAGGAGACTGACGGCAGTCTTGTGCCGACGATTTTATTTATTTATTTATTATTTTTTACCCCCTTGGGATTAATCTGATGATGAATAAAATATAAAATATAGCATGTTTCACATAAGCCTCGCTAGTACTTACAAAGGTTAGGTCCTTTTGTAAGTATTAGTGTTGTTAGTCTTGTCTTCTCATTCCCTCATTTCCCATCCTCTATGTATTCTGTCTATATCATCTAAAAAAAAAAAAAAAAAAGCATGTTTCACATAAAATAAATAATAAAAAAGCGAATCTCCTAAAGTCTTCCACTATAAAAAGTTCTGTCTTTTGATCAAAAAAAGAAAAGTTGTGCGCTTCTCTTTTCCCTTCCTTAAGGCCAAGCCTTTTTTATAATTTTTTTTTTATTAAAAATGAAATAAAGCAAAAGGCTTGTCTTCCACTAAATATATAAATAATAATAATAATTTCGTCTTATCGAAAACATTCAAAATTTTCAATCAATTCGTGATCCACGTTCATAGAGTCTAGGCTACAAAAAGCAACACAATCACCTCTCTCACAAATCACAAAACATCAACCCATTTGAATTGTCTTTCACTACAAAAAAGAAGTCTTCCACTATCAAAAGCTTGTACTTTAGAAGTCTTCCCCTATAAAAAGCAAAGTCTTTCATTTTTTAAGACAATAATTGCATGAGAAATATTATGAGCACAACAGTTTTCACAATAGTTAATTGGACAAATTTTAATCTCTTTCACATATAAGTATATAATGAATATTACAATCAGTTGTTGTTGTTGTAATTTATCCTAGGATTCACAATAGTTGATTGGACAAATTTTAATCTCTTTCACATATAAGTATATAATGAATGTTACAATCAGTTGTTGTTGTTGTAATTTATCCTAGGATAAATTACAACAACAACAACTCAAAAAGTTTCCCAAAATATATAAATGCAATAGAGAAGTTCATGCCCTCTTACATGTGCCATCACTAACATAATGTTCGTTTTTGAAAAAAAAGAAATCTACTCATGGTTTATTTAAATCTAAAAGGAGGGTGTCATTTTTACAAACATCAAGAGAGAGTGTTATAGCCAAGAGTAAAGGTTCAAAGTGATTTTTTTATATTTGCTTAATTACAGTTCTACACAAATACTATGTTATTATTTACAATATTTCTATTAGGTTGAAATTTGTAATTGATGGTGTATTGAAAATGTAGTAGTTTGTTTCGTCCATATAGGTCGTCCATGAGAAAAGAACAGAGAGATGGGACGCATGAAGCATGCTCGTCTTCATCAACCTCGTCCGTCCTTAATAAAGGACGGACGTAATCTTGTCCGTCCTTTAATAAAGGATGGACTAGCATATTGTGCTTTTTAAGAGCATGATTCTCACCAAAGGCATAAGAGACGAATTACACCATAGCGAACCAAGACCTCCACTAGCCGTAATGAAGCAACGGTCCAAATAAAGTAACTTTCATGGAAGTTATGGAAGTTACCTCCAAATCTTCTGAACTCCTTGACAACAGGAACGGTTATTATAACAAGTAACCGTATCATGTAAACTATATAAGCATTCCTTTACGAAGAGGTAATTGATTCAAACTTTCACAAAAAAGTGAAATCCTAACAAATACTTCTTCCTTACTTGAAATTACAAACCCACTGACTTGACCATCGGAGGACTTTTGGCCGGCCTCCACCGGTCTCCTCTGATTCTGTATTTGCTTTTTCAGGATTCAGCCTTAAGATCACCAACGCCCGGAATTTTCAACCTACTGATTTCCCAGGAATCATCAGTAATTAATAGTCAAGAGTCTTATAGTACAACTAGCACATGTTGATATTTCCAATAAAGACATCCCCAAAGTTTAAATCCCTCTACTCTCAATTATTAAAATTTTATATTTAATACCATCATTTGAAATTTATTTATAATATTTATTTACCGAACACTCCAAATTAGAGTAAAAATTAACAAAAGTCTAAAATTTACTTTAAATACTCTCAGTTTCTGGTGGCTTCTAATTGGATCCCTCAATTTTTTTGAACTTGCAATTTAAACCCTCAAGTATTAGGATCATGTCAATATGCCTTTAGTTACTTCTCATTCCAAATATCGTTTTGTGTAATGGTTGTATACAACATATTTATTACACGGAGGCTAGTCCTACACTTGTGCGGTCCATATTTATGTGAGAAGGATTTTGTATGCAACCGTTACACAAAATATGATCTTATCCTTTCTATCCCCCATTATCCACACCACTACTCCTAACCAAGGTTTTGAAACCCGGATCGTTCACTGAACCGTAAAAGGGAAAGGTTCAAGGTTTTTGAGGTCGAACTGTGGTCGAACCATGATGACGTAATAATTAATTCAATAATTATTTTAAATATATATAAAAATATTAAATTAATAAAAAAATAGAAAAATTAACCTTCAGGTTATAAACTAACCTTCACAACTTCATACTAAGTAACCTCTAATCGCTAAATTTATCACATTAACCAATAAAATCCACACATCTGTGCCATAAATCAAAAATACAAAATCAAATAGCTCCTAAGAATCTCTTTTTTGCCATTACATTTTCACAGCAACCAAACAAAAAGGAACACAACAGAGCTTCAAACCCCTAATTTTACACACGAACTATGCTATGAATCATTCTCAAAATGCTATGAAAAAATTCTCAAAGTTAATTTGGGCCCTATAAATTGTACTAGAAAAATTAACATTCACTAGCTCATTTTTTAGCTCCCGAAGGTAACTAAAAAAGGACTAATAAAAATACAAATAAAAATAAAAACCTAATTTCTTTCGTTTCATCAATTTTATACTCAACCAAACAGAGTATTGGAGCGAATCTTCATTAACAAAAGACGATATGTATATATACAGAAGCTTACTAGAACCCATTGTCGATGGAGGTGCTTAAAGATTTGAGGCTGAGGTCTGTAGTGGCTAACGACGACGAGGTAGAGAGGCAGCGATGTAATGAGAGTGAGAGAGAGGCAGAGAGTGATTGAGAGAGTGAGGCGAGGGTGATCTGGGCTGAGGATGTGGTGGCCGACGGTGACGAGGGAGAGAGGCAGTGATGAGAGATGTAATGAGAGTGAGAGAGAGGCAGAGAGCTCAGAGCATGATTGAGAGAGTGAGGCGAGGGTTTGTGTTTTGTTTCAGAGAAGTGATCCAATGCCAAAGCCAAAACGACGCAGTAGCCATATAGGAAAAAAAAAGAAAAAAAAAGAAAAAAAAAGAAAAAAGAAGAAGAAGTCCAGAATGGTGCCATTTAAGGCTTGAAATATTGGACCCATGTGAACCTCCTAAACCAGTCACGGTTCACAAAACTAGGCGGTCGAACCGCGGTCCGTATAGGTCACTGCTTTTTTTGCATGGAATGGTTCTTCATGTTAAATGGACCACAAAAATGGCCGGTTCAAGGTTTTCCTGGTTGGACTATACGGTCCGATTCGGGTTTCAAAACCTTGCTTCTAACTCAAAACCATCAACACATTTCTCTCTCCACAATCCCAAATCAAGATGAAAATCGTAGGCACATCACCATTGTACCCTAAGCTAAACTTGAAAGTGGAGAGTGGTGATGTGCCATCTGGTTTTGGGTTTTATTGTGGAGGTTGTTTTTGCCGCTAAACTTGTTGTCAGACTTGAGGGTGGGGAGTGGTGGTGTACTCGCGAAGGGTGGTGATGGTAGCTGTGGGTAATGGGATGGAGGAAGATAGGGAGAGAGGAGTGATTTTTTTTTAAACTTTCTAAAATAATTTACTCTTTTTAACAATTTACTTTTTTTTCCCCCTATTTTGCTTTTAAAAACAACGTTATTTTGTGTGGTTTACAACAAGTATATAACGAGAGGTGACGTAATGCCATATTGACATTATTGTAGTATTTGAGAGTTTAAATTATAAGTTTAATAAGTAAAGTGACCGATTTAAATGCAGTTCCAAACTTAAAGACTGTGAAATACATTTTAGGCTTCGTTTAGATACAGCTGAAAACTGAAAACTGAAAACTAAAAACTGAAAAATACTGTAGCAAAATAATTTTTAAATGTGTGAATAGTACCGTGGAATCCATTTTTAATGAAAAAATTGCTAAAAAGTGAAATTTGTGGGTCCCGTGATTGAAAAGTTGTTGAAAAATGACTGAAAAAGTTAGGGTGTGTGCACTGTTCATGCCCCTAAAGTCAACAATCACGGCATATGAAAGCGCAAACGCGCGCGCTTCCTAAATGCACACTTAGCAAAATATATAATTAGGTGACTGAGGGGAAATAAAAATTATTGTGAACTAATATGTTATTTTGTAAGTGTGTACCACCAATCAACTTGTTAAGTAATTTTGATGGTAGATTAGATACTGCGAATTAATCTCAAATCTCAAATTGTAAAAATTAATTTAGTTAAAGGTAAACATTGCATGTTTCTCTTCCTTTTTTTTTTATTTTTTTTTTTGGGAGATATATATATATATATATATATATATATATATATATATATATATATAAGAGTATTAGAATGTTTCCTTTGCATGATAATGCAAATTTTCAATTTAATTTTTGAGTAATTAGAAGAAAATGTTAACAATGTCACAAAATGTTATGTAACTAGGATTTATTCAAGTCCAATGGTTTAAATAAACCAACAAGTAATACTAATTAATATTGGCCCGAAACTAATATTGTTATAATGCTACAAAATCATCAAAATTAAGTTAATCTGTTTGGTGTACTTTCAGTATTTTATATTGTCTTTTTACATAAAAGTAAATCCTTCATATGAGTGTCCCACACATAAAAACCATATTTTCTCAAGAGAAATATATAATACAATAATTTCTTCACAAAGAGAGTAATGATTTTCCTTCTTCTTTTGTCAACTTAGTTTTTCACTTATACAAAGTTGAATCGAAAATCTTTCAACTCTCTATTGTATGACATATTTGTGTGTTTTTTCTTCTATGAATTTTAATTAGAATTATAAAGCCTCCAATAAAAAAAGATAGAAAAGTTTTTGAGCATGCACGTTGAGGCTAGTTATTTTATTTTATATTTTGATGGGACAAAGAGGCTAGTTATTTTTTTAAAAGATTTTTAACTTATGGCGTCCGCTCTTGATAATAGCTTTTTATCATCAAGTCAAGATACCAATTGGTTTTTGGTGTAGGCGGGAATTGAACCACAGATCTCTTATTTAATCATCAATGACTTTACCAGTTGAGCTAACTGGAACAAATATGCTAGTTATTATTATTGATTAGAAGGTGAAAGTAACCATCTTATATATATGTTTTGTCACTTTTAGTAATTTACACCTAAAACTACAATTTTAATAAGTACTTTTAAAACACTCAATTTTTTCAAAAAAAAAACAATTTTTAACCGTTCTTATCAAACTCTCAACTTTTTAAAATAATCCAATTTTATATCGTAATTTTTAAAACCGTCACTTTTCAAAAAACACAACATTAAAAAGTTGAACCAAACTCACTTTAGTTTTCTTTTATCTTGTCCAAGTTTTCACCTTATTACCATTCACGAAAAATTAACTTTTCAAGTGTTTATCCTCTTTTCTTTTTTTTCCTTTTTTTTTTTCTTTTTTTTTTTTCACGGCATTTCAATATATTTTACACAAAATCTATTAGTCTATATAAAATGTGCGATCTTCTCAGGGGAATATATATATATATATATATATATATATATATAAAGTGCAAATGGAGGTTTAAACAGTGCTTTTTTAAAGAAAAATTTTGTCGAGTAAACGCATTTCTGCTAGATCATAAGAGTATTCACAGCAGTGGAGCTAAAAATTTAGCTTTTTAGCTCCACCAAAACTTACTTTATCTATTTTACCTACACACATGCTATAGCAGTGGATCTATTTTAGTTTTTAACAAAATAAAATAATATAAACATCACAATAAAATAATATATGCCTACAATAAAATAATATATCTCACTATCAATAAAACATCCACAGCACAACCACAACCACCTCTACCATCAAGCACCACCACCACTACCACCACCAGTCCACAGCAGAAAAAAAAAAAAAAAAAAAATCCAATCACAGACCAAACAAAATCACCAATCTTTTTCCTCAATCCAGACCAAACAAAATCACCAATCACAAACAAAATAAAAAAACCAATCACAGAGCTGGAGATGGAGGACTAGGCAGAGGCATGGGTCGGAGACGTGCGGCTTGGGGCTTCGATCGACGGCAGGGACGGCGTGGCTCTGAGGTGATTGGCGGCTGGGACGGCGTGCGAATGGGATGGCGTGGGTTTGAGGCTAGGACGGCGTGCGACTGAGGCTAGGATGGGCCGACCCAAACCGGAGCCACCCGCGTTGGCGGCGTCGAGGCGAGCTATGGTGAAGGTGCGAATGGAGGAGTCGTCTTCATCGGAGTTTCAGCATTTGCGGCTTCGGGGGCTTCCTCGTCGGAATTGTCGTCGAAATCAATGTGGGCGATGGGGCTTAAGTTTTAGGTGAGATGGTGGGGAGGGCCTGCGGCGGTAAAGGTGAGAGCTTGAGAGAAATTTCAGATGGGAGTTGAGACTGAGACTGAGAGAGAAGATGAGAATAAAAGAAATGAAGAAAATATACCCAGGTGTTATTTTAATCCGAGCTTAATAAAATTTTTTTTTTTTTTTTTTAGATGTCTGCTACAGTGCACATCTATAAACAGATGTGCACTGTAGCAATTCATCTATAATATTTACCTATGGCACCATTGCTGTATGCATTTTTTTGTGTTTTTGGAGCTAAAATTTAGCATTATAGCATTATAGCTACACTACTGTGAATGCTCTAATGAGGGCCAATTATTACGTTTTTACCCTTAAGCCTTTGAAGGGTTTTAACTTTCTATAATTAAAAAAAGGTAATTAAACCAAAAGTGATCCCTTTTTTCAGCTTTCCAAAAAGAAGAATTGAAGTGATGATTTTTTCTTTATAAAGGGATGTACAAAAGTCCAGTAACATTTATAAAAGGATGTACAAAAGTTAAGTCTCATGAATGAAGATGTGATGTTAAGCCTGTGAGACACGTTGAAGGAAGAAAAGAAGAAAATGATGAAGAAATATAAAGTAAGGCCATTCGGCCATTGAGTGTATAAGTTCAATTCTTCCTTTCATACCAGTGCACTGTATTCCTTTCATATAACTAGGCAAGTTCAGAAACAATTTGCCTGTTGTAATTTTTAATATTTTTGAAATAATTTATGGATTGAGCCAGCATAGACATATTTCAAATAAACTAAGAGCGTTTCCTCACCCTGAGTTCGTGGATTGTTCCCACCATATTGGCCAAATCAAACATAAAGGAACTATGCTTCTACATATCCGACGAGTTCTTGCCAACCCAATTTTTCCAACCAAACAAAATATTGGTTTGTTTTTTATAGAATTTCTCTATTCTAAAAGTAAGTCCACTCCATTATATTCAAATCTTGGCCAATTTTATTCATTGTGAATTTATAATGATAGCAAAATAATTAAATTCACCTTAAACTTTTTGACAAATGATAGTTTATTAGCGAAAAATATATGGGCCAGCTCATTGTAAGTGTAGTACGTAAAATATGAAATATCTGACATGATTGCTATTGAAGAAAACAACAGAGAGTATAATAATGAGCAACACTATACTGTGCAGAAAATGCACGTGATCAAGATTGCCCAGAAAAATTTGACGACTATAGCTCAGATTTACCAGAGAAGTTAGTCTGGCTGTCAATTTGCTCTGACACCTGTCTCTATAATTTCTTACTGGGCTTTATTTATGGGCCACGCGCATCAAGCCATCTAACAATTTGATTCACCGTATATTTGTCCTCATGGAAGTTCACATTTCCATGTATTCTACAGGTTTAAACTGAAATAACACAATTAAATTTATAAATATTTACAAATTAATCAATAAAATATTTTGAAATAGACTATGAAAAAAATCTGGAATTCATCAACTTAATTACAAAGTGTAATCTGTTACAATATATATACAACTAGAGTGAGATTAGAAAATATCTAAATCTGTTAGCCTAAAATATCTGAGTTTGTTATGCTAAACTCTAACTAACCTATACACGTGCGAGTTTAAAGAATAACCAACTCCATTCATTAACACGGCACACTCTAAAGCATACAGCTGCATTGTTTATCAAAACGTCACCATTCTATTTAATGAGAAACGGTGCCGTTCTTCTTAATCTTAGACACGCGTTTCACCAATTGCTTGGACGACAGCGTTTTGGGCTTTACTGTAGGAACATCATCTTCATCTTCAACAGAGGATGATCTGCTAGTGCTTTCATCAATGAATAATCATTTTATGCAATGTGGAAATATATATTCGCCTTTGGAAATGTTTCTATTGCTATTACTTAATTAAACAGACAGAACCAGCACAGGCTACTTGATACAATGTTTTTTATGGAAAACAATTAGCACATGACTACAAGGGCCGTGACTGTATTACCCATACAAAATCCAAGCATTCGCAACATAACAAAAACTTCATTAACACAAGCTGAAACACTTCATTTATGTATATATGTCGAGAAACAGACCAAGCACTGATTGTATATTAAAAACAATACCATTCAAATTCCCAAGGAAAAAAAAAAGGTTTGGAGTTGTTGTACTTACAAGATGTCCTCATTTGCTTCGTTGGTGAAAACATATTGAAATTAGTGTCATCATTTATGCAGGTACGGGTCATTGAAGATGAACCCAAATAAAACCCACCAATAACGGACAAGCCTAATGCCAAATCAGGCTGGTCAAAGCCAAAGTTAGACTCATTTGCTGTATCAGGGACCAGAAGAGGCTCACGTTTTTCTGCTTCTGAGACATTTGCTAACAAACTCAAATGCCCCAAATCACTTACGGTGTTGGAAACCTCTTGATCCATATTTGAGTCATAAGGAAGAGGTATTAAAGGCAGGAGCTCAGGGTCATTAGGGACCGATAATGATAGATTCAAGTCACCATGAAAGCCCTTCAATCCAGACTCAAACTCGTTCTTTGTTTTTTCCATTGAAAGCCACTAAACTCCTTCATTGTTGGAAATATCATGATACATATTCAAGCCACAAGAAGTGGGGGAAAAAGATTGAAAAGGCAGGGAGTTAGTGTCATAAGTGACCGAGGAAGAACAACCACCATGCCTAGCGCTTGGAAAGGGGAAGCAAGTAATACCAGATTTAGTAGGGCAACATATGCATTCTACATGAATCCCCCACCTTTTTATGATATGGGGAACTTTAACACGTGCTGCATCAGTCCCACGTCTAGATCTTTTAGATTTCAATATCGTCACACATATAACCTTAGGAGAGTAAGTGGTACTAATCCAATGATGGGTTTCACAAGTAACCACAATGTGATTTTGTTTAGACGAATTTGAGTTATTCAATTGCTTCTGCAATTTCTGAGTAGATATAGAAAACAACCATAGATGATCGTTAATTTGTTCTTTAGAAATTGACTTATGGTGTTTCTTTTCACAACCATTGATGGCAAGGTAAACCTGATAATAAAGTCCACTTCTATGTGCCACCTCCGGTCCAAAAGCAATACAGATTGTAATTTTTGGAATTTCGCAGCCAACCCAGAACGATATTGAATTTTTGACACTGATGGTTGAAGTAGAACCAACTTGGAATCTTAATTCCCGGTACTATAATTTCGCAATCATCATCCTCATATGATGAGAATGAAGGAGAGAGAACCTGATGTGAATACCGAATAGATAAATAAATAATTTTAAACACAATTACTTAAAATATTCGTAAATGCTTAAAACAATTACTTATGCATCTAGGAACGTCATATAGCAAAGACATAACAATTTTTTGCTAATTTGTTAAATAAAACATTTACAAATAGTGAAAGGAAACTATACAAAGGCAATCTTCTTTAACTGCTCAAATTGTTCTTCATTATATTGTCCAGACTATTTTGTTGTTTTTCAAATAAACTAAAGCCTGAAAGGAAAACAAAATATGACATATTATAATATGATTTTTTCCCCAAATTATGTCAACAACAAATGTCATTCATTACTATGTTTTAATTTTTCATTGATTTATTATTTAGTTATAGCATCAAAAATATAGAGAATGAATATGTAAAGTTAAAATCGCCTAAAGATAAATTCGTAACGCCAATATATTTATATATTTAATATTTTCAATAAAATTAAAGGTGAAAAATAAATAAGAAAAAGAATAATGACGTAGCGGATGAGTTGGTTCAATAAGAGTGTAACAGCAATAAATACTATGTTTTAGCTTCTAGATATATGTAGCTCATTCTAGTGATGTCACAGAAGCTAAATGAAAACAAAGACATTTTCAAAATGAAAAGAAACTAAATACGTTAATTTCTTATTGAAAACCTTGAATCCACGTGAGATTCCCTAAATTCACAAGGTGATAGGTTTATGGAATCTGCCAAAGAGAAGCAATAGGCAAAGGTCTAGATTTTGGGCAACTAGAGAAACGCCTAAAAAACCCTAATTTGTGTGTTATCATGCAATTAGGTGGCAAAATAGTAATTTTTATCAAAAATAGAAAACTTGAGATAATTGTGAAAATTGAAACTAGTATCTCTAAAAGGTTCCAAAATAAACAAGACCTTATTCTGATTTTTAAACTAAAAGTTATTAAGGAAAACAAATATTACTAAAAAAAGACAAAATCACTATTTTTGGGCCTTAACAGAGGAATTTGCTAAAATTAGGGCAAATCTAGGGATGGAACTAATTTTTATTTACTTATTATATATATATATATATATATCATTTTTGTAATTGCCCCTTCGAAAACCTTAGGCCCTCCTTCAACTAGCAACTATCCAACCCAAAAACAATAAAAACATTCACAATGGTGATTGTATTTTAGTAAAAAAACTATTTTACTACCAAAAAATCATGTGTTATTGGAGAAGCTAAAATTAATTTTTTTGTAATTACAGTAAACTGGTATAAATACCTGTTAACTATAGCAAGTTGTTAAAAATAAAATACAATATTTTATTAAGATTATCTATCTACCTTCAATTAAAAAACTCAAATTCTCTCTCTTCCTTTAGTATTTTAATGAGTTGTTTATATTATTTTAAATGAAGTGGTAAAAAAAAAAAACATTAGATATTAGGTATATTGTAAAATGAGGTCGTAAAATAGGTAAATTAGTTTTTTGAGGTATTAAAAGTTAAATTTTTTAGCACCACTACTGTGAATGCTCTCTAACTTCAACGAAAATAAAATAAAAAATCCTAGCTAGCCTAGTATTAATTTTTTTTTTCGTCTTTGTTGGTAAATGATTGCATCTTAATGACGATTTTGTGTATTTATAATTTGTTAATACTATATGAATGCCTAATTGGAGGTTTTTTTTTTTTTTTTTTTTTAATCCTTATACTCCGGCCCACTTTAGCTTGAAATTCTAGTTCTGGCCCTGGATATCTAAGTAATAAGGGGAACTAATGTGCACTGGGATTTCCAAGGAAATAGAAATGTTTCACTTTTTGTGCTTTCATAACATTTGAATTTTAAAAGTACAATTGCAAGCTACAAATTAAAAACTCATGCTTACAAAAAAAAAATATAAAAATAAATAAATAAATGTTCAGTGTCAAAGTAAGATCAATAACTAGTTAAGGGATTTTTTTTTATTTTTTTTTATTTTTTTTTTTTTTTATAATGAAAAGTGAAACAACTAATCATGTGAGTAGATAAAGGGTAATGCTAACGCGTACCCTTACGGTAATTGTTAACAATTCATTTTAGAAAAGTTTTGACACCACTTTTATGGAAAATGAAAAAAACTGTCAAAATATTAATTTTTTTTTTCTTTTCCTATAAAAACTTTATTTAAATGAATTGTTAACTATTCCCCTAAAGGCATCTATTAGCATTTTCCAATGTCAAATATGTAATGTCATTTTTTGAAAATACTTGATTATTATGAGCTATGAGAGTCAAACGGTGGCTTGAATTTTCCCACTAACATCAATTGTATGTCTTGATTTTTGGCAAGCATGTCTTTGGGGGTTTGATTTTTTGCATGCCGAGCATGAATATTTGCATACAATTCTAGAAAGACGTAGACTTTTTTATTTTGTGTGGGTATGATAAATGGCTTACTTGTGACGACATGCAAGATAGCTAGTCTTGTTTTTGACTTCTTGTGCCATTGATATTGATCGTAAAGTCAACTTTTGAGGCTGAATTGCAATTATTCTTTGTAGATAACCAATTAGTCATTTTTTTTTTTCCCTGATTAGACAAAGACCTAGACTTTTTTCGTGGGTATTTGGCTGATGACTAACTTTATGGAAATATAACTAATCATGATTAGAGGAAACTTTGTAGGTTAAATATTACTGCTCCTTGTCATCAAACTTCTAAAAAAGCACTTCCAACACAGCAACTCCGCAAATCTAGCTACCTCTGGTAATTCTCTTTTTTCCTTTACAATTCTTACTGCGTAGGTACGACGCACACTTTATAAAATTTTCAAATTTTGGAATGTTTTTCCACTGTTATTAACAAAATGGCTAATATATTGATTTCCTCCAAAGTCCAAACTTCAAAGGAACTTTTTGTAATTTACCCTAATAAATTTCTATTATTCCACTTTTTTATTCCCTTCCGAACCCACAAAAGAAAAATAATAATCTTTTCTTTTCTCTTACTTTTCTATTCTTCTTAAATTTCTATCCATCAATTTATTGTAAGTTTTACATGAAACAAAAATAGTTCAGAATATAAAGTAAATTTTATTTCAGGGTTGGTTCATAATCATACTAGACTAATTTTGCAATTTTTCAGGTACCCCTAAATAGTTGGACACCCCTAATGATTTCAAACATCTAAAATGTAACAAATTAATTGGATGAGGAGGATAACCTTTTCCTCTATTTACTATTTTTGGAACAAATCATTTTGTGAATTCTAGGACGTTCAAGAAGGGTCCAAACTCCAAAGGTCATATAGAACCAATAAACACTCCAAAGTACAATCAATATAGATTGATGTACAAAATTGTTATAAAAAAGAAAAAAGAGAGATTGATGTCACAAAATGCAGACTTTGAAAGTATTGCATAAAGGACAATATACTTCAACTCATAAATTCTTAACCATACTATAAGGGATTTTTTTTCCCCAATACTTGTATGCCAAGTTAGCATTGAAGTGAGACATTTCTATAGGAGTTAGGCATATAGACTCATAGACACCTTCCAAATATACATGGAATCGGGTGAACTGCATTAAACTTACTAATACATATAACACAGGTCTGTACATTTTCACAGGGAATGTATCATGTATGTGTTTCACCCTCTAAATCACTTGCTTAACCTTGGCTAATGGTGTTTCATACAAAATGGGAGGGTTGTCATACTTAGACGCCAAACTTTGCTCCCCAAGAAAAGCATTGAATGAATCTGCCACTAAGTATGACAGAGACTTGAGATTGTATCCCCCTTTTAGGAAAAGCACACATCAACCCCCGCATAGATCTTTGGCAAGCTGTTTAACATTGGACACTGGCGTGTAGTATGTTCTCCTCGTGAACTGCAAACTGGCTAATGGATCCAATACATGACTATCATACCTAACAAATTCTTTTGAGAGAGAGGGAGAGAGACTAAAAGCACCGGGCGTACTTAGTGCAAGGGCTTCCAAGAGCCTAGGCTCAAAGCATGCACTTGATTGAAGTGAGATGCACAATTTTTTTTTAAATGATTTGCTAAATTTGAAAATAAATATCAGTGGACAATACAACAATCAAATGATAAAAAAACATATAAAAATTGAAATAAAATATTTTATAAAAATTCATATAACATTTATATAAGTCCGTCCTTTTGCAATTTTTTGGATCAACTAGATGAAGTACTCATGAGTACTTCCATCAATATCCATTCTTGAATCTCCAGTGGCCATAATGTGCTATGACTAATTACTAATATTGGTTAATAATTTAATAGCTTAATAAGTATATGAAAATAAGAATTAGTCAATATAAGATCAATAGTGGACTGTAGAGTGATTACGATCCCAAAAAGTTCTTATAGAGGTGTGTAGCATTACACCATAAATTGCATTTTATACACCAAACTACATTTTATACAGCAAATTAATGGTTTATATCAATAGTGTTAAGATTATGTGGCTACAATTAAGTTCTAGTTTTTTTTTTTGAAAAATATAAAAATCACAAAAAAGCGTGTTCGAGCTTTTTAAAAAATCACAATAAAGCACACCTAAAGCACACTTCTTTGAATGCGCCTCACTTTAGACCATTGTTTTAAAAACCGGTACGGTGAAAGAACCAGAAAAGAGACTGATTACCGGTTTTATGGTCGGACCGGTGGTCAAACCGGTGACGTCATAAATAATTTAATTAATAAATAAAAACTTATAAAAAATAAAAATAAATAAATAAGAATATAGGTATAGCTACTGATATTTATTAAAAAAAGATATAAAATTTTAGAAGTATTTTCATGTTAAATTTAACTCAAATTAAAAGAAAAATAAATTATCATTTTTTTAGTGGAAGAAAAAGGAGTTAACCTAAACAAACTACCAAAAAGAAAGTTTTTGGTTTTAAAGTTTTATAATCATATATAATTTTCAGTATTTTTAACAAAACCATTATTTAATTTAAAAAATATTTATCCATTTTAATATAATTTCACATCTAAATATTTTTTGTAAAAAATTTGTATTTATTATAAAAATATTTTATACTTGTCTTGAATATTGCAATAACCTTAGTGCAAATAATTATTTGCCTTTGATTGATCACGTAAGCCATATCACAAACGTATTTCTCAAAAAAAAAAAAAAAAAAAAAATTCTACCTCTCCCACCTAACCATCAACGTGGCCAAAGGACATACAAGTATCCAACCACATTTAAAAAAGATAGTCCTCTCCTAAGTCTCCACTCTTTATTTGAAAAGTCCAAAAAAATTGCTCAAAGGTCTTTGCCTCTTTCTCTCACTCTGAACTGTTTCTCACTTTTTTTTCTTCTTCTTTTTTTTTCTTTTTATTTTCGTACGTTCTCTGGTTCTTCAACCTCTCCCCTTTTGTTTTTCCTCTCTTCCTCTAGCCAATCCAAATCTTCCATAGAAGCTCACCCTCTCCTTTTTGTTTTTTTTCCCTCTCTTCCTTCAGTCGCCGCCGACCCGTCAGATTTGTCCAGTGCATAACCATCAGATTTGCCCAGCCATTGACCCATCAAAGCTCTATGCTTGGTCAAAGCGGTAGTAAAACAGCACCATGATCGGCGAAGGTGGGAATTCTGGGTTCATGGGTTTTGGATTACCAGGTTTGTGGGTTTCCGATATGTTTTTTTTTTTTTTTTTTTTGCTGGTGTTTTTGGTTCTTCGCATGGATTTTTTCAGGCAGTGTGTGGCGGGATGATCGTGAGACTGAGATGATAGACTGATCTGATTAGGCTTAGGGATGGT
This sequence comes from Quercus aquifolioides, assembly GCA_019022515.1. Classification (NCBI taxonomy): domain Eukaryota; kingdom Viridiplantae; phylum Streptophyta; class Magnoliopsida; order Fagales; family Fagaceae; genus Quercus; species Quercus aquifolioides. The sequence goes on from CM032331.1 coordinate 20,159,477, forward strand.
TTTAGGATTTTATTAAGGACCAAAACGATGTAGTTTTAGTGGAGAAGTCAAAAAACCCCCAACTGGTCATTAACCGGTTCGACCACTCCGATTTTCGATTTTCAAGTTGAACCGGACGGTTTTTACTATTTGCCAGTTTTAAACTCATTTCCGGTTTTTTACCATAACCAGACCAAATTAGAAGCCAGTTCTCGATTGAACCGATTAGACTGGCCAGTCTGGTCCGGTTTTTAAAACTATGCTTTAGACACTAAAAGCGCCGGAGCTTTTGCACTTCGCGCTTAAGCACACTTTTACCAACAAAGAGAGAGAGAGAGAGAGAGAGAGATGCAAGGGGGCTAATGACTAGATTGACTATGATAATTTGTTATACGCTACTTAAAGATGAAGACAATGACTAGATGACTAGACTAGAGGATGTCTTTATGACTAGATGAAGACAATGACTAGATTGACTAATGACTAGAGGATGTCTTTATGCCATAATTTTATTGATAGCAGAGGATGTTGCCCCTTCTGGTTGTTCAAATTTGGAAACATTACCAAATATCTATTGGACGCCATAGGTTGAAAATCTCTGGAAAAAAATGAGTGAAAGACTATGAGGCTGAATCTCAAAAAGTTTCTTTACATTTGAAGTGCAATAACTAAACGATTCAAATCCTGTGATAGATAAGTGGGTTTAATTTGATTAGTTGAAATTAAATTTCAATACTGGAGAAACTCTTAAATGTCTATCCATTTTGAATTCATGCCTTCATTTCTCCCACCCAAATAGAGCAAACCCAAAAAGAAAAGAACAGGAAAAAGAAAGGTTATATTTTGAAAAATAAGCTAATTAGTGACAGATGCACTATTGTCATTGAAAGAAACACTAACAATTAAATTGCAGATCCAGCACAAGTGCACAACCATACAACTTGAAATTGGATGACCCCAAACAACTTTGTTGAAAGCCTTGTAAAATAACTTCCCAATAATTACATTATATTTCATCCTTTTTCATTAAAGGCCAACTAATATTTAAATGTTTTATTTATCAAAAAAATAAAAAATTCCTCTAACCTTGTCATAGTTAGTATATTATTGTTACTATTTTATGTCATGGTAGTATTCCTAATATTGCATCTATACATTGTTTAAATTAGAAGTTGGGCAATGATCTGTGGCTATTCACTTAAAATCCCTGTTCCAAACACCCCCCCGCCCCTCTCCCCCCCCCCCAACCAAAAGATTTCTAGCTCCACCCATAGGAGCCTCATTTTAGGATTTCTCCTAGTCCTATATATACCTAAATGAGTTTATTTTATAATCTATGAAATAATTAGGATATCCATAGACTTGCTTGACCTATATACAACTCTTCACCAGAGACAGAAATAAATTGCACGGTGAAGCTGCTTAATAGAGCATAGATTGTTTTCACGGGAAGTATGAATTGCTTTTTATAGAAATGGAATACTCACCAAGCAAAGACAAAAATTATATCTGCCTTAATCTTAAATCTTTGAGCACAGGGTACAATAATTTCATCAAGCACATTTGTCATGGCAATATCATCCGACCCTCCAAGTATAGGCAAATTTAATTTCTGTTCCTTCACCATCTCCATGACCACCTCATCAACTTTACCAGTACCAGAGTAGCTTCCATCCTATAACAAACAAGATGAAATAGAATTAGATTGGTTGCTGAGAAATGAACTTCTATGATGTACATCCATTAAGTGGATCAAAATCAATAATATTAAGGCCTTCAATATTAAGCAGGAAAAGCAGTCTGTGATTAAATTGCAGGAGAAAACATATAACACAGGCCTGGACCAAATTAATTCTTACTTGGTGAGTTGAAATGATAAATATATTTGGATCATCATAAAAAGCATCATTTGTCCCATTTCCATGGTGAGCATCAAAATGAATGATAAACAGACCCTTTAGCCCATGAGAACGTTGGGCATAATGAGCTACAATGGCCACATTTCCTAAAACACAACCCCGCAAGCCCCTTTGGAATTGGATGATGTCCTGGAGGTATTATCAAAGCAAAGCCCACAGGTGGATCCAGGCGGTTTCTAGATGCTAAAACCTGAAAGATGACATAGAAAATTTTAGAAAATAGATATTGCAAACAAGAAGTAAACTCACTTACAACACAGAATAACTTAAAACTAGAATCTACTTCTGCTAAATTCAGTGAAAATATGAACATTTGTGGGTGTCAAAAGAATAAAAAAAATGAAATTGTTCAAGGACTGCACATAAAATATAACAAATAAGAATTATCTCAACTGACTGAATCAACTAACAAATATAACTTCAGTGATTCCTGCTCCAGCTGCAACTAGTGACTCAAGCCCGCATCAATATACCATGATAAGAAAGAGTGGAGTGTAAAACATGTAGCTAGCAAATTAAAGCATCAAAATCCAAGTCAAACATCATTCATATCAAAAAAATTTAAATTCAATAAAATAAGGACAAAAACAATGAACGAAATGTCCCAGATATACATTCAGTGCAACTGGAAAACATTTCTTTCCCAATCAATTCAACTAATATGTACATGACTCAACTAGATGACGGAACATTGATGTTAAAGAAGCTCTCAATCAGAATGTAGGAACCAGAAAGAAAAAGAAAAAAATTTATTTCGTGGGTCATATACAAACCACTTTTTTGCAAATGCATCAAGGTTTAACAATTTTTTTTCACATCCAATGTGCCTTTCTTTCTATCTGCTGAATAATTTATCCATCAGAATTAATAAAGTTTTAGCATCATGATATACAAAAAGGATAACATTCTCAAGCCCACCAACAATATTGAAGGAAAATATTTCCAAGCAAAAGTTTCATATACAGCACTGGTAATCCAAAGTACCCAATTTTCCGTGAGAGTTTCCAATTGCAGTTTTCTTTTGATTTGAATAAGCTATCAATGGGACTGCATTAAGCTTACTATAAAGTTTCCTCAAATCCACCCAAAAAGCTACATAGCCATTTCAGAATGCAATTACATATTTAAAACAGAGAGAGAGAGAGAGAGATTAAATTGGTCTAAACGTCAAAGGTTGAAAACTTGCACCATGTAATTCTTGATTCACCTAAATTCAGAGCAAAGTTTTATGCTCAACCTCAAAACCAATAAGAAGATTTTTTTTTTTTTTTTTTTTTTTTTTAAAAAGCACTCCGATGTCAAAGGAGGCTGAAAAATTGAGGATTGCATTAGATCAGTTCATTTACAAGTGTAATGAGTAATGACATCTGTAGCATTAAAAATTGAAAATTGCATCTCACAAAATTTGAGAGGGGTCTGCAATTGATTTTTTAAAGGATTAGACTTCTAAACCAACCATTAGTTAAACCTAATATTGCCACCACTTTCTCATGATCAAGGATTTTCTGCTAACTCAATGAATTTGCACCTTCCCAACAAGAAGACCACTATCATTGATCTCTCTCTCTAACACACAAAAATCTCTCTTTACTGTAACAAATTAATGATTTAGATCAAGCTTTACATAACTGATTTCAAGAGATTATCATTTCAATCTGTCAAAAGTTGTGACTGCTAGAGCAGAAGGATGTAATAAAATTTTAAGGCTTTCAAAATTTCTTTTAGAGATTTTGAATTAGCATATACCTATAAAAAAAAAAAAAAAAGAATTAGCATAAGAATTGTGATTGTCAAAACCACATGGTATCACAATTTTATTTCACTTTTTATTTGATTTATTCACTATGTTGATTTTTTATTTTTTATTTTAATTCCATTTCCCAATATAAACCTAATATTTTTCATTCAACATATTCACTTTCTAGGGCTTGATCGTAAATTTTAACCACTCTGATGTTTTCCAGTCCAATGAGATTCAAAACTATTACAGGAAAAAAAAAAATTGTCAACCATGTCCATTTTCTTACCTTATCCTAATAGTTATATTGGTTTGCTCATGTAACTATTAATAAATTAATCTAATTTGCAGATACAGTGAGATTATCACATTATGACAGTCCAGTAAAAAAGTCTAGAAGTAAATGGCTTTTAGTATCTAAAACAGAATGAGTGTGTGTAAATATCTGCAAGCTCAAGATAGAAACCAGATTTGTCTAATTCGTTGAACCTACCGTGGAAGTAGCATATGTTGGTCCAGACTCCAGAACCATCAATGAATATAACACCCTGTTATGAAGCCTGATCCATAGCTTATAAACATAAACCAAATAAGGAAAAACTAAGCTCTTTCTATATATATCTAAAAGCTAAAATGTAGTATTTATTGTTGTTATGCTCCAATTGAGCCATATCAGCAGCCATGTCATTGTTTTTTTTCTTTCCAATTTTTCTTATATTTTTTTAACATTTAAGGTGAATTAAAAACCCATTATTTAAGAGTCAAAATATAATATTTATCCTATTTTTAACTATTCTTCTTATTATTAAATTCCCAACTTAAAAACTCGGTTATGAATTAGGTTTCAAAAGTATTGAACTGTATGAGTCTACTGACATTTATCTTTCCCAAATTTTAATGATTTTCCCTTGGCTACATGACTCCCAGGGTATCTACTAATTTGACCGTGCTGCTTTGCTTTTTTAGAATTGTCTATACTGACACATAAGCTCCCATGTAGAAATTTCACTTAGGTGATGCTTTAGAAACCATTTTTTCTTTTTTTTTTTTCCTTTGGGGTGCATTGGTAAAACTTAGATACAATATCTTACGAGCATTACATTAGGTTCCCCAGTTGAATTAAAACACAATTGCAGTGAATTTAACTATGTTTTAATGGTCAACGCAATCAAGTGTTTAAATATAATCGGGGAACCTAATATGCTGCACCTAAGTTTCACCCATTTTTTTTGCTAAGTGATGAGAATTAGAAATAAGTGCCTATACATTCCGTAAATTAAATGATCTAAGAATTTTTTTTTTACTTTTTAAGAACTTTATGACAAAGTATTATTAGTATTGTTGTGGTCCTTTAGTTGATTTTCTCACATAATTCCTAAATCCAAGACATTCCTAGCCTAGTTATGTCAATATGATGCAGGCACTTGAAAATAAACCATATAATAGAAAATGTTTATTGTGTAGTTTTGGAATTTGCTTGTGGAAGATATATTGCTGTGATATGTCACCATATCCTAATCTTATATTCTCCACTCTGACTTCGTCTGTTGTTTATTAGGTATATACTTTTCTTCTGCATGACACATATTATTGCACATCCTTGACAAATTCTATGCTTAAAAATGCAGATTATTAGGCCAGAGATACCACACTGTTGCCCAACCTCTCTAGCAGAAATTATGAACCATGTTAAAAGCCCCAACAAAAGACCAGCAATGGTTGAGATAGTAACCGTGTTAAAATCCATTGACACTTCAAAGGACCTTTTTATGAACAACATGCTGTTTATTCTTCTGCTTCCAGTGGGGACCTCAAATCTGTATTTAGCTAGATCACGGAACATAAATTTGGTTCATAATGCCTGAACTCATTCATAATAAAATAGAGTAACATCCTCCCCACTCCCAAAAAACAAAAGTAGGTGCATGCACACACAGAAAAAGGAGATTGGCTTCTTCTGAAGTACTTATTTTTGTTGAAGTTATAGACTTTTTATTAAACTTGGCTTCATGCCATTAACTTAAATTTCTCTCCAAAATAACTTGGAACTACATATCTACTTCACCTGTTAATTCATCCCTCTCTAATTCTAAGGGTAACATCCACTCCAATCTCTATTCAGTCGTAACCATTAAATACCAAATATCATTATAAGATCATATTTAAACAAATCCTATCACTGAGAAGCAGTCAAAAAAGAACCCTAATAACAATTCAAAACCAAGATAAAATCAAACTCATATACATTTAATATGAAATATCCAACAATAAGAACAAAATTTTACAATTTCCACAAAACCCACATGAGCAAACCAATTAAACAACAAAATACAGAGCCATTCAAAAACTATAAAAGAAGAACAATAAATTACCAGGGCAGTGGTCGGCATCGAAAGCCGTGACAGTGAAAGCCCCGTCAGGATCGTCCACAACCACCGATTGCCCAATTTCAATTTCCACAAACAATGAATCATCAAGCTGCACAAACCCCACAAAATTAAGCTCAACCAATTAAGAAAAAAAAAGAGGGAAGAAAGTGAAAACAGAGAGAAACCTGGGGGTAGTGTTGAAGGACCAGAGTCTTGGTGAGAAGGGTTGAGTAGATAGGGAAAGCGTTGGGAAGAGATGCCAAAGGAGTGGTCTTTGTGGGCATGAGTTAAAAAGTGGTGCCTCTTTCTCTTTGAAGAAGAAGTCCATGTGTCCACTGAGAATGGTAGCCCTTTGGGCATTTCTATTGGCATTTTCCTGCTACTAATTTGTGTTGGGAGAAATGGGTTTGAGAGGAAAAATAAATGAATAATGTTGTGAAAAAGTTTTCCTCACAGAGCTTCTATAGAAAGAAAGAATGAGAGGGAAGGAAAATAAAAAGTTTTCCAAGTTGGGGGGAAATGTTTTCGTAAACAATTGAGGATAATGAATCGATCATTGAGTTTAAGCCCGACCCGACCCGTTCATCCATCATCCAACCGTGTTTATTACTTTATTTTCTGTTATTTCTTGGGGACCCGTAGGATTATGTTTAAGTTACCCTTCGATTTTGGCAAATGACGGAGGAGACTGTTAATGACTTAGGATGAGTGTTAATTCAGTCCTCATCTACGAATATTGAATCCAAATAAGGTAGTAGTCTAATAGATTTTCTCTGTTAACGTACTTAGGAATGTATTTGGTGGTTTTTGGAATTTTTTTTAGAATAGCTACTAACAAATTTAAATTATACAAAATTTAACAAAGAGATAAATTGAATATATCAACGTTAACAAAAAAAGAAACACACACACACAAAAATACATGAATTATTATAATTTTTTTGTACTAATAAAGAGAAAAAGAAAAAAAAAAGAATAATAAAAGATAAAGTGAAAACTGAAAATGTTGAGAGAAGAATAATAAAATGAGAGATGGTTTAAATGATAATAGAAAATAGAAAAATGGAGAGAGAGAGAGAGAGAGAGAGAGAGAGAGAGAGAGAGATGATATTTGCTACAACTGCGAGCCAAACTAAGAAGAGTAAAATTGTTGCGACTGCAAAGCCAAAGAGGGCATAATTACAAGCATCGCCAAGGAGAACATACGACCACAATATTTTTCTTGAACTGTTTTTTAAGGAAAAATGAAATTTGACACTATTCTATATATATATATATATATGTATATATATATATAATAATAGGTGAAGCAGAGAGAAAATTCAATTAAATTTCAGTTGGATTCTCAATTTTGCGCCACTTGTCTTAACCAAAACTCAAAAAAAAAATTAATTAGATTATAAATTTGACTCCAACTTGTGTCGTGTATCTTATTTAAATTTTCTAATTTTTGTGTCCAAATAAATGATGCATTAACATTTAACACGGAAGTCAAGAAAACCACAATGATAATGCTCATTAGCCTAAGTAAGAACATCTTACCTGCACACTTTTATGGAGATTATAAATTGGACTCCAATTTTGTGTCATGTATCTTATCTAAATTTTCTAATTTTTGTGCCTAAATAAATGATGCATTAACATTTAAAACGGAAGCCAAGAAAACCATAATGATAATACTCATTGGCCTAAGCAAGAACATCTCACCTGCACACTTTTATGGGTGATCTCAATAGAGTCTGGAGCTCTTCTAATCCCACAACCAGAACCAAGGAGTCCAACGAGAAAGACTATAAAAGTAAAACATCATCTCCTCCTAATTCCATATCGTCATCCCATGTCTCCTCCTCTCTCAACCTCTACCAACTAGATCCACACACTACCCTCTCCTCCTCCTTACAGATTTCTCAGAGCAAGGCCGGGTTCAAACACAATATTCAATTTCACTTTTCCTTGCTTCACACTCTCATACATTAGCGCTTCATTGGCGCTTCCAAGAAGATTCCAAGTTCAATGATCAGTTTTTATTTTTTAATGTCCCTTTATATATTTTAAATAATAAAATGCAATATTCTCTTTTTTCTTCATTGTAGCATCACTTAAATAATAAAATGCAATATTCTCTTTTTTTATTCATTGTTTTATCTAATGCTATCCTATGTATGATAAACCAAAAAAAAAAAAAAAAACCAATAGCATTACTTAAATAATAAAATGCAATATATATTTTTCATTGTTTGATTTAATTCTATCATCCGTGTTGGATAATTTGTTCATTTGTTGTTGTTTGGTCTAGGATCTTGTTTTTGTTTAGGATATTTTTATTGTTATTTGGGCTAATTTTTATTAAGAAGTATGTTTGGAGGGCCAAAACAATATTCAGAGTAATGCTACATTTACAAAAAAATTTCACAAAAAATCTTATGCAATAAGGTGTTATTGGTGAGTAAAAAAATAATGTTAGTATTGGACTCAAATTAGAATCAGTAACAACTTACCACATAAGATTTATTACAAAATTATTGTGAAAATGTTGTAGATGTAACATTACTCTTACTTTTGTAGAACCAAATTCTTGTGATTTTCAAGTCATGGTATTCAACATTTTTATTAGGGCGGTCAAAATAGGTTAGTTTATTATAATTGGGTCCAGTTAATATATGCCCTTAGGGCATACATTAACAAATCTGTTTTTGAAAATTTTTTATCGGGAATTGAAAAAGCTGTCAAAACTTCTTCAACTCTTGATAAAACTTTTTCCAAAAATGATATACTATTGTGTGCCCTTAGGGCACACGTTAGTAAAATCCATTATAATTTTATTTTGCAAGTATATATAAATATTTTTTGCTAGTCAAGGTGGTCCTGTGACCTCCCTAAGTTAAACATGGAGCCGCCATTGGGTTTATAATTGAGCCTAGGTATTAAAAGACAGCCTTGTTTATTCATTTTATTTTAAACACTAGTAGAGTTCAAGCTCATTATCAAACAAAAAAACTTGATTTATTTTTTTGTTAAATTTTTTTTAAGCTTGAGCTTGTGCACAAACTACTTTTACCCCATCACAAATTTATGAATAATATTACGAATAAGTTTTTCTCTAAGAGATCTCTATCTAAGAGCTTCTATATAGAATTTGAGGGAAGGGAAGGAAACTTTTCTAGGAGGGGAAAGTTTTTGTAATTTTAAAAATATTTATATTAAAAGAGGTTAGGAAATTTTTGTACAAAAAGAAAATATGAAAAAAAAGTGTTAAAGAGTATGTTCAATTTTTTTTAATATGAAAAAAATATATGGGTCACATAGAACTAATCGACCCATAAAAAAAAAAAACCAATAAAGATTATCTTTTGGATCGTATATAAACATATGGGTCAGATAAAATTAACTCCGAATTTTATAATTTAATCTTTACAATCATAGGCCAAATTGCAAAATATAATTGAATTCTTGACTAAGTTAATATGATTTTGAAATTACATGTGTGGTACCTACTTCTTGCAGTTGTGATTTGCGTTGATATAACCAAATCAAACATATATTATTTGAGCTATAACTTTGAAGAAAAATATATTAATGAGAATGGGAAGCAAGTGGAATATACTACTTATTATTGGCTGAAAATACTAAAACTGCAAATGAAATTACATCGTTAACTTTCCAAGCATAATATACTCAGGTTCGTAGAATCCGGATATAAGACAAGGTATAAGAAACAAATAGAACACTCCTTGTTCAATAAACCAATAGGATGCTTATCTAGTATGCCATTGAAGATGGAGTACGTTCATGTGTCCACTGAGAATGGGTATTTCTATCGGCATTTTAATTTCCTACTACTATGTTTTGGGAGAATTGGTTTGAGAGGAACATGGCACATTCTCATCAACACGTTAGGTAAAGTTATGTGAATAACAAATTATATATTTTACAAATTCCAAACAACATTAATAATTATATATGTTTTTTAATGAGAAGTGTTGTGTCTATAACATTTTTTCGCAATATTTTCACAACAAAATCTTATGTGGTAAGTTGTTACTAGTTCTAATTTGAAACCACCACTTAAATTATTTTTTTACTCACAAATATCAACTAATAACAACCTGTCACTTAAAATTTATTGTGAAAGTATTGTGAAAATATAGTGTAACATTTTTCAATGAAAATATAGTGCAATTGATATGGGTAACCATAGCATGGATATATGTGATTTGCATTAATATAAACAAATCATCCATCCTTCTATTATTTAACCTCGACCTTTGAAAAAAAATGTATTGACGAGGAATTGGTAGTAAGTGGGAAATACATCTTATTATTTGCTTGAGTATATTACAACTACAAATTAAATTAAATAGTTAATTTTAAAAGCATAATATCAATAGAATTAAACATAGATACAAGTTTGAGGGAAATTATTTTGAGTTACTCACAAACGTATAAAACACAAATATAAGACGAGGTATAAGAAACATGCAGAACACTCCTTATGCAATAAACCATGACCATGCTTATCTAGTATGCCAGAAGAATCTCTCCATCCATTGTAAAACTTTGAAGGATCGTAGACCTTATGGGCCTGCGATACAACATAAAGAGGAAAATAGCAAAGTAAGAAAATTATTTAATTAATACCAACATGAAGAGGGTGAAAACTATGATTTTTTACCTTCCATGTAGTCAAACATGTTGCATTAACTCCTAGAGCCAAGAAGAATGTCCCTGACCAAATGCAGCTCAGAAATGGCCTTGCTAATGTCCCATCGTTCTTGTGGCAAATCCACAGAGCACGCCACTCCAACCTTGACCATGGATATCAAACACTCCTCTTTTCTATTTGTAGGGCTAAAATTATGATTATCAATCACTTCATCAACATTATTTAAAAGCTTTGAGTCAACAATCTCCATTACACAATTAGGCAAGGCCATGCTAGCATAACGGTGAAGGCTAAAACCTCCCTCAAACATGTGATCTGTGGGCCTCTTTCCTGTTATCATCTCTAACAATAGGATTCCATAGCTGTAGACATCTCCTTTGGTTGACACCTCACTTCCTAAACCGTACTCTGTCATTCAGGATATTTGACATAAATAATACATTCAAATGACAATTAGGGATCTAAAATTAATGTAATCATGGTTAATGTGGGAAAGCATATATTAACAATTAAAAGACCAGTAAATTTGTGTTACCTGGAGGAGTGTACCCGATTGTTCCCCTTATTCCAATTGAGCTGCTTTGTATTGGAATTGTAAGTTCTGAAAGAAGTTTTGCAAGCCCAAAATCTCCAACATGAGTTGTCATATCATAATCGAAAAGAATGTTACTTGGCTTTAGATCACAGTGAACAACTGGCACTGGGCAATGGTGGTGTAGGTAATCAAGTGCACATGCAACATCAATGGCAATGTTTGTTCTTTGAATAAGGTTCAGATTTTGTATCTCTGCTTGCTTGGTATCTGTTTCCAAATCCATATGTAACCATTTTTCTAGACTTCCATTTGGCATGAACTCATAAACTAGAGCCTTAAAATCATTTCCTTGAAAATCCACACTTGAGCAGGAAGTTATTATCTTCATAAGATTCCGGTGACGAATATTTTTCAAGGCATCACACTCAGAGATGAAGCTCCTAAGAGCTCCTTGACGTTGAAGATTTAGTACCTTGACTGCAACAATTGACCCATCTTCACCAAGGATGCCTTTATACACTGAACCAAAACTACCTGCACCAATCAAATTTGTTGATGAGAACCCATCTGTTGCTTTGAGAAGCATTTGGTAAGACACTTTCAAAAGCGACTTTCTCAAGGTAGATCCTGAAGACTCATCTTTTCTTATATTTTTGCGCCAATAAAATAAGAAAAAAGACACTGTGGCAACTACAAGGAGCACACATGCCACTGAAATTACAATTGTGAATGTGATAGACCACTTCGTTTTCTTCTCTTTTTTAGTTAAGCAACTAGGCAACATGAGTTCTGATATGCCCCCACAAAGCTTGATATTTCCGACAACTGATATTGAGCTAGCATTTGCAAACACTCCTTTTGTTGGAACCTCTCCTTGAAAATCATTGAAGGATAAATTCAAATTCTTGAGGGAGAGTTTTTCCAAGAAATTTGGAATTAGACTAGAGAAGTTATTCCGAGAAAGATCCATGACTTGAATACCTCTCAAAGAACTCAGGGATGTTGGAATTTCTCCTTGAAATAAATTACCCTCCACATAAAGGTACTCAAGGCTTGTGCAAGAGCCTAGGCTGCTTGGAATTTTACCAGATAACTTGTTCTCAGATAAGTTCAACATTGCTAAATGGACTAACTTGCCAACTTCTGATGGTAGTGATCCTACGAAAAAGTTTTGTGCTAAATTGAGTCTAATTGACAGCATGGAAATTGCAAAGAGTTGCTTTGGAATGGTGCCAGTGAGATTGTTTTGAGAAAGATCTAGCAACAACAAATTTTGGCAATTTTCTATACTTGATGGGATAGTTCCTTGCAATTTGTTATTATTTAAGGATAGTTCATTTAACAATGATAGGTTTCCAAGGGTAATTGGTAACCTTCCTGAGAGCCTATTGTTACTCAAAGAAAATCGTTGTAACTTTTGAAGATTACCAATATCACTTGGGATTATCCCTGTAAATTTGTTGCCATCCATAAATAAGTTGTTCAAGTTAACTAGGTTGCCTATCCCTGAAGGGATCTCTCCAAAAATAAGATTTTGGTCAATCGCAAAAAATGTAAGCTGGGTAGAAAAATTTCCCAAAACGTTAGGCAATATACCTTCAAATTGATTCACCTCGAGATTCAGTTTCTGCAAACTGCTACAATTGGCTAGAGATTGAAAAAAATTCATTTCATCGTCATCTCCACTTCCTAAATTATTTCCATCCATATATAAAAAATTCAAATGTTGTAAACCTCCAAAATTGACTGATAATTTCCCCGTAAAGTTGTTCAGATTAGCTTCCAAACTACTTAACTCTGAAGCATTAGATAATGAGACCGGAAGAGGTCCGGTAAACTTGTTTTCATAAATTTGAAGCCACTGGAGATGAGGAAGGGTGAGGAATAAGTCTGCAGGAAGGCTTCCACTAAGATTATTTCTGGGGAATGACAAAGTAATAATAGACGAAAGATTATATAAAGATGGAGGGATCAAACCAGAGAGTTCGTTTGCCATCAGTCCAAGTAAATTTAAGGTTCTCAATTGACCCAAGGCATCTGGAATGTGTCCTCCAAAGGCATTATAGGCTGCAGAAAAAATTTGGAGAGAGCTTAAGTTTCCAATGAAAGGTGGGATTCCTCCTGTGAGATTGTTGTTGCGAACAGCAAGAAACTCCAGCTCTGACAAAGAAGCAAGCTCCTTTGGGATTGACCCTGAAAGGTTATTTTTAGAAACTCCAAGATATTTAAGTTTGGAGCAATGGGAAAGGTTTGCAGGAATTTTCCCTTGGAAGGAGTTAATAGACAAGCCCAATCTTCGTAACCTGAGTAGACGACCAACTTCATCTACGATTTGGCTTCCAATGGTGTTGTTGTAGAGCTTGATTTCCCTAATGAAGCTGAGGTTGCATATGTATGGAGACAAGGAACCCACCAAACCTCTGGAACTCAGATCTAATACAGTGACTCTTCTATGCTTGTGGCCGCACGTAACACCTTCCCACTCGCAGAAATGGAGGGAATCATTCCACGAGCTCAAAATGTTTTCAGGGTCATGTGTTATCTGCTTTTTGAAGGCCAACAAAGCTTGATGATCCGTCTCATTCCCACCAAAATAACTGAAGAAGTACTACTACCAGCAAAAATAGTAGGAATTTTTACATGCAGGAGTGCAATGAACAAGAGAAGGATGGCTTGGAAGTGAATTGGACACAATAGTCTGAGACTCATTGCTGGAAGTGAAAATCCTCTTCCTTGCTTTTTCATTTCCGATGTGCAAAATTTGGGTTCGCTTAATAAAATAGGGCGTCTATATAGTGGAAATATGAGTGCACCAGGGTCTTGACGATGACAAAATAGGCGTCACTTCTACAGAGGCCTAGACGTTTTTCTGTTGGTATGATTGATACCTTACTTAAGCTTGACAAAATAAGGTGCGAGTCTATATGGCGCAAATGCAGGAGCACCAGGGTTTAATTGATGATGACAAAATAGGTCTCTATTAGTATTTATGCCACCGTACTACAAGCTCCACCCGTTTGACGTAGCTAAATTCAATTAATTGCAGATGTCCTTCCCAGGTAAGCTGTCATGTCATTTTTTCATGGTATTTTGTTTTAAACTACCATGTTTTAACATAATTTTCTGATGAATACATCAAATAAATTGTTTTCCTAGTTGAAGCATGATCATTTGTTTACTTTTGCATGAAATATTTGATAATAAATTTTTCTCATATTTGTGGCCACACAAGAAGCAATTACTGTGTGTGTTCTACCCCAAAAAAAAAAAAAAAAAAAAAATACTGTGTGTTTTTCACCAAAAAAAACAAAAAATTACTGTGTGTTTAAAGAATTATTCTAAGAAAAAAGATTGTGAGTGTAAAATTCTACCTTGGTCTACGTAGTCAAAGGTTAGACCCTTTTGACTGGGTACTCTAGGTGAACTAATGAGTTGAGCCCGAGTGAGTGTGTAAAATTCCTCTCTGTGTGTGTTTAAAAAATTATTCTCAAAAAAAAAAAAAAAAACAACAACAACTGTAGGTGATCTTAGATCACTTTTATGATTTGCAAGGTAAGAGCATTTGCATCAATTTGTCTAAAATTTTCTGTCTATTTTATCATAAAATCTTACTTTTCTATTTTACACGGCGATGTCTCAAAAACATTCATATCAGATTATGGATTATACACTCTATTTTATTTATATAATTTTTTTTTCACTTTTTTATTATCTCTTAGCTACCCTTTTAACCTTTCTAAACACACACACACACACACCACCCATTCCTCTAAACGTACACTTTCTCTCTCTACCCATTTCTAAATACACTCAGATCGCCTCTCTCCACTTGAGCCTCCATGGGCATGAGCTAGAGCCTCCTTTGCTCATATTGCCTCTCCCTCTCCTTCATGGTCAGATGACCTCTCCCTATGTTTAAACCCTAAGCCGCCACAAGCATCCATCTCTGTCACAAGCATAGAGACTCGTTCAAATCGACCCACAACACCGATCTCTACCACAAGCACCGAGACCCTGTTCTAATCAACCCCCGACCCACAACCACAAATTTGCAACAATGCTTTTTTTGTCTTTGTTGGTGTGTCCGTGTGTGGGAGTGTTTGATTTCCCATTGATTTTGTGGTCGGATTATTATGTATTGTAAAATGTAATGTTGTGGTGATGGTGGTTGGGAGGTGGGTGGACGGATTGATCGATTGTAGAGATAGAGAGTGAGATGGAGAAGAAGAGAGAGAGCGTGGAGGTATAATGATGAGAGAAAAATTAATAAAATATTTACACAACAATAGACAAGCTGATGCGGTTTAATTTTAGGAGAAATTGTGCAAATTTTACCTCTTTTTCTATTATGCACCCACTTATGCGAGTGCTCTAAATCAATTAAAAGAAACACAATTTTTTTCTTGACTGCATTGCCATTAGGAAAAAACAATAGAAGTTACGAAGTGTCAAACTACTTACATTCAGAAAGTAAATTGCGTGCATTTGAAATGCAAAGGATCAACCAACGCCCATAATAAAGTATATAATAGCTTTTAAGTCTACTGGTGCTAGAAATTTTACTGAAAGGTTTGCATATTTGGATATGATGAGATTCAGGCATTCGGCCACCCTTTTCAAACAATTCAGGTATATTTGGATATTCAAGGTTTTTAAAGTCGGACCGAGGTTCAACCAAGGTTGAACTATGATGAAGTTAAAATTAATTTAACATTAATTAAAATACAAATAAAAGTATTAAATGTGTAAAAATATAAAAATTTACCTAAAAAAATCTAAAGCAATTTAAATAACTTTCAAATGAATTTTCATTATTTTTATAAAGTGAATAGAATTAATAAAATATAAACAAGCTTTACAAAATTTTGTTTACAGTAATCTTTCAATTAAAAAGCATTTTAATTAAAAATAAAATCATTTTTATCATAAATTTACAAATTTCACAATCACATGTAATGATGTAAAAGCATAATTGAACACAAAAAAAATTTAGCAAATACTATTAAGTAAATAGTGATAAAATAAAATGAAAAACTATTAATCTTGTAAAACAAAAATAAATAAAATATGAATTCAATGGGAGACATTAGGAAGTCAGCAAGTGTAGTGGTTAATGTAACATTGATCTTAAATGCGTGGGAAGTCTATAAAATTGTATATATAAAAACACGTGTTTAAAATACTTATAATGTAAAAAAATATATTTGATATTATATTTTTAATGTGTTTTTAAGAAGAAAAAAAAAAGTGTTTATGTGCTGTCAAAACTTCTAATATATTTTTTTTTTTAGTGTGAATTTTAAAAATCTAATTGTTGAATTTCATGTTCCATATGTTTTTAACATGTGTATCAAATTTCATTCCAATTGGATATTATTTACTATTTGATCAATTAACTTATTTTTTATATACAACTTTAGATCACAAAAACTTGAAATTATAACATTTATTTGATGAAATAGCAATTTTTTTGGGGAAGAAATGATGACATAGCAATTGATCTTTAATCTTCTTAAAATTTTATAAGCATTAAGAATGTAATAAGAACATGCAATCTAATTATTAGATTTTTAAAATTTACACTCAATATAAAGATATATGATAAATTTATAGAGTTTCTTTCCAAACTAGTTTGGAGAGAAACTTGTTCTTATAACAATGTAATTCAATTTTTTTTTTCCTCAACTATTCGGCAATTTACCATGTAATTAAGTTGTGAACAGACATGTTGGGTGTCTCTAGACTTTTTCTTTAAAAACTACTCCTAATAAAAGTTGTTTGGCCCAAAAAGAAAAATTGAATTAAATGAGTGACATTCTTGACAGCACCGATTACCCTTTTTCATTAATTAAACGGTAGCATGGTTGTTGGTTAAGAGGAACTGTAACAAAAAAAGCCACCACTTGCCATCTGTAGTTAATTGCTGAAATTAATCTTCAACCAGTTCATGTCCCACTCTCGTCTTCTCAAAGATGCCATTCTGTACAAGCTACGTATTGACAAATGTTATTACGAATAATACAGCTAACCTTCCAATCGCCTTAATCAGTAAAAATATATAATGTTAATCACAGTTTTGTTTTATAAATATTAATCTTGGCCTTATTATTTTTCTTTTTGATGAATCTTCATGGAACCTCATCCAACAATCAGGATCTCCCAATCCTGATTTTGCTTTTTTGTTTTTAATAAATATATTGCTCAAGGAAATGGATGTCAAATTTTAAGGGACCTGATCATTGTTGTTGAGGGAAGAGGGCTTATAGAGAAAAAAATTAAGCATACAATAACACAACCTAAATTGCAATGCATAATTCTTATCAAATCTCATAGCAAATCATGAAACCGAATCTTTTCTTTTTAATAAGATGTCCTATCGGTCAAATAATTCTCTATATACATGCGAACTATTTTCAATAATTATGATTCTTTTACAATCTTGATTAAATGATATCTACAATTTTTTCTTAAATCTACCAAAAAATGCTCTCACTAACAATTTTGATTTTCACATCACCACTGATTTTCTCAGAAACCAAATGGATGGTCTTATTCTGCTATTAGGTGATCAAACCCTATTCAGCAGCATTTAAATTTAGGATTGTTTGGGTTTTAGACCCTAGCAAACAACTTCCAAAGGGTTCAGGAGCCTATTGTGATTTTTGAAATGATTGAGGGTTTATTGCTTGCAATTTTGGAAAGACATGGGGTCAAGATGTAATTTTATGGAAAAAACCGGGGTCAAAATATGAATATTGAAAATTTTGGGTCAAAAAGCAATTTTTGAGGAAGACCGGGGTCAAAATATGATTTTGGGAATTTTTGGGGTTAAAACCTGATTTTTGGGAATTTATGAATTAAAACCTGATTTTTGGGAATTTATGAATTAAAACATGATTTTTGGGAATTTTGGTATTAAAACACGATTTAGAGAATTTATGAATTAATATGCAAATATGGGAAAAAACAAATTAGATGCAAACAAGATGAAATGAATTAAAATGCAAACATAGCGAAAATATGTGAATATGTAAATATGGGAAAAGGGATTAAAAAGAATGTAACAAAAATACATAATAGCAAATAAAGAAAAGATGGCATTTTATTAAAGAAAAGAAAACATGCATGGACCCTTTTTATTTAAAAGGTGGGCTGAATATGTTTAAAACAAGATATAGGTTTAAAACCAAAGTGGGCTGAAAGTTTGATGTGCATGTGGGTTCAAAATTAAAGTGGAGGCCTGGGTCGAATGCTAAGCCTTAAAACAAATTGGGGTTTAACTTTAGTGAAAGAGCTATCAACCCAATTAGAATAAAAGGGCCGAAGCCTTAAACCTGGTCCAAGAGACCAAACCCGTAGTTAAGCTTCAAGCTTCAAGCTCCCACTTTGAACATCAATGCCACCACAATAAATCTCATCTAGCCCTCTCTCTCACTCTAAACCCGAGCTCTATCTCTAACCTCTGAAGCTCCCATGGCTGAAGCCCAAGCTTCCACTATCTCTGATCCTCATCACCACCACAGACGGTGGTTCCAAATCTCATTCCCTTTAAATCCGAGCCAAAACAACACCTATTTCTAATTTCTACTCTCTTACTCTCAACCTCAAAACCCACTTCTGATCTACCACCTATGATGGCACTAGACGGCGCGTGACTTAACAAAACAAGAGTGTAGAGGCTAAGGTAGTCTCGGGTCAGCCAAACACTGAGGCAATGGTGGCGATTGGGCTCACACGCGGTGGCGCGTGGTCAAGTGTGTGTGTATGTGTGCAAAAAGAGAGTAAGTGCTGGGTTTATGTTTGTGTGCTCGGTGTTTGAGGCTTTGTGTATCAAAAATGTGTAGAGCAAGCTATCATAGACAAGGACCACAAAGTGTGTGTGTGTGTAAAAACAGAGGGCAAGTGTTGGGTTATTGTGTTTGTGTGTTCAGTGTTGGAAAACTCTGTATATGAGGATATTGTGTATGAAAATGAAGTGTTTGGCACGGATTAGAAAAGAGTGTGTGTGGTGACTCTGTGTGCATTTCTTGATAAATCTGGCTAAAATCCTACTTCAAATGGTAATTATGAGCGCGTGCCAAGATTAATTTCTATTCCAAATGCAGCTCACCAGTGCGATCCTGCAAACTTCAGTAACTTGTCAGATATGCATTTTGAAGGAAATCAATTGCCAATTTAAATAACAAAGCTCATTTTAGAGGTGAACCTTAACTGGCAACTTTCTCATTTTCACAACAATTCAATCAATTCAAGCCTAATTTCGGTTTTTGGACATTAAAATAAATGATATTCAAAAGTGTTTAATGTCATGTCCAAATAACTTATAAAACTTTTGATTCTACGTCTGGAATTCCCATCAATTTTGAGGCCGAATAAAATACGGTATTAATAAAGATATAAAGTTGTGATTTACAATTATATTTTATATTGGTTTTATTTTATGACAAAAAGTATTGTAATTGTATTAAATTTTTTTTTTTTTTTTTGTATTTTGTATTTTGTATTTTGTGGGATTTTATTGTATTGAGTTTAATATTAAGCTGGTGAAGAATTAAGCATATAATGAAGATTAGTGTAGTTTCGCGATTAGCTCGCAAGAAGTTCACAAGAAAGATTCTCACGAAAAGAACACGTGAGAAGCATATGTTGAAAGCTGAATAGTTAAGTGTCAGGCTGTATTTTACAAGTACTTCGCGAAACAGGTCATCTAACAAAGTATTCGTGAAACTCTCTACCTGAAGGATTTTAAGTGTGATTTTCTTACCATTCACCCATACTATATATATTTTCATTACCTACAAAAGTATAGGAGGCTATTTAGAGAGAAAACTCTAAATAAGTTTCTACAACACAACACACTCATCTTTTAGAGAAAGAGCTACTCATCCTTTAGTAAGAAATCATTGTAGTATTTTCTCTTTCCCCTCTCCCATTGCTATACCTTGAGAGGAGATTTGTACTCAAACACAACCCACACCTATTTAGAGTGTAGAGAGTGTTTTGGAGCTTGGAAAGCATTTGGGATTTGTCAAAAGAAGCCGGTAAGGCTTGGTGGATGCAATAAGGTGGTATTACGGGATCTAGAAAGCTAGTGAAGACAAGACTCTGAGAAGTTCGTTGATAGCAAAAGCTTGGAGGACTCAAGTACATTGGGTAGATTAGGCTTGGAAGATATTTTGTTATTCATGTACTCTAACTTATTTAGAGGAGATTTGTACCCAAACATAACTCATACATATTCAGAGTGTAGAGAGTGTTTTGAAACTTGGGAAACATTTGGGATTTGCCAAAAGAAGCCGGTGAGGCATGGTAGATGCAATAGGGCAGTATTACCGGATCTAGAAAGCTAGTGAAGATAAGACTTCGAGAAGTTCGTTGATAGCAGGAGCTTGGAGGGTTCAAGTACATTAGGTAAACTAGGCTTGAAGGGTCTTTTTTTATTCATGTACTCCAACTTATTTACTAGTGAATCGATTTCGACTTGGAAGGTCGTGGAGAGGTTTTTTGTCTAGTTTTTCAGCTTTCTCTTCGATAACACGTCTTAGTGTTATCTTGTGTTTGCATCTCTCTTCCCTACTCTTTAAGCTTTCATTTTATTGTTAATTGTGGATGAATATGGCTTAGAATAGTGTAATCGATTTATTGCACATATTTATTCTTGTTCCACACTTTGTTAAGTTAAAGTAAAAACAATTTAGTTGTAATTTTTAATTTGGGGTCTAAACAAACTCGTGTTTTCAATCAAATTTTGAATTTTGAAATGAGATATGGAAGAAACCTAAAGAATAAAGAGATATTGTAAATGATCTTTAAAGAATTGATTGTTCCACTTTGAAGTAACACACATACACACAAAAGAACCTCACTATCTGAATGTACACTCAAGTTGCAATTATTGAAACATCCAATGCATACTTTTATCAGAAGGATTGACTATTGCTACAAAATGGGAAAAATAAAATAAAAAATATCACCCCAAAAAATGGAATTTAAATTCAACTAGCCACTAACCCGTGCAACTATTGAAAATTAATTTTTTTTTAAAAAAGATTATTATTATTATTATTTTTAATATTGAATATATCGTTTTCTATGTCAAGATCTAACAAAATATAATTTTAAAATATTTTTATTGGTGTTGCCTATCAGTTTGATATTTTAATCCTTTGGTTTTTAATAGGTCATGAAAAACACTAAGTCGGTGGCACCTAGCCAAAGCGTCAAGTTTTCAAATTTGGCTTAACATAATTGTTTCTTCTCACTAGTGGCCACGCAATTGCAGTATCAAAGATTCATACTTTAATCACAGATAAGTTGTAGAATATGCTATATAGATGATCTCAATCATTGCAAATTTAATCTTGTATCTGATTGGTTATATACATATATTAAAAAACATATTTCTATTTAGGAAGACTACTAAATATTGTAATGTTACAAATTGGGCTTGGATTATGCAAAGTTTTAATGTACTAAATTGCCAATGATGTTGATGACTTAGTATGCCTAAATGCACATTAGAAAAAATGAGACCATCAGAGCCTACTCAAACCAAGAGGTGTAAAAAAAAAAAAAATAAATAAAACAAACAAACTTACCAAGATTTCACATAAACCATGAAGTTAATTTAAAAAGATGCAAGAGGGAGATATTTTGTCAAACACATAATGTGCATGTTCTAAAACAGGAATGAAAAAAGTATTTTGTAACATGAATCCACTCAAATATTACACCAAAGACAAACTAAGTACATTACAATTGAACAAACAATGATCCCAAGTTGGCAAGAATAAAGCAAAATGTTCATAATGATCAATTTCAAATTTCAACATTAGATGGGTGGCATATGAAGTACTCAAGCAAAAACCAAAACCAACAACGTATATAAGAAATGCAAACAAAATGTTCTATGACTTCTAAAAGCAAAATTTATGACCTGGACATTATCACTAAGTTGGAAATCTTTATTTATTTATAATTTTATTTTATAAAAGAACCCAAAGATCTCATTAATGAGAACAAATTGAATACATCTAAAGATAGTTGGTCGGTTATATTTTGGTTTGCCTCAATGTGTTTTTGTGTTTTTTGATCTTGGAAGTAATTTTTTGGTGAATGAATTTGAGGGTTTATAGAATTTGTTAAGAGGGGTTATGAAACACAAAACATGGCACAAAGAGAAATCATCGTTTCTATGAAGAAGAAAAGAAAGTAATTACAAAATCATATAATTAAGCAACCCAGATTCTCAAATTTCTAATTGTCCTGCTTGTTATTCAACTTTTCCTTTGGAATTTGGATCAATTTGTAGAGCATTAAGTGAACTATACATGTAAAAATTTTAAGAGACAGAATTATATGTATGTAGAACATATCACATGCTAAAGGAAGAAGAGGGGTAGTATTGTTTTTTAATGTTAAAAAAGAAACCTTATACGTCCTGGTCCTGCCAGACTCTTTGACTCTCTAATCATGAACCCATCCAGAGAGCAGCCAACCAAAGCCATGGGATTTGTTGTCATACATTTAGTCCCTTTGTGAATTGCCCTGCCTTGGATTTCACATAATTTTGGATATAGCGGACCATCTCAATGGTGACATACTAACAGTGATGAATGAGTTTTGTTGTTTTTGAAAGTTATTTAAGTCAACATAGTTGGCTTCTTTAATCACATATTTTGATCAGCCATTGAAGCTCTCCAAAGTTTGAACAGTGGCAAAGAAAAAGAAAGGGTTTATCAAGAGGAGAGATGTAGTGATCGGGTGGGAAGTAAAAATCTTAAGAAACAATTGAATTTAATTTAAAAATGACAATGATGTGTAAAATTAGATAATTTAGTTTTAAAAAAAATTAATAATGATGTGGCAGGCTCTGGAGAGGTTAACAAAAAGTTAAAAGCTTTTGTTATATATATATCTATATATATATATATATAATTTTATTTAAAAAAAATGATAATGATGAGTTTAAGTTTAAGTTGGATTTATTAGAAAGATAGAGTTTCACTCCTTGTCATGTTCAGACTAAACAAAAATAATTTTATTTAAATAAAATTATAATTTTATTAAATATTGTGCTAATGTGGAAAATTGTGAAAACTTCAAAAGTTTCGGTTATATATATATATATATATATATATAGATGATGTGTTGTGTAACCAAAGCACTAATCCTAACTCTATATGTATACTTTCCCGTTACCTACTTGATGGAAAAGATAAGATTATAACTCAAACTTTATCTTGACACTTGTTGGCATTCATAAAGAGGAAAGAGTTTGAGGCACAGGAAAATTTTCATGGACCTGTAAAACTTTCTGAATCTTTTACTACAGCTCTTTCAAAATCCAATTGTCAAAGAATCATTGTTAAAAGCTATTGTTATGAAATCCATCTAATACCTGGAAGCGGGATGAGGAATCTTCAAAGATAATTTCAGGAAATGTTAGTGTTAGAGCTTGGAAACATTTTGGATTAAGAGGATTTATCAACATAGATCTTGGACTCAAATGTTTGGGACTCATTTGCCAATATTTCTTCCTGGCTGAGAAGATCACAAGTCTGATACATCACAGGGGCATCAGGATGCTTCCATATACAAGTAATAACCTATTTTGTGGAAACGCAATTTGAAATGTAAGAAGCAGATTTGAGGTTATTTTCATATTGTGACACAAGTAATGTGCTTAACATTTAAGATAGAACAATAGAGAAAACCAATCACACACACTCCAAAATGAAGAGAGAGAGAGAGAGAGAGAGAGAGAGAGAGAGAGAGAGAGAGAGAGAGAGAGAGAAACAACTAAAATATAATAAGAAAACATGAACTTGATTTTTTTTCAGGCTAACAATTGTCAAGATTATAACAAGGAGATGTAAAAGGTCATCCATTTTAAAAATAATGTGAATAAAAAAAACGATATTTCTTTCATAATATATTGGACGTCCTTATTGATTACTATTACTGATCTACAACAATGTTAGTAAGAATTCCCAAATTCTGCTGAAGTCCCTTACTAATGGACACTAATGCCTATGGTAATGATAAAGCATAACAAGATTGAACAGTGAATTAACAAAATCCATTTGTGGTTTCATGCAGCAATATAAAGGAAAACGAAGTATCCTAGTTTAAAATTAGGCCTACAATAGTGTAGTCAAAGGCAAGCGAGGCGCTCACCTAGGTGCCTGGGTGAGGCGAGGTACTACTAAGGCGCCTTAAAGGCTCTAAGGAGAGGCGCTTGCCTTTAGAGCCTAGGCAAGCAAGGCGACCGCCTTAAGCCATGAAAAAGATGCTAAGGCAAGAGCCTCAAGTTTTTTTTTTTTTTTTAATTATTATTATTATTATTTTTTTTGTAGAAGGTTGTTGTGAAAGCTATTTTAGATTATTAATTTCAAAAGGCATGTTATAAAACTTATTGTTAGTTAAATTAATTTACAAATTTGTTTTGTAAAACTTATTGTTGTATAGAAGCTTGTTGTAAAATGTTGTAAGGGGGTGGGCCTGGATGAAGATGTTGGGCAAATTCCTGCCGTACTAAGCCCAAGTTATTTCTGGGTGAGGAGTTGGGACCGGCCCAATTGGAGCACACCTTGGCTTGGCTTGTGCACAATCTTTGCCGCGTCTGCCAAAGTCTATTTAAGAGCTCACAGCAGGCAGAGTTATTGTTAACAAGTTATGGCAGGCAGACATAATATTGAAAATGCAAAGGAAATACAATCACAGAACAACTTAACAAGCCTGACTTTTAAAGAATAATACTTAAGCGAAGAATTAGAACGTGATTATATATGTAAAAGAAAAACGAGTCTGCCACACTAAGTATTGCCGCAGGATTCCAACCACGGAAGGGAAGACTACTCCCTCAACGCAAATAACTTCACTTGGTGAAATTAATTGCTTTGAGAGGACAGCCCCAAATGGTATATGCCCAGGTATAGATTTTGTATTGCCTTTTGAGGACAAAGCTATTGAGGGAGAGAGGGGGTTAACCCATTTAGGTGCATGCCAGCCATAAATACTCTGTTTTTCTCTCTTAGTATTCTTTTCTCTCTGTTTTCTTTCTTCCGATTCTTTTCTCTCTGTTTTTTCAATGACTTCCTTTTTTCGCCCCCCTTTGCACACAGCCACGAGTCCTTTATATAGGACCTGTCGTGGCCGATTTTACTGTTCTAGCCTTTTTATGGCCCTATTCTGCTATCGTAGCCTTTTGCCATCCACTTACCGAGTCAAATGGTTCTGATCCACCATTGACCTGTGGCTTTCAGACAACGAAGGTTCCTTCTCTACTTCGTCCAGTGTGTCCTCTCTCTCTCTCTCGGTCTCTCATGGCATGCACCCAGCGGTTCTTACCCACTCTTGCCTCTTTTGGGTGGCATGTTATCCCAGCAGGACTGTGCCCACCGAAAGAGTCTGGGCAAGAAACGCAAAATGGGTTCCCGCTCCTCTCCCCACCGCCAGACCATGCCCTCACCCATGACGTCACCCTTTCCCATAGTGGCTGGGTATAGGCTGGTGATGCCTGGGTCGTTAACATGCGTTACCTTATTGATGTTTCATTCGTTTGCCGAGGTCTAAAAATGGGTGCACATATCCTGCCGTGCGCTTTTTGGCATTTTCTGATGTGGATTGTTTTTCCGGCAGGCCAATGCCCATGTGTTGTCCCTTTCTTTAGAGGGTTGAGCTCTGTAGTGGGCTTCCCTTTAGTTTGGGCGTTTCGCTTTGTGGCTTTGCGCCTCCTGCCATGCCAAGTTGCTATTCATGCTGCTCGTTTTTTAATCCTGCCGAGCCCCTTTGGGTCTGCCATGTGCTTTCCCTTTCAGTATACTTACTGGGTTCCTCCTCTTATTTCTTGTGGGATCCAATGTCCCTTTTTCTTGTGGGCATCCCTGGCCCATTTTGGTATTGTTTCACACATGGATTTTTTTGCTAACTCACTTTGGGCTTCCTTGGCCCAATTTTCTCTACAGACTTTATCCTTTGGGCTCGTGGGTTCTCCATTTGCCCGTTACTCTCTTTTTTCTTATTGCAGTGGGCCTGCTGTGGCCCATTCTTTCTTTTCTCATATCGTTTTCATGGATTTTGTTTCTTTTCTCTTTCCGGGCCTATTCAAGCCCATTTGCTTCTTCTGGCCTTCAACTCTGGGCCTTGGGCCTGCTGGGCTTCATAAAAAAATGAGCCTCAACAAACGTACTGTTAGAAATAAATAATAGAGCCTAAACCATGCTAATCCTATTCTGAAATAATTTTATAAACCTAATTTCTTCATGCTTCACATTGAAAAAAAACTTCATTATAATATTATAATACACTAGGTACATATGATTTAAGTTCTATATGCATAATAAATATGTTAAGAATTTGGCGCCTCACTTTACTAGGGTTAGTGCCATTTTGTCGCTTCACGCCTCAAGCGATACAAGGCCTTGGCGCCTTAAGGTCACCTTTCGCCTTTGACTACCCTACATAGGGGCTAATTTATCTTTGCGCTTCAAAATCATGTTTCTAGGCATATACTATCTACAGAAAAATTGCCATGATTCATAAATTACAGGAGCAGAATATTGTTTACACAAATTGTCAGAGATTACCTTAACATAAAACAAACTAAAACTACATAGGAGCAAGAGAGATAATATCAGTGGTAACAGCCACAAAAGCAGATATTGATAAAGCCAAATGCCAATATGAAAATAAAGTCGTATAATATTTGCATGTTCTGCACATTTCAATCTCACATGAAAAAACACAAAATAAAGTATGTAGGGCTTACAGTAAGCTCATAATTTACACATTGCAGCATGTTTGAGACCACTGATCATTCCACACATTATAAAAGAAGCTTGAATAGAATGAAGACCATGGGTACCTGTCAGATTGCTGATTGTTTGCTGGGATGTTTTGAGGAAGTCTCCCAAATGTGCAGTCTAGGAAAACACAAATTGGCCTTAATGCTTCCTCGGACTTCACATTGCTGCAGAATACACAAGCATTTCTTTTAAGCCAACCATAATAAACCACTGCAAACCTAGCAAGTTTGCTTATGGCGCTTTTAAAACTTCTGCCCTTCAAATTATTTTTAACATCAGAGAACTACTTGGTACCTGTAAAATTCCTAGGATTTTATTACAAAATGACTTAACTAGTTGCTTTAGCCTCTTTGAAAAGGATACTCAAAGAACAAGTCGTCGCCCCCAATCTCAAGGCAGGTCCTGCAGAAGAAAAGGCTTCAGAAGCCATAGTTTAGTGCCAATTCAATTTTCACTTTTTCTGGCCAACAAGTTCAATGCATTCTTGTCCAGTTGTCATTTACCTTTCAATAAAATAAGGAATAATCTAAGTAATATTATTCAGTGAATCAATAAAAGTAAAGAAACATCTATAACAATAAACAAGATCAAAATTTAAAACTCACAAGAAAAGCAGAAGTAATCAAACAAAATTATTATTTCAGAAATTAACAATAAAAACTTTAATAATTGGTGCAATGAGTTGCATAGGTTAGAAACATCTAAGCAAGCCGGTTCAATATTTTGAAGAAGCATTTCATCAAACAACTTGTGTTCTTGAACTAAATTTCAATTCAAACAATCATCAAACATACTCATTATTCGGTAAAATTGAAACACAAATTTATTAGAAAGTTTCAAATTCAAAGTATACATGTTTTCAAAAAAGGCATTGGAAAAAGAAATACATTGTGAATCTTTCAATAAATTGAAGCCCAGGGGTTTCCAATGAGAAGAAGATGAGTGGCAAGAGAATGGGGTATTACTCAAAAGAAAAGCCACACATCCCTCCTACAAAGGTTAGTAGATTCAATACAGTTAGCATCATGCTTGAATTATGGCTCATTTAACTTCTATATAACTTGAGTTTGAACTCTCATTTTTCTTTTTTTCAGTTGAAAAGTGACAATACTCACATTAAACATAGATAGCAAATGCATACTTAAAAACCATCATAATGTCCACAACATTTCAATATTGAGAAATGCATTTTGAAAAACAAAAGCAAAATTTGAATATCTAAGGTATGGTATAGAACCAAAACATAAAAAACAAGAAAGAAATGGGGCCTTATGGTTAGCTGCAGAGGTCTTGAGTTATTGAAGAGCACATTGATATGCATCAAAACAAAAACTTGGCCAACTGTATTAAAATAAATAAATTAAAGAAATTAAATAATTATCTTATAAATAAAAATTACAAAGCCCAGCAACTTGATTTCTCTATAAATACTCATCCTATGAATAAGCCTATAAATTTAGAGAGAGCGAGAGTAACAGAGGCAGTCAAAGATATAAAGGAGGCATACCTTGGCATCAAGGTTGTTTATCAGATGGAACCAAATTTCTTCAAAGTTCAATCAAGATTTTCTTGTCTTCTTTGATGGTGGATACAGATTGGTGTTGGAATCATAATTGACAAAGGTATGAGCCAATGAAGACGAACCCTATCCATTTTATGAAATTGTTGCGAGTGATGCTGGGATTGATGGGCTCCAAAAAACCAGAGCTTTTATTCGGAGGTAATTCACTTACTTCTATGGAATCAAAAGATATAACCTCAACCTCAACGTGATTCTATCTGAATAGAAATAAATACTCATCCTCTTGCGTAAAAGATACAAAATCCATGAGCAGATGCTCAAACAAATCTGTTATATTTTCAACATTTATTTGTTTTTTACTGCCATTGATGGAAACATAAAAGGAGAAACTTCTGCTTAGGGCCTCCACCGATTGAAAAGAAATACAGAGGAAGAAACTGTTATCTGAATCAGAATAACAAAAAAATCAGAATTGCTTTTGATGATTAACAGGAAAGCATATAAAAAAATAAATGTACATGTTTAGCATTAGGATCTAATAAAATGTTTGCCCCTTCGACATCCCTGCCAGGAAAGCCACATTATTTAATAGCCATAAAGAAATTAACAAAGCTGCAAGCCCGCAATTCCTGGAACAAAGAACTAAAGAACCACAATTGATACCCAAATAACTGAGCAATGTATAACTTTCATGTAACTAGCTAGAAAGAATCTGCCTGTTGTAATTTTGAACGACAGATTTCTTGAAGGGAACATATTCATGAAGTAATTTATGGATTGAGCCACCAGAGACATATTCCAAATAAACTGAGATTTTTTCCTCACCCTAAGAATATGATAATCTGGAAATATTATGAACGAGGGATCCAATATTACATAGATTTGAACATGAAAAGTCCTTCACTCTCCCTCTCTGTCTCAATTATCTATATTACTGTCTATCTAGATTCAGCTAAAAACTTATATACTGCCAGATTTAAAAATACCGGTTTCAGTTGCTTTGATATCTGATCATCAGAAACCACTCTGACTTCTTTAATTGCACACATTTTCTCACTTCCACTGTTATAGATGCAAATATAACAATTAGCAAAGTAACAAAATCGAAAAAATGGTACTCTTACTACACTATTCTTGAGTTTTTACTTCTGAGTTTATTTTCATGTCCATCATGTGGACCACTCACACCAGGTACACTTCATGTGTCTAATACTGATTGCAAAGCAGTTGTTCATCAATCTTCTTTTCTTTATCTGGAGACATGGTTTCATTTATATTTTATTTTATTTTTTAACATTTGTAATAACACCTTGGCTTTTTACCCTGTAGCCATACTAAACGCACCATACCATCTGGCACAGGTATGCAGTTACCATAATAAAATTAGGCGTATCTGTGGAAAAAAAAAAAAAAAACCAATCAAGGAACTTTTAGTCTATACAACAATATGCAATGCTAAAAGTTTCCCCAAGATAATCCAAACATTTATTGTAACTTCATTACCTTAAATCCAAGGTATACAAGCCCCAAAGTCATCCTTCCTTTGTTCTTGTGTTGGGCAAGACAGAAGTGCTAGAAGGAGAACCTGGAGGAAGAGGCTGACAATAACATTGACTCTTTCCATCTTCTAGCTTTCCAATTGGAGACTTCAGGCTCAAGCCATAATGTGGGAGAAGAGGTGATGTGGGACTTGTGGGCCACCTCAAACCTGGACCAGAGCGTTTTGATCAAATGTTGAACATGGTATCACCATGTCCTCTGCCACCAAGATACAACACCAGTTACTATTCACAGAAGCATTAAAGAAGCATAATTAGAATTATCCATTAACGTCTTTTTTTGGCTTTTTAGATAGACAATAGAATAATTGATATTACGGTATCTATTAAAAAAAAAATCCTAATAATTATTATCTTTTGAGTTGAACACATACTTCCTCCCCTCTAAGGCTCTAACTATACTACCCAAATACTCAAATACGACAATAAATTCACGTCAAATACCAGGTAAAGGTTATCTAAAATGAATAACGACTTATCTTAATATGATACATTTGTTGCTCATGCAACATTTCATTGGTTGAAGTTGAAATACTTTTGAATCTCAGTTCCTGGTATTTTAATTGAACAATTCCAATATCCTCCTAGTTCTCAATACTGCTTGCATTTAGCAAATACAAAAAATTTAAGTAACACGAATTTGGGGAAAGTAACAAATATTGTTTCTTTATAACTTAAACAAGAGAGAGAGATCACCTGATTCAATAATGTGCTTGATGTTTTTGGATCCAACCCTATGCAGTTCCTTGCATCCACCATTCCCATTGATTGTGGAAGCCTTGGAATTTCTCGATGCTGCTTGCAGTTGTCAATGTCAAGAAGTTCTAATCTAGGGGAGCTACTAATGCTTTCTGGGAGAGTAACAATATTGGAGTTAACTAGAAACAGAAATTCCAATACAGGGAAGTTATCGGGCTTCATAAATTCTATTATATTATTATCACAGCCAACGAGTTCCAGACTAATCATGCTGAGAAACCCATATCCCTAAAACTGACTAAAGGAACTGTGTGCTAATAGGGTCCAGTACTCACTAGCATCTTGTGACTTCGCTTGCTTCACCCATTGTTCCACTGCTGTTCCACTTGCTTCCGTTTACACTTATCCCTGCAAATAAAAGTATGGAAGCGAAATCAGTCATGTCTCACAATTATGAAGCACGAATGATGATAGAAAGGAAGGATGTTACCACCACGGGCTTTTAAAAGCTGTTGAACTGGGAACCACTAGCATTGTTGCATAATCTCTATCAATCAAAGTGATTTTTTTTTTTTCTATTTGAATTTTGGATGGAGTTCCAAAACTGCTGCTCAGAAATTTAAAGTAGGGATTAGCTTAAGTGCCAATTTCACTAACTAATAAAAATTAGCTGTGGATATAGATTTAAATTCCTCATATCTTATGACTTATAGAAAAGAAAGTGAAACTAGATATTCAACCTTTGATATCATTAGTTTTCTAAAATGTCATCTGAATAGATGATTTTAATTCTTTTGCTGACAATTATCTAAGGTTTAAGACATTCTTTTTCATCTATATAATAATAACTATTATTATTAATAATAAAAATGTTAAAAAAAGGTGAACAGTCCTAATAGGAAACTTGAAAGATGCGAAGGGGGAAAATGAGGAGAATGTGCATATTGCATGTCAATGAGAAGCACAGAGTTGATGTGGTATTCCTCAGGCACCATTCTGTAAGGACTTCCCTTGAAAGAAAGCATGGAGGAGGAAACTCTTATCTGGTTCAGAATAACAGAAAATCAGAAATGCTTTTGATGATTAACAGGAATGTATATAAAAATATATACAAAGAATACAAATACATACTATTCTCAATTTTCAGAGGTCAAGTATTTTTATGGGCTCCCCAAAATGTCAGGCTAGCTTCATACTTGTAAATCATATGATATGCCCTTCATTCTAGTTGGCTTATAGAAAAATATGAGAGAGAGAGAGAGAGAGAGAGAGATAAAATCTTATGACAATTTGGGGTTCAAGTATATGGTGAAAGACAAAAATTAATTTCCATCACCAGTATTACGTAAACAGCATTTAATTCAGTCTGTATTCTTGAGCACATTATTGTTCTAGAAAGTTGTATGCTTTCGAAATAAAAGTAAACTTCTATTTATGGGGTAAGATAAATGTACATGTTTAGCCATGTCGATGTCCCTGCCAGGAAAGCCACATTATTCATTAACCATATAGAAATTAACAAAGCTGCAATTCCTGGAACAAACAACTAAGGAACCACAATTGATACCCAAATACCTTTGCACTGTATTCCTTTCATGTAACTATGATGGATCCAATATTTACATATTACATAGATTTGAACATGAGAAGTCCTTCGTTCTCCTTCCCTTTGTCCTGATTATCTATATTATTGTGTATGTTTGTGCGGTTGTATGTGCATGTGCATATCCACTGGCCTTTATGGGATCAACTTTTACCAATTCATTTCCGTAGTGTCAATCAATATTTGGATGTGAAAGCTGACTAAGAAAATTTATTTCCTGTTAACAAGAAAAGATTCAGCTAAAAACTTATATACCGCCAGATGATGCAATGCAATTTGACAGTGGTAATTCAACTATTCAAGTAACAAAAATATAAAAACTGAAGAGAATCTTACAAATAAAAATTACAAAGCCCAGCGACTTGATTTCTCTATAAATACTCATCCTATGAATGAGCCTATAAATTCAGAGAAAGAAAGTAACAAAGGCAGCCAAAGATTTTGATAAAGGAGGCATACCTTGGCATCAAGGTTGTTTTTCAGATGGAATCATATTTCTTCAAAGTTCAGTCTTGTCTTCTTTGATGGTGGATATAGACTGGGGTTGGAATCATCATTGACAAATGTCAATGTACCCAAAATCATTTCCTTCGATAATCCGATATGTTGTGGCGGATGCATAGTCAGCAGAGCTGGATGGTCAACGTACTACCACATGGATAAATGCAGTGTATTCTAAAAAAATAAAAATAAAAATAAAAAAACCAAATGTTGAAAGCTTGAAAATGTGTTGAAAAACACAAGAGCTGTTTAGACCCTCAAATTACAATTACGGCTTGGTTAATTTTACACTAACTTAATACAAGTGCGGAATAGTATAAACACAAGTGTATAAACAAGAAACTACTCTAATTCATAATTAAAGCAACACAGCAGTAATAATGAAAATAAACAAGAGTAGGGAAGAAGGATGCAAACACAGAAAACACCGAGACGTGTTCTCGAAGAGGAAACCGAAGAACTCGGCAAAAAACCTCTCCGCCGCCCTCCAAGCGGAAATCGATCCACTAGACAATCAGTTGGGATACATGAGTAAGCAAGAGACCCTCCAAGCCTAATCTACCCGATGTACCTAAGCCCTCCAAACTCTTACTCCAACAAGGCTTCTCGGAACCGTGTTTTGTCTTAGTTCTCCGGATCCCGCAACAAGCTCCATGTTGCATCTGCCATTCCAGGCTTCTTCCAATGCTTCCCAGCAGCACCAAAACGTCACTTAACACTCTCAAAAGGTGTGGTGAGTGTTTGGGCTATCAACCTCTCAATGGTGTGGAAATGAAGAGGGAAGGGTTGAGGAGATACCACAAGCAATTGTATAGAGAAAGGTGGAGATGACAATCTCTAATTCCAAATGTGTTTGGCTAGGGTTTTCTCTCTAAAGCATTCCTCAACATTTGTGGGTAATGGGGGTTTATATAGGATAGGTGCAAAATGTGTGAGTCAGTCAGTACAGGCTGGCAGAACAGCATGTCTCGCGGGTGTCTCGCGAGAAGGCCTTACCCGCGAGATACTCGCGAGAGACAGCTGTCTCCACCTGGCCTGACTCTTCGCATTCCAGCATGTGCAGGGCACATGCCTCACTTCGCGGGAAGCTTAGTCGCGACATACCCGCGAGATTCCATTAGCTTCCACTTTGCTTGAGTCTTCACACACTCTCTATCACACACCCCTTACATCAATTCCCACAACAAATACAGGGTATAAACAATTGAAAGTAAATACAATCAAATTTGGCACGGAATAAAAGCCAACAAAACACATAGTTGTAAATCACAACTTTACAATCTCCCCCTTTGGCTATTCCGTGACAAAACCCTAAAACAGACTCTAGACTTAAACGTGAATTTGGGAACACAGGCAAAACTCACTCACACTTAATTCTAGATTCTGAATAGCTCTTGAAACATATGAACAAGTAACTCCTGAAACACAACAACAAAATGTTATCATTGAATGCAGAAAACTTGAAAAACATATGGAGCATTAAAAGCATGATCAAGCAAGATGAAATAGAAAACACTAGATCATGGCAAGATCAAATAAGTAATCACTATACGCAAGCAATTACAATGCTCATTCACACACGGAATGAACAACTGGATATGCAAGATGATAAGCTCAATTGAAGAGTACCATTTGCAAATCCAACACTCAACCAATGCAAAATACTCGAAGTATTTGCATCTAGGAACAATCCTACAAGGGCACAAGAGTGTTCATCACTCAACCAATGCATAGGACGTATATGCATCTAGGAACAATCCTACACGGGCACAAGAGTGATGTGCTGAAGTAAATGTATGACATTAAACTTCAAAAGCACAAGCATACAGGCTGCATAAGCAAAGAATTGCAAATACATGGCACAAACCATAAAAGCCTACAAAAACTATGCAATGAAACAAAACAACCCTTAAAGCTTACAAAAGCAACATGGGTACATGCAAATCATACTACAAAGCATAGAGAAAATCATAAAAGAAACATCAGAAATAAAGCTTAAATAAAGCATAGTATCAAAGCTTTAAAGAACAAAAATAAACACAGGAACATTTGACTTGTTCTCCCCCTATCTCCATACTCCCCCTATCAATGACATCATCTCCCCCTTTTTGTCAAGGAATAGCTAGTCATCCCCTTCTAGCTTCCGTTGAATTTCATCCATCTGAGTTTGGAGAGATGTGAGCTGTGCATCAAGACGTCGGTGGTGAGTGTACATGATAGTCCCAAACCCGGACATCTTTGTACTCAACTCTTGAAGAGCAGTAAAGATATTGTTGATCTGTTCATCATTGATATGAGCTGCAGAACTCGAGGAACCCGATGGTGCATGAGTTTCTTGCTTGGGGTTCTTCTTGGCATGGCTCATACTAGCATGGAGAGACCGAATGTTGATTGGACTTGGCCTTGGATATGGACGTTCATCATCCAATGGACGGACACCTTTGAGCTTCAAAATCTTTGAAATAAGGCAAGAGAAAGGAAGACAATTCCTTGAAGCTGTCCGGTCAACTGTTTTGGCCAAAATGTGAAAGATGTGAGAGCACACATCAATCTCGACATCCGTGATCAGATCGTTCAAAAACAAAGCTCGTCCAAGGTTCATATATCCGGTGCTGGACAGGGGATAGAGATTGCTACACATGATCATTGATAGAAGTCGTAGCTCGGAAGAAAGAGATGCCACATTGATTGACTTTCTAGTGGATGAGAATTCCAATTCAGCTCCTAAAGACTGTCGGAGATATTCTTCATCGGGGTTCAGCTCATCATATACCGGCGGTATGGGGAGTATTGGCCGGTTGATGTGTAGAATTTCTGCCAAGTACATTGGTGTGACAGAAAAGGTCTTTCCCCGAACCCAACATTTAATCTCATCGCCGACGACACTGGCATTGGCATAGAATTCCTTAACCATGTTCTCATATGAATCCTCGAAAGTTGACAACAGATAGTTCCAATCTTTCGTGGCAAACCAAATAGGTATTTGTGTGTCTTTGAGTGATTGCTGGTCAACCCCCCTCTCAACTATCAACGGAGCACCCTGAAAGTGGTTCTTGAAGGATTCAAAAGCAGCATGAGACTTGAACAGGTGAGGATCAAAAGTTCCTGTTGAGCCACGAGTTCGCTTCGGTCTAGGTGAATCAGCATCAACGTCAATGATCGGTTCTTTCCCTTTGTCGCGGCCTCCTTTCACAGCGGAAGTCTTGAATGGAGACATCTGTGCACCACAAAACAAACAGGAGACAGGAGCACAACCAATAGACCACAGATCACAGAACTTGATTAGAGTCAGGTGAGGTCAAAGCAGAAGTAGCACTGCTGAATGTATAGACACAATGTATGTGGGAGCAAGTACAAGATTTATGTGACACACTATCAGTGACCAAATTGAGTGAAATAAGGTCAAACAAGTGAAAGTCCATAGATTGAAATCACTTGGTTTCAAAATAGCACAAAAATGTCACTCGGACATTTTGACAAACACTTAGTGTGCACAACATCAAATAAGACATGAGCAATGCATGAACGTGGGAAAATCTACCCTCAATACAAGATAAAATGCCAGTAGGGGCTAACACAGAAGCAGAAATAACCAATAGGACACAGCCTAAGCAAACGATTTGACAAGAATTCACCCAATTTTGAAAAGAATATCCACATTTTCGAAAAGCCCCAAACTTTTGAAACCCTAACGAAAAATCTGTAAAATTAAGACAGAGCATGAAGGGAAAAGGTTTAGAAGACATACCTTGAGGATGAAAATGCAGAAAAGATGCTTGAAAATGAAGGGTTTTGGAAAAGATGACCTTGGGTTGGAAAAAAAATCGATAAAGGATGAGCGAGGGAAGTTTTTGTGTTTTTGAAACACTGTCACATCAGCAAGATAAAGACAGAAAACACGCGTTTTTCGCGGGTTAGAGAGGGGCGAGACAGTCGCGAGAGGTGCCACTGAAGCACAAAATTTTCGCGTGAAGCATTAAGTCGCGAAACAGTCGCGAGACAGTCGCGGTAACTTCTGTCTGAAATTGGAAAAATCCAATTTTAGCCAAACAGCATTTCGCGAGTAGCTTTTGGTCGCGAGACAGTCGCGAAAGTTTCTGTGTGACATGTTAAAAGAAAAATTTCCCTCAACCCATTTTCGCGGGAAGCTCTAAGTCGCGAGCTTCTCGCGAAACAACCCCTGAACCAGTTTTTTGAAGAAACACAAAAACATGCATTTGAATCAAAAACAAAAGACAAGAAAGAATAAAATCACTTTCAAAAACAAATAAAACACTCAAAAATCTTTTTGGGTTTGATCAACAAAGATTGAGCATGTGAAAACACATTTAATCAAGTACAATCACACAAATGAATAAGGCATTCATTGAACATAGACTTGTGTGTTGTGTGTGGATATCAAAAATGAGATAGTCCTTAGTCTAATGTGAAGCTTCAATGATCAATTCAATCAAGGCATACACAACTAGCACTAGAGTATGTGATCTATCTCAATTATAGAAACATGCATATATGACCTCCCACACGTACTTGACAATAATTCATTGAAGCTTTTCATTTGGCTCCATTTTTAACATATCATTTGCAACTTTTGAGCAAAGAGAATCTCATTTAGAGAAGGATGCCTGAAATTTTTAATATTTCAATTGATGTGTTAGCCTTTGGCTTGTTGGGCATCATACATTTTATTTTGGTCGCTTTCCCTTTTTCCTAGTCGAATACTAGTTTGTGCGACAGGCTTTTGCAGCTCTATATCTCTTTTCATTTGGAGATTTACAATTAGAGAGCTCTTTTAGGCAAAAAATAAAAGTGGGAAGATATATAGGCATGAGTCTATGCATGTCTCAAGATCAACAGAACCATTCACTAATCATTCATGACAAGGTTGAAGATCTATTTACAACAGTCACATAGATTTCAGAATTTCTTCCACAATGATATGAGTGCATGAGAGACAAGCTAAGCTCGTTGAATGCACAAAGCCATAAGTACAAAGGTACAGGGCAAAACATGCTTTGAGACATAACTCAACAAAGTGATCAAACTTTTTGGATTTTCTATTTTTTATGTGTTTTTGAATTTTTGTACACACCCAAAACAGAGCAAGAAAAGAACGATCAACAAAAGTAGCAGAAGCAAACCAAAACAGATAAACCACAACAATTAGACACTAAACATGTGGAACCAAAACAACAGGTATGCAACATAAAGTAGTATAGGTTCACACAAGAGATAGAGTTCAGGGAATGATACCGACACCGATGGTCTTACGCAAAGATTCAAACTTTGGGCCATCTAGAGGTTTAGTGAATATGTCTGCCTTCTGATTCTCGGTGTTGATGAACTCTAAGTACACGATTCTTTCCTCCACCAAATCTCGAATGAAATGATAACCGAATTTCGATATGTTTTGACTTCGAGTGTTGAACTGGATTCTTGGACAAGTTTATGGCACTTGTATTATCACAATATACACACATCGTGTCTTGAGTGATTCCATAATCATGAAGAAGCTTCTTCATCCATAGTAATTGAGCACAGCAGCTTGCAGCAGCAATGTATTCGGCTTCGGCTGTTGATAAAGAGACTGAATTCTGCTTTTTGCTTATCCATGACACCAAGTTATTTCCAAGATAAAAGCATCCACCGGAAGTGCTTTTTCTATCATCAATGCAACCAGCCCAATCAGCATCAGAATATCCGGCTAAGCATTCATTTGAATCTCTTGAGTACCAAATCCCATAGTCAGAGGTGCCATTTATGTAACGGATAATTCTTTTGACAGCTGTTAAATGTGACTCTTTGGGGGCTGCTTGAAATCGAGCACACACGCCTACACAGAAAGCTATGTCTGGTCTACTAGCAGTGAGGTATAAGAGGCTGCCTATCATGCTTCGATAAAGCGTTGGATCCACTTCTATCCCTGCTGCATCCCGACTCAGCTTTGAAGAGGAGCTCATTGGAGTGGAAGTATGCTTTTTAGAGTCTAGACCAAATCTTTTAACAAGATTTTTGGCATATTTCTCTTAAGATATGAATATTCCATCTTTCCGCTGTTTCACTTGAAGCCCAAGGAAATAGTTCAGCTCTCCCACCATACTCATCTCAAACTCCCTTTTCATTTCTTCGGAGAATTCATGAGCCAACTGGTCAATGGTGGAACCGAAAACAATATCATCCACATACACTTGAGCAACTAGGAGAGACTTCTCATCTCTCTTTACAAACAAGGTCCGATCAGCTTGACCTCTTTTGAATCCGCGATCCAACAAGTATGTTGTGAGACGATCATACCATGCTCTTGGTGCTTGCTTCAAACCATACAGTGCTTTCTTCAGCCTTAGCACATGATCCGGAAAATGAGGATCTTGAAATCCTTTTGGTTGCTCAACAAATACTTCTTCATTTAGGAAACCATTCAGAAATGCACTTTTTACATCCATTTGGTACAATTTAAAATCCATAACACATGCAATAGACAGTAGAATTCGAATTGACTCTAACCTTGCTACTGGTGCAAATGAATCATCAAAGTCTATGCCTTCCACTTGAGTATATCCTTGAGCTACCAACCTAGACTTGTTTCGAACTACCTCACCATCTTCGTCAGTTTTGTTCTTGAAGATCCACTTGGTGCCAATGACATGGGTATCTTTGGGTCTTGGAACCAACTCCCATACATCATTTCTGACAAACTGATGTAGCTCCTGATGCATAGACTCGATCCAATTTTCGTCTCTAAGGGCTTCCTCTACCTTCTTTGGTTCGAATTGAGCAAGATAACAATTGTACGTCACATGATTCGCACTGTATTTTGGTCCTTTTCTCAAACGAAGTCCCTCATTTACGTCACCAATGATATTACTTGTTGGATGATTGAGGGTTACCCTTGATGATGGTCTCTTGGAGGTGGAAGGTTCTTCATCTCGAGAGATTGGAGGTTGAACTTCCGGAGGGGTGAGAGGGCTAGAAGGCCCTTGCATCGACCTGGTCTCCCTTCTTGGTATAGGAGGTGTAGACTCTTTTTCTGGTGACTCTTTCTCGATCTCATCATCTTGAGACATGTTGTCCTCAACTTCCCCCTTCTTCAGGTTCGATCCTTCACCGTCATCCCTTTCCCTTTCAGATATGGTATCATCAATGACCACATTTATTGACTTCATTACCGTCTTGGTGCGTTTATTGAACACCCTATATGCTCGGCTATTTAATGAATAACCTAGAAATATCCCCTCATCACTTTTAGCATCAAATTTTCTGGGATTCTCTCTGTCGTTGAGAATATAGCATTTGCTCCCAAATATTCGGAAATATTTCACCTTCGGCTTCTTTTCTCTCCAAATTTCATATGAAGTCTTCTTTGTTCCTGCTCGAAAGTAAATCCTATTCCCAATGTGACAAGACGTGTTCACAGCTTCAGCCCAAAACTTCTGTGGAAGATTTTTGTTGAGTAACATTACTCGAGCCATTTCTTGAATCACTCGGTTCTTCCTTTCAACTACTCCATTCTGTTGTGGAGTCTTTGGGGCTGAGAATTCCTTCTTAATACCTTGTTCATTGCAAAATGCTTCAAACTTCGCATTTTCAAACTCTTTCCCATGATCACTCCTGATTTTGATGATAGGTACTCCCTTTTCATTCATCAATCTCTTACACAATTTCTCCATCTTATCACATGCTTCCGATTTCTCTCTAAGAAAGTCCACCCAAGAATACCTTGAGAAATCATCAACTATCACCATGATGTACCGCTTTCCACCCATGCTCTCTGTTCTAGTAGGACCCATCAAATCCACATGCAGTAGTTCTAACGGACGAGAAGTTGCAACCACATTCACTTTAGGATGGCTTGACTTTGTTTGTTTTCCCAATTGACATGGACCACACAAATTCTTTTCAATCTTCCCAAACTTAGGTAATCCAACCACAGCTTCAAGCTTCGAGACTTTCGCCACTTGTTTGTAATTTGCATGACCAAGCCGTTGATGCCACAGCTCCAAGAGATTTACCCGTGCACTTCGACATGCTATGCTGGGTTTTGGAATGATCCCATAGCAATTATCAGTGGTCCTTAGTCCCTTTAGAACTTGGACACCTTCTTTATTCAAGATTAGACATCCTTTCTTTGAAAATTGGACCAGAAAATCTTCATCACAAATCTGAGTGATACTTAACAAGTTCACTTTTAAACCCTTAATATATAGCACATCAGTCATCAACGGCAGACCCGGAATATCCACTGTTCCCTTTCCAAGAACTTGTGAATGACTACCATCCCCAAATGTCACAAATCCATCTTCCTTCTCTTTAAGAGTTTTGAATAGAGATTTTTCTCCAGTCATATGCCTAGAACACTCGTTGTCAAGGTACCACAAACATGAGTTAAACACTTTCAATGCGGTATGAACAAAAAGACATGCATGAGAGAGACATTCTTGATCATCAAAACAAGACTCATTTTTCTTTATTTCATTCAAGGATGAGTGAAGTTTCCCTTTTAAACGACCAATTTTATCACTTAACTGTTTATTTCTTCTCTCATATTCATAGTTCAAAGACTTTGACTCACATAGGCTGTTGTGAATATCATGGTTCCTATGAACTAATGATTTCAGCATACGACAAAAAATACTGGCATGTTTCTTGGATTTAAATAACTCTAAGACAGCATTGCTGGAACAATCTTTAAATATGCTCATTGAGTCATTTTCACAAACACTTATCAAATCCTTCATGGTGGTTTAAACACAAACACTTTTCAAAACACACCGAGGGGTCAAGGATCACACTAAGGTATTTAAACCACAACAAGTGTACCCGCTCTGATACCAATTGAAAGCTCGAAAACGTGTTGAAAACACAAGAGCTATTCAGACCCCCTAATTACAAATAACGGCTCGATAGATTTTACACAACTTTAACATAAAGTGCGGAATAGTGTAAAAGCGAGCGGATGAACAAGTAAGCTACTCTAATCCATAAACTAAGCAACACAGCAGTATAATGGAATAAAACAAGAGTAGGGAAGAAGGATGCAAACACAGAAAACACCGAGACGTGTTCTCGAAGAGGAAACCGAAGAACTCGGCGAAAAACCTCTCCGCCGCCCTCCAAGCGGAAATCGATCCACTAGACAATCAGTTGGGATACATGAGTAAGCAAGAGACCCTCCAAGCCTAATCTACCCGATGTACCTAAGCCCTCCAAGCT
The DNA here is from genome assembly GCA_019022515.1 of Quercus aquifolioides. Classification (NCBI taxonomy): domain Eukaryota; kingdom Viridiplantae; phylum Streptophyta; class Magnoliopsida; order Fagales; family Fagaceae; genus Quercus; species Quercus aquifolioides. The sequence continues at coordinate 20,201,583 of CM032331.1, forward strand.
CCTACTCCAACAAGGCTTCTCGGAACCGTGTCTTGTCTAGCTCTCCGGATCCCGCAACAAGCTCCATGTTGCATCTGCCATTCCAGGCTTCTTCCAATGCTTCCCAGCAGCACCAAAACGTCACTCAACACTCTCAAAAGGTGTGATAAGTGTTTGGGCTATCAACCTCTCAATGGTGTGGAAATGGAGAGGGAAGGGTTGAGGAGATACCACAAGCAAGTGTATAGAGAAAGGTGGGGATGACAATCTCTAATTGCAAATGTGTTTGGCTAGGGTTTTTCTCTCTGAAGCATCCCTCAACATTTGTGGGTAATGAGGGTTTATATAGGATAGGTGCAAAATGTGTGAGTCATTCAGTACAGGCTGGCAGAACCGCGTGTCTCGCGGGTGTCTCGCGGGAAGGCCTTACCCGCGAGATACTCGCGAGAGACAGCTGTCTCCACCTGGCCTGACTCTTCGCATTCCAGCATGTGCAGGGCACATGCCTCACTTCGCGGGAAGCTTAGTCGCGACATACCCGCGAGATTCCATCAGCTTCCACTTTGCTTGAGTCTTCACACACTCTCTATCACACACCCCTTACATCAATTCCCACAACAAATACAGGGTATAAACAATTGAAAGTAATTACAATCAAATTTGGCACGGAATAAAAGCCAACAAAACACATAGTTGTAAATCACAACTTTACAAATGTTTTTACTCCGCCCATGAAAATTCTACAAATAGCATCACATTTTACCTTCTCTCATTTAAAACAGAGACAAAGTGCACAGCAAAAGGTAAAAAGCTTTTTTTTTTTTTTTTTTTTTTTTTTTCAATCATCAATGATGGAGAAGGCCTTCTCGATCAATTTTTTTTTTTTTTTTTGGACAAATTCATATACAATTAGATACTTTTATCCTTGTGATTTTTATAGGTTTTTATTTATTTATTATAGTTATAAGCTGGTGATGATGCTGAAATTGTTAGTCGAAATGATCATCCAGAAGGAGAGCCGTCCAAGATCGTCCAAAGCCTTGCAAGAACAAATGAAGAGTGGAAAAAGAATAGAATACCGGTGTGGTGCCTACCACAAAGCCTCTAATGGTAAAGTCAGATAGCTGAGAGAGAAAAGAGGGCCCAATATCCAAGTATCAGAGTATCGAGGTTAGAACTAAGTACCTCATCAGGTCCTGAGGTGCTTGTATATATACACTTGCTTCCTTCTCCTAGCCGTTGGAGGTGTTTTAATGGTGGCTTCAATGTGGTATCTGTAATGCCTCCATGAGGAGTTAATAAGAGGATCTTCGTCCCTCCAACAGTAAGGAGACTTATTGTTGGTGTATAACGCCTTGCCATTAATTGTGAATTAATGGCTTTTTCTTCGTCCAATGGATGCGGCTAAGGACGAAGACTGATGCGATGGTTCCTTCGTCCACTGGCCCCTCTTCTGGACGAGGAGGTTGCTTGAGGGAATTATGCCGGGTCCATCAGCTAGTATTTATTAAACTCGCCTTCGATCCTCTTGCTAATGGTAAGAATTTTTCCTCCAAAAAATAAATTGGACGAAAAACAAAAAATCATACATAAAATAAAATCAAACATGTATAACCAAAAAAATCATACATGTAATATGCAATATCCAACAATAAGACAGTTTCTACAAAACCTAGATGAGCAAAATACAACACAAAGCCGTGATTAATTAGACTACCAGAGCACTGATTGGCGTTAAAAACCGTGACAGTGAAAGTGGAAAACAGAGACAAACCTGAGGATAAAACAATCTCAATTCCCACAAATAATGAATCATCAAGCTGCACAAAACCCACAAAAATAAATTAATTAATTAAAACAAATGGGTATCTCTGGAAAAATGGAAGAAAGTGGAAAACAGAGACAAACCAACCTGAGGATAGTGGGAGGAAATCCCATAGGAGTGGAGTGGTGGTCTTTGTGGGCATGATGTGTTAAGAAATGATGCCACTTTCTCTTTGAAGAAAGATTCCACTGAGAATCAAAAATCCTTTGAGCACATCTATTGGCTTTTTCTTGTCATTCACGTCAAATACCAGGTAAAGGTTATCAGAATAACAACTTATCTTAATCTAATACATTTGTTGCTCATACCAGATATGATTTTGTACTCGTCAAGGTCAAACACGAACCCATCTTAGCTGACCAACAATTGCATTAATTACTTGTGGAGCTTCTAAAAAAAGTCTTGTATAATTAATAAACTGTCTTTTTAATTTAACTGTTCTTCAACACGATTAGGTGACTCCAAATTTTTTAGTTTCATCTCAACAATCATAGCTCGACTTTTATAATAGAATTAAATCCATAATAAAGTTGACTAGCCAACATGATCTTGAAATTATGCGCATGGTATCTACTGTGTGCCCTATCTTGTCAAGCATGATCATCAGATTACTTTTGTTATTGAAAATTAGGCAAACATAGCATGTTATGTAATTTACACTGATAAGCCAAATCGACCATCCCTTTATTTTATGAGCTCAAGCTTTGAAGAATGGGAATTAGCAAGGGAAAAATAATTCTTCTTATTTGTAGAAAATTATTTTACATCTACAAATAAAGTTGGTATTTAATTGTCCAAGCATAATATATAACAATAGATTTAATACACTAATACAAGATTGTAGGAAATTATTTGAGCTACTCATGCATATAAAAGAAACATATAGAAGACAATGTATATGAAACATACAGAATAGTTCTTATTCAATGAATAACCATAAGCAAGCTTATCTAGAATGCCAGAAAAGTCTTTCCATCCAATGTAACACTTACAAGGAGCACAAGACTTTTTGGACATGCGATTAGTTAGCAGAAAACAACATTAAGAGAAAAATCCTAGCACATAGCCAAGCATGATGTGCTAAATCCTAGCACCAAGAATAATGTCCCTAACCAAATGCAACTTAGAGACGGCCTTGCTAATGTCCCATCGTTCTTGTGGCAACTCCATAGAGCATGCCACTCCAACCTTGACCATGGATATCAAACACTCCTTTATTTTATTTGCAAGGCAACCATTGTGATTTCCAAGAACTTCATCAACATTTTTTAAAAGTTTTGGATCCACAACTTCCATTACACCATCTGGTATGGCCATGCTAGCATAGTTGTGAAGGTTAAGGCCTCCTTCAAACACACTGTCTGTGGGTCTCTTTCCCGTTATCATCTCCAACAATAAAATTCCATAGCTGTACACATCTCCTTTGGTTGACACCTCACTTCCTAGACCGTACTCTGTCATTAAGAATATTTAATATAGATAATGTATTCACATTATATTTTGGGAGCTCAAAAATAATCATTGTAAATATGGGAAAGCATATGTTAACAATTAAAAAGTACAGTAAATCATGTTTACCTGGAGGGGTGTACCCAATTGTTCCTCTTATTCCAACCGAACTACTTTCTTTTGAATTGGTAAGTCTTAAAAGAAACTTTGCAAGCCCAAAATCTCCAACATGAGCAATCATATCACAATCGAAAAGAATGTTGCTTGGCTTTATATCACAATGAACAACTGGCATTGGGCAATGATGGTGTAGGTAATCGAGTGCACAAGCAACATCAATGGCAATGTTTGTTCTTTGAAGAATGGTCAGATTTCGTATCTCTACTTGCATGATATTTTTTTCTAGATCCGTATGCAACCAATTTTCCAGACTTCCATTTGGCATGAACTCATAAACTAGAGCCCTAAAATCATTGCCACAAAAATCCACACTTGAGCAAGAAGTTATGATCTTCACAAGATTTCGGTGACGAATATTTTTCAAGGCTTCACACTCGGAGATGAAGCTCCTATAAGCTCCTTGACGTTGAATATTTAGTACCTTAATGGCAATGATTGATTTATCCTCACCAAGGATGCCTTTGTACACTGAGCCAAAACTACCAACACCAACCAAATTTGCTAATGAAAATCCATCAGTTGCTTTAAAGAGCATTTGGTAAGACACACTCAAAAATGATTGCTTCAAGGAAGATTCTGAAGAATTATCATTTCTTTTATTTTTGCGCCAATAAAATAAGAAAAATGACACTATGGTTATTACCAAAATCACACATGCCATTGAGATTACCACTTTGACTGCAAAAGGCCACTTTATTTTCTTCTCTTCTTTTGTTAAGCACCTCGGCAACTTTAGTTCCGATATGCCCCCACACAATCTACTATTTCCAATGAGTGATATTGCACTAGCATTTGCGAAAACCCCTTTTGTTGGAACCTCTCCCTGAAAATCATTGAAGGATAAATTCAAATTCTTGAGGGAGAGTTTCTCCAAGAAATTTGGAATTTGACTAGAGAAGTTGTTCTGAGAAAGATCCATGACTTGAATACCCCTCGAAGAACTCAGGGATGTTGGAATTTCTCCTTGAAATAAATTACCCTCCAGGTAAAGGTACTCAAGGCTTGTGCAAGAGGCTAAGCTACTTGGAATTTTACCAGACAACTTGTTTTTAGATAAGTCTAACTCTTTTAAATGGACAAAATTGCCGACCTCAAAAGGTAGTGATCCCACGAAAAAGTTTTGACCTAAATAAAGTCCAATTGACAACGTGGAAATTGCAAAGAGTTGCTTTGGAATGATGCCACCAAGATTGTTTTTAGAAAGATCTAACAACAGCAAATTTTGGCAATTTTCTATACTTGGTGGGATAGTTCCTTGCAATTTGTTACTTTCTAAATAAAGTTCATTTAACCATGTTAGGTTTCCAAGGGTAATTGGTAACCTTCCAGAGAGTCTGTTGTTATTTAAATATAATCGCTGTAACTTTTGAAGATTGCCAATATCATCTGGGATCGTCCCAGAAAATTTGTTACCATTCATCTTTAAGGTTGTCAAGTTGACCAAATTACCCATCTCTAAAGGGATCTCTCCAAAAAGAAGATTTTCACTAATATCAATATAGGTAAGCTGGGTTGAAAGATTACCCAAAACATTAGGCAACGTACCTTTGAATTGATTCCTTGAAGGATCTATTTTCCGTAAATTGCTACAATTGACTAGAGATTGAAAGAAATTCATTTCAGCATCATCATCTCCACTTCCTAAATTATTTTGATCAATTAATAATAGCTCCAAACGGTGTAGGCCTCCAAAATTGACTGAAACTTTTCCCGTAAAATTGTTATCGTTGACTTCTAAGTTTTGTAACTTTGAAGCATTAGATAATGAGACTGGAAGAGATCCGGTAAATTGGTTTTCATAGATAAAAAACCTCTGGAGATGCGGAAGGGAGAGGAGTAAGTTTGTAGGAAGACTTCCACTAAGCTTATTTTTATAGAGATAAAATTCAGTAATAGACGAAAGATTATATAAAGATGGAGGGATCAAACCAGAGAGTTTATTCCCATCCAGTCCAAGGAACGTTAAGCTTCTTAATTGACCCAAGGTGTCTGGAATATGTCCTGCCAGAACATTGTCGAATACATTTAATAATTGTAGAGAGCTAAGATTCACAATAAAAGCTGGAATTTTTCCCTAGAGGTTATTTCTATACAAGTATAATTCAGTAATAGACGAAAGATTATATAAAGATGGAGGGATCAAACCAGAGAGTTTATTTTCACCCAAATCAAGTTCCGTTAAGCTTCTTAATTGACCCAAGGCATCTGGAATGTGTCCTTCAAAGACATTTTCGGCTGCAGATAAAACTTGGAAAGAGCTAAAGTTCCCAATGAAAGGTGGGATTCCTCCCCTGAGATTGTTAGTGCGAAGAGCTAGCAACTCCAGCTTCGATAAAGAAGCAAGCTCCTTTGGGATTGACCCCGAAAGGTTATTTCCACCGACTCTAAGAATCTTAAGGTTGGAGCAATGGGAAAGGTTTGTAGGAATTTCCCCTTGGAAGGAGTTATCAGACAACCGCAATAACTGCAACCTGAATAGACGGCCAACTTCATCAGGGATTTTGCCTCCAATGGTGTTGTTTGCCAGCACTATTTCCCTAATGAAGCTGAGGTTGCCTATGTATGGAGACAAGGAACCCACCAAACCTCTGGTACTCAGATCTAATACAGTGACTCTTCTATGCTTGCGGCCGCACGTAACACCTTCCCACTCGCAGAAATGGAGGGAATCATTCCAAGAGCTGAAAACGTTTTCAGGGGCCTGTGTTATCTGTGTCTTGAAGGCCAACAAAGCCTGATGATCAGTCTCATTCCCACCAAAATAAGTGGAGGTGCCAATACTAATACCAAAAACAGCAAGAGTTTCTACATGCAGTATTACAACCAACAAGAGAAGGATGGTTTGGAATTGAATTGAGCACAATAATCTCAGACTCATTTCTTGCATTTTCATTTCCAATATGCAAAATTTACATTTGCCTAACAAAATAAGGCGTCTATATAGTGGAAATATGGGTACATCAGCGTCTTGATGATGACAAAGGCCTAGACTCTTTTTTGTGGGTATGGTTGATGCCTTACTTGTGATGACATACAAGATAGTCTCGTCTTTGGGCCATTGATATTGATCTTGAAGTTGACTTTTGAGGCTGAGCTGCAATTATTCTTTGTGGGTAACCAATTAATTATACATTTTTCCCCTAATGAGACAAAGACCTAGACTTCTTTTGGCGGTATTTGGTTGATGACTATCTTTGTTACCCATGTGCCGTTGATTATCGACCTTGAAGGTAGCTGTTGAGGTTGAACTGCAATCGCCACTAATTCATTGTTTGTGCATTCAGAACATTTGAATTTTGGAGTACACAATTGCATGGTACAGAATTCAAAATTCAGAGTTACACCAGAAAAAATAAATAATTGGTTGGTGTCAAAATATTAGTATATCAACTTATCATATGAGTAGGTCATTGTTCAATATATAATGTCATTTTCTGAAATCACTAGGTTATGAGAATATGTATGGCTTTTGAATGGATTTTGTGGTATGTATTTTTGTTAGAATTCCTATCCTTTTTCTTGTGTGTGCGTGAGTTTATTTCTCAAAAAAAAAAAAAAAAAAAAAAAAGTTAAAAAGAATATGCAACTCTTTTCAATGCTTTCTACAATAGTGAATTAGTTCTATTTTCAAGGGAGTTCAACGTAGAGTTGATAATAATATAATCTAATCCTCCTCAAATCTTGTATAGAAACCATGATCCTTCTTGTACTGGAGTGGAGGTGTAGGTGACTAGAAAATAGATAATTGTATGAAAGTTAGTAGATTATATATTATTATTATTAACCGTCTCTATTTGATTTAGATTCTACAAAGAATAAAGATGTAATTATATGCGATTTTGTTTTTCTATTCAAGTTTGGACCTATTAAAGCTTCATGGTTTGTTTCATTTTTACCCTATGTTTAGATAGAAAGAGATTATTGAAAAGGAGTGAAGATTGTAGAACTTATCACCCTAAACATACTGATGGAGGAAGTTATTCACAGAATGCCTAAACAAGATGAAACAATTTATTAGCATAGGATTGATCACCTTGACAACCAGGATTTGAAATTTTCTGGAAGGATTCTTATTAAGCAGCTCTGTTACATTTCAATTGAAAGATACATTGCAAATTTTATTCAACAAGTTTCGAATTTTCAAGAAAAATTATTTATTTTAAAAAATTAAAAGACATGGATGTTATTTTTATTCATTGATTTTAATAAATAAATAAATTGGGGCAATGAAAAAAGGTCAGATTGTGAGAGTGAAAAGGAAGAAATGACTTAACGGTTTTTTTTTTTTTTTTTTTGACAGTGACTCAATTGTTTTAGTGCAAGTATAAGTGGGTTTTTTTCTACTTACCAAAAAAAAAAAAAAAAGTTTTTCTATATGGCTAATCCAGCGTTGCCATGGAGTCAAGTTAATGCTAGTAGATTGGTCTTGCTTCAAACTTCTTTTATACTTCGAGTCCTTCTAGTGCTACATAAAGTGGCACAGAAAAAACCACAACTCGCCACATGGGTGAGTTGTGGCTTTTTCTTGTGCCACTTTATGTGGCACAAGACTTTTCCTTATATTTCAGAAGACTTGTTAACAGGTCTTCTAAAGTATAAAAGAAGTTTGTGCCCCATGATAGAGAGAGTGGTTGAGTAGTAACATCTTGCATGTGGCCATTTGACTTGGAATATTTTTGGAATTCTTGGGAAATTTCTCTCGTCATTTCCCACAAAAAAGAGAGTTGAACAAGAATAAACTGAACCCAACTATATGAATGTGTCATTGTCTTTCATTAAAAAAAAAAGTGTCATTACCTAGAAAATATTTATATCTTAACTCTTGATTGCATCTCCTTTTTTAAGATTAAGTGAGTCATGTGCACATAACAGGAACTAATGTCATATTCCTACTGGTGGTTGGAGCCCAAAGCTGCAAACATATTTAGAGCCAAACTGTCCTTTTTTCCATTTGAATTAGCTTTGGTATGGCTGGAAAACTTACTTGGACGTTTGATTCGAATTTTCAGTATTTATATGTTGGGCCCTTACCATACTCCAAAGGGACTACGTTTATGAAGACCATGATGTTGGAGCCCAAAGCTACAAACATATTTAGAGCCAAACTGTCCTTTTTTCCATTTGAATTAGCTTTGGCATAAGCTGGAAAACTTAATTGGACGTTTGATTCGAATTTTCAGTATATATATGTTGGGCCCTCACCATACTACAAAGGGACTACATTTATGAAGACCATGATGAGGTAGCTTCTTACAAACTCTAGTAGCACTGATGAAGGAAGGCAAAATCATGATTAGTAAAAACTTATTAGGTTAAATATTATTGTTCTTTCTCATCAAACTTCTAAAATTTAAAAGAAAAAGCACCTCCAACATCAACTCCATGCAAGTCCATAGATCTAGCTACATCTAGTAATCTCTCTTTCCCTTTACAATTCTTACAATATCACACATACTTTACCAACTTTTCAAAATTTTGAAATATTTTGTTTCTGTTATTAACGAAATGATTAATATGTTAATTTTCTCCAAATCTCAAGGGTAAGTGTCATTTTCTTCAACTTTTGGGGTGGAGAAACATTCCACAAAAGTTTTTGTAATTGAACCTATTAAGTTTCTATATTCTTCCAATTTTTCTATTCCCTTTCCAAACACACAAAAGTAAAATGATTATCTTTTCTTTCCTTCTACTTTTCTATTCTTCATATATTTACCATCCATCGATTATTGCAAATTTTACACAAATCAGAAATAGTTCAAAATGAAAGTAATTTTTATTTTAGGGTCATACTAAACTAATTTTACAGTTTTTCATGCACCTCCTAATTAGTTGGACACCCCTTATGGTTTTAAACATCTAAATGACACAAATTAATTCGATGAGAAGGATACGCTTTACCACTATTTAATATTTTTGGGACAAATCATTTTGTGAATTCCGAAAGTTCAAGAACCAAAGGCCGAAAAGACCCAATAAAACTCCAGCTTACAAGCAACACATAGTGATGTCAAAGATGTGAGGAAGAAAGAGAATTTGAAAGTTCTACATATTTGTACAAAGTACTTTAACTCATAAATTCTTAACCATACTATACTTTTTAATTGGAAAACCAAGTTAGTGTTGAAGTGGGACATATGACATATCTAAGGAGTTAGGCATATAGAAAACTTCCAAATGTACATGGAATCAGGTGAACTACTTAAAAACTTACTGATACATACGACTACAGGTTTAGATATCTTCACAGGGAATGTATGTGCTTCACCCTCTGAATCACTTGCTTAACCTTGGTTGATGGTTCATCATACAAAATGGCAAGGTTGTCAAACTCAGATGCCAAACTCCTATCGCCAAGAAAAGCACGAAATGAATCTGCCACTGAGTATGAAAGAGAATCGAGATTGTATCCCCCTTCTAAGAAATTGACCCCCACATAGATCTTTGGCAAGTTGTTTAATATTGGACGCTATCGTGTAGTATGTTCCCGTTGTGAACTGCAGATTGGCTAGTGGATCCAATACATGACCATCATACCTAACACATTCATTTGCAAGATATGAAAGTATGAGAGAGAGAGAGATATGCAAGTGGGTGAATGACTAGATTGGCAATGATAATTTGTTGTAAGCTACTTAAAGATCAAGACAAGCTAAACCCAGGGGCAGGGGCAGAATTTCCCTCAGACCCATAGAGGATGTCTTTGTGCCATAGTCATTTGGCAGTAGATGATGTTGCTGCTTCTGGTTGTTGAAATTTGGAAGCATTACCAAATATTGACAGGAGCCTATCTTAAGGTCAAAGACTATGAAAGTTAAATATAAAATGTTTCTTTACATTTGAATGACTAGATTGACAATGATAATTTTTTTTAAGCTACTTAAAGATGAAGGCAATCTAAATCCAGGGGTGGGAGGCAGAATTGCCCTCGGTCTCATAGAGGATGTCTTTATGCCATAGTTTCATTTGGCAGCAGATGATGTTGTCCCTTCTAGTTAAATATTCAAAATTTTGTTTACATATGAAATAATATCTAAATTATTGAAATTATGTGATAGATAAGTCTGTTAATTTGATTAATTCAAATTCAAACTTCAATACTGGAGAAACACTAAAATGTCTATCCATGTTGAACCCTTGCATTCATTTCTCCCTCCTAAAAATAGCAAACTCAAAAAGAAATAACAGGGAAAGAAAATGCTATATTTTGAAAAATAAGCTAATAAATGACAGATGTACTTACTGTTATTGAAAGAAAAATTTGCAGTTAAATTGCAGATGCAACACAACCATACAACTTGGAATTGGATGACCCCATACAACAACTGAGCTGCAACCCTTATAAAATAACTTTCCAGTTTCATTATTTCATCCTTCTTCATGACAACTTATATTTAAAAGCTCTATACAGTCATGGTAAAATCATTTTCCTTTAACCTCTTCTTAATTAGTATAGTATTCTCAATATTTTATGTCATGGTTAGTATTCTTAATATTGCATCCATACATTGTAATTATAAGTTGGACGATGATCTATTGCTATTTACATACAACCCCCTCCCCTTTTTTTTTTTCTCTCTCTCTCTCTCTTCCAATAAAAATTCTAGCTCCACCCATAGGAGCCTCACTTGGGATTACTCCTAGTCCTATATATACCTACATGTGATTTTATTTTACAATCTATGAAATAATTAAGATATTCACGGACTTACAAATAAAATTCTACAACTCTTCACCAGAGACAGCAATAAATTGCACAGTGAAGCTAATTAATTCAGCAAATGTTGTTTTTCATGGGAAGCATGCATGCAATGCCATTTATAGAAATGGGATACTCACCCAGCAGAAACAAGAATTATATCCGGCTTAAACCTTTGAGCACAGGGTACAATAACTTCATCAAACACAGTTGTCATGGCAATATCACCTGATCCTCCAGGTAGAGGCAAATTTAATGTTGTTCCTTCACCATCTCCATGACCTACCTCATCAACTTTACCAGTACCAGGGTAGCTTCCATCCTAATTCAAAAGAAGACTAAATAGCATTAGATTGGTTGCTGCAAAATGAACTTCTAAGATGAACATTCGTGCAGTTATCAAAAACAATAAACCGGACAAATCAGTTGGACAAATCAGTTATTAGAAAAAAGATACTGGACTATTGATAATAGAACATCTTTATGCATACTATTGGCATCTAGATTTTAGACACTACAACAGCTAGAGTACACCATAAGATCACATACAATTGCACATAATCTTGCCTCAACTACATAAAAATATTTAAAAAATAATAATTTGAAAAGTGCAGGTATGTTCCTTTTCAATATAGGTCAAACAAGAACTTGACACTGAATTCCTGATTCTCACCTATACATACATACATACATACATACATATATATATATGGATCATTACTTAGTGACAGCATTTGGTTCCACCTAAATAAGGTCCTAGAAGAGGTGGCTTAGATATGGTCCTTTTCCAACACATTTGCACTTGACAACCCAAGACTTTACCATTGCTATAGAGTACCAGACAATGATCCCTTATGCACATATGCATGTATGTTTGTATGTTCACACTTTTAAGTCATATCTAACGTTCTTTAAATGCGGGAGAAGATAAAATTCATATAATTGATGAGAGATATTAAGGCCTTGAATATTAAGCAGGATAAAAAGTTTGTGATTAAATTGCAAGGTAAAACATATAAGACAGGTCTGGACTAAATTAATGCTTACTTGGTGAGTTGAAAGGAAAAATATATCTGGATCATCATAAAAAGCGTCATTTGTCCCATTTCCATGGTGAACATCAAAATCAATGACAAACACACGCTTCAACCCATGTACATGTTGGGCATAATGAGCTGCAATGGCCACATTTCCAAAAACACGGAACCCCATAGGCCCCTTTGGAATAGCATGATGTCCTGGAGGTCTTATCAAAGCAAAGCCCACAGGTGGATCCAGGCAAATTTTTGATGCTGCAACCTAAAATACATGATAGAAAATGTTGGATAATATAAACTAGAATCTACTTCTACCAACTTCAGTGCAGTTATGAACATTTAGCGGTGTCAAAAAAAGAAATGAAATTGTTTCAACACAGCACATAAAATATAACAAATAAGAATAATCATGAGAGACTGACGTGCCAGGTCGAGACATCACCACTGAATCAACTAAGGTGATTCCTGCTCCAGCTGCAACTAGTGACTCATGAAATGTCTGCATCAATATACCATGATAAGAGAGTGGAACGTACAAGATATAGCTTGCAAATTGACGCGTCAAGATCCAACTCAAACATACACTATATGAGTATATGGTAAGATAAAAATCACATAAAACCATTGATATCACATTTCAAATTCAATAAAAGAACAATAAAAATGAGAGACATGCCATATTTACATTCAGATCAACTGGAAAACCTTTCTTTACCAGTCAGTTAAACTAATACATACATGACTCAACTAGTTGTAGAAACATTGACATTAAAAATGTTCTCAATTAGAATGTCGGAATAAAAAAAATGTTTTCTGGGTCACATACCCCTTCTTTGCAAAGGTTTAACAATATGTGCGTTTCTTTTCATCAGCTGAATATATATCCATTGGAGCACACTAAGACAGTTATCCAAAGTACCCGAATTTCAATGAAATTTTCAAACTACAAGAATTTCTTTTGATCTGAATAAGTTATCGGTGTGAATATACCTACATTAAGCATACTAATATGAAATTTAAGTGTCATTGAATCCATCCATAAAGCACCTAGACATATTACAAAATATGAGAGGAGTCTGCAATTGATTTTTTGAAGGCATGGACTTCCAAAAATAGTCATGATTTACAATTTCAACACAATCACTTCTGCTAACTCATCTAATGTACACCTTCCCAACGAGAAGATCACTATCACTGATCTTGTTAGGAAACAAGAAACCTAACCCAGATCCATGGAATACAATACCTGTGAACAGTAACCTTAGAAAGAAAGAAGAGAAAATAAAGAGAAAAGAGAAGGAGATAGAAACAACAAAGGCCAACATGCCTATTGCTCAAAACACTCAATTTTATTAATCAACTCATTCTATTTTGTTTGAATAGGTTGAGCACAATATATATAAAGACTCTTACTTGTACAAGTAGTATTAGGATTCCAACTAGCATTATGACTACTAATAAAGGCTAATAAATACTAACTTGGACCCAAAGTAAATAAACCTAAGATATTTAGAGTACCTTAGAAGATTCTAGACTCAAGTAAATTACCAAAATACCCTAAATTCACAGGCATTGCAGAAATTACAGATTTGCCCCTCAATATAAAACTGACCATAACTAATAATTTTTTTTTTTTTTTTTAAGAAGAGAACATAACTAATAAAATAAAATAAAAACCCAAATTAAAAACTGTTTTAACCCTAAAAGACCCATACTTAGACCAATAAAAGGGCATGACTTTCACTTCAATTGGATTTCTCACGAGGAACCAATAAAATAATTCTTGAATAGGCGAATTTGCAAAGTAATAGCATATTAACCTTCCATGATCCATCAAGAAAAGATCAACAAACACACAAATTTACACGGTTCACCCAAAAAGTAAGGCTATGTCCATGGGGTTGCTGCAATTTTATTATGATGGGGCTATAACAGGAGTTACAAAGATCATTAGAATATACTGCCCTATTATTTAGTCTAGACACATGGGAAATTACAATAAAAAGGCCTAGAGCATCGAAAGAGTACCTCCAATAATTATACAGACACCAATGTTCAATTCAAGGTGGGCTGCCAGCCCCTGAACTTCCGGCATAACCAACACAACAAATCAAGCTCCACCTCTCTCTCTCTCTCTCTCTCTCAGGGTAAAAAGACAAAGGTAAAAAAACTAAAAACACAGATTCAAATATAAAAAAAGGTTCACCAATGTATTATGCAAGCTAACCACTACATTGGAGATGCGACTTCTCTTTCTCTCTCTCTCTCTCTCTCTCTCTCTCTCTCTCTCTCACACACACACACACAACTCTCTCTACTGTAATGAAAAGGCTCCTCCATATCAGGAGAGTTCAAAGTGGAATCCAGTTTAAAAAAAAAAAATTTAGGATCAAGTTTCAAATAAACTGATTTCAAGAGATAATCATTTTAATTTTTCTAATAGTTATCCCTTTTCTTACCTTATCTTGATAGTTATATTGGTTTGTTCATGTAACTATCAATTAATCAATCTGTTTTGATGATGCAAAGAAATTATAGGCATCGATTATGACAAGTCCAGTGAAAAATATCTAGAAGCAAATGACTTTTAATACTTTAAACAGAATGAGTGTCTGTAAATATCCACAAGCTCAAGAAAGAAAGCAGATTCATCTAAAGTGTTGAACTTACAGTGGAAGTAGCATATGTTGGCCCAGAACCATCAATGAATATAATACCCTCTTGTGAAGCCTGATCCATTGCCTATAAAAATGAACCAAATAAGCTTGATTGGTTCCATGCAAGACTAAGAACAATAAAAGTATATAATATTAAAATAAAACACCAGCATAATGTAAAAAAATTAACCATTTAAGGAAAATGGATACTTGAAACCTCAAAAAGTCACCAACACATTGACTGACTAATAAGGATATGCACATACAAATCCCTCCAAATGTATTATAGCATCTTAAAGGTATAAACCCTGCATGCAATGCATCCTAAACTTGCCATTGCATTGAGGTCAAAACTTATTTCTAAGTCTCTAGCATCAGTCGTCACAAACCAGATATAAAAAGAAAGCAAAAAAATTGCAAGCAAAGCCAAAGAGTGGGATCATGGACTAATTTGTGGTACTCTTCATATTTTTTCTCAGAGGACCTGCATATTAAGGTATCAAGTCATATTCAAATCATTCCCTCAATCTAAATTCTTATGCTTCTCACATTAGCTGTATATGTCAAAAAGGGTGGAGAAGGGGGAGGGTACCACCCATTTGTACCTATATTTCAATCTGCCTTACCTATGATTCTCCTTCAGACTGTCATTCTCATTTTTGTTTTCAGTATTATGGATCTTGGTTCGCAATGGTACTTGTGGATAAAGATTTATGCATCAGTAAGGTCAATGTTGTACTTTTACATTTCAACTTTTTTTTTATTCTGATAAGTTGTAGATTGGTGCTATATGTGTAAAAAGAGTGGGGAATCAGTGAATCATCTTCTTCTTCATTGTCCTATTGCTTCTAAGTTATGGTCTATGGTGTGGGCTCTGTTTGGTCTTCTATCGGTTATGTTGCAAAGTGTCACTGATTTATTTTCGAGTTCACAAGGTTCCTTCGGTAGACATCGAAGCATAAATTTGTGGAGGGTTGTACCACATTGTGTCTTATGGTGTATTTGGCAAGAACAAAACTCAAGATGTTTTGAGGTGAAGGAACGGTCTATTCCGGAAATTAAATCTCTCATTCTCCACACCTTGCTGGATTGGAGTTAGGTTTTTAATCTTTCCATGTTCTGATTTTTTAGAAATGCTTGATCTTTGTAATTTAAGAGTTTGATGTACTGCTACCCATGTACACCCCCTGGTGTACCTGGTTTTTGATTAATACAACTCCATTATTTATAATATAAAAAATAAAAAATAAAAACTTTTTTTTTATAAGTAATAAAGCTTCATTGAAAAGACATCTCAAATACAAAGACCAAAGTACACAAGGCGTGTGCTGAGGAAAAACATAAATAAAATCTTACTACCTTCTTCACATGTCTTTTCTGTGGAAATCAAAAGTGCCAACAAAGATCCGTTTCTTTATATAGATGGCGACGTTGGGTCGGATCTTAACTAATGATAATTTATGGAAGCGTCGGCTCTTTGTTATTGATTGGTGTTGTACGTGTAAGAGGGATGGGGAGACCAATAACCACTTATTCGTACAATGTTCTCTTGCCAGAGACTTATTCTTACACTGTTCTCTTGCCAGAGACTTATGGAGCACATTGTTTTCACTCTTTGGGGTTGCTTGGGTTATGCCTAGTGGTGTGGTGGAGATTCTAGCCTGTTGGTCGGACAAGTTTAACCAGCATAGAAATGGGGCAATTTGGAATACGATCCCTCATTGTCTAATGTAGAGCATTTGGCTAGAAAGGAATTCTCGAATCTTTGAAGGAACCGAAAAATCAATTCATGGATTGATCTTGTTCCTCTTTCAGATTTTGCTTGGGTGGAAAAATGCTTTGGGTGTTCTTAATTTTACTTCTTTGTATGATTTACTTGATAGTTGTACTTTCTCTGCTACTTAGTTTTGTCAAAGGTCCGTTTAGTTGGAGAGATGGAAAAGTTGGAGGATAGAAAATGGGGAGAGGATAGAAAAGTAGAGGGATAGAAGAGATTTTAGTTTTCCTTCATGGTGTTAGGTTTGGGGGGTCGAAAAGTGGAGGGATGAAAAACTCTTTTGTTTGGTGAGAAGAAAAATGATTGGATAGAAAATATTGTTTGCAGGAATTTACTCTCATGACCCTATTAAATATTTTTATATATATAAATATTTTACAAGTAAAAAAAAGTTGGAGTTGGGGTATAAAAAATGCATGCCAAACGTTAACTTAAAAGTGGGGGAAGAAAAAGGAGAAACAATTTGAAAACAATGGGGAGCAGAATGGTAAATACCATCAGTCCCCTCTCTTCTCTCCTATTTTCTCTCCATTTTGGGGGGGTTGAATTTTGGTGGTCCCGGAGAAAAAACTGCCAAGCCCCAAAATTTTCTCCCCCCTCCCCTCCCCTCCCAACCACACTCATTATCCATTTTCTATCCACCCAGTTTTCACACCAACCAAACACATCCTATAGTAAGTTTGAACTTCAAAAACCCCCTAGGATGAAGGTTTCCAACACAATTTATCCATGCTACCTCCCCTCCATACTCCAGAATAAAGTAGATCCATGAAAGAGACAACTGACTCTAGCTCCCAGTCTTGTACTAATGATTTATATAAGTAGTCAACCATTCTCTATAGTAGTCTCTACTTCTAAATGAGATGAAGAATATGCATCTAATGAGTAAATTTCATCCACTTAATGCATATATGCAACCCAGTTTCTAAGCCTTGTCGGCATGCCCAAGGACGGCAGTAAGCCACTTCCCTGTAGTCCTCACCTCATTCTTGATAGATTTAATCAAGTGTTAATAATATGGAGTAAAAGGATTTGAGGTGACAAGGATTTGCTGGGAATTCCAGATCAAGGAAGAAGCAGATCAAAATATGGTCCAGAAAAACCCAAGTCGATATGAATGAAAGATGCCTCTAAAACTTCTTATTCTCAGACAGTTGAGGTAAAAACCACAATGTTACACCCCAAAATAGAATTATAAGGAGCCCCCTTGTCCCAATCAGCAAAAGCTAGTTTCCTGATATTCGAACTCTCATCCGGCCAATCAATTAGGGGTCCAGAACCTCAAATGGATTTAGCCTGGCCAAGTTGCGTAAAACAAAACCTTCTTAAAAAATGTTTCTAGAGGTGGATTTAGCCTGGCAAGATCTACATTGACTATTGAGACCTTAACAAGGCATGCCTGTGCTTTTTAACTAAGAATATATCCCGTCTCTAAAGCAATGGTTTACGAATCAACTGAAGTAAAACAAACTTCTTTCACAAATTCCAAAACCGCATACCAGTATATACAAGATTCAACATTCTCATGAAAAAAGTATGAAAGTAAAAAATAAAATAAAATAAATAAATAAAACATTGAAAGCTACACATATACAAACAACAAAAAACAAATCGCACTAGCCACATGCTTCCGTTCCTTGTACCCATATAAATTTCAGCTAGTTTTAGCACTTATTATGATCTGACGCAATGAACACTGAACACAAGAAGAAAAACAACAATAGTTAATTTTGAGGCTACCTTCTCAAGGCTTGATACATAGGCTCTTGCATGAACACTTGCAATGTCATCTACTGAAGCAGGCTTGAAATTGTGAAGTTCAATGATCTCTAAACCACGGATCTATATAAAGGAAAACATGATTAAGCAAATTGGAACAACAAATTTCCTTATTCATAAAATTAAAATAATTATCAAATCTCAATTAAAAAAAGGACTGGGCATTTTTCTAGTCATATGGGTCACACAATGGAATTTTGGTGCAGGGAGTGCAAGACAATTTTACTTTATGTAATTTAAGAAGTCAATTGTAATTTTTAAGATTTACATTGAATTTTATTATAGGTCTTATTCTCTTACTAGTTTTCACAATTAGTAATTATTTAATTTCCTAAATTCAAGGGTACTTTTATAATTCAATAATTGGGCTTTCCTAAGTCGATGAGAATTAGGCTTAAGTCATACTAGTTTATATAAGCACACTATTGTACTTCAATGGTGATAGTTAGGTTGAGTAGTAAAATTTTTTTTTTTTGATAAGTAACATAAAAACTTCACTAAAACTCTGCCCAGCACATAGGGAATGTACGAAAAAGGCAAAAACATCAAGAAACCAAAGTACAATGATCAATCAACACAGGAAGGGAGAAACAAGAAAAAAAATGGTAAAACAAAACACCATTCGAGAAGAGTAAAAAAGAAAAAAGACTTAAACTCAAGAATGGACCGTTCGCGACCCTCAAAGCTTCTAGAGTTCCGTTCCCGCCAGATACACCACATCAAGCAGTGCGGCACAAACCTCCAAATAACTATATTACGATGCCGCCTGAAATTGCATGAAGCTGAAGCTGATTTTGTTTTCTCTTGCTTGAAGCTGATTCCTAGAGTGTTTTTTTTTTTTTTTTTTTTTCATAGAATTATTTGGAATTACAAGCAATATTAATGGTTTCCATCTTAACCAATTAAAAAGAATGTTTTTTTGCTCATTTTCAAGATCAGTTTCCTAAAAATATTTTCTAGAAAATACGTCATTTTCAAGAAAATGTTTACAGTCAAAACAGATGGAGCATTAGTGGCAAACCCTAATACTGCAACTACCAATACTAGTGTAATCAGCATCATCATGTTATAGGTAACTCCTTGAGCTAAAAGTTCTCTGGAAATTTATATGTAATCCTAAACTCTTTCTACATTTTCTTTTCATCTTGGTTGCTAATGATTTGGGGCACCAGTTGTTCAATGCTACCATTTCATTCTGAAAATATAATCTTGCCTGTAGCAGTTCGTAATACCAAGAGAGAATTGTTAAAACAAGAAAAATGAAGAAAAAAAATTAAAGTACTAGACTCAAATATAAGGATTTGTCTTATAAGTTTTGGCCTCAAGGGGAAAGGGGGGAATGGGAGATTTAAACCAGTGACATCCAATTCATGAGGGGTGGTTCACAGCCATTTGTGCTACCCTTTTTGGGGTTATAAACAAGGAAAATATAAAATTTCGTTCAGAATAAGAGTCTCAACAATATAGAATGAAGCATGTTGTACATTTCATTTAATACCTTTGGAGTCAGTTCCATCTTTTCAAGAGCATTAACAATTGCAGGAACTCTAAAATTAGATTCTGGATGGGACTTCTGTACACGGCAATAAATCCAGAGTTCAATTAACGGCATATACACAACTTCAAACTCTCTTCACGGATACTCTCTTCACGGATACTCTCTTCAAGGGTACTATCATCACAGGTACTATCATCACGGGTACAATCATCTTGATTCAAGGAAACCTACTGTTGGAGTTCAAGAGCATATCTTTTTCCATTATTGGTATCATTCTATCTCGGAGTGCACTTGGTATGCTAAAAAAATCATAGATTAAAAATGTAATTTCTGATTAGTAAATGAAGTGATGGATATCTTGAGAGCCATTGAATCAAAAGATCTCTTCCCTCCTCTGTTCTCTTGCACACTAAAAAGAATAATAAAAAATGAAGAACAAAAATCTGGAATTTCTGATTACCAATTGAAGTGATTGACCATTAGCTTGAAAGACAAATGTATTTTTTTTCCCTCTATTCCTTTCTGTGTCCTAATTTTTCACCTTTAAAGAAGTACAAATAATAATATAACACTCTATTCTAATTAAATTCTTTCAATGCTGATACTATTTGAAAAACTCAATGATTTAATCATTTATAGTCACTCGCGGGAAGTTTGGAACACTGAGTACAGTGTTCCAACCATCCAGTGGTAGCAGGAAAAGGAACTTTATGTGAAATGGTGCTCAGATGAAAAAAGTACTTTTTTCAGCCATTGGATCAGCAAGGGGTGATGGATCAACCGATCAAGAGATGGTCAGGTCGATTGTCGACTAGGAAAGGCATTATGGAACTTTGGAAATGAAGAAAAAAATCATCTAATTTCACAAAGTGATTTATAACAAATATTAGAGGAATGAGGACTTAAAGATAATTCAAATTTCAGAAAAACAGCATAAGGGGGCCGTTAGAAGGTAGTATATGATGGAGAAAGAGAAGCACTTGTCTAGTTATAATCATTTTACAAATAAACTAGAAGATAACTAAAATAACCCCAGAAGCTAAATAGTTTCTTAAAGGAGTATGTAGAATAAGGTACTCTCCAGAAATTCCTATGACATAATTGCCAATTCAAACTACCCATACGTTATCTTTATTAGTCAGTTAAATTTTTTTTTTTTTTTTTTTATAAGTATTAGTCAGTTAAAATAATAGCCCAAGTCCTTTCATATTTTAATGTTTATAAGCCAAATTCAGCACAGAAAGAACTGAAAATCAGATCATATATATTCATGACTGTAAGGTTGAATTTAATCAACCATCTAATTGGCTTTATTCCGTGACCAATTTGCTTGTAATTTAGCACTTAGTAACCCTGTATTTAGGTGGGAAAATTGTAAGGGTAGTGTGTGAGAAGATGTGAAGAAAAGCTCAAGAGTGTGCAAGAAAACAGAGGTTCGCGGCTAGGGCTCGCGGGTGGATCGCGACTGGCAAGCCGCCAAAAGCTGGCATGTGAGAGACACACTGGGAAGCTGAAGGGTCGCGCCAGCTGTCACGCTACAGGACAAAAGTTCCAGGCTGGCCAGGCCGTTACGTCGCGACTTGAACTCGCGACTTGGACAAGCCGCGAGACCAAGTCGCCAATTTGCCCTGTTTGGCAAAAACTGACGTTTTGCATTCCCTTCTCACCCTACTATATATATACCCTTATACCCATCATATTGAGAGAGCTTCCAGAGAGAATTTTGTGAGAGAAAACCCTAGAGAAAAACAAGATTGCCTCATCCCCAATCTTCATCTAAGAGACTCTACAAATTCCTCTACTCTCTTCCTCTCCATTGTCATACCCTTGAGAGGTCATTTACCAAATCCTTATCTCACCTCACCCACGTCTGTGAAAAGGCCCATTTGGTGCTTAGGGAAGCAGTTTGGGAAGGAACCAATATACATTGGTTGATGCTATGGTCAAGTAGCGGAATCCGGGAAGCTAAAGAAGAAATAGGTTCGGCGTAACCTCGTTGGAGCAAGAAGCTTGGAGGGCTTAGGTACTTGGGTAGATTAGGCTTGGAGGGTCTTCTGCTGTTCATGTATCCCAACTATATTCTTTAGTGGATTTTATCACCGCTTGGAGGGCGGCGGAGAGGTTTTACGCCGAGGACTTCGGTTTCCTCTTCGATAACACATCGTGTGTTGTCCGTGTGTTTGCATCCTTCTTTCCTTCATCTTTGCCTTATATTTACTGCTGTGGATGTGTTTATATTTGGCTTAGATTGTTTATCAATTCTGTTATAAGCTTGTTATCATATTCCGCACATTAATTGTTTGATATAAAGCTTGAATTGATATTTTTGTATTTGGGGGTCTAAACGTTCAAGGGTGTTTCATACCCAATTTGAACTTTCAATTGGTATCAGAGCGGGTACACTTGTTGTGGTTTTAATACCTGAGTGTGATCCTTGACCCCTTGTTGAGATGGATAGGTCTCAATCTCTTAATGTTCCACCATTTTTTTATGGTAATAATTATGCATTTTGGAAAGTCCGAATGAGGGCATTTTTATGCTCTATAGAAGATACCGTTTGGGATGCGGTTGAGATAGGTTGGACTAAACCGGAGGCTCCTAAGGCCAATTGGGATAAGGCAGCTCTTGCAGCAGCCAATGCTAATAGTAAAGCTTTAAATGCTATTTTCTGTGCTATGTCTCCTGATGAATTCCACAGGATATCTCACATGACTGTGGCCAAGGAAGCTTGGGAAATTTTGGAGACAACTTATGAGGGGACTAAGAAGGTGAAGGACACAAAGCTCCAAATGCTTACCACCAAATTTGAAGAGCTCAAGATGGGTGAAGATGAATCGTTTGATTCATTCTATGGGAAGCTCAACGAAATTGTCATTGCTAAACTCAATCTTGGTGAGAAGATTGAAGATACCAAGGTGGTAAAAAAAATTTTGAGGTCCTTACCTGAAAGTTTTAGAGCAAAAGTCACAGCCATAGAGGAGAGTAAAGACTTGGATGAGATCAAAATTCAAGAACTGATTGGGTCTCTCCAAACATATGAACTGGGACTGCCTTCCCACAAGACGAGTAAATCACTTGCTCTCAAAACCATCACCGAAAGAATGGATGATCCCTCCGAAGAAGATGGAGTGGAAAAGGAAGTAGCATATCTTGTGAAGAACTTCCGAAAATTTCTGAAGATGAAGAACAGTGGGAAACCATTCAACAGAGAGAAATTTTCATCTTCAAGAGGTGATAGGAGAGAGTTTACGAGTAAAAAAGGGAAGGAGTCTCAATCTTCCTCGGACATTGTGTGTTTCGAGTGTAACGGACATGGACACTTCAAAAAGGAATGTCCCAATTATTTGAAGACAAAAGGAAAGATCTATGCCACAACCTTGAGTGATGCTGATTCATCAAACTTTGACTCTGAAGATAGCTGTGACGGAGAAGGAAATTACTCCGCTTTCATGACCATTGCACATGTGGAGACCTCGGATGATTTGGGTATACTTGTGAAGGAGCTTGGGGAACATTCTGATTTGGAGTCTATGGGAATAGTCGAGGAGTCTAAAGATGAGAAAGTTGGAGAAACAGTGGGATTGCAAGAGACGTACAACTCATTCCTTGAGAAGACCGGTGAATATGCTAAGGTGGCTAATGCAGCCATCAAGAAGATGAAGAGAGCTGAGGAAGATTACAAAAGTCTCCTGGCACGATATAAGGAAGTTAAATGTGAAATTGAAACACTTAATGGTGAGCTATCAGAAGCTTACACTAAAGTGAGATTCCTTGAGCAAGAGGTAGTACAAGCTCATGCCAAGGTAGATAGGATCTCCTCCAGGAAGCTAGATGATGTTATTTCATCTCAAAAACATGCCTCAGACAAGTCCGGGTTGGGATATACCGGAGGGAGCAGCTCATCAGCCAAAGTCACCAAGGAAGTAAAGTTTGTGAAAACCAAAGAGACGGCTGTTGATAAGCCTACTCCAGAGATAGTTGAGGCTGAGAAGAAAAAGAATG
Organism: Quercus aquifolioides; assembly: GCA_019022515.1. NCBI lineage: Eukaryota > Viridiplantae > Streptophyta > Magnoliopsida > Fagales > Fagaceae > Quercus > Quercus aquifolioides. Next base: position 20,225,462 of record CM032331.1, read on the forward strand.
TGGCTAATCAATAGGTGTTTAACAAGTCCCGAAATCAATCTGAAGTCAGATTTGGAGCTAGAGGAAGATCTCTCCCAAGACAGCAGCAGGGTCCTAGAATAAACTATATTTGTCACTATTGCGGACTGCAAGGACACACTAGACCCAACTGTCAAAAGCTAAGAGCAGATAACAATGCGAGTGTACCTCGGTCACGAGGAAGAAGAAATGACTTAAGGTCTTGGGGTGGTGAGCAATCAAGGAGCCAAAACCGTGATCCCGGAATGACGGACGTGATGAAAATGCTTGGCGCCTTCACCACTTGCTTGGAGAGCTTCAACAGGAGGTTTGAAAGCCCTAACTCTCGTACCCGATCCGTCAAGGATATCACCCCAAACGCACGTGACGTGTGGGTGACAAAGGGTACTCATGCATAAGCATTATAACATGTCCATGCATCAATTCTTCCTATGCTTTGTGGATAAGTTTGATTATTTGCTTTGTGTTTTTAAGTATTTGTTTAATTTGTGGTTTGTGTGTGTTTAAAATGCTTTTACATTTTTCTTGTTTTTGATCATTCTTCTACTGCTTTCGTGTAAAAAATCCAAAAACACATAAAAAGTTGAAAATCCAAAAAGTTTGATCACTTTGTTGAGTTTTGTCTCAAAGCATGTTTAGCCTTGTACCTTTGTACTAATGGTTTTGTGCATTTAACGAGCTTAGCTTGTCTCTCATGCACTCATATCATTGTGGAAGAAATTCTGAAATCTATGTGATTGTTGTAAATAGATCTTCAACCTTGTCATGAATGATTAGTGAATGGTTTTGTTAATCTTGAAACATGCATAGACTCATGCCTATATATCTTCCCACCTTTTTTTTTTTTTTTTTTGCTTTAAAGAGCTCTCTAAATGTAAATCTCCAAATGAAAAGAGATATAGAGCTGCAAAAGCCTGTCGCACATACTAGTATTTGACTAGGAAAAAGGGAAAGCGACCAAAATTAAATGTATGATGCTCAAAAAGCCAAAGGCTTACTCATCAATTGAAATATCAAAAATTGCAGGCATCTATCTCACAATGAGATTCTCTTTGCTCAAAATTAGCAAATGATATGTTGAATATGGAGCCAAATGAAAAGCTTCAAAGAATTGTTATCAAGTACTTGTGGGAGGTCATATATGCGTGTTTCTATAATTGAGATAGGTCACATTATCTAGTGCTAGTTGTGTATGCCTTGTTTGAATTGATCATTGAAGCTTCACATTGGACTAAGGACTATCTCATTTTTGATATCCACACACAACACACAAGTCTATGTTCAATGAATGCCATATTCATTTGTGTGATTGTACTTGATTAAATGTGTTTTCACATGCTCAATCTTTGTTGGTCAAACACAAAAAGATTTTTGAGTGTTTTGTTTTGTTTTTGGAAAGTACTTTGCTTTTACAAAAATGTCAATTTTTTCAAAAAACAGTGTTGCCCTGTTTTGGCGACTTAGTCGCGGGTTGGCCCAGTCGCATGTACCAGTCGCGAGCTCACTCAGAGATTTTTCGCAGCTTAATGGCGAGTCAGTACTCTAGTCGCGAAAAAGTCTTAGAAATTTTTTTTCAAAATTTGAGTTTTGCACTTTTCGCGGGTTAGTGTGGCGATTGGTTCGCGAGTGGAAGGTCCAGTCGCGAGAGGTACTCAGGGAATTTCGCGGCTCATATCGCGACTATCTCGCGGGTAGACCTTCCAGTTGCGAAAAACACTTAGAGAAATTCTCAAGTTTCTTTTCTCCACAGTGTTTCGCAGCTTAACCTGGCGACTTACTGGCAACTTAATCCAGTCGCGAAAAACGCGTGTTTTGCGTTTTGAAGACAGTTTTAAAATTGTTTTTCAGTTTTTCCCTCGAAGTTTTGTGACTGTTCATTGTCTTCCCCATTTCTCTTTCAAACACTCCGTGTCTCACTGTAAAGGATTTTTTTTTTCATCATGTCTTCATCAAACAGCAAGAAAAAGGTATGGGTTCTTTCTATCTCCCTTCATTGTACTTGGTTCAAGTATCTTTTTGGTGTAAATAGTGTCCCTGTTTTGATGAGTTTTAATGGGTTTGAACATTTGTTAAATGGGTTTGGTGTGGATGTGTTTTGATGGTTTTATCTTGACTATGCTGTGGTTCTTATGTGGTTTCACGTGTGTGTTTATTGAGAGATTGTGATATATGTTGTGGTTCAAGATTGTGTTGCATCCTTCATATCACGCTTTTGGCATTTTGTCATGAGTAATCTTGTGAGTTTTTACTCAGAGATGTTACCTGTACTCATTTTGTCTGAAGTTCCGTTTTGTTGTTAGTGTAGTTAATATTTTGTTATTGTGATTTTGTGAAAACTCTTGTCACTTTTTAACCAAAACTAAGTAATCTGATGTTTGATTCCCTGTGGTATTGCACTTGGTACTTTGCTGTGTGTTTGCTCTCTTACAGATGTCTCGACAATCCTCTAAAGGAAAAGAGGTGATGTCAGAAGAAGAAACAGTGCCTGTTGCAAAAAGAACACAGTCTTCCTCACAGCCATCTACTGAACTCAATATTGAGTTGTTCAGAACTCCTCAGCATCTAGATGCCTATTCTAGCATTTTTGACCGGGGAACTCCTATAGTGGAACGGGAGGTCAGATTTGACACTCTGGACACAACTTTTGTCCCTCGGATCTTCGAGGCAAAAGATTGGGCAGCATTATTCGAAAATTTTGTTGATCCGATGATTGAACTTGTGAAGGAATGTTTCGCCAACACAGTTGATCTTGAGAGTGAACTACATTGTATGGTAAGAGGAACGGAGTTCATCATTAGTCCAGACACCATAGCTGAACTTCTCCAAATCACACGACCTGCGGATGTCGACCTAACTCTGTATGATGATCGTACTCTAGTGATTTAGGACATTCTCCAAATTCTTGGTCCTGACCATGACATTTCCAGCGCCGGCACATCAATTAGTACTACCAAGTTTTCACCTGATTTGACAACATTGAAGCTGATTATGTTTTCAAACCATTTTCCGTTGACCAACACGGTGTATATAAACCTTGGAAGGGCTCAATTTCTATGTGATCTCATCACAGGCACCACCATTGACATCTGTGCCCATATTTTTCACATCATAAGAAAGACAGCAACCAGAACAGTAGCACGAGGGTGCCTTCCATTCTGTAGTCTTATTATGAAGTTCATTCTAAGTGAAGGTGTTACTCCTCCCTCAATTGGGAACATGATTGCTCATCATCGACCAATCTCCATGTTCACTCTACAGGCCAGTAGGAGTCATTCATCCAAAGCTCCAAAGAGTGCACATCTATTTTCTGCTTCTTCCTCTACTCCTGAGCAAGTTTCACCTGTACATACCACCCATGCGTCACAGCAACCAGGCTCTACACAACCACAGTCTGCTCCTCCGCCTGACAAGTTGCAAATGCTCTTTGATAACCTTCACAAATGTCTTAAGGAAATGGAAAAGACCCTCAGAGATGGCCAGAAAGAACAGTCGGAGAGATTGGTTGTCATGCAGGACCAAATTGATGTGTTAGCAGCTCAAGTTGATGGCATTTTCACAAAGCTGCAACAGTGACCCTTTGGCCATTCCGGTCAAAAAGGGGGAGAATTTTTGGCAACTTTTGAGGGAGAGTGCTTGTGTTGAGGGGGAGCCTTTCTATTTTATGTTGTTTTGTATATAACTTTGTTATTGTGCTAGTTAACTGCTGTTAATATAGGTTTGGTTTGACTTTTCTTATAACTCTTGGATAGTTTTTATTTAAGTTGCATTTCAGCATGTGTTAGTTGTTTTCATTCAGCTTTCAGTACTTTATGTTGATTGGTCTGTACCCATTGTTGCTTTTGTAAGTTTTGAGGGTTGTTTCTTGTACTTTTGCACGGTTTGTAGGCTTTTATGGTTTGTGCGATGTATTTGCAAAACTTTGCATATGCAGCCTTTGTGCTTTGTGCTTTGGTACTTGTTAATGCCTTGCATTATCTTAAGTACAACACTCTTGTGCCCTTGTAGGATTGTTCCTAGATGCATGTATGCTTATATGCATTGGTTGAGTGTTGGACTTGCAAATGATTCTCTTCAATTGAGTTTATCATTTTTGCATGTCCGGATGTTCATTCCTTGTGTGAATGAACATAGTAATCACTTTTGCTTAAGTGACTTTTGTTGTTGATCTTGCCATGAATTACTGCTTTTATGCTTATGTTCATTTTTGCTTGATCATGCTTATCTTGCTCCATATGCATATTAAGTTTTCTGCATACAATGATATTGCTATGTTATTGTGTTTCAGGAGTTACTTATTCATATGTTCAAGAGCTTTACAGAATCTAGAGTTAGGTGTGAGTGAGTTTTCCAACTGTTCCCAACTCACGTTTAAGTCTAGAGTCTGTTGTAGGGTTTTGTCACGGAATAGCCAAAGGGGGAGATTGTAAGGTTGAATTTAATCAACCATCTAATTGGCTTTATTCCGTGACCAATTTGCTTGTAATTTAGCACCTAGTAACCCTGTATTTAGGTGGAAAAATTGTAAGGGTAGTGTGTGAGAAGATGTGAAGAAAAGCTCAAAAGTGTGCAAGAAAACAGAGGTTCGCGGCTAGGGCTCGCGGGTGGATCGCGACTGGCAAGCCGCCAAAAGCTGGCACGTGAGAGGCACACTGGGAAGCTGAAGGGTCGCGCCAGCTGTCACGCTACAGGACAAAAGTTCCAGGCTGGCCAGGCCGTTACGTCGCGACTTGAACTCGCGACTTGGACAAGTCGCGAGACCAAGTCGCCAATTTGCCCTGTTTGGCAAAAACTGACGTTTTGCATTCCCTTCTCACCCTACTATATATACACCCTTATACCCATCATATTGAGAGAGCTTCCAGAGAGAATTTTGTGAGAGAAAACCCTAGAGAAAAACAAGATTGCCTCATCTCCAATCTTTACCTTAGAGACTCTACAAATTTCTCTACTCTCTTCCTCTCCATTGTCATACCCTTGAGAGGACTTTTACCAAACCCTTATCTCACCACACCCACGTCTGTGAGAAGGTCCATTTGGTGCTTAGGGAAGCAGTTTGGGAAGGAACCAATATACATTGGTTGATGCTATGGTCAAGTAGCGGAATCCGGGAAGCTAAAGAAGAAATAGGTTCGGCATAACCTCGTTAGAGCAAGAAGCTTGGAGGGCTTAGGTACTTGGGTAGATTAGGCTTGGAGGGTCTTCTGCTGTTCATGTATCCCAACTATATTCTTTAGTGGATTTTATCACCGCTTGGAGGGCGGCGGAGAGGTTTTACGCCGAGGGCTTCGGTTTCCTCTTCGATAACACATCGTGTGTTGTTCGTGTGTTTGCATCTTTCTTTCCTTCATCTTTGCCTTATATTTATTGCTGTGGATGTGTTTATATTCAGCTTAGATTGTTTATCAATTCTGTTATAAGCTTGTTATCATATTCCGCACATTAATTGTTTGATATAAAGCTTGAATTGATATTTTTGTTTTTGAGGGTCTAAACGTTCAAGGGTGTTTCATACCCAATTTGAACTTTCAATGACCCAAGAATTATAATAACAAACAAAAATATAACCATATATATCCACCAGATCTTTTCCTGTTATGATATTATCCAGCATCTTAAGGTATGATACAAATTTGAAGTCATTTTACATTATTCAAATTGATTGCACTACAAAGTTGGGAAACCAGGAATTATGTATGTTATTTATCATTTTTTTTTCTTTGTTATATATCAAAACTAGACCATCAAAATAATCCCCATGTTTGAAAATCGCAGCTGAAACAATTAGCCCCAGAAATCCATACTTAAAGGACCTCTTAACAAGCTTAAACAAAACTCATGACATTTTAACAGTATAAAAGTGAACTAGTCAACTAAATAACCTGGTTGTGACCCATGGCAGGAGCAACAGCATAAATCAGCCTTGCATTAGTGATCTTTTCATTAGAAGGAACACACAGATCCTTCCCCATACTATTTGAACAAGAAATGGAAGCTCCTCCAATACTTCTTGAGAAACATCTCCTTCCTCCTCTCAATTTCTTTGGGGAAAATTGACCCCCCGCAAATTTCCCATCCATGTCAATTCTAATATGACTTTTCCACTTGTATAGATGATGCCACACAAAGAATAACACATTCCCTAACACAAACACAATTATTTGATCTTAAAAACACCAGAGGCCAGACCACATTTCTAGGATTTTACAAAATTATTATATATATTAATCAAGACAGTTACCATATGGTGAATCTAGCAAGCCAAATATGAGCATAAATCATATCCATGTTTAAGTACAGAGAAATTGATTCTGGATATCTGTAATCTCTTCTTTAGGGCAGTTACTCAACAAGCAAACATTAACAGCTCTACCCTGTGATGGAGGCTTGGAGTTGCTTGAGAGCTGGAGCATAACATGAGGGAAAAGCAGTACTAAAGTAGTTAGGGAACCAATATATTTATATTTAATGTGGTTCATTTGGGAGGTGGAGCTCCAATTAGATAGACTAAAGCAAATGTTTCTGAGATGATAAAGTTATTGTTCAATGAGACTTGATTCTTCCTTTTTTTAATCGCAAAGAATTCTAAAATACAAAGAACTTTATAATCTTCTCTTTTGTTATATCTCACTTCTGAAAGCACTTTATCAATTTGATTACTAAACCAATCACCAATGTAACAACTTTAAAAACACATTAAAACTGTATTTTACTAAATTCTAATAGCATTTTAGCAAGAAATATGTTTTGCAAAATATTTATAGCTAAAAGCCTAAAACTATACATCCCACCACAATTCCAAATGGGCGCCAACTAAGCCAGGCTCAAGCTTGACTCTCATGCCAATTGTTTTGCAACCCAACTAGACATAAGAACAATGAGTAAAATACAATGACACATGAGTCCAATTTATCTTTTGGAATCCTTTTCTCTTTTTTTTTCTAGTAGTTTCTACTTGGTTTAGTAAGGGATTTTTTTTTTTTTTTTTTTTAATCTTAGTCTGTTTAGGAAAAAGATTTTAAACCAATAATCCTATCAGAATTTTTATGCTTTGAGAGCATGATTTCCTTCTCCTTTCTAGATATGATTGTTGAGAAACTTAATAATGATTTTTTGGGTTTCATCATATTTTTTCTCCTTTCACTTACGATTTTAAAATTTTAATACCAAACAAACATCAATTTCCTTCAAAATCTTTTGGTAAGTGGACAACTTTGATTAGCTTGTTGAGGATTCATAGCCGAACCCAAAGTTTTAGGATTAAGGTTTGGTTGTTGTAGTTGTTGTTGTACTTATCAAATTTCGATCCATTTTATAATATTATCACCCTAAAATTCCTTAAACAACAAAACCCCTCCAAGAAACCTCAATTAGTGCTAAATTTCTAAAGTTGGTCCATCAAAAGATTCAGCATAATAGCTCAGTCCAGTGCTCCTTACTTTCGTACATCACAAAAGTGTATCAAAGTACAATATTTTTTTATTGGCAAGTTAGCCAAGAACTTTGTAACTAAACCCCCAAGCACTTTGAGACAACTAATTTGTATTATGAGCTTATGATAATCCACAATGGGAGATTTAAACAAGAACAAGTATATACGTAAAAAGTTATATTACTCAAGTATGTGAAAGGTGTTACAATTTTCCTATCAAGAACAAGCTCTTGAAGGTGTTGTAAAGCTCTCTTTTTTCTCTCTGTGATTCTCACTCTAAGTTTTTAAATTCTTTTCTGTGTCCCCACACTTCTACCCTTATCCTCCCTTATATTTGCCCTACTTCCAGCACAACGATATGTTGTCCTTGTACAATTGGAGATCTTTATGACCCACTAGACTCTTCCTTCCTTACTTTTATAATGAATTAAGACTTTTAGGGCTCTTTGCACTGCTCAGGCTGGTCACTCAGTAATAAATGCGACTATGCTAGGCAGGTGAACCTCATTAATGCGAGAGTGACTACAAATTCATCAAGAAGTTTCAACAAGCTTCCTCGAACAATCTCGTACATTCCAGAATTTTTCCTTAGAAGCTTGGTAGGTACTTCTTCTTTGTCAGCTCAATAAGAGTCTTGTCTTCAGATGAGGTTCTCGGTGAGTTTCATCCTCAGATCCAAGGTGACATATTGTCTAATATGTGGTATAAGGTTTGGCTCTTTTAGTGAGGTTTATCCTTAAAGTGAGCTAGCTTGTATTGAGCTTATTTTCACCCATGGCCCAATGTTATTTGGGCCCAAAAAACCATCTCCCTACAATAACTTAATTTGTCACCTAAACAAAAATAGAGTAGATGGTCATTGTAGTTCAACCACTGGGTAATGGGTTGAACAAAGATTCTTCCAATTGGGTTGGAAGATAAACTATATCATTTTATTTATATGCTTAAATCCAAAGAGCTTGTCACAACGGATTGATCCCAAGATTATTGCTATTTTTCCAACATTTTCCTCTATGCGTAGGCAAAATGGCCGACAGGGAAAATAGGCTCAGGCCAATTAGTATGGATACATACAACTTTTACAAGTTCTTGGTCATTGAACAAGTTGTCCAATTTTCTTTGTATTAACTATTAAGCAATACTAGTCACAGTCACATACCCGCGAGATGTGTGAAAAAATTTCATGATTTTTTTTTTATTAAGTAAAAAATGAAAATAGTAAACAATACTTATAAGTGTTAGTCTCAAATCCTTTTTAAAATAATGTGATTAGTTTCTAACAAAGTATAGTTCATACAATATATTAAAATTTCTGAATTAAGCTATCTATATATGGTATTTGAAAGTGTTTTAAATTTAATAAAGTCTTTTTTTTTTTTTTTTGAAGAAATATAATGCATTTTACATTCAATTATTATATAAGGTTGAGATATTTTATAAATAATGTAATGTGTGGTTATAGTTTGTTTGTTATGCTCCTTTCAAACGATTCATCCTCTAAATATTTTAAATGGCCTAAAAAAGAAGCATTTATAATTAAATATCATCACTTATATTACAAAAAAAAAAAAAAAAAAAAAAATTACAAGACTTTAATAATATAAGAAAAATGTAATTTTATTAAGAACCTACTAACATTATGCTGAAAATGTGTCATAATTGTCAATGAAACAACTCATCTTTCTATACAAACTTGTCTCCCAAAGCATCATCAAAGTGGTCTAAAATGGACAAATGGAGCGAATTAGTTTGAAATTGACCGAAAATGGTCCAAACTGGATAGAAATGGACCAAACTACTCTGAAGTGGACCACAATGGACCAAACTAGACTGAAGTGGACCGAAGTAAACCAAAATAGACAAAATCTAAGTGGACCAAAATAGTACGCTAATGTGGTTCAACAAGAGTGTGACAACAAAAAATGTTATGCTTTAATTATTAAATATTAAATAGATGCAGCAACGTATTTCTAGTTTGCAACTATTGGTTTCTGCTTTCTTTTCAATTCACTTCCACAGAAAAACTTATTTAGGATTAGGACCCTTTTCCGATTGTTATATTGATAGTTTTGAATTATTATTATTATTATTATTATTATTATTTTGCAAACATGTTTGATTCTGGCGCCATAGATCCAATCGAGATCAGTGTTGCTAATTTTAATTTTAGGATATGGTCCAACCAGGTCAACCACGTTTCAATATATATATATATATATATATATAGAACTGACTTCACAAGTACATTCTCCAGTCATACCCATCTTTGTAACCAATATTATCATAGACATGACTAACGCAACTTGATGATTGAAGAAAAAGGTATTGAAGTCTATGTAAATGGTGTCAATGGTGTCAATGTCCTTGAAAGATTAATGACTGCTGTTTTTTCATTGAGGCCCATCTGGATTCCTTTATAATGAGGACAATCCTAACCTAATATAAGGCTATGGTGGTGAAGTAGGACGACCATAGTTTTCTAAAGTTTAATAATTGTTGTCTCACAAAAGATGAGTTGTGGAAGATTTTTTGTTGTGGTGTGTAACTGTAATTTAAGAGGAGGCATTACGTATTGCTGAGAATCAAAGAGTATTAGAAGATTAAATAAAGCTCAATTGCCAACCTTGTTTTAATTAAATTGAATCTCAAATCCAATCTCCATAAGTGTGTGTGCTTGCTCTCGTGTGAGAGAGAGATGAGTAGGAAAGCGGGAGTTATCAGTTTTGAGTGTCTGATACAATTACGGTGGGCTGGACTAGCAGCAATTCGCATTGTCAATTTGACATTACACAATGTTGAACACACTTCAACCAAACTTTTGTTGGTTCATTGAAACTAAAGTTGATACATTTTTGGTATTTTCTACAATGAGAAAAATAGAATTTTGGTATTTTCAGAATACATAATAATGTTTATTTTATTAAATAAGATTGTAGTTTTAAGTTACAACCAGGTTTGTAACTAAACTTTGTCCATATTAGAAATAACTTTCTTCTCTTAATTTTTTTGACTGATCAAATTACCAGCATAAATTATATTAAATACATCAACGGTAATATAAAAGATATATAAAAATTATACTCTAACTTAATCTAAATATATATGTGTGTTAAGCTTCCTCCTAAATTTAACATATTACAGTTACAGCAATTAAACCATGGCATTATATATAACATTAAAAGTTATTCTTATCATTTTGGAAAGTTTTTTGAAATCAGTTAGTAAAATAAAATGGAAATATTAAGAGATATTTTGATTTGAAAAAAATATATAATAATTTCATAAAAATATTTCAACATTAACGACTTAGGAAAGAAAAAAAAAAAATTTCTCAAAAAAAAAAAAAAAAGGAAAGAAAGAAAATATATATATCAAGCCCGCAACCGCAAGCCTAATTCGACCATGGATAATAAAAAAAAAGTAAGTTCGTAGAAGCCTACCCAGGCTAGTTCACTTGACTGAGTTGATTTCATCTCAAAATCCAACACTTTCTCTTTAATAATTGCAAATCAGTAATTTAATTACAATCAATATTCTCACTCACCTCCATGGGTTCTATTATACCACATATTAACTTATTTAGGAATTAGATATTGGCCAAGATCCAGAGCTACTGCTCACTTGTGGCTTGCCCAGTTAACGGAACATAAAGGCAAGGAGATATTGGAATCAATCTTTCAACGAATGATTAATAAATGTTAATGAATGATTACTAAATGTAGCAGATGTGACTTATACAAGCAACTCATTATTATTATTATTATTATTATTATTATTATTATTTTGATATTTGAATGTACACTCAACTTGCAATTATTGAAGCATCCAATCTATAATGCATCCTTTATTCACAAAGTGATCAACAATTGCTGCAAAATGGGGAAAAATAAAAAAATCTCAACCGCATGAAGGGGAATATAAATAAAATGATGTATTGTATGGTCAAGAATTTGAGAGATCTAAAACTAAGAGTAAACCCCATCCAATTTTTCATTTTCAATTATAAAATTGTTAAAATCTATATATATATATATATATATATATATATATCTAAAAGCTGAAATGCAGTATTTATTGTTACTACACTCCTATTAAGCTATATCTGCAGCCACATTATCCACTTATTTTCTACTTCTTTTCTTACTTTTATTCTCCCTGTTCTTAAAAAGAAAAAAATAAAAAATTCTTCTTCATCCTATTAGTCCAAATCTACTATTACAATTCCTCCAACCTTTCCTCTTCCTCTTTACCTTTTTATCTCCCCACTACTTTCTACTTTACTGTTACACTTCCTTCGTCATTTTCTCTTTCTTATATTTTGACTCTTCTTCTTCCCATTTTATTTTGTATAAATTTGACATGATTTCTTCCATTCAATTCATATTTTTTCCCACAAAAAAAGAAAAGAAAAAAGTGAGTACTATTTCTCTCTCTCTCTCTGTCTCTCTCTTTATCTTTTGGTGGATTTTTGTTCTTTCTTATAACTTTGATTAAGGTTGGTGGTTTTTTTATTATAAAAAATGTATTTTGGTATTGTATTTTTTAAATTTCCCATCACAAAGTCTTCTCTCTCCCTTTTATTGCTTTGGTTGAATTTTGGTTTGGGTTAATTCTTAGTTTTTTTGGAAATATGAATTTGAGTTAATAACAAAACACAATCTACATGGCTATGAATTTGAATATGCCTACCAATTGTTTGAGTGATAAATTATTGTAAACTATAACATCTATCTCTTATACCTTTGGTTTTATTTTAATTTTGGTTAAGAGATAACATTATAATTTTGTGATGAGTTTTTATAATTATTACAATAATCTCCTTAGTTCTTAAGAAATGAGAAATTTGAAACTTATAAAGTTTAGTTGTATATAGGCAAATGTAACACACTACAATAGAAATTAGAAGAATATGGTTCACCTTAAATAAATATTAATCAAACATACAAAAAATAATAATATGATATATTTGTAAAGATAAAAAGATAAAAAAAATACTTATAGAAATCTTTTTTAAAAATAGATAATATTTAATGTAATTGTTACTTTGTATATATTACCCCCATTACATAATATTTATATATTCCCACACATTGCATGGTTTTGCGGCTAGTTAAGAGATAAAAAAGAATGATAAGTATAAAATCAGCTGTCCTCCAAGCAAGCAAAGTGGTTGGCATTCAATTTCATCTATTTGTTATTCCATCTCCAGGTCAAAGTCCATTTACTCCCACCTCTTCGATCTGGCTCCTCGTTGAAGACCTCCTCAATGGCGGTTGGAGAGAGAAATTTATCTATAAAAAATAAAAAATTTAAATACTTTTTCTGTCTCTACCCAAATAACTTCTCCTCTGGTACTACTTTTACCTCAACCCTTTATGTTTTATATTTCTCCAATCCATATCTATGTCCTTAACTGTATCAAAGACTCAAAAACCAAAAACTATATAGAGAGAAAAGATTACTTCATCAACCAAACTAGGAGAAAAGATTCCAACTTCATCGTTGCCGTCAAAGGAGGATGGGAATATCCCATCAAGCTCCTATGAGTTAATTTTCTTCTGTTTGTTTTCTCTCTTCTTGGCCTCAACATGCTGATTAGGTGCTTTCTCACATTTTCCTTGTTTATCATTTTCATTCTTTTCGCTCTATCCAACATCTTCACCGTATATATCAACAATAATATAAATGTATTAATATTTAATGACCATCCTAGTTGCTAATCCAAGAGGAAACAAGATTGGCAATTGAACTTTGTGGATTTTAAAAAAAAAGTACTAAACTTTTTTCTCTTTAAACAAAAGAATCAAATACTCTTTGAGAACCTTATGGGGAAAAAGTATGGTGTTGGATAACCTGTTTCAGAAATATATACACACACACACACAAGAACTTCTTAAACTCAACATGTGCGCAAACACAAATTCTCACATATAAACCACAATTTTTAATGATTCATAGCAGGGGCGGCGCTATTCTTTGTTCAGGGGGTTCACTGACTTCAAATTTTTTTTTTTAATATATAATTTTTTTTTTGTTAGTTTAATAGTTAGATTTTTTCTTAAAAATATTATTTTTGCACACCCTGACTTAAATTTTATATACCCCTATTACAAATATTTCCAATTCTAAGAGTAAGAATAAGTGTTTGTAGATTGTAAGTGTCACTCTGTCATAAATTTATATTAGAGTAATGTTACAACCATAAACTATTTTATAATTTTTACAAAATGTTGATGTGGCCAACTTCTTATTGGTTTTTATTTAGGCTTACCATTAATATCCACTTTTTCATTTACCAATAATCACTCACCACATCAGCAGTTTGTAAAATTTTTTGTAAAATAGTTTATATCTCTAGCATTATTCTTTATATTATATGTGTATGAGTGTATCTAATATTGATTGTGTGCATTATTTTTTATTATAATGTTATTTGTGTAAATAATAATATGTGTGGAAGTTTGTGTGTACAGTATAAATATAAAAGAAATGTTTTGTCACTATTTTCATGGGAAATATAACAATTGCCCTAAGGGTATTCGTTAACATGACCCTAAATATATTATAACTTTATATGATTTAGTAATTAGGAAATAGAGAAGGTTTGTTGCATGTGTGTGTATTGTTATCATGTTATAATAATTTTTTGTTATAAAGTCAGAAAAATTCAAGAAAAAAAATTGTAAAGTTAGTGATTGTTCAAGTATTTTATTGGCTAAGTAGACACGTAGTGTATTATTTATGTATAAATGAATGTGGTTGTATGCGTCAATAATTAATACAAAACTAATGAGTTGACTTTATCCTTTTAGTTTAAAATATTTTTATAAAAACAAAAACAAATAAATAATAACAACTGCATAAAAATAAAAATGTTAGACAAACTTAACAAAATAAAATGGTCATAGCTACCCACAATGACAATTAATACTCATAATGAACTATCATATAACAATTTAAAATTTGAAAACTTGTAGAAGGAAATTGTAAAATTTCAATTTTTTTTTTGTCAATAACTCGATATATTCAAGTTCTCTTTTTATTAATTTTTTTTTATATAAGTTTTTTAATGACCCCCCTAAACAAAATTCCTGGAGCCGCCACTGATTCATAGTTGTATCCATGTAAAAGAACTTCACACATACAACTTTTGCTTTGAAATTGAAAATCTTAACACTCAAGTCCTATGGAATTTATTTTTCACTTTTCACTTGGAGAAAGTAAAAAGACCTTTAATCGAATGAAAGCCATACCTCATCCATTCTTTTTGCAGTTTAAAATCACTAATGCATTATGTGCAAATTGAGTTCAAGAACCTGAAAATGTGCATTAATACATCAAGCAAAATAAAAGCTTAAAAAGAATTCATATTAGCAATGGAATACCGTGGGCAACAAGGGAAACAGGACAACTTTGAACCTTAGATCCTCTCACCAGTTTAGATATCATCATGAGCATGAATTTTAGCAGGTTGGAAATGATTATGTAGATCCCTATATTCTTAGGTTGCTAATAGAAACCGCAAGAGCTGGCAACATTCAAGGTCTTAAAAAAGGGCTTAACTCTGATGAACCATAGAAGAAGAAATAAAACGAAAGTACAACTAACCTGTGTTGTAAATAGTGCCCAAGTCCAATAATGAATTCAATTGTCTAATTAATAGGCTCTCCACTATCCTCAAGGGTCTGGTAGCAGACCACCTGATGAATATTGTTTTAACACAGTTACCTTGGGGGTTGAGGCAAAAGGTGTCAATACAAAGTATATAGGAAGAAGTATGCAATATCAGTATAGAAATATCTAGATAAAGTTTTGAAAACCAATTTTTTTGAAGAGGTTAAGGAAATACAGACCTCCGACCTTAAATGCTAGATAAGCCATAGCAGTGATAGTCTGGAGATTCCAATTCTAGAATGTTACAGGCATGTACTCTCTACAAAATTATATTGCTGTTGAATTAAAACAGCATAAAAATGCATGTAATATCTGAGGCTACTATTATCTACTGCATTACATTGGAAAAGCGAGTCTTAAGACATTTATTATAAAAAAAAATAAATAAAAAAAATAAAAAGGAGAAAGAAATGGAGCTTATTCTAAGCATATCTTCTTTGCGAAGTTCAGGTTCAAATGAAAGTTCAATATGTTGTAAAAGCGGAAGCTTTAATACCAATTTGTTGAGAATAGCAGAAGCATGAATATCAATTTGTTGTGTGTGTATCCAAATAACAGTGGGCTTATGCAGAATAGAAATAGAAAGACAAAACAGTGGGCTTACACAGGAACACAAAGATTTATGTGGTTCGGCTTTTGGCTTATGTCCACGGGCGGCGTCAAGGAGAAAGTTTCACTAACAAAAGAAAGAAATTACAAAGGTGGTACCCAAAACACACTCACAAAACCCAAACCCCAAATACACCCAAAAGAGCTCTCAATCACTAGAAGCACGTGACTAGAGAAACCTGAAAATCTCTAGAACAAAGCCACGCCTTAGAACTCTATACAAAATACCAAAGAATATAAAAAACCTATTCTAATATAATGGCACTCATAACTCATCAACAATAGCTGCACAACTAGTGTATATATAGCAGAGATGTGGGCCTTTTGTCGTGGAGTACAATACAAACTCCACCTAGAAGCAGAATTGCTTAATGTCGGCAAAACATAGTCCTATTAGTACTAGGACTTGGTCAATTCCTTTGACCAAATTAAAAGCCACGTAACAACACAATACTTCTGTGTATATCAACTATATTGATGATTGATGGGCCATCTAAATCGTCCATGACAAATATTAAAAACTTAGAAATAGAAAAGGAGAATCAAGGATTTTTTTTTTTTATTTATTTTTTATTTTTTTATAAATTGTGAAGAAAAAACCTTGTAGCTAATGAAAATGATTCATTCAAGACCAGTAACACTTACTAGCTTGGTCGTTTCTCTATATCAAGTTAAACAGAAACTTTCTGGCTAATTTCAAGAATCATTGAGTGTAACCAATTTCTTAAGCAACGGTTACCTTTCCTACAAGCCAAAAGGTGAAATAAGAAATAATGCACACTTAACTCCAAAAGATTTGAAAAGCACAGTCAGTGACTTACCATACAACATGTTAAGTCCCCATGACAAGGATCTGCAGCAGCTGCTATGGTATGTAAAGCAAGGTCTAGCGGGGAAAATCTTTTGGCAAACTCTTGAAATATTATGTCTTCACCAGGCATAACAAATCCGATAGCTCTATATTATGCATAATCAAATTCGTTACTTCTTAACTTATTGAGAAAATTTGAATCATTAATTTGAAACTTAAAAATGTTTAGTTGTGCCCAAAAAAAAAACATAACACACTATAACAAAAGTTTTGAAGAATACAGCCCACTTCAGAAAAGAATATATTTATAAATAGAGTGATAAGAAATACTTTTAAAAATGGTTCTATTTTTAAGGATTAAAATTAGTGGTTAGAAATGGATAGATATAGTTATACATTTTAGAAAATAAATGATATATTATACCACATTACAAAATAATTATATATTCTTTTTTTGAATAGCAAATAATTATTATATATTTTCACACAATGCGTGAGTCTGTGACTAATTTTCCATCAAAAAAGTGACAATTTTTGTAAGCAATATTTTCCAAATATTTGTAACTAATAATGTCCAAATATGCGTTTCAGAATATGAAACAGCTCAAGGCTGAAACAGAAACGGGAGCAATTACAGTTCTTACAAGCCAATTACCAAAAGACAACCCAGAAGCATTGAAAAGAATCCCTTGCTACAGCTGCAAGTCCATAGTCACGCAGACCAGGCATTCGATGAAGTCTTCTAGTATTTGATTTTGTTTTTGGTGAAAGGTCTTTAAATCTGCAGAATTTAATTACATCACACAGGTAGCTCAATGAATAATCAAATTATGCATTGTGGAACTATATATTCTATGTTGGAATTGTTTCTATTGCTATTACTTAATTAAACAGACATAACCAGCACAGCCTACTTGATAAAATGTTTTTATGGAAAACAATTAGTACATGACTACAAGGGTCGTGACTGTATTACCCATACAATATCCAAGCATTCACAACATAACAAAAACATCAATAACACAAGCTGAAACACTTCATTTATATATATATATGTCAAGAAACAGACCAAGTACTCATTGTGTACATTAAAAACAATACCATTCAAATTCACCAAGGAAAAAGGAAGAAGTTGTAGTACTTACAAGTGAATATCTGAGGAGGCTCACGTTTTTCTGCTTCTGAGAAAATATCTGAGTTGCAGAGAGAATATCTAAGATGAATGGTAATACATAATTTCATTTATACTTCTGAGCAGAGGAGAAAATAAGAATGAAAGGCGGGAAAGAGAGAAACAAATCTAACAAACAAACTAACTTTCTAACCTACCAATAAGATTACAACACGTGGAGTCCGTTCCCAATAAACTAGGTGCATGTGCTTGACATGTGCCTCACTTAAGCCTAAAACACGACAACGTTTTCAGCTTCTTTCTTAAATCTTTTCTACAAAACGCCACCGTTCTATTAAATGATGTCAACCTCTTTGTTTGATTCACAGTGTCGTTTTGGTCGTCCACTTCTTTACTTCGTTCTTCTCCAATTCTTTCTTCTTAACATCCTTCAAATCACTTACAGTGTTGGAAACCTCGTAAGGCAGGAGCTCAGGGTCCTTAGGTTCTTTGTTTTTTCCATTGAAAGCCCCAAAACTCCTTTATTTGAGCTACAAGAAGTGGGGAAAACAGATCGAAATGGCAGTGAGTTAGTGTCATAAGTGACCGAGGAAGAACAACCACCATGCCTAGCGCTCGAAAACACAGATGAATCCCAGATTTCTCAAGGCAACATATGCATTCTACATGAATCCCCCACCTTTTTATGATTTGGGGAACTGCCATAAAACACAGATGCTTGGTAAAACTATTGAATTCCGTCAAACATATAACCTTAGGAGAGTAAGGGGTACTAATCCAATGATGGGTTTCACAAGTAACCACAACGTGATTTCGTTCAGACGAATGTGAGTTATTCAATTGCTCCTGCAATTTCTGAGAAGATATAGAAAAAACCATAGATGATCATGAATTTGTTCATTAGAAATTGACTTAGGTGTTTCTTTTCACAACCATTGATGGAAAGGTAAACCTGATGGTAATCGTATTAGCCCAACTCCTCTCCAAAAGCAATACAGATGGTAATTTTTGGAATTTCGCGGCCAACCAAGAATGTTATGGAATCTACAAAACTCTGATGGTTGAAGTTGAACCAACTTGGGATTTCAATTCCCGGTACTATAATTTCACAATCATCATCCTCATATGATGAGAATGAAGGAGGGAGAACCTGATGCAATAATCCAGTTGATGGCCCTATATCCATTAATATGTCTCCTCTAGCACCTTCACATTCTTTATTCCCTATGATTTCTCCAATCTGCATTAGGAAATATAGTAATGTAGTAATTGAGAAGGTAACAAAATATGTTTCTTTATAACTTAAAGAAAGAGAAAAAGAGAGAAACCTGACTCAATAATCTACTTGATGATAGTGGATCCAATGACCAACAAAGTTTAGCTACAAAACTGGTTGTAGCCTTAAGCTTCTACTTTACTCAATAAAATAACATTCCTCAGGCAATAGCAATTTGTAAATAATATCTGGAAGATCACTAAGATTTGGGAAATCATATAGGTATAACGTCCTAAGTGCAATGAGATATCCGATTGATGAGGGTAACCCTCTAATACCACTCCTTGACAATTCTAAAACCTCTAAACATTTCATAATTGGATGAATATTGGGGAACTTCTCAAGGCTTGAGTACCCCTCAATATTAAAATATTTAAGAGATTTCAACATCAGCTTGCTTGGAAGAATTTGAAGTTTCTCGCAATGTGTGAGGTGCCATTCTTTAAGCTTCTCAAGAAATCCAAAAGACTCATCAACCTTAATCAAATTTTTACAATAAGAAAGGTCCACTTCCTCTAAGTTTGGAGCACATAAGTTAAGTAAATTTGTAATGGAATCACATTCACTGAAATTGATACATTTCAAATTTTCAAACCATAACTCCTGTAAAAGGTGAAAAAAATCAATATAAATCTTGAACAGATTTTTAAATAAAATTTAACAAAATCATAATTTAGAGATACTAGTAATCATATCTGCTTGAATAGCTTCTCTAATCTAATATTGTGACTATGTGGCATTCCAAATGCAACAAGTTGTTGAGGAGAAAATTTTGATGGCAAGGAAAAATGATATCCGGGCCATTCAAGCAACCTTAAACTATTGGGGAGAAATTTAAGTTCTTGACAAATGTGTACATTACAAACTATGAGAAATTTGAGACTTTCCATTCTTTTGAAAGCTTTAGTGTGTGGTTGCACTGTTATTGGATTTGGAGAATGCAACACTATACCTCGAATTTTGCGGGATCCCTAATAGGATAATGCATTAAATGAATGATAAACACAATAGAGTTTTCCATAAGTATAATCATCATGATATATATATATATATATATAGCTAAAACTGAGAGAAAATCTTATTAGATTTCAAATTGGATTTCAATTAGAATCTAATTTTGCATCATATGTCTCATTTAATCTAAGTATTTAAATTTTTGTGTCAAGTGAGTTCATTTAGTATAAAAATTGGATTTCAATTAGAGTTTAATTTTGCAGCACATGTCCTATCTAATTTAAAATTTTTTTGAATTTTTGTACCAAGTGAGTTAATTCTGTGTTAAAAACAAGGAGTCCAATATAGATAAACCTAGGTAATATATATATATATATTTAAAATCAAAGCTTATAGAAAATTTGATTAGAATTAAAATTTTATTTTTCCTTTGTTAGCTTTTTATACAAATTAAATTGTTTAGATTATTTTATTTTTTTTTTTTTTTCTGAACTAATGAGTATATTTTTTATATTGTTTTTGTTTACATATTTCATATGTGAAGATCTTGAGCATAACAAACTATAATTTGAGCTAAACGATCCCATGCATCTATCTCCATTCAATTTAGGAGATACTATTAAACCAATTTATTCTTTTATTTTGTGTTGTATTTAGCAGAATTTCATGGTGATATTGAATTAATATTGTATATGTAGTGTTCAATAGTGATTTTCAAAATTATATATATAACAACAGTGTAGTGAGAAATTTGACGTAACCAATATCATTGAAATTGCAAGAAAAAATCATTTTAGTACCTCCAGATGTCCTGGACGAACTAATGTTCAATATATTTAATAACTCAAACTAATATCAATAGTACCACTACAATTTATCATTCATGTGCGTAAGTACGATTTGCATACTAGTTTTAATAAAAGATGAATTGATAAACTTATATTTTCTACTGTGTTAAAAAGAAAAAAAAAACAAAGAAAAAAAAATCATTACACCTTCCTAGTAGGAAAAAAATTTTAAAAATTTGAAAAGAAAGAACTTCTACCTTACTTCTGGTTAACACTTCAAGAGCATCCTTATAATACCACAACCTGCTGCGTTCTCCTAGGATTTCATGATTCTTGCCGAACAACTTCTTTACCCATTTGTTGTATCAAATCATGCATTGATAGTGTGCCATTTTGGTCAATAGTAATGAGAGATTTATTAACAAGTACTGGAATACCAAAATTTGGATATAAATTGCAAGCATCTAATATATTTACAACATAATCTTTGTACCATCCTTTGAAGAAACATGCAATATCAAGGAAAGTTTTCTTTTTAGTTTCTTCCAATCCATCATAACTTACTTTAAGTATCTCTTGAATATCTTCTTTGGGAATTTTTTCATATTTATCTATTGCACTTTTCCACTCAAGTTTAGTTCTTCCACACAAATTAGAACCAATTATTTCCAGAGCTAGTGGAAGGTCTTTGGCATAATGTATAACTTGGCTTGCAACTTCCAAATAATCTTCCCTGGGTTCTTTTCCATGGAAGGCATGTTGACTAAAGAGTTCAAGAACTTCATGTTTGTCTAATTCCATGACCTTATAAGATGTACAAACTTTTCCAAGAGTAGCTACTGTGGACGACTAAATTTCTTGGTTCGAAATGAGTGAAACAAGTAAAATAGTTTCACAAATGCGAATTTGTATTGATGAATATGTGGTACAATTCTTTGTGATTACAAAAAAGTGATCCTCTGATTCGATCTCCTTGAAAGATTTGTTGATTGGAATTGTGGTAATGTGATTTTGATTCGAACACCAAATATACTTTAATTTGGCTGAAGAATGGATCAAAGATCCTTTGTAAGGTTGAATTTAATCAACCATCTTATTGGCTTTATTCCGTGCCAAATTTGCTTATAATTTAGCAATTAGTAACCATGTATTTAGGTGGGAATCATGTAAGGATAGTGAGTGAGAGAGTGTGAAGAAAAGCTCAAGATTGTGCAAGGATGCATAGACTCGCGGTTGGGATAGTACACGAGTGAAGCGTGCAAAGAAGATGAACAGTCTCGCCAACTGGAGCACTATAGGACAAAAAGTTCAGCCTGGCCGTTCTGTTAGCTCATGACTTGAACTCGCGACTCAGTCATTTCGCGAGGCCAAGCTGCCAGCTAGCTCTGTTTTAAAAAACCTGACTCTTCGCATTCCAATCTCACCCTAGTATAAATACCCCTTATACCCACGAAATGTAGAGAGCTTCCAGAGAGAATTTTGAGAGAGAAACCCTAGAGAAAAATAAGATTGATTCATCCACAATCTTTACATAGAGACTCTTCAAATTCCTCTACTCTCACCCTCTCCATTGTTACATCCTTGAGAGGTTCTTACCCAAATCCTTTTCTCACCATACCCATATATGTGAGAAGGCTATTTGGTGCTTTGGGAAGCAGTTAGGAAGGGACCAATGACTATTGGTTGATGCTATGGGCTATAGCGGAATCCGGTAAGCTAAAGAAGACAAAGGTTCGGCGCAACCTCGTTGGAGCAAGAAGCTTGGAGGGCTTAGGTACACTGGGTAGATTAGGCTTGGAGGGTCTTCTGCTGTTCATGTATCCCAACTTCATTCTTTAGTGGATTATTGACTGCTTGGAGGGCAGTGGAGAGGTTTTACGCCGAGGGCTTCGGTTTCCTCTTCGATAACACATCGTTGTGTTGTCCTTGTGTTTGCATCTCTCTTCCCTTAATCTTTGCCATTTAATTTCTGTTGTGGATGTGATTTTATTTGGTTTAGATTGTTTATCAATTCTGATATTAGCTTGTGTTCATTTTCCGCACATATATTGTTTGACATTAAGCTTGAATTGATAAGTTTGTAATTGGGGGTCTAAACGTTCATAGTGTTTTATACGCTATTTGAACATTCAATTGTTATTAGAGTGGGTGCACTCTTTGTGGTTTAAACACCTTAGTGTGATCCTTGACCCCGTATTGAGATGGACCGGTCTCAATCTTTAAATGCACCACCATATTTTGATGGTAGCAACTATGCCTTTTGGAAAGTCAGGATGAGGGCATTTTTGTGTTCAATGGATGAAACCGTTTGGGATGCGGTGGATATTGGATGGACTAGGCCGGAGGCTGCCAAATCCACGTGGGATAAGGCAACCCTCGCGGCATCTAATGCAAATAGCAAAGCACTTAACGCTATTTTTTGTGGTGTGTCTCCAGAAGAGTTCCACAAGATATCTCACATTTCTATTGCCAAGGAGGCATGGCAGATATTGGAGACCACGTATGAAGGAACAAAGAAAGTGAAGGATACCAAGCTGCAAATGCTGACCACTCATTTCAAGGAGCTGAAAATGAGTGAGGACGAGTCTTTTGACTCTTTCTATAGCAAGCTGAATGAAGTAGTCATCGAAAGTTCAACTTGGGGGAGAAAATGGAGGACTTTAAAGTTGTGAGAAAAATCCTTCGTTCATTACCAGAGAGCTTCCGTGCCAAGGTGACAGCGATTGAAGAGAGTAAGGACCTTGATGATATCAAAGTCCAAGAACTGATTGGCTCACTTCAGACATATGAACTGTCGTTGCCCACACAAGGGAAAAGCAAATTTCTTGCTCTTAAGACAATTAATGAAAGGGTAGAATTTCACGACTCATTGGATGAGGATGTTGTCGATAAAGATGTGGCATACCTTGTGAAAAATTTTCGAAAATTCTTGAAATTCAAGAACAATGGAAAATTTAGTGATAAAGGGAAATTCCAAAGTTTCGGGAAGGAGAGAAGGGAATTCAAGAAGAAAGATGGAAAGGAATCCCAATCTTCACAAGGAATCACTTGCTTCGAGTGCAACGGGCATGGACACTTCAAAAAGGAATGTCCCAACTATTTGAAATCAAAGGGCAAGGTGTATGCCACAACTCTTAGTGACTTGGATTCATCCAATTCTGATTCTGAGGAAAGCTGTGATGGAGAAGGGAATTACTCCGCTTTTATGACCATTGCTCACGTTGAGTCTTCGGAGGACTTGAATTTGCTGGTACAAGAGCTTGGGGAGCATAGTGATGAGGAATCAATGGGAATTGTAGAAGAATCGGATGGTGAAGAAGAAGAGAGTACAGGGGGTCTTCAAGAAAATTTCAATTCACTCCTTGAGAAATTAGGAGAATATGCACGTGTGGCCAAGGTAGCTATGAGAAAGATGAAGAAGGCAGAGGAGGACTATAGAAGTCTCCTAGTGCGACATAAGGAGGCCAAGTGTGAGATAGATACGCTGAATGGAGAGCTGACCGAAGCCTATTCAAAGATAAAATTTCTTGAGCAAGAGGTAGTGCAAGAAAATGCTAAGATAGAGAGGGTCTCCACCAAGAAGATAGATGATGTTATTTCATCTCAAAAACATTTCTCAGACAAGTCCAGGTTGGGATATACCGGAAGGAGTACTCATCGGCCATTGTCACCAAAGAAGTGAAGTTTGTGAATGCCAAAGTGCCGGTTGTAGAAGAGTCTATTTCTGAGAAAGTTAAGGTTGAAAAGAAGAAGAATGTGGCTGATCAACGGGTGTTAAATAACTTCCGTAATCAATCAGAAACCAGACGTGAAGCTAGAGGAAGATCACTTCCAAGATCACAACAGGGTCCTAAAACGAATCATTTTTGTCACCATTGCAAATTGCAAGGACATACCAGACCCAACTATCATAAGCTGAGAACATTGAACAATGCAAGCGCTCCACGGTCATGAGGACCAAGAAATGACAAGAGGTCTTAGGGTGGTGAGCAACCAAGAAGTCAAAACGGTGATCCCGAAATGATGGACGTGATGAAGATGATCGGTGCATTCACTACATGCTTGGAAAGCTTCACTAGAAGGTTTGAAAGTCCTAACTCTTGTACCCGATCCTATAAGGAAATCACCCCAAACGCAAGTGACGTGTGGGTGAAGAAGGGTACTCATGCATAAGCATTACAACATGTCCATGCATTAATTCTTCCTATGTTTTGTGAATATACTTGGTTGTGTGCTTTTTGCTAGTTTGAGTTGGAAATTGTTTGTTTGTTTGTTTTTACTTAAAATGTTTTTACATTGTTGCTTTTGATCAATCTTTTCCTTCTTGTGTGTCAAAAATTCAAAAACCACATAAAAAGTAGAAAATCCAAAAAGTTTGATCGACTTTGATGAGTTTTTGTCTCAAAACATGTTTTGCCTTGTACCTTTGTGCTAATGGCTTTGTGCATCTACGAGCATAGCTTGTTCCCTATGCACTCATATCAGTGTGGGAGAAATTTTGAAATCTATGTGACTGTTGTAAATAGATCTTCAACCTTGTCATGAATGACTAGTGAATGATTTTGTTGATCTTGAGACATGCATAGACTTGTTTCTCTAAATCTTCCCACTCTTTTATTTATTTATTTTTGCTAAAAGAGCTCATCAAATGCAAATCTCTAAATGAAAAGAGATATTAAGCTACAAAAGCCTGTCGCACATACTAGTATTTGACTAAGGAAAAAGGGAAAGCGACCAAAAATAAAATTGTATGATGCCGAAAAAGCCAAAGGCTAATTCATCAAAGTGAAATATCAAAAATTTCAGGCATCGATCTCAAAATGAGATGTGTTGAGTCAAAAAGATCAAATGAAAAGCTTCAAAGATATTGTATTCAAGTTTATGTGGGAGGTCATATATGCATATTTCTATAATTGAGATGGGTCATATTATCTAGTGCTAGTTGTGTATGTCTTGATTGAATTGATCATTGAAGCTTCATATTAAACTAAGGACTATCTCATTTTTGATATCCACACACATCACACATGTCTATGTACATGACCACAAGGGTCGTGACTATATTACCCATACAATATCCAAGCATTCACAACATAACAAAAACATCAATAACACAAGCTGAAACACTTCATTTATGTATATATGTCAAGAAACAGACCAAGTACTCATTGTGTACATTAAAAACAATACCATTCAAATTCACCAAGGAAAAAAAGGAGTTGTAGTACTTACAAGTGAATATCTGAGGAGGCTCACGTTTTTCTGCTTCTAAGAAAATATTTGAGTTGCAGAGAGAATATATAAGATGAATGGTAATACACAATTTCATTTATACTACTGAGCAGAGGAGAAAATAAGAATGAAAGGCGGGAAAGAGAGAAACAAATCTAACAAACTAACTGACTTTCTAACCAACCAATAAGATTACAACATGTGGAGTCCGTTACCAACAAACTGAGCTAGGTGCATGTGCTTTACGTGTGCCTCACTTAAGCCTAAAACACGACCACGTTTTCAGCTTCTTTCTTAAATGTTTTCTACAAAATGCCACTGTTCTATTAAATGAAGTCAACCTCTGCATTTGCTTCAGTGTTGTTTTGGGTGCGGTTTGGATTGCGTTTCTGCGTTTTCAGCTTCTTTTTTTTTTTTTTTTTTTGGTTAAGCCGCAAATGTTGACTTTTCAACCGTGAACAGTGCACTCTTGCACTGTTCACGGACCCACAAATATCACTTTTTAGCAACTTTTTCATTAAAAAAGGGTCCCACGATACTATTCACACATTTTAAAAATTATTTTGTTACAGTATTTTCAATTTCAGCAAAATAAGTTCTATCCAAAAATGGGTCCTTCACTTCGTTCTTCTCCAATTCTTTTTTCTTAACATCCTTCAAATCACTTACAGTGTTGGAAACCTCATAAGGCAGGAGATCAGGGTCATTAGGGACCGATAATGATAGATTCAAATCACCATGAAAGCCCTTCAATCTAGATTCAAACTCGTTCTTTGTTTTTTCCATTTGAAAGCCCCAAAACTCCTTCATTGTTGGAAATCTCATGATAAATATTTGAGCCACAAGAAGTGGGGAAAATAGATTGAAATGGCACTGAGTTAGTGTCATAAGTTACCGAGGATGAACAACCACCGTGCCTAGTGCTTGAAAAGGGCAAGCAAGTAATACCAGATTTCTCAGGGCAACATATGCATTCTACATGAACCCCCCACCTTTCTATGATAGGGGGAACTTCACTTGTCAAATGCTTGCTTCTCAAGTTCCTGAAACATATTATAACCATAAGAGACTAAGGGGTACTAATCCAATGATGAGTTTCACAAGTAACCACAATGCGATTTTGTTCAGAGGAATGTGAGTTATGCAATTGCTCCTGCAATTTCTGAGAAGATATAGAAAATAACCATAGATGATCATGAATTTGTTCATTAGAAATTGACTTTGAATGTTCAAATAGTGTGTAAAACACCTTAAACGTTTAGACCCCTAAATTACAAATTACCAATTCAAGCTTATTATCAAACAATGCATGTGCGGAATATGAAAAGCTAGAACAGAATTAATAAAACAATCTAAACCAAATAAAATCACAACCACAGTAGAAATTAAATGGCAAAGATTAAGGGAAGAGATGTGTTATCGAAGAGGAAACTGAAGTTCTCGGCGTAAAACCTTTCCGCCACCCTCCAAGCGGCCAATAATCCACTAGAGAATAAAGTTGGGATACATGAACAGCAGAAGACCTTTCAAGCCTAATCTACCCAGTGTACCTAAACCCTCCAAGCTTCTTGCTCCAACGAGGTTACGCCGAACCTTTGTCTTCTCTAGATTACTAGATTCCGCTATAGCCCATAGCATCAACCAATATCAATTGATCCCTTCCTAACTGCTTCCCAAGCACGAAATAACATTCTCACAGATATGGGTATGATGAGAAATTTTTTTGGCTAAATGTACCTCTCAAGGATGTAACAATGGAGAGGGTGAGAGTAGGGGAATTTGGAGAATCAAAGTATAAAGATTGTAGATGAGTCAATCTTGTTTTCTCTAGGGTTTCTCTCTCAAAATTCTCTCTGGAAGCTCTCTACAATACGTGGATATAAGTGGTATTTATACTGGTGTGTGTTTGGAATGCGAAAGGTCAGTTTTTCCTAAACAGAGTGGTCTGGCAACTTGGCCTCGCGACTTGACTGAGTCGCGAGTCTGAGTCGCAAGCTAACTGCCTGGCCAGACTAGAAGTTTTGTCATGTAGTACTCCAGCTGGCATGACTCTTCAGCTCCCCTGCATGCTTCGTGTGCCTCCTTTAGCGACTTGTCAGTCACGAGATCTAGTCGCGAGGCACTGCTGAGTGCACACTCTTGAGCTTTTTCTTCACACTTTCTCACATACTACCCTTACATGATTCCCACCTAATTACAAAGTTTCTAAATGTTGAATTACAAGCAAATTGGCACGGAATAAAGCTAACAAAATGGTTGATTAAATTCAACCTTACAGAATTATAGTGTTTCCTTTCACAACCATTGATGGAAAGATAAACCTGATAATAACGTCCTCTTGTATGTGCCAACTCCTCTCCTAAAGCAATACAGATGATAATTTTTTGAATTTTGCGGCCAACCAAGAATGTTATGGAATCTTCAAAACTCTGATGGTTGAAGTTGAACCAACTTGGGATTTCAATTCCTGGTACTATCATTTTACAATCATCATCCTCATATGATGAGAATGAAGGAGGGAGAACCTGAAGCAATAATCCAGTTGATGGCCTTTTATCCATTAATATGTCTCCTCTAGTACCTTCTTATTCTTTATTTGGTAAATTCCCTAAAATTTCTCCAATTTGCATTAGGAAATATAGTAATGTAGTAATTGAGAAGGTAAAAAAATTTGTTTCTTTATAACTTAAAAGAGAGAAAAAGAGAGAAACCTGACTCAATAATCTACTTGATGTTAGTGGATCCAATGACCAACAATTCTTTGCACACACTCTTCTTATAGATTGTGGAAGTCTTGGAATTTCTTGAAGCTTCTTGCAACTAATTATTTCAAGTACCACTAATCTAGTAAAACTACTAATATGTTTGGGGATGGTAACAATATTCGTTTGGGATAGATATAGATACTTCAATACAAGGAAGTATTCCGGCTTAAAAAAAAACTCTAATCCAGTTATATTTTCACAGTTGATGAGATTCCATGCTTCCAACCTTGAAAACCCATACCAAAAAGAACAATTAGGAGAATTGCTTGCCAATATCAATGGGGTTGATTGCAATTTATAAATAACATCTGGAAGATGACTAAGATTTGGGCAATCATATAGGTATAACGTCCTAAGTGCAATGACATATCCGATTGATGAGGGTGAGCCTCTAATACCACTCCTTGAAAATTCTAAAACCTCTAAACATTTCATAATTGGATGAATATTGGGGAATTTCTCAAGGCTTGAGCAGCCCTTAAGATTAAAATATTTAAGAGATTTCAACATCAGCTTGCTTGGAAGAATTAGAAGTTTCTCACAGTGTGTGAGGTGCCATTCTTTAAGCTTCTCAAGAAATCCAAAAGACTCATCGACCTCAACCAAATTTTTACAATAAGAAAGTCCCACTTCCTCTTAAGTTTGGAGCACATAAGTCATGTAAATTTGTAATGGAATCACATTCATTGAAATTGATACATTTCAAATTTTCAAATCATAACTCCTGTACAAGGTGAAAAAAACCAATATAAATCTTGAACATCTTTTAAAATAAAATTTAAGAAAATCATAATTTAGAGATACTAGTAATCATACATGCTTAAATAGCTTCTTTAATCTAATGTGACTATGTGGCATTCCAAATGCAACAAGTTGTTAAGGACAATATTTTGATGGCAAGGAAAAATGATATCTGGGCCATTCAAGCAACCTTAAACCATTGGGGAGAAATTTAAGTTCTTCACAAATGTGTACATTACGAACTATGAGAAATTTGAGATTTTCCATCCTTTTGAAAGCTTTAGCGTGTAGTTGCACTCTTATTGGATTAGGAGAATGCAACATTATACCTCGAATTTTGCGGGATCCCTAATAGGATAATGCATTAAATGAATGATACACACAATCGAATTTTCCATAAGTATAATCATCATGAAATTTTAATAAAAGACGATATTGATAAACTTATATTTTCTACTGTTTTAAAAAGAAAAAAAAAAATCAAAGAAAAAAAATTCATTGCATCTACCTAGTGGGAAAAAAAATTTAAAAAATTTGAAGAGAAAGAACTTATACCTTACTTCTGGTCAACACTTCAAGGGCATCCTTATAATACCATAACCTACTGTGTTTTCCTAGGATTTCAGGTGATTCTTGCTGAACAACTTCCTTACCCATTTGTTGTATCAAATCATGCATTGATAGTGTGACATTTTGATCAACAGTTATGAGAGATTTATTAATAAGTATTGGAATACCAAAATTTGGATATAAATTGCAAGCATCTAATATATCTACAACATAATCCCTGTACCATCCTTCGAAGAAACATGCAATATCAAGGAAAGTTTCCTTTTCAGTTTCTTCCAATCCATCATAACTTACTTTAAGTATCTCTTGAATATCTTCTTTGGGAATTTTTTTCATACTTATCTATCTATTGCACTTTTCCACTCAAGTTTAGTTCTTCCACACAAATTAGAACCTATTATTGCTAGAGCTAGTGGAAGGCCTTTTGCATAATGTATAACATAGCTTGCAAGTTTGAAATAATCTTCCCTGCTTTTGTTTCCATGGAAGGCATGTTGACTAAAGAGTTCAAGAGCTTCATGTTTGTCTAATTCCTTAACCTCATAAGATGTACAAACTTTTCCAAGAGTTGCTACCAAGTGTTCACCTCTTGTTGTTATAATGACTCTACTTCCTGAAACAAACCAATCACATGATCCAAGCAAATTTTCAATTTTTTTAGATTTGTCCACGTCATCAAGAATTAAAAGAATCCTTTTACTATGAAGCTTTTCCTTTATCATATTGATTCCTTCCACTACACTGTCCACCTTCAAATGTTTGTCCTGTAAGATCTTAGAAAGAAGATTCTCTTGTAATTGGATTATGCCATCATTTGTTCTAGACTTTTCTCTAACATTCTCAAGCAAACAATTTCCTTCAAATTAATCAACAATTTTGTTATAAACAGCTTTTGCAATTGTAGTTTTACCTTTCCCCCAAGGCCATGAATCCTAACCATTCGAATATCATTTGACTTAATATCTAATAGTGATTCTATGGCCTTGGCATGTAAATCTACTCCAATAGGGTATTTAGCAACAAATAATCGTGTGCGATTTAATTTGGTATCTGATATCTTTTCAATAATTTGTTGGATAAATTTTGATTTAGGTCCACTAGAAATCACAAAGCATAAGAGATGTTAAATATGTTGAATTAGTTGGAAATATAGATATGAAAATAAACTATATTGAAGATATTGAGTTTTGTGCATTACAACATACCCTTGAAACATTGTTAATTCAAGTAATGACATAATTCATGATTTGAGGCATTTTTTGCCAAATAGCATAATTTTAGAAAAAAAATTATGAGAAACATAGCTGGCCAAACTTATTTAATTATGTAGTACTTTTTTGAAACTCAAGTTTGTCAAACTCAAGTTCCAAGTGAAACTTGAGTTTACCCAAGTCGAGCTCTAAGTACTATGTTTAATCAGATTATCACATGAGCCCATAATGCTTGGAACTTGAGTTTGGTAAACTCAAATTTATCAAACTCGAGTTCCAAAAAAAAATACTACGTAACTAAATAAGTTTGGCTAGATGCATTTTTCTTAATTTTTTTTTTTCCTAAAAATATGCTATTTGGAAAAATTAGCCATGAATTTGAGAAGCATCATTAATATTAGTACTTTTTTTTTGGCCAATAAATCAAATTAAGGCTTTTGGCAAGTAGTTGTGTGGAAACTTTGTTTAGGTGAGGAAAGATACGTAGTAGAAACTCATGTTCCATACTTAACCAAAAAGGGTTTGTAGGAATACTTTATTTGCTTTTGGGATGTCGCAGTTGTGGTTAGGCAGATATAGATTTATATTCTCTCAAGCTATAACCTCTTTAAGTGAATGCATTTATTACAGAATTAATTTAGCTAGAGAGTTCCATTTTCTAATAGCTAAAACATTCTAAACACCCCCCTCCTCCCGAGTTATAAAATCAAGAGTAAATTACAATTTACTCACCTGTGGTTTGATTAAAATTTAAGTTGCCTATCTGTGTTTGAAATCTCATGATGCAAGTGTTCCGTTGAAAATTCTTTTTAATATTATTTGATTTTTTTTTTTTTTTTGTGTGTTTTAAGAGGAGAGAGACATAAAAATGGAGTAAAACGACATATTTTGCGATGTTTTTAACATAAGTGGGTCACAAAACTCTAACCGAGCTAACTTAAGTAGGTAAATTATCAAATTTCAAACCATAGGTAGGCAACTTGTATTTAGGCCAAACTACAGGTGGGTAAGTTATAATTTACCCTAAAATCTATCAAATGAAATTGTTGGGAAATTTAGACCCCGGTTGATAGAATTAACAAGTTTTAAATTCAAGTTGTTAATTAGATTTATTGTGAATAAAACTTGTTAAAACAAACAAACATCAATATCATGTCAAAATCATGCAGTGGAAAAATAAATAAGACAAGATATGATGACCCAAGAAAACCAATGAAACAAACTAGTTTCACAGTAAAAAACCTAGGGGGAAACCTTCCCAAAAAGCAATCCACTATAGTAAAGAGAAGTTTCAGATCTAAAGAATTAAAATTCTCTTGAAATTGAGTTAAAAAGCTCAAAACTTTTAATAACTCTCCAAACAAAGGTGTAGGTCCTTGAGAGGAAACCTGTGACCGTTTGGACAATTGCTTATGAGGATATAACTTAAAGCAATTAGGACGAATGTGTCCAAAAACACCACAATAGTGACAAACATGAGGCCTAACAAAGGATTTAGAATTAGCTAAAACAGTTTTAGATTTCATACATTTATCACATTTCTCAAATTGGGGCACAAAGACAGTCCTTGATCAAGAAGCCGTGGAAGATGAGGGGCCGGAGGAAACAGCATATCCTAAGCTAGTCTTATCAGAACTAGGCTTTTGAGCACTCAATACCTCATCAAGCTTTGCACTAGACATCCTCTCTATTTGAGTTCTAGCTTGACTAAGCTCAACCTCAAGATTCTTGACCTTTTCTTCTAATGAGGCATTCTCCATAACAAGAATCTCAACTAACCTTGTAGTCTCATCTAGTTTGACAAACAAATCAGCTTTTTCAGTTTTTACCTCATTAAGCTCTTTTCTACAAAGATGAGAAGTTTTATCCGATTTTATAAATTCAGTGCATAGCTTATCATAGGCTTCTTGAAGGGTCATCTTCTTGGGTACTTCATCATTAGAATAATCCTCACTATCACTAGTACTCTCCACAATCACCTTATCGGTTGTGGCAGCAAAAGCCATAAAGTGACCACATTCATCCACATACTCATCAGAAGAGTCATTCTCAATATCACTCCAAGTAGCAACCAACCCTTTATCTTTTGACTCCTTGGTCTTTTCCTTCATAAGGTAGTTTGGGCACTCTATCCTCATATGACCAAAACCTTTGCACTCATGGCATTGGATGAGGGGTTTCTCATTCTTGCCCTTCCTTGAGGATTTAGATTTCCTAGGAGGTTTGCCCTTATCCTTTTTCCTAAACTAAAGAAGCTTGATAATCTCATCAGTTATGAAGGTTAGATCCTCATCCTCATCATCTTCATCTTCATCTTCAGAGTCCTCAATCTCTTCCTCTATACCCTTAAGAGCCAAGTTTTTACTCTTTCCACCTTTTCCCATTGAGCCTAATCCCATCTCATAGGTTTGAAGGTTCCCTACAAGCTCAGTCAAAGGAATTTGATCAATGTCCTTTACTTCTTCAATGGCAGTGATCTTGGCATGGAATCTTTCAAGTAAGGACCTAAGGATTTTCCTAACAATTTTGGATTCTGCTATAAATTCTCCAAGGTTGAAAGCAGAATTCACAATATCCTTGAGTTTAGCATAGAACTCATCAAAGGTCTCATCCTCCTCCATCCTTATTTCTTCAAAACTACTAGTGAGTCTTTGAAGCTTCACAGTCTTTACTGCCTTGGTACCTTCATAGGTGGTCTCAAGAATGGTCCATGCTTCCTTGGCAACTTCTGTGGATGATATTTTCTTGAATTCCTCATTGGTCACCCCACAAAACAAAGCATTCAAGGCCTTACTGTTGAAATTTGCCGCTATGATTGTTGCATCATCCCAATCCACCGGCGCTTCCTTTGGCTTAATCCAGCCAACTTCAACAGCTTGCCATACCTATTCACCTAGAGCCTGCAAAAAGACTTTCATACGAACTTTCCAGTACGCATAATTAGTGCCATCAAATAAATGAGGAATCAAAAGAGATTAACCACGATACATGACAACAGGGGTCAAGGATCACACTTAGGAAATTAATCCAATCAGAGTGTACCCACTCTGATACCACTTGTTGAGAAATTTAGACCCCGGTTGATAGAATTAACAAGTTTTAAATCCAAGTTATTAATTAAATTTATTATGAATAAAACTTGTTAAAACAAACAAACATCAATATCATGTCAAAATCATGCAGGCGGAAAAAATAAATGAGACAATATATGATGACCCAGGAAAACCAATGAAACAAACTAGTTTCACAGTAAAAAACCTGGGGGGAAACCTTCCCGAAAAGCAATCCACTGTAGTAAAGAGAAGTTTCAGATCTAGTACAAGACTTTTGTCCCTAGACTCTACAATCCTCGTAGATGAACTCACAGCAGAAACCTTCTACCGCTTTAGAACCTCTGAACTCTTCAATATATGAACGCCACCCTTTTGATGATGATGCACGAATCCCAGTACGTGACTAACCAATTGCGCGGATCCCAGTATACGACTTAATCACCAACTAGAAGAAGATTGTTAGTTGCAAAGTTCTTCATTTCATCAACAATGAAGATCAAGAAGCACTTGGTTACAAAACCCTAAGGCGCAAAGACGCAGTAGCTTCTTTTAGAGAGAATAAGGTATCGGTCACCTTTTGCATAAGTTCTCCTTGTATTCTCTTATGTGACGGCCTCTAAAATAAGCCTTATATAGGTCTAGGGTTGTGAGAAAAGAAACCCTACACATACATGTCATCATGGGCCGAAAATCAGATCTAAAAATCTGAATTCCCGTAACCTCGATCGATCGGGAGGTGTTGAGTTTTAAACTTCGACAGATACAGCTATCGAGAAGCTATCAAGGAGCTGTCGAGGAGACAGGAGCTTTCTCGATCGATCCACCAGCTGTCGAGAAGCTATCGAGATTGCGATAAGAAGAAGTTGAAAATCTCGATAGATAGCCTAGCTGTCGAGAGGTGTCGAGCAGCTATCGAGCTATCTGTCCGCAGGTGTCGAGCTATCTGTCCAGCTTTATTGAACAGCTTTTCTTCACTTGTTTCTTGGTCCAATCTTCATGGCTTTAATACTAGACTTGAACAACATGTTTCTTGAAGTATTAAACACATCCTAGATCTACCCAAATACAAGTAAAGTGCGTTTTGTCAAAGGATTAGCCAATTACATTAAAAATGTCCTTAACAGGAATCCTCCTCATCTTCCTTTTGTCATTTTAAATACGAATGGAAGCACTCAAGAAAACTCGGGCAAAGCGGGGGTTGGAGGAGTTATTCATGATAATGAAGGCAAATGGATGAAGGGTTTTTTTATAAACTGGGTATCACTTCTAATAATGTTGCAAAACTTTGGGCTATTAGACATGGTCTTCACATGGCTTGTGAGTTGGGTTTTAGATTTATTTGTTTGGAAATAGATTCTAACTCTTGTTATTCATGTACTAACTTCTCAATTCAATCCTACTGTTGGAATGTCTATGGTTGCTTTTTATTGCAAGAACCTTCTAGGGAGACAATGGAACGTTAAGTTGCAACACATCTACCATGAAGCTAATGGGGTTGCAGATCTTTTAGCTAAGAGAGGAAAGACCAAGTGGAAAGAATAAAAGAATATGCTCAGAGCCCGTATTTTGTTAAGCATGCAGTTATGTTTGATTGGATGAGTCGGGGAGTAGTTGTGTAGATGGATTTTGCTAATCTTATGTTGTAGATAATCTTATGGCACTCAGGGGCGGAGTTAGAAATTTTGGTTTAAGGGGCCGAATCACATATTTAAGAGAAATTCAAACCACATAAGTAGTTGTGTAGATGGATTTTGCCGATCTTATGTTGTAGATAATCTTGTGGCACTCAGAGGCGGAGTTAGAAATTTTGGTTTAGGGGGCTGAATCACATATTGATAAATTAGTTAAGATAAATTCAAACCACATACATACATTCATTTACACATGTGTGTGTGTATATATATATCATTTCAATGAGAAACTTATTATTTTTATAAATATACATAAATTGTCTACTTTGCAATCAATATGTGCCCCCCCCCCCCCAAAAAACACCAATATTTTATTATAATTTTTTTGTAGTGCCATCACTCCCTAACATTAAATCTCATTTGTTTTGTTTTTTCTTTTCTTTTTTTATTTAACATTTTGAGTCTAATTCAAACATTGACAAACAATTTCAAACTTAACAACAATAACAATGAAAAACTTAGTCCCAAATAATAAAAATTTGCAAGAGAAAATTGTTTTTATTAAATATTCACCATTTGAACTCAACAACTAGAACTCACCAAATAGGAGAGGAAAAAAAAAGGAGAAACATTGTTCTAGTAGGGTTTTTTTTTTTTTTTTTTTTTTGGGAGGGGGGGAGGGATTAAAAAATAGACAGTTTTTTTTTGTTATTATCAACTACTAGTGTGTAACCTCGTGCATATGCACGGGTATATTTAAAAATAATCACAATTACATATATATGTGAATTCAAATTAAACTTAGTGTAAGAATTGCAACTTACATATTTTTTAAACCATGAATTTCTAAAATATATAAAATTGAATCTAGACTCTTTAGTTTTTGCACCCAATAATTCACTTGCCATAAAAATTAAAAAATTAGATGAGATGCATGGTGCAAAATTGAACCCCAATTAAAATTCAATTTAGATTTTAATTAAATTTAGACTATTTGATTTTTACACTTAATAATTCACTTGACACATACATTTAAAAATTAGATGAGACACGTGGCACAAAATTATACTCAAATTTAGAATTTAATTGGATTTTCTCTCAGTTTTAGCCATTAATATATATATATATATATATATATATATATTGGTTTTAGCTCCCTAATTAATTGTTTAATTTTTTATTCTTTTATTTTTTGTGAGGGGGCAACTCTTACTTTTTTTGGGTCTAATATTTAAACCTTTTTTTGTTGGAACTGCACCTCATTTATCGTAAATATCCTTGGTTTGTATTTTGTGAAATCTATATAAACCTCTCCAATTTTATCTTAAAAATCATGAGACTAATGATGAGATATACATACCCATTCTTGTAATGCATCCAGACAAACTACCAACTTCGCATAGAGCTGTTCTCCATCTCTGCACCTTGCCCATGTTATCTTTGAAATTTTCTTCATGTTTAGCCAATGCTACCCCAAACTTTCTCTCTTGTTTAGATACTTCCGATGGACTCAATTTGTAAAACACTGGTAAAACCAACTGGCCATTTTTCCTATACTTAAGAATCCTAACAAATTTCATCTAAGCACCAAGTAGAAGATGCATAGTTTTTAGAGAATATAATAATTGAAATCATTGACAACTCAATGACTTTGAGAAGTTCTACTGAAACCTCCTCTCCTCTTTGAAGGTTATCATCAATGAAGATATTAAAACCCTTGTCACACAAAGCTTCATATAAATGGTCTGTAAAATCATAGCAGGTATCTTCACCTCTAAAGCTTAAGAAGACATCATATTTCCGTTAGGGAGTGAAAGAAGAAAAAGAGGTTTCTTTATTGGTTGGGAAAGCCATCATGGTCTATGAGGAGAAGGGTGAGAAGATCAAAAAAGAGGAGGAGGAGAGATGGGTTTCAGTATGAGGCAGACAAGGATTGCAAACCAGGGAAGATATAATGGGAAGCTGATTTGTCTCCACTCAAGATCTCTCCAACGTAGACTAAACAAGCATTCACGATGGAAAACACGTAGATGTTAGCAACTCCTTGTAGCGGTCACAGTTTGCTCCTCTGCTTTGCTATTGTCAAATATATTATAAGTAGCACAGGAAACAACGGTGTGACAGTAACGTTTAGCCTTCATTACATGAAAAAACCCAATAAACATCACTACACGATTACATCTACCACTGCAAAACCAATGCAAATTAATTTGATACACACCCCGTCCAATTCGGTCACTCTATAAATCCATGTCCACTTTGAAGCCCCAATTAGCATCTTTACCCGTAAAGCTAAAAACATTGGAAAGGAAAAAATGGAGCTCAGAAAGGAAAATCCCCAATTAGCATCTCTACCCGGAAAGCATTTTAGAGCTAGCGAGCATTGAACAGCTACTATCAGTCTCTCGCTTCTCTCCCGCTTGTTTGTTGATCAATTATAAAGATAAAGAATATACATCAAACTCATTCATCAACAATAAAAATTTTAAAGGACAATTATCATGGAATAAAGATGATATCTACTTTACCCTTATGTTTTGAAATGTAAGAATCAACAATGCAATTTTTGCGTAATTTAGTACAAATGGGAGGGAAAAGTCCAAAAAATGGGGAGGGGGTGTCCAAAAGAGGAAACATGATACACGACAATCAAATTCTTTATAGTAATCCCAAGTCCTCCAAGGAAACAAAACTAAAAATAAATAAAGTTGCATGGATCCTCTCATAAAAGATCAACCAACGCTACCATGTAAATGGCATGCTAAACATTACACTTCCAAATGAAGGGCCACGGGTTGGTTTATGAAAGAAATCTAAAGTAAATCTTCATATCAGAATTGAGATGAAACTGAAATAATCTACACCACCATCGAGCTAAAAATCAGCAAAGAAACTTGTTTGAACTGATAAAATCAGTTCTTTTACTTGCATTTTCTTTTCCCCTTCTCTTGATACCTGAAACATTGAAACATTAAAATGAAATGCTCACATAGATCCCATTCAATAAGGCAGGGCCATCCTGGTCTTACTAATAAAAAGTTTATCCGTGATATTCCTTTAATGTAATAAATGTGCAAAGGATATAGAAGAGATAAATGGCATTTGAAAGACAACATAAAACGATCAACTGAAAGATGATGACATAATCGGTCATTTATGGGGATCAATTACAATGTCCATAATCCAAACAAACATTAAGAAAAATTTGAGAGCAATTCAAACGCAATGTAAAACACAATAACCTGAAATCCAAATTATGAAGCATGTGCTACTTAAAATTATTGCACAATCAAATGCCAAATATTGGTGTGTACTTTTGGTTCGCTTTTCAATCAGTCACAAATGCATCTTCATTAGCAAGCCATAAGCACCGTATCTCAACATAAGAACACCTGAGCCAGCCAAATTGATTGAACTAGTGGCTAGGAACCAACCCCTCATATGGGCATTCATTGAGCGTTTTATACAGCCAAAGGAATGCTAGGATGTACAAAGCATTTAAATTTTGTTTGGGTAAACCTGTGCACCCCATATAATAACAAGAACATGATTATTCAAGAAAACCTTCTTTTTCTCAAAACTAGAAATAGTTTTATTCATATCTTCAAATGAATTGATTTAAAAGCATTCCTATTGAAATAATTTTAAAGAAGATACCCAAGGATCATTTAAGCAAGATAAATGTAATAGATGTGTCTTGACTCTTAAACCCTCTATCTATATATTTATTAAAGTTAAAAGATGGAAGCTTGCAATTAAATGATGCAAATTCTACTTTGACATTTTTTTTAATTAAAAAATCAAACAAAAATAGCTACACAGTTCATGACAACAATTTGATGGGGGCAGGTGCAAATCCAATCGACCAAAGCACTTAAATTATCTCAAAAAAAACTGCCCATTTTTCCCCAAAACACTGACTGAAGAAACTGCCCCCAACATATCCAATTACGAAATATCTGATGGAGTTAATCCCTTATCTTCTCATATTCATACACCTCATGTAATATATACAATTGTACAAAGCATCCAAAAATAAATATATTTACCAAATTCTCTAAAGGTTTTACACCATCGTATGGGCATATCATAAAAAGATAGAAAGATCCATACCTTCAATATCTGATCATGTGTTATACTGCCAAGAAAAATGCTGAAAAGTACATCTGGTGGTTTAACTAGTGTCCACTTCCCATGTGTTTGCTGTGTCCCTACAAATAGCAGAGAGGAAAGCGCTATGACTTTGGACTTCAAAAGCTAGCATTAACACTTACCGATTGTCTTGTTTTCCAATGGAAACAGCTTGACTTGAAACTACTTAAAAGAATTTAATTTAAAGCCTTAGAGAATGGTCCAACAAATGCAAACAGAGAATCCTATATAATGGAAGGATCATTTTAAGCACAAAAACATAAAAACATAAAAACTTAAGGGATAAAGGAGTTTTATCAGTAGCCAGTAGGTATAGTTGTTATCCCAACAATGATGAAGTTGTGGCCATTCTGTCTTTACTAATTCAAATATTCCTGACTAAAAAAAAAAAGAAACAAGCAAATAAAAACATATGCTTTTATGTTATGGTCATAGAAAATAACTCCTCAAACAATCAAATACAAATTACATTCTTCCAGAGATCCCAAACAAAGGCATTTAGGAGGCCCAACAACTTAATTTTTGGCCAGCATATATCAAATGACCAGCTAACAGTAAATTTTCATAGGCTTGAAAGGTAAGATGCTAAAATACCAATCATTCACAAAATCCTGGTATTCAAGAGGTACAATAGCGTTCCAACACCTTTTATGGTGTCTGGTAACAATGGTTCAAACCCAACCAGCCCCACTACCCCAATTTACCAAGGGAAAACAAAAAAGAAAGAAAAAGCCCATCTCAAACAATTTTGTACCTAGCTGTTGTGAGTTAAAAAGAACTTATTTTTCAAAAATCTCTCTCCCCCCCCCCCCCCCCCCCCCCAAAAAAACCCCAAACCCCCCGCTCAACTTATTAAAAACACATCTTTGGGCCCAGTTTTTATAAAAAAACACTTCTTTAACACCACCTAATGCAACAAGAATGGACAATTGGTGCAAAAAAGCTTGCCCTGATCATACACACACCTGGAAAATGTCTAAATGCTTTATACACTGATTATGAAAATCAACTTATCTAAATCTAACTGTATATCAACATCAAATAAATATGACCAGGAAACATATTGTAATACATATTAATGAATATCAAATAAACTAAATAAATGAACAAACCAATCTATGATTTCGAATTCTAATTGAATATTTTAAAATACATATAGAACATAAACTTGAATAATAATTCTAATGGTCTAGAACTTGGAACATCCAAATTTTTGAACAGATTCAGTAATTTCAATTATTCTCAGCTGCAAATACCCTCCTTGGGAAGCTCCTATCAAATTTGCAGCAATTTTAGAACCAACAAATTTTTTTTTTTTGGGTTTGATTATTCTGATGAAAATTTTTATGCCCAATTCTTTTTTAGTGCAAATCACTCAGTATTAAACAAAACCAAAATCTCAACAAACACTTTTCTGTGTTTTCCATGAAAACTAACCAAAGATCATCATTTAGATTAACAATCAATTTATTGTCTTATTCTCTGATCCAAAAACTCTATTAACTTTTTAGAACCTTAAGAGCAAGGTGCACTTCAAAAGATGCCTTTTCAAAAGTATCTAATTGAATCACCTACCTTTTAGCTGTAGAAAAGTACATCTTGATGACTTGACATAGGATCTTGTCCTTTAAAGGATGCTCCACATTCCTAGACAAACAGACAAATGAAGATTTAAAACAATTAATTTGTATAAAAAATAATTAAATCCTAAATCATAAGTGATAGAAAATACCATAGCAAAGGAGTTTACTCTTTACCTCTCTTCCAATATGACTCCTTAGCTCTTGAAGTAGAATCTAGGAACCAAAATGAGGAAAAAAAAAAATTATGTATTGTTAATTTTTATGCAATTGAATGAAAGGGGAAATTGGTACAAGAGATTTTCAAAGAAAAGGAGAGAGTTCAATACCAGTGAATTATTATGATAGATTGCAATTTATCTCATCAACCATGTTCTGATCCTCCCATCCAAGAATATTCACCAAAACATCGATCACTAAAGATGGAGATCCACAAAATAAAAAAGTTTTTGGAATTAACTCGGGGGTTTGGAAT
This sequence comes from Quercus aquifolioides, assembly GCA_019022515.1. Lineage (NCBI taxonomy): Eukaryota > Viridiplantae > Streptophyta > Magnoliopsida > Fagales > Fagaceae > Quercus > Quercus aquifolioides. The sequence goes on from CM032331.1 coordinate 20,267,563, forward strand.
TTCTGCTAACAATTCAAACTTAAAAGTAAAAAGAAACAAAAAAGCTAAACTTTTGGACTAATAGGACCTTTCAACATTTTACAACAATGAGCATTACACGATTCAGCTTGCTTGGATAGATCTAAAGCATTTTGGTCTCTGAGAGTTGATCTTGAAACACCATCTGTTTATCATTAAATTTTAATATCTTAACAATAAGATACATTAAAAAGAAGAAGAAGAAGAAGAAGAAGAAGAAGAAGAAAAGAATGGCAAATATAGAAATTGAACACCCACCCCCCCCCCCCCCCCCCCCCCAAAAAAAAGAAAACAGTAAATGGAAAAATACAGTAACCATAGGAGCAATGCAATCAATACAAAAAAGTTACTTAAATTGAGGTTTGGCTGCAAGAGAATTCAAGTTTGCATGCACACCTTCTTTGTTTTGTTTGGCAACATAGAAAATACATAACTGAAAAAGGCCAAGGTCCTCAAGGAAAATCATAGGTAACCATAAGTTTTTTTTGGATGAAAAATTAAATTTATTAATGAAACAACCTAAAAAAACAGCAAACACCTAACAACAAAAACAGAGCAAGCAGGAAATTAAATAGATGCTGCAATTAACTTGCAAAGAATCAAACTAAATTGATCAATTATGGCTACCATCAAAATCATAGAAATGGACCTCCCCACTGCCCCCTACCCCCTAAAAACCAAATTACAACATGACCCTATACAGTAACAGAAAATTTTCTCTTTACAAACTCATTGGCCTTAGTGCTTCCTCAGACTTGACATTGCAGCAAAATACACAAGCATTTATTTTAAGCCAACCATAATAAACCATTGCAAACCTAGCAAGTTAGCTTATGGTGCTTCTAAAATTTCTGCCCTTCAACTTTTTTTTACTCCAGAGAACTACTTAGTACCAGTTATATACCTTGGATTTTATTACACAATATGACTTAACTTGCTGCTATAGCCTCTTTGAAAAAGGATAATGAAGGAACAAGTGGCCCTTTCTGAAGCCATAGTTTAGTGCCAATTTGATTTTCACTTTTCTTGACAATGAGTTCAATGCGTTCTTGTCCGGTTGTCATTTACCTTTCAATAAAATAATGGACAATCTAAGTAATATTATTCAGTGAATCAATTAAAGTAAAGAAACATCTATGACAATAAACAATATCAAAATTTAAAGCACACAAGAAAAGCAGAAGTAATCAAACAAAATTATCTTTTGTAAAAATGAACAATCAAAACTTAACAATTGGTGCAATGAGTTGATAGGTTAGAAACATCTTAGCAAGCAGCTTCAATATTCTGAAGAAGCATTTCATCAAACAACTTGTGTGCTTGACTTAAATTTCAATTTAAAACAATCATCAAACATAGTCGTTATATGGTAAAACTGAAACACAAATTTATTAGAAAGTTTCAAATTCAAAGTATACATGTTTTCCAAAAAGGAATTGGAAAAAGAAAGACATTGTGAATCTTTCAATACCTTGAATCCCAAGGGTTTCCAACGAGAAATAAGATGAGTAGCAAGAGAACAGGGTATTACATAGAAGACACGCAACACATCCCTAGATAACCCCATTTTAATAGCTTGTCTTGAGTGGAGAGTCTAATCCTCAAAGGAAGTCAGCAACTAATGGAATGTTAAGAACATCGGATCAATTTCCTCAACTTCACTTCAGAAAATTTGGGCTTTATTTTCTCCCAAGCTGATTTGAAAGAGAACTACAAAGTTTAGTAGATTGAATAAAGTTTAGCATCTTCTTCTAAATGTGATAAATACTGCCTTCTACTCCTAACATGGTTGACTTACAAGTTTACTTATGGCTCACTTAACTTCTATATATAACTTGACTTTGAGCTCTATTTTTTTTTTTTCCAATTGAAAAGTGACAATACTCACATTCAACATAGATAGCAAATGTAAAATTAAAAATCATTATTAAAGTCCACAACAATTGAATATTAAGAAATGCATTTTGAAGAACAAAAGCAAAATTTGAATATCTAAGATATAACCTCAACCCCTCAACGTGATTCTGTCTGAATCGAAATAAATACTCATCCTCCAGCATAAAAGATACAAAATCCATGAGCAGATGCTCAAACAAATCTATTATGTTTTCAACATGGATTTGTTTTTTTACAACCATTGTTGGAAACGTAAAAGGAGAAATTTCCGTCTAGTGCCTCCACCAATCAAAAGAAATTCAAAGGGAAAATTTTAAAATATTGCGACCAACCCAGAATGATACAGAATTTCCAACACTTCAATGGTTGAAGTTGAAATACTTTTGAATCTCAGTTCCAGGTATTTTAATTGAACAATTCCAATATCCTCCTAGTTCTCAATGCTGCTTGCATTTAGCAAATACAAGAAATATAAGTAACATGAATTTGGGGAAAGTAATAAATATTGTTTCTTTATAACCTAAACTAGCGAGAGAGAGAGAGAGAAATCTCACCTGATTCAATAATTTACTTGATGTTTTTGGATCCAACCCTATGAAGTTCCTTGCATCCACCATTCCCATTGATTGTGGAAGCCTTGGAATTTCTTTGCAGTTGTCAATGTGAAGAAGTTCTAATCTAGGGGATCTACTAATGCTTTCTGGGAGAGTAACAACATTGGAGTTAACTAGAAACAGAAATTCCAATACAGGGAAGTTATCAGGCTTCATGAATTCAATTATATTTTTATCACAGCCAACGAGTTCCAGACTAATCACGCTGAGAAACCCATATCCCTAAAACTGACTAAAGGAACTGTGTGCTAATAGGGTCCAGTACTCATTAGCATCTTGTGACTTCGCTTGCTTCACCCATTGTTCCACTGTTGTTCCACTTGCTTCCAGTTTACACTCATCCCCGCAAATAAAAGGATGGAGGCAAAGTCAGTCATGTCACACAATTACGAAGCATGAATGATGATAGAAAGGAAGGATGTTACCACCACGGGCTTTTAAAAGCTGTTGAACTGGGAACCACTAGCATTGTTGCATAATCTCTATAAATCAAAGTGATTTTTTTTTTTTCTACTTGAATTTTGGATGGAGTACCAAAACTGGCTGCTCAAAAATTTAAAGTAGGGATTAGCTTAAGTGCTAATTTCACTGACTAATAAAAATCAGCTGTGGATATAGATTTAAATCCCTCATATCTTATAGAAAAGAAAGTGAAACTAGATATTCAACCTTTGATATCATTAGTTTTCTAAAATGTCATAGGAATAGATGATTTTAATTCTTTTACTGACAATTATCTAAGGTTTAAGACATTCTTTTTCATCTATATAATAATAATAATAATAATTATTATTATTATTATTATTATTATTATTATTTAAAAAAAAAAAGTGAACAGTAATAGGAAACTTGAAAGATGTGAAGGGGGAAAATGAGGAGAATGTGCATATTGCATGCCAATGAGAAGCACAGAGTTGATGTGGAATACCTCAGGCACTATTCTGTAAGGACTTCCCTTGAAAGAAAGCATGGAGGAAGAAACTCTTATCTGGTTCAGAATAACAGAAAATCAGAAATGCTTTTGATGATTAACAGGAATGTATATAAAAATAAATACAAAGAATACAAATACATACAATTCTCAATTTTCATAGGTCAAGTATTTTTATGGGCTCCCCAAAATGTCAAGCTGGCTTCATACTAGCTAGTAAATCATATGATATGCCCTTCATTCTAGTTGGCTTATAGAAAAATATGAGAGAGAGAGAGAGAGAGAGAGAGAGATAAAATCTTATTACTATTTGGGGTTCAAGTATATGGTGAAAGACAAATTAATTTCCATTACCAGTATTACGTAAATATCATTTAATTCAGTTTGTTCTTGAGCACATTATTGTTCTAGAAAGTTGTATGCTTTTGAAATAAAAGTAAACTTCTATTTATGGGGTAAGATAAATGTACTTGTTTAGCCATGTCGATGTCCCTACCAGGAAAGCCACATTATTTAATAACCATAAAGAAATTAACAAAGCTGCAATTCCTGGAACAAACAACTAAGGAACCATAATTGATACCCAAATACCCGTGCACTGTATTCCTTTCATCTAACTACGATGGATCCAATATTTACATATTTACATATTACCCGTGCACTGTATGTTTGTGCGGTTGTATGTGCATGTGCATATCCACTTGCCATTATGAGATCAAATTTTACCAATTCATTTCCACAGTGTCAAACAATATTCGGATGTGAAAGCTGACTAAGAAAATTTATTTCCTGTTAACAAGTAAAGATTCAGCTAAAAACTTATATATTTGACAGTGGTAATTCAACTATTCAAGTAACAAAAATATAAAAACTGAAGAGAATCTTATAAATAAAAATTACAAAGCCCAGCAACTTGATTTCTCTATAAATACTCATCCTATGAATAAGCCTATAAATTCAGAGAAAGAGAGTAACAAAGGCAGCCAAAGATTTTGATAAAGGAGGCATACCTTGGCATCAAGGTTGTTTTTCAGATGGAATCATATTTATTCGAAGTTCAATCTTGTCTTCTTTGATGGTGGGTACAGACTAGGGTTGGAATCATCATTGACACACGTCAATGTACCCAAAATCATTTCCTTCGATAATCCGATATGTTGTTGTGGCGGATGCATAGTAAGCCGAGCTGGATGGTCAACGTACTGCCACATGGATAAATGCAGTGTATTCTAAAAAAATAAAAATAAAAAAACCAAATGTTTTAGTCCGCCCATGAAAAGTCTAATCGGCCTACAAATAGCATCACATTTTACCTTCTCTCATTTAAATTGTCTAAAACAGACGCACACAAAAGTCACAGTGCAGAGCAAAAGCTGAAAAGCTTCTTTTTTTTTTTTTTCAATCATCATCAATGATGGAGAAGGGCTTCTTGATCATTTTTTTTTTTTCTTTTTGACAAATTCATATACAATCAGATACTTTTATCCATGTGATTTTTATAGGTTATTATTTATTTATTATAGTTATAAGCTAGTATTTATTAATTTCTTCACAAAGAGAGTAATGATTTTCCTTCTTTTGTCAACTTAGTTTTTCACTTATACAGAGTTGAATCGAAAATCTTTCAACTCTCTATTGTATGACATATTTGTGTGTTTTTTCTTCTATGAATTTTAATTAGAATTATAAAGCCTCCAATAAAAAAAGATAGAAGAGTTTTTTAGCATACACGTTGAGGCTAGTTATTTTATTTTATATTTTGAACCATAGATCTCTTATTTAACTATCAGTGACTTTACCAGTTGAGCTAACTGGAACAAAGAGGCTAGTTATTATTATTAATAAGATGGTGAAAGTAACCATGTTATATATATGTTTTGTCATTTTTAGTAATTTACACCTAAAACTACAATTTTAATAAGTACCTTTAAAACACTCAGTCTTTTCAAAAAACAATTTTTAACCGTTCTTATCAAACTCTCAACTTTTTAAAATAATCCAATCTTATATTGTAATTTTTAAAACCGTCACTTTTCAAAAAGCACAACATCAAAAAGTTGAACCAAACTTACCTTTAGTTTTCTTTTATCTTGTCCAAGTTTTCACCTTTTTACCATTCACGAAAAATTTAATTTTTCAAGTGTTTATCCTTTTTTTTCTCACAGCATTTCAATATATTTTACACAAAATCAATTTTTTTTTTTTTTTTTTAGAACACTAAGTATTTTTAACATGCACACGGAAAGAAAGGAGAAAATGGAGGTTTAAACAGTGCTTTTGTAAAGAAAAATTTTGTCTAGTAAACGCATTTCTGCTGGGTCATAATAGGGGTCCTATTATTACGTTTTTACCCTCAGGCCTTTGAAGGGTTTTAACTTTTTATAATTAAAAAAAAGGTAATTAAGCCAAAAGTGATCCTTTTTTCAGCTTTCCAAAAGGAAGAATTGAAGTGATCATTTTTTCTTTATAACTATGTACAGAAGTCCAGCTACCTTTATAACTATTTACAAAAGTCTAGCAACATTTATAAAGGGATGTACAAAAGTCAAGTCGCATGAATGAAGATGTGATGTTATGCTTGTGAGACACGTTGAAGGAAGAAAAAGAAGAAAATGATGAAGAAATATAAAGTAAGGCCATTCGGCCATAAGCCATTGGGTGTATAAGTTCAATTCTTCCTTTTATACCTGTGCACTGTATTCCTTTCACATAACTAGGCGAGTCCAGAAACAATCTGCCTGTTGTAATTTTTAATATTCTTGAAATAATTTATGGATTGAGCCACCAGAGACATATTCCAAATAAACTGAGAGCATTTCCTCACCCTGAGTTCGTGGATTGTTCCCACCATATTGGCCACATTAAACATAAAGGATCTATGCTTCTACATATCCCACGGGTTCTTGCCAACCCAATTTTTCTCTATTCTAAAATTAAGTCCACTCCATTATATTCAAATCTTGGCCATTTTTACTCATTGCGAATTTATAATGATTGCAAAATATTTAATTCACCCTAAACTTTTGAGACAAATGATAGTTTATTAGTGAGAAATATATGGACCAGCTCATTGTAAGTCCGTAGCATGTAAAATATGAAATATCTGACATGATTGCCATTGAAGAAAACAGTAGAGAGTATAATAATGAGTAACACTATACTGTGCAGAAAATGCATGTGATCAAGATTGCCCAGAAAAATTTAGAAATTTGACGACTATAGCTCAGATTTTCAAGAGAAGTTAGACTGATTATTAATTTGCTCTGCAACCTGTCTCTATAATTTCTTACTGGGCTTTATTTATGGGCCACGCGCATCAAGCCATCTCACAATTTGATTCACCATATGTTTGGCCTCATGGAAGTTCAATTTCCATGTATTCTACAGGTTTAAACTGAAATAACACAATTAAATTTATAAATATTTACAAATTAATCAATAAAATATTTTGAAATAGATGTTAAACGGCCGAGAAGTTATACAGCTGCAAGTCCATAGTCATGCAGACCAGGCATTTGATGAAGTCCTCCAGTATTTGATATTGTTTTTGGTGAAAGCTCTTTCAATCTGTAGAATTTAATTACATCACACAGGTAGCTCAATGAATAATCAAATTATGCATTGTGGAACTATATATTCTCTGTTGGAATTGTTTCTATTGCTCTTACTAAAAACATCGGAAAGGAAAAAATGGAGCTCGGAAAGGAAAATCCCCAATTAGTATCTCTACCCGGGAAAGCATTTTAGAGCTAGCGAGCATTGAACAGCTACTATCAGTCTCTCTCTTTTCTCCCGATTGTTTGTCGATCATTTATAAAGATAAAGAATATACATCAAATTCATTCATCAACAATAAAAATTTTAAAGGACAATTATCATGGAATAAAGATGATATCTACTTTACCCTTATTATTTGAAATGTAAGAATGAACAATGCAATTTTTGCGTAATTTAGTACAAATGGGAGGGAAAAGTCCCAAAAATGGGGAGGGGGTGCCCAAAAGAGGAAACATGATACATGACAATCAAATACTTTATGATAATCCCAAGTCCTCCAAGGAAACAAAACTAATAAAGCTGCATAAATCCTCTCATAAAAGATCAACCAACGCTACCATGTAAATGGCATGCTAAACATTACACTTCCAAATGAAGGGTCATGGGTTGGTTTATGAAAGAAATCTAAAGTAAATCTTCATATTAGAATTGAAATGAAACTGAAATAATCTACACCACCATCGAGCTAAAAATCAGCAAAGAAACTTGTTTGAACTGATAAAATCAGTTCTTTTACTTGCATTTTTTTTTTTTTCCTTCTCTTGATACCTGAAACATTAAAATGAAACACTCACATAGATCCCATTCAATAAGGCAGGGCCATCGTGGTCTTACTAATAAAAAGTCGATCCATGATATTCCTTTAAAGTAATAAATGTGCAAAGGATATAAAAGAGATAAATGGCCCAGATAGCATTTGAAAGAGAATGTATAAAGATCATCTGAAAGATGATGACAAAATCAGTCATTTAGGGGGATCAATTACAATGTCCATAATCCAAACAAACATTAAGAAAAATTTGATAGCAATTCAAATGCAATGTAAAACACAATAACCTGAAATCCAAATTATAAAGCATGTGCTACTTATAATTATTGCACAATCAAATGCTAAATCTTTGTGTGTACTTTTGGTTTGCTTTTAAATCAGTCACAAATGCATCTTTATTAGCTAGCCTTAAGCACTGTATCTCAACGTAAAAACACCTGAGCCAGCCAAATTGATTGAACTAGTGGCAAGGAACCAACTCCTCATATGGGCATTCATTGAGCGTTTTATACAGCCAAAGGAATACTAGGATGTACAAAGCATTAAAACTGCAGCCCCACCCCTGCACGCTATATAATAACAAGAACATGATTATTCAAGAAAACCTTCTTTTTCTCAAAACCAGAAATAGTTTTAAACATATCTTCAAATGAATTGATTTAAAAGCATTCCTATTGATATCATTTAAAAGAAGATACCCAAGGATCATTTAAGCAAGATAAATTTCATAAATGTGTCTTGACTCTTAAACCCTCTATCTATATATTTATTAAAGTTAAAAGATGGAAGCTTGCAATTAAACGATGCAAATTCTATTTTGACATAATTTTTTTTAATTAAAAAATCAAACAAAAATAACAACACAGCTCATGACAACACATTTGATGGGGGCAGATGCAAACCCAATCGACCAAAGCACTTACATAATCTAAAAAAAAAACTGCCCATTTTTCCCGAAAACACTGACTGAAGACACTGCCCCCAACATATCCAATTATGAAATATCTGATGGAGTTAATCCCTTATCTTCTCATATTCATACACCTCATTTAATATATACAATTGTATGAAGCATACAAAAATAATTATATTTACCAAATTCTCTAAAGGTTTTACACCATCGTATGGACATACCATGAAAAGATAGAAAGATCCATACCTTCAATATTGATCATGTGTTATACTGCCAAGAAAAATGCTGAAAAGTACATCTGGTGATTTAACTGGAGTGTGCACTTCCCATGCGTTTGCTGCATCCCTACAAATAGCAAAGAGGAAAGCACTATGACTTTGGACTTCAAAAGCTAGCATTAACACTTACTGATTGTCTTGTTTTCCAATGGAAACAACTTGACTTGAAACTGCTTAAAAGAATTTAATTTAAAGCTTTAGAGAATGGTCCAACAAATGCAAACAAAGGATCCTATTGAATGGAAGGATCATTTTAAGCACAAAAACATAAAAACTGAAGGGATAAAGGAGTTTTATCAGTAGCCAGTAGGTATAGCTGTTATCCCAACAATGACGAAGTTGTGACCATTCGTCCATTCCATCTTTACTAATTCAAATATTCATGATTAACAAGGAAAGAAACAAGCAAATAAAAACATATGCTTTTATGTTATGGTCATAGAAATAACTCCTCAACCAATCAAATACAAATTACATTCTTCCAGAGATCCCAAACAAAGGCATTTAGGAGGCCCAACAACTTAATTTTTGGCCAGCATGTATCAAATGACCAGCTAACAGTAAATTTTCATAGGCTTGAAAGGTAAGATGCTAAAATACCAATCATTCACAAAATCCTGGTATTCAAGAGGTACCATAGCGTTCCAACACCTTTTATGGTGTTTGGTCACGATGGTTCAAACCCACCAGCCCCACTCCCCCAATTTACCAAGAGAAAACAAAAAAAAAAAGAAAAGAAAAAGCCCATCTCAAACAATTTTGTACTTGGCTGTTGTGAGTTAAAAAGCACTTATTTTTCAAAAATCCCACCCCACCCCCCAAAAAAAAAAAAAAAAAAAAAAAAAAAACCCCACCCAACTTATTAAAAACACATCTTTGGGACCAACTTTTAGAAAAAACACCTCTTTAACACCACCTAATGCAATGAGAATGGACCATTGGTGCAAAAAAGCTTGCCCTGATCATACACACACACCTGGAAAATGTTGAACTGCTTTATACACTGATTATAGAAATCAACATATCTAAATCTAACCGTATATCAACATCAAATAAATATGACCAGGAAAAATATTGTAACACATATTAATGAATATCAAATAAACTAAATAAATGAATAAACCAATCTACAATTCCACATTCTAATTGAATATTTTAAAATACATACAGAACATAAACTTGAATAATAATTTTAATGGTCTAGAACTTGGAACATCCAAATGTTTTAACAGATTTAGTAATCCCAAATATTCTCAGCTGCAAATACCCTCCTTGGAAAGCTCCTCCCAAATTTGCAGCAATTTTAGTACCTCCAAAATTTTGTTTGGGTGTTTGAGTATTCTTAAGAAAATTTTTATGCCCAATTCATTTTTAGTGCAAATCACTCAGTATTAAACAAAACCAAAATCTCAACAAACACCTTTCCGTGTTTTCCCATGAAAACTAACCAAAGATTGTCATTTAGATTAAGAATCAATTTATTGTCTTATCCTATGATCCAAAAACTATATTAACTTTTTAGAACCTTAAGAGCAAGGTGCACTTCAAAAGATGCCTTTTTAAAAGTATCTAATTGAATCACCTACCTTTTAGCTGTAGAAAAGTACATCTTAATGACCTTGACATAGGATCTTGTCCTTTAAAGGCTGCTTCACATTCCTAGATAAACAGACAAATGAAGATTTAAAACAATTAATTTGTATAAAAAATAATTAAATCCCTAAATCATAAGTGATAGAAAATACCATAGCAAAGGAGTTTACTCTTTACCTCTCTTCGAATATGACTCCTTAGCTCCTGAAGCAGAATCTAGGAACCAAAATGGGGAAAAAAATTTAAAATTATGTATTGTTAATTGTCATGCAATTGAATGAAAGGGGAAATTGGTATAAGAGATTTTCAAAGAAAAGAAGAGAGTTCAATGCTAGTGAATTATTATGAAAAGATTGCAATTTATCTCATCAATCATGTTCTAATCCTCCCATCCCATCCAAGAATATTCACCAAAACATCGATCACTAATGATGGAGATCCATAAAAAAAAAAAAAAAAAAAAGTATTAACTCAGGGGTTTGGAATTCCCGCTAACAATTTAAACCTAAAAGTAAAAAGAAACAACAAAGCTAAACTTTTAGACTAATAGGACCTTCCAACATTTTACCACACTGAGCACTACATGATTCAGCTTGCTTGGATAGATCTAAAGCATTTTGATCTCTGAAAGTTGATCTTGAAACACCATATGTTCATCATTAAATTTAATATCTTAACAATAATATACATTAAAAAGAAGAAGAAGAAAAGAAAGGCAAATATAGAAATTGAACCCCCATCACCCACCCAAAAAAAAAAAAAAAAGATTGCACAACACAGATATTTCTCAAATGTTGCATGTTCTCAACAGCTAAACCAAAAAATAAAACAGTAAATGGAAAAATACAGTAACCATAGGAGCAATGCAATCAATACAAAAATGTTACTTAAAATTGGGGTTTGGCTGCAAGAGAATTCAGGTTTGCATGCACACCTTCTTTGTTTTGTTTGGCAACATAGAAAATACGTAACTGAAAAAGGCCAAGGTCATCAAGGAAAATCATAGGTAACCATAAGTTTTTTTTGGATGAAAAATTAAATTTATTAACGAAACAAACTATACAAACAGCAAACACCTAACAACAAATACAGAGCAAGCAGGAAATTAAAAAGAGGCTGCAATTAACTATAAAAAATCAAATTGAATTGATAAATTATGTCTACCATCAAAATCATAGAAATGGACCTCCCCACTGCCCCCTACCCCCTAAAAAAAAATTACAACATGACTCTATACAGTAACAAACTGCGATGGGTATGGATTTGGAGTTTCAGTTCTGGAGGAGGTTATTGTGAAAAGGCCTGTGAATTACATGGATTTAACATATATGCAAGATGTGCTCTTTGAGCCTCAGCCAACCTTTTCAATTGCTTTCTTGATGACCTCAAAGCCTCTGTTGCTTACTCTTCTTTTTCTTTTTTCATTTATTAAGTAATCCTCTGTTAACACAAAATAAAAAATTGAATCTTAAGAAACCCATAAACTTCCTTCACAGGTTGACGAAGAAACAAAGAATATGAGTGTCAAGCCTTACAACATGTACACTTTCTTGAATTCCAAAAATAGTGGTGGAATGAAACCCATAGATGGCAAGATCAGCAGCAACGGCAGCCTCTCTCTCAGGTACTCTCTGACCGTTTGAAGGCTAGTTTGTTTGTTTGTGTCTTTTTTTTCTTTTTTTTTCTACAGATTAGCCTTGGTAATTTATGTGCATGTGCCAATCATGTGACTTTAGTCACTACCTCAAAGTTCAGGGGGTCTCTTAGCATTTTTCCCAAAGGATAATCAAAGAACAAGTGGCCCTTTCTGAAGCCATAGTTTAGTGCCAATTTGATTTTCACTTTTCTTGACAATGAGTTCAATGCATTCTTGTCCCGTTGTCATTTACCTTCCAATAAAATAATGAACAATCTAAGTAATATTATTCAGTGAATCAATTAAACTAAAGAAACATCTATGACAATAAACAATATCAAAATTTAAAACACACAAGAAAAGCAAAAGTAATCAAACAAAATTATCTTTTGCAAAAATTAACAATCAAAACTTAACAATTGGTGCAATGAGTTGCATAGGTTAGAAACATCTTAGCAAGCAGGTTCGATATTCTGAAGAAGCATTTCATCAAACAACTTGTGTGCTTGACTTAAATTTCAATTTAAAACAATCATCAAACATAGTCGTTATTTGGTAAAACTGAAACACAAATTTATTAGAAAGTTACAAATTCAAAGTATACATTTTCCAAAAAGGAATTGGAAAAAGAAAGACATTGTGAATCTTTCAATACCTTGAAGCCCAGGGGTTTCCAATGAGAAAAAAGATGAGCGGCAAGAGAGCAGGGTTCCCATTTTAACAGCTTGTCTCGAGTGGAGAGTCTAATCCTCAAAGGAAGTCAGCAACTAATGGAATGTTAAGAATACAGGATCAATTTCCTCAACTTCACTTCAGAAAATTTGGGCTTTATATTCTCCCAAGCTGATTTGAAAGAGAACTACATTGTTTAGTAGATTGAATAAACTTTAGCACCTTCTTCTAAATGTGATAAATACTACCTCCTACTCCCAACATGGTTGACTTACAAGTTGACTTATGACTCACTTAACTTCTATATATAACTTGACTTTGAACTCTTTTTTCTTTTTCTTTTTTCCAGTTGAAAAGTGACAATACTCACATTCAACATAGATAGAAAATGTAAAATTAAAAATCATTATAAAATCCACAACATTTGAATATTAAGAAATGTATTTTGAAGTACAAAAGCAAAATTTGAATATCTAAGGATAAGGTATAGAACCAAAACATAAAAAATAAAAAATAAAAAACAAGAAAAGAGATAACCTCAACCTCAACGTGATTCTGTCTGAATCGAAATAAATACTCATCCTCCTGCGTAAAAGATACAAAATCCATGAGCAGATGCTCAAACAAATCTATTATATTTTCACCATGGATTTGTTTTTTTACTACCTTTGATGGAAACGTAAAAGGAGAAACTTCTGTCTAGTGCCTCCACCAATCAAAAGAAATTCAGAGGGAAAATTTTGAAATATTGCGACCAACCCAGAATGATACAGACGTTCCAACACTTCAATGGTTGAAGTTGAAATACTTTTGAATCCCAGTTCCTGGTATTTTAATTGAACAATTCCAATATCCTCCTAGTTCTCAATACTACTTGCATTTAGCAAATAAAAGAAATTTAAGTGACATGAATTTGGGAAAAGTAACAAATATTTTTTCTCTATAACTTAAACGAGAGAGAGAGAGAGATCTCACCTGATTCAATAATATGCTTGATGTTTTTGGATCCAACCCTATGTAGTTCCTTGCATCCACCATTCCCATTGATTGTGGAAGCCTTGGAATTTCTTGAAGCTACTTGCAGTTGTCAATGTCAAGAAGTTCTAATCTAGGGGATCTTCTAATGCTTTCTGAGAGAGTAACAATATCGGAGTCACCTAGAAATAGAAATTCCAATACTTGGAAGTTATCGGGCTTTATGAATTCAATTATATTTTTATCACAGCCAACGATTTCCAGACTAATCATGCTGAGAAACCCATATCCCTAAAACTGACTAAAGGAACTGTGTGCTAATAGGGTCCAGTACTCATTAGCATCTTGTGACTTTGCTTGCTTCACCCATTTTTCCACTGCTGTTCCACTTGCTTCCAGTTTACACTTATCCCTGCACATAAAAGTATGGAAGCGAAGTCAGTCATGTAACACAATTACGAAGCATGAATGAGGATAGAAAGGAAGGATGTTACCACCACGGACTTTTAAAAGCTGTTGAACTGGGAACCACTAACATTGTTGCATAATCTCTATCAACCAAAGTGATTTTTTTTTTCTACTTGAATTTTGGATGGAGTTCCAAAACTGGCTGCTCAGAAAGAGAGTAACAAAGGCAGCCAAAGATTTTGATAAAGGAGGCATACCTTGGCATCAAGGTTGTTTTTCAATCATCATTGATGAGGGAGAAGGGCTTCTTGATCTTTTTTTTTTTTTTTTTTTGAAAAATTCATATACAATCAGATACTTTTATCCTTGTGATTTTTATAGGTTTTTATTTATTTATTATAGTTATAAGCTAGTATTTATTAAACTTGCCTTCGACCCTCTTGCTAATGGTAAGAATTTTTCCTCCAAAAAATAACTTGGACGAAAAAAAAAATCATACATATAACAAAATCAAACATGTATTACCAAAAAAATCATATGTGTGATATGCAATATCCAACAATAAGACAATTTCTACAAAACCCAGATGAGCAAAATACAACACAAAGCCGTGATTAATTAGACCACTAGGGCACTGATTGGCATCAAAAACTGTGACAGTGAAAGTGGAAAACAGAGACAAACCAACCTGAGGATAGTGGGAGGAAATCCCATAGGAGTGGAGTAATGGTCTTTGTGGGCATGATGTGTTAAGAAATGATTCCACTTTCTCTTTGAAGAAAGATTCCACTGAGAATCAAAAATCCTTTGAGCACATCTATTGGCTTTTTCTTGTCATTCACGTCAAATACCAGGTAAAGGTTATCAGAATAACAACTTATCTTAATCTAATACATTTGTTGCTCGTACCTGATATGATTTTGTACTTGCCAAGGTCAAACACGAACCCATCTTAGCTGACCAACAAGAGCATTAATTACTTGTGGAGCTTCTAAAAAAAGTCTTGTATAATTAATAAAATTTCTTTTTAATTTAACTGTTCTTTAACACGATTAGGTGACTCCAAATTTTTAAGTTTCATCTTAACAATTATAGCTCAACTTTTATAATAGAATTAAATCCATAATAGAGTTGACTAGCCAACATGATCTTTAAATTATGTGCATGGTATCTACTGTGTGCCCTATCTTGTTAAGCATGATCATCAGATTACTTTTGTTATTGAAAATTAGGCAAACATAGCATGTTATGTAATTTACACTGATAAGCCAAATCGACCATCCCTCTATTTTATGAGCTCAAGCTTTTGAAGAATGGGAATTAGCAAGGGAAAAATAATTCTTCTTATTTGTAGAAAATTATTTTACATTACAAATAAAGTTGGTATTTAATTGTCCAAGCATAATATATAACAATAGATTTAATACACTAATACAAGATTGTAGGAAATTATTTGAGCTACTCATGTGTATAAAAGAAACATATAGAAGACAACGTATATGAAACATGAAAAATACTTCTTATTCAATGAATAACCATAGGCAAGCCTATCTAGAATGCCAGAAAAGTCTTTCCATCCAATGTAACACTTTGAAGGAGCACAAGACTTTTTGGACCTGCGAATGGTTAGTAGAAAACAACATTAAGAGAAAAGATCAAAAAAAGTAAACAACTTAATACCAACATTAAGATGGTGAGAAGCTAAATTTGATTTTCACCTTCCATATAGCCAAGCATGATGTGCTAAATCCTAGCACCAAGAATAATGTCCCTAACCAAATGCAACTCAGAGATGGCCTTGCTAATGTCCCATCGTTCTTGTGGCAACTCCATAGAGCATGCCACTCCAACCTTGACCATGGATATCAAACACTCCTTTATTTTATTTGCAAGGCAACCATTGTGATTTCCAAGAACTTCATCATCAACATTATTTAAAAGTTTTGGATCCACAACTTCCATTACACCATCTGGTACGGCCATGCTAGCATAGTTGTGAAGGTTAAGGCCTCCCTCAAACACACTATTTGTGGGTCTCTTTCCTGTTATCATCTCCAACAATAAAATTCCATAACTGTACACATCTCCTTTGGTCGACACCTCACTTCCTAAACCGTACTCTGCCATTAAGAATATTTAATATAGATAATGTATTCACATTATATTTTGGGAGCTCAAAAATAATCATTGTAAATATGGGAAAGCGTATGTTAACAATTAAAAAGTACAGTAAATCATGTTTACCTGGAGGGGTGTACCCAATTGTTCCTCTTATTCCAATCGAACGACTTTCTTTCGAATTGGTAAGTCTTAAAAGAAACTTCGCGAGCCCAAAATCTCCAACATGAGCGATCATATCACAACCAAAAAGAATGTTGCTTGGCTTTATATCACAATGAACAACTGGCATTGGGCAATGGTGGTGTAGGTAATTGAGTGCACAAGCAACATCAATGGCAATGTTTGTTCTTTGAAGAATGGTCAGATTTCGTATTTCTACCTGCATGATATTTGTTTCTAGATCCATATGCAACCAATTTTCTAGACTTCCATTTGGCATGAACTCGTAAACTAGAGCCCTAAAATCATTGCCATGAAAATCCACACTTGAGCAAGAAGTTATGATCTTCACAAGATTTCGGTGACGAATATTTTTCAAGGCTTCACACTCGAAGACGAAGCTCCTTGACGTTGAATATTTAGTACCTTAATTGCAACAATTGATCTATCCTCACCAAGGATGCCTTTATACACTGAGCCAAAACTACCAACACCAATCAAATTTGCTAACGAAAATCCACCAATTGCTTTAAAGAGCATTTGGTAAGACACTCTCAAAAATGATTGCTTCAAGGAAGATTCTGAAGAATTATCATTTCATTTATTCTTGCGCCAATAAAATAAGAAAAATGACACTATGGTTATTACCAAAATCACACATGCCATTGAGATTACCACTTTGACTGAAAAAGGCCACTTTATTTTCTTCTCTTCTTTTGTTAAGCACCTTGGCAAGTTTAGTTCTGATATGCCCCCACACAATCTACTATTTCCGATGAGTGATATTGCACTAGCATTTGCGAAAACCCCTTTTGTTGGAACCTCTACCTGAAAATCATTAAAGGATAAATTCAAATTCTTAAGGGAGAGGTTCTCCAAGAAATTTGGAATTTGACTAGAGAAGTTGTTTTGAGAAAGATCCATGACTTGAATACCCCTCGAAGAACTCAGGGATGTTGGAATTTCTCCTTGAAATAAATTACCCTCCAGGTAAAGGTACTCAAGGCTTGTGCAAGAGGCTAGGCTGCTTGGAATTTTACCAGACAACTTGTTTTTAGATAAGTCCAACAATCCTAAATGGACAAGATTGCCGACCTCAAAAGGTAGTGATCCCACGAAAGAGTTTTGACCTAAATAAAGTCCAATTGACAACGTGGAAATTGCAAAGAGTTGCTTTGGAATGTTGCTACTGAAATTGTTTTGAGAAAGATCTAACAACAACAAATTTTGGCAATTTTCTATACTTGATGGGATAGTTCCTTGAAATTTGTTACTTGCTAAGTTTAGTTCAGTTAACAATGTTAGGTTTCCGAGGGTAATTGGTAACATTCCTGAGAGTTTGTTGTTAGATAAATCTAATTGTTGTAACTTGTTACAACTGGTAATATCATCTGGGATTGTCCCTGAAAATTTGTTACCACTCATCCCTACAGTTGTCAAGTTGACCAAATTACCCATCCCTATGGGGATCTCTCCAAAAAGAAGATTATAGTCAATTGCAAAATAGATAAGCTGGGTTGAAAGATTACCGAAAACATTAGGCAACGTACCTTTGAGTTGATTCCCTGAAAGATATATTTTCTGTAAACTGCTACAATTGACTAGAGATTGAAAGAAATTCATTTCATCATCATCTCCACTTCCTAAATTATTATGCTCAATAAATAATTCCTCCAAACCGTGTAAGCCTCCGAAATTGACTGAAATTTTTCCCGTAAAATTGTTCCTGTAAACTTGGAAATTCTGTAGCTCTGAAGCATTAGATAATGAGACTGGAAGAGATCCGGTAAATTGGTTTTCATTGATTTTAAAATGCTGGAGATGCGGAAGGGTGAGGAATAAGTTTGTAGGAAGACTTCCACTAAGCTTATTTTTAATGAGATAAAACTCAGTAATAGACGAAAGATTCTATAAAGATAGAGGGATCAAACCAGAGAGTTTATTGTCAGACAGTCCAAGTAAATATAAGCTTCCCATCCAGAGATAAGTTTGTAGGAAGACTTCCACTAAGCTTATTTTTACAGAGATAAAATTCAGTAATAGACGAAAGATTATATAAAGATGGAGGGATCAAACCAGAGAGTTTATTTTCACTCAACTCAAGTTCCGTTAAGCTTCTTAATTGACCCAAGGTATCTGGAATATGTCCTGCCAGAACATTGTCGAATACATTTAATAATTGTAGAGAGCTAAGATTCACAATAAAAGCTGGAATTTTTCCCTAGAGGTTATTTCTGTACAAGTATAATTCAGTAATAGACAAAAGATTATATAAAGATAGAGGGATCAAACCAGAGAGTTCATTGGCAGACAGTCCAAGTAAATTTAAGCTTCGTAATTGACCCAAGGCATCTGGAATGTGTCCTTCAAAGACATTTTCGGCTGCAGATAAAACTTGGAGAGAGCTAAAGTTTCCAATGAAAGGTGGGATTCCTCCCCTGAGATTGTTAGTCCGAACAGCAAGAAACTCCAGCTTTGATAAAGAAGCAAGCTCCTTTGGGATTGACCCCGAAAGGTCATTGATTCCGACTCTAAGAATCTTAATGTTGGAGCAATGGGAAAGGTTTGCAGGAATTTCCCCTTGGAAGGAGTTATTAGACAACCACAATACTTGCAACCTGAATAGACGGCCAACTTCATCAGGGATTTTGCCTCCAATGGTGTTGTTTGCCAGCACTATTTCCCTAATGAAGCTGAGGTTGCCTATGTATGGAGACAAGGAACCCACCAAACCTCTGGTCCTCAGATCTAATACAGTGACTCTTCTATGCTTGCGGCCGCAAGTAACACCTTCCCACTCGCAGAAATGGAGGGAATCATTCCACGAGCTGAAAACGTTTTCAGGGTCACGTGTTATCTGTCTCTTGAAGGCCAACAAAGCTTGATGATCAGTCTCATTCCCACCGAAATAAGTTGAGGTGGCAATGCTAATACCAGAAACAGAAAGAGTTTTAATATGTAGAAGTACAACCAACAAGAGAAGGATGGTTTGGAATTGAATTGAGCACAATAATCTCAGATTCATTGCTTGCATTTTCATTTCCAATATGCAAAATTTACGTTTGCCCAACAAAATAAGGCGTCTATAGACTCTATACAGTAGAAATATGGGAGCACCAGGCTCTTGATGACGACAAAATAGGGGTTTTTTAAGAAATTAACTACAAAACCCAAACAATTTTATTAGTTAGCCAACGTTTCAAACATATTGCATTTCTAACAATTCGACTTCAGAGGAGTCGATTTCACTGTTCATAGAACCTATTTTTACGCATTTTTAATACATAGAAATCGACTCCAGAGGAGTCGTTTTCAATACAAAGAAAACGACTCCAGTGGAGTCGTTTTCTTTGTATTGAAAACGACTCCCCTGGAGTCGATTTGCCCAAAAACCCAATGCCACACACTTAAGCTTCAGTTGTGTTGTCACAGAAGAGAAAAAGCAAACGAACCAGGCGAAGCACGAAGGACAGGCGCCGACGAACACCGACCAGCAACACCGACGAGCGAACCCAGCAAACCCAGGCGAAGCACGAAGAACCCAGGTGCCGACGAACCCAAACACCGACCAGCAAGCAGACCCCGACGAACCCAGCAACACCGACGGCGAAGCATAAGAATCCAGGCGCCGATTCTGACCAAACCCCGAGTCGGCGTTCAACAAAACCTCACGAATCCGCGTCAAGTCCGTTCGACGACTCCATTTCGAGTTCCTGTTTGGGTTTCGTTTTTTTTTTGGATTGATTGGTCGCCTGAGATTTTGCAGGTCTGGGTTTCGTTTTTTTTTGGATTTGCAGGTGTGGGAGAAATACGAAGAAGACGACTTCAGAGAAGTCGTCTTCTATACAAGGAAGACGACTTCTCTGAAGTCGTTTTCTTTGTACAGAAAACGACTTCTCTGAAGTCGATTTCTTTGTATTGAAAACGACTCCGCTGGAGTCGATTTCTATGTATTAGAAATGCGTAAAAATAGGTCTATGAACAGTGAAATCGACTCCTCTGAAGTCGAATTGTTAGAAATGCAATATGTTTGAAACGTTGGCTAACTAATAAAATTGTTTGGGTTTTGTAGTTATTTTCTTAAAAATCCCACAAAATAGTGTCAATCCTACAAAGACCTAGACTCTTTTTGTGTGGGTATGGTTGATGCCTTACTTGTGACGACATACAAGATAGTCTCTTCCATGGGCCGTTGATATTGATCTTGAAGTCGATTTTTGAGGCTGAGCTGCAATTATTCTTTGTGGGTAACCAATTAATTATACATTTTTCCCCTAATGAGACAAAGACCAAGACTTCTTTTGGCGGTATTTGGTTGATGACTAACTTTGTTACCCATGTGCCGTTGATTACCGACCTTGAAGGTAGCTGTTGAGGTTGAACTGCAATCGCCATTTTTATTAAAATTTTCTTCCAATCTTAGTAGGTAACCAGTTTTATTGATGATAATTAACTAATTAATTCATTAGGAATTGGGTGCACTAGGATTCCCATGGAAATAAAACTAATTCATTGTTTGTGCATTCAGAACATTTGGATTTTGGAAGTACACAATTGCATGGTACAAAATTCAAAATTCAGAGTTACACCAGAAAAATAAATAATTGGCCTGTGTCAAAGTAATAGTATATCAACTAATCATATGAGTAGGTAATTGTTCAATATATAATGTCATTTCTGAAATCACTAGGTTAATAGAATATGCATGGCTTTTGAATGAATTTTTAGTATGACATTTTGTTAAAATTCTCCTCTCTTCTTGTGTGTGCGCGAGTTTGTTCCTCAAAAAAATAAAAAATAAAAGTTAAGAGAATATGCAACTCTTTTCAATGCTTTCTACAATAGTGAATTAGTTCTATTTTCAAGGGAGTTCAACGTAGAGTTGATAATAATATAATCTAATCCTCCTCAAATCTTGTATAAAAACCATGATCCTTCTTGTGGACGTGTATGTGACTAGAAAGTAGATAATGGTATGAAAGTTAGTAGATTATATATTATTATTATTAACCGTCTACTGTTTGATTCAGATTCTACAAAGAATAAAGATGTAATTATATGCGATTTTGTTTTTCTATTCAAGTTTGGACCTATTAAAGCTTCATGGTTTGTTTCATTTTTACCCTATGTTTAGATAGAAAGAGATTATTGAAAAGGAGTGAAGATTGTAGAACTTATCACCCTAAACATACTGATGGAGGAAGTTATTCACAGAATGCCTAAACAAGATGAAACAATTTATTAGCATAGGATTGATCACCTTGACAACCAGGATTTGAAATTTTCTTGAAGGATTCTCATTAAGCAACTCTCTTACATTTCCATTGAAAGATGACATTGCAAATTTTATTCAACAGGTTCTGAATTTTCAAGAAAATTTATTTATTTTAAAAAATTAAAAGACAGGGATGTTATTTTTATTCATTGCTTTTAATAAATAAATAAACTGGGGCAATGAAAAAAGGACAGATTGTGAGAGTGAAAAGGAAGAAATGACTCAATGGTTTTTTTTTTTTTTTTTTTTTTTGACAGTGACTCAATGGTATTAGTGTAAGTATAAGTGGGTTTTTTTTTTCTACTTACCAAAAAAAAAAAAAAAAAAGTTTTTCTATATGGCTAATCTAGCTTTGCCATGGAGTCAATTTAATGCTAGTAGATTGGTCTTGCTTCAAACTTCTTTTATACTTCGAGTCCTTCTAGTGCTACATAAAGTGACACAGAAAAAGTCACAACTCACCCATCTGGCGAGTTGTGGCTTTTTTTGTGCCACTTATGTGACACAAGACTTTTCCTTATACTTCAGAAGACTTGTTAACAGGTCTTCTAAAAACTTCTTTTATACTTTAGAAGACTTGTTAACAAATCTTTTGAAGTATAAAAGAAGCTTGTGCCCCATGATAGAGAGAGTGGTTGAGTAGTAACATCTTGCATGTGGCCATTTGACTTGGAATATTTTTGGTATTCTTGGGAAATTTCTCTTGTCATTTCCCACAAAAAAGAGAATTGAACAAGAATAAACTAAACCCAGCTATATGAATGTGTCATTGTCTTTCATAAAAAAAAAAATTAAAAAAATTTATTAAAAAAAAAAAAGTGTCATTACCTAGAAAATATTTATATCTTAACTCTTGATTGCATCTCCTCTTTTAAGATTAAGTGAGTCATGTGCACATAATAGGAACTAATGTCATATTCTTATTGGTGGTTGGAGCCCAAAGCTGCAAACAGATTTAGAGCCAAACTATCCTTTTTTTTTCCATTTGAATTTGACTTATTTGAATTAGCTTTGGCATAAACTGGAAAACTTACTTGGACGTTTGATTTGAATTTTCAGTATATATATGTAGGGCCCTCACCATACTCCAAAGGGACTACGTTTATGAAGACCATGATGAGGTAGCTTCTTACAAACTCTAGTGCACTGATGAAGGAAGGCCTAATCATGATTAGTAAATACGTTTTAGGTTAAATATTATTGTTCTTTCTCATCAAACTTCTAAAAAAGAAAAAGCACCTCCAATAGCAACTCCATGCAAATCCATAGATCTAGCTACATCTAGTAATCTCCCTTTCCCTTTACAATTCTTACAATATCACACATACTTTACCAACTTTTCAAATTATGAAATATTTTGTTTCTGTTATTAACAAAATGGTCAATATGTTAATTTTCTCTGAATCTCAAGGGAAAGTGCCATTCTCTTGAAAATTTTTTTGTAATTGACCTTATTAAGTTTCTATATTCTTCCAATTTTTCTATTCCTTTTCCAAACACAAAGTAAAACGGTTATCTTTTCTTTCCTTTTACTTTTCTATTCTTCATATATTTACCATCCATCCTTTTACTTTTCTATTCTTCATATATTTACCATTCATCGATTACTGCAAATTTTACACAAACCAGAAATAGTTCAAAATGAAAGTAATTTTTATTTTAGGGTCATACCAAACTAATTTTATAGTTTTTCATGCACCTCCTAATTAGTTGGACACCCCTTATGGTTCTAAACATCTAATGACACAAATTAATTCGATGAGAATGATACACTTTACCACTATTTAATATTTTTGGGACAAATCATTTTGTGAATTCTGAAAGTTCAAGAAGGGTCCAAAGGCCGAAAAGACCCAATAAAACTCCAGCTTACAAGCAACACATAGTGATGTCAAAGATGTGAGGAAGAAAGAGACTTTGAAAGTTCTACATATTTGGACAAACTACTTTAACTCAAATTCTTAACCATACTATACTTTTTTTTAATTGGAAAACTAAGTTAGTGTTGAAGTGGGACATATGACATATCTATAGGAGTTAGGCATATAGAAAACTTCCAAATGTACATGGAATCGGGTGAACTACTTAAAACTTACTGATACATACAACTACAGGTTTAGACATCTTCACAGGGAATGTATGCGCTTCACCCTCTGAATCACTTGCTTAACCTTGGTTGATGGTTCATCATACAAAATGTCAGGGTTGTCAAACTCAAATGCCAAACTCCTCTCCCCAAGAAAAGCACGAAATGAATCTGCCACTGAGTATGAAAGAGAATCGAGATTGTATCCCCCTTCTAAGAAAAACACACATCGACCCCCACACAGATCTTTGGCAAGTTGTTTAATATTGGACGCTAGTGTGTAGTATGTTCCTATTGTGAACTGCCGTAACACATTCATTTGCAAGATATGAAAGTATGAGAGAGAGAGAGAGATATGCAAGTGGGTGAATGACTAGATTGGCAATGATAATTTGTTATAAGCTACTTAAAGATCAAGACAATCTAAACCCAGGGGCAGGGGCAGAATTGCTCTCAGACCCATAGAGGATGTCTTTATGCCATAGTCATTTGGCAGCAGATGATGTTGCTGCTTCTTGTTGTTGAAATTTGGAAGCATTACCAAAATATTGACAGGAGCCTATCTTAAGGTCAAAGACTATAAAGTTAAATATAAAATGTTTCTTTACATTTGAACGACTAGATTGACAATGATAATATTTTTTAGGCTACTGAGAGAGAGAGAGAGAGAGATGCAAGTGGGTGAATGACTAGATTGACAATGATAATTTTTTTTAAGCTACTTAAAGATGAATGCAATCTAAATCCAGAGATGGGAGGCAGAATTACCCTTGGTCCCATAGAGGATGTCTTTATGTAGTTTCATTTGGCAGCAGATGATGCTGTCCCTTCTGGTTAAATATTCAAAATTTTGTTTACATATGAAGTAATATCTAAATTATTGAAATCATGTGATAGACAAGTCTGTTAATTTGATTAATTCAAATTCAAATTTCAATACTGGAGAAACACTAAAATGTCTATCCATGTTGAACCCTTGCATTCATTTCTCCCTCCCAAAAATAGCAAACTCAAAAAGAAAGAACAGGGAAAGAAAATGCTATATTTTGAAAAATAAGCTAATAAATGAGACATACTTACTGTAATTGAAAGAAAAATTTGCAGTTAAATTGCAGATGCAACACAACCATACAACTTGGAATTGGATGACCCCATACAACAACTGAGCTACAACCCTTATAAAATAACTTTCCAGTTTCATTATTTTCATCCTTCTTCATGACAACTTATATTTAATAGCTCTATGCAGTCAAGGTAAAATCATTTTCCTTTAACCTCTTCTTAATTAGTATAGTATTCTCAATATTTTATGTCATGGTTAGTATTCTTAATATTGCATCCATACATTGTAATTATAAGTTGGACGATGATCTATTGCTATTTACATAC
Source organism: Quercus aquifolioides (assembly GCA_019022515.1). Lineage (NCBI taxonomy): Eukaryota > Viridiplantae > Streptophyta > Magnoliopsida > Fagales > Fagaceae > Quercus > Quercus aquifolioides. The sequence continues at coordinate 20,292,854 of CM032331.1, forward strand.
AACCCCCTCCCCTTTTTTTTTTTCTCTCTCTCTCTCTCTTCCAATAAAAATTCTAGCTCCACCCATAGGAGCCTCACTTGGGATTACTCCTAGTCCTATATATACCTACATGTGATTTTATTTTACAATCTATGAAATAATTAAGATATTCACGGACTTACAAATAAAATTCTACAACTCTTCACCAGAGACAGCAATAAATTGCACAGTGAAGCTAATTAATTCAGCAAACGTTGTCATGGCAAGAATGTATGCAATGCCATTTATAGAAATGGGATACTCACCCAGCAGAAACAAGAATTATATCCGGCTTAAATATTTGAGCACAGGGTACAATAACTTCATCGAACACAGTTGTCATGGCAATATCACCTGATCCTCCAGGTAGAGGCAAATTTAATGTTGTTCCTTCACCATCTCCATGACCTACCTCATCAACTTTACCAGTACCAGGATAGCTTACATCCTAATTCAAAAGAAGACTAAATAGCATCAGATTGATTGCTGCAAAATGAACTTCTAAGATGAACATCCATGCAGTGATCAAAAACAATAAACCGAACAAATCAGTTATTAGAAAAAAGATACTGGACTATTGATAATAGAACATCTTTACGCATACTTATTGGCATCTAGATTCTAGACACTACAACAGCTAGAGTACACCATAAGATCACATACAATTGCACATCATCTTGCCTCAACTACATAAAAATATTAAAAAAATAATAATTTGAAAAGTGCAGGTATGTTCCTTTTCAATATAGGTCAAACAAGAACTTGACATTGAATTCCTGATTCTCACCTAAACATACATACATACATGTATATGGGTCATTACTTAGTGACAGCATTTGGTTCCACCTAAATAAGGTCCTAGAAGAGGTGGCTTAGATATGGTCCTTTCCAACACATTTGCACGTGACAACCCAAGACTTTACCATTCCTACAGAGTACCAGACAATGATCCCTTATACACAAGTATGTATGTATATTCACACTTTTAAATCATATCTAGCGTTCTTTAAATGCGGGAGAAGATAAAATTCATATAATTGATGAGAGAGATTGAGGCCTTGAATATTAAGCAGGATAAAAAGTTTGTGATTAAATTGCAAGGTAAAACACACAAGACAGGTCTGGACCAAATTAATGCTTACTTGGTGAGTTGAAAGGAAAAATATATCTGGATCGTCATAAAAAGCGTCATTTGTCCCATTTCCATGGTGAACATCAAAATCAATGATAAACACAGCTTCAACCCATGTACACGTTGGGCATAACGAGCTGCAATGGCCACATTTCCAAAAACACAGAACCCCATAGGCCCCTTTGGAATAGCATGATGTCCTGGAGGTCTTATCAAAGCAAAGCCCACAGGTGGATCCCGGCAATTTTTTGATGCTGCAACCTGAAATACAAGATAGAAAATGTTGGATAATATAAACTAGAATCTACTTCTACCAACTTCAGTGCAATTATGAACATTTAGCAGTGTCAAAAAAAGAAATGAAATTGTTTCAGCACAGCACATAAAATATAACAAATAAGAATAATCATAAGAGACTGACGTGCCAGGTCGAGACATCACCACTGAATCAACTAAGGTGATTCCTGCTCCAGCTGCAACTAGTGACTCATGAAATGTCTGCATCAATATACCATGATAAGAAAGAGTGGAATGTACAAGATATAGCTCGCAAATTGAAGCGTCAAGATCCAACTCAAACATACACTATATGAGTATATGGTAAGATAAAAATCACATAAAACCATTGATATCACATTTCAAATTCAATAAAAGAACAATAAAAATGAGAGACATGCCATATTTACATTCAGATCAACTGGAAAACCTTTCTTTACCAGTCAGTTAAACTAATACATACATGACTCAACTAGTTGTAGAAACATTGACATTAAAAATGTTCTCAATTAGAATGTCGGAATAAAAAAAATGTTTTCTGGGTCACATACCCCTTCTTTGCAAAGGTTTAACAATATGTGCGTTTCTTTTCATCAGCTGAATATATATCCGTTGGAGCACACTAAGACAGTTATTCAAAGTACCCGAATTTCAATGAAATTTTTGAACTGCAAGAATTTCTTTTGATCTGAATAATTTATAGATGTGAATATACCTACATTAAGCATGCTAATATGAAATTTAAGTGTCATTGAATCCACCCAAAAAGCACATAGACATATTAGAAAATATGAGAGGAGTTTGCAATTGATTTTTTGAAGGCATGGACTTCCAAAAATAGTCATGATATACAATTTCAACACAATCACTTCTGCTAACTCATCTAATGTACACCTTCCCAATGAGAAGATCACTATCACTGATCTTGTTAGGAAACAAGAAACCAAACCCAGATCCATGGAATACAATACCCGTGAACAATAACCTTACAAAGAAAGAAGAGAAAAGAGAAGGAGAAAGAAACAACAAAAGCCAACATGCCTATTGCTCAAAACACTCAATTTTATTAATCAACTCATTCTATTTTGTTTGAATAGATTGAGCACAATATATATAAAGACTCTTACTTGTACTAGTAGTATTAGGATTACAACTAGCATTATGACTACTAATAAAGCCTAATAAATACCAACTTGGACCCAAAGTAAATAAACCTAATATACTTAGAGTACCTTAGAAGATTCTAGACTCAACTAAATTACCAAAATACCCTTAATTCGCAGGAATTGCAGAAATTACAGATTTTCCCCTCAATATAAAACTGACAATAACTAATAATTTTTTTTTAGAAGAGACCATAACTAAAAATAAAAAAATAAAAAACCCAAATTAAAAGCTGTTTTAACCCCAAAAGACTCACACTTAGACCAATAAAAGGGAACGACTTTCACTTCAATTGGATTTCACACGAGGAACCAATAAAATAATTCTTGAATAGGCAAATATGCAAAGTAATAGCATATTAATCTTCCATTACCCATCAAGAAAAGATCAAAAAATGCACAGATTTACATGGTTCACCCAAAAAGTAAGGCTATGTCCACGGGGTTTCTGCAATTTTATAATGATGGGGCTATAACAGGAGTTACAAAGATCATTAGAATATACTGCCCTATTATTTAGTCTAGACACATGGGAAATTACAATAAAAAGGCCTAGAGCATCGAAAGAGTACCTCCAATAATTATACAGACACCAATGTTCAATTCAAGGCGGGCTACCAGCCCCTGAACTCCCAGCATAACCAACACAATAAATCAAGCTCCACCTATATAGCATTTGATCTCTCTCTCTCTCTCTCTCTCTCTCTCAAAGTAAAAGGACAAAGGTAAAAAAACTAAAAACACATTCAAATAAAAAAAGGTTCACCAATGTATTATGCAAGCTAACCACTACGCTGGAGATGCCACTTCTCTCTCACTCTCTCTCTCTCACACACACACACACACACATCTCTCTCTACTGTAACAAAAATGCTCCACCATATCAGGAGAGCTCAAAGTGGAATCCGTTGAAAATTAAAAAATTAGGATCAAGTTTCAAATAAACTGATTTCAAGAGATCATCATTTTAATTTTTCTAATAGTTATCCCTTTTCTTACCTTGTTTTGATAGTTATATTGATTTGCTCATGTAACTATCAATTAATTAATCTGATTTGATGATACAAAGAAAATATAGGCATCAATTATGACAAGTCCAGTGAAAAATATCTAGAAGCAAATGACTTTTAATACTTTAAACAGAATGAGTGTCTGTAAATATCCACAAGCTCAAGAAAGAAAGCAGATTCATCTAAAGTGTTGAACTTACAGTGGAAGTAGCATATGTTGGCCCAGAACCATCAATGAATATAATACCCTCTTGTGAAGCCTGATCCATTGCCTATAAAAATAAACCAAATAAGCCTGATTGGTTCCATGCAAGACTAAGAACAATAAAAGTATATAATATTAAAATAAAACACCAGCATAATGTAAAAAAATTAACCATTCAAGGAAAATGGAAACTTGAAACCTCGAAAAGTCACCAACACATTGACTGACTAATAAGGATATGCACATACATATCCCTCCAAATGTATTATAGCATCTTGAAGGTATAAACCCTACATGCAACGCATCCTAAACTTGCCATTGCATTGAGGTCAAAACTTATTTCCAAGTCTCTAGCATCAGTCATCACAAACCAGATATAAAAAGAAAGCAAAAAAATTGCTAGCAAAGCCAAAGAGTGGGATCATGTACTAATTTGGGGTACTCATCATATTTTTTCTCAAAGGACCTGCATATTAAGGTATCAAGTCATATTCAAATCATTCCCTCAATCTAAATTCTTATGCATCACATTAGCTGTATACGTCAAAAAGGGTGGAGAAGGGGGAGGGTGCCACCCATTTGTACCTATATATCAATTTGCCTTACCTATGATTCTCCTTCAGACTATCATTCTAATTTTTGTTTTCAGTATTATGGATCTTGGTTCACAATGGTACCTGTGGATAAAGATTTATGCATCAGTGATGTCAATGTTGTACTTTTACATTTCAACTTTTTTTTTTTTTAATTTTGATAAGCTGTAGATTGGTGCTATATGTGTAAAAAAAGTGGGGAATCAATGAATCATCTTCTTCTTCATTGTCCTATTGCTTCTAAGTTATGGTCTATGGTGTGGGCTCTGTTTGGTCTTCTATGGGTTATGTTGCAAAGTGTTACTGATTTATTTTCGAGTTCACAAGGTTCCTTCAGTAGACATCGAAGCATAAATTTGTGGAGGGTTGTACCACATTGTGTCTTATGGTGTATTTGGCAAGAACAGAACTCAAGATGTTTTGAGGTGAAGGAACAGTCTATTCCGGAAATTAAATCTCTCCTTCTCCACACCTTGCTGGATTGGAGTTCGGATTTTAATCTTTTTCCATGTTCTAATTTTTTAGAAATGCTTGATCTTTGTAATTTAAGAGTTTGATGTACTGCTATCCATGTACACCCCCTAATGTACCTGGTTTTTGATTAATACAACTCCGTTATTTATAATATAAAAAGAAAACATTTTTTTTGATAAGTAATAAAGCTTCATTGAAAAGACATCTCAAATACAAAGACCAAAGTACACAAGGCGTGTGCTGAGGAAAAACATAAATAAAATCTTACTACCTTCTTCACATGTCTTTTCTGTGGAAATCAAAAGTGCCAACAAAGATCCGTTTCTTTATATAGATGGCGACGTTGGGTCGGATCTTAACTAATGATAATTTACGGAAGCGTCGACTCTTTGTTATTGATTGGTGTTGTATGTGAAAGGGGGATGGGGAGACCAGTAACCACTTATTCTTACACTGTTCTCTTGCCAAAGACTTATTCTTACACTGTTCTCTTGCCAAAGACTTATGGAGCACGTCGTTTTCACTCTTTGCGGTTGCTTGGGTTATGCCTAGTGGTGTGGTGGAGCTTCTAGCCTATTGGTCGGACAAGTTTAACCAGCATAGAAATGAGGCAATTTGGAATATGATCCCTCATTGTCTAATGTAGAGCATTTGGCTAGAAAAGAATTCTTGAATCTTTGAAGGAACCGAAAAATCAACTCATGACTTGACCTTGTTCTTCTTTCAGACTTTGCCTGGGTGGAAAAATGTTTTGGGTGTTCTCAATTTTACTTCTTTGTATGATTTACTTGATAGTTGTACTTTCTCTACTACTTAGTTTTGTCAAAGATCCATTTAGTTGGAGAGATGGAAAAGTTCAAGGATAGAAAATGGGGAGAGAATGGAAAAAGTGGAGGGATAGAAGAGATTTTAGTTTTACCTCATGGTGTTAAGGTTTGGGAGGTCGAAAAGTGGAGGGATGGAAAACTCTTTTGTTTGGTTGAGAAGAAAAATGAGAGGATAGAGAATATTGTTTGCAGGAATTTACTCTCATGCCCCTATTAAATATTTTACAAGGAAAAAAAAGCTAGAGTTGGGGTATAAAAAATGCATGCCAAACGTTAACTTAAAAGTGGGGGGAAAAAAAGGAGAAACAATTTGAAAACAATGGGGAGCAGAATGGTAAATACCATCAGTCCCCTCTCTTCTCTCCTATTTTCTCTCCATTTTGGGGGGGATTGAATTTTGGTGGTCCCGGAGAAAAAACTGCTAGGCCCCAAAATTTCTCCCCCCTCCCCTCCCCTCCCAACCACACTCATTATCCATTTTCTATCCACCCAGTTTTCACATCAACCAAACACATCCTATAGTAAGTTTGAACTTCAAAAACCCCCTAGGATGAAGGTTTCCAACACTATTTATCCATGCTATCTCCCCTCCAAACTCCAGAATAAAGTAGATCTATGAAAGAGACAACTGACTCTAGCTCCCAGTCTTGTACTAATGATTTATATAAGTAGTCAACCACTCTCTACAGTAGTCTCCACTTCTAAATGAGATGAAGAATATGCATCTAATGAGTAAATTCCATCCACTTAAAGCATACATGCAATCCAGTTTCTAAGCCTTGTCGGCATGCCCAGGGACTGCAGTAAGCCACTTCCCGGTAGTCCTCACCTCGTTCTTGACAGATTTAATCAAGTGTTAATAATATGGAGTAAAAGGATTTGAGGTGATAAGGATTTGCTGGGAATTCAGATCAAGGAAGAGGCAGATCAAAATATGGTCCAGAAAAACCCAAGTCGATATGAATGAAAGATGCCTCTGAAAATTCTTATTCTCAGACAGTTGAGGTAAAAACCACAATGTTACACCCCAAAATAGAACTATAAGGAGCCCCCTTGTCCCAGTCAGCAAAAGCTAGATTCCTGATATACGAACTCTCGTCTGGCCAATCAATTAGGGGTCCAGAACCTCAAACGAATTTAGCCTAGCCAAGTTGTGTAAAGAAAAACCTTCTTAAAAAATGTTTCTAGAGGTGGATTTAGCCTGGCAAGACCTACATTGACTACTAAGACCTCAACAAGGCATGCCTGTGCTTTTTAACTAAGAATATATCCTGTCTCTAAAGCAATGGTATACGAATCCGCTGAAGTAAAACAAACTTCTTTCACTAATTCCAAAACCACATACCAGTATATACAAGATTCAGCATTCTCATGAAAAAGTATGAAAGTAAAAAACAAATAAAATAAAACATTGGAAGCTACACATATACAAACAACAAAAAACAAATGGCACTAGCCACATGCTTCCATTCCTTGTACCCATATAAATTTTCAGCTAGTTTTAGCACTTATTATGATCTGACGCAATGAACACCGAACGCAAGAAGAAAAACTACAATAGTTAATTTTGAGGCTACCTTCTCAAGGCCTGATACATAGGCTCTTGCATGAACACTTGCAATGTCATCTACTGAAGCAGGCTTGAAATTGTGAAGTTCAATGATCTCAGCCACGGACCTATATAAAGGAAAACATGATTAAGCAAATTGGAACAACAAATTTCCTTATTCATAATATCAAAATAATTATCCAATCTCAATTAAAAAAAGGACTGGGCATTTTTCTAGTCATATGGGTCACACAATGGAATTTTGGTGCAGGGAGTGCAAGACAATTTTACTTTATGTAATTTAAGAAGTCAGTTGTATTTTTTAAGATTTACATTTAATTTTATTATAGGTCTTATACTTTTACTAGTTTTGACAATTAGTATTTATTTAATTTCCTAAATTCAAGGGTGCTTTTATAATTCAATAATTGGGCTTTCCTAAGTCGATGAGAATTAGGCTTAAGTCATACTAGTTTATATAAGCACACTATTGTACTCCAATAGTGATAGTTAGGTTGAGTGGTAAAAAATTTTTTTGATAAGTAACATAAAAACTTCATTAAAACTCCGCCCAGTACATAGGGAATGTACGAAAAAGGCAAAAACATCAAGAAACCAAAGTACAATGATCAATCAACACAGGAAGGGAGAAACAAGAAAAAAAAAGGTAAAACAAAACATCATTCGAGAAGAGTAAAAAAGAAAAAAGACTTAAACTCAAGAATGGACCATTCGCGACCCTCAAAGCTTCTAGAGTTCCGTTCCCGCCAGATACACCACATCAAGCAGTGCGGCACAAACCTCCAAATAACTATATTATGATGCCGCCTGAAATTGCATGAAGCTGAAGCTGATTTTGTTTTCTCTTGCTTGAAGCTGATTCCTAGAGTGTTTTTTTTTTTTTTTCATATAATTATTTGGAATTACAAGCAATATTAATGGTTTCCAAGTGAACCAATTATAAAAAAAAAGTTTTTTTGCTCATTTTCAAGGTCAGTTTCCTAAAAATATTTTCTGGAAAATACATCATTTTCAAGAAAATGTTTTCAGTCAAAACAGATGGAGCATTAGTGGCAAACCCTAATACCGCAACTACTAATACTAGTGTAATCAGCATCATCATGTTATAGGTTACTCCTTGAGCTAAAAGTTCTCCAGAAATTTATATGTAATCCTAAACTCTTTCAACATTTTCTTTTCATCTCGGTTGCTAATGATTTGGGGCACCAGTTGTTCAATGCTACCATTTCATTCTGAAAATATAATCTTGCTTGTAGCAGTTTGTAATACCAAGAGAGAATTGTTAAAACAAGAAAAATGAAGAAAAAAATTCAAGTATTAGACTCAAATATAAGGATTTGCTTTATAAGTTTTGGCCTCAAGAGGAAAGAGGGGAAGGGGAGATTTAAACCAGTGATATCCAATTCATGAGGGGTGGTTCACAGCCATTTGTGCCACCCATTTTGGGGTTATTAACAAGGAAAATATCAAATTTCGTTCAGAATAAGAGTCTCAACAATATAGAATGAAGCATGTTGTACATTTCATTTAATACCTTTGAGGTCAGTTCCATCTTTTCAAGAGCATTAACAATTGCAGGAACTCTAAAATTAGATTCTGGATGGGACTCCTGTACACGGCAATAAATCCAGAGTTCAACTAATGGCATATACACAACTTCAAACACATTAGTAAGACCATGACTGAAAATAACAAGGAATACACTTGGTATGCTAAAACAATCATAGATTAAAAATGTAATTTCTGATTAGTAAATGAAGTGATGGATATCTTGAGAGCCATTGAATCAAAAGATCTCTTCCCTCCTCTGTTCTCTTGCACACTAAAAAGAATAATAAAAAATGAACAAAAATCTGGAATTTCTGATTACCAATTGAAGTGATTGACCACTTTAGCTTGAAAGACAAATGTATTATTTTTTTTCCTCTATTCCTTTCTACATCCTAATTTTTCACCTTTAAAGAAGTACAAATAAGGATATAACACTCTATTCTAATTAAATTCTTTCAATGCTGATACTATTTGAAAAACTCAATGATTTAATCATTTATGGTCACTCACTGGAAGTTTGGAACCCTGAGTACAGTGTTCCAACCATCCAGTTTTAGCAGGAAAAGGAACTTTATGTGAAATGGTGCTCAGATGAAAAAAGTACTTTTTTCAGCCATTGGATCAGCAAGGGGTGATGGATCAACCGATCAAGAGATGGTCAGGTCAATTGTCGACTAGGAAAGGCATTATGGAACTTCAGAAATGAAGAAAAAAATCATCTAATTTCACAAAGGGATTTATAACAAATATTAGAGGAATGAGGACTTAAAGATAATTCAAAATTCAGAAAAACTGCATAAGGGGGCCGTTAGAAGGTAGTATATGATGGAGAAAGAGGAGCACTTGTCTACTTAAAAACATTTTACAAATAAACTATAGGATAACTAAAATAACCTCAGAAGCTAAATAGTTTCTTAAAGGAGTATGTAGAATAAGGTATTCTCCAGAAATTCCTATGACATAATTGCCAATTCAAACTACCCATACGTTATCTTTATTAGTCAGTTAAATTTTTTTTTTTTTTTTTTTATAAGTATTAGTCAGTTAAAATAATAGCCCAAGTCCTTTCATATTTTAATGTTTATAAGCCAAATTCAGCACAGAAAGAACTGAAAATCAGATCATATATAATCATGACCCAAGAATTATAATAACAAACAAAAATATAACCATATATATCCACCAGATCTTTTCCTGTTATGATATTATCCAGCATCTTAAGGTATGATACAAATTTGAAGTCATTTTACATTATTCAAATTGATTGCACTACAAAGTTGGGAAACCAGGAATTATGTATGTTATATATCATTTTTTTTTTTTTGGTTATATATCAAAACTAGACCATCAAAATAATCCCCATGTTTGAAAATTGCAGCTGAAACAATTAGCCCCAGAAATCCATACTTAAAGGACCTCTTAACAAGTTTAAACAAAACTCATGACATTTTAACAGTATAAAAGTGAACTAGTCAGCTAAATAACCTGGTTGTGACCCATGGCAGGAGCAACAGCATAAATCAGCCATACTATTTGAACAAGAAATGGAAGCTCCTCCAATACTTCTTGAGAAACATCTCCTTCCTCCTCTCAATTTCTTTGGGGAAAATTGACCCCCCACAAATTTCCCATCCATGTCAATTCTAATATGACTTTTCCACTTGTATAGATGATGCCGCACAAAAAATAACACATTCCCTAACACAAACACAATTATTTGATCTTAAAAACACCAGAGGCCAGACCATATTTCTAGGATTTTACAAAATTATTATATATATTAATCAAGACAGTTACCATATGGTGAATCTAGCAAGCCAAATATGAGCATAAGTTATATCCATGTTAAAGTACAGAGAAATTGATTCTGGATATCTGTAATCTCTTCTTTAGGGCAGTTACTCAACAAGCAAACATTAACAGCTCTAACCTGTGATGGAGGCTCGGAGTTGCTTGAGAGCTGGAGCATAACATGAGGAAAAAGCAGTACTAAAGTAGTTAGGGGACCAATATATTTATATTTAATGAGGTTCATTTGGAAGGTGGAGCTCCAATTAGATAGGCTAAAGCAAATGATTCTGAGATCATAAAGTTATTGTTCAATGAGACTTGATTCTTCCTTTTTTTTTTAATCGCAAAGAATTCTAAAATACAAAGAACTTTTATAATCCCCTCTTTCGTTATTTCTCACTTCTTAAAGTCTTTATCAATTTGATTACTAAACCAATGTAACAACTTTAAAAACACATTATAACTGTAGTTTACTAAATTCTAATAGCATTTTAGTAAGAAATATTTTTTGCAAATTATTTATAGCTAAAAGCCTAAAACTATACATCCCACCACAATTCCAAATGGGAGCCAACTAAGCCAGGCTCAAGCTTAACTCCCATGCCAATTGTGTTGCAACCCAACTAGGCATAAGAACAATGAGTAAAATACATTGACACTTGAGTCCAATTTATCTTTTGGAATCCTTTTCTATTTCATTCTAGTAGTTTCTACTCGGTTTAGTAAGCGTTTTTTTTTTTTTTTTTTAATCTTAGTCTGTTTAGGAAAAAGATTTTAAACCAATAATCCTATCCAAATTTTTATGCTTTGAGAGCATGATTACCTTCTCCTTTGTAGATATGATTGTTAAGAAACTTAAGAATGATTTTCTGGGTTTCATCATTTTTTTTTCTCCTTTCACTCACGAGTTTAATTTTTTTTCTCCTTTCACTCACGATTTTAAAATTTTAACACAAAACAGACATCAATTTCCTTCAAAATCTTTTGGTAAGTGACCAACTTTGATTAGTCTGTTGAGGATTCATAGCCGACCTCAAAGTTTTAGGATTAAGGTTTGGTTGTTGTTGTTGTTGTTGTACTTATCAAATTTCAATCCATTTTATAATATTATCATCCTAAAATTCCTTAAACAAGAAAACCCCTCCAAGAAACCTCAATTAGTGCTAAATTTCTAAAGTTGGTCCATCAAAAGATTCAGCATAATAGCTCAGTCCAGTACTCCTTACTTTCCTACATCACAAAAGCATATCAAAGTGCAATATTTTTTTATTGGTAAGTTAGCCAAGAACTTTGAAACTCAACAGGCACCTCTTAATGTTTTCAACAGAGACGTCTAGACTTCAAATCCCCCATCCCCCACCGTAACTATCAAACATCAAAAAAAATATTTATTTGTAAGTTACAATGGTTCTTGACAAAGTCTAACAAAGTCTAACATATGTGACTACAGCTAGAGCTCACTGACAGAGTCTAAAAATTTTCTCCTCCTAAGATAGTGAATGACCAAAAAAAAAAAATTTGTGTCCACTTTGAAAATAAACTAGAATTACCCAGCAATTCAAGAAAGACTCAATAAGTAACACTAACATGTTAAAATGAAAAACACAACTGAAACACCAAACTATTTTAGAATTTAAAAGACACCCAAATCAAATTTCGTAGCTATCAATTTAACAGGCATATATGAATACATATTATACTAAAACCCAGATAAACGATTTTTTATTTATTAAAGAAATACATAAATTCAAGGAAACAAGGTCTAGTGGTTTATAAGTGCATGTCAATGCAACACAGAGAGAGAGAGAGAGAGAGAGAGGTACCTGCAGAAGATGGAAATGGAGAAAATGCTTGGAGATGCATATTGATGAGAGAGAGAGCAGTTTGGAGTTTGGATGGTGCGAGAGCGCGCTCAGTCAAGCCTTTTTCTCTCAAGTCTCTACATTTTGGCAACATTACATTTTAACCACAAATTAATAAATCCTTAAATTTTCAAAAATACTAAATTAAATTCTATTTAAAAAAAAAAACAATAATGAATTCTATAATTTCAAGAGTAAAATATTATATGATTATATGTGAAAAAAAAAAAGTTAACTTCAATACAATTAAATGTAAAGTATTGTGTTTGGAATTTAATATAAATCAAAAGTTTAATTTGTTTTTTTATCTATTTCCTCACCAAAATACATTTTTAATTTTTTGAAACTGTAGAATTTAATTTATTACTTTAAAAACCAAAAAGTTTAATTTTATTTACTTTCTAAAACTTCGGGTTTAATTTATTGTTTTTTAAAAATACAAAACTTAATGTGTCACGCACCTTAAATTCTAAAATGTAAATGTAATTTTTCTTAAAAAATTTCGCCAAAATTTTGAATAGACAACATTCCAATTGAAAAATTATTGGATACTCCCAAAGTAAAATAATGTCATATTCACTCCTCTCACTATTACTTAAAAGGAGGGATTATGACATAATATAATCTCAAAGTATTGTATATGTATAATTACCTGATCGAAAACCTCTCTGATTCATCATGTTATACACTCTTTATTTTAACTCATATCTGTTATATGATACACATATTAGTTGATTAAATGATTAAATAGATCATTGTACACTAAACTATTCACTGACATATTTGATGGTCATATGATTTAATTAAAATTTTTAATAGATCCTTGTACACATAAATAATTATCTTACAGATTGAAAATTATTCAAATTATTTAGAATTATCTAAATAAAATAAAATTAAAGATAGAGTGATTTTAGTCATCCATGTATATATATATATTTTTTTTTTGGTTACATGACATTTAAAATTTTTATGATTTGTTTATAACTAATGAAAGAGATGAGTTTTAAACCGAGATTCTTTGCCACTAGAGACCCAAACACAATCATTGATACAAAATTCTTGACAATTACGTGACTAATTTAGATAACTGTGTGGGTTAAAAATGGAAAATCAACTTAACTTGAGACAATTAATTTGTATTATGGGCTAATGATAATCCACAATGGGAGAATTAAACAAGAACAAACATGTAGGTAAAAAATTATATTACTCAAGTATGTGAAAGGTGTTATAATTTTCCTATCAAGAACAAGCTCTTGAAGGTGTTGTAAAGCTCTCTTTTTTTTCTCTCTATGATTCTCACTCTAAGTTTTTCAGTTCTTTTTATGTGTCCCCCCACTTCTACCTTTATCCTCCCTTATATTTGCCCTACTTCCAGCACAAGGATATGTTGTCCCCAAGGATGGACCCAGGATTTCAAGCTTGGGGGGGGGGGGGGGGGGGGTGGTGGTGGGTAGGGCCAGAGATAAGCGAAATTTTTTTTTTTCAAATACGCATCCATAAGTGAAATTTTTTTCAAGCTACATGAAATTTTTTTCTTTTTTTTCCTTCAGTTCTGGCTTTTCCATTTGGTTTTGGGGTCTTACTGATTGCAATCTGCTGGTTTTTTTTTTTTTTTACATATATATATATATATATATATTTTTTTTTTAAGGTTTTCATGGGCTTTTGAACCTGGGTTGGCTGGCTGGGATAGGTATGGTTGAGGTGAGGGGGGCCTGAGCTAAAAACCAAGGAGGGCCCAAGCTAAAAACCAAGGAGGCCCAAGCCTTTTTTTTGAAAATTTTACATACTAAAATTTTTTTTTGGGGGCCCAGGCCCCCTTTGCCTTTCACGTGGGTCTGTTCCTGGTTGTCCCTGTACAACTGGAGATCTTTATGTCCCACTAGGCTCTTCCTTCCTTACTTTTATAATGAATGGAGACTTTTAAGGCTCTTTGCATTGCTTAGACCAGCCACTCAATAATAAATGCGATTGTGTCAAGCAGGTGAGCTTCATTAATGCGGGAGTGACTATAAATTCATTAAGAAGTTTCAACAAGCCTCCTCAGACAATCTCGTACATTCCAAAATTTTTCCTCAGAAGCTCGATAGGTACTTCGTCTTTGTTAGCTCAATAAGAGTCTTGTCTTCAGATGAGGTTCTTAGTGAGTTTCGTCCTCAAATCCAAGGTGACATATTGTCTGATATAAGGTTTGGCTCTTTTAGTGAGGTTTATCCTTAAAGTGAGCTAGCTTGTATTGGGCTTATTTTCACCCATGGCCCAATGTTATGTGGGCCCAAAAAACCATCTCCCTACAATAACTTAATTTGTCATCTAAACAAACATAGAGTAGATGGTAATTTTAGTTCAACCACTGGGACCGGGTAATGGGTTGAACAAATATTCTTCCAATTGGGATGGAAGATAAACTATATCATTTTATTTATATGCTTAAATCCAAAGAGCTTGTCACAATGGATTGATCCCACGATTATTACTATTTTTCCAACATTTTCCTCTATGCGTAGGCAAAACGGCCAGCAAGGGGCCAATTAGTATGGATAGATACAACTTTTACAAGATCTTGGTCATTGAACAAGTTGTCCAATTTTCTTTGTATTAACTATTAAGCAATACTAGTCACAGTCACGTACGCGCGAGATGTGCAAAAAAATTTCACGATTTTTTTTTTACTAAGTGAAAAATGAAAATAGTAAACAATACTTATAAGTGTTAGTCTCAAATCCTTTTTAAAATAATATGATTAGTTTCTAACAAAGTACAATTCATACAATATATTAAATTTTCTAAATTAAGCTATCTATATTTGGTATTTGAAAGTGTTTTAAATTTAATAAAGTCTTTTTTTCAAAGAAAGATAATGCATTTTACATTCAATTATTATATAAGGTTGAGATATTTTATAAATAATGTAATGTGTGGTTATAATTTGTTTGTTATGCTCCTTTCAAATGATTCATCCTCTAAATGTCTTAAATGGCCTAAAAATGAAGCATTTATAATTGAATATCATCACTTATATTACCCCAAAAAAAAAAAAAAATTACAAGACTTTAATAATATTAGAAAAATATAATTTTATTAAGAGCCTACTAACATTATGCTGAAAATGTGTCATAATTGTTAATGAAACAACTCATCTTTCTATACAAACTTGTCTCCCTAAGCATCATCAAAGTGGTCTAAAATGGACAAATGGAGCGAATTGGTTTGAAATGGACCGAAAATGGTCCAAAGTGGACCAAACTAGTTTGAAGTGAACCACAATGGACCAAACTAGACTGAAGTGGACAGAAGTAAACCAAAATAGACAAAATCAAAGTAGACTGAAATAGTACGCCAATGTGGTTCAACAAGAGTGCGACAACAAAAAAATGTTAAGCTTTAATTATTAAATATTAATAAATAGATGCAGCAAGGTATTTCTAGTTTGCAACTGCTGGAAAAGAAATAAGAGATGTATTTCTGCTTTTTTTTCAGTTCACCTCCATAGAAAAACTTATTTAGGATTAGGACCCTTTTCCGATTGTTATATTGATAGTTTTGAATTATTATTATTATTTTGGAAACATGTTTGATTCTGGCGCCATAGATCCAATCGAGATCAGTGTTGCTAATTTTAATTTTAGGATATGGTCCAACCAGGTCAACCACGTTTCAATATATGTATATATATATATATATATATATGACTGACTTCTCAAGTACATTCTCCAGTCATACCCATCTTTGTAACCAATATTATCATAGACATGACTAACGCAACTTGATGATTGAAGAAAAAGGTATTGAAGTCTATGTAAATGGTGTCAATGGTGTCAATGTCCTTGAAAGATTAATGACTGCTGTTTTTTCATTGAGGCCCATCTGGATTCCTTTATAATGAGGACAATCCTAACCTAATATAAGGCTAAGGTGGTGAAGTAGGACGACCATAGTTTTCTAAAGTTTAATAATTGTTGTCTCACAAAAGATGAGTTGTTGAAGATTCTTTGTTGTGGTGTGTAACTGTAATTTAAGAGGAGGCATTACGTATTGCTGAGAATCAAAGAGTATTAGAAGATTAAATAAAGCTCAATTGCCAACCTTGTTTCAATTAAATTGAATACTCAAATCAAATCTCCGTAAGTGTGTCTGCTTGCTCTCGTGTCAGAGAGAGATGAGTAGGAAAGAGGGAGTTCTCAGTTTTGAGTGTCTGATACAATTACATAGCGCTGGACTAGCAGCAATTCGCATTGTCAATTTGACATTACACAATGTTGAACTTGATCACACTTCAACCAAACTTTTGTTGGTTCATTGAAACTAAAGTTGATACATTTTTTTTTTTTTTGGATGAATTAAAGTTGATACATTTTTAGTATTTTCTACCATGAGAAAAAAGAATTTTGGCATTTTCAAAATATATAACAATGTTTATTTTATTGAATAAGATTGTAGTTTTAAGTTACAACCAGTTTTGTAGCAACTAGTTTTATTAAATATTCACTATTTGAACTCAACAACTAGAGCTCACCAAATAGGAGAGGGAAAAAAAAAAAGGAGAAACATCGTCTAAGTAGGGTTTTTTTTTTTTTTTGGGGGGGGGGGGGGGGGTGGGTTGGGGGGAGAGGTTAAAAAATAGATAGTTTTTTGTTATTATCAACTATTAGTGTGTAACGCCGTGCATATGCACGGGTACATTTAAAATTAATCACAATTACATATATATGTGATTTCAAAATAAACTTAGTGTAAGAATTACAACTTACATATTTTTTAATCCATGAATTTCTAAAATATATAAAATTGAATCTAGACTCTTTAGTTTTTACATCCAATAATTCACTCCACAAAAATTTAAAAATTAGACAAGACACACGGCACAAAATTAAATCTCAATTAAAATTCAATTTAGAATCTAATTGAATTTAGACTTTTTGATTTTTGTACCTAATAATTCACTTGACACATATATTTAAAAATTAGATGAGACACGTGGCACAAAATTATACTCAAATTTAGAATTTAATTGGATTTTCTCTCAGTTTTAGCCATTAATATATATATATATATATATATTGGTTTTAGCTCCCTGATTAATTGTTTAATTTTTATTCTTTTATTTTGTGTGAGGGGGGCAACTCTTCTTTTTTTGGGTCTAATATTTAAACCTTTTTTGTTGGAACTGCACCTCATTTATTGTAAATATCATTGGTTTGTATTTTGTGAAATCTATATAAACCTTTCCAATTTTATCTTAAAAATCATGAGACTAATGATGAGATATACATACCCATTCTTGTAATGCCGTCCAGACAAACTACCAACTTCACATAGAGTTGTCCTCCATCTCTGCACCTTGCCATGTTATCTTTGAAATTTTCTTCATGTTTAGCCAATGCTACCCAAACTTTCTCTCTTGTTTAGATACTTCCGAAGGACTCACTTTGTAAAACATTGGTAAAACCAACTTGCCATTTTTCCTACACTCAAGAATCCTAACAAGTTCATCCAACCACCAAGTAGAAGATACGTAATTTTTAGAGAATATAATAATTGAAATCATTGACAACTCAATGGCTTTGAGAAGTTCTACTGAAACTTCCTCTCCTCTTTGAAGGTTATCATCAATGAAGGTATTAAAACCCTTGTCACACAAAGCTTGATATAAATGGTCTGTAAAACCATAGCGGGTATCTTCACCTCTAAAGCTTAAGAAGACATCATATTTCCATTGGGGAGTGAAAGAAGAAAAGGAGGTTTCTTTATTGGTTGGGAAAGCCATTATGGTCTATGAGGAGAAGGGTGAGAAGATCAAAAGAGAGGAGGAGGAGAGATGGGTTTCACTGTTTTAGTATGAGGCAGACAAGGATTGCAAGCCAGGGAAGACATAATGGGAAGCTGATTTGTCTCCACTCAAGATCTCTCCAATGTAGACTAAACAAGCATTCACGTTGGAAAACGCGTAGATGGAAGCAACTCCTTGTGGTGGTCACAGTTGGCTCCTCTGCTTTGCTATTGTCAGTATATATTATAAGTAGCACAGGAAACAACGGTGTGACAGTAACGTTTAGCCTTCATTACATGAAAAAACCCAATAAACATCACTACACGATTACATCTACAACTGCAAAACCAATGCAAATTAATTTGATACACACACCCTGTCCAATTCGGTCACTCTAAAAATCCATGTCCACTTTGAAGCCCCAATTAGCATATTTACCTGTAAAGCTAAAAACATTGGAAAGGAAAAAATGGAGCTCAGAAAGGAAAATCCCCAATTAGCATCTCTACCCAGAAAGCATTTTAGAGCTAGCGAGCATTGAATAGTTACTATCAGTCTCTCTCTTCTCTCCCAATTGTTTGTCAATCAATTATAAAGATAAAGAATATTCATCAAACTCATTCATCAACAATAAAAAATTTTAAGGACAATTATCATGGAATAATGATGATATCTACTTTACCCTTATATTTTGAAATGTAAGAATCAACAATGCAATTTTTGCGTAATTTAGTACAAATGGGAGGGAAAAGTCCCAAAAATGGGGAGGGGTTGCCCAAAAGAGGAAATATGATACACGACAATCAAATACTTAATAATAATCCCAAGTCCCCCAAGGGTTATGTAAATGGGATGCTAAACATTACACTTTCCGAATGAAGGGTCATGGATTGGATTATGAAAGAAATCTAAAGTAAATCTTCATATCAGAATTGAGATGAAACTGAAATAATCTACACCACCATCGAGCTAAAAATCAGCAAAGAAACTTGTTTGAACTGATAAAATCAGTTCTTTTACATGCATTTTTTTTTTTCATTCTCTTGATAGCTGAAACATTGAAAATTAAAATGAAACACTCACATAGATTCCATTCAATACGGCAGAGCCATAGTGGTCCCACTAATAAAAAGTTGATCCGTGATATTCCTTTAAATTAATAAATGTGCAAAGGATATAGAAAGAGATAAATGGTCTATATAGCTTTTGAAAGACAACATAAAAAGATCATCTGAAAGATGATGACAAAGTCGGTCATTTATGGGGATCAATTACAATGTCCATAATCCAAACAAACATTAAAAAAAATTTGAGAGCAATTCAAATGCAATGTAAAACACAATAACCTGAAATCCAAATTATAAAGCATGTGCTACTTAAAATTATTGCACAATCAAATGCTAAATCTTGGTGTGTACTTTTGGTTTGCTTTTAAATCAGTCACAAATGCATCTTTATCAGCTAGCCTTAAGCACCGTATCTCAACATAAGAACACCTAGCCAATTTGATTGAACTAGTGGCTAAGAACTAACCCCTCATATGGGCATTCATTGAGCGTTTTATACAGCCAAAGGAATACTAGGATGTACAAAGCATTTAAACTGTAGCCCCACCCCTGCACCCTATATAATAACAAGAACATATGATTATTCAAGAAAACCTTCTTTTTCTCAAAACTAGATATAGTTTTAAACGTATCTTCAAAAGAATTGATTTTAAAACATTCCTATTGAAATAATTTTAAAGAAGATACCCAAGGATCATTTAAGCAAGATAAATGTAATAGATGTGTCTTGACTCTTGAACCCTCTATCTATATATTTATTAAAGTTAAAAGATGGAAGCTTGCAATTAAATGATGCAAATTCCACTCTGACATAAATTTTTTTTTATTAAAAAATCATACAAAAATAACTGCACAGTTCATGACAACACATTTGACAGTCAAAGCACTTACATGATCTCAAAAAACTGCCCATTTTTCCCCAAAACACTGACTGAAGAAACTGCCCCCAACATATGAGTTTCCAATTACGAAAAATCTGATGGAGTTAATCTCATATCTTTTCATATTCATACACCTCATGTAATATATACAATTGTACAAAGCATCCAAAAACAATTATATTTACCAAATTCTCTAAAGGTTTTACACCATCGTATGGACATATCATGAAAAGATAGAAAGATCCATACCTTCAATATCTGATCATGTGTTATACTGCCAAGAAAAATGCTGAAAAGTACATCTGGTGGTTTAACTGGAGTGTCCACTTCCCATGCGTTTGCTGCATCCCTACAAATAGCAGAGAGGAAAGCACTATGACTTTGGACTTAAAAAGCTAGCATTAAAACTTATTGATTGTCTTGTTTTCCAATGGAAACAGCTTGACTTGAAACTACTTAAAAGAATTTAATTTAAAGCTTTAGAGAATGGTCCAATAAATGCAAACAGAGGATCCTATAGAATGGAAGGATCATTTTAAGCACATAAACATAAAAACTTAAGGGATAAAGGAGTTTTATCAGTAGCCAATAGGTATAGTTGTTATCCCAACAATGATGAAGTTGTGGCCTTTCCGTCTTTACTAATTCAAATATTCCTGATTAACAAGGAAAGAAACAAGCAAATAAAAACATATGCTTTTATGTTATGTTCATAGAAATAACTTCTCAACCAATCAAATACGAATTATATTCTTACAGAGATCCCAAACAAAGGCATTTAGGAGGCCCAACAACTTAATTTTTGGCCAGCATGTATCAAATGACTAGCTAACAGTAAATTTTCATAGGCTTGAAATGTAAGATGCTAAAATACCAATCATTCACAAAATCCTGGTATTCAAGAGGTACCATAGCGCTCCAACACCTTTTATGGTGTCTAGTCATGAAGGTTCAAACCCCACAAGCCCCACTCCCCCAATTTACCTAGGGAAAACGAAAAAAGAAAGAAAAAGCCCATCTCAAACAATTTTGTACCTAGCTTATGTGATTTAAAAAGCACTTATTTTTTAAAAATCCCCCCCCCCCCCCCTCAACTTATTAAAAACACATCTTTGGGCCCAGTTTTTAGAAGAAACACTTTTTTAACACCACCTAATGCAATGAGAATGGACCATTAGTGCAAAAAAGCTTGCCCTGATCATACACACACACCTGGAAAATGTCGAATTGCTTTATAGACTGATTATGGAAATCAACATATCTAAATCTAAATGTATATCAACGTCAAATAAATATGACCAGGAAACATATTGTAATTGAATATTTTAAAATAAATACAAAACATAAACTTGAATAATAGTTTTAATGGTCTAGAACTTGGAACATCCAAAATTTTGAACAGACTCAATAATCCCAATTATTCTCAACAGCAAATACCCTCCTTGTGAAGCTCCTCCCAAATTTGCAGCAATTTTAGAACCTCCAAAATTTAGTTTTGGTGTTTGAGTATTCTTATGAAAATTTTTATACCCAATTATTTTTTAGTGCAAATCACTCAGTATTAAACAAAACCAAAATCTCAGCAACCACCTTTCTGTGTTTTCCCACAAAAACTAACCAAAGATCGTCATTTAGATTAACAATCAATTTATTGTCTTATCCTGTGATCCAAAAACTCTATTAACTTTTTAGAACCTTAAGAACAAGGTGCACTTCAAAAGATGCCTTTTTAAAAGTAACTAATTGAATCACCTACCTTTTAGCTGTAGAAAAGTACATCTTGATGACCTTGACATAGGATATTGTCCTTTAAAGGTTGCTCCACATTCCTAGACAAACAGACAAATGAAGATTTAAAACAATTAATTTGTATAAAAAATAATTAAATCCCTAAATCATAAGTGATAGAAAAATACCATAGCAAAGGAGTTTACCCTTTACCTCTCTTGCAATATGACTTCTTAGCTCTTGAAACAGAATCTAGGAACCAAAATGGGGAAATTGGTATAAGAGATTTTCAAAGGGTAAATTAGTATAAGAGATTTTCAAAGAAAAGAAGAGAGTTCAATACCGGTGAATTATTATGAAAAGATTGCAATTTATCTCATCAACCATGTTCTGATCCTCCCATCCACAAATATTCACCAAAATTTCTATCACTAAAGATGTAGATCAACAAAATAAAAAAAATTGGTTTAACTCAGGGGTTTGGATGAAAAATTAAATTTATTCATGAAATAAATTATGTTAAGAATCAAACTAAATCGATCAATAATGGCTACCATCAAAATCATAGAAATGGACCTCCCCACTGCCTCCTACCCCCTAAAAAACAAAATTACAACATGACTATATACAGTAACAATAAATTTTCCTTTTACAAACTCATTGGCCTTAATGCTTCCTCAGACTTGACATTGCTGCAGAATACACAAGCATTTATGTTAAGCCAACCATAATAAACCATTGCAAACCTAGCAAGTTTGCTTATGGTGCTTCTAAAACTTCTTCCCTTCAACTTATTTTTACATCAAAGACCTACTTAGTACCAGTTATATACCTTGGATTTTATTACACAATATGACTTAACTTGCTGCTATAGCCTCTTCAAGAAAGGATAATCAAAGAACAAGTGGCCCCCACTCTCAAGGCAGGTCCTCCAGAAGAAAAGGTTTCTGAAGCCATAGTTTAGTGCCAATTTGATTTTCACTTTTTCTTGACAACGAGTTCAGTGCATTCTTGTCTGGTTGTCATTTACCTTTCAATAAAATAATGAACAATCTAAGTAATACTATTTAGTGAATCAATTAAAGTAAAGAAACATCTATGACAATAAACAATATTAAAATTTAAAACACACAAGAAAAGCAGAAGTAATCAAACAAAATTATCTTTTGTAAAAATTAACAATCAAAACTTAACAATTGGTGCAATGAGTTGCATAGGTTAGAAACATCTAAGCAAGCAGGTTCAATATTCTGAAGAAGCATTTCATCAAACAACTTGTGTGCTTGACTTAAATTTCAATTTAAAACAATTATCAAACACAGTCATTATTTGGCAAAGCTAAAACACAAATTTATTATAAAGTTTCAAACTCAAAGTATACATGTTTTCCAAAAAGGAATTGGGAAAAGAAAGACATTGTGAATCTTTCAATACCTTGATAAATGTACATGTTTAGCCATGTCGATGTCCCTACCAGGAAAGCCACATTATTTAATAACCAAAAAGAAATTAACAAAGCTGCAATTCCTGGAACAAACAACTAAGGAACCACAATTGATACCCAAATACCTGTGCACTATATTCCTTTCACGTAACTATGACGGATCCAATATTTAAATACCGCCAGATTATGCAATGCAATTTGACAGCGGTAATTCAACTATTCAAGTAACAAAAATATAAAAACTGAAGAGAATCTTATAAATAAAAATTACAAAGCCCAACAACTTCATTTCTTTATAAATACTCATCCTATGAATGAGCCAATAAATTCAGAGAAAGAAAGTAACAAAGGTGGCCAAAGATTTTGATAAAGGAGGCATACCTTGGCATCAAGGTTGCTTTTCAGATGGAACCATATTTCTTCGAAGTTCAATCTTGTCTTCTTTGATGGTGGATACAGACTGGGGTTGGAATCATCATTTACACACGTCAATGTACCCAAAACCATTTCCCTCGATAATCCGATATGTTGTAGCGGATGGTCAACGTACTGCCACATGGATAAATGCAGTGTATTCTAAAAAAATTATTTAAAAAAAAACCAAATGTTTTTAGTCCGCCCAAGCAAAGTCTAATTGGCCTACAAATAGCATCACATTTTACCTTCTCTCATTGAAATTGTCTAAAACAGACACACATAAAAGTCACACAGTGCAGAGAAAAGCTATAAAGCTTTTTTTTTCAATCATCATCAATGATGGAGAAGGGCTTCTCGATCATTTTTTTTTTTTTTTTTGGACAAATTCATATACAATCAGATACTTTTATCCTTGTGATTTTTATAGGTTTTAATTTATTTATTATAGTTATAAGCTAATATTTATTAAACTTGCCTTCAACCCTCTTGCTAATGGTAAGAATTTTTCCTCCAAAAAATAACTTGGATGAAAAACAAAAAATCATACATATAACAAAAGCAAACATGTATAACCAAAAAATCGTACCTATAATATGAAATATCCAACAATAAGACAATTTCTACAAAACCCAAATGAGCAAAATACAACACAAAGTCGTGATTAATTAGACTACCAGGACACTAATTGGCATTAGAAACAGTGACAGTGAAAGTGGAAAGCAGAGACAAACCTGAGGATAAAACAATCTCAATTCCCACAAATAATGAATCATCAAGCTGCACAAAACCCACAAAAATAAATAAATAAATAAAAACAAATGGGTATCTCTGGAAAAATGGAAGAAAGTGGAAAACAGAGACAAACCAACTTGAGGATAGTGAGAGGAAATCCCATAGGAGTGGAGTGGTCTTTGTGTGTGGGCATGATGAGTTAAGAAATGATGCCTCTTTCTCTTTGAAGAAAGAGTCCATTGAGAATAAAAAAAATCCTTTGGGCACATCTATTGGCTTTTTCTTGTTACTATTTGTGGTGGTTTGAGATAATGAACAATATTGTGAACACATTTTTCTTTGAGAGGGAAAAATGTGAACGCATTCACGTCAAATACCAGGTAAAGGTTATCAGAATAACAACTTATCTTAATCTAATACATTTGTTGCTCATACCCGATATGATTTTGTGCTCGTCAAGGTCAAACACGAACCCATCTTAGCTGACCAACAAGAGCATTAATTACTTGTGGAGCTTCTAAAAAAAAGTCTTGTATAATTAATAAACTGTCTTTTTAATTTAACTGTTCTTCAACACGATTAGGTGACTCCAAATTTTTTAGTTTCATCTCAACAATCATAGAGTTGACTAGCCAACATGATCTTGAAATTATGTGCATGGTATCTATTGTGTGCCCTATCTTGTCAAGCATGATCATCAGATTACTTTTGTTATTGAAAATTAGGCAAATGTAGCATTGTTATGTAATTTACACTGATATAGCCAAATCGACCATCCCTCTATTTTATGAGCTCAAGCTTTGAAGAATGGAAAGCAAGTGAAAAATAATTCTTATTATTTGTAGAAAATTATTTTACATCTACAAATAAAGTTGGTATTTAATTGTCCAAGCATAATATATAACAATAGATTTAATACACTAATACAAGACTGAAGGATTGACGCGTATAAAAGAAACATATAGAAGACAAGGTATATGAAACATGCAGAATACTTCTTATTCAATGAATAACCATAAGCAAGCTTATCTAGAATGCGAGAAAAGTCTTTCCATCCAATGTAACACTTTCAAGGAGCACAAGACTTTTTGGACCTGCAAATAGTTAGTAGAAAACAATATTAAGATAAATGATCAAAATAAGTAAACAACTTAATACCAACATTAAGATGGTGAGAAGCTAAATTTGATTTTTACCTTCCATATAGCCAAGCATGATGTGCTAAATCCTAGCACCAAGAATAATGTCCCTAACCAAATGCAACTCAGAGATGGCCTTGTTAATGTCCCATCGTTCTTGTGGCAACTCCATAGAGCATGCCACTCCGACCTTGACCATGGATATCAAACACTCCTTTATTTTATTTGCAAGGCAGCCATTGTGATTTCCAAGAACTTCATCAACATTATTTAAAAGTTTTGGATCCACAACTTCCATTACACTGTCTGGTATGGCCATGCTAGCATAGTTGTGAAGGTTAAGGCCTCCCTCAAACACACTATCTGTGGGTCTCTTTCCTGTTATCAACTCCAACAATAAAATTCCATAGCTGTACACATCTCCTTTGGTTGACACCTCACTTCCTAAACCGTACTCTGTCATTAAGAATATTTAATATAGATAATGGATTCACATTATATTTTGGGAGCTCAAAAATAATCATCGTAAATATGGGAAAGCATATGTTAACAATTAAAAAGTACAGTAAATCATGTTTACCTGGAGGGGTGTACCCAATTGTTCCTCTTATTCCAATCGAACTACTTTCTTTCAAATTGGTAAGTCTTAAAAGAAACTTCGCAAGCCCAAAATCTCCAACGTGAGCAATCATATCACAATCGAAAAGAATGTTGCTTGGCTTTATATCACAATGAACAACTGGCATTGGGCAATGGTGGTGCAGGTAATTGAGTGCACAAGCAACATCAATGGCAATGTTTGTTCTTTGAAGAATGGTCAGATTTTGTATCTCTACCTGCATGATATTTGTTTCTAGATCCATATGCAACCAATTTTCTAGACTTCCATTTGGCATGAACTCGTAAACTAGAGCCCTAAAATCATTGCCATGAAAATCAACACTTGAGCAAGAAGTTATGATCTTCACAAGATTTCGATGACGAATATTTTTCAAGGCTTCACACTCAGAGACAAAGCTCCTGGAAGCTCCTTGACGTTGAATATTTAGTACCTTAATTGCAACGATTGATCTATCCTCACCAAGGATGCCTTTATACACTGAGCCAAAACTACCAACACCAATCAAATTTGCTAACGAAAATCCATCAGTTGCTTTAAGGAGCATTTGGTAAGACACTCTCAAAAATGATTGCTTCAAGGAAGATTCTGAAGAATTATCATTTCTTTTATTTTTGCGCCAATAAAATAAGAAAAATGACACTATGGTTATTACCAAAATCACACATACCATTGAGATTACCACTTTGACTGCAAAAGGCCACTTTATTTTCTTCTCTTCTTTTGTTAAGCACCTCGGCAACTTTAGTTCTGATATGCCCCCACACAATCTACTATTTCCAATGAGTGATATTGCGCTAGCATTTGCGAAAACCCCTTTTGTTGGAACCTCTCCCTGAAAATCATTGAAGGATAAATTCAAATTCTTGAGGGAGAGTTTCTCCAAGAAATTTGGAATTTGACTAGAGAAGTTGTTCTGGGAAAGATCCATGACTTGAATACCTCTCAAAGAACTCAGGGATGTTGGAATTTCTCCTTGAAATAAATTACCCCCCACGTAAAGGTACTCAAGGCTTGTGCAAGAGGCAAGGCTACTTGGAATTTTACCAAACAACTTGTTTTCAGATAAGTCCAACTCTTTTAAATGGACAAAATTGCCGACTTCAAAAGGTAATGATCCCACGAAAAAGTTTTGACCTAAATAAAGTCCAATTGACAACATGGAAATTGCCAAGAGTTGCTTTGGAATGATGCCACTGAGATTGTTTTGGGAAAGATCTAACAACAACAAATTTTGGCAATTTTCTATACTTGGTGGGATAGTTCCTTGAAATTTGTTACTTGCTAAGGATAGTTCATTTAATGATGTTAGGTTTCCAAGGGTAATTGGTAACATCCCCGAGAGTTTGTTGTTAGATAAATCTAATCGTTGTAACTTGTTAAGACTGCTAATATCGTCTAGGATTGTCCCTGAAAATTTGTTATCACCCATTAATAAGGTTTCCAAGTTGACCAAATTACCCATCCCTATGGGGATCTTTCCAAAAAGAAGATTTTCACTAATTCCAAAAAACTTAAGCTGGGTTGAAAGATTACCTAAAACATTAGGCAACGTACCTTTGAATTGATTCCCCGAAAGAGTTATTCCCTGTAAACTGCTACAATTGACTAGAGATTGAAAGAAATTCATTTCTTCATCATCATCTCCACTTCCTAAATTATTTTCACCAATTAATAATTCCTTCAAACGGTGTAAGCCTCCAAAATTGACTGAAAGTTTTCCTGTAAAATTGTTTGAGTAAACTTCGAAGTATTGTAGCTTTGAAGCATTAGATAATGAGACCGGAAGAGGTCCGGTAAATTGGTTTTCAAATATTAGAAACATCTGGAGATACGGAAGGGTGAGGAATAAGTTTGTAGGAAGACTTCCACTAAGCTTATTTTCGTACAGTTGAAAAACAGTAATAGACGAAAGATTATATAAAGATGGAGGGATCAAACCAGAGAGTTTATTCGCATGCAGTCCAAGTTCTTCTAAGCTTTGTAATTGACCCAAGGCATCTGGAATGTGTCCTTCCAAGACATTATAGCCTGCAGATAAAACTTGGAGAGGGCTAAAGTTCCCAATGAAAGGTGGGATTCCTCCCCTGAGATTGTTAGCGCGAAGAGCTAGAAACTGCAGCTTTAATAAAGAAGCAAGCTCCTTTGGGATTGACCCCGAAAGGTCATTGATTCCGACTCTAAGAATCTTAATGTTAGAGCAATGGGAAAGGTTTGCAGGAATTTCCCCTTGGAAGGAGTTATTAGACAACCACAATACTTGCAACCTGAATAGACGGCCAACTTCATCAGGGATTTTGCCTCCAATGGTGTTGTTTGCCAGCACTATTTCCCTAATGAAGCTGAGGTTGCCTATGTATGGAGACAAGGAACCCACCAAACCTCTGGTCCTCAGATCTAATACAGTGACTCTTCTATGCTTGCGGCCGCAAGTAACACCTTCCCACTCGCAGAAATGGAGGGAATCATTCCAAGAGCTGAAAACGTTTTCAGGGGCCTGTGTTATCTGTGTCTTGAAGGCCAACAAAGCCTGATGATCAGTTTCATTCCCACCAAAATAAGTGGAGGTGCCAATACTAATACCAAAAACAGAAAGAGTTTGCACATGCAGCAGTACAACCAACAAGAGAAAGATGGTTTGGAATAGAATCGAACACAATAGTCTAAGACTCATTGCTGCAACTGGAGATCCTCTTCCTTGCCTTTGCATGTCCAATGTGCAAAATCTACGTTGTGCTTCTGCTTGACAAATTATGGAAATATCGGTGCACCTGGGTCTGGACTCTTGACCAAGACAAAATAGGCACCAATTGTACAACTACAAAGACCAAGACTTCTTTTGTGGTTGCGGTGATGTTGCCACGCAAATTGCTAAAATAGGATACAACATACTGTTGCCCATTTGCCTTTGATTATTGACCTTGAAAGTGAGCAGAATATGTATTATTATTATTAACTATCTACTGTTTGATTTGGATTCCACATAAAATAAAGACGTAATTACATATGCTTTGTTTCTCTATTCAAGTTTGGACCTAGTAGAGCTTTATGCTATGCTTTCTTTCATTTTTACCGATTGTTTAGACGGAAAGAGATAATTAAAAAGGAGCAAAGATGGTAGAACTTTCCACCCTAAAGAAGATGAAATAATTTATCATCATAGGATTGATCACCTTGACAAATGACAACCGGGTTTCGGATTTTTTTTCAAAGATTCTTATTAAGCATCTCGCTTATATTTTCAATTGAAAGATGACATTGCAAATTTTATTCGAGCCAGTTCCAAATTTTTTAAAGAAATTTTATTTGTTTTAATATGTTAAAAAAATTATTGTTATTTTTATTCATTGCTTTTAATAAATAAATAAATTGTGGGGCAGTGAAGAAAGGTCAGATTGTGAGGGTGAAAAAAAGGAAGAAGTAACTCGGTGGAAATTTGCGTTTTGCTTTACAAAAAGTAGAATATAGATTGAGAGTTTTTCAAAGTCTAGCTAAAAGTGCTGGTATAAACAATGATTTCATGCAATAAAATATTACAACGTGCTTGAAGTGCTTGTATAAAGTATAAACAATGATTTCATGCAATAAACTAATATGAATAAACTAATAAATTGCGTCTTGCTTTACAAAAAGAAGAATCAATAGAATGGGAAAGTAGAATAGATTGAGAAATTTTTTCAAAGTCTAGCTTATTTTTACGAAGTTTAGCTTAAAGTGCTGGTAAAAACAATGATTTCATGCAATAAATAATTATAACTTGCTAACCGCGTCCCATAAGTGCTGGTATGAGCAAAATCACATGCCACTAAACTAACATGAATATTACTACTTTCTCCGTTTCTTGTACATTGGAAACAGCTAGACAAGTCACTCTTTTTTTTTTTTTTTTTTTTGTCTTTTTTTCTTTTTAAAATTTTTGCACCAATGAACCATTCACACTTTCACTGTAGTTGTAGACTTTATAGTATTTATCCAAAATATTTGATCTTGTCCAATGTTTTTACATTTTCCCTTCCGAAGTTAGTTAGTACAGGTGCATTTTCAGACGGTAAATTTTATGTTTGGTAAGGATTTTCCACGTTGCATTTTCAACCCCAAACGTGAAAATTTACGATTTTGCATTGGACTCTTGGAAGAATAATGTAGCAAAAACCCCATAGGCTACCATTGGAAACTTTCTCTTATTTTCTTTAATTACCTTTATATTTTTTCCCAAAACCCATTTTTACCCTCCCTCCCTAAGAACACAACACACAACCCATTTTCATAACACAACCCAGAAAATCAACACAAGACAACCCATTCTCGAAAAATCGGTGTTGCTAGTGACCAAATTGGTTTTATCCTTGTTTTATTGCAATTGGTTTGTCCATGATGATAGTTTCTAAAATGGAAGGACATGGAAATTGGAGAGATAAAGGTGGATGAAATTCTTGTGAATAACAAGACTACGAGTCAAAGTATGACGTTATGTTGTCATTCACTCCTAGTACCCTCATCCATACATTCTATGGAACTGTTGATTAATAGATGTAGAAGCGTTTTTGGTTCACATTTTCTAACTTTAAAGTGTTTGGAATTTAATGGGATTATTAGATGGAATGAGAAATTGTGATATAAGTTTTCATTTTTGAAAATTTGAAAATAATGTATAAGAAGCAATTTTGGAAAACGATTAAGTATTAGAATGTTTCCTTTGCATGATAATGCATATTTTCAATTTAATTTTTGAGTAATTAGAAGAAAATGTTAACAAGGTCACAAAATGTTACATAACCAGGATTTATTCAAGTCCAATGGTTTAAATTAACCAACAAGTAATACTAATTAATATTGACCCGAAACTAATATTGTTATAATGCTACAAAATCATCAAAATCAAGTTAATCTGTTTGGTGTACTTTCAATATTTTATATTGTCTTTTTACATAAAAGTAAATCCTTCATATGAGTGTCCCACACCAAAAAACCATATATTCTCAAGAGAAATATATAATAAAATAATTTCTTCACAAAGAGAGTAATGATTTTCCTTCTTTTTTTTTTTTTTTTTTTTTTTGTCAATTTAGTTTTTCACTTATACAAAGTTGAATCGAAAATCTTTCAACTCTCTATTGCATGACATATTTGTGTGTTTTTTCTTCTATGAATTTTAATTAGAATTATTAAGCCTCCAATAAAAAAAATAGAAGAGTTTTTGAGTATGCATGTTGAGGCTAGTTATTTTATTTTATATTTTGATGGGACAAAGAGGCTAGTTATTTATTTGAGAGCGTTTCAATTTATGGTGTCTATTCCCGATGATAACTCTTTATCATCAAATTATAACACCAATTGTTTATCCAAAAAAAAAAAAAAAAAAAAAAACACCAATTGGTTGATTGAATTCCAGATCTCTTATTTAACCATCAGAGATTTTACCGGTTGAGCTAAAGGCTAGTTATTATTATTGATAAGAAGGTGAAACCATCTTATATATATGTTTTGTCATTTTTAGTAATTTCCACCTAAAACTATAATTTTAATAAATATTACTAAAATACTCAATTTTTTCAAAAAGTAATTTTTAACCGTTCTTATCAAACTCTCAGCTTTTTAAAATAATCCAATTTTATATCGTAGTTTTTAAAACCACCACTTTTCAAAAAGCACAACATCAAAAAATTGAACCAAACTCACTTTTAACTTTCTTTTATCTTGTCTAAGTTTTCACCTTTTTGCCATTTACGAAAAATTTAATTTTCAAGTGTTCATCCTTTTTTTTTTTTTTTTTTTTTAAACGGCATTTCAATATATTTTACACAAAATCTATTAGTCTATATAAAATGTGTGATCTTCTCAGGGGAAAATAAACTGAGGTTGCCTATGTATGGAGACAAGGAACCCACCAAACCTCTGGTACCCAGATCTAATACAGTGACTCTTCTATGCTTGCGGCCGCAAGTAACACCTTCCCACTCGCAGAAATGAAGGGAATCATTCCGAGTGCTGAAAACGTTTTCAGGGGCCTGTGTTATCTGTGTCTTCAAGGCCAACAAAGCTAGATGATCAGTCTCATTCCCACCGAGATAAGTTGAGGTGGCAATACTAATACCAAAAACAGCAAGAGTTTTTACATGCAGCAGTACAACCAACAAGAGAAGGATGGTTTGGAATTGAATTGAGCACAATAGTCTCAGACTCATTGCTTGCATTTTCATTTCCAATGTGCAAAATTTACGTTTGCCTAACAAAATAAGGCGTTTATACAGTGGAAATATGGGTGCACTAGGGTCTTGATGATGACAAAATAGGCGTCATTTTTACAAAGGTCTAGACTCTTTTTTGTGGATATGGTTGATGCCTTACTTGTGACGACATACAAAGATAAGATAGTCTCATCCTTGGGCCGTTGATATTGATCTTGAAGTCAACTTTTGAGGCTGAGCTGCAATTATTCTTTGTGGGTAACCAATTAATTATACATTTTTTCCCCTAATGGGACAAAGACCAAGACTTCTTTTGGCAGTATTTGGTTAATGACTAACTTTGTTACCCATGTGCCGTTGATTACCGACCTTGAAGGTAGCTGTTGAGGTTGAACTGCAATCGCCAGTTTTATTAAAATTTTCTTCCAATCTTTGTAGGTAACCAGTTTTATTGATGATAATTAACTAATTAATTCATTAGGAATTGGGTGCACTAGGATTCCCATGGAAATAAAACTAATTCATTGTTTGTGCATTCAGAACATTTGGATTTTAGAAGTACACAATTGCATGGTACAGAATTCAAAATTCAAAGTTGTACCAGAGAAATAAATAAATGTCATTTTCTGAAATCATTAGGTTATGAGAATATGTATGACTTTTGAATGGATTTTGTGGTATGTCTTTTTGTTAGAATTTCTATCCTTCTTCTTATGTGTGCGTGAGTTTATTTCTCAAAAAAAAAAAAAAAAAAAAAAATTTAAAAGAATATGCAACTCTTTTCAATGCTTTCTACAATAGTAAATTAGTTCCATTTTCAAGGAAGTTCAACATAGAGTTCATAATAATGTAATCTAATCCTCCTCAAATCTTGTATAGAAACCATGATCCTTCTTGTACTGGAGTGGAGGTGTAGGCGACTAGAAAGTAGATAATGGTATGAAAGTTAGTAGATTATATATTATTATTCTTAACTGTCTACTGTTTGATTCAGATTCTACAAAGAATAAAGATGTAATTATATGCGATTTTGTTTTTTTTATTCAAGTTTGACCTATTAGAGCTTCATGGTTTGTTTCATTTTTTAGGCTATGTTTAGATGGAAAGAGATAATTGAAAAGGAGTGAAGATTGTAGAACTTATCACCCTAAACATACTAATGGAGGAAGTTATTCATAGAATGCCTAAACAAGATGAAACAATTTATTAGCATAGGATTAATCACCTTGACAACCGGGATTTGAAATTTTCTTGAAGGAAACTTATTAAGCAGCTCTCTTACATATCAATTGAAAGATGACATTGCAAATTTTATTCAACAAGTTCCGAATTTTCAAGAAAATTTATTTATTTTAAAAAATTAAAAGACATGGATGTTATTATTTAATAAATAAATAAATTGTGGGAAAGTAGAATATGAATAAACTAATAGATTGTGTTTTGCTTTACAAAAAGAAGAATCAATAGAATGGGAAAGTAGAATAGATAGAGAAAATTTTTCAAAGTCTAGCTTATTTTTTCAAAGTTTAGCTTAAAGTGCTGATATTAACAATGATTTCATGCAATAAATAATTATAACTTGCTAAACGTGCACCATAAAGTGCTGGTATGAGCAAAATCACATGCCACTAAACTAATATGAATATTACTACTTTATCGTAAAATGGAAACAGCTAGACCAGTCACTCCTTTCTTCTTCTTCTACTCTTTTTTTTTTTTTTTTTTTTTTTTTTTTTTTTTTTGAGAATGCTGTAGTTGTAGACTTTATAGTGTTTATCCCAAATATTGATCTTGTCCAATGTTTTTACGTTTTCATTTCCCAAGTTAGTACCGGTGCATTTTCAAATAGTAAATTTTGCGTTTGGTAAGGATTTTCCATGTTGCGTTTTCAGCCCCCAAATGTGAAAATTTACGATTTTGCATTGGACTCTTGGAAAAATAATGTAGCAAAAAACCCAATAGGCTACCATTGTAAACTTTCTCTTATTTTCTTTAATTACCCTTACATTTTTTTTCCCAAAACCCATTTTTACCCCTTCTTCCCTAAGAATTTTCTTTACGTTTAGAATTGGATGCTAATTTATAGGCGGCAGACGACAGTCTTGTGTCGACGATTTTTTTTTTTTTTTTTTTTACCCCCTTGGGATTAATCGGATGATGAATAAAATATAAAATATAGCATGTTTTACATAAGTCTCGCTAGTACTTACAAAGGTTAAGCCCTTTTGTAAGTACTAGTGTTATTAGTCTTGTCTTCTCACTCTCTTTTTTCCCATCCCCTATGTATTCTATCTATATTATCTCCAAAAAAAAAAAAAAAAAAAAAAAAAAGCATGTTTCACATAAAATAAATAATAAAAAAGCGAATCTCATAAAATCTTCCACTATAAAAAGTTCTGTCTTTTGATAAAAAAAAAAAAAAAAAAAAGTTGTGCGCTTCCCTTTTCCCTTCCTTGAGGCCAAGCCTTTTTTATAATTTTTTAATTAAAAATAAAATAAAGCAAAAGGCCTGTCTTCCACTAAATATATAAATAATAATTATAATTTTGGCTTATCGAAAACATTCAAAATTTTCAATCTAATCGTGATCCACGTTCATGGAGTCTAGACTACAAAAAGCAACACAGTCATCTTTCTCACAAATTACAAAACATCAACCCGTTTGAATTGTCTTCCACTACAAGAAAGAAGTCTTCCACTATCAAAAGCTTGTACTTTAGAAGTCTTCCCCTATAAAAAGCAAAGTCTTTCATTTTTGAAGACAATAATTGCATGAGAAATATTATGAGCACAACAGTTTTCATAGTAGTTGATTGGACAAATTTTAATCTCTTTCACATATTAGTATATAATGAATGTTACAATCAGTTGTTGTTGTTGTAATTTATCCTAGGATAAATTACAACAAAACAACTCAAAAAGTTTCCCAAAATATATAAATGTAATAGAGAAGTTCGTGCCCTCTTACATGTGCCATCACTAACATAATGTTCGTTTTTGAAAAAAGAGAAATCTACTCGTGGTTTATTTAAATCTAAAAGGAGGGTGTCATTTCTACAAACATCAAGAAAGAGTATTATAGCCAAGAGTAAAGGTTCAAAGTGATTTTTTTATATTTGCTTAATTACAGTTCTACACAAATACTATGTTATTATTTACAATATTTCTATTATGTTGAAATTTGTAATTAATAGCCTCGTCTTATAGTACAACTAGCACATGGTTGATATTTCCAATAAAGACATCCCCAAAGTTTAAATCCCTCTACTCTCAATTATTAAAATTTTATATTTAATACCATCATTTGAAATTTATTTATAATATTTATTTACCGAAAACTCCAAATTAGTGTAAAAATTAACAAAATTCTAAAATTTATTTTATATACTCTAAGTTTATGGTGGCTTCTAATTGGATCCCTCAATTTTTTTGAACTTGCAATTTAAACCCTCAAGTATTAGGATCATGTCAATATGCCTTTAGTTACTTCTCATTCCAAATATCATTTTGTGTAATGGTTGTATACAACATATTTATTACACGGAGGCTAGTCCTACACTTGTGCGGTCCATATTTATGTGAGAAGGATTTTGTATGCAACCGTTACACAAAATATGATCTTATCCTTTCTATCCCCCATTATCCACACCACTACTCCTAACTCAAAACCATCGACACATTTCTCTATCCACAATCCCAAATCAAGATGAAAATCGTAGGCATGTCACCATTGTACCCTAAGCTAAACTTGCAAGTGGAGAGTGGTGATGCGCCATCTGGTTTTGGGTTTTATTGTGGAGGTTTTTGTCGCTAAACTTGTTGTCGGACTTGAGGGCGGGGAATGGTGGTGTACTCACGAAGGGTGGTGATGGTTGCTGTGGGTAATGGGATGGAGGAAGATAGGGAGAGAGGAGTGATTTTTTTAAAAACTTTCTAAAATAATTTACTCTTTTTTACAATTTATTTTTTTTTACCCCTATTTTGCTTTTAAACACAATGTTGTTTTGTATGGTTTACAACAAGTATATAACGAGAGGTGACGTAATGCCATATTGACATTATTGTAGTATTTGAGAGTTTAAATTATAAGTTTAATAAGTAGAGTGACCGATTTAAAAGCAGTTCCTAACTTGAAGGCTGTGAAATACATTTTAGCCTTAGCAAAATATATAATTAGGTGACTGAGGGGAAATAAAAAATATTGTGAACTAATATGTTATTTTGTAAGTGTGTACCACCAATCAACTTGTTAAGTAATTTTGATGGTAGAGTAGATATTGCGAATTAATCTCAAATCTCAAATTGTAAAAATTAATTTAGTTAAAGGTAAACATTGCATGCTTCTCTTCTTTTTTTTCTTTTTTTTGGGAGATATATATATATATATATAGATATATAAGTATTTTGAATGTTTCCTTTGCACGATGCAAATTTTCAATTTAATTTTTGAGTAATTAGAAGAAAATGTTAACAAGGTCACAAAATGTTATGTAACTAGGATTTATTCAAGTCCAATGGTTTAAATAAACCAACAAGTAATACTAATTAATATTGGCCCGAAACTAATATTGTTATAATGCTACAAAATCATCAAAATTAAGTTAATCTGTTTGGTGTACTTTCAGTATTTTATATTGTCTTTTTACATAAAAGTAAATCCGAGTATTCCACACATAAAAACCATATTTTCTCAAGAGAAATATATAATACAATAATTTCTTCACAAAGAGAGTAATGATTTTCCTTCTTCTTTTGTCAGCTTAGTTTTTCACTTATACATAGTTGAATCGAAAATCTTTCAACTCTCTATTGTATGACATATTTGTGTGTTTTTTCTTCTATGAATTTTAATTAGAATTATAAAGCCTCCAATAAAAAAAAGATAGAAGAGTTTTTGAGCATACACGTTGAGGCTAGTTATTTTATTTTATATTTTGATGGGACAAAGAGGCTAGTTATTTTTTTAAAAGAGTTTCAACCTATGGAGTCCGCTTCTGATAATAACTTTTTATCATCAAATCAAGACACTAATTGATTTTTGGTGTAGGCGGGGATTGAATCTCAGATCTCTTATTTAACCATCAATGACTTTACCAGTTGAGCTAACTAGGACAAAAATGCTAGTTATTATTATTGATAAGAAGGTGAAAGTTACCATCTTATATATATGTTTTGTCATTTTTAGTAATTTACTCCTAAAACTACAATTTTAATAAGTACTTATCAAACTCTCAACTTTTTAAAATAATCCAATTTTATATCGTAGTTTTAAAAACCGTCACTTTTCAAAAAGCACAACATCAAAAAGTTGAACCAAACTCATTTAGCTTTCTTTTATCTTGTCCAAGTTTTCACTTTATTACCATTCACGAAAAATTTAGGGCCCATTTGGTAGAGGAATTTGAGTAATATTGTTTGTATTTTTTTGAAATACGTGTAGGTGAAAAAGTGTGTGAAAATGCGTGTAATATTGTTTAAAAACTGAAAACATGTGTTTAAGATGCTCTACCAAACGGGGTTAACTTTTCTAGTTTTTTTTTTTCCTCACGGCATTTCTATATATTTTACACAAAATCTATTAGTCTATATAAAATGTTCGATCTTCTCTCTTTTATTAGGAGAATCAAGTTTCCAATCTTCCCTCTCATTGCTTTTTTATAAATTTTTTTGGAAGTATTATTATCGTAATTATAATTTTTTTTTTCTTAAAATGAAAACTATTATGGAAAAGATCAAAAGAATATAAAGTGCAAATGGAGGTTTAAACAGTGCTTTTGTAAAGAAAAATTTTGTCGAGTAAACGCATTTCTGCTGGGTCATAATGAGAGCCAATTATTACGTTTTTACCCTTAGGCCTTTGAAGGTTTTTAACTTTCTATAATTAAAAAGAAGGTAATTAAACCAAAAGTGATCCCTTTTTCAGCTTTCCAAAAAGAAGAATTGAAGTGATAATTTTTTCTTTATAACTATGTACATAAGTCCAGCAATATTTATAAAGGAATGTACAAAAGTCAAGTCGCATGAATGAAGATGTGATGTTAAGCTTGTGAGACACGTTGAAGGAAGAAAAGAAGAAAAGGATGAAGAAATCTAAAGTAAGGCCATTCGGCCATTGGGTGTATAAGTTCAATTCTTCCTTTTATACCTGTGCACTGTATTCCTTTCATATAACTATGCAAGTTCAAAAACAATCTGCCTGTTGTAATTTTTAATATTCTTGAAATAATTTATGGATTGAGCCAGCAGAGTCATATTCCAAATAAACTGAGACCGTTTCCTCACCCCGAATTCGTGGATTGTTCCCACCATATTGGCCAAATTAAACATAAAGCAACTATGCTTCTACATATCCAACGAGTTCTTGCCAACCCAATTTTTCCAACCAAACAAAATATTGGTTTGTTTTTTATAAAATTTCTCTATTCTAAAAGTAAGTCCACTCCATTATATTCAAATCTTGGCCATTTTTATTCATTGTGAATTTATAATGATAGCAAAATATTTAATTCACCTTAAATTTTTGGAACAAATGATAGTTTATTAGTGAGAAATATATATGGACCAGCTCATTGTAAGTCCGTAGTATGTAAAATATGAAATATCTGACATGATTGTTATTGAAGAAAACAGCAAAGACTATAATAATGAGTAACACTATACTGTGCACAAAATGCATGTGATCAAGATTGCCCAGAAAAATTTAGAAATTTGACGACTATAGCTCAGATTTTAAAGAGAAGTTAGACTGATTGTCAATTTGCTCTGCCACCTGTCTCTATAATTTCTTACTGGGCTTTATTTATGGGCCACGCGCATCTAGCCATCTCACAATTTGATTCACCATATGTTTGCCCTCATGGAAGTTCGCATTTCCTTGTATTCTACAGATTTAATTGAAATAACACAATTAAATTTATAAACATTTACAAATTAATCAATAAAATATTTTGAAGTAGAAGTTATACAAGCCAATTACCAAAAGACAACCCAGAAGCATTGAAAAGAATCCCTTGCTACAGCTGCAAGTCCATAGTAACGCAGACCAGGCATTTGATGAAGTCCTCCAGTATTTGATATTGTTTTTGGTGAAAGGTCTTTCAATCTGCAGAATTTAATTACATCACACAGGTAGCTCAATGGATAATCAAATTATGCATTGTGGAATTATATATTCTATGTTGGAATTGTTTCTATTGCTATTACTTAATTAAACAGACATAACCAGCACAGGCTACTTGATAAAATGTTTTTTTATGGAAAACAATTAGCACATGACTACAAGGGCCGTGACTGTATTACCCATACAAAATCCAAGCATTCGCAACATAACAAAAACTTCAATAACACAAGCTGAAACACTTCATTTATGTATAAATGTCAAGAAACAGACCAAGTACTGATTGTAAATTAAAAACAATACCATTCAAATTCCCAAGGAAAAAAAAAAGGTTTGGAGTTGTAGTACTTACAAGTGAAGGGGGATAACTTGGAGTTGAAGCATAATTCTTTGAAGTATGATCAAGATGTCCTCATTTGCTTCGTTGGTGAAAACATATTGAAATTAGTGTCA
This sequence comes from Quercus aquifolioides, assembly GCA_019022515.1. Classification (NCBI taxonomy): domain Eukaryota; kingdom Viridiplantae; phylum Streptophyta; class Magnoliopsida; order Fagales; family Fagaceae; genus Quercus; species Quercus aquifolioides. The sequence continues at coordinate 20,332,887 of CM032331.1, forward strand.
TCATTTATGCAGGTACGGTTCATTGAAGATGAACCCAAATAAAACCCACCAATAACGGACAAGCCTAATGCCAAATCAGGCTGGTCAAAGCCAAAGTTAGACTCATTTGCTGTATCAGGGACCAGAAGAGGCTCACGTTTTTCTGCTTCTGAGACATTTGCTAACAAACTCAAATGCCCCAAATCACTTACGGTGTTGGAAACCTCTTGATCCATATTTGAGTCATAAGGAAGAGGTATTAAAGGCAGGAGCTCAGGGTCATTAGGGACCGATAATGATAGATTCAAGTCACCATGAAAGCCCTTCAATCCAGACTCAAACTCGTTCTTTGTTTTTTCCATTGAAAGCCACTAAACTCCTTCATTGTTGGAAATATCATAATACCAGATTTCGTAGGGCAACATGTGCATTCTACATGAATCCCCCACCTTTTCATGATATGGGGAACTTTAACACGTGCTGCATCAGTCCCACGTCTAGATCTTTTAGATTTCAATTTCGTCACACATATTACCCTAGGAGAGTAAGGGGTACTAATCCAATGATGGGTTTCACAAGTAACCACAATGTGATTTTGTTTAGACGAATTTGAGTTATTCACTTGCTCCTGCAATTTCTGAGTAGATATAGAAAACAACCATAGATGATAATTAATTTGTTCTTTAGAAATTGACTTACGGTGTTTCTTTTCTCAACCATTGATGGAAAGGTAAACCTGATAATAAAGTCCACTTCTATGTGCCTCCGGTCCAAAAGCAATACAGATGGTAATTTTTGGAATTTCACAGCCAACCCAGAATGATATTGAATTTTTGACACTTTAATGGTTGAAGTTGAACCGACTTGGAATCTCAATTCCCGGTACTATAATTTCGCAATCACCATCCTCATATGATGAGAATGAAGGAGAGAGAACCTGATGTGAAAATCGAGTTGATGGCCCTATATCCATTAATATGTCTCCTCTTGCACCTTCACATTCTTTATTTGGCAAATTCCCTATAATTTCTCCAATCTGCATTAGAAAATATAGTAATGTAGTATTTGAGAAGATAACAAAATTCGATCCTTTATAACTTAAAGAGAGAGAAAAAGAGAGAAACCTAACTCTATAATGTACTTGATGATAGTGGATCCAATGACCAACAATTCTTTGCACACACTCTTCTTATAGATTGTGGAAGTCTTGGAATTTCTTGAGGCTTCTTGCAACTGATTATTTCAAGTACCACTAATCTAGTAAAACTACTAATGTGTTCGGGGATAGAAACAATATTCGTTTGGGATAGATATAAATATTTCAATACGGGGAAGAATTCCAGCTTCAAAAAAAAAAAAAACTCCAATTCAGTTATATTTTCAAAGTTGATGAGATTCAATGCTTCCAACCTCGAAAACCCATACCCAAAAGAACAATTAGGAGAATTGCTTGTCAATATTGAAGGGGTTGTTGGAAAGACTGATTCCTCAGGCAATTGAAATTTATAAATAATATCTGGAAGATCACTAAAGTTTGGGCAATCATATAAGTATAACATCCTAAGTGCAATGAGATAACCATTTGATGAGAGTAACCCTCTAATACCACTCCTTGACAATTCTAAAAACTCTAAACATTTCATAATTGGATGAATATTGGGGAACTTCTCAAGGCTTGAGCAGCCCTCAAGATTAAAATATTTAAGAGATTTCAACATCAGCTTGCTTGGAAGAATTTAAAGTTTCTCGCAGTGTTTGAGGTGCCTTTCTTGAAGCTTATCAAGAAATCCAAAAGACTCATGAACCTCAACCAAATTTTTACAATAAGAAAGGTCCACTTCCTCTAAGTTTGGAGCACAAAAGTTAGGTAAATTTGTAATGGAATCACATTCACTGAAATTGATACGTTTCAATTTTTCAAACCATAACTCCTATACAAGGTGAAAAAAACCAATATAAATCTTAAACACATTTTAAAATAAAATTTAAGAAAATCATAATTTAGAGATACTAGTAATCATACCTGCTTGAATAGCTTCACTAATCTAATGTAACTATGTGGCATTCCAAATGCAACAAGTTGTTGAGGACAATATTTTGATGGCAAGGAAAAATGATAACTGGGCCATTCAAGCAATCTTAAACCATTGGGGAGAAATTTAAGTTCTTCACAAATGTGTACATTACGAACTATGAGAAATTTGAGATTTTCCATCCTTTTGAAAGCTTTTACACTGTTATTGGATTAGGAGAATGCAACATAATACCTCGAATTTTGCGGGATCCCTAATAGGATAATGCATTAAATGAATGATACACACAATAGAATTTTCCATAAGTATAATCATCATGAAATTTTGATAAAAGATGATACTGATACGCTTATATTTTTTACGGTGATAAAAAGGAAAAAAAAATCAAAGAAAAAAGATTCATTACATCTACCTAGTGGGAAATTTTTTTAAAAAAATTTGAAGAGAAAGAACTAATACCCTACTTCTGGTCAACACTTCAAGGGCATCTTTATAATACCATAACCTGCTGCGTTTTCCTAAGATTTTAGGAGATTCTTGCCGAACAACTTCCTTACCCATTTGTTGTATCAAATCATGCATTGATAATGTGCCATTTTGATCAACTGTTATGAGAGATTTATTAACAAGTATTGGAATACCAAAATTTGGATATAAATCACAAGCGTCTAATATATCTACAACATAATCCATGTACCATCCTTTGAAGAAACATGCAATATCAAGGAAAGTTTCCTTTTCAGTTTCTTCCAATCCATCATAACTTACTTTAAGTATCTCTTGAATTAAATATATTCTTTGGGAATTTTTTCATATTTATCTATTTCACTTTTCCATTCAAGTTTAGTTCTTCCACACAAATCAGAACCTATTATTGCTAGAGCTAGTGGAGGGCCTTTGGCATAATGTATAACATGGCTTGCAAGTTCCAAATAATCTTCCCTAGGTTTGTTTCCATGGAAGGCATGTTGACTAAAGAGTTCAAGAGCTTCATGTTTGTCTAATTCCTTAACCTCATAAGATGTACAAACTGTTAGGTTCTAAAGATTTAGGATTTTATGTATTTAGAACTCTAATGTGTAATATTGGCAAACCATGATCAAAACAATATGTTTAGTCTTGTTTAGGCTTGCTCAAATTTGATTAATTATTGTAAAGTTGGAATCGAGTGGCTGCAGATGCATTGGGGCATTTCTGCCTAGCTCGATCGATCGAAGGATAGACTCGATCGATCGAATCTCGGGTCAGATTGCGTTTTCTGCAGAATTCCAACTCAGCCCAAACTCTATTTAAACGTCTTGGGGTTCAAGTAAAACACTCCTATATATAAGGAAAACCCTAGAACGTTTTTGAGATTTTTAGAGAGAGAGATTAGAGTGCCTCTTGTGCCTCCTTTTATTTTTTAGGGTTTTGTACCCAATCCTCTCTAAGTCTTTGTTGCTCATATTTCTGTTTTGTGTAAATCTCTTGTGAGATCTTAGAGGAGCTTTCCTTTACACAAAACTTAGGGTTTTCAAGGTAGAGATATTATCTACATCTTGATGATCAACAAGGTTGCTGCCATTGAAGCTTAAAGAAAAACAAGCGTGGGTGCTTGTACTTGATCAAAGAATTCAAGAAAGAAGGAGTCCGTGGATTCGGAGCTTGCACGGGGTCGTGTCAGTAAGTTCTACTGGTAGGTAGCATTAGGAAGTCGAGCGGGGAGCTTGTAAGTCCTTTTGTATGAACTTCAATTCTTTCATAGAGAATTCAGGTTTGCCTTGAGGATAGGTGGGTCAAATCATCCCCAGGTTTTTACCGTGTGGTTTCCTGGGTGATCATATCTTGTATTATTTATTATTCCGCTGCATTATATTCTTGATATGATTGTTTGATTGTTTTAACCTAGGATTGTTTAATTTGACTAAGTAACAACTTGGCTAATTAATCTAGGCTACGCAATCTAATTGTGTGTTAAGGGGTCTAAATTTCCAACAAGTGGTATCAGAGGGGGTAGCTCTTTTGTTGGAGATTTTTTGATCTCTGAGCTGATCCTTGACCCCTCTTGTCATGGATAATTTGAAGTGTCTTTCTGCTCATGTTTGTGATGCTTTGAATAAAAAGGACACTATTGTTTCTGTTGATTTTTTTGATGCTTTTGAAACTCTTCGTAAGGAATTATCTAAATCTTTGAAAATTTCTAAGAAATTCAAGGAAGAGTTAAAATTGGCTAATCTTGAAAAAGAGGAATTGATTGTGAGATTGGATGAATCTAATAAAAAGAATGAATTTTTGAGAAATCAAATTTCCTCTCAAGATGAGAAGATGAAAAGCTTGGAACAAGAGTTAGTTGAATCTAAAACTAAAATTGAAAATTTGACTAGTACCAAGCCTGTTGTTGATAACAGAAGTGTTTCTGTTTCTCTTAAGCCTAAAACTGAGAAAGTTTATATCCCTCATTTTAAGAGGAATAATAATGAAAAGGCTTATTTTGCTAGGTTAGACAAAGGCAAAGGTTCTGATGTTGACGCTGAAGTTTCTAAACTTAAGTCTAAACCTACTGTTAGAGAGTATAATAAATCTATTTTTGTATCTACCTGTCATCTTTGTGGTGTTGTTGGTCATATTAGACCAAATTGTTCTTTGTTGAGGCAAAAACCAAAATCTGAGAATAGATTTGCTGTTAGGAATACTGATGTTCCTAAATTTGTTCCTGTTTGTCACTTTTGTGGTGTCTCTGGTCACATTCGTCCTAATTGTCATAAATTGAAATTTAAGCATTCTGTGTTTCAATCTAGGATATGTGATGATATTTCTCCTGCCATAAGTTCAAATAAATTGTTTCATATGCTTTTGAAAAATTTAAGCTTGTTGGCTTGTGAAAGGAATTTACAGGATTTCAGTCTTTCTCAAAAGATTGGTGTAATTCCTCAAATACACTCTGCTTCACATGGATTTTCACCTACAAAGCTGAAGAATCGTGCTATATGGGTGAGAAAACATTCTCCAAGGTGAGTGTTGCTAACTTGTCCCTGATTTAATTCTTTCAATTATTTGTGGACATGTTTTGTTTTTGTTTTTGGGTGTTTTGTTTTTTTAGGTTGTTTTTTTTTCTTTAAAAAAAAAAAATCTAAAAACATTGAAAATTTTCAAAAAAAACAAAAATATTTTATTTTGTGTCTTGTTTTATTTTTCTTGAGGATTACATGAATTATGATATCTCTCTTGATTTAGAACATGCTTGACATTGTGGAGAAACTTGAATAGTTTGTGCTAAGCTATTTTTGATTTTGTGTGAGTATGTACTAGTTTGTACATGTACTCATGGGTTAATTAAGAAATTGATATTTCTTGTCTATGTACCATGTATAGCTTAGTTAAGCACTGTCATGCATTGCTTTTGCATTGTTCATTTAGCATAATATGTGCTTTTTGTTTTTGGTCATAAAGTTTGTTAAAACCAAAAAGATTTTTGTGTTTTTTATTATAGATCTTGGATTTATAATCAAGGTTGGCTACCTTATCTTTACATAACATGTTTATGTACCCTGTTTAACTTTGATGAGCTTATTTATTGCACTTGACTAGTTGAAACTATGTAGTACATGTTGTGTGGAAAAGATGTTTATGGTATTTATCATTTTGTCTTAATCTTGATGTCACATGTTATTTGACTGTCGGACTTGATCCTTTTGAGAAAGGCATAAATAACCATCTCACCACTGTTCACTAGCCAATCATGAACACCTTAGTGCATATCATAAGATTTTGTGCTCGAGAAAGTGTAGCACATGCACAAAAAGAACATAAGGTGTAGTCTCTGTTAAATGCTTAATGCTTAAAATTGGTGTGTACTATTAGGCTTGATGCCAATTCACATAATTAAAACTGGTGTGTACTATTAGGCTTAATGCCAAATTTCACCTAATAATAGGGCAAAATTCAAGAAACTTACATGATTGCAAGCTTATGTTCTAGGAGATGTGGGAGTTATATGATGTAACTCTTTAGGTGGGAGTTATATGATGTAACTCTTTAGGTGATAGTCTCTTTTAAATTCTATGTGATGAATTTTGTTGATTTTGTGATTGATTGCTATTCACATATCACTTCACATGTATCTCAAGCTTTTACTAGTTGCACACACTACACAAGTTACTCTTTGCTAAACTTGGTACATTATATTGTGTGTGATTTTGTTGTGGCCATCCAAGATTAAAAGTTCCTTGATTTTAATGCAAAATGTGTATAATGTTTGCGCTTTGAGGACAAATTGATTGAAAATCTTGATTTTGGAAGATCTGGGTTAAATTCAAGTGTTTTTGAAAAACTTTTCGTCTCATACTCATGCATTTTTTATAAAACAATGTGCTTTGAGGAGTTTCTGCATTAAAATGCTATGTTTTTCAAAAATCTGATTTTTCCAGACTTTCGATCGATTGAACCTGTTTTTCGATCAATCGAAATTGCGATTAAAATTTTTGGTTTGAGTCTGCCTGACTCGATTGATGTTCGATCGATTCTCGATCGATCGAAATTGAAAAATTTTCAGTTTCTATGTTTTTGACCAAAATTTTTTTTCATGCAGCATTTGTGTTTAGGATTCACATGCATTGCATTGTTTTTGTATCCATCTTGCAATTTTGCAGTCATAATCTCTCATTGTTTTCACACATACCATGCATACTCTTTGCTACATTGGGTACTCAACTTGATTTAAAAGTTGATTGATTAATTTTTTAGTTTTGTACATTCTAGTATATGCTATTTCTTATGTGTGAACTGTAAAAAAATATTTTTCTTAAGAGATATGATGGATAATCAATGTGCAAATATTTTCTCTACTCATGCAACTGTTTATGGGTCACATAGTGTCAAGTTTGCATTTATTGAAAGAGAGAATATTTTTCTTCATGTGTATCCTCACCTTAGTTTTTAACTTTGGTTTGTGTGTTTTTAACTTTGGTCCTGCTGGTGAGGATGTTCCTGATCCTGTTGGTGATGCTGCTGCTGATTCCCCCCCCCCCCCCTTTATTTTTCCCCAAAACTTTTTTTTTCCAAAAACTTGTTTTGTTTCTCCTATTTTTATAGGGGGAGAAAAGTTTTTTTAACCTGTGTTGTTCATAGGGGGAGCTGTCTCTATTTTCTATAGAGTTGAATTGTTTTGTGTTCCCCTTGATTCTCTATTTTCTCTTATCCTTTATTGCGTATGTTGACTGTTTACTCTTTGTATGAGTTGTCTTTGTCAATACGTGACAAAAAGGGGGAGAAATTATTGATTTATGGGAATCATGTTTGTCTTGTTTAGGGGGAGTTGAAATTATTTTTGAAAGGGAAGAAAATAAAAACTTTTTGTTGTATCTAACTTAGGGGGAGAGTTAGGTTACTTATGTTTTTATTTATGTTTCTTGTTTCACTTCTTATTGATTTATACTTATGAGTTCTTCATTGGTATATGTCTTTATTTTGTGCTATGTGAAATCAAGAATTTATTTTTGTTGATTTACTGTTTTTCTGTCACACATGCGTTTATGCGTTTGTTGAGTGTTTCAGGATTATACAGGTTGATTCAATTGAGCTGCTGTCTACACTTGCAACTGATGGATAGTAGTTAGGATTGAATTTGAGTTTATGAGCATTTTTTTTGTAAAGGGCTGTTTACTTGTAAACTTTGAGCTTTTAATTTGTGTTTTGTCACGGATTGCCAAAGGGGGAGTTTGTTAGGTTCTAAAGATTTAGGATTTTATGTATTTAGAACTCTAATGTGTAATATTGGCAAACCATGATCAAAACAATATGTTTAGTCTTGTTTAGGCTTGCTCAAAGTTGATTAAATATTGTAAAGTTGGAATCGAGTGGCTGCAGATGTATTGGAGCATTCTGCCTGGCTCGATCGATCGAAGGATAGACTCGATCGATCGAATCTCGGGTCAGATGCGTTTTCTGCAGAGTTCCAGCTCAGCCCAAACTCTATTTAAACGTCTTGGGGTTCAAGTAAAACACTCCTATATATAAGGAAAACCCTAGAACGTTTTTGGGACTTTTGGGAGAGAGATTAGAGTGCCTCTTGTGCCTCCTTTTATTAGGGTTTTGTACCCAAACCTCTCTAAGTCTTTGTTGCTCATATTTTCTGTTTTGTGTAAATCTCTTGTGAGATCTTAGAGGAGCTTTCCTTTACACAAAGTTTAGGGTTTTCAAGGTAGAGATTATTATCTACATCTTGATGATCAACAAAGTTGCTGCCATTGAAGCTTAAAGATACACAAGCGAGGGTGCTTGTACTTGATTAAAGAGTCCAAGAAAGAAGGAGTCCGTGAATTCGAAGCTTGCACGTGGTCGTGTCAGTAAGTTCTACTGGTGGGTAGCATTAGGAAGTCGAGCGGGGAGCTTGTAAGTCCTTTTGTATGAACTTCAATTCTTTCATAGTGAATTCAAGTTTGCCTTGAGGATAGGTGGGTCAAATCCTCCCTAGGTTTTTACCGTGTGGTTTCCTGGGTGATCATATCTTGTGTTATTTATTATTCCGCTACATTATATTCTTGATATGATTGTTTGATTGTTTTAACCTAGAATTGTTTAATTTGACTAAGTAACAACTTGGCTAATTAACTAGGCTACGCAATCTAATTGTGTTTTAAGGGGTCTAAATTTCCAACACAAACTTTTCCAAGAGTTACTACTAAGTGTTCATCTCTTGTTGTTATAATGACTCTACTTCCTGAAACAAACCAATCACATGATCCAAGCAAATTTTCAATTTGTTTAGATTTGTCCACGTCATCAAGAATTAAAAGAATCCTTTTACTATGAAGCCTTTCCTCTATCATATTGATTCCTTCCGCTACACTGTCCACCTTAAAATGTTTGTCCCGTAAGATCTTAGAAAGAAGATTCTATTGTAACTAGATTATGCCTTCATTTGTTCTAGACTTTTCTCTAACATTCTCAAGCAAACAACTTCCTTCAAAATGCAGACTTTTCTCTAATGCAAACTTTTCTCTAACTAGATTTGAGGCTTTTTTGCCAAATAGCATAATTTTAGGAAAATTTATGAGAAACGTATCCGGCCAAACTTATTTAGTTATGTAGTACTTTTTTGGAACTCAAGTTTGTGAAACTCAAGTTCCAAGTGAAACTCGAGTTTACAAATCTCAAGCTCTAAGTACTATGTTTGATCAAATTATCACATGAGTCATAAACTCAAACTCGAGTTGCAAAAAAAATACTACATAACTAAATAAGTTTGGCCAGATACATTTTTCTTAATTTTTTTTCTAAAATTATGCTATTTGGAAAAATAAGCCATGAATTTGAGAAGCATCATTAATATTAGTACTTTTTTTTGGCCAATAAATCAGATTAAGGCTTTTAGCAAGTAGTTGTGTGGAAACTTTGTTTAGGTGAGGAAAGAAACGTAGTAGAAACTCACATTCCATACTTGATCAAAATGGGTTCGCAGGAATTTTTTATTTGCTTTTGGGATGTCGCAGCTGTGGTTAGACAGATATAGGTTTATATTCTCTTAAGCTATAACCTCTTTAAGTGAACGCAATTATTACAGAATTAATTTAGCTAGAGAGTTCCATTTTCTCAATGCTAAAACATTCTAAACGCTCTCCTCCCCCCGAGTTATAAAATCAAGGGTAAATTATAACTTAACTACCTGTGGTTTGATCAAAATTTAAGTTGCCTATCTATGTTTGAAATCCCATGATGCAAGTGTTCCATTGAATTCTTTTTAATCTTATTTGATCTTATATGTTTATGTTTTTTTGTGTTTTTGGAGAAGAGAAAGATAAAAATGGAGCAAAATTACATATTTAGCCATGTTTTTAACATAAGTGGATCAATAAACTCTAACTGAGCTAACCTTAGGTAGGTAAATTATCAAATTTCAAACCACAAGTAGGCAACTTATATTTCAGTCAAACCACAGGTGGGTAAGTTATAATTTCCCCTAAAATCTATCAAATGGAATCCTCCTCATCTTCCTTTTGTCACTTTAAATACAAACGAAAGCGCTCAAGAAAACTCGGGCAAAGTGGGGGCTGGAGGAGTTATTCATGACCATGATGGCAAATGGATGCAGGGCTTTTCTATAAACTGGGTATCACTTCTAATAATGTTGCAAAACTTTGGGCTATTAGACATGGTCTTTATATGGCTTGGGAGTTGGGTTTAGATTTATTTGTTTGGAAATAGATTCTACTCTTGTTATTCATCTACTAACTTCTCAATCCAATCCTACTGTTGGTATGTCTATGGTTGCTTTTTATTGCAAGAACCTTCTAGGGAGACAATGGAACGTTAAGCTGCAACACATCTACCATGAAGCTAATGGGGTTGCAAATCTTTTAGCTAGGAGAGGAAAGACCAAGTGGAAAGCATAAGAGAATATGCTCAGAGCACGTATTTTGTAAAGCATGCAGTTATGTTTGATTGGATGAGTTGGGGAGTAGTTCTGTAGATGGATTTTGCCGATCTTATGTTGTAGATAATCTTCTGGCACTGAGGGGTAGAGTTAGAAATTTAGGTTTAGGGGGCCGAATCACATATTTAAGAGAAATTCAAACCACATAAGTAGTCATGTAGATGGATTTTGCCGATCTTATGTTGTAGATAATCTTGTGGCATTCAGGGGCAAAGTTAGAAATTTGGTTTAGGGGGCCGAATCACATATTGATAAATTAGTTAAGAGAAATTCAAACCACATACATACATACATACATACATTTACACGTGTGTGTGTGTATCATCTTGGTGAGAAAAAAATTATTTTTATAAATTTTAATATACACAAATTGCCTACTTTGCAATCAATATGTACCCCCCAAAAAAAAAAACCAATATTTTATTATAATTTTTTTTGAGTGCCATCACTCCCTAACATTAAATCTCATTTGTTTTGTTTTCCCTTTTCTTTTTTTATTTAACATTTTGAGTCTAACAACAAAAAGCTTAGTCCCAAATAATAAAAATCTGCAAGAGGAAATTGTTTTTATTAAATACTCCTTATTTGAACTCAACAACTAGAACTCACCAAATAGGAGAGGAGAAAAAAAAAAAAAGAGAAGCATTGTTCTAGTAGGTTTTTTTTTTTTTGGAGGGGGGAAGGGTTAAAAAATAGACCCTTTTTTGTTATTATCAACTACTAATGTGTAATTTCGTGCATATGCACGGGTACATTTAAAAATAATCACAATTACATATATATTTTCTAAAATATATAAAATTGAATCTAGACTCTTCAATTTTTGCACCCAATAATTTACTTGCCACAAAAATTAAAAAATTAGATGAGACACACGTCGCAAAATTGAACCCCAATTAAAATTCAATTTAGAATCTAATTGAATTTAGACTCTTTGATTTTTTTGTGCCTAATAATTCACTTGACACATACATTTAAATATTACATGAGACACTTGGTGCAAAATTACATTCCAATTTAGAATTTAAATGGATTTTCTCTCAGCTTTAGGCATTTATATATATATATATATATATATATATATACACATAGGTTTTAGCTCCCTGATTAATTGTTTAATTTTTTATTCTTTTATTTTGTGTGAGGGGGGTAACTCTTATTTTTTTGGGTCTAATATTTAAACTTTTTTTGTTGGAACTGCACCTCATTTATTGTAAATATCCTTGGTTTGTATTTTGTGAAATCTATATAAACCTCTCCAATTTTATCTTAGAAATAGAAAGAGAGAAGCATGAGACTAATGATGAGATATACATGCCCATTCTTGTAATGCCATCCAGACAAACTACCAACTTCACATAAAGCTGTTCTCCATCTCTGCACCTTGCCCATGTTATCTTTGAAATTTTCTTCATGTTTAGCCAATGCTACCCCAAACTTTTTCTCTTGTTTAGATACTTCCGATGGACTCACTTTGTAAAACACTGGTAAAACCAACTAGCCATTTTTCTTACACTCAAGAATCATAACAAGTTCATCCAAGCACCAAGTAGAAGATGCGTAGTTCTTAGAGAATATAATAATTAAAATCATTGATAACTCAATGGCTTTGAGAAGCTCCACTGAAACTTCCTCTCTTTAAAGGTTATCATTGATGAAGGTATTAAAAGCCTTGTAACATAAAACTTGATATAAATGGTCTGTAAAATTATAGCAGGTATCTTCACCTCTAAAGCTTAAGAAGACATCATATTTCCATTGGGGAGTGAAAGAAGAAAAGGAGGTTTCTTCATTGGTTGGGAAAGCCATCATGGTCTATGAGGAAAAGGGTGAGAAGATCAAAAAAGAGGAGAGATGGGTTTCAGTATGAGGCAGACAAGGATTGCAAGCCAGGGAAGATATAATGGGAAGCTGATTTGTCTCCACTCAAGATCTCTCCAATGTAGACTAAACAAGCATTTGTCTCCACTCAAGATCTCTCCAATGTAGACTAAACAAGCATTCATGTTGGAAAACACGTAGATGGAAGCAACTCCTCGTAGTAGTCGCAGTTGGCTCCTCTACTTTGCTATTGTCAAATATATTATAAGTAGCACAGGAAACAACGGTGTGACAGTAACGTTTAGCCTTCATTACATGAAAAAACCCAATAAACATCACTACATGATTACATCTACAACTGCAAAACCAATGCAAATTAATTTGATACACACCCGCTGTCTAATTCGATCACTCTAAAAATCCATGTCCACTTTGAAGCCCCAATTAGCATCTTCACCCGTAAAGCTAAAAACATTGGAAAGGAAAAAATGGAGCTCAGAAAGGAAAATCCTCAATTAACATCTCTACCCCGAAAGCATTTTAGAGCTAGCGAGCATTGAACAGCTACTATCAGTCTCTCTCTTCTCCCCCGATTGGCGATTGTTTGTCGATCAATTATAAAGATAAAGAATATTTATCAAACTCATTCATCAACAATAAAATTTTTTAAGGACAATTATCATGGAATAAAGATGATATCTACTTTACCCTTACAATTTGACATGTAAGAATCAACAATGCAATTTTTGATTCTTACATGATACACGACAATCAAATACTTTATAATAATCCCAAGTCCTCCAAGGAACAAAACTAAAAATAAATAAAGCTGCATAGATCCTCTCATAAAAGATCAAACCATGTAAATGGCATGCTAAACATTACACTTCCAAATGAAGGGTCATGGGTTGGTTTATGAAAGAAATCTAAAGTAAATCTTCATATCAGAATTGAGATGAAACTGAAATAATCTACACCACCATCGAGCTAAAAATCAGCAAAGAAACTTGTTTGAACTGATAAAATCAGTTCTTTCACTTGCATTTTTTTTCCCCTTCCCTTGATACCTGAAACATTAAAATGAAACAGTCACATAGATCCCATTCAATAAGGCAGGGCCATCGTGGTCTTACTAATAAAAAGTTGACCCGTGATATTCCTTTGAAGTAATAATTGTGCAAAGGATATAGAAGATATAAATAGCCCATATAGCATTTGAAAGACAACGTATAAAGATCATCTAAAAGATGATGACAAAATCAGTCATTTATGGGGATCAATTACAAATTTACAATGTCCATAATCCAAACAAACATTAAGAAAAAATTTGAGAGCAATTCAAATGCAAAGTAAAACACAATAACCTGAAATCCAAATTATTAAGCATGTGCTACTTATAATTATTACACAATCAAAGGCTAATGCATCTTTATTAGCTAGCCTTAAGCACCGTATCTCAACGTAAGAACACCTGAGCCAGCCATATTGATTGAACTAGTGGCTAGGAACCAACCCCTCATATGGGCATTCATTGAGCGTTTCATACAGCCAAAGGAATACTAGGATGTACAAAGCATTTAAACTGCAGCCCCACCCCTGCACCCTATATAATAACAAGAACATGATTATTCAAGAAAACCTTCTTTTTCTCAAACCAGAAATAGTTTTAAACATACCTTTCAATGAATGATTTAAAAGCATTCCTATTGAAATAATTTTAAAGAAGATGCTCAAGGATCATTTAAGCAAGATAAATGTAATAGATTGTGTCTTGACTCTTGAACCCTCTATCTATATATTCATTAAGGTTAAAAGATGGAAGCTTGCAATTAAATGATGCAAATTCTACTTTGATACAAATTTTTTTGAACGGTTTTAGACCCCTTAAAACACAACCAGATTGAGTAGCCTAGTTAATTAGCCAAGTTGTTACTTAGTCAAATTAAGCAATTCTAGGTTAAAACTGAAAGTTCAATATGGGTATGAAACACCCTTGAACGTTTAGACCCCAAATTACAAAATTACCAATTCAAGCTTTATATCAAACAATTAATGTGCGGAATATGATAACAAGCTTATAACAGAATTGATAAACAATCTAAGCCAAATATAAACACATCCACAGCAGTAAATATAAGGCAAAGATAAAGGAAAGAAAGATGCAAACACACGGACAACACACGATGTGTTATCGAAGAGGAAACCGAAGTCCTCGGCGTAAAACCTCTCCGCCGCCCTCCAAGCAGTGATAAAATCCACTAAAGAATATAGTTGGGATACATGAACAGCAGAAGACCCTCCAAGCCTAATCTACCCAAGTACCTAAGCCCTCCAAGCTTCTTGCTCCAACGAGGTTACGCCGAACCTATTTCTTCTTTAGCTTCCCGGATTCCGCTATAGCCCATAGCATCAACCAATTAGATTGGTTCCTTCCTAACTGCTTCCCAAAGCACCAAATAAACCTTCTCACGGATATGGGTATGGTGAGAAAAGGATTTGGCTAAGAACCTCTCAAGGGTATAACAATGGAGAGGAAGAGAGTAGAGGAATTTGTAGAGTCTCTAAGGTAAAGATTGGGGATGAGGCAATCTTGTTTTTCTCTAGGGTTTTCTCTCACAAAATTCTCTCTGGAAGCTCTCTCAATATGATGGGTATAAGGGTGTATTTATAGTAGGGTGAGAAGGGAATGCAAAACGTCAGTTTTTGCCAAACAGGGTGATTTGGCGACTTGGTCTCGCGGCTTGTCCAAGTCGCGAGTTCCAGTCGCGACGTAACGGCCTGGCCAGCTGGAACTTTTGTCCTGTAGCGTGACAGCTGGCGCGACCCTTCAGCTTCCCCAGTGTGCCTCTCACGTGACTCGTTTTGGCGGCTTGCCAGTCGCGATCCACCCGCGAGCTCTAGCCGCGAGCCTCTGTTTTTCTTGCACACTCTTGAGCATTTCTTCACTTCTTCTCACACACTACCCTTACATTTTTCCCACCTAAATACAGGGTTACTAAGTGCTAAATTACAAGCAAATTGGTCACGGAATAAAGCCAATTAGATGGTTGATTAAATTCAACCTTACAAAAACAATCAAACAATCATATCAATAATATAAAGCAGCGGAATAATAAATAACACATGATATGATCACCCAGGAAACCACACGGTAAAAACCTGGGGAGGATTTGACCCACCGATCCTCAAGGCAAACCAGAATTCACTATGAAAGAATTGAAGTTCATACAAAAGGACTTACAAGCTCCCCGCTCGACTTCCTAATGCTACCTACCAGTAGAACTTACTGACACGACCCCGTGCAAACTCCGAATCCACGGACTCCTTCTTTCTTGAATTCTTCAATCAGCTACAAGCACCCACGCTTGATATTCTTTAAGCTTCAATGGTAGCAACCGAGTTGATCATCAAGATGTTGATACTATCTCTACCTTGAAAACCCTAAGTTTTGTGTAAAGGAAAGCTCCTCTAGATCTCACAAGAGATTTACACAAAACAGCAATGTATGAGCAACAATACACTGGAAGCAACTCTAAAAACGTGGCTAGGGTTTTGCCTTATATACCTAGGGCAAAAACATAAAACCCTAAACGTTTAATGAGTCAGGGTTGAGTTGGAAATTCTGCAGAAAACGCATTTGACCCGATTTTCGATTGATCGAGTCTATCCTTCAATCGATCGAGCTAGACCGAAATGCCCCAATGCATCTACAGTCACTCGATTCCAACTTTACAATATTTAATCAACTTTGAGCAAGCCTAAAAAAGACTAAACATATTGTTTTGATCATGGTTTGCCAATATTACACATTAGAGTTCTAAATACATAAAATCCTAAATCTTTAGAACCTTACAAACTCCCCCTTTGGCAATCCGTGATAAAACACAAATTAAAAGCTCAAAGTTTACAAGTAATAAGCCTTTTACAAAAAAAATGCTCATAAACACAATTCAATCCTAACTACTATCCATCAGTTGCAAGTGTAGACAGCAGCTCAATTGAATCAACCTGTATATTCCTGAAATACTCAACAAACGCATAAACGCATGTGTGACAGAAAAGAGTAAAACAACAGGTATAACATTCTTGTAAGATTCACACAACACAAAATAAAGACATATATCAATGAACAACTCAATGAATATAAATCAATAAGCAGTGAATCACAAAGCAACAAGAATCAAGTATATATCATGTATATCAAACAATGTTACTCCCCCTAACATGAATATCCCAAAAAAAAAAATGATGTACAAAGTGAAGCACCTAGATACAATCTATAAACTCCACAAGCTCCTCAAAACAAAAAAGTCTCCCCCTAACTACAAAAACCCCTCTACAAGTCAAAACTCTACTCCCCCTTTTTGTGACGGAATGCCAAAGGGCAATCACAGGTCATCATCAAAAGGAGGTGGTGAGGGAGAATGAAGATGCACAAAGTCGGCTTGTAGAGCACGAATCTCATCCAGCAAGTCCACCAAAATCTGACTATGAGCCGCCTGAACGGTCATAACAGTCTCCAAGGCACGACGAACATCAAAGTCATCCGAAGGAGGTGGAGGAACAGCAGCAGCAGCATCAGCATCAGGAACAGGAACATCCTCACCAGCAGGACCTGTAGAAGAAAAGGGGGGAGGAGGTGCGCTACTAGAGGGCTCAGATCTAGGGTGTTTAGAACCAGCTTTCAGATGAGCGGCCCTTTGTCTAAGAAAAGATGCACCGATGGGAGCAATCACATGAATAGGCTCAGAGGAAGGGAAACCAGAAAGGTCAAGATAAAGCAAAATCCTATGAATGAAAATAGGATGAACAAAAGCATGAGCAGAAGATGAACTCCTATAAACATCGTTCAAAGAACGAAGAAATAGATGAGGAAAACTGATAGGAGCATCAATAACCAGAGTGTACAAAAATACACACTTCTCGAGAGGAATGGTGTGAACATGAGATATGGGCCAGATAGAATGACAAGCTATCCTAAAGAAAAGATAGTGCAACCCAGAGAGCTCAGCAGAGGTGATCCTAGGATCAGAACCCCACTGGATAGACGTCCTAGTGATGTAAGACAAGACATCACTAATCTCGGGAGACTCATCATAAGGGTAGATAGGATTCTGGACCAAAGGTACCCCTAGAGCATCAGCCACTACTTGAGGAGTAATGGAGTACTCTATGCCTCGTATCCAACTCTTTACCAAAGTGTTGGAATCATAGATGCGGATAGAGATGTTCGAAAAGAACTCTCTAATTAAGGCAGAAGGTGGAGGAGGATCAAAAATATTCACCAAGGGTAACCAACCCCTACGCTCAAAGTTTGCCCTAATGGCAGTATCAAGTTCATCTAAGAGAACAGAATGCTCAGCCTAAATCTTTCTTTTAAGGTTTAGCTTCTCAAAAATCTCTTGGTTTTTCTCACTCAGAAACTTCTCACGGTCAAAAGAAGGAGGGGGTGGAGAAGATGAGGTAAGAGTCCTATGAGCCCTAGTCTTTCTAGGCATAGTGCCAAGGAAAGGACAAAGACACACAGAGAAAACCAAAAGAACAAAAGTAAAACAAAACCAAGGGCAAACTACAAGTTAGCACAAAAAAAATAAAACAGAAATCTATATGATCCATAAACAATAACAATGTTGTGATGCATGAACTAATGCAATAAACAAAGTTCAAATTAAGTTCAATTACACAAAATTGGCTCGAACATAGAGTTTCTAACAAAAACCCTAAAAAATTTGAAAAACCACTTGAAAATTTTGCAACAAATTGATGATTTGATCATTACACAAGGTTGAAAACAGATCAAAATGACCAATTTCATCAAAACAACAAGCCAATTTCATCAATTACAACTTAATTGAACAAAAATCCCCAATTCGGAATAATTACAAACCCTAGAATTTTCAATTTTTCACAAAACCCAAAATTGATCAAATTAAACTATCAAGATCATGTTTATAGCATGTCCCCACAAAAACCCATTGATCAATTTCACAAAATTGGGCTTGAATCAACAAAAATCCCAAAAAGTAAAAGTTCGAAATTTTGAGCAAAAATGCATGAAATATGTAAATAAACTCAAAAAGGAAGGACAAAACAGACTTACCGGCTTAAGGAAAGAGAAATTTTGCAAAAATTTTGGAGGAAAACGACAAAAATTTGACTGTGTAGCCTTGCCTTGTCGGAGAGAGAAAGAAAGTTTGAAAAAACTTTTGAAAAAGGTGATTTGGAATCAGTCAAAGAACAGTGTTTTAACACCTGATTCGCGACTTTCGATTGATCGAAAAACACATTCGATCGATCGAATCAAACAGTCATTTTTAAACAAATTAAAGTACTTTTTCGATCGATCGAAAATCAGAATGGATTGATCGAACTGGGCAGAGGCTCACAAAATTTTTGAGAAAAATCACAGTTTTAAAAATCACAAACCATATTTTGAGAACAACTCCTCGAAGCATTAAACTCATTGAAACAAAATGCATGAGTATGAGATGGAATGCTTTTTCAAAAACCCAAGTTTTAATCCCAGTTTCTCCAAAGAAAATTTATGTCATTCCCTTTTTTATTAAATTCTCAAGCAAAAAAAAAAATGTTTTGCATAATTCTCAAAGTATTTTCAAACTTGGTTGGTCAGACCAAAAACACACACAATAACATATACAAAGTTTAGCAAATAGTAACTTGTGTAGTGTGTGCAACTAGCAAAAGCTTGAGATACATGTAAGGTGATATGTGAATAACAATCAATCACAAAGTCTACAAAATCCATCACATAGAATTTAAAAGAGACTATCATCTAAAGAGTTACATCATATAACTCCCACATCTCCTAGAACATAAGCTTGCAATCATGTAAGTTTCTTGAATTTTGCCCCATTATTAGGTGAAATTTTGGCATCAAGCCTAAATAGTACAAACCAGTTTTAATTATGTAAATTGGCATCAAGCCTAATAGTACACACCAGTTTAAGTTATTTGAATTGGCATTAAGCCTAATAGTACACATCAGTTTAAGCATTAAGCATTTAATAGAGGCTACACCTTATGTTCTTTTCGTGCATGTGCTACACTTTCTCGAGCACAAAATTTTATGATATGCACTAAGGTGTTCATGATTGGCTAGTGAACAGTTGTGAGATGGTTATTTATGCCTTTCTCAAAAGGATCAAGTCCGACAGTCAAATAACATATGACTTCAAGATTAAGACAAAGTGTTAAACACCATAAACATCTTTCCCACACAATATGCACTACAAAGCTTCAACTAGTAAAGTACAATAAATAAGCTCATCAAAGCTAAACAAGGTACATAAGACATGTTATGTGTAAATAAATTGACCAACCTTGTTTTCAAAGACCAAGAAAAATAGTGCTTAACACAATTTGCTTTTCTCCCTTTTTTTTTTTTTTTTTATTTTTTTTTTTTTTTATTTAAAAAAAAAAGGAGAAAACAAATAAATCCTAGAATGAAATGCATGAATGTGATGCAATGTAAATCTTAGAAACAAAACACAAAGCACAAAAACCAAAGAACAATGGTAACAAAGGAATGAGCAATGAAGCACAAGGACCATGTCAGAAAGACTCAATTAGGTCGAGTCTTTTGCATCCAAAACCTTTTAGATGCACCACGAGCATTGGAGTTCCTATTCACATTCGAGTGATTTCCAACTCCAGGATTGGAATAAAGGTTCAAAGCCTTTACCAATTCACCAATAAGTGCCATAGGATCTTGTGCTTGAGGCACAGACACTTTTGGTTTGTTTGCTCTCTTAGCAGCTTGAAGCTTGTAACAGTTAGGACGAATGTGTCCAGACTTTCCACAATAATGACAAACCCAAGCAGGTTTACCATGCATCTTGTCCTTAGAGAGGATAGGTTCCTTAGGTTTAGTCTCTCCTAGATCAACCCTAATCTTCCTAGGAGGTGAAACTTCTACAGGTTTGATAACCTCACTCACAGGTGGTTTGACAATTTCACTCACAACCTCACTCACAGAAGGTTCAGACGAAGATGAAGGAACAAAGTTTGTGGAATTAGGAGCAGACACAAAGAAGCTTTCAACATAACCTAACCCAGATTTATCAGAAGGATACTTTTGAACATTCAGCATGTGATCAAGTTTAGAACTAGCAGATCTAGCAATAGATAAATCATATTCCAAAGTTTTAACTTTATCTAACAAGAGCATGTTCTCAGATTTCACATGGTTTAAAAGATCATTAGCATCAAAAAGTTTAACAAGCAAATTCTTCTTTTCAAGCTCAAGAGAATCAATTTTCTTCAGGCCAAGTTCAACATTCATAGCATCCTTTGCAACAACTTTGCAAAGTTTGTTATAGGTCTCTTGAAGATCTGCATCCTCAGAGAGTTCCCCATCAGAAGGGTTCTCCTCAACAGACACGCTTTCATTGACTACAGCTGTAGCAGTGAAAGCAATGAAATTTCCATCCTCGTCACATCCAGACTCATCCTCAGAAACCTCATTATCACTAAGGGTTATAGCCATAGCTTTACCCTTATTTCTCAAGAATGTAGGACATTCAGACTTAACATGACCATACCCTTGACAACCAAAACATTGAGCACCCAAAGAGTTATTTGAAGATTGACCTACTTTTTCTCTAGGTTTTTCAAAGTTATTAACCTTAGTGGGATCATTCTTCCCAAAGTTTCTAGGTTCAGCAGTGTTTGTACCTTTTGCCCTTCTATTAGTATTTCTCAGAAAGTTTCTAAAATTTTTGGCAAGGTAAGCTATCTCTGTAGCAGAGAGCTCATCATCAAATCCACCAACCTTAACATCATCAACAAACTTAAGAGCCATTGATTTGGATTTGTTTTTTTTGAGTAGGTCAGACTCATAGGACTGAAGAGATCCTACAAGCTCATCAACAGGGATGGAGTCCACGTCCTTGCTTTCAGTAATGACAGTTACTTTGGGTCTAAAGTCTTCAGTTAAAGATCTAAGAATCTTCCTAACAATTTTAGGTTGATCATAGATTTCACCCAAATTAAAAGCAGAATTGACAATATCATTTAATTTAGCATAGAATTCATCAAAAGATTCATCATCAGACATTCTAATGCTTTCAAATCTAGAAGTCAATTGTTGCAATTTATTGATCTTAACTGCCTTTGTACCTTCATGCACAGTTTGGAGGATTTTCCAAGCAGTATGAGCAACCTCAACATTAGAGATTCTCTTAAATTCCTCCATGGAAACAGCATTGAATATGGCATTCATAGCTTTGCTATTGAACCCAGCTGCTTCTTTTTGAGAAGTTTGCCACTCACTCACAGGAGTAGTGGGCTTCTCCCATCCGTACTCAACGGAATTCCAAACTCTCTCATCAATGGATTTCAGGAATGCTTTCATCCTTACTTTCCAATAAGCATAGTTATTCCCATCAAAGTGAGGAGGAACAACAAGAGAGTGACCGTGCTCCATGACAACAGGGGTCAAGGATCAGCTCAGAGATCAAAAAATCTCAAACAAAAAAGAGCTACCTGCTCTGATACCACTTGAACGGTTTTAGACCCCTTAAAACACAATTAGATTGAGTAGCCTAGTTAATTAGCCAAGTTGTTACTTAGTCAAATTAAGCAATTCTAGATTAAAACAATCAAACAATCATATCAAGAATATAATGCAGCGGAATAATAAATAACACAAGATATGATCACCTAGGAAACCACACCGGTAAAAACCTGGGGAGGATTTGACCTACCGATCCTCAAGGCAAACCAGAATTCACTATGAAAGAATTGAAGTTCTTACAAAAGGACTTACAAGCTCCCCGTTCGACTTCCTAATACTACCTACCAGTAGAACTTACTGACACGACCACGTGCAAGCTCCGAATCCACGGACTCCTTCTTTCTTGAATTCTTCAATCAAATACAAGCACCCACGCTTGATATTCTTTGAGTTTCAATGGTAGCAACCGAGTTGATCATCAAGATGTTGATACTATCTCTACCTTGAAAACCCTAAACTTTGTGTAAAGGAAAGCTCCTCTAGATCTCACAAGAGATTTACACAAAATAGCAATGTATGAGCAACAATACACTGGAAGCAACTCTAAAAACGTGGCTAGGATTTTGCCTTATATACCTAGGGCAAAAACATAAAACCCTAAACGTTTAATGAGTCAGGGCTAAGTTGGAAATTCTGCAGAAAACGCATCTAGCCCGATATTCGATCGATCGAGTCTATCCTTCGATCGATCGATCGAGATAGACCGAAATGCCCCAATGCATCTGCAGTCACTCGATTCCAACTTTACAATATTTAATCAACTTTGAGCAAGCCTAAACAAGACTAAACATATTGTTTTGATCATGGTTTGCCAATATTACACATTAGAGTTCTAAATACATAAAATTCTAAATCTTTAGAACCTAACATTTTTTATTAAAAAATCATGCAAAAATAACTACACAGTTCATGACAACACATTTGATGGGGGCAGATGCAAACCCATTCAGTCAAAGCATTTACATGGTCTCAAAAAACTGCCCATTTTCCCTAAACACTGACTGAAGAAACTGCCCCCAACATATGAGTTTGCAATTACGAAATATCTGATGGAGTTAATCCCTTATCTTCCCATATTCATACGCACCATGTAATATATATTATATACAATTGAATGAAGCATCCAAAAATAATTATATTTACCAAATTCTCTTGTATGGACATATCATGAAAAGATAAAGAGATCCATACCTTCAACATCTGATCATGTGTTATATTGCTAAGGAAAATGCGGAAAAGTACATCTGGTGGTTCAACTAGAGTGTCCACTTCCCATGCGTTTGCTGCGTTCCTACAAATAGCAGAGAGGAAAGTACTATGACTTTGGACTTCAAAAGCTAGCATTAATACCTGCTGATTGGCTTGTTTTCCAATGGAAACAGCTTGACTTGAAACTACTAAAAAGAATTTAATTTAAAGCTTTAGAGAATGGTCCAACAAATGCAAACGGAGGATCCTATAGAATGGAAGGATCATTTAAGCACAAAAACATATAAACTTAATGGGATAAAGGAGTTTTATTAGTAGCCAGTAGGTATAGTTATTATCCCAACAACGATGAAGTTGTGGCCTTTCCGTATTTACTAATTCAAATATTCCTGATTAACAAGGAAAGAAATAAGCAAATAAAAACATTTTCTTTTATGTTTTGTTCATAGAAATAACACCTCAACCAATCGAATACGAATTATATTCTTCCAGAGATCCCAATCAAAGGCATTTAGGAGGCCTAATAACTTAATTTTTGGCCAGCATGTATCAAATGACCAGTTAATAGTAAATTTTCATAGGCTTGAAAGGTAAGATGCTAATACCAATCATTCACAAAATCCTGGTATTCAAGAGGTACCATAGCGTTCCAACACCTTTTATGGTGTCTGGTCACAATGGTTCAAACCCCACCAGCCCCACTCCCCCAATTTACCTAGGGAAAACAAAAAAAGAAAGAAAAAAGCCCATCTCAAACAATTTTGTACCTAGCTGATGTGAGTTAAAAAGCACTTATTTTTCAAAAATTCCCCCCCACCCCTTAACTTATTAAAAACACATCTTTGGGCCTAATTTAAAAAAAAAAAAAAAACACACTTCTTTAACACCACCTAATGCAACAAGAATGGACCATTGGTGCAAAAAAGCTTGCCCTGATCATACACACACTTGGAAAATGTCAAAATGCTTTATACACTGAATATGGAAATCAACATATCTAAATCTAACTGTATATCAACATCAAATAAATATGACCAGGAAATATACTGTAATACATATTAATGAATATCAAATAAATTAAATAAATGAATAAACCAATCTACGACTCCGCATTCTAATTGAATATTTTAAAATACATACAGAACATAAACTTGAATAATAATTTTAATGGTCTAGAACTTGGAACATCCAAATTTTTGAACAGACTCAGTAATCCCAATTATTCTCAACTGCAAATACCCTCCTTGGGAAGCTCCTCCCAAATTTGCAGCAATTTTTGAACCTCCAAAATTTTGTTTTGGTGATTGAGTATGCTTATGAAAATTTTTATGCCCAATTCTTTTTTAGTGCAAATCACTCAGTATTAAACAAAACCAAAATCTCAGCAAACACCTTTCTGTGTTTTCCCATGAAAACTAACCAAAGATCGTCATTTAGATTAACAATCAATTTATTGTCTGATTCTGTGATCCAAAAACTCTATTAACTTTTTAGAACCTTAAGAGCAAGATGCACTTCGAAAGATGCCTTTTAGCTGTAGAAAAGTACATCTTGATGACCTTGACATAGGATCTTGTCCTTTAAAGGCTACTCCACATTCCTAGACAAACAGACAAATGAAGATTTAAAACAATTAATTTGTATAAAAAATAATTAAATCCCTAAATCATAAGTGATAGAAAATACCATAGCAAAGGAGTTTACTCTTTACCTCTCTTCCAATATGACTCCTTAGCTCTTGAAGCAGAATCTAGGAACCAAAATGGGGAAAAAAATTATGTATTGTTAATTGTTATGCAATTGAATGAAAGGGGAAATTGGTATAAGAGATTTTCAAAGAAAAGAAGAGAGTTCAATACCAGTGAATTATTATGAAAGATTGCAATTTATCTCATCAACCATGTTCTGATCCTCCCATCCAAGAATATTCACCAAAACATCGATCACTAAAGATGGAGATCCACAAAATAACATATTTATCATACTAACTCAGGGGTTTGGAATTCCCACTAACAATTCAAACCTAAAAGTAAAAAGAAACAACAAAGCTAAACTTTTAGACTAATAGGACCTTTCAACATTTTACCACACTCAGCATTACATGATTCAGCTTGCTTGGATAGATCTAAAGCATTTTGGTCTCTGAGAATTGATCTTGAAACACCATCTGTTCATCATTAAATTTAATATCTTAACAATAAGATACATTAAAGAAGAAGAAGAAGAAAAGAAAGGCAAATATAGAAATTGAACCCCCCCCCCCCCCCCCAAAAAAAGGATTGCTTAACACAGATATTTCTCAAATCTTGCATGTCCTCAATAGCTAAACCAAAAAAAAAAAAAAACAGTAGCCGAAGGAGCAATGCAATTAATACAAAAAAAAGTTACTTAAATTGAGGTTTGGCTGCAAGAGAATTCAGGTTTGCATGCACACCTTCTTTGTTTTGTTTGGCAACATAGAAAATACATAACTGAAAAAGGCCAAGGTCCTCAAGGAAAATCATAGGTAACCATAAGTTTTTTTTGGAGGAAAAATTAAATTTATTAAAGAAAGAAACTATGGAAACAGCAAACACCTAAAAACAAAAACAGGGAAGCAGGAAATTAAATAGAAGCTGCAAGTTTTTTTAATGAATAAATAGAAGCTGCGATTAACTTGCAAAGAATC
This sequence comes from Quercus aquifolioides, assembly GCA_019022515.1. Lineage (NCBI taxonomy): Eukaryota > Viridiplantae > Streptophyta > Magnoliopsida > Fagales > Fagaceae > Quercus > Quercus aquifolioides. The sequence goes on from CM032331.1 coordinate 20,358,542, forward strand.
AAACAAAATTGATCAATTATGGCTAGCATCAAAATCATAGAAATGGACCTCCCCACTGCCCCCTACCCCCTAAAAAACAAATTACAACATGACTCTATATAGTAATAGAAAATTTTCTCTTTACAAACTCATTGGCCTTAGTGCTTCCTCAGACTTGACATTGCAGCAGAATACACAAGCATTTATTTTAAGCCAACCATAATAAACCATTGCAAACCTAGCAAGTTAGCTTATGGTGCTTCTAAAACTTCTGTCCTTCAACTTTTTTTTTTTTTTTTACTCCAGAGAACTACTTAGTACTAGTTATATACCCTGGATTTTATTACACAATATGACTTAACTTGCTGCTATAGCCTCTTTGAAAAAGGATAATGAAGGAACAAGTGGCCCTTTCTGAAGCCATAGTTTAGTGCCAAATTGATTTTCACTTTTCTTGACAATGAGTTCAATGCATTCTTGTCTGGTTGTCATTTACCTTTCAATAAAATAATGGACAATCTAAGTAATATTATTCAGTAAATCAATTAAAGTAAAGAAACATCTATGACAATAAACAATATCAAAATTTAAAGCACACAAGAAAAGCAGAAGTAATCAAACAAAATTATCTTTTGTAAAAATGAACAATCAAAACTTAACAATTGGTGCAATGAGTTGATAGGTTAGAAACATCTTAGTAAGCAGGTTCAATATTCTGAAGAAGCATTTCATCAAACAACTTGTGTGCTTGACTTAAATTTCAATTTAAAACAATCATCAAACATCAAACATAGTCGTTATATGGTAAAACTGAAACACAAATTTATTAGAAAGTTTCAAATTCAAAGTATACATGTTTTCCAAAAAGGAATTGGAAAAAGAAAGACACTGTGAATCTTTCAATACCTTGAAGCCCAGGGGTTTCCAATGAGAAAAAAGATGGGTGGCAAGAGAGCAGGGTATTACATAGAAGACACGTAACACATCCCTAGATAACCCCATTTTAACAACTTGTCTCAAGTGGAGAGTCTAATCCACAAAGGAAGGCAGCAACTAATGGAATGTTAAGAATACCGGATCAATTTCCTTAACTTCAATTCAGAAAATTTTCTACTAAGCTGATTTGAAAGAGAACTACAAAGTTTAGTAGATTGAATAAAGTTTAGCATCTTCTTCTAAATGTGATAAATACTACCTCCTACTCCCAACATGGATGACTTACAAGTAGTTGACTTATGGCTCACTTAACTTCTATATATAATTTGACTTTAAACTTTATTTTTTTTTATTTTTCTTTTCCAGTTGAAAAGTGACAATACTCACATTCAACATAGATACATAGATAGCAAATGTAAAATTAAAAATCGCTATAAAGTCCACAACATTTGAATATTAAGAATTGTATTTTGAAGAACAAAAGCAAAATTTGAAAATCTCAGGATAAGGTATAGAACCAAAACCCAAAAAATAATAAATAAATAAAAAAACAAGAAAAGATATAACCTCAACCTCAACGTGATTCTGTCTTAATCGAAATAAATACTCATCCTCCTGCGTAAAAGATACAAAATTCCAATATGGGGAAGTTTTCAGGCTTCATGAATTCAATTATATTTTTATCACAGCCAACGAAATCCAGACTAATCACGCTGAGAAACCCATATCACTAAAATTGACTAAAGGAACTGTGTGCTAATAGGGTCCAGTACTCATTAGCATCTTGTGACTTTGCTTGCTTCACCCATTGTTCCACTTGCTTCCAGTTTACACTTATCCCTGCACATAAAAGTATGGAAGCGAAGTCAGTCATGTCACACAATTACAAAGCATGAATGAGGATAGAAAGGAAGGATGTTACCACCACGGGCTTTTAAAATCTGTTGAACTGGGAACCACTGGCATTGTTGCATAATCTCTATCAATCAAAGTGATTTTTTTTTTCTAGTTAAATTTTGGATGGAGTTCCAAAACTGGCTGCTCAGAAAGTTAAAGTAGGGATTAGCTTAAGTGCCAATTTCACTGACTAATAAAAATTAGCTATGGATATAGATTTAAATCGCTCATATCTTATAGAAAAGAAAGTGAAACTAGATATTCAACCTTTGATATCATTAGTTTTCTAAAATGTCATCTGAATAGATGATTTTAATTCTTTTGCTGACAATTATCTAAGGTTTAAGACATTCTTATTCAGCCTTTGAAGCACAGAGTTGATGTGGTATACCTCAGGCACGACTCTGTTAGGACTTCCCTTGAAAGAAAGCATGGAGGAAGAAACTCTTATCTGGTTCAGAATAACAGAAAATCAGAAATGCTTTTGATGATTAACAGGAATGTATATAAAAATAAATACAAAGAATACAAATACATACTATTCTCAATTTTCATAGGTCAGGTATTTTTATGGGCTCCCCAGTATGTCTGGCTAGCTTCATACTAGTAAATCATATGCCCTTCATTCTAGTTGGCTTATGGAAAAATATTAGAGAGAGAGAGAGAGAGAGATAAAATCTTATGACTATTTGGGGTTCAAGTACATGGTGAAAGAAAAAAAATTAATTTCCATTACCAGTATTACATAAACAGCATTTAACTCACTCTGTATTCTTGAGCACATTATCGTTCTAGAAAGTTGTATGCTTTTGAAATAAAAGTAAACTTCTATTTATGGGGTAAGATAAATGTACATGTTTAGCCATGTCGATGTCCCTGCTAGGAAAGCCACATTATTTAATAACCATAAAGAAATTAACAAAGCTGCAATTCCTGGAACAAACAACTAAGGAACCACAATTGATACCCAAATACCTGTGCACTATATTCCTTTCATGTAACTATGACGGATCCAATATTTACATATTACATAGATTTGAACATGAGAAGTCCTTCATTCTCCCTCCCTTTGTCCCGATTATCTATATTACTGGGTATGTGTGCGGTTGTATGTGCATGTGCATATCCACTGGCCTTTATGGGATCAACTTTTACCAATTCATTTCCGTAGTGTCAATCAATATTTGGATGTGAAAGCTGACTAAGAAAATTTATTTCCTGTTAACAAGAAAAGATTCAGCTAAAAACTTATATACCGCCAGATGATGCAATGCAATTTGACAGTGGTAATTCAACTATTCAAGTAACAAAAATATAAAAACTGAAGAGAATCATATAAATAAAAATTACAAAGCCCAGCAACTTGATTTCTCTATAAATACTCATGCTATGAATGAGCCTATAAATTCAGAGAAAGAAAGTGACAAAGGCAGCCAAAGATTTTGATAAAGGAGGCATACCTTGGCATCAAGGTTGTTTTTCAGATGGAACCATATTTCTTCAAAGTTCAATCTTGTCTTCTTTGATGGTGGATACAGACTGGGGTTGGAATCATCATTGACACACGTCAATGTACCCAATATCATGTCTTATGATAACAATACCCAACCCCAGCTCTCACGTCAATGTACCCACAAAAATAAATAAATAAATAAATAAAAACAAATGGGTATCTCTGGAAAAATGGAAGAAAGTGGAAAACAGAGACAAACCTGAGGAACCATAGGATTGGAGTGGTCTTTGTGTGTGGGCATGATGAGTTAAGAAATGATGCCTCTTTCTCTTTGAAGAAAGAGTCCACTGAGAATAAAAAATCCTTTGGGCAAATGTAATTTACACTGATATAGCCAAATCGACCATCCCTCTATTTTATGAGCTCATGCTTTGAAGAAAAATATATTGATGAAGAAAGGGAAGCAAGTGAAAAATAATTCTTATTATTTGTAGAAAATTATTTTACATCTACAGATAAAGTTGGTAGTTAATTTTCCAAGCATAATATATATCAATAGATTTAATACACTAATACAAGATTATAGGAAATTATTTGAGCTACTCACGCGTATAAAAGAAACATATAGAAGACAAGGTATATGAAACATGCAGAATACTTCTTATTCAATGAATAACCATAAGCAAGCTTATCTATAATGCCAGAAAAAGTCTTTCCATCCAATGTAACACTTTGAAGGAGCACAAGACCTTTTGGACCTGCGAATAGTTAGTAGAAAACAACATTAAGAGAAAAGATCAAAATAAGTAAATAACTTAATACCAACATTAAGATGGTGAGAAGTTTCATTTTTACCTTCCATATAGCCAAGCATGTTGTGCTAAATCCTAGCACCAAGAATAATGTCCCTAACCAAATGCAACTCAGAGATGGCCTTACTGATGTCCCATCGTTCCTGTGGCAACTCCATAGAGCATGCCACTCCGACCTTGACAATGGATATCAAACACTCCTTTATTTTATTTGCAAGGCTACCATTGTGATTTCCAAGAACTTCATGAACATTATTTAAAAGTTTTGGATCCACAACTTCCATTACACCATCAGGTAAGGCCATGCTAGCATAGTTGTGAAGGTTAAGGCCTCCCTCAAACACACTATTTGTGGGTCTCTTTCCTGTTATCATCTCCAACAATAAAATTCCATAGCTGTACACATCTCCTTTGGTTGACACCTCACTTCCTAGACCGTACTCTGCCATTAAGAATATTTAATACAGATAATGTGTTCACATTATATTTTGGGAGCTCAAAATAATCATTGTAAATATGGGAAAGCATATGTTAACAATTAAAAAGTACAGTAAATCGTGCTTACCTGGAGGCGTGTACCCAATTGTTCCTCTTATTCCAATCGAACTACTTTCTTTCGAATTGGTAGGTCTTAAAAGAAACTTTGCAAGCCCAAAATCTCCAACATGAGCAATCATATCACAATCAAAAAGAATGTTGCTTGGCTTTATATCACAATGAACAACTGGCACTGGGCAATGGTGGTGTAGGTAATCAAGTGCACAAGCAACATCAATGGCAATGTTTGTTCTTTGAAGAATGGTCAGATTTCGTATCTCTACATGCATGATATTTGTTTCTAGATCCATATGCAACCAATTTTCTAGACTTCCATTTGGCATGAACTCATAAACTAGAGCCCTAAAATCATTGCCACGAAAATCCACACTTGAGCAACAAGTGATGATCTTCACAAGATTTCGGTGACGAATATTTTTCAAGGCTTCACACTCGGAGATGAAGCTCCTAGAAGCTCCTTGACGTTGAATATTTAGTACCTTAATTGCAACAATTGATCTGTCCTCACCGAGGATGCCTTTATACACTGAACCAAAACTACTGACACCAATCAAATTTGCTAACGAAAATCCATCAGTTGCTTTAAGGAGCATTTGGTAAGACACTTTCATAAATGATTGCTTCAAGGAAGATTCTGAAGTGATATTATTATTTTTTTTTTTACGCCAAACAAATATGAAAAATGACACTATGATTATTACCAAAATCACACATGCCATTGAGATTACCACTTTGAGTGCAAAACGCCACTTCATTTTCTTCTCCTCTTTTGTTAAGCACCTCGGGAACTTTAGTTCTGGTATGCCCCCACACATCCTACTATTTCCAATGAGTGATATTGCACTAGCATTTGCAAACACTCCTTTTGTTGGAACCTCTCCTTGAAGATCATTGAAGGATAAATTCAAATTCTTGAGGGAGAGTTTTTCTAAGAAATTTGGAATTTCACTAGAGAATTTATTCCGAGAAAGATCCATGACTTGAATACCTCTCAAAGAACTCAAGGATATTGGAATTTCTCCTTGAAATAAATTACCCTCCACAAAAAGGTACTCAAGGCTTGTGCAAGAGCCTAGGCTGTTTGGAATTTTACCTAACAACTTGTTTTCAGATAAGTCCAACAATCCTAAATGGACAAGATTGCCGACCTCAAAAGGTAGTGATCCTACAAAAAAGTTTTGAGCTAAATAAAGTCCAATTGTCAACGTGGAAATTGCAAAGAGTTGCCTTGGAATGATGCCGGTGAGATTGTTTTGAGAAAGATTTAATAACAACAAATTTTGGCACTTTTCTATACTTGATGGGATAACTCCTTGCAATTTGTCATTATTTAAGGACAGTTCATTTAACAATGATAGGTTTCCAAGGGTAATTGGTAACCTTCCTGAGAGCCTGTTGTCATGTAAATATAATCGGTGTAATTTTTTAAGACTGCCAATATCATCTGGGATTGTCCCAGTAAATTTGTTACCATTCATTCATAAGATTGTCAAGTTGACCAAATTACCCATCCCTATAGGGATCTCTCCAAAAATAAGATTTTGGCTAATTGCAAAATAAGTAAGCTGGGTTGAAAGATTACTCAAAACATTAGGCAACGTACCTTTGATTTGATTCTCCGAAAGGCCTATTTTTTGCAAACTGCTACAGTTGACTAGAGATTGAAAGAAATTCATTTCATCATCATCTCCAGTTCCTATATTACTACCACCCATTATTAATATCTCCAAACGGTGTAGGCCTCCAAAATTGACTGAAATTTTTCCCGTAAAATTGTTCTTGTAAACTTGGAACACTCGTAGATCTGAAGCATTAGATAATGAGACTGGAAGAGATCCGGTAAATTGGTTTTCAGAGATTAGAAACCGCTGGAGATGCGGAAGGGTGAGGAATAAGTTTGTAGGAAGATTTCCACTAAGCTCATTTTCATGCAGAAAAAAATCAGTAATAGAAGAAAGATTATACAAAGATGGAGGGACCAAACCAGAGAGTTTATTGCCAAACAGTCCAAGTAAATTTAAGCTTCGCAATTGACCCAAGGCATCCGGAATGTGCCCTCCAAAGACATTTTCGCCTGCAGATAAAACTTGGAGAGAGCTAAAGTTCCCAAAGAAAGGTGGGATTCCTCCCCTGAGATTGTTAGTGCGAAGAGCTAGAAACTCCAGCTTTGATAAAGAAGCAAGCTCCTTTGGGATTGACCCCGAAAGGTTATTTACACCGACTCTAAGAATCTTAAGGTTGGAGCAATGGGAAAGGTTTGCAGGAATTTCCTCTTGGAAGGAGTTATTAGACAACCACAATACTTGCAACCTGAATAGACGGCCAACTTCATCAGGGATTCTACCTCCAATGGTGTTGTTTGCCAGCACTATTTCCCTAATGAAGCTGAGGTTGCCTATGTATGGAGACAAGGAACCCACCAAACCTCTGGCCTGAAGATCTAATACAGTGACTCTTCTATGCTTGCGGCCGCACGTAACACCTTCCCACTTGCAGAAATGGAGGGAATCATTCCACGAGCTGAAAACGTTTTCAGGGTCACGTGTTATCTGTGTCTTGAAGGCCAACAAAGCTTGATGATCAGTCTCATTCCCACCGAAATAAGTTGAGGTGGCAATACTAATACCAGAAACAGAAAGAGTTTTAATATGTAGAAGTACAACCAACAAGAGAAGGATGGTTTGGAATTGAATTGAGCACAATAATCTCAGATTCATTGCTTGCATTTTCATTTCCAATATGCAAAATTTACGTTTGCCTAACAAAATAAGGCGTCTATAAAGTTGGGTGTACGTGAGTTTATTTTTATGAAAATCCACCTTTAGTAGTGGACCCCAGTAAAGAAAAAGCAAAGAAGCCTGCGTAACAGGCTGTCATTCTAAGGAACCACGACCCAATCAAAGAGAACTTTCCACTTTTCGATTCGATCGAAAAGGAAATTGTAAAAGACTTTGCAGTTTACATTTTGTCATAGCATTATTGACTGCTTCATATATACTATTTCTTTACTATTCGAATCAGAGGAGCCAAAGGTTGGCGTTGCGACCAAGCTGTCACGCAGACATTGGGTAACTGACATGCAGACATTTTGTCTTAAATACAAATAAAAAAGACCACGTGTGAAAAGCGAGAAAACGACGACGTTTGGTATTTAGGGGTTGAGCTTTGAGGTCAAGGAGGTGGGGTTTATGATTTGATTTTTACAGTGCGCCCACAGGAAAAGGAAAAGTGCGGCGACCAACATGGAATCATTTTTCCCATACCATAGCGTAGCTAATGCAGCCAACATTATAAAGTGCATAAGCCACTACCAACACTACCCACCAAACTATATACGCAGACCTATTTGCCAATTGCCACGATGACACGCCACCCATAATAATAAAGCTAACCAGATTTAAATAACAATAAAAAGAAAATGACATATTCCCCCCCTTATTTACCAAAATGCCCTTCCCAATTTTGACTCTGGTTCGGAAAAGGAAATTTACGGGCAAATTGAATTATGAAGTCTGTTTGGATACAACTTATTGTTGCTAAAAATTGATTGTTGCTGAAAACACTGTAACAAAATAATTTTTAAATGTATAAATAGTACCGTATGATCCATTTTTAATATTCTTTTTCTGAATAAAGTGACTGTGGGTCCTATGAATAGTACCGGAACAATGCATGCACAGTGCGTAAACAGTGCATGCACTGTTCATGAACAGTAAATTTTGTCTCTAAAAGTCAATAACTGCGGGTAAAAAAAAGAGAAAACGTGAAGGACTAAACACAGGCGCAGGATTCAGTTGAATCCAAACACATACATGGACTTTGACAAGGAACTTAACTTATGGAATGACGAGAGTACCCTTAAGTGGAACGGTGTTTTGGTAATTTTGGCAAAAGGCGGAGCATGACACGGAGACAAAAAGTGTGAAAGAAAATTAATTTTAAAAATAAAAAATGTGAAGAGCATTGTTATTAATACCGTTTCGGACTCCGTTTCGGTTTGTCCAGTGGAATGGAATATTTCGGTACTGGCCGATTTCGGCGTACCGTTTCAGGGTGTTTCGGGGTTCTTAAAAAATAATTTATATATATTTTTGTTGAACATAAAATTGTCAATTCTAATAAATAAATAACTAAATATCAAATAATACAAATCATTTTGTCTTAACTCTTAAGTTTTAAACATCAATTTAACATCACACAAAAAGAAGATTTACAAGACAATAACTAAATATCAAAAAATACAAGATTTACTCCTCCTCCTCATCATCATCCATAAGAAAAGGATCAAATTCATCATCAAAAGAACTCCCAAGAACTACCAGCACCCATTGGACCTTTACTCTTTTTTTTTTTTCTCTTTTTTTTTTAATAATAGGCCAGATCCGGTACCGGCCAAAATTTGCATCTTGGCCGAAATTGGCCGAAATTGACCGGAATGGCCCGGAACGGCCCGAAATTTGACCCGAGGTGGAACGTGGGGTATTCCGGTACCGGTTTGCATACCGGGACGAAAAATTCCGGCCGTTCCGGCCAGAACAGAACGGAATCAATAACAATGGTGAAGAGTGTGTCCTTCTGGTGTGTGCGTGAGTTTATTTCTCAAAAAAAAAAAAGGTTAAAAGAATACACAACTCTTTTCAATGCTTTCTACAATAGCGAATTAGTTCTATTTTCAAGGGAGTTCAACATAGAGTTGATAATAATATAATCTAATCCTCCTCAAAGCTTGTATAGAAACCATGATCCTTCTTGTACTGGAATGGAGGTGTAGGTGACTAGAAAGTAGATAATGGTATGAAAGTTAGTAGATTATATATTATTATTATTAATTGTCTATTGTTTGATTCAGATTCTACAAAGAATAAAGATGTAATTATATGCGATTTTGTTTTTCTATTCAAGTTTGGACCTATTAAACCTTCATGGTTTGTTTCATTTTTACCCTATGTTTAGATAGAAAGAGATAATTGAAAAGGATCGAAGATTGTAGAACTTATCACCCTAAACATACTAATGGAGAAAGTTATTCACAGAATGCCTAAACAAGACATAGGATTAATCACCTTGACAACCGGAATTTGAAATTTTCTTGAAGTAAACTTATTAAGCAACTCTCTTACATTTCAATTAAAAGATGACATTGCAAATTTTATTCAACAAGTTCCAAATTTTCAAGAAAATTTATTTATTTTAAAAAATTAAAAGACATGGATGTTATTTTTATTCATTGCTTTTAATAAATAAATAAATTGTGGGGCAGCGAAGAAAAGTCCGATTGTGAGGGTGAAAAAAAGGAAGAAGTGACTCAAATGGAAATTTGCGTTTTGCTTTACAAAATGTAGAATATAGATTGAGAGTTTTTCAAAGTCAAGCATTGAGAGTTTTTCACAGTCTAGCTCAAAAAGTAGAATATAGATTGAGAGTTTTTCAAAGTCTAGCTCAAAGTGCTTGTTAAACAATGATTTCATGCAATAAGCTAATAGATTGCGTTTTGCTTTACAAAAAGAAGAATCAATAGAATGGGAAAGTAGAATAGATAGAGAAATTTTTTCAAAGTCTAGCTTATTTTTTCAAAGTTTAGCTTAAAGTGCTGGTATTAACAATGATTTAATGCAATAAATAATTATAACTTGCTAAACGTGTACCATAAAGTGTTGGTATGAGCAAAATCACATGCCACTAAACTAATATGAATATTACTACTTTCTCGTAAAATGGAAACAGCTAGACTAGTCACTCAATTTTTTTTTTTTTTTTAATTTATAAAATTTTTGCACCAATGAACCATTCACACTTTCACTGTAGTTGTAGACTTTATAGTGTTTATCCCTATTTGATCTTGTCCAATGTTTTTACATTTTCATTTCCCAAGTTAGTACAGGTGCATTTTCAAATAGTAAATTTTGCGTTTGGTAAGGATTTTCCATGTTGCGTTTTCAGCCCCCAATGTGAAAATTTACGATTTTGCATTGGACTCTTGGAAAAAAAATGTAGCAAAAACCCAATAGGCTACCATTGTAAACTTTCTCCTATTTTCTTTAATTACCCTTACATTTTTTTCCCAAAACCCATTTTTACCGTTCTTCCCTAAGAATTTTCTTTACGTTTAGAATTGGGTGCTAATTTATAGGATACTGACGACAGTCTTGTGCCAACGATTTTTTATTTTATTTTTTATTTTTTACCCCCTTGGGATTAATCTGATGATGAATAAAACATAAAATATAGCATGTTTCACATAAGCCTTGTTAGTACTTACAAAGGTTAGGCTATTTTGTAAATACTAGTATTGTTAGTCTTGTCTTCTCATTCCCTGCTTCCCCATCCACTATGTATTCTGTCTATATTATCTAAAAAAAAGAAAGCATGTTTCACATAAAATAAATAATAAAAAAGCGAATCTCATAAAATCTTCCACTATAAAAGGTTCTGTCTTTTGAAAAAAAAAAAAAAAGAAAAGTTGTGCGCTTCCCTTTTCCCTTCCTTGAGGCCAAGCCTTTTTTATAATTTTTTTTTTTATTAAAAATGAAATAAAGCAAAAGGCTTGTCTTCCACTAAATATATAAATAATAATAATAATTTCGTCTTATCGAAAACATTCAAAATTTTCAATCAATTCGTGATCCACGTTCATAGAGTCTAGGCTACAAAAAGCAACACAATCACCTCTCTCACAAATCACAAAACATCAACCCATTTGAATTGTCTTTCACTACAAAAAAGAAGTCTTCCACTATCAAAAGCTTGTACTTTAGAAGTCTTCCCCTATAAAAAGCAAAGTCTTTCATTTTTGAAGACAATAATTGCATGAGAAATATTATGAGCACAACAGTTTTCACAATAGTTAATTGGACAAATTTTAATCTCTTTCACATATAAGTATATAATGAATGTTACAATCAGTTGTTGTTGTTGTAATTTATCCTAGGATTCACAATAGTTGATTGGACAAATTTTAATCTCTTTCACATATAAGTATATAATGAATGTTACAATCAGTTGTTGTTGTTGTAATTTATCCTAGGATAAATTACAACAACAACAACTCAAAAAGTTTCCCAAAATATATAAATGCAATAGAGAAGTTCATGCCCTCTTACAGGATAAATTACAACAACAACAACTCAAAAAGTTTCCCAAAATATATAAATGCAATAGAGAAGTTCATGCCCTCTTACATGTGCCATCACTAACATAATGTTTGTTTTTGAAAAAAGAGAAATCTACTCATGGTTTATTTAAATCTAAAAGGAAGGTGTCATTTCTACCAACATCAAGAGAGAGTGTTATAGCCAAGAGTAAAGGTTCAAAGTGATTTTTTTATATTTGCTTAATTACAGTTCTACACAAATACTATGTTATTATTTACAATATTTCTATTAGGTTGAAATTTGTAATTGATGGTGTATTGAAAATGTAGTAGTTTGTTTCGTCCATATAGGTCGTCCATGAGAAAAGAACAGAGAGATGGGACGCATGAAGCATGCTCGTCTTCATCAACCTCGTCCGTCCTTAATAAAGGACAGACGTAATCTTGTCCGTCCTTTAATAAAGGATGGACTAGCATATTGTGCTTTTTAAGAGCATGATTCTCACCAAAGGCATAAGAGACGAATTACACCATAGCGAACCAAGACCTCCACTAGCCGTAATGAAGCAACGGTCCAAATAAAGTAACTTTCATGGAAGTTATGGAAGTTACCTCCAAATCTTCTGAACTCCTTGACAACAGGAACGGTTATTATAACAAGTAACCGTATCATGTAAACTATATAAGCATTCCTTTACGAAGAGGTAATTGATTCAAACTTTCACAAAAAAGTGAAATCCTAACAAATACTTCCTCCTTACTTGAAATTACAAACCCACTGACTTGACCATCAGAGGACTTTTGGCCGGCCTCCACCGGTCTCCTTTGATTCTGTATTTGCTTTTTCAGGATTCAGCCTTAAGATCACCAATGCCCGGAATTTTCAGCCTACTGATTTCCCAGGAATCATCAGTAATTAATAGCCAAGAGTCTTATAGTACAACTAGCACATGTTGATATTTCCAATAAAGACATCACCAAAGTTTAAATCCCTCTACTCTCAGTTATTAAAATTTTATATTTAATACCATCATTTGAAATTTATTTATAATATTTCTTTACCAAACACTCCAAATTAGTGTAAAAATTAACAAAAGTCTAAAATTTACTTTAAATACTCTAAGTTTATGGTGGCTTCTAATTGGATCCCTCAATTTTTTTGAACTTGCAATTTAAACCCTCAAGTATTAGGATCATGTCAATATGCCTTTAGTTACTTCTCATTCCAAATATCGTTTTGTGTAAAGTTTGTATACAACATATTTATTACATGGACGCTAGTCCTACACTTGTGCGGTCCATATTTATGTGAGAAGGATTTTGTATGCAACCATTACACAAAATATGATCTTATCCTTTCTATCCCCCATTATCCACAACACTACTCCTAACCAAGGCTTTGAAACCCGGATCGTTCACTGAACCGTAAAAAGGAAAGGTTCAAGGTTTTTGAGGTCGAACTGTGGTCGAACCATGATGACGTCATAATTAATTCAATAATTATTTTAAATATATATAAAAATATTAAATTAATAAAAAATAGAAAAATTAACCGTCAATTTATAAACTAACCTTCACAACTTCATACTAAGTAACCTCTAATCGCTAAATTTCTCACATTAACCAATAAAATCCAAAAATCTATGCCATAAATCAAAAATGCAAAATCAAACAGCTCCTAAGAATCTCTTTTTTGCCATTACATTTTCACAGCAACCAAACAAAAAGGAACACAACAGAGCTTCAAACCCCTAATTTTACACACGAACTATGCTATGAATCATTCTCAAAATGCTATGAAAAAATTCTCAAAGTTAATTTGGGCCCTATAAATTGTACTAGAAAAATTAACATTCACTAGCTCATTTTGGAGCTCCCGAAGGTAACTAAAAAAGAGTAATAAAAATACAAATAAAAATAAAAACCTAATTTCTTTCGTTTTCATCAATTTTCTACTCAACCAAACAGAGCATTGGAGCGAATCTTCACTAACGAATGACGATATGTATATATACAGAAGCTTACTAGAACCCATTGTCGATGGAGGTGCTTAAAGATTTGAGGCTGAGGGTCTGTAGTGGCTAACGACGACGAGGTAGAGAGGCAAAGAGTGATTGAGAGAGTGAGGCGAGGGTGATCTGGGCTAAGGATGTGGTGGCCGACGGTGACGAGGGAGAGAGGCAGTGATGAGAGATGTAATGAGAGTGAGAGAGAGGCAAAGAGCTCAGAGCGTGATTGAGAGAGTGAGGCGAGGGTTTGTGTTTTGTTTCAGAGAAGTGATCCAATGCCAAAGCCAAAACGACGCAGTAGCCATATAGGAAAAAAAAAGAAAAAAAAAGAAAAAAGAAGAAGAAGTCCAGAATGGTGCCATTTAAGGCTTGAAACATTGGACCCATGTGAACCTCCTGAACCGGTCACGGTTCACAAAACTAGGCGGTTGAACTGCGGTCCGTACAGGTCACTGCTTTTTTTTGCATGGAATGGTTCTTCATGTTAAATGGACCACAAAAATGGCCGGTTCAAGGTTTTCCAAGTTGGACTGTACGGTCCGATTCGGGTTTCAAAACCTTGCTTCTAACTCAAAACCATTGAAAAATTTCTCTCTCCACATTCCCAAATCAAGATGAAAATCGTAGGCACATCACCATTGTACCCTAAGCTAAACTTGCAAGTGGAGAGTGGTGATGCGCCATCTGGTTTTGGGTTTTATTGTGGAGGTTTTTGTCGCTAAACTTGTTGTTGGACTTGAGGGTGGGGAGTGGTGTTGTACTCGCGAAGGGTGGTGATGGTTGCTGTGGGTAATGGGATGGAGGAAGATAGGGAGAGAGGAGTGATTTTTTTAAAAACTTTCTAAAATAATTTACTCTTTTTTACAATTTATTTTTTTTTACCCCTATTTTGCTTTTAAACACAATGTTGTTTTGTATGGTTTACAACAAGTATATAACGAGAGGTGACGTAATGCCATATTGACATTATTGTAGTATTTGAGAGTTTAAATTATAAGTTTAATAAGTAGTGACCGATTTAAATGTAGTTCCAAACTTAAAGACTGTGAAATACATTTTAGGCTTCGTTTGGATACAGCTGAAAACTGAAAACTGAAAACTAAAAACTAAAAACTGAAAAACACTGTAGCAAAATAATTTTTAAATGTGTGAATAGTACCGTGAAATCCATTTTTAATGAAAAAATTGCTAAAAAGTGAAATTTGTGGGTCCCGTGATTGAAAAGTTGCTGAAAAATGACTGAAAAAGTTACTGTGTGTGCACTGTTCATGCCCCTAAAGTCAACAATCACGGCATATGAAAGCGCAGACGCGCTTCCTAAATGCACACTTAGCAAAATATATAATTAGGTGACTGAGGGGAAATAAAAATTATTGTGAACTAATATGTTATTTTGTAAGTGTGTACCACCAATCAACTTGTTAAGTAATTTTGATGGTAGATTAGATACTGCGAATTAATCTCAAATTGTAAAAATTAATTTAGTTAAAGGTAAACATTGCATGCTTCTCTTCTTTTTTTTCTTTTTTTTGGGAGATATATATAAGTATTAGAATGTTTCCTTTGCACGATAATGCAAAATTTCAATTTAATTTTTGAGTATTTAGAAGAAAATGTTAACAAGGTCACAAAATGTTATGTAACTAGGATTTATTCAAGTCCAATGGTTTAAATAAACCAACAAGTAATACTAATTAATATTGGCCCGAAACTAATATTGTTATAATGCTACAAAATCATCAAAATTAAGTTAATCTGTTTGGTGTACTTTCAGTATTTTATATTGTCTTTTTACATAAAAGTAAATCCTTCATATGAGTGTCCCACACATAAAAACCATATTTTCTCAAGAGAAATATATAATACAATAATTTCTTCACAAAGAGAGTAATGATTTTCCTTCTTCTTTTGTCAACTTAGTTTTTCACTTATACAAAGTTGAATCGAAAATCTTTCAACTCTCTATTGTATGACATATTTGTGTGTTTTTTCTTCTATGAATTTAATTTAGAATTATAAAGCCTCCAATAAATAAAAAAAAATAGAAAAGTTTTTGAGCATGCACGTTGAGGCTAGTTATTTTATTTTATATTTTGATGGGACAAAGAGGCTAGTTATTTTTTTTGAAAGAGTTTCAACATATGGAGTCCGCTCCTGATAATAGTTTTTTATCATCAAATCAAGACACTAATTGGTTTTTGCTGTAGGCGGAGATTGAACCTCAAATTTCTTATTTAACCATCAGTGACTTTACCAGTTGAGCTAACTGTGACAAAAAGGCTAGTTATTATTACTGATAAGAAGGTGAAAGTTACCATCTAATATATATGTTTTGTCATTTTTAGTAATTTACTCCTAAAACTACAATTTTAATAAGTACTTTTAAAACGCTAAATTTTTTCAAAAAGCAATTTTTAACCGTTCTTATCAAACTCTCAACTTTTTAAAATAATCCAATTTTATATCGCAGTTTTTAAAATCATCACTTTTCAAAAAACACAACATTAAAAAGTTGAACCAAACTCACTTTAGTTTTCTTTTATCTTGTCCAAGTTTTCACCTTATTACCATTCACGAAAAATTAACTTTTCAAGTGTTTATCCTCTTTTTTTCTTTTTTTTTTTTCTTTTTTTCTCTCACGGCATTTCAATATATTTTACACAAAATCCATTAGTCTATATAAAATGTGCGATCTTCTCAGGGGAATATATATATATATATATAAAAGTGCAAATGGAGGTTTAAACAGTGCTTTTGTAAAGAAAAATTTTGTTGAGTAAATGCATTTCTGCTAGGTTAGAGCATTCGCAGCAGTGAAGCTAAAAATTTAGCTTTTTAGCTCCACCAAAACTTACTTTATCTATTTTACCTACACATGCTGCAGCAGTGGATCTAATTTAGCTTTCAACACAATAAAATAATATAAATATCACAATAAAATAATATATCCCTACAATAAAATAATATATCCCACTATCAATAAAACATCCACAGCACAACCACAACCACCTCTACCATCAACCACCACCACCACCACCACCAGTCCACAGCAGAAAAAAAAAAAAAAAACAATCACAGACCAAACAAAATCACCAATCTTTTTCCTCAATCTAGACCAAACAAAATCACCAATCACAAACAAAATAAAAAAAACCAATCACAGAGCTGGAGATGGAGGACTAGGCGGAGGCGTGGGTCGGAGACGTGCGGCTTGGGGCTTCGATCGGCGGCAGGGACGGCGTGGGTCTGAGGCAATCGGCGGCTGGGACGGCATGCGACTGGGACGGCGTGGGTCCAAGGCTAGGACGGGCCGAGCCGAACTGGAGCCACCCGCGTTGGCGGCGTCGAGGCGAGCTGTGGTGAAGGTGCGAATGGAGGAGTCGTCTTCATCGGAGTTTCAGCGTTTGCGGCTTCGGGGGCTTCCTCGTCGGAATCGTCGTCGGAATCAATGTGGGCGATGGGGCTTGAGTTTCAGGTGAGATGGTGGGGAGGGCCGGCGGCGGTAAAGGTGAGAGCTTGAGAGATGAGAGCTTGAGAGAAATTTCAGATGGGAGTTGAGAGTGAGACTGAGAGAGAAGATGAGAATAAAAGAAATGAAGAAAATATACCCAGGTGTTATTTTAATCCGAGCTCAATAAAAAATTAATTTTTTTTTTAGATGTCTGCTACAGTGCACATCTATAAATAGATGTGCACTGTAGCAATTCATCTATAATATTTACCTATGGCACCACTGCTGTATGCGTTTTTTTGTGTTTTTGGAGCTAAAATTTAGCATTATAGCATTATAGCTACACTGCTGTGAATGCTCTAATGAGGGTCAATTATTACGTTTTTACCCTTAGGCCTTTGAAGGGTTTTAACTTTCTATAATTAAAAAAAAGGTAATTAAACCAAAAGTGATCCCTTTTTCAGCTTTCCAAAAAGAAGAATTGAAGTGATGATTTTTTCTTTATAAAGGAATGTACAAAAGTCCAGCAACATTTATAAAGGGATGTACAAAAGTCAAGTCTCATGAATGAAGATGTGATGTTAAGCCTGTGAGACACGTTGAAGGAAGAAAAGAAGAAAATGATGAAGAAATATAAAGTAAGGCCATTCGGCCATTGGGTGTATAAGTTCAATTCTTCCTTTCATACCAGTGCACTGTATTCCTTTCATATAACTAGGCAAGTTCAGAAACAATTTGCCTGTTGTAATTTTTAATATTTTTGAAATAATTTATGGATTGAGCCAGCATAGACATATTTCAAATAAACTGAGAGCGTTTCCTCACCCTGAGTTCGTGGATTGTTCCCACCATATTGGCCAAATCAAACATAAAGGAACTATGCTTCTACATATCCGACGAGTTCTTGCCAACCCAATTTTTCCAACCAAACAATATTGGTTTGTTTTTTTATAGAATTTCTCTATTCTAAAAGTAAGTCCACTCCATTATATTCAAATCTTGGCCAATTTTATTCATTGTGAATTTATAATGATAGCAAAATAATTAAATTCACCTTAAACTTTTTGACAAATGATAGTTTATTAGTGAAAAATATATGGGCCAGCTCATTGTAAGTGTAGTACGTAAAATATGAAATATCTGACATGATTGCTATTGAAAAAAACAACAGAGAGTATAATAATGAGCAACACTATACTGTGCAGAAAATGCACGCGATCAAGATTGCCCAGAAAAATTTGACGACTATAGCTCAGATTTACCAGAGAAGTTAGTCTGGCTGTCAATTTGCTCTGACACCTGTCTCTATAATTTCTTACTGGGCTTTATTTATGGGCCACGCGCATCAAGCCATCTCACAATTTGATTCACCATATGTTTGTCCTCATGGAAGTTCACATTTCCATGTATTCTACTGAAATAAACACAATTAAATTTATAAATATTTACAAATTAATCAATAAAATATTTTGAAATAGACTATGAACAAAAACTGGAATTCATCAACTTAATTAAAAGTGTAATCTGTTACAGTATATATACACCAAGAGTGAGATTAGAAAATATCTAAATCTGTTAGCCTAAAATATCTGTGTTTGTTATGCTAAACTCTAACTAACCTATACACGTGCGAGTTTAAAGAATAACTAACTCCATTCATTAACACGGCATACTCTAAAGCACACAGCTGCATTGTTTATCAAAACGTCACCATTCTATTTAATGAGAAACGGTGCCGTTCTTCTTAATCTTAGACACGCGTTTCACCAATTGCTTGGACGACAGCGTTTTGGGCTTTACTGTAGGAACATCATCTTCATCTTCAACAGAGGATGATCTGCTAGTGCTTTCATCAATGAATAATCATATTATGCACTGTGGAAATATATATTCGCTTTTGGAAATGTTTCTATTGCTATTACTTAATTAAACAGACATAACCAGCACAGGCTACTTGATAAAATGTTTTTTTATGGAAAACAATTAGCACATGACTACAAGGGCCGTGACTGTATTACCCATACAAAATCCAAGCATTCGCGACATAACAAAAACATCAATAACACAAGCTGAAACACTTCATTTATGTATATATGTCAAGAAACAGACCAAGCACTGATTGTATATTAAAAACAATACCATTCAAATTCCCAAGGAAAAAAAAGGTTTGGAGTCGTAGTACTGACAAGTGAAGGGGGATAACTTGGAGTTGAAGCATAATTCTTTGAAGTATGATCAAGATGTCCTCATTTGCTTCGTTGGTGAAAACATATTGAAATTAGTGTCATCATTTATGCAGGTACGGTTCATTGAAGATGAACCCAAATAAAACTCACCAATAACGGATAAGCCTAATGCCAAATCAGGCTGGTCAAAGCCAAAGTTAGACTCATTTGCTGTATCAGGGACCAGAAGAGGCTCACGTTTTTCTGCTTCTGAGACATTTGCTAACAAACTCAAATGCCCCAAATCACTTACGGTGTTGGAAACCTCTTGATCCATATTTGAGTCATAAGGAAGAGGTATTAAAGGCAGGAGCTCAGGGTCATTAGGGACCGATAATGATAGATTCAAATCACCATGAAAGCGTTTCAATCCACATTCAAACTCGTTCTTTGTTTTATCCATTGAAAGCCACTAAACTCCTTCATTGTTGGAAATATCATGATACATATTCAAGCCACAAGAAGTGGGGGAAAAAGATTGAAAAGGCAGGGAGTTAGTGTCATAAGTGACCGAGGAAGAACAACCACCATGCCTAGCGCTTGGAAAGGGGAAGCAAGTAATACCAGATTTAGTAGGGCAACATGTGCATTCTACATGAATCCCCCACCTTTTTATGATATGGGGAACTTTAACACGTGCTGCATCAGTCCCACGTCTAGATCTTTTAGATTTCAATATCGTCACACATATAACCTTAGGAGAGTAAGTGGTACTAATCCAATGATGGGTTTCACAAGTAACCACAATGTGATTTTGTTTAGACGAATTTGAGTTATTCAATTGCTTCTGCAATTTCTGAGTAGATATAGAAAACAACCATAGATGATCGTTAATTTGTTCTTTAGAAATTGACTTATGGTGTTTCTTTTCACAACCATTGATGGCAAGGTAAACCTGATAATAAAGTCCACTTCTATATGCCTCCTCCGGTCAAAAAGCAATACAGATGGTAATTTTTGGAATTCGCACCCAACCTAGAACGATATTGAATTTTCGACACTCTGATGGTTGAAGTTGAACCAACTTGGAATCTCAATTCCCGGTACTATAATTTCGCAATCACCATCCTCATATGATGAGAATGAAGGAGAGAGAACCTGATGTGAAAATCGAGTTGATGGCCCTATATCCATTAATATGTCTCCTCTTGCACCTTCACATTCTTTATTTGGTAAATTCCCTATAATTTCTCCAATCTGCATTAGGAAATATAGTAATGTAGTATTTGAGAAGATAACAACATTTGTTTCTTTATAACTTAAGGAGAGAGAAAGAGAGAAACCTGACACAATAATGTACTTGATGATAGTGGATCGAATGACCAACAATTCTTTGCACACACTCTTCTTATAGATTGTGGAAATCTTGGAATTTTTTGAAGCTTCTTGCAACTGATTATTTCAAGTACCACTAATCTAGTAAAACTACTAATGTGTTCGGGGATGGTAACAATATTCGTTTGGGATAGATATAGATATTTCAATACGGGGAAGAATTCCAACTTCAAAAAAAAACTCCAATTCAATTATATTTTCACAGTTGATGAGATTCAATGCTTCAACCTTGAAAACCCATACCCAAAAGAACAATTAGGAGAATTGCTTGTCAATATCGATGGTGTTATTGGAAAGACAGATTCCTCACGCAATTGAAGTAAATAATATCTGGAAGATCAGTAAGGTTTGGGCAATTATATAGCTATAACGTCCTAAGTGCAATGATATATCCGATTGATAAGGGTAACCCTCTAATACCACTCATTGACAATTCTAAAACCTCTAAACATTTCATAATTGGATGAATATTGGGGAACTTCTCAAGGCTTGAGCAGCCCTCAAGATTAAAATATTTAAGAGATTTCAACATTAGCTTTGCTTAGAGAAAATTTGATTAGAATCAAAATTATATTTTGCCTTTGTTAGCTTTACATACAAATTAAATTGTTTAGATTTTTGCTGTTATTTTTTTTCCTGAACTAATGAGTATATTTTTTATACTGATTTTATTTAGATATTTTCTATATGAAGATCTTGAATGTAACAAACTGTAATTGAGTTAAATGATTCCACACACCTATCCCCATTCAATTTAGGAGATACTATTGAATAAATTTATTCTTTTATTTTGTGTTGTATTTAGTAGAATTTACGCACAGTGATAGTGAATTGATTTTGTATATGTAGTGTCCAATAGTAATTTTCAAAATTATATACATAATAGCAATGTAATGAGAAACTTAGTGTAACCAATATCATTAAAATTGCAAGGAAAAATCATTTTAGCACCTCTAAATGTCCTGGTCGAACTAATGTCCTGTGTATTTAATAACTCAAACTAATATCAATAGCATCACTACGATTCATCATTCTTGTGCATAAGCATGATTTACATACTAGTTTTAATAAAAGATGAATTGATAAACTTATATTTTCTACTGTGTTAAAAAGAACAAAAAAAAAAAAAAAAAAAAATCATTACATCTCCCTAGTAGGAATTTTTTTTTTTTTTTAGAAATTTGAAGAGAAAGAACTTATACCTTACTTTTGGTTAACACTTCAAGAGCATCTTTATAATACCATAACCTAGTGCGTTCTTCTAGGATTTCCGGTGATTCTTTTTTAACAACTTCCTTACCCATTTGTTGAATCAAATCATGCATTGATAGTATGCCATTTTGATCAACAGTAATGAGAGATTTATTAACAAGTATTGGAATACCAAAATTTGGATATAAATCACAAGCTTCTAATATATTTACAACATAATCTTTGTACCATCCTTTGAAGTTTCATGCAATATCAAGGAAAGTTTACTTTTCAATTTCTTCCAATCCATCATAACTTACTTTAAGTATCTCTTGAATCTCTTCTTTGGGAATTTTTTCATATTTATCTATTGCACTTTTCCACTCAAGTTTAGTTCTTCCACACAAATCAAAACCTAATATTTCCAGAGCTAGTGGATGGCCTTTCGCATAATGTTTAACTTGGCTTGCAACTTACAAATAATCATACCTCAGTTTTTTTCCATGGAAGGCATATTGACTAAAGAGTTCAAGAGCTTCATGTTTGTCTAATTCCTTGACCTCATAAGATGTACAAATTTTTCCAAGAGTAGCTATTAAGTGTTCATCTCTTGTTGTTATAATGACTTTACTTTATGAGACAAACCAATCACATGATCCAAACAAATTTTCAATTTGTTTATATTTATCCATGTCATCAAGAATTAAAAGAATCCTTTAACTATGAAGCCTTTCCTATATCATATTGATTCCTTCTGTTACAGTGTCCACCTTCAATTGTTTGTCCCGTAAGATCTCATAAAGAATATTCTCTTGTAATTGGATTATGTCATCATTTGTTCTAGACTTTCTGTGACATTATCTAGCAAACGAATTCCTTCAAAATGATCAACAATTATGTTATAAACTGCTTTTGAATTGTTGTCTTGCCTATTCCCCCAAGGCCATGAATCCCAACCATTCGAATATTATTTTTGACTCAATATTCAAAAATGATTCTATGGTGTTGGCACGAGAATCTACTCCAATAGGGTATTTAGCAACAAATAATCATGTGCGGTTTAATTTGACATCTGATGTCTTTTCAATAATTTGTTGGATAAATTTGGATTCAAGGCCATTGGCAATTACAAAAGCATAAAAGAGCTGTTAAATGAGATGAATTAGTTGGAAATATAGATATGAAAATAAACTAAATTGAAGATATCTAGTTTTGTACGTTACAACATACAATTGAAACAATATTAATTAAAGTAATCAATCTATCTATATATATATATATATATCTAAAAGCTGAAGCGTAACATTTAATGTTGCTACACTTCTACTGTGCCACAATAGCGGTCACATCATCCACCTATTTCCATCCATTTTCTCTTATATTTGTCTCCTCTTTTTCCTATTATTTTTGTATCTTACCATTACACTTGCTCCAATCTTTCTCCTTCCCTTTTTCATTTTTCATCTTTCTGCTACTCTCAACCTTAATGTCACTCTTCCTCTATTCATTCATCTTCCTTTTATTTTGGCTCTTTTTATCCTCATCCTATTATTATAAATTTGTTATTCTTTCTTCCATTCTATACATATTTTCCCACAAAAATGGTTATTACTCTCTCTCTCTCTCTCTCTCTCTCAATTTTTTTTTTGTTGTGTTTTTTATTTTTATTTTTTTGCCTCTCTACTTTAGGTTAATGAATTTATGTGTTCTTTACAACTCTACTTTGGGTTGATACAATTTGGTTTTGTGTTTTTTAAGTTATTATCCCTTTTATTTTCTTTGATTCTTCAATGTTATCCAATTGTATATAACAATATGTAGTGTATAAGAATATAATGTTATTTTATTATATAGTTTTGCTTGGATAATTTAGTGTTTGAGACATGACTATATCTTTTATTTTGACTCTTCCTCTTCTTCTCATCTTGTTTTCTATGTCTCTCCCACAAAAGGTGATTACTCTCTCTCTCTCTCTCTCTCTCTCTCTCTCTCTCTCTCTCTCTCTCTCTCTCTGTATATATATATATATATATATACACATTATTCTTTCTTGCAATTCTATTTTAGGTTGATGAATCATTGTATTTTAGGTAAAATACTATTTTGGTCCTAAACTTTACCAAAATGTTCGTTTTTCATCCCTAAACTTTAAAAAGTTCTTTTTTCATCTCTAAACTTTGCAAAGAGTTTTTTCAATAGTTTAGAGACAAAATAGGGATGAAAATACAACTTTTTTCAATAGTTAAAGTATGAAAACCAAATCTATATATCTATATAATAATTAATAGCCGAAATGTTTGGCTTTTTGTTGACCGCTCCTCATTACGCCACATGGCTACATAAATTAATGCCACGTCTACCATTAAAAACATAGAACAATGTATCTTTTCATTTGGTGCTTATACAAACCTTTTTAGTACAATTTTTTGCTAATGTTGGCGTTCAGTTGCATTGTTCCAGCAGGTGGTTATTAATTTTACATATTTCCTAATAAATTTTAGTTTATATTTCTTGAGACAAAACTCAAAAACTTCAAGTTCATTCTGATTCTTCACCCTCTCTCTCTATGTACGGTGGAGAACCTTTGGTTTTCACAAATATTTTTTTGGGAGGTTTCAACGCTATATTCCATTATAGGTTTTTTGTTTATTATTTGGGTTTTAAAATCTTCCTCCACAAACCCTAGAGGTAGGTGTTTCACAAACCCCAAACGCATGCAACATAGTAACGTCTTCTCCTCTGTCTCCAGTCCACTTTCTTCTTCAGCATAGATTGTTAGGTTTAGTGTTTCATATGGACTATAATTCATCAATTTTCTGACCTTTTGATATCTTAGAAAGTGTTTAATTGCTTTTTCGATTAGGTTTCTGTGCGTGGCATATGGGAGATACTTTGTAACAATTCTAATTGGATATTTTTATTGTAAAAAATTAGATGGTGATAGGCTTAATTATGTGAACTAGTCGCGGACCCGCGCGTTGCACGTGGTTATTTTTTTTTATGATTGTGTTATTATTTGAAATATTTTTGAATGTGTTACTACTTAAGTTGCATTATATATGTATAAACAATATATTGTAGGATTCGTGATGATAGAAGGTATTGTCTTGGAATTAGATGTGGAAACGATACAACTATATTTGGCCTTGTAGTCAGTCAAGAGATGATATTCCATCTTCCCAAGTTAGTAAAATTTAATTAACTTAAAATTAGATAGAAAGAATTTTATAAATTCAAAGTTAGCGTCTTGCTAGGTGAAAACTTTAGAGGACTGTAATAAATTGTTTCAAGTGTTTTAAAATAATTTTTAATAATAAAAAAAGATCTATTCCTTTAAAGAAAGAGATTAGTATTATAAATAGGATGAGGAAATTTTATTGTATTATGCTTTTTGGAAACATAATTTCTACCAAACTCGGTTGGCTAATTTGTACATTTCCAAGTCAATTGAGCACATTTTGCATGTTACATGTAATTCTTCATTTCCATATGGGTAAGGGCATTCACGATCCCAATGACCCACTCCATTTTTCTTGCATGCTTGGTTTTTTGGGATGCAAAATTTGTTTGTTCCAAAAATTGTATGTTGAAGGATTTGGCGATAGTTTTGCAGCAATTGTTTTCCATCTGGTTGGTTTAGAATTGATAATAGTAATTGTATTCCTTCATTATTTGATTCGCATAACAATGCAATTGCGAGTCCATACTTTGCATTTTTGTCTCCTTCTATGTTTGCTTGAAGAAGGATTTGTTTTCCCACTTTAGTTTGATCTTGTACAAAATATTTGTGAGCTCCAACCCAAAATAGTGCTTGTTTGTTTGCAGCCCTAAAGCATTGATGAATGAGTTTTTCTTCATCGTTTCGAAGGAATAATGGATTTTGGAGTAGTCCAGTTAGGTTGATGTGGTGAAGAACTTTTTTCCTTTTGGTTAGCCGATTGAATCACTTCAGCTGTTTTTAAAAAACGAAAAGACATATTAAGAATGTAATGCGTTAGAAAAAATGAACTGGTGACAAAACATGACAATAATCATATACTAAGAATTATACGTAAACATTATTATCATCACAATTGCAATATTTGATTGAAGTTATAAATATTTTTTCTTTTAGAAATATAACAATGACTATAGAATTGCACAGTACTTCACAGTAAAAAGTTAATAAAAAGAGGAAATTGAAAGTTGTGATATACGGACCAACATTGTTATGAGAAAGAAAATATATCTATATATATATATATATACATTGTAATGAGGAAGAAGAAATATGTGTATATATATATATATATGTAACATCATTCATGTCATGACTTTGGAATACAGCATCTGTGTAACGCAGGAAACTTTAATGTGAAGGGTTGTAGCCATAAAGAAAAACTCTACATCCATTCGGCCCCTAGAGAGTGTATAAATTTTTTTTTTTTTTTTTCAATTGCAATATTTGATTGATGAAGCTATAAATATTTTTTATTTTAGAAATATAACGATGACTATAGAATTGCGCACTACGTCATAGTAAAAAGTTAATAAAAAGAGATGAACGGTTTTAGACCCTTTAACACACAACCAGATTGAGTAGCCTAGTTAATTAGCCAAGTTGTTACTTAGTCAAATTAAGCAATTCTAGATTAAAACAATCAAACAATCATATCAAGAATATATAGTAGCGGAATAATAAATAACACAAGATATGATCACCTAGGAAAACCAAACCAGTAAAAAACCTGGGGAGGATTTTACCCACCGATCCTCAAGGCAAAACTGAATTCACTATGAAAGAATTGAAGTTCATACAAAAGGACTTACAAGCTCCCCGCTCGACTTCCTAATGCTACCTACCAGTAGAACTTACTGACACGACCCCGTGCAAGCTCCAAATCCACGAACTCATTCTTTCTTGAATTCTTCAATCAGTTACAAGCACCCACGCTTGATATTCTTTAAGTTTCAATGGCAGCAACCAAGTTGATCATCAAGATGTTGAAGTAATCTCCATCTAGAAAACCCTAAGCTTTGTGTAAAGGAAAGCTCCTCTAGATCTCACAAGAGATTTACACAAAATAGCAATGTATGAGCAACAATACAACTAGAGCAACTCTAAAAACGTGGCTAGGGTTTTGCCTTATATACCTAGTGCAAAAACATAAAACCCTAAACGTTTAATGAGTTAGGGTTGAGTTGGAAAACTGCAGAAAAACGCAATCTGATCGATTTTCGATCGATCGAGCCAGACCGAAATGCCCCAATGCATCTACAGTCTCTCGATTCCAACTTTACAATAATTAATCAACTTTGAGCACACTTTAACAAGACTAAACATATTGTTTTGATCATGGTTTGCCAATATTACAAATTAGAGTTCTAAATACATAAATTCCTAAACCTTTAGAACCTAACAAACTCCCCCTTTGGCAATCCGTGACAAAACCCTAATTAAAAGCTCAAAGTTTACAAGTAAAAAGCCCTTTACAAAAAAAAAAATGCTCATAAACTCAAATTCAACCCTAACTACTATCCATCAGTTGCAAGTGTAGACAGCAGCTTTGTTGAATCAACCTGTATATTCCTGAAAAACTCAACAAACACATAAACGCATGTGTGACAGAAAAGAGTAAAACAACAAGTATAACATTCTTGTAAGATTCACACAACACAAAATAAAGACATATATGAATGAACAACTCATGAATATAAATCAATAAGCAGTGAATCACAAAGCAACAAAAATCAATGAATATAACATGTATATCAATCAATGTTACTCCCCCTAACATGAATATCCCCAAAAAATGATATACATAGTGAAGCACCTAGATACAATCTAAAAACTCCACAAGCTCCTCAAAAAAAAAAAAAAAATCCCCCTAAGTACAAAAACTCCTTTCTAACTACAAAAATTCCTCTACAAGTCAAAAACTCTACTCCCCCTTTTTGTGACGGAATGCCAAAGGGCAATCACAAGTCGCCATCAAAAGGAGGTGGTAAGGGTGAATGAAGACGCACAAAGTCGGCTCGCAGAGCACGAATCTCATTTAGCAAGTCCACCAAAATCTGACCATGAGCCGCCTGAATGGTCATGACAGTCTCCAGGGTACGACGAACATCAAAGTCGGTCGAAGGAAGTGGAGGAACATCAGCAGCAGCATCATCATCACCAACTGGATTAGGAACATCCTCACCAGCAAGACCTGTAGAAGAAGAAGGAAGAGGTGCGCTACTAGATGGCTCATACCTAGGGTGTTTAGAACCAGCTCGAAGATGAGTAGCCCTCTGTCTAAGAAAAGATGCACCTATGAGAGCTATCACATGAACGGGCTCAAAGGAAGGGAAGCCACTAAGATCAAGATAAAGCAAAATCCTATGAATGAAAATAGGATGTACAAAAGCATGAATAGTAGATGAACTCCTATAAACATCGTTCAAAGAACGAAGAAAGAGATGAGGTAAACTAATAGGAGCATCAGTAACCAGGGCGTACAAAAATACACACCTCTCAAGAGGAATGGTGTGAACATGAGAGATGAGCCAGATAGAATGACAAGCTATCCTAAAGAACAGATAGTGCAACCCAGAGAGCTCAGCAGAAGTGATCCTAGGATTAGAACCCCACTGCACAGTAGTCCCAGTAATGTAAGACAAGACATCACTCAACTCGGGAGACTCGTCATAAGGATAGACAGGATACTGGACCAAAGGTACCCCTAGAGCATCAGCCACTACCTGAGGAGTAATGGTGTACTCTACGCCTTGTATCCAACTCTTTACTAAAGTGTTGGAATCATAGATGCAGATAGAGATGTTCGAAAAGAACTCTCTAATCAAGGCAGAAGGTGGAGGAGGATCAGAAACATCCACCAAGGGTAACCAGCCCCGACGCTCAAAGTTTGCCCTAATGGCAGGATCAAGTTCATCTAATAGAATAGAACACTCAGCCCAAATCTTTCTCCTAAGGTTTAGCTTCTCAAAAATCTCTTGGTTTTTCTTACTCGAAAATTTCTCACGGTCAAAAGAAGGAGGGGATGGAGAAGAGGAGGGAATAGTCCTACGGGCTCTAGTTTTCCTAGGCATGATGCTAAGGAAAGTACAGAGACACAAAGAGAAAACCAAAAGAACAGAATAAAACAAAACCAATGGCAAACTGCAAGTTAGCATAATAAAAACATATATAAAAAAATCTATATGATGCATGAACAATAACAATGTTGTGATGCATGAACTAATGCAGTAAACATAGTTCGAATTGGGTTCTATTTCACAAAATTGGCTCAAATATAGAGTTTCTAACAAAAACCCTAAAAAATTTGAAAAACCACTTCATAATTTCGAAACAAATTGATGAATTGATCATCACACATTGTTAAAAACAGATTAGAATAACCAATTTCATCAAAACAACAAGCCAATTCCATCAATTAAACCCAATTGAACAAAAATCCCCAATTCGGATCAATTACAAACCCTAGAATTTTCAATTTCACACAAAACCCAAAGAACAATGGTCACAGAGGAATGAGCAATGAAGCACAAGGACCATGTCAGAAAGACTCAATTAGGTTGAGTCTTTTGCATCCAAAGCCTTTTAGATGCACTTCGAGCATTGGAGTTCCTATTCACATTTGAGTGATTTCCAACTCCAGGATTGGAATAAAGGTTCAAAACCTTTACCAATTCACCAATAAGTGCCATAGGATCTTGTGCTTGAGGCATAGGCACCTTTGGTTTAGTAACTCTCTTAGCAGCTTGAAACTTGTAACAGTTAGGACGAATGTGTCCAAACTTTCCACAATAATGGCAAACCCAAATAGGTTTATCATGCATCTTGTCCTTAGAAAGGGTAGGTTTAGTTTCTCTCAGATCAACCCTAATCCTCTTAGGAGGTGAAACTTCTACAGGTTTGACAACCTCACTCATAGGTGGTTTGACAGTTTCACTCACAACCTCACTCACAGAAGGTTCAGAAGAAGATGAAGGAACAAAGTTCGTGGAATGAGGAGCAGACACAGAGATTCTTTCAACATATCCTAACGCAGATTTATCAGAAGGATACTTTTGAATATTCAACATGTGATCAAGTTTAGAACTAGCAGATCTAGCAATAGATAAATCATGTTCCAAATTTTTAACTTTATCAAGCAAAAGCATGTTCTCAGATTTCACATGTGTAAAGTTGTGATTTACAACTATGTGTTTTGTTGGCTTTTATTCCGTGCCAAATTTGATTGTAATTACTTTCAATTGTTTATACCCTGTATTTGTTGTGGGAATTGTTGTAAGGGGTGTGTGATAGAGAGTGTGTGAAGACTCAAGCAAAGTGGAAGCTGATGGAATCTCGCGGGTATGTCGCGACTAAGCTTCCCGCGAAGTGAAGCATGTGCCTTGCACATGCTGGAATGCGAAGAGTCAGGACAGATGGAGACAGCTGTCTCTCGCGAGTATCTCGCGGGTAAGGCCTTCCCGCGAGACACCCGCGAGACATGCTGTTCTGCCAGCCTGTACTGACTGACTCACACATTCTGCACCTATCCTATATAAACCCCTATTACCCACAAATGTTGAGGAATGCTTCAGAGAGAAAACCCTAGCCAAACACATTTGCAATTAGAGATTGTCATCCCCATCTTTCTCTATACACTTGCTTGTGGTATCTCCTCAACCCTTCCCTCTCCATTTCCACACCATTGAGAGGTTGATAGCCCAAACACTTACCACACCATTTGAGAGTGTTGAGTGACGTTTTGGTGCTGCTGGGAAGCATTGGAAGAAGCCAAGGATGGCAGATGCAACATGGAGCTTGTTGCGGGATCCGGAGAACTAGACAAGACACGGTTCCGAGAAGCCTTGTTGGAGTAGGAGCTTGGAGGGCTTAGGTGCATCGGGTATATTAGGCTTGGAGGGTCTTTTGCTCACTCATGTATCCCAACTGATTGTCTAGTGGATCGATTTCCGCTTGGAGGGCGGCGGAGAGGTTTTTCGCCGAGTTCTTCGGTTTCCTCTTCGAAAACACGTCTTGGTGTTTTCTGTGTTTGCATCTTTCTTCCCTACTCTTTTATATTCCATTATACTGCTGTGTTACTTAGTTTATGGATTAGAGTAGCTTATTGTTTATACGCTTGTGTTTACACGTTTCTGCACTTAGTATTAAGTTTGTGTAAAATCAACCAAGCCGTAATTTTAATTGGGGGTCTAAACAGCTCTTGTGTTTTTCAACACATTTTAGAGCTTTCAATTGGTATCAGAGCAGGTACACTTGCTTGGTTTAAACACCTTAGTGTGATCCTTGACCCTATTTGAGATGGACCGGTCTCAATCGCTCAATGTTCCACCATTTTTTGATGGGAACAATTACGCATTCTGGAAAGTCAGAATGAGAGCATTTCTATGCTCTATAGAAGATACCGTTTGGGATGCGGTAGAGCTCGGCTGGACTAAGCCGGAAGCTCCCAAGGCTAATTGGGATAAGGCGGCTCTTGCAGCAGCCAATGCTAATAGTAAAGCTTTAAATGCTATATTTTGTGCTGTGTCTCCTGATGAATTCCACAGGATTTCTCACATGACGGTAGCCAAAGAAGCTTGGGAGATTTTGGAGACCACTTATGAGGGCACAAAGAAAGTTAAGGACACAAAGCTTCAGATGCTTACCACCAAATTTGAAGAGCTCAAGATGGGTGATGATGAACCGTTTGATTCATTCTATGGGAAGCTCAATGAAATTGTGATTGCTAAACTCAATCTTGGGGAGAAGATTGAAGATGCTAAGGTGGTGAGAAAAGTGTTGAGGTCCTTGCCTGAAAGTTTTAGAGCAAAAGTTACAGCCATAGAGGAAAGCAAGGATTTGGATGAGATTAAAATTCAAGAATTAGTTGGGTCTCTCCAAACATATCAGATGGGACTGCCTTCTCATAAGATGAGTAAATCACTTGCTCTTAAAACCATCACCGAAAGGATGGGTGATTCCTCCGAAGAAGATGGGGTGGAGAAGGAAGTAGCATTTCTTGCGAAAAACTTCCGAAAATTTCTGAAGATGAAGAACAGTGGGAAACCATTCAACAAAGGAAAATTTTCATCTTCAAGAGGTGATAGGAAAGAGTTTCCAAGAAAAGAAGGGAGGGAGTTTCAACCTTCTTCAGAAATTATATGCTATGAGTGCAATGGCCAAGGACATCTAAAGAAGGAGTGTCCAAATTTTCTAAGGGGAAAAGGCAAAGCTTATGCCACAACACTCAGTGATTCAGAATCCTCTGATTCTGACTCGGAAGAGAGCTGTGACGGAGAGGGAAACTACTCCGCATTCATGACCATTGCTCATGTGGAGTCATCGGATGATTTGAGTACTCTTGTGAAGGAGCTTGGTGAGCATTCAGATTCAGAGTCTATTGGGAATGTAGATGAATCAGATGCTGAAGAAGAAGAAGAGAATACAGCTAATCTTCAAAAAAATTATTCTTTACTTCTTGAGAAGTCTGGAGAGTATACCAAAATAGCCAAGGCAGCTGTGAGGAAAATGAAGAAGGCTGAGGAAGATTACAGAAGTCTCATGGTCAGATATAAAGAGGCTAAGTGCGAAATTGAGACATTAAATGGCGAGTTGTCTGAAGCCTATACGAAGGTGAGGTTTCTTGAGCAAGAGGTAGTACAAGCCCATGCCAAGATAGAGAGAGTCTCCTCCCAGAAGTTAGATGATGTTATCTCATCTCAAAAACCTTCTTCAGACAAGTCCGGGTTGGGATACACCGGAGGAAGCAGCTCATCAGCCAAAACTACCAAAGAAGTGAAGTTTGTGAAGGCCGCAGTGCCTATTGTAGAAGAAACCATCCCTGAGAATGTGAAGGGTGAGAAGAAGAATGTGAGTGAGCAACGAATGGTGAATAAGCCCCGAAATCACTCCATGGGTAGACATGAAACCAGAGGAAGGTCTCTCCCAAGATCACAACGGAATCCTAGAACGGACTATGTGTGTCATTACTGCGGAATGCAAGGACATACTAGACCCAACTGTCAAAAGCTGAGATCAGACAACAATTCAAGCGCACCTCGGTCACGAGGAAGGAGAAATGACATGAGGTCTTGGGGTGGTGAACAACCGAGAAGTCAGAATCGTGATCCTGGCATGATGGACGTGATGAAAATGATTGGTGCCTTCACCACCTGCTTGGAGAGTTTCACCAGAAGGTTTGATAGTCCAAATTCTCGTACCCAATCCGTTAAGGATATCACCCCAAACGCATGTGACGTGTGGGTGAAAAGGGGTACTCATGCATAAGCATTATAACATGTCCACGCATAAATTCTTTCAATATTTTGGGACATTTGCTGTTGCATTTTTTTTCTTGCATTGCTCTATTTTTTATATTTTTATTGTGTCCGGTTGTTTTGTACCAGTTGTCTTTGTTAATTTTCTTTTGTTGTTCTGTTTTGGGTGTGTTCAAAAATTCAAAATCACATAAAAAATAGAAAATCCAAAAAGTTTGATCACTTTGTTGAGTTTTGTCTCAAAGCATGTTTTGCCCTGTACCTTTGTACTTATGGCTTTGTGCATTTAACGAGCTTAGCTTGTCTCTCATGCACTCATATCATTGTGGAAGAAATTCTGAAATCTATGTGACTGTTGTAAATAGATCTTCAACCTTGTCATGAATGATTAGTGAATGGTTTTGTTGATCTTGAGACATGCATAGACTCTTGCCTATATATCTTTCCACTTTTATTTTTTTTGTTTAAAAGAGCTCTCTAATTGTAAATCTCCAAATGAAAAGAGATATAGAGCTGCAAAAGCCTGTCGCACAAACTAGTATTCGACTAGGAAAAAGGGAAAGCGACCAAAATAAAATGTATGATGCCCAACAAGCCAAATGCTAACTCATAAATTGAAATATCAAAAATTTCAGGCATCTTTCTCTAAATGAGATTCTCTTTGCTCAAAAGTTGCAAATGTTATGTTAAAAATGGAGCCAAATGAAAAGCTTCAATGAATTATTGTCAAGTACATGTGGGAGGTCATATATGCATGTTTCTATAATTGAGATAGATCACATAATCTAGTGCTAGTTGTGTATGCCTTGATTGAATTGATCATTGAAGCTTCACATTGGACTAAGGACTATCTCATTTTTGATATTCACACACAACACACAAGTCTATGTTCAATGAATGCCCTATTCATTTGTGTGATTGTACTTGATTAAATGTGTTTTCACATGCTCAATCTTTGTTGATCAAACCCAAAAAGATTTTTGATTGTTTTATTTGTTTTTGAAAGTGATTTTATACTTTCTTGTCATTTGTCTTTCATTAAAAAGCATGTTTTTGTGTGTCTTCAAAAACTGGTTCAGGGGTTGTTTCGCGAGAAGCTCGCGACTTAGAGCTTCCCGCGAAAAGGAGTTGAGGGAATTTTTTTCTTTTAACTTGTCACACAGGAACTTTCGCGACTGTGTCGCGACTGTCTCGCGACCAAAAGCTACTCGCGAAATACTGTTTGGCTAAAATTGGATTTTTCCAATTTCAGACAGAAGTTACCGCGACTGTCTCGCGACTGTTTCGCGACCTATTGCTTCTCGCGAAAATTTTTATGCTTCAGTGGCTCTTCTCGCGACTGTTTCGCGACTGTGTCGCCACTCTCTAACCCGCGAAAAACGCGTGTTTTCAGTTTTTATATAGCTGATGTGACAGTTTTTCAAAACTATCAAACTTCCCTCGCTCAACCTCTCTCAAAGTTTTTCAACCCAAAATCACTATTCCATTCATTTCCCTTCAATCCAAGCACTTTTTCTGCATTTTTCTTCTTCAAGGTATGTTTCTTAACTATTTCCTTTCAAGTTTTACTTAGATTATGCAGATTTTTTGTTAGGGTTTTGATAATTGGGGATTTTCGAAACTTTGGGTTGTTTTTCAAAATTGGGTGAATTCTTTTCATTTTTTTTGATTGGGCTGTGTCCCTTTAAGTTGTTTCTGCACTTGTGTTGGCCCCTTGTGGCATTCTATCATGTATTGAGGGTAGTTTTTCACATGTTCATGCATTAGTCATGTAGTTTTTGTTTTTGTGCACACTAAGTGTTTGTCAAAATGTCCGAGTGACATTTTTGTGCTATCTTGAAATCAAGTGATTTCAATCAATGGACACTCACTTGTATGACCTTATTTTACTTGGTTTGGTCATTGATTTTGTGTTTCTATCACTTTGTTCATGTTGCACATTTTTGCCACACAACTAATCACACTTAGGCACCCTCATGCATCTCATGCCGCACACACTCATCAGCACATGCTCACAGACACACACTCTTGCACTATTTCTTATTGTGTTGCTTTGTAGTTATGCCTTATAAGTCATAGTCTTTTAGCATGATGTGAAGTGTTTATCATGCTCTGTTTTTCAGTTAGTCTATGTATGATTTGGCACTAACCTGAATCTAATGACGTTTGTCTTCTGGTTGTGTTTGTGCATTGCTGTTTCCATCTTTGCTTTGTGCAATTGTGCAGATGTCTCCCACCAAGCATGCAGCTAGGAAGAAATCGACTTCAAAGAGAGCCCGAACTGATTCAGATCATTTCCGGTCTATAGATGCTGATATGAAGTACAATGACTGCTACAAGACCAAGACGATCATCATGGAACGGGTAGTCCAGTTAGAGACTCTTGAGGACACTTTCATCCCTGAAGTGTTCAAAGATAGAACTTGGACCAAGCTGCTGAACCCAACTGGAGTGGTCTATTCAGAGATCATCAAGGAGTTCTTCTCTAATGCCATTGTCAACGGAGATTGCATTGAGGGCTGGGTGAGACACAAGGAGTTTCAGATTACTAGAGAGAGCATCCAAGACTTTTTGGAGACTCGTCCTCCATCTCAGCAAATCACAGTTGCTTATGAGGATAGATTGGGTAAGATTGATGAGATGATCAAAATCCTTGATGGTGTATCGAAGAAATCATCCATGGACACTCTCAAGTTCTCTCCAGAAATGAGGACATTGAGCTATGTGATGATTCACAATCTGTATCCAGTCACCAATCTCACCACTCTATCTGCTCCGAGAACAAGATTTCTGTATGATCTCTTCACACATAAGGAGATTGACATTTGTGGCCACATCATGCATGTCTTGAAGAAGAGCATCACAAAGCAGAATACACGGACTGTGATGCCGTTCCCCTCTTTGATCATGGGTTTGATTGCCAAGACAAAGCTCAAGATACCCAGTGGTCTCACAGTTGTTCCGAGGGATTATCCCATTGGTGGTCATACTTTGACTAGGAGCACTGCACACATTCGAGGATCCAAGACTGGTGTGCATACCATACCACCACCTCGACAAGTTCAGCAGGAGGAAGCTGAAGATACAGAGGAAGAGATTGATAGGTTCACATCGGCTCCAGAGCCCTCTGCACAGCCATCATCTTCTGCTCCACCATCAGGCTTAAGCAAACTTGATCAGTTGCTTGCTAAAATGGACCAGATGTCGACAGTGCTTGACTCCCATGTGCAGCACACAGCAGATCACAGCATTAGCATCGCAAGTTCAGGAGTTGTCTTCCACTCATGGCTCTGATTCGGAGTCCGAGCCGTTCTAGTCCTTTGGCCATTCCGGTCAAAAAGGGGGAGAAATTTCTGAGGGGGAGCTGGAGAAGAGCTTGCACAGTGTTAGGGGGAGCATAGCCTAGATACACAGTAGCATTGGTTATTGGTTTTAAAGACGGTTTTTATTCAGTATTTTTAGTGTTTATAACTGTTTTTACTGCTTTTGGTTTAAAGCTTTGATACTACACTTTATTTAAGTATTATTTCAGAAGTTTTCTTTTGTGTTAGTCTCTTTGCTTTGTAGCATACTTTGCATGTACCCATGTTGCTTTTGTAAGCTTTAAGGGTTGTTTTGTTTCATTGCATTATTTGTAGGCTTTTATGGTTTGTGCCATGTATTTGCAATACTTTGCATATGCAGCCTTTATGCTTGTGCTATTGAAGTCTAATGTCATACATTTACTTCAGTACAACACTCTTGTGCCCTAGTAGGATTGTTCCTAGATGCATATACGTTCTATGCATTGGTTGAGTGATGAACACTCTTGTGCCCATGTAGGATTGTTCCTAGATGCAAATACTTTGAGTATTTTGCATTGGTTGAGTGTTGGATTTGCAAATGGTACTCTTCATATGAGCTTATCATCTTGCATATCCGGATGTTCATTCCTTGTGTGAATGAGCATAGTAATTGCTTGTGTATAGTGATTACCTGTTTGATCTTGCCATGATCTAGTGCTTTCTATTTTATCTTGCTTGATCATGCTATTGATGCTCCATATGCTTTTCAAGTTTTCTGCATACAATGATAATATTTTGTTGTTGTGTTTCAGGAGTTACTTGTTCATATGTTTCAAGAGCTTATCAGAATCTAGAATTAAGTGTGAGTGAGTTTTGCCTGTGTTCCCAAACTCACGGTTAAGTCTAGAGTCTGTTTTAGGGTTTTGTCACGGAATAGCCAAAGGGGGAGATTGTAAAGTTGTGATTTACAACTATGTGTTTTGTTGGCTTTTATTCCGTGCCAAATTTGATTGTAATTACTTTCAATTATTTATACCCTGTATTTGTTGTGGGAATTGTTGTAAGGGGTGTGTGATAGAGAGTGTGTGAAGACTCAAGCAAAGTGGAAGCTGATGGAATCTCGCGGGTATGTCGCGACTAAGCTTCCCGCGAAGTGAAGCATGTGCCTTGCACATGCTGGAATGCGAAGAGTCAGGACAGATGGAGACAGCTGTCTCTCGCGAGTATCTCGCGGGTAAGGCCTTCCCGCGAGACACCCGCGAGACATGCTGTTCTGCCAGCCTGTACTGACTGACTCACACATTCTGCACCTATCCTATATAAACCCCCATTACCCACAAATGTTGAGGAATGCTTCAGAGAGAAAACCCTAGCCAAACACATTTGCAATTAGAGATTGTCATCCCCACCTTTCTCTATACACTTGCTTGTGGTATCTCCTCAACCCTTCCCTCTCCATTTCCACAACATTGAGAGGTTGATAGCCCAAACACTTACCACACCATTTGAGAGTGTTGAGTGACGTTTTGGTGCTGCTGGGAAGCATTGGAAGAAGCCAAGGATGGCAGATGCAACATGGAGCTTGTTGCGGGATCCGGAGAACTAGACAAGACACGGTTCCGAGAAGCCTTGTTGGAGTAGGAGCTTGGAGGGCTTAGGTGCATCGGGTAGATTAGGCTTGGAGGGTCTTTTGCTTACTCATGTATCCCAACTGATTGTCTAGTGGATCGATTTCCGCTTGGAGGGCGGCAGAGAGGTTTTTCGCCGAGTTCTTCGGTTTCCTCTTCGAGAACACGTCTTGGTGTTTTCTGAGTTTGCATCTTTCTTCCCTACTCTTTTATATTCCATTATACTGCTGTGTTGCTTAGTTTATGGATTAGAGTAGCTTATTGTTTATACGCTTGTGTTTACACGTTTCCGCACTTAGTATTAAGTTTGTGTAAAATCAATCAAGCCGTAATTTTAATTGGGGGTCTAAACAGCTCTTGTGTTTTTCAACACATTTTAGAGCTTTCAACATGGTTCAAAAGATCATTAGCATCAAAAAGTTTAACAAGAAAATTTTTCTTTTCAAGCTCAAGAGAATCAATTTTCTTCAGGTCAAGTTCAACATTCATAGCGTCCTTTGCAGCAACTTTGCAAAGTTTATTATAGGCCTCTTGAAGATCTGCATCCTCAGAGAGTTCCCCAACAGAAGGGTTCTCCTCAACAGATATGCTTTCATTGACTACAGAAGTAGCAGTGAAAGCAATGAAGTTTCCATCCTTGTCACATTCAAACTCATCATCAGAAACCTCATTATCACTAAGGGTTACAGCCATAGCTTTACCCTTATTTCTCAAGAATGTAGGACATTCAGATTTAACATGACCATACCCTTGACAACCAAAACACTGAGCACCCAAATAATTATTTGAAGATTGACCTACTTTTTCTCTAGGTTTTTCAAAGTTATTAACCTTAGTGGGATCATTCTTCCTAAAGTTTCTAGGTTCAACAGTGTTTGTACCTCTTGCCTTTATATTTGTATTTCTCAGAAAGTTTCTAAAATTCTTGGCAAGGTAAGCTATCTCTGTAGTAGAGAGCTCATCATCAAATCCACCAGCCTCAACATCATCAACAGACTTAAGAGCCATTGATTTGGATTTGTTTGTTTTGGGTAAGTCAGACTCATAGGACTGAAGAGATCTTACAAGCTCATCAACAGGGA
The DNA here is from genome assembly GCA_019022515.1 of Quercus aquifolioides. Classification (NCBI taxonomy): domain Eukaryota; kingdom Viridiplantae; phylum Streptophyta; class Magnoliopsida; order Fagales; family Fagaceae; genus Quercus; species Quercus aquifolioides. The sequence goes on from CM032331.1 coordinate 20,397,725, forward strand.
TGGAGTCCACATCCTTGCTCTCAATAATGGCAGTCACTTTGGGTCTAAAGTATTCAGTTAACGATCTAAGAATCTTCCTAACAATTTTAGGTTGATCATAGATTTCACCCAAGTTAAAAGCAAAATTAACAATATCATTCAGTTTGGCGTAAAATTCATCAAATGATTCATCATCAGACATCCTAATGCTCTCAAACCTAGAAGTTAATTGTTGTAGTTTGTTTATCTTAACTGCCTTTGTGCCTTCATGCACAGTTTGGAGGATTTTCCAAGCAGTATGAGCAACCTCAACATTAGAGATCCTCTTAAATTCCTCCATAGAAACAGCATTGAAAATGGCATTCATAACTTTGCTATTGAAACCTGCTGCTTCTTTTTCAGAAGTTTGCCACTCACTCATAGGAGTAGTGGTCTTCTGCCATCCGTACTCAACGAAATTCCAAACTCTCTCATCAATGGATTTCAGGAATGCTTTCATCCTTACTTTCCAATAAGCATAGTTATTCCCATCAAAGTGAGGAGGAACAACAAGAGAGTGTCCATGCTCCATGACAACAGGGGTCAAGGATCAGTTCAGAGATCAAAAATCTCAGACAAAAGAGCTACCTGCTCTGATACCACTTGAACGGTTTTAGACCCTTTAACACACAACCAGATTGAGTAGCCTAGTTAATTAGCCAAGTTGTTACTTAGTCAAATTAAGCAATTCTAGGTTAAAACAATCAAACAATCATATCAAGAATATATAGTAGCGGAATAATAAATAACACAAGATATGATCACCCAGGAAAACCAAACCAGTAAAAAACCTGGGGAGGATTTTACCCACCGATCCTCAAGGAAAAACTGAATTTACTATGAAAGAATTGAAGTTCATACAAAAGGACTTACAAGCTTCCTGCTCGACTTCCTAATGCTACCTACCAGTAGAACTTACTGACACGACCCCGTGCAAGCTCCGAATCCACGGACTCCTTCTTTCTTGAATTCTTCAATCAGCTACAAGCACCCACGCTTGATATTCTTTAAGCTTCAATGGCAGCAACCAAGTTGATCATCAAGATGTTGAAGTAATCTCTATCTAGAAAACCCTAAGCTTTGTGTAAAGGAAAGCTCATCTAGACCTCACAAGAGATTTACACAAAACAGCAATGTATGAGCAACAATACAACTGAAGCAACAACTAAAAACGTGGCTAGGGTTTTGCCTTATATACCTAGGGCAAAAACATAAAACCCTAAACGTTTAATGAGTTAGGGCTGAGTTGGAAAACTGCAGAAAAACGCAATCTGATCGATTTTCGATCGATCGAATCTATTCTTTGATCGATCGAGCCAGACCGAAATGCCCCAATGCATCTACAGTCTCTCGATTCCAACTTTACAATAATTAAACAACTTTGAGCACACTTTAATAAGACTAAACATATTGTTTTGATCATGGTTTGCCAATATTACAAATTAGAGTTCTAAATACATAAATTCCTAAACCTTTAGAACCTAACAAGAGAAAGTATAAGATTTCAATATTTTGTGCCACAATTTTGGATGTGGTTGATTGTGATTAGTAGGGAAAAAGTGGCGAGTTCATGTGAAAGTACCAAACATGAGATTTGAATTTAAAGTTGTGTACCTGATTTTGATGTTGCCTAAAAATTTTGATGATTGTCTTCCAACATTGGAAAATATTTTGAGCAATAATTCTGTCGGTAATTCATGTTGCATGCTCATTTTTGTGGTTGTGGAGAGTGTATTTCTATGCTATTTTTGGTGTGTATTTTTTTGTTGTTTTGTTTTGTAATTTATAGTGTTTTGATTGTTGTATGGATGAGTGATTGTTGAATTTATTTGCAATTATTTTGGGTTTTTTTTTTTTTTTTTTTTTAATAGAAGCCTTTCATATACCCTTCCCTATAAGTCTTAAATCCTGTAAATTATGTTTGATTGTTCAGTTTTCATTCGGTTTTTTGTTTTTTTGTTTTTTTTTTGGCATATTTTATTTTTTTCATTTTCCATTTTCTTTGGGGCTTTTCAAATGATTAGGTGGCTTTTGCCCTGCCAGCCATCAACTTTTAGTATATAATCTAGTGGATGTATCTAATAACATAATGTTAAATCAAGTTAAGTTTGTCTGATGTTAACTTTGTCTGATAGTGAAATGAAGGTTAGTTGGAACTTGGACACACTTGGATATTTTGTAATTACGAGGAGCAATGGGCAACCTGTTACAATTTTTGGTGATGCTACCATCGCTATATCACATACTTAATTCCCACCTCCTTAAACCTGTTTACGTCCAACCTCCTTAAACCACAAACTTGATACTTAATTCCCTATTATTTATTTCTATTTAATTCATGAATTCATCATTTGGGAGTCATTAAACAAAATTAAAGTCATATTTGTTATGGGTCGATGCAATAGCAAAGCAAACTGAAATCATTAAAAAAAAAAAAATCTGAAAATTTGTGACTTTTTAAAGAGTAGAAAAAAGAACTGCTGTAATTATTTTCTTCATAATTTTCATTGTTTAGTTATAAATATGTAAATTAAAGCATAAGAATACATAAATGCAAAGTTAAATGTAAATTTAAAACCATCCATTATGAATATGTATAGACAATTTTTGTTGTTTTTAATTTTGTATGAATTATTATTTAATTGTCTAGTTATTAATGTCTAAATTAAGTAGATGAACTTGTTAAATATAAAAATGAAATACATGAATATGTAAAATCCTCTCACACGTTATTCTTACAACCAAAGAAGGTACCATTTCACTTATTGGTTTACTACATGACTAATGGTCATGGTATGTGGCAAAAGTGATTCTTCCTTTCCTTTATAAATTTTTTTTGAAACCGTAGCAATATATTTTTTTTAATATAAGTGCCTAATGTTTTGTCTAATAATAAAGTGTCGTCATAGGAGCAGAAAAAATATTGAATATAAATAAGAGAAACTGTGAAACCGATAAAGAGATATTTTGTCAATTTTAAAACAACAGTTGAATGGAAATTAAATATTTGTGGGAATGGACCAGTTGTTATGGTAGTTATTTAGATGTAGAATTTTTTGTAGGAAACCGAAATTATTCAGAAAAAAAAAAATTACAAACTTGCATACAATGATACAAAAAGAAAGAGGGTGTTTTTAAGATAGTACCCAATTGTGATAATTAGAGTACACTGGCAGCCTATGTAAAAAATATGTGTAGTCAACAACAGTTATCTCAAAATTTGAATATCATGTGGTTCTAGAGTATTTGGAACATATTTTATTTAAATTCTTTTGTATCGTGGGAATGTAATTTAGTAAAATTTCATATTGAAAGATAGACACCATAGCTGCTGACGTGACTCCATAGTACATTCCAATCATCATTTACTAACCGTCATTATAGTAAAAGATCATTTGAAATAACTGGTGGATAACACGAAATGTGCCATAATACCTGAAGAAATATTCCAGCTTGTGTGAATTTGTAAAAAAAAAAATTGTATTCCTTTAAATATAGAGATTAGTATTATAAATAGGATGAGGAAATTTTATTGTATTATGGTTTTTGGAAACATAAGGTCACTTTGTAATTAAACTTAAATGAGTGAATTTCATGTAATAGGAGTAGCTATAGGTGGTGGGTGGTATTGATTTTATTAGTGGTTGTGCTTAATTGGACACCAATTTGATTTTCCAAAAAACTTTTATTATTACAATAGCGCATTCTTGGTGTGGTGGTCACTCTATAAGTATAAACCCTTATAGGGTATGGGGGGCAAGGACGAGGTTGAATTCTCCAGGAGGGAGCTTCACACACATATATATACTTAGATTAGGTTAGAGTAGAAATTCTATATTGTATTAAAAAAATAAAAAAAAATAAAAAACTTTTATTATTAATGAAACAAAGTCTTTTATTTGACTTTTTTGGGACAATATGAAGATATAATAGAACCTTGAAATAAGTTCATAAAGGGAAGAAAATGTAAAAGTCCAATATCATTTGCGCCTTTGAAGCTTCTTCTTTTTTGACGACTTGTGTGTTGTAGCTTTTCGACGATTGATTAGATCTCGAAGGAACATGTTATCGTCACTTGGTTTCGCATCTTCAACATTAGAGGCAGAGCTCATTGATGGGATGGCACCATTATTGTGTTCTTGTTTTGATATTTTTTTCATCATTATTTGTGCTTGTTAATGGTTTTGTATCCAGTACTTCAAATTTGTTTTTCTCAGAAGTTTGGAATGCCTTTTTCTTGACTTCATAATTCACCAATGCTTCCTACACCAAAGAATGTTTATCAAAGTACATAGTAGATTTTTTTTTTTTTTTTGAATGAATTTGCAAATAAATGTAGAAGTAGAAAGCTTACTGTTGTGATATCACCATTTGGTTTTTTTTTGGGTGGGTCAGCTGGATCATTATTTGCGCCTGTGGATGGTTTTGTATCAAATACTTCAAATATGTTTTTGTCAAAAGTCTGATTTGGAGTTTCCTTGATTTCATCATTTTGCAATGGTTCCTAAAACACAATATGTGGTTTAAAACATAATATTTGGATTTGAAAATAGGCTTAAGTTTTTAATAGTTGATAGCTTACTATTGTAATATGATCAAGTTTCATTGCCGTTTCATCATTTGAAATGTTGCCAAACACCTTTTCAATTGTATATAATTCCCATCTTTACTTCCAATTATAGTCGTTAAGCTTTAGTTGGAACACAAATGTTTTTCCAATGAGCTTCTCTATTTCATTTGGTAGGGTGGAATTTGCATTCATCTGATAAAATATTAAATGTAATTTTGTATATTCTTTTCAAATTAAATGAAAGATTAGATATATGCTAATTGTATGGTCTTACAGTTGCATATTTGTTTGATAGTTCTCTTGTTGTTGTGTGAGGTAATTTTTCAACTTCCTTGTCAAACAAAATAAATACGGCATGCTCTATTCCATCATCAACGTTGAGTTGAATTCTATATCTGCGTGTATAAATATATAATTTGTTTCATTTTTGTTTGATAAATATATATATATATATATTTGTTTTATGTTTACATATATTGAATGATTCTAAAATTGGTAATTTATATTTTACCTTGGAATTGGAAAATTAGAGTTACTTTTGCAATGGCTGCACCAAAAATCATTTTCAGATTTAACTTTTTTGTTGCACTTTGCGCATCCGATATAGTACCATCCAAAGTTTTTTTCAATATTTTCAATTGTTGCAAGGCATGTGAAGACATTTTCCTACAATATAAAAGAAAAAGAAAAAAAAGAAATGTATTTAGTGTTTAGCTTATTGAGAACTAAATATATTATTGGTCTAACGTTATTGGGAAAAAATGTTGATTACCCGATCATCTGACGTCCATTCCAAGGATGTTATTTGCTTGATTGTTCTTCTATTTTGTGTGATTTTTTTTCAATTGATATTTCTTGCTTGAATTGTAGAGGAATGCCTTCAATTTCAGTTTTTTCCACATTTCTTTGATGGTAGAAGATTTAAAGCAAAACATAGCGAATAATTATTTGATATGAAGATTGTATTGTACTAAATAAAAGTATCAAGATTATTTTTAAAATAATAAATTAGAATAAAAGTATGGTATGGAAAATCTAAATACCTATCAATCAATGTTGCAATTTCAGGTATTTCTAAATTGATGTACACTTTTGTTGTACTTGTAGATGACAAATAGTGTTCCCCTGTATTTAATAAAAATATGTTAATTATGTAAAAGAAAAGATATGTTTAAAAGAAGTTATTACCTCTAAATGTTTTGACAATAGTAGATGTCACTATTATGACAAAGGGTCCTGGATTGTCGGTGTAAAAATTGTCCTCAATTTCATTCGATGTTGGTCCCCAGAGAGTAATTCTTATTTTGATTTCTCTGTGGCAAACAAATATGTAAGTGATAAAGAGTTTGAAGTAGTATTATGCAATGAATCCATATGTACATGCTAAAGCTTACTCTGGATTCATGATATCTATATTTCTCATTGGGACAGTAGATCCTTGAACATGAACATTTTCTATTGGTCCAACACCAACTATTTTTCCAATGATGTCTACAGCAAATAAAGTTGATTAAGTAATTTGAAACGTAATTATTTGAAAATAAATTTGAGACTTTTTAGGCTACCTGTCAATTGTTTGTTATTGTCAAAGCGATCCACAATTGTTCTGTAATCAACAAATTCAAATTTATGCTGAGAGATAGTAATTTCAGCCTCATTTAGCTCCTCAATAACTGTTGTACGTAGAAAGATTATTTTATTGTCTTTGCTTATAGGCTGATAGCTATCTTTTTCCTTGTAAGTATCTACTCGAAAATTGGACAGCGAATATAATTGTCCTTCTCGTAGTTGTGGCTGAAACTTCTTAACATTGTTTTTTTGAATTGTCGCGTGTATTGTGTCATCCTGGTACTTAAATAAGTAATTTGTTAGTGACAATTTTAGTTTTAAGATGCGAGTCGTGTAAAGAAAATATGACGAAATAGATGCTCAATTCAAATCTAGCCTGTTCATCTATAAGAACCATGTCCAAACTGATTAGTTCTAGATTTTTTCGGTTGACAGCTTCCCACACTCTGGAAAGTCTGACTCTTACCTTCCAATTTTCATTTTTATCTGAAAGTTGCTTAATGAGATTGTAACTCATTTTTGGAACTGATAATATAGTCATTAGTTTGACCCAATTGAGTTGGACTATTGTTAGAATGGAAATAGAGTAATGAAATTGAACGCTTTATATAACTAAGCATATCTAAAATTTCTAATGATCTTTATTCATCTTATGAAATAGAAATAAATACTTTTGAGATGTAGTATACATACCTTGTATATAAGGAAATTTTTTTTATTTTCAATATCTTGTAGCTGGAAATTCTATTTCTATTGTTGCAAAGTACGTTGTGTTGGTAGTTGTAATTTGTATGGTATGGTTATGAAATAGAAATAGAGATCATGGGTGTCTTAAATAGGTATAGATGTGGTTACATTGGTGGTATGTGAAAGGTTCTCCCCCTCCCCTCTAATGTTTCAATGGAATACGAAGGCATTGATTTATTTTAGTCTCAATCAATTAATGATTTAATTGTAACGGAAGTAATAATGGCCTTACTTTTTAAATAAAATGTATTTAGTGGTTAGGTCAATTAATTGATACCAGGATGAAATCTAAAGTTGATCTGCGCAAAAAGGAGATATAATTTAAAATATATATTATAATATATATGGTGCTCTTGCCTTTTTGAATATGGTTTTTGAGTCATTGGTTAATTAGGTGGGTTTTTCTTTTGGAATTTTGTTCTGCTACTGAAGGTTAGTGTTACGGATCTTCCAATCAACATGAGGACATATAAAGAAAATTTTAAACAAAAAATTTGTGACTTTTTAAAGAATAGAAAAAAGAACTGCCATAATTATTTTCTTCATAATTTTATTGTTTAGTTATAAATATGTAAATTAAAGCATAAGAATACATAAATGCAAAGTTAAATGTAAATTTAAAACCATCCATGATGAATATGTAAATTAAGTAGATGAACTTTTTAAATATAAAAATGAAATACATGAATATTTAAAATCATCTCACACGTTATTCTTACAACCAAAGAAGGTGCCATTTCAATCATTAGTTTACTACATGACTAGTGGTCTTTGTATGTGGCATAAGAGATTCTCCCTTCTCCTTATCATTTGTTTTTGAGACCCTAGTAACATTATTTTTTAATATAAGTGCCTAATGTTTTGTCTAATAAAGCGTTGTCATAGGAACAGGAAAAAAAATATTAAATATAAATCAGGAAAATTGTGAAAGCGATAAAAAGATATTTCGTCAATTTTAAAACAACGGTTGAATGGAAATTAGAATTGTGGGAATTGGCCATTTGTTATGTTAGTTATTTAGATGTAGAATTTTTTGTAGTTTCTATGAAAATTTAAAACTATTCATGCTTTCAATTATTACCAATTATTAATCAAACGAAAACCACAAACTTGATACTCAATTCCCTATTATTCATTTCTATTTAATTCATGAATTTATCATTTGGGAGTCATTAAGCAAAATTAAAGTCATATTTGTTATGGGTCGATGCAATAGCAAAGCAAACCAAAATCATTAAAAAAAAAAAACAAAAAATTTGTGACTTTTTAAAGAGTTGAAAAAAGAACTGCTGTAATTATTTTCTTCATAATTTTCATTGTTTAATTATTAGGATGTAAATTAAAGCATAAGAATACATAAATGCAAAGTTAAATGTAAATTTAAAACCATCCATGATGAATATGTATAGACAATTTTTGTAGTTTTTAATTTTGTATGAATTATTATTGAATTGTGTAGTTATTAATGTCTAAATTAAGTAGATGAACTTGTTAAATATAAAAATGAAATACATGAATATGTAAAATCCTCTCACACGTTATTCTTACAACCAAAGAAGGTGCCATTTCACTTATTGGTTTACTACATGACTGATGGTCTTGGTATGTGGCATAAGAGATTCTTCCTTCCCTTTATATTTTTTTTTTGAGACCGTAGCAAATTTTTTTTTTTTAATATAAGTGCCTAATGTTTTGTCTAATAATAAAGTGTCGTCATAGGAACAAATATTTTGTCAATTTTAAAACAACAGTTGAATGGGAATTAAATATTTGTGGGAATGGACCATTTGTTATGCTAGTTATTTAGGTGTAGAATTTTTTGTAGGTTCTATGAAAATTTAAAACTATTCATGCTTTCAATTATTACCAATTATTGATCAAATGAAAACAACAAACTTGATACTTAATTCCCTATTATTTATTTCTATTTAATTCATGAATTCATCATTTTCAAGCTTTATGGGTTTTTTTTTTTTTTTTTTTCCTTTAAGCTGAAAAAGCTCGCACAAAAGCCTAAAGCTGAACTGAAAAGGCTTTGGATTGGGTTTGATAGTGGAACTAAATAAATAAGAGGTGGGTTGGATTAATTATACAAATTTATTATAAGGTGATAGTGGATGTAAATAAATAAGTAGTGGGTTGGATTTATTATAGCGTGATAGTGGAAGTAAATAAATAAGTAGTGAGCTACATTTATAGGGCTGAAAATTGTAAAAAACCATTTTAAAATTGTGGGACAAATTTTTTTTTTTTTTTAAATGATATGGCAGCTGATGTGGCGTAACGTGAGAGCAGCAGCATTAAACGCTACGCTTAATGGTAGAAACCAAAAGATAATATAAAAATTATTTTTGCACACGAAAAGATAATATAATCTCAATTTTATAATAACATTTTCATTAATTGAGAGTTGGACATACTTTACAAAACAATCCAGCTGTTGAACTTGCAATTTAATTAATAGATAATCCGTAATACACTGCTAGAAAATATGAACAACCTACAGAACCAAAAGAAAATATAAAAAATATTTTATCATAGCCTTTTCATTTTATTTATAATTAAGATTTAGAAATACTTGAAGAAACAATGTAGCTGAAAAATATGTAAATTAAAAGGTAATTTGTAAGCAATTGATGGGTAAAACAGTAATTAAAATGGTAATAGGTGTCCACATCATTGAACATGAAAAACCTTTTTTTTCTTTTTTTTTTCTTTTTTTTTATGAATGAACACAAACACTTACATGCAAATACACACTCAAACACTCAAAAAAAAAAAGGGGGAAATTTATGTCATCTATCTATACTGTGTTCTTGCTTGGTAAGTAAGTTCACATAAGTATAAAGAAGACCATTTTTGTAAGACTATTTGGAGACCCAAAAACTTAAACTTAAACTAAAATAGTTTTATTTACCAAACTAATTTTTTTTTTAATCTCCCCCGTTCTTGTTTTTAATCTACCTTTGTTTTTACTAAATTATTTTACAATTGTATTAAAACACACAAAAAGTATTTTTGTTCAAGCAATGGAAAATGTGTGAGAGTGATTTTTTATTTTTTATGTTTCATCATCTAACAAATATTAATGTTGGAACAAAAAGGGAAAATCCTGAAAACATTAGAATCAATAAAACAGCAAACGGGTAGAATTGTTACAATCTTTTTCCCATTAGTTTCATTTCTTAGTGTATCAGCAAAATATCTTACTTTTAAAAAAAGTAATGCATGTACTTGCCAAGACATGTCTACAGCTTCTAAATCTGCACCTCTGGAAGCCCCGTAAAGTTTTCCTCTATCAAAATTTGGTTACCCATTTCCTCTACTGTCTTCACCTAAAAGAATGAAAGCATTAGAGAGGAAAAGTGTAGAGAGTATGGGTAAGCATATCAAACTGATCTTCTTAACCCATCTTGGTCTTCCAAATTAATTTTAGCTTAAAAATTCCCAAAAATAAGATATTATAATCTGTAATTTTTTCAAGTTAAGTTAACATTAATGAGTAAAATATTATTGAATAAATGATAGGAGAGGTGGGTACAAACCTGGAGAAGGAATTCTATTATTTGTAGTATCAAAGATTAAGAAAGGCCTGTGAATACTTCTTTGTAGACAATATTTTTTGTATTCAACTCTTCTTTGATTTCATTGTTGATGATGAGGAACTTCAGGCCATTTTGCTCGTAACTCTAGATACTGCAACATATAATTGTCCATGGCTGAAAACCAGATTTGGGAGATAGACACCAACATGTTTCAGAGATTGACCTTGGCTCTTATTAATTGTCATTGCAAAACATACTGAAATTGGGAACTGTCGTCTCTTCAAGAGGAATGGCCATTTTGACTCACTTGGAGACAATGTGATTCTTGGAATACATGTGCTCCAATATTGGTACCAGTAATGATCTTTGCTTCTACGACCCATGTACCCAATTTAGTAATAACCAATCTTTTTCCATTACAAAGACCTGCATTTTGGTTTAGATTTCGAAGCAACATGATAGGCAAGCCTAATTTCAACTTTAATTTATGATTTGGCAATCCAGGAAATCTTAATGTGTTCAAGAATTCAGTAGGATACAAAACATCTTGTTTAGCAATATTCGAGTAAGCTTTGCATATGGAATCTGAACTTAAATATGTTTGCTCTTCACCATGTAAACATGATACAACATAATCATTAAGTTCTTCAACAACTTCATTAGTTGGTGCAAGCATAGCTCTCTCTTGTAAGTAACTATGATCTGTGATTTTCATTTGTAAATCAGGATATGTGCTTCTTACAATATCTTTCATTGGATTTTCAGTATGTTTTATAATTAAGTCAGCTGGAATAGTAATTGAATTCTCTCCATCTCCTTCGTCCATTTCACCATTTCCAATCTTCAAAATCCACTCACTAAAATTCATCATTGATGCATATTCTGAATTGTTTAATCTATTTTGCAGAAGCCTCATATTTGTGTGTAATTTGAAAACTTGACATTCTTTTCATAGATATGATTTGTTAATTGCAGAATGCGCAATATCTTCTCTTTTGCCTTTTTTGACAACCGGTAGTATTTGTCAAAAATCTCCCCTTAATACCACAACCTTTCCTCCAAATGGTTTGTTAGCACAATTAGGATTTTGGATACGTAAAATATCACGGAGAGAGCGATCAAGTGCCTCTAAACAATTTCTATGTGCCATAGGTGCCTCATCCCATAAAATAACACTTGTTTTCAACAGAAGTTTAGCTACTTGCATTCCTTGCTTAATTTCACAGGTAGATTCATCAAAAATATTAATTGGTATATGAAATCGTGAGTGAGCAGTTCTACCTCCAGGGAGTAACAAAGCAGCAATTCTTGATATTGCAGTAGCAAGAGCAATTTTTTCTTGGGATCTAACAGCAGCCAAAATTGCCTTGTAAAGATGAGTCTTTCCAGTTCCACCATGGTCGTAGACAAAAAAAAATCCACCGGTTTCATTATTGATAGCTTGCATTACTGAATCATAAATTTTTTTTTTGGTCAGTATTCAAACCAACAAGAAGAACTTCATGTTCTTTTTTTAAGGCTAAGATGTCATATGACATTTCTTCTTGAATCAGCCTATTTGTACTCTTTTGAATCAAATTCATATCAGGTTGTGGCATTTGTGGATAGTCTCCAAGAGATCTCCCAAATTGCTGAAGTAATTTTTCAATTTCATATAAGGCATAATTTTTCAACTGTGTTTTTGACAATTTAAGCTCATCAAATTGCAAGATATGTCTTTGAATATGAAGTATGTCTTTTGAGAATATTTTCCAATGTGATTTCCATAGATTGGATGGATCAGCTACTTCACAAAGCATTAAAATAGTCACAAACAATTCACGTAGTTTTTTTTCCAGAAGCCCAGTTGGATGCTTCCAATATAGCATCATGCCATTCCTTGTCATTATCAAGAAGCCCAAGTGCATAACATGCCTCCTGATATGTTTCATACACAATACCATTTACTGTTCTAATTTCAGCAAAATTTCTAGGACCCTTAACAATGTTAAGCAGCATTCTCAAATAATACTTCTCACCACTTGAAGGATGTGCAAAATAAATCCTCCCAATACATTTTCCATTTTTTCTTTGCCTCCATTACTGAACATTACTATGCCAGACCCATTTGTAGGGAAATCAGTATACGTCAACTCTCTAGCATCTTCAAAAGAATTATTAGCCTTCATCCATTCTGTGAACATGGTATTTTCAATTCTAGGACGATGAACTAATTGCCTCAGATTAATTGACTCTGGAAATGTTACGGTATTCTTTTTTTCTAAATGAAAATTTAACCTCTCAACAGCTGGGTTTCGATATTGAATTTTAAATTCAAATATCCTCCAACATGCTTTAGATGCTGAAATATACCTACAATCCAAACAGTCTTTTGTTTCATCAACAACAATTTCAGAATTATCACCACCATTTGTTGAAGGATTTTCTTGTAAAACAATAGTCGCTCTATCTGATCCTTTGTTTATATACTTAAACAAATACTTGATTGATCGACACCGGTTGCACCACTCAACATTTATGTGTGATTGGTATTTGACTAGGAGGTCTATGTTGTAAGGAACAACATACTGGTTATCCAAAAGTATTCCATTTTTTTCTATAGTTTGTCCATCGTTTCTTCTTCGATAATTTGGAAAACCATCATCATCAATAGTTGTTTCAGCATAAAAGCTTTTTGGAAAATGCTTTGAACATTTACCATTAATCATGCGAGGAGATGTCATGTTAGCAAGTCCACATGGTCCGTGCATCATATATAGTTTCACAGCTTCATAAGCTACTGGGTCTGTACATGAATTTGGTATTTCAGCTTTGATTATACTATCAATATGTGCAGGAGTTGGGCATTTGTCTTTAGGATGAAGGAAAAGAAGAATATGTGCATGTGGCAGGCCTCTTTTTTGGAATTCAACAGTATACACAACTGCAATTAATAATTTTAAACTTAAAAGTTAAGAAAAATATACAATCATTATACATACTTACAAGTTGACAGAAATTTGTATAAAATTACATAACTGCAATTACTCTTCCAAAGTGCTTTCCATGGGTGAGATCATGCAATAGTTGATCCAACTTTATTTTGAACACTTTTGCTACAATATCAGGTTGGGCTTCAGCTTTCTGACCAGGAATAGAGTCCAAAAACAAACTAATTTCTGGCCACTTAGGATTGCAAGTGAAGGTCATAAAAAGATCTGAATATCCAGCCCATCTGCATATTGCCATTGCATCTTGATAATTTTGTGCCATATATCTTGGACCACCTGTAAATGAAGAAGGCAATATCACACGTTTTCCAACTGTTGTTGCATCTGTATCTCCACCAAGTATGGCATCCATTAGACCACTTAAAATCTCTATTCTAAAGTCATTCTGATGGTCTCGAATATATCAAAGACGTGCTTCCTTAATACATGTGTATGCATCTACAATAAATTGCTGAAACAACCTCCTACCAAGTATCAATGTTTCCCCCTCATTAGCACGCTGTTGAAGTCTAAAAGCATAATATTCTCTCAAGGTAACAGCTCCTCTTTTCCTTACTTTCCCTTCACCATTACTTCTATAACTTATATTCTTCATGAAACCATCTTCGCCATATGGAAACAGTAAAGGATATTGGAATGACATAAAACTTGGATGAAGCTCACTTATTCGTTGCAATCTTGAGGATTTATTTTCAACTATGATATCACGATTGGAGCTTTCAACATTAAAATCCCCAACAATAATAGCAGCAACCTTAGATGATGTAGGGAGGTTATATTGTCTTCCATTTGGATTGCGTGTCCCAATCAAACGAATTTTGACATTTCGCATTTTAAATTCAGTAAATTTGTCCCTTGCCATCCTAAATGCTTTCACCAAGTCATTACAATTGTCTAACATTTCCAATAATCCAACAACAATATTAGGATCTACTTCATTTTTCTTATACTTCTTGGCCACTGCATCAATTCTATGTCCTACTTCATTATCTGTATCATAGATATAGAGTTGAGTGAATGTAGGTTTTTCTCCTTTAATAGGAAGCAATGACCCAATCCTATGATAATTCTGGCCATTGAGATGAAAAACATATGGGCCTGTACCATTATTTACAGACTTGTCTACTTTACCACCCAAAGAGGTAAAAGCAAACAATGAATTATACATCCTTATTCCCACTCAAAAATTGAACGACTTTTTCCCACCATTTAAATTGAGTAGTTTTGCTAGTAAAGTAGGTGGATCTTTCAAAAGAGGTAGATGGACAATGCCATTAGAACAATGTAGACTAAATTTTGGATTTTTAGATGCTCTTCAATTTTATAGTCCTCTCTTCATACCAAAGTTCCAAGCTTCGGTGAATTTACCTAAAACAAACAAATATATTCAATGAAATAAAATTGATTTAAAATGAGAAATCCATTAAAACAAATAAAGCATGTTACCCATGTCATATATCACTTACGATGAGTTCCTCTAGATTCCCCTAAAGTGGCTTCACTTGATTGCATTTCTGAACTCTCACCATTAGTCATGCGTGAACTTCCTAAGATTATAATTGAATAATAAGTTAATATTGCAATGTGGAATAATTTGGTATCCTAACAATTTTTTAAGATATATACATGCAACATGTCAGTATGACATTTTATGTTTAATACGTTATTACTAGAATGACTATTACCTGGAGGAATTCGGTCTTCAGATACATTTGTGGTGATATCACCATTTTCATTTAAAGTAGTGTGTATATAGATATTAGAATTTTTATTCGCAGTCTCACTATTATAATCATGTCATCTCTTTCGAGTGCTCCTCACAAATGGATCATCCTTCATATCTCTTGAATGGCCTAAAGAGTAATCAAATATAAGTAAATTCATAATTTACACACACACACATATATTAAATTGAAGACTTTAATAATATATAATAAAAAATAAAAAAAAAACTTTTTGAAAAACTTACCAACAATACGATGTGAAGGTGACACAATCGTACATGAAGCAGATCCTCTTTCTACAGAAACCTCTCCTCTCAAAGCATCAACATTTTTGAAGTTAGCATCTACTAAATGACTTCTATTAGCTACCCAGTAACTCATATTCATTTGCCTATCCAACACAGTACCCCTATTCAACTGTAAGTCAATAGAAATACGTCGAGTTGCAGGAGCATGAATATTGGTTGGATAATTGCGATTTCTCCTGGATGCAAGAATCATCCTTCTTCTCAATCGTGCATAATAAGAAGACTCCATAGTACCTACAAACCATCAGTTACTAACTGTCAATATAGTAAAAAATATTTTCAAATAAATGGTGGATAATATGAACAACCTACACTACCAAAAATAATATGACAACAATTTTAGAAAAACATTTCATTTTAGTTACAATTGACATTTGGACATACCTGAAGAAAACTTCCAACTTTTGAACTTGCAATTTGATAGATAATCCGCAATAATTTGGTAGACAATATGAACAGCCTACACAACCAAAAAATAATATAAAAATGATTTTAGCATACCAAAACAGAATATAAAATTATTTGACCATAGCCTTTTCATTTTATTTATAATTGAAAGTTGGACATACTTGACGAAACAATCCAGCTTTTGAACATTTAATACAAAATCCGTAATCAACTAGTACAAAATATGAACAACCTATACAACCAAAAGATAATATAAAAAATATTTTAGCCTTCTTTTTTGGGGTGCATTCATTTTGCTGTCATCTATTTATAGTGTCTTCCTAGTTAGTAAGTAAGTCCACACATGTAACATGAAGGGCATTTTTATAAGACTATTTGGACATTCCAGCCTTTTATGCAAGTGCATTCAAAATGTAAATATAAATAAAATAATAAGCATTGTGGCTGCAAAACATAAATAAAAATTATGAGATATTTTTGCACCAGTCATGTTTTTTGATAGAAAATATCTAATCTCTGAACATATTACAATCTCATCTGACGGTTATCTCAAAATACGAACATCATGTAGTTCTAAAAAATTAAGAATTTTTATTGAATTATTTTACAACCTCATCTGATAGTTATCTCAAAATTTGAATATCATGTGGTTCTAGAGTATTTGGAACATATTTTATTTATAAAATTTCCCCATTTTCCCAACTTGTCTGAGTTTTAAATTATTTTGTATCGTGGGAATGTAATTCAATAAAATTTCATATTGAAAGATAGACACCATAGCTGCTGACGTGACTCCATAGTACCTACCAACCATCATTTATTAACCGTCATTATAGTAAAAGATCATTTGAAATAACTGGTGGATAACATGAACACCCTACCAATAATATGAGGACTATTTTAGCTAAGAATTTCATTTTAGAGAGACCTGAAGAAATATTCCAGCTCGTGTGAACTTGTAATTTAATAGGTAATCCATTATGATTTGGTAGAAACCAAAAGATAATATAAAAATTATTTTAGCACACGAAAAGATAATATAATCTCAATTTTATAATAGCCTTTTCATTAATTGAGAGTTTGACATACTTTACGAAACAATCCAGCTGTTGAACTTGCGATTTAATAGATAATCTGTAATCAATTGGTACAAAATATGAACAACCTACACAACCGAAAAATAAAAATAAAAAATATTTTAGCATAGCCTTTTCATTTTATAGCTGTTCAACTTGCAACTTAATACATATTCCGTAATCAACTGCTAGGAATAATTTAGAAAATATTTTAACTTGAAGAAACAATCCAGCTTAAAAACGTGTAAATTAACAAGTAACTTGTGAGGAACTGGTAATTAAAATAGTAATCAGAACGATGACAAGTGTCCACATCATTCAACACCAAGACCTTTAATGTGATATTTTTGCACCATTCATGTTTTTCAATAAAAAATATCTAATCTCTAAACATATTACAATCTTGTCTGACAGTTATTTCAAAATCTGAACATCATGTGATTCTAAAGAATTTGGAATTTCACTAAATTATTTTACAATCTCATCTGACGATCATCTCAAAATTTGATTATCATGTGGTTCTAAAGTATTTGGAAAATTTTTAATTTATAAAATTCCCCCAAGATAATCCATTATAATTTGGTAGAAACCAAAAGATAATATAAAAATTAGTTTAGCACAACAAAAAATTATACAACCTCGATTTTATAATAGCCTTTTCATTAATTGAGATTTGGACATACTATACGAAACAATCTAGCTGTTGAACTTGCAATTTAATAGATAATTCGTAATCAACTGGTATAAAATATGAACAACCTACATGACTAAAAGAAAATATAAAAAATATTTTAGCATAGCCTTTTCATTTTATTTATAATTAAAAGTTACAAATACTTGAAGAAACAATCCAATTTTTGAACTAAACACCCTACACACCAAAAGATAATATAAAATTATTCAAGCAGACCAAAAGATAATATAAAAATATTTTAGAATAGCCTTTTCATTTTATTTATAATTGAGTGTTGGACATACTTGAAGAAACATTCCAACTTTATTTACAATGGAATTTCCCAGCAAAGCAACTCATTCAACAATTTCCTTTTTTTTTTTTTTTGGTTATTTTCTTTGGTTACACAAACTGTTCGGCCAAATGTGGAATTTCCCAGCAAAGCAACTCATTAAACAATACATTGTAGTAAAGTAGAAGTAATATTTTCTGACAATATGCAACTGTATCAAGCTCTGACCGCTCGCATATTTGTTTTTTATTCAGGTAGATTGCTACCTCTGCATCCATAGTGGTAATAGCTCTGGATCTATCAATGACACTTGTGGACCAAAAAGGCACACGGCTGATGTACTTTGGTTATTCATTTCATTAATTTTCTTTCTGTCGTCAGCACTTAAAGTTGAACTGACTACATTTGCTGAAGGTGTTTTTGCATTTCCAATGGACATTGAATTGTTCCATTATGTTCTGTCTGTAACTAAAGAGGGATGCTAATGAAAATGGCAGCCTTCATAAATAATGGTAGAAAATCCTAATGGCCGTGTGTCATGGGATGAGAAACCTTATCAATGTGATTGCTCACATTTGTTCCTCTAAATCCATTTTAAATGATGAGTCTGTAGCTTCTGATAATGTATAGAATAGGAGTTGGTTCCACTTGTCATGAGAAACCCATGGGGCTCCTAAATGGTTTTTTTTATAGTTTTTTTTAGTTCTTTTTATTCTTTCTTACAAATAAATTTTAATAGTAATAGCAAACTTACTGAACATTCATATCAATGTTTGCAATTACAATATGTTCTATGCAACTAAATAATTTAACAAAGGCGAACACAATTCTAGTTGAGAAATTACGTATTGCTAAGATTATGTACAACAACATAGATGGTGACAACAAAGAGATTCTATTTTCCAATAATGATGCTATCAGTGCTACCTGTGCAAAAACATATGAGGAGGCAGTCACAGGGTCATTGGATAAAAGTCTCCAGGCAGGTATTACTTGGATATTTTTTAAGTTGTATGATAAGTGTATTTGTATGTCTTTAGATTGAAGGGGAAGTAGGGATTGTAATGTTCTTTCATAGATTATAGATTAAAACTGGCCATGGGCCAGGATAGATAGCCATGGGATTAGGCCAGAGACAGAAAATAGGCATTGATTTAGGTGCACACAGGACTAAATAGCACTTACATCACATAATATGTGTAAGCTTATAATTTTTATGATGTATTGCTCTGTATAATTAATTAAAACTTGATTGTTATTGTCTTACAAAAATGTGTTTCACTTTACTTGTTTGATGTACTTAGGTCTCTGTCATTTGGAAGACTGAACTCTGCATAATTGGGACATGACCATATACATTATACCAAGGTTGTTGAAATTATTTTTCACTAATTGGTCCTTTGAGGAACCTCACATCAGTTATATTTAAGTATTCTTGTTTGCTCATTGGCAAGCATTATTGCTTTACTCAAGAACGGTTAACATTTTTTTTTCTTATTTGATTATTTAATAAAGGTTCCTGGGGGATCATGGTGAGAGTAAATTGTAACCAAAAGACCTTTCCCAGCTACTACAATATTGCCTAAAATCTCAACATGAATGCCCCCCTCCCCAACTACTACAATATTTCCCAGCTACTACAATATTTGTTCTTCGTTTTTATCATTTTTATTGTTTCCAGCTAACATTGAAATGTCTTTTGTCCAATGCCGGCTTTTGCTGCATCAGTTAAATGGATTTTGAGTCATTATGTACTGCTAGTGTTCTTCTTTGTATGTGAGCTAAGCTTGTTCTGGGAGTTTATGCAAATTCACAATGGTGGTCAATTATGTATTGTAGCTATAGTTAAGGGTAGAGAGGAGTGGTTTGCTGTGACTTTGAGTGCAATTCACAAAAGAAAAAAGAATTAAGGAAGAACCTCAACATGATATCTTCAATTACTACTTTTGATTCTCACCAACACACGTATTGTTAAATGTTATATTATTAGCAAACGCAATGTGTTATACCATGTTGTGTATGCTAGAGTGGATGCGGAAGAGGAGATGCATAGAATAGGAACACTGAGAACACGAGGGTTACGTGGTTCAGTCTTGTCGGCCTACATCCACAGAGGAATCCCTTAAGGGCTACATCTTTATTATATGAGAGTGTAGTACAATAACCTGTGTTACAATGAACCTTAACATAAGTATATATAGGCGACTAAACCCTAGACTACTAGTACAAGTAGGACTGGGCTTGGGCCTATCACATCACGTTGCTAATATAATAATATATGTTATTTATCATGGTATCAGAGCCAAACTTCGTTCTTGGTATTAAACAAACATCTCTACACAGCAAAGAAGATTCTCACGTGCATACCACCATCTGAAGTCACACCTGTTTGTCTGTTGGATCCAGACTCCACAGCATCTCGCAGCCACCATGGCTCTGTGCTGTGTCAAAATCCAACAACCAAGCAAGCCGTGACTCACCTTACAGATATGCGCAAATCGATGCTTCACCTGATGAAACCAACCAAACAGATGTGCTCCACGGCCTCTCGCGATTAAAACCCAGGAACCTGGAATCTAACGACGGCTGCACGCGCCTCCACGCGCTGACAAAGCCTCCGTTTGCTCCTCCCACACGCCGCCGAAATTCTGGAATTCAGACTGCATTATGATACACGCGCCGCTCTGTCGGCCTCGTCACCCACCGATCTACAAAACCCAGGAAGCCCGGCAGCCGAAACAAAGACACGCGCCCACACGCGCCGCTAGCGTTTCTGGCATCTCGTTCACGCGCCGGTGGACTTATCACGCTCCTCCACGCGCCGGAAAATTGCTTCTGACGTCATCCGATGACGTCATCTTGCCACGTCAGCACAAGCAAGCCTTTGCCACGTCAGCCCTAATCCAAGTCATCACCACGTCATCAGCCACGTCGCTAGCCACGTCAGCAGTGTCGCCTCGTCAGCACCACGTCACCTAGCTGACCGTTGACCCGGACCACCCGGATCTGACCCGTGAGCACTGACCGTTGACTTTGACCAAATCCGTTGACTTTCGTTGACTTTGACTTTTGCGTTGACTTTTGACCAAAAGTTAAAATTTCCGAAATGGCCTATCTTGCTCAGTTTTTCGCGTAGATTCCAATTTTGGACTCCGTTTCTTCATTTGAAGCTCCGAAATTGGTCAATTGGCATATTCTTCATTGCGGTTTCTTCAAAGGCATTCTTCAAGGCATCTCCAAATGACCTTCTCATGCTTATCTAACCTCAAACCTTCATCAAGCTTCTGCCTTGAGTTTGAGGGAGGGTGTTAGAGATATATTAGACATATTAGCCCAATGTAATAGACCCAAACCCACTCTTGCTTGTGCTAGTAGTCTAGGGTTTAGTCGCCTATATATACTCATGTTAGGGTTCATTGTAACACAGGTCTTTGTACTACACTCTTATACAATAAAGATGTATTCCTTAAGGGGTTCCTCTGTGGATGTAGGCCACCAAGGCACGTAACCCTCTTGTTCTCGGTGTCCTATTCTATGCTTCCCCTTCCACATCCACTCTAGCCTATACAACATGGTATACCACATTGCGTTTGCCAATACACAACATGGTATATATTCCAGAATTCCGGCGGCGCGTGGGAGGAGCAAACGGAGGCTTTGTCAGCGCGTGGAGGCGCGTGCAGCCGTCGTTAGATTCCAGGTTCCTGGGTTTTAATCGCGAGAGGCCGTGGAGCACATCTGTTTGGTTGGTTTCATCAGGTGAAGCATCGATTTGCGCAGATCTGTAAGGTGAGTCACGGCTTGCTTGGTTGTTGGATTTTGACACAGCACAGAGCCATGGCGGCTGCGAGATGCTGTGGAGTCTGGATCCAACAGACAAACATGTGTGACTTCAGATGGTGGTATGCACGTGAGAATCTTCTTTGCTGTGTAGAGATGTTTGTTTAATACCAAGAACGAAGTTTGGCTCTGATACCATGATAAATAACATATATTATTATATTAGCAACGTGATGTGATAGGCCCAAGCCCAGTCCTAGACTACTAGTACAAGTAGGACTGGGCTTGGGCCTATTACATTGGGCTAATATATGTCTAATATATATCTCTAACACCCTCCCTCAAACTCAAGGCGGAAGCTCGATGAAGGCTTGAGGTTGGATAAGCATGAGAAGATCACTTGGAGATGCCTTGAAGAATGCCTTTAAAGAAACCACAATGAAGAATGTGCCAATTGACCAATTTTGGAGCTTCAAATGAAGAAACGGAGTCCAAAATCGGAATCTACGCGAAAAACTGAGCAAGATAGGCCCTTTCAGAAATTTTGACTTTTGGTCAAAGGTCAACGCAAAAAGTCAAAGTCAACTGGTCCAGGTCAAAGTCAACGGATACTGGTCCGGGTCGGTTCCGGGTTTCCGGGTCGGGTCACGGATCGGGCAGCAGAGCCGCTGACGTCATCCTATGACGTGTCGCTGACGTGGACTAGGGCTGATGTGGCAACGGCTTGCGTGGCGCTGACGTGTCAAGATGACGTCAGATGAGATCAGCAGGAGCATGCGTTTTCACCGGCACGTGGAGAAGAAGCCAGAAGCTAGGAAGGCGCATGGAGGCGCGTGTACGCACAGACGATGGTCGAAATCTCAGGTTCTGTAGATCGGTAGACGAGGAGGCCGTCAGGGCGGCGCGTGTGCCAATAAAACGATCTGGAAGTCAGGAATGTGAGGCAGCGAGTGGAGGTTTTTCGGAGACAACGGCGGCGCGTGGCAGGGCTTCGGGATACCGGATTTCTGGGTTCTGGTCGCGGAAGGTCGTGGAGCACGTCTGTGGTGTTGGTTTCATCAGGCGAAGCATGGATTTGCACAGATCTGATAAGTTAAGTCACGGCTTGCTTGGTTGTTGGATTTTGGACACAGCAGTGAGCCACGGTGGCTGCGAGACGCCGTGTAGTCTAGATTCAGCAGAGAAGCATGTGTAACTTCTGATGATGGTGTGCACATGATATCTTCTTTGCTTGCTAGAGATATTTTGTTTGATGCCAAGAACGAAACCTGGCTCTGATACCATGTTAAATGTTATATTATTAGCAAACGCAATGTGTTATACCATGTTGTGTATGCTAGAGTGGATGCGGAAGAGGAGATGCATAGAATAGGAACACTGAGAACACGAGGGTTACGTGGTTCAGTCTTGTCGGCCTACATCCACAGAGGAATCCCTTAAGGGCTACATCTTTATTATATGAGAGTGTAGTACAATAACCTGTGTTACAATGAACCTTAACATAAGTATATATAGGCGACTAAACCCTAGACTACTAGTACAAGTAGGACTGGGCTTGGGCCTATTACATTGGGCTAATATATGTCTAATATATATCTCTAACACGTATCATGTGTTAGCATAGGATCATAGTTGGCTACTGCTTTTGGTCAGATGTGAAGACAAATGCATCATATATTTGATATGCACCCTAAACTATTTCAACATCAACAAAATTAATAATTGGATTCATATCTTATAACTGGGATTTAGAAGTCATGTAGATGTGGGGTACATATATGATTAATGCATTGATAACAATCAGGGTTTTTTTTTTCCCCCTCAAAAAATCAGGCCCAAAACTTTATTTAAATTAAAGCCACAAGCGATAACTTTCATTCACTTCACTATATTGTGCTTACATGCTCAATTTTATCTGTTTAATAAAATTTCTCCCTAATTCACCATATACTTGACAGCCAATGACTCCCTAAAATCCGGCCATACCCACTCCTAACAACCACTCAAACTCCAGTATACCACTACCAAACTACTTTCCTCAATCATGGAATATAAACAATCGAGAGAGATGAAAACTCATCTTTAAATCCCCTTGGAATGGATGAGACGTGCCACCAACACTTTATACTTCACTACTTTAGAGTCTTACATTCTTCCAATAAGCCACAACACATTAAAAAAATGACACCTGAGATATTTCCAAATAAACCAAGGTAAAATAAAATAGTTTTTTTGGCAGTAAAATTGTAGCACTATTGAAACGTCATTCAGGCAATCTCACAAACACATCAATGGCATGCCAAGGATGCTCATCTAATATAAACACAAACACAAACAAACGAAAAAAAAAAAGCATCTCATATTAATATAAACAAAGCATAAAAGTTTTGCACCCAAAAAAAAAAGAATTGAAACAGAGAATAAAAGTTTTGCACCCAAAAAAAAGAATTGACATGTAGAGATACCTTAACCAAAGCAGGGAGGTTCTGTCAGTATTTATAAACCGTGTGGAAAGGAATAAAGGGAGGAAGGAAATTAGATAGGCAGCCGTTACTAAGAAACAGTAGAGCAAGAAGATGGGTAGCTTTCAAACTCTCTGTTTTCTCACACAATACCTGAACAAACTCTCTGTTTTCTCACACAATACCTGAATGCTTCAATGTTTTTTTCTTTTTTTCTTTTTCCTCCCTTTAAGCTTCCCTCTACGTTACATATTACAAAACCCTGAACTCAATATTTCAAAGCCCTGAATACAAAACCTAAACGCTTCCCTTTTTCTTTTCTTTTTTCTTTTTTCTTTCTTCCAAACCGGCTTGAACATACCTTTTTTTCTTTTTTTTTCTTTTTTTCTTTTTTTCTTTTTCCTCCCTTTAAGCTTCCCTCTACGTTACCCTCAACGCTTCCTTTTTTTTTTTTTTTTTTTTTTCCTCTTCCTTCCAAACCGGCTTCAAAGTTTGATATTTTTAATTACGCTTCCTTTTGTTTTTTTTTTTTTTTTTTCTTTTCTCTTCCTTCCAATTTGGCTTGAAAGTTTGATATTTTTAATTTCTTTTTCCTTTAAGCTGAACTGAAAAGGCTTTGGGTTGGACTTCATAGTGGAACTAAATAAAAAGAAGGTGGGCTGAATTAAATAGATAATGGAATTAAATAAATAGATAGTGGGAGTAAATAAATAAGTAGTGGGCTGCAGTTATAGGGCTAGGATTTATAGGGCTGCAAATTGTAAAAACCAATTAAAAATTGAAGGAAAAATTATTTTTTTAATAAAGAAAATGACGTGGCAGCTGATGTGGCGCAACGTGAGAGCAGCAGAATTAAATTCTACATTTCAGCTTTTAGTAATATATAGATATAGATTTGACCTTACAAGAGAAGTTTGTATTTTTCATGGTTTTCTGAAGTTCTATGGATTATATAATATTTATTTTGTTTTAACTATTGTATGAAAAGGAAAGATGTTCCTTATAATACCTGAACGACGTCTTGAAAAAGAGTCTTCAACTCCTTGTTACAAGAAATACAAACACCAAGATGATGCTATTAAAAATTCGGTTGGCCCTCTCTTTTCAAAATATTTTAATTTTTTTCCTGTTTTTCTATTTTGTCGTTTCTTATAAGGTTTTTAATTGTTTCGAATTTAATTTCTATTCTTATATGTGTTTGAATCATATTATGAAGGTTTAGTGTGAATTATTATTGAGGATATTTCATGACTCTTGGTACTCTTATTGGGGACACTGTTAACAAATCTTGTAAAAAGATTTCAATTTTTTTTTTTTTTTTTTTCATTTGTGTATTATGTTTTTGTAGCAAAGATTTGATTCTCAGCTGGGCATTATAATTTGTGGAAATTTAATGATCTTTTTGTCTACAAGAATTTTCAATACTATTCTATTACTTGAATGCTATTTTCTTATCAAGTGGTGTCGTTGCTGTTGTGGACCAATTCACATGGTCCTATTCTTTGATCGGGTTTACAATTGAGGTACACTATTAACAAATCTTGTGTGTGGAAGATTTCAATTTTTTTTTTTTCTTTTTTTCATTTGCATATTATGTTTTAGTCGTACGACTCCTAAGTTGAGCAAAGAAATACGTAGATACAACATTGTTGCTACTGTTAAGGATCCAATTAATCACCCGTTAAAATTAAATTATACCCAACTTTTGATTGATAGGTAGTTTGCCAATGCCATATCAATTAAGACTTCCCAACATTCATGGACTTATTAGTAACGCCAATGAATTCTTACTCAAATGTACTTCTTCCTTTCATAGGGATGGTAGGTAAACCTACTATTCAAAACTAAGTGAAGTATTGAATCCATATATATTTTCACTATATTTATAACTTCATTTTTTCTAGACAATGTTAAACTTTTATATATATATGATATGGCTATTTGATATTGGATCTTAGGACAAGGGATGTGATTGCTCATGATCTTAAAGGTGATACTGAAGATATAAATTGAGTAGTTGCTACTTGGTACTTAAAATTGCATGTTTGGGAGAATTATGCTAGAGGCATTATGTTTTAAACATAAAATTGATTGAAAATTTCATAATGGCTTACCTTCTGTGCATCACATGGGTTAGCAACTAGTTTTTGGTAAAGTTTAAGAACATAAATAAAATATCTTCAATAGTTTAGGGATGAAAGATAAACTTTTCAATAGTTTAAGGACGAAAAATGAATTTCTTAAAGTTTAGGAATGAAAAACAAATTTTTGTAGAGTTTAGAAATGAAAAACAAATTTTCATAAAGTTTAAGGACCAAAATAGTATTTTACCCTTGTATTTTTTTATGACATTTGAGTTAATACTTAGGTGGTGTGTTTTTTGAGTTTTCCATCACAAGTCTTCTCTCTCCCTCTTATAGATTTTGTTTGACATAATACTTAGTTATTTTGGAAGTGAGAATTTGAATTTATATCAAAATACAATATGACTATGTATTTGAATGTGTCTATCAACTGCTATAGTAATATCAAGTGTACTTTTGTGATAAGTTTTGATTATCATGGTAAGCTCTTTTAAGAGAATGAGAAATTTGAATCATATATTTGAAACTTAAACAATTTATTTGTACAAAAAAGGGGAAAATTTAACACACCATAACATAATTTAGAAAAATATAAATCACTTAAAAAAAGAATAATATCAATAAAATAAATCCAAATAATAAAATGATGATATATTTTTTAAGAAAGATAAATGAAAAATAATTTTAGAAATAGTTTAATTTTTTGGGACAACAAATTATTTTCCACAAAATTTAGAGAACAAATTATATATTATACCATAACTATAAAACAATTATTTATTCACACACATTGCTTGAGTTTGCAACTAGTATTTATATAAAAGCATTAAACCTCATGCAGGGGAGCATGAGTGCCATGTAGCGCTTTGTATGAGTAGTATTTTGTTTAGCATTTTACCTCACCCCATCTTCTAATCAATTACCTTTTTAAGCCATAAATGCAGAAGATTGAGAGATTTGGTTCCTCCCCATTTTCCAAATTCTTGAAATCTACTTTTAATTTCATTAATTTAAAAAATGAAAGGTTTTTTTCCATTCAATGTTAGTTTTTCATGTTATAACACTTGTTATTTTAGATGCATATGATCTAAACCTCTCAACAACACTATCAAAACCAATGTTATTAATTCCGTTTCGGACCCTGTTTTGATTTGTCTAGTGGAACGGAAAATTTCGGTACCAGCTAATTTCGGCGTACCGTTTTAGGGTGTTTCGAGATTTCTAAATATATATATATATATATATATATATATATATATATATATATATATAAAGTGTCAAAGAACTGTTGCTATTATATAAAATAATGAATTTAATTTAATTTGTCTAAGAAAAATAAATAAAGTGGGATTAAAAAAATATTTATTATAATTTTTTTACAAATAAAATTCACATTTTGGATAATTGTAAAAAATACCATAAATGTGAGAATCAAAGCACTTATTCCATCCACACAAGTTACAAATATTTTAATTAATATATAGATTATAATAATAAAGAAATGCTATCTCCACAATATTTTTCACAACAAATCTTAAGTGACACAAGTTAATATTGGTAAGGAAAAAAAAAATGTAATTTTAATAGTAGGTTCAAATTAGAACTAGTAACAACTTTCAACTTATAATTTATTGTAAAAATATTGTTAAAATATTGTAAACGTTAATAATAATTCATCTTTTTTTAAGTATAAATAAATATTAATATATATTATACACCATTTATACCTACAAAGTGGTAGGAAAATAGAGTAATATCTAAGTTTGATATTTGGCTTTTTTTTTTTTAAACTTTTCTTTTGTCATTTCCGAAGCTCGACACGTGTGGGGTCATAAAATTTGAAATGTTAAAAGGATAAAACTTTAAAAGAGTACTAATCTCTCGATGAAAATGGCCAAATACCACTGTAAGGTTGAAAGTTATCAACCATCTTGTTGGCTTTATTCGGTGCCAATTTGCTTGTAATTTAGCACTTAGTAACTCTGTATTTAGGTAGGATTCATGTAAGGGTAATGTGTGAAGAGAGTGTGAAGAATTGCTCATCTTTGTGCAAAGAAGTAGAGACTCACGGCTAGGACTCGCGACTGACTCGCGGCTTGCAAGCCGCCAAATGCTGTGCACATGAGAAGTATGTAGGAAGGTGAAGGGTCACGCCAACTGTCGCACTACAAGACAAAAGTCCCAGACTGGCCAGGCCATTACCTTGCGACTTGAACTCGCGACTTGGACAAGCCGCAAGGCCAAGCCACCAACCAACCCTGTTTGGCAAAAACTAACTCTTCGTATTCCAAACACACACCACTATATATAGATCCTTATACCCACAAAATCAAGAGAGCTTCTAGAGAGAATTTTGTGAGAGAAACCTAGAGAAAAAACAAGATTGCCTCATCCTTAATCTTCACTAAGAGACTCTTCAAATTCCTCTACTCTCTTCCTATCCATTGATACATCCTTGAGAGGTTATTGACCAAATCCTTTTCTCATCACACCCACGTCTGTGAGAAGGTACATTTGGTGCTAAGGGAAGCAGTTTGGAAGGGACCAATGACTATTGGTTGATGCTATGGTGTATAGCGGAATCCGGTAAGCTAAAGAAGAAATAGGTTCGGCGCAACCTCGTTGGAGCAAGAAGCTTGGAGGGCTTAGGTACACTGGGTAGATTAGGCTTGGAGGGTCTTCTGCTGTTCATGTATCCCAACTACATTCTTTAGTGGATTATTTACCGCTTGGAGGGCGGCGGAGAGGTTTTACGCCGAGGGCTTCGGTTTCCTCTTCGATAACACATTGCGTGTTGTCCTTGTGTTTGCATCTCTCTTCCTTTATCTTTGCCTTTTATTTTCTGTTGTGGATGTGATTATAATTGGCTTAGATTGTTTATCAATTCTGTGTTTGGCTTATGTTCATGTTCCGCACGTTAATTGTTTGATAATAAGCTTGAATTGATTTTTTGTAATTTGGGGTCTAAACGTTCAAGGGTGTTTTACACACATATTGAACTTTCAATTGGTAACAGAGCGGGTACACTCTTTGTGGTTTAAATACCTGAGTGTGATCCTTGACCCTTTTTTGAGATGGATAGGTCTCAATCCTTAAATGTTCTACCATTTTTTGATGGTAACAATTATGCTTTCTGGAAAGTCAGAATGAGGGCATTCTTATGCTCTATTGATGACACTGTGTGGGATGCGGCTGAAATAGGTTGGACTAGGCCGGAGGCTGCTAAATCTACTTGGGATAAGGCAGCTCTTGCGGCAGCCAATGCTAACAGTAAAGCTTTAAATGCCATTTTCTGTGGTGTATCTCCAGATGAATTCCACAAGATATCTCACATGATAGTTGCCAAGGAAGCTTGGGAGATTTTGGAGACTACCTATGAAGGTACAAAGAAGGTGAAGGACACAAAGCTCCAAATGCTTACCACCAAATTTGAAGAGCTCAAGATGGGTGAAGATGAATCTTTTGATTCATTCTATGGGAAGCTCAACGAAATTGTTATTGCTAAACTCAATCTTGGTGAGAAGATTAAAGATACCAAGGTGGTGAGAAAAATCTTGAGGTCCTTACCTAAAAGATTTAGAGCAAAAGTCACAGCCATAGAAGAGAGTAAAGACTTGGATGAGATCAAAATTCAAGAGCTAATTGGGTCAAACATATGAACTGGGACTGCCTTCCCACAAGACATGTAAATCGCTTGCTCTCAAAACCATCACCGAAAGAATGGATGATCCCTCCGAAGAAGATGGAGTGGAGAAGGAAGTAGCATATCTTGTGAAAAACTTCCGCAAATTTTTGAAGATGAAGAATAGTGGGAAACCATTCAACAGAGGGATGTTTTCATCTTCAAGAGGTGATAGGAAAGAGTTTAAGAGGAAAGAAGGGAAGGATTCTCAATCTCCTTCGGACATTGTGTGTTTTGAGTGTAATGGACATGGACACTTCAAAAAGGAATGTCCCAACTATTTGAGGTCAAAAGGCAAGATCTATGCCACTACTCTAAGTGACTCAGACTCATCAAATTCTGATTCAGAGGAAAGTTGTGACAGAGAAGGAAACTACTCCGCATTCATGACCATTGCACATGTGGACTCCTCAGATGATTTGGGTATACTTGTGAAGGATTTTGGTGAGCATTCTGATTTGGAGTCTATTGGAATAGTTGAGGAGTCTGAAGATGAGGAAGTTGGAGAAGCAGTAGGATTGCAAGAGACTTACAACTCACTCCTTGAGAAGACCGGTGAATATGCTAAGGTGGCTAATGCAGCCATTAAGAAGATGAAGAGGGCTGAGGAAGATTACAAAAGTCTTCTGGCATGATACAAGGAGGCGAAGTGTGAGATTGAAACACTAAATGGTGAGCTATCAGAAGCTTACACAAAAGTGAGATTTCTTGAGCAAGAGGTAGTGCAAACTCATGCCAAGATAGAGAGAGTCTCCTCCTAGAAGTTAGAAGATGTTATTTCATCTCAAAAACCTTCCTCAGACAAGTCCGGGTTGGGATACACCGGAGGAAGTAGCTCGTCAGCCAAGGTCATCAAAGAAGTGAAGTTTATGAAGGCTAAAGAGACGACTGTGGATAGGTCCATTACTGAGAAAATTAAGCTAAGAAGAAGAAGAAAGTGGCTGATCAACAGGTGTTTAATAAGTCCCGTAATCAATCAGAATCCAGATTTGAAGCTAGAGGAAGATCTCTTCCGAGATCACAATGGGGTCCTAGATCAAACCATGTTTGCCACTTTTGCGGAGTGCAAGGACATACAAGATCTAACTGTCACAAGCTGAGAGCATTGAACAATGCAAGTGCTCCTCGGTCACGAGGAAGAAGAAACGACAATAGGTCTTGGGGTGGTGAGCGACAAAGAAGTCAAAACCGTGATCCCGGAATGATGGACATGTTGAAGATGATTGGTGCCTTCACAAATTGCTTGGAAAGCTTCACACGAAGGTTTGATAGTCCAAACTCTCGTACCTAATTTGTAAAGGATATCACCCCAAACGCAGTGACGTGTGGGTGACAAAGGGTACTCATGCATAAGCATCATAACATGTCCATGCATCAATTCTTCCTATACTTTGTGAATATGTTTTATTGCATGCTTTGTGCTTCTGTTTGTTTTGTTTTGTTGCTTGTTTCTTTGTTTCATTTTAAAATGTTTTTACATTGTCTTTGATCAATCTTTTATTACTTTTATGTCAAAAATCCAAAGACTCATAAAAAGTAGAAAATCCAAAAGTTTGATCAACTTTGTTGAGTGTTGTCTCAAAGCATGTTTTGCCTTGTACCTTTGTACTAATGGCTTTATGCATTTAACGAGCTTAGCTTGTCTCTTATGCACTCATATCATTATGGAAGAACTTCTGAAATCTATGTGACTGTTGTAAATATATCTTCAACCTTGTCATGAATGATTAGTGAATGGTTTTGTTGATCTTGAGACATGCATAGACTTGTGCCTATATATCTTCCCACTTTTATTTTTTATTGCTTTCAATTAAAGAGCTCACCAAATGTAAATCTCCAAATGAAAAGAGATATTGAGCTGCAAAAGCCTGTCGCACATACTAGTATTTGACTAGGAAAAAGGAAAAGCGACCAAAATAAAATTTATGATGCCCAAAAAGCCAAAGGCTAAATCATTAAATTGAAATATTGAAAATTTCAGGTATCGATCTCACAATGAGATATGTTTATTAAAAAAGATCAAATGATATGTTGAAAATGGAGCCAAATGAAAAGTTTCAAAGATTTGTACTCAAGTTTATGTGGGAGGTCATATATGCATACTTCTATAATTAAGATGGGTCACATTATCTAGTGCTAGTTGTGTATGCCTTGATTGAATTGATCATTGAAGCTTCACATTAGACTAAGGACTATCTCACGTTTGATATCCACACACAACACACAAGTCTATGTTCAATAAATGCCATATTCATTTGTGTGATTGTACTTGTTTAAATGTGTTTTCACAAGCTCAATCCTTGTTGATCAAACACAAAAAGATTTTTGAGTGTTTTATCTTGTTTTTGGAAAGTATTTTGTTTTTACAAAATGTCAAAAATTTGAAAAAACAGTGTTGCCCTATTTTGGTGACTCAGTTGCGGGTTGGAACAGTCACATGCCCCAGTCGCGAGCTCACTCAGAGATTTTTCGCGGCTGACTGGCGAGTGTAGGTTGCAGTCGCGAAAAATACCTAGAAAAATTTTCAACACTTGAGTTTTTGTGATTTTCGCGACTCAGTGTGGCGACTTGTTCGCGGGTGTAAGGTCTAGTCGCGAGGGGTACACAGAGATTTTCGCGGCTCCCCTGGTGACTATCTCGCGGGTAGACCTTCCAGCCGCGAAAAACACTTAGAAGATTTTTTTTTTAAATCTTGGTTTCACAGTGTTTTGCAGCTTACCTTGGCGACTTACTGGCAACTTGACTCAGTCGCGAAAAATGAGCGTTTTTCATTTTAAGGATAGTTTTTAAAATTGTTTTTCAGTTTTTCCCTCGAATATCAGTGACTGTTCATTGTCTTCTTCATTTCTCTCTCTTAAACACTCTGTGTCTCACTGAAAAAGATTCCATTTTTGCATCATGTCTTCATCAAACACCAAGAAAAAGGTATGGGTTTTCCTTCCTTTACTTCATTCTTACTGTCTTGGTCTTTAGTTTCTTGATTTGAATGTTGCATTTGTGTTCTGCGATATATTGTGTTCTAAAATGGGTTTGCCTAAAATGTTGAGAACGGTTGTGTGAGGTTATCTTCTCTTGTTGCAGAGGTGTTTTAGGGTTATGTGTTTTCATCAGGTTGCTAATCTTTGGTCTGAGCATTGATATTTGATAGATTGTTTTTGGGCATATGGGTTTGGGGTTATCTGTATTTCTCTTTGATTGTGGTTCTAAGTTTGTCAGTTTGGTTGTGTTTTTGGTGTTTGTGGTTAGCATTATTCTGTTTTTAAATCAACATATCTTGTATGTGCTGCCGCCTTTGTTTTCCTTTTTGCACTGTTCATACTCATTAGGCCATGCCTCATTGTCATTTGCTCTAATCTATTTGAATGTGTTTTACAATGTCATTGTTTTTGCTCCTGTCTGCATACATACAGATTAAACTTGTTTGACTTGAACTATCCATTATTGGTTATCAACTGTGCTTTATTTGTGTTTTGTTTGGTCACTCTGTTACTGTCTTTGTAACTAACTTATTACTAATGTGTCTGCATTTCCACATTTTGTGTTTTGTTCTTGTTGTGGCCATTTCTGCTTGTTTACAGATGGCTACATCTCCAACAAAGAAGAAGACTGCTGCTAAGAAATCTGACAAAAGACTGAAAATGGACCCTAACCTATTTAGGTCGATTCAACACTTTGAGAGATATAGGGATTCTTTCTCAAAAGGGACCATCATTCAAGAAAGATTTGTTGATTTCAGGGATTTGAAGGATACCTTCATTCCAGGTTGTTTTGAGGGTAGAGGTTGGAAAAAATTGTTGAGTGACCTACCTCCTGTTTGTGAGCCTTTAATCAGAGAATTCTATGCAAATGCTGTGATAAGGGAGGAGGAGTTGTGTTGTTGGGTGAGAAGAAAGGAATTTACCTAAAATGCTCATGACATTGATAAGGTTCTAGGGCTTGAGGGTTTAGAGGATTATGAATTCACTAATTACAAGGACGGAATGCTTTCTCTAGACACTGTCCAGACCAGGAATGGTGGGGTTAAAGAAAATAGATGTCTCAACACTTCTGATA
The DNA here is from genome assembly GCA_019022515.1 of Quercus aquifolioides. Classification (NCBI taxonomy): domain Eukaryota; kingdom Viridiplantae; phylum Streptophyta; class Magnoliopsida; order Fagales; family Fagaceae; genus Quercus; species Quercus aquifolioides. Next base: position 20,431,706 of record CM032331.1, read on the forward strand.
TTCCTAAAGACATGAGGTGTTTGACCACCATAATGATGTACAACCTGTATCCTATAAGGAAGATGACTACACTGACAAATGCCAGAGCTATCTTTCTCATGGAACTTAAGGAAAAACCTTCATTGACATCAGCTCTCATATTTTTGATACTATAGTGGATGAGACTTGAACCACCTCAAGACCCAAGCTGATATTTCCTAGTCTTCTCATGAGGATTTTCAGAGCAAAGGGTGTTGCAATCCCTCAGGATATCAGTCCCATGGCTCCTCTATCAGCCATTAACAAGTTTACCCTTACAAGGATACAAAGTCGTCTTCCAGGTGAAGAAGAGGAGGATAAAAAGAAGGGGATCCAATGGAGACTGAAGCAGAAGCTGCAGAACAATCAGTCACACCCAGGAGCAAAAGAAAGAGGAGTAAGAGCCTCAGCTTCATCAGCTGTACCACCTGATGCATTCTATATCATCCTAGAAAGGCTTGATACACTCAGAGAGATTCAAAATCAACATACTGAAAGGATGACAGCAATGCAGGATCAGCTTGATGTACTCTCAACCAAGTTTGACAGCATACACGCCAACCAGGAGCAGTGACCCTTTGGCCATTCTGGTCAAAAAGGGGGAGAGTTTTTGGAGCAGCTCTTGAGGGGGAGCTCTTGTTTGAGGGGGAGTTTTTTTTTTTTTTGGTTATATCTATAGTTTTGATACTGTGTTTTGGTTAATTGCTAGTTTTATTGGTTTGTTACACTGTGGTTTCAGTTTTTGTTTGGCTAAAACTCTTAACTCTTGGATAGTTTTATTTCAGAAGTTATTCAATATATAATATGATGTCTATTCAACATTTACTTTTTGAGTTTATGTGTTTGTACCTGCTACCTTTGTAGGTTTTTAAGCTTTCTGTTTATGATTTGTGCCTATGTTGCTTTTGTAAGATTTTAGGGTTTGTTTCTTTGCACTTGTTGGCCTTTGTGGCTTGTACCTTGCTTTATGCAACCTGTGTGCTTTGCTAAATTAGTACTTATAACTAAATGTTATGCATTTCCTTCTAAGTAATGTCACTCTTGTGCCCTTGTAGGACTTTATTCCTAGATGCATATACTTTATGTACTGTGCATTGGTTGAGTGTTGGTCATTCAAGTGATTTACTTAGTATTTGTTAGCTAGAATGTCCGGATGTTCATTCCAAGTGTGAATGAGCATTGTGATCACTTGTTTATAGTGATTGCTTGTTTTGGTCTTGCCATGGTTTATTGCTTTATTCCATTATGCTTGATTGCATTGTGCTTGCTCCATATGCATTACAAGTTTTCTGCATACAATGAACTTATTGTGTTGTTGTGTTTCAAGAGTTCTTGTTCTTATGGTTCAAAAGCTTCATAGATTTTGGAGTTAGGTGTGAGTGAGTTTTCCAACTATTCCCAACTCACGCGTTAAGTCTAGAGTTTGTTTTAGGGTTTTATCACGAAATAGCCAAAGGGGGAGATTGTAAGGTTGAAATTTATCAACCATCTTATTGGCTTTATTCCATGCCAATTTGCTTGTAATTTAGCACTTAGTAATCCTGTATTTAGGTGGGATTCTTATAAGGGTAGTGTGATAGGTCACAATCTGAATGACCCCTTGTGATAAACCCTAATTAATTAATTAATTAGCCAAGTTGTTAATTAATCAATTAAGCATGCAATTGCGTGGAAGCACAAACAAATCACCAAATACTAAATATGCAGCGGAAAATAAATAACACGGTGATTTGTTTACGAATGGGGAAAAACCTTAACGGCAAAAACCCCACCGGGTGATTTTCAGGTCACCACTCCCGAAACTCCACTATTATCAAATCAAGCGGTTACAAGAAAGGAATCCCAAGTACCTTACCAACCTACAATTGAACCCTTACCCCAATACCCAATTGGACTTGATCTGTAGTGACAATTTCCACCTTTGATGCACGGCTCCCAAGTACGTGACTAACCAATGCGCGGATCCCAGTACGCGACTTCAGAACACCAACTTGAGGAAGAATGGTTGGCTGCAAAGTTCTTCAGTTCATCCACGTGATGAATAGCAGGAAGATGCTTGGTTACAAAACCCTATGGTGCAAAGACACAGCAACTTCTTGATGAAGGATGAACTAGGTCAAGAACTTCGTCTGTTGAGCACAATTTGCATAAACAGAGATTGCTCAATGATAATACAACTTGTGTCACCCAAAACGGCTCTTAAAATAATCCTTTTATATGTTTAGGGTTAGAAGAAAAGAAGTCCCAAAAACATATTCCCGGATCCCAAGAAAATCAGATTTGGAATTCTGACTTTTTAAATCTCGACAGATAGCAGGTGTCGAGGTAGCTATCGAGAGGTGTCGAGATTTAAAAATTCTGCACTTTAACTTGCTTTCTCTTGGACAGACTTGATGACTTCAACACTTGACCTTGAAACATTGTTTCTTAAAGTATTAAAAACACCTAGATCTACCCAATTACAAGTAGAGTGCGTTTTGTCAAAGGATTAGCCAATTTACATAAATAAGTAAGACATATGTTCTTAGCATGTGAAACACATATGTCCTAACAATCTCCCCCTTTGGCAATCCGTGACAAAACCACAACAAAAAAATGAGCATATGAGAGGAGTCATAAATCACTCTACTCATATTCACTTGTTGAATACATATAAAATCTATCCTAACACAAACTCTTGAAAAACTTTGCAAGAAAAGAGCTTATGATAAGTAGACTTTGACAACCTGTATTTCTGAAACACTTTGAACAAAACTCATCAAGGCATCTTAGTGTGAAACAGAAATAATAGATTGCATACAAGTAAAGAACATGTGTATAAAGATAGAAAAGAAACAACACATGAAGAGAGAGGTGAAAGAAACATACATCAACATATATAAGAGAGAAGATAAGTACAATGTATGTAAGAATGGTCAAAGGACCTCATATACAAGAACAATGCATCTAAAAAGAATAGAAAAGAAAAGATACATCAAACCTCACTACATCCCTCAAAGGTATCAGCACTCCCCCTATCAAAAATGTCCTATACTAACTCTCCCCCTAAGATGACTACTCTCATAACCCAAAACTACTCCCCCTTTTTGTCACGAATGACAAAGGGTAAAGTATCATGTAGACATCTCATCGGCAGAGCTAGCATCTCCATCATCATCATCATCATCATCCTCATCCTCAGAATCTGAAGCTACTGGAGTAGGTGGTGAAGGAGTAGCCTCTGGAGCAAAACCACCCATGGTCGCCTGCCGTCGTGCAATACGACCCACACGAACATTCACTTGATACAACTCAGCAGAGAGTGTATCAAGACGAGTGTCCATGCGTTGCAGCTGCGCCATGATATCACCAAGGGATACATCGCTCGAAGAGGAAGAAGGAGCAGATGTAGATGGAGCTGATCTGGATGGTGCTGAACGGGAGGGAGGAGTGACACCAGGCTGTCTCGACCTAAACTGTGCCTCACTACGTTTTACGGTAGCGGCATCTATGGCAGATATGTGTGTGAAGTGGTTGGACACTAGAAAGGGAACGGAAAAATGGCGTAGAATCCGCGTGATAGCAGAAGGAAAGATGAGCTTATCACGGGACGCCGAATCAAGATAAACATCTATGATAGACCGGATGAAGTGAGAAGGGAAGTCTATGGTAAGATGCTTAAGTAGAGAGAGCAAAAATCGAGCACGAGGCTCTGTGATAGAGTTATAGTGAGACAGAGGATGGAGAACAAAAGTCATCACCATGTTCATGAATCTAGGACCTTTAGCAAAAGGCCTACATGATGTGAACTGATGCTCACCCCAATCAGCAGGACGCTGACAGAAGGCAGAGATGAGCTTTTCTTTGGACACAGTCCTCAGACGCTCACAAGAGGGGTAATCTGGAAACTCTATCCTAGGTACCCTAAGCACATCCGCAACAAGCTGCGGTGTGACAGGAATGCGCATATCTCGAACGCAAGTAGTAAAATGAGGTACAGAAAGATCAATCCCGTGGATGTTGGAGTAGAACTCCTGTATCAGCACGAGAGGGCAAGTGACCGGGATGTCACACAGTGACCCCCATCCCCTACTGTGAATGACAGAGGGAAGGTCAGTATCGGCGAAGTCCGCCAGAATGACTTGGCGTTCTGAATGAACACCTCGTCTAGAAAAGTTCTCAGTAAATGCCTTTTGGGCATCTCCATCACGGAACCGAATGTTAAAAGGAGCAGAATCAGAAGATGAAGATGCTCTAGAACGCAGAGGGTTCCGAGCAGGAGTAGATTTACGTTTGGGTGCCATAGACACTACTAACGTAAAAGAATGAGAAAGAGATAGAGAGGGAGACAAGCAGAAAAGTCCCAAATCAGTTCAAATATGACAGATATATGAACAAAGAGTACGTATGCATGGGAATGCATGAACATGTGACATGCAAAACAGAAATATCATCATGGGCTCAGCCCAATCCATTCCTAACAGCATAAAAACAAAGTACTCACATCTAAATGTATGAAAATATCATTATAATGCACATGAAATGCAATGTATGACAGTTTGAAATCATTGAAGTCTAAACCCAACCCAAAATTTCAATAAAAACTCAACAATTTTGAAAAACCCCAAATTTTTATGAAAAATCCCAAAACTAGGTTTTCAAAACATGAAATGCATGAAAATGTAAAAGAAAAGAGATCTTACCAAGTGATTTGAGCAAGAAATGAGCAAGATCCAAGTGGGTTGAAGGATTTGAGTGAAAGGAGAGTGAAAGGGAGATGAACAGCCACGGAGAGATCGAGAGAGATCGAGTGAAATGAAGAAAAATCGCGATCTGCACTTAAATAGGCACCTCAGTAATTCTCGACAGCTGAGGTGTCGAGAGGTATCGAGGATGCTGTCGAGGATGGTATCGAGGAAAACGCCTTCGACAGATGAAGGATCGAGAGGTATCGAGAAGCAAGACAAATTTCAGATACATGAATCTCGATCGATCGACAAGGTATCGAGAAGCTGTCGAGAGGACTGAAGAAATCTCGATCGATCCACAAGGTGTCGAGAGTGAAGACACAAACAGCTAAGTGAATCTCAATCGATCCAACAGGTGTCGAGAGTCTATCGAGAGGACAGAGACTTTCTCGATCGATCCACCAAGTGTCGAGGAAGGTGTCGAGATTGCGATAAGAAAAGCTTGAGAAGCTCGACAGATGACCAGGTATCGAGGAGGTGTCGAGCCACAAAAAAAGACAGTTTTTCGAGAAGGGAAAAACACAGACATGAATGCAATCCAACACACATCTCTACCAAAGATCCACTCAACATATAAACCTCTCAAAACATCTCTCAACAAGAAATTAAGCACAAAGATCATGCATAACACACACACACACACTAAACAAGTCTAACCAATTTTATATTTCAAAAACAAGTTATGACAGTTTAGTGAGCATACATTAGCATATGTAAACACTTGTGATGGCCAGATCACATTGTACCTGCACATGTATCAAGAGTAGCAAAGAATGTTGCGTGTTGTGTGTGAAAAACATCGCAAGATTGCATATGTGTATAGATGTTATGACGATCTGAGATATGAGTAAATAACTTTTAACTCACACACAATCATAACTGTTTGATGGGGACTATCACCTTCAAGGTACATCCTATAACTCCCACATCTCCTAGAAAACACGCTTGCAATCATATTTAAAGCATCTTTAATCTTTTTGCTTTATATTTTCTTTGCATATATTTTTTTTTTCTTTTAAGCATATCATGCATGGGCATAAAAAGAGAGAAAAGAAATACCCAAGATGTTAAGCATTTGACACCGCATTTTTGCTATGCCGAAGCATACGAATGTCTTTGACACTGCACTTTTGCTATGCCGAAGCATACAGGTGTCTATGACACTGCACTTTTGCTATGCCGAAGCATACAGGTGTCATACTATGATTGGCGGGCAACAGTGGTGAGATGGTTATTTATGCCTTTCTCTTAGGATTTTCTAGTCCTACCCGTCAAAAAGAGTGATATGAGTGTTAAGTTTTAAGAGATAACCTAATCTTACTCATCACAAACAAGAGCCACAAAGCTCACTTGCTTAGTTGTGCATAGAGATGCTCATCTAAGCTACAAGAGATACAAAGTTTAGAAACTTTGTTTCAATGGCCATCCAAGGTACACAAATACCAAAGTACACAAAACACACTGTTTTTGTATTTTTTTTCTGATTTTTCTCTTTTTATTTTTTATTTTGAAAAACAAACAAAATAAAGACTAAACAACCAAACAAAAACAGACAAACAGCATGGAAGCAGAAAGAAAGATGGATGCATATGCATGAAGATATGGTAGAAATATGAAGATGCATGAAATCATGATTCCAAAAACAGATAAGAAATCAAGTAAAGAAAGTCCTACTTTAGATAGAAAGAGTCAAAGTAGAGGACAAATAGAAAAGACAATTAAGTCTTAAGCTCCTTTCTCACCCACACAGCACGAGTCTTTGGCCGTGAAGATGAAAATGCACGTGTCCTAGTATGTCTACTAAAGGACATAGAAGAATTAAAATTCTCCTGAAAGTGAGTTAAAAAACTCAAAACTTTTAATAACTCTCCTAACAAAGGTGTAGGTCCTTGAGAGGAAACCTGTGACAGTTTGGACACTTACTTTTGAGGATACAACTTAAAGCAATTAGGACGAATGTGTCCAGAAACACCACAATGGTGACAAACATGAGTAATTATAGAGCTACTCGACTTCCTAGAAGGAGGTCTAACCTTAGAGGTTGACAGAGACCTCAACTTAGGACAATTTGGCCTAATATGACCAACAATGTGACAATGATGACAAATGGGGACAAAAACAGATTTATCATTCAACCTAGGAGGAGTTTTAGACATAGGTTTAAAAACTTCAGCATTAACATCAGATTGTTTACCTTTGTCTATCCTAGCAATATTAGCCTTCAACTCTTCATTATTCCTTTTAAATGGGGGAATATAAAGATCCTTTTCTTTTGAGTTAGGCTCAACAATAAGTTTGGCACTAGTTAATTTTTCAACTTCAGTTTTAGATTCAACTAGTTGCTCTTCCAAACTTTTAATTTTGTCCACCTGAGATGAAATTTGATTTTTAAAATTCTCATTCAAATTATTGGCTTCATCCAATTTAGCAATCAAATCATCTTTTTCAAGCCTGACCTTTTTAATTTTAGCTTTCAATTTTGTAGAACATTCAAGAGATTTCATACAAAAATTATAAAGCTTGTAATAGGCATCTTGAAAATCATCATCATCATTCAACACAAGATCATGCAAATCAAAACAATCAAGAGATTCCATGACAACGGGGGTCAAGGATCACACTCAGGAAATTAATCCAATCAAAGTGAACCCGCTCTGATACCACTTGTTAGGTCACAATCTGAATGACCCCTTGTGATAAACCTTAATTAATTAATTAATTAGCCAAGTTGTTAATTAATCAATTAAGCATGCAATTGCGTGGAAGCACAAACAAATCACCAAATACTAAATATGCAGCGGAAAATAAATAACACGGTGATTTGTTTACGAATGGGGAAAACCCTAACGGCAAAAACCCCACCGGGTGATTTTCAGGTCACCACTCCCGAAACTCCACTATTATCAAATCAAGCGGTTACAAGAAAGGAATCCCAAGTACCTTACCAACCTACAGTTGAACCCTTACCCCAATACCCAATTGGACTTGATCTGTAGTGACAATTTCCACCTTTGATGCACGGCTCCCAAGTACGTGACTAACCAATGCGCGGATCCCAGTACGCGACTTCAGAACACCAACTTGAGGAAGAATGGTTGGCTGCAAAGTTCTTCAGTTCATCCACGTGATGAATAGCAGGAAGATGCTTGGTTACAAAACCCTATGGTGCAAAGACACAGCAACTTCTTGATGAAGGATGAACTAGGTCAAGAACTTCGTCTGTTGAGCACAATTTGCATAAACAGAGATTGCTCAATGATAATACAACTTGTGTCACCCAAAACGGCTCTTAAAATAATCCTTTTATATGTTTAGGGTTAGAAGAAAAGAAGTCCCAAAAACATATTCACGGATCCCAAGAAAATCAGATTTGGAATTCTGACTTTTTAAATCTCGACAGATAGCAGGTGTCGAGGTTTAAAAATTCTGCACTTCAACTTGCTTTCTCTTGGACAGACTTGATGACTTCAATACTTGACCTTGAAACATTGTTTCTTAAAGTATTGAAAACACCTAGATCTACCCAATTACAAGTAGAGTGCGTTTTGTCAAAGGATTAGCCAATTTACATAAATAAGTAAGACATATGTTCTTAGCATGTGAAACACATATGTCCTAACATAGTGTGTGAAGAGAGTGTGAAGAATTGCTCATCCTTGTGCAAAGAAGCAGAGACTCGCGGCTAGGACTTGCGACTGACTCGTGGCTTGCAAGCTGCCAAATGCTGTGCACGTGAGAAGCATGCGGGAAGGTGAAGGGTCACGCCAGCTGTCGCACTACAGGACAAAAGTCCTAAGCTGGCCAGGCCGTTACCTCGTGACTTGGACAAGCCGCGAGGCCAAGCCGCCAACCAACCCTGTTTGGCAAAAACTGACTCTTCGTATTCCAAACACACACCACTATATATAGACCCTTATACCCACGAAATCAAGAGAGCTTCCAAAGAGAATTTTGTGAGAGAAACCCTAGAGTAAAACAAGATTGCCTCATCCCCAATCTTCACTAAGAGACTCTTCAAATTCCTCTACTCTCTTCCTCTCCATTGATACATCCTTGAGAGGCTATTGACCAAATCTTTTTCTCATCACACCCACGTCTGTGAGAAGGTGCATTTGGTGCTAAGGGAAGCAGTTTGGAAGGGACCAATGACTATTGGTTGATGCTATGGTGTATAGCGGAATCCGGTAAGCTAAAGAAGAAATAGGTTCGGCGCAACCTCGTTGGAGCAAGAAGCTTGGAGGGCTTAGGTACACTGGGTAGATTAGGCTTAGAGGGTCTTCTGCTGTTCATGTATCCCAACTACATTCTTTAGTGGATTATTTACCGCTTGGAGGGCTTCGGTTTCCTCTTCGATAACACATCGCGTGTTGTCCTTGTGTTTGCATCTCTCTTCCTTTATCTTTGCCTTTTATTTTCTGTTGTGGATGTGATTATAATTGGCTTAGATTGTTTATCAATTCTGTGTTTGGCTTATGTTCATGTTCCGCACATTAATTGTTTGATTATAAGCTTGAATTGATAATTTGTAATTTGGGGTCTAAACGTTCAAAGGTGTTTTTACACGCATATTGAACTTTCATATTTAACAATTTTGTAATTTATATAAAACTTTATCATTTAAACTTCAACAAATTCAAGTTATATTCAAACTAAAAGTTTATTATCAAAAACTTCTAGACTTAAATATTTTAACAAATTTAAATTCTATTCAAACTAAAAGTCTATTTTAAAAAAAATTTAAAAAAAATTCTAAACTTAAATCTCAAACAACAACTCATGTTTTCTTTCTAAAATACATAAAAATTAAAAATTAAAAAAAAAAACCACATTTTGATTTTTACTCCAACTAAAAGTCTATTAACAACATTTTAAGAGCTATTGTTCTTTGCTCAAAAAAAAAAAAAAAAAAATTTAAGAGCAAATAATTAGTAAATTTATTTTATATTATTTGTTAAAAAAAATTCTATGTCTATAACAATTTCACAACACTTTCATAACAAATTATACGTGACGGATTGTTAAGGGTTATTATTGGTGGGTAAAAAAGTGATTTCAATTATAGATTTAAATTAGAACCAATAACAACTTACCACTTATAATTTGTTGTGAAAACATTGTGGATGGAGCACTTCTCCTATTGTTATGATATATTTCATCAAATTAAGAGATAACATTTAATAATTGTTTAATTTAAATAAAACTAAAAGGCTATTATCAAAAGTATAAAAACTTAAATTCTACACAATTCACGTTTTTGTTTTTTTTTGTTTTGTTTTGTTTTTTTTTTTTCCTTAAGTTGAATCTTATTAAATTAATATTTTATTAGGATATTAAGCTACAAAACTCTTGACTAACGGATAAGATTTAACAATAATTTAATTTAAATAAAACTTTATAATCTAAGTTTTAGAAATTTTAATTCTACTCCAACTAATAGTCTACTATCAAAATTTTAATATATATATATATATATGTAAATTATAAAGCATGTGCTACTTAGGATTATTGCACAATCAAATGCTAATTCTTGGTGTGTACTTTTGGTTTGCTTTTAAAGCAATCACAGACTCACAAATGCGTCTGTTTTAGCTAGCCTTAAGCACCATATCTCAACGTAAGAACACCTCAGCCAGCCAAATTGATTGAACTAGTGGCTAGGAACCAACCCCTCATATGGGCATTCATTGAGCGTTTTATACAGCCAAAGGAATACTAGGATGTATAAAGCATTTAAACTGCAGCCCAATCCCTGCGCCCTACATAATAACAAGAACATGATTATTCAAGAAAACCATCATTTTCTCAAAACCGGAAAGAGTTTTAAACATATCTTCAATGAATTGATTTCAAAGCATTCCTATTGAAATAATTTTAAAGAAGATACCCAAGGGTCATTTAAGTAAGATAAATGCAATAGATGTGTCAAAAAACTGCCAATTTTTCCCCAAAACACTGACTGAAGGAACTACCCCCAACATATGAGTTTCCAATTACGAAATATATGATGGAGTTAATCCCTTATCTTCTCATATTCATACACCTCATGTAATATATAAAATTGTACGAAGCATCCAAAAATAATTATATTTACACCATCGTATGGACATATCATGAAAAGATAGAAAGATCCATACATTCAATATCTGATCATGTGTTATACTGCCAAGAAAAATGCTGAAAAGTACATCTGGTGGTTTAACTGGAGTGTCCATATCTAACTCATCACACAGCTTTTTGATGTAGTAGTTTTTGTGTTGATGGCTTCACTAGAATACTCTGGATCTTCAATGTAGACCAGAGATGCAGCTTAGTACAAAACCCTTGGTGCATATATGTCACAATAGTTTCTCCAACTTTCACTATTCTCTCTTATCTTATAATGACCTAAAAAGCCTTTTTACATGTCATGGAACCCCAATCCATGGATTTCTAGGTCACTTGGTCACCATGGCTATAGACTGAAAAGTCTAGAAAAACAGAGCTTGACTTGTTGATTAGAGTCAAACTTGGAGTCAAGGTTTAATGAACCTTAATCGGTCAACTTGTAATTGAGCCTGCAACACCTCTTCTTCTTGAGCAATTTCTTGACCTGTATTCTCGTGTTTTCAATGTACAACTTCAAACACTTTCTTGGACACTAAAACTCAACCTAAAAACATTAAATTACATTTTTGGAAATACGGTTGCCAACACTAGATACATTTGATCCTAACATGAAACAAACTGCTAAGTTTAAAATGTATACAAACTGTTATAGTTTACTGAACATGTGTGCAGATTAAATCAAGTCTGTTAAGGGAACTGAGTACGTGCATTGATCAAGTATGTTACATGGTAGTTGGTTTTTTTAAAAGGAATAGAAACGCTTATAATTGGTAGCTTAGAGAGGGGATTTTGACCAAAGGTTTAGTATATATGATCATGTGGGTGTGCGCATGTAATGTACTCGGATCAAATGCAGTTTCTTTCTCTCTCTCAGTTTCTTAGCTCATTGTCTCTATTTTCTTCTTTTCACTTAACTCATATTTCTCTTGATTGTTTTAATGCATATACTGCAAATTTTACATAGTTTGAAAGCCATATGATCATAGCTGCCTGCTCAACCGATTCCACAGCCGCGAATGCTTTACATAGTTGTCCTCAAGCTCCAATTTTTTTCTATCCAAGATCTCCAATCTTGTTTCTATGAAGCTTACTAAAGGAGCTTGCTAAAGGCTAGCAGCAGTAGGACTAACTATAAACAATGAGAAATTGCTGCACAAAATACTGGAAGAGTTGCCATATTAGTACCATGCCTTTAGTTCTTTGCATCTTTGCTTTTGTAGAATAGTCTTTACTGACACACAAGCTCCCAAGTAGAAATTTCACTTAGGTAATGCATTAGATTTCTATTTGATTCTTATCTCTTTGGATTCACTTTTTATTGATTTATGTTTTTGAGTTATTCATTGATATATGTCTTTATTATGTGTTGTGTGAATCATACAAGAATGTTATACCTGTTTATTTACTATTTTCTGTCACACATGCGTTTATGCTTTTGTTGAGTATTTCAGGAATATACAGGTTGATTCAATTGAGCTGCTGTCTACACTTGCAACTGATGGATAGTAGTTAGGATTGAATTTTGGTATTATGAGCATTATTGTTGTAAATGGATTTTACTTGTAAACGTTGAGCTTTGTGTTTGTGTTTTGTCACGGATTGCCAAAGGGGGAGTTTGTTAGATTCTAAAGATTTAGGAATTTGTGTATTAGGACTCTAATGTGTATTGTTGGCAAACTATGATTGAAACAGGTTGTTTAGTCTTGTTTAGGCTTGCTTAAAGTTGGGTCTTTCATGTAAGGTTGGAATCGAGAGGCTGCAGATGCATTGTTGCATTTTGGCCTAGCTCGATCGATCAAAAGAAAGACTTGATCGATCGAATCTCTGGCAGAATACTTTTTTGCAGAATTTTCTGGCTTAGCCCTAACTCATTAAACGTTTTAGGCTTTCTGTTTTTACCATAGGTATATAAAGAAAAACACTAGCCATGTTTTTAGAGTTGCTCCTGTTGTATTGTTGCTCATACTTTTCAATTTTGTGTAAATCTCTTGTGAGATCTAGAGGAGCTTTCCTTTACACAGAGGACAGAGAAACTTTGCAAATATTTTGGAGAAAAATGACAAAAATCGCTGTTTGAACCTTGCCTAGTCGGAGAGAGAAGAGAAAGGTTGAAAAACTTTTTGAAAAAGTACGTTGAATCAGTCAAAGAACACTGTTTTAAAAACCTGATTCACGACTTTCGATCGATCGAATCACTCCGAAATTTTTAAAGAGACTTTAAGTATTTTCGATCGATCGAAAAACAGAATGAATTGATTGAAACAGGCAGCGGCTCACAGTATTTTGAGAAAAATTACAATTTTGAAAAACTCAAACCAATTTTTGAAAAATAACTCCTCAAAGCATTAAAATCAATGAAACACAATGCATGAGTATGAGATGAAATGGAATGCTTTTTCAAAAACCCAAATTTTAATCCCAGTTTTTTCAAAGAAAGTTTTAGCCAGTTCTTCCTTTAATTTCTCAGGCAAAAAAAATGTTTTGCATAATTCTCAAGATATTTTCAAACTTGGTTGGTCAGACCAAAAACACACACAATAACATGTACAGTGTTTAGCAGAGAGTAACTTGTGTAGTGTGTGCAAACTAGCAAAAACTTGAGATACATGTGAGGTGATATGTGAATAGAAATCAATCACAAAGTCTACAAAATTCATCACATAGAATTTAAAAGAGACTATCACCTAAAGAGTTACATCATATAACTCCCACATCTCCTAGAACATAAGCTTGCAATTATGTAAGTTTCTTGAATTTAGCCTCTTAATTATGTGAATTGGCATCAAGCCTAATAGTACACACCAATTTTAATTAAGTGAATTGGCATCAAGCCTAATAGTACACACCAATTTTAAGCATTAAACAATTAAACCGAGGCTACACCTTTTGTTCTTTTTGTGCATGTGCTACACTTTCTCGAGCACAAAATCTTATGATATGCACTAAGGTGTTCATGATTGGCTAGTGAACAGTGGTGAGATGGTTATTTATGCCTTTCTCAAAAGGATCAAGTCCGACAGTTAAAAAAACATGTGACTTCAAGATTAAGACAGGGTGATAAACACCATAAACATCTTTCCCACACAACATGCACTACAAAGTTTCAACTAGTAAAGTACAATAAATAAGCTCATCAAAGCTAAATAAGGTACACAAGACATGTTATGTGTAAATAAATTGACCAACCTTGTTTTCAAAGACCAAGAAACATAGTGCCATAACATATTTTGCTTTTCTCTTCTTTTTTTTCTTTTTTTTTTTTAATTTTTTTATTTTAAAAGAGAAAACAAATAAATCCTAGAATGAAATGCATGAATGTAATGCAATGCAAGTCCTAGAAAAAAAACACAGAAACACAAAAACACCAAAGAACAATGATCACAAAGGAATGAGCAATAAAGCACAAGGACTATGTCAGAAAGACTCAATTAGATCGAGTCTTTTGCATCCAAGACCTTTTAGATGCACCACGAGTATTTGAGTTCTTATTCACATTCGAGTGATTTCCAACTCGAGAATTGGAATAAAGGTTCAATGCCTTTACCAATTCACCAATAAGTGTCATTGGATCTTGTGCTTGAGGCACAGGCACCTTTGGTTTGTTTGCTCTCTTAGCAGCTTGAAGCTTGTAACATTTAGGACGAATGTGTCCAGACTTTCCACAAAATGGACAAACCCAAGTAGGTTTACCATGCATCTTGTCCTTAGAAAGGGTAGAATCCTTAGGTTTAGACTCTCCTAGATCAACCCTAATCTTCCTAGGGGTGAAACTTCTACGGATTTGACAACTTCACTCACAGGAGGTTTGACAGTTTCACTCACAACCTCACTCACGGAAGGTTCAGAAGAAGAAGAAGGAACAAAGTTCGTGGAATGTGGTGCAGATTCAGAGATGCTTTCAACATATCCTAAACTAGATTTATCAGAAGGATACTTTGAACATTCAACATTTGATCAAGTTTAGAACTAGCAGATCTAGCAATAGATAAATCATATTCCAAAGTTTTAACTTTATCAAGCAAGAGCATATTTTCAGATTTCACATTGTTCAAAAGATCATTAGCATCAAATAACTTAACAAGCAAATTCTTCTTTTCAAGCTCAAGAGATTCAATTTTCTTCAGGCCAAGGTCAACATTCATAACATCCTTTGCAGCAATTTTGCAAAGTTTATTGTAGGTCTCTTGAAGATCTGCATCCTTAGAGAGTTCCCCATCAGAAGGGTTCTCTTCAATAGATATACTTTCATTGACTACAGCAGTAGCAGTGAAAGTAATGAAGTTTCCATCCTCGTCACATCCAGACTCATCATCAAAAACCTCATTATCACTAAGGGTTACAACCATAGCTTTACCCTTAGATCTCAAGAATGTAGGACATTCAAATTTAACATGACCATACCCTTGACAGCCAAAACACTGAGCACCCAATAGATTGTTTGAAGATTGACCAACTTTTTCTCTAGGTTTTTCAAAGTTATTAACCTTAGTGGGATCATTCTTCCTAAAGTTTCTAGGTTCAACAGTATTTGTACCTCTTGCCTTTCTGTTGTTATTCCTAAGAAAGTTTCTAAAGTTCTTGGCAAGGTACGCGATCTCTATAGTAGAGAGTTCATCATTAAATCCACCAACATCAACATCATCAACCGACTTAAGAGCCATTAATTTGGATTTGTTTACTTTGGGTAGGTCAGACTCATAGGACTGAAGAGATCTTACAAGCTCATCAACAGGGATGGTGTCCACATCCTTGCTCTCAATAATAGCAGTCACTTTGGGTCTAAAGTCTTCAGTTAAAGATCTAAGTATCTTCCTAACAATTTTAGGTTGATCATAGATTTCACCCAAATTAAAAGCAGAATGAACAATATCATTCAATTTAGCATAGAATTCATCAAAGGATTCATCATCAGGCATTCTAATGCTTTCAAATCTAGAAGTCAATTACTGCAGTTTATTAATCTTAACTGCCTTTATGCCTTCATGCACAGTTTGGAGGATTTTCCAAGCAGTATGAGCAACTTCAACATTAGAGATTCTCTTAAATTCCTCCATAGAAACAACATTAAAGATGACATTCATAATTTTGCTATTGAAACCTGCTGCTTCTTTTTCATAAGTTTACCACTCACTCACAAGAGTAGTGGGCTTCTGCCATCCGTATTCAACGGAATTCCAAACTCTCTCATCAATAGATTTCAAGAATGCTTTCATTCTTACTTTCCAATAAGCATAGTTATTCCCATCAAAGTGAGGAGGAACAACAAGAGAGTGTCCATGCTCCATGACAACAGGGGTCAAGGATGAGCTCAGAGATCAAAAAATCTCAAACAGGAGAGCTACCCGCTTTGATACCACTTGAACGGTTTTAGACCCCTTAAAACAACCAGATTAACCTAGTTAATTAGCCAAGTGATTAACTTAGTTAAATTAAGCAATTCTAGGTTATCACAAACATACAATTATATCAAAAGTATAAAGCAGTAGAAATATAAAAGACACAATGATATGATCACCCAGGATTGAATCCACTATACGAAAGAATTGAAGTTCATACAAAAGGACTTACAAGCTCCCCGCTTGACTTTCTAATACTACCCACCAGTAGAACTTACTGACACGACCACGTGCAAACTCCGAATCCATGGACTCCTTCTTTCTTGGATTCTCCAATCAGCTACAAGCACCCACGCTTGTTATTCTTTAAGCTCCAATGGCAGCAACCGAGTTGATCATCAAGATGTTGAAGTAATCTCTACCTAGAAAACCCTAAGCTTTGTGTAAAGGAAAGCTCCTCTAGATCTCACAAGAGATTTACACAAAATAGAAAAGTATGAGCAATAATACAACATGAGCAACTTTAAAAACGTGGCTAGGGTTTTTCTTTATATACCTAGGGTAAAAACAGAAAACCCAAAACGTTTAATGAGTTAGGCTAAGCTGGAATATTCTACAGAAAAACATTCTACCTGAGATTCGATCGATCGAGCCAAGCCGAAATGCACCAATGCATCTGCAGCTTCTCGATTCCAACTTTATGTGAAAGACCCAACTTTGAGCAAGCCTAAACAAGACAAAACATATTGTTTTGATCATGGTTTGCCAACATTACACATTATAGTTCTAAATACATAAATTCCTAAATCTTTAGAACCTAACACATGCAATACTATTTGTTGGTGATACTTGGAAGGTTACAAAGGGAGCTAAGGTATTGGCTAGTGGAAAGAAGACTGGTACTCTATATATGACCTCAAGTCCATGAGACACAATTGTAGTTGCTGATGCAAGTACCGATACAAGCCTATGGCACCACACACTTGGTCATATGAGTGAGAAAGGGATGAAGATGCTGCTGTCAAAAGGAAAGCTACCAGACTTGAAGTCTATTGATTTTGACATGTGTGAAAACTGCATTTTAGGAAAACAGAAAAATGTGAGTTTCCTGAAAACTAGCAGAACACTGAAGGCTAAAAAATTGGAGTTAGTACACACTGATTTGTAGGGGCCTTCTCTGGTTGCATCCCTTGGAGGTTCAAGGTACTACATCATTTTCATTGATGACTCAAGCAAAAAGGTATGTGTTTATTTTCTGAAAAATAAATTTGATGTATTTCAAACTTTTAAGAAGTGGAAGGCCATGGTTGAGACAGAAACAGGTTTGAAAGTAAAATGTTTAAGGTCTGATAGTGGAGGAGAGTACATAGATGGAGGGTTCAGTGAGTATTGTGCTGCACAGGGAATTAGGATCGAGAAGACCATTCCTGGGACACCACATCAGAATGGTGTGGCTGAGCACATGAACCAAACTCTTAATGAGCGTGCTAGGAGTATGAGGTTGCATGCTGGACTACCTAAAACTTTCTGGGCTGATGCTATTAGCACTCCAGCTTACCTGATAAACCGAGGGCCATCAGTTCCTATGGAGTTCAGACTTCCTGAGGAGGTTTGGAGCGGTAAAGAGGTAAAGTTTTCACATTTAAAGTTTGAAAGTTCAAAAAGCGTGTAAAACACCTTTGAATGTTTGGACCCCCAAATACAAAATTACCAATTCAAGCTTTATATCAAACAATTAATGTGCGGAACATGATAACACGCTTATAACAGAATTGATAAACAATCTAAACCAAATATAAACACATCCACAACAGAAAATAAATGGCAAAGATAAAGGAAGAAAGATGCAAACACAAGGACAACACGCGATGTGTTATCGAAGAGGAAACCGAAGTCCTCGACGTAAAAACCTCTCCGCCGCCCTCCAAGCGGTCAATAATTCACTAGAAAATGTAGTTGGGATACATGAACAACAATAGACCCTCCAAGCCTAATCTACCCAGGTACCTAAGCCCTCCAAGCTTCCTGCTCTAACGAGGTTGCGCCGAACCTTTTTCTTTTCTAGCTTCCCGGATTCCGCTACTAAACCATAGCATCAACCAATGTATATTGGTTCCTTCCAAACTGCTTCCCTTAATACCAAATGAACCTTCTCACAGATGTGGGTGTGGTGAGATAAGGATTTGGTCAATGACCTCTCAAGGGTATGACAATGGAGAGGAAGAGAGTAGAGGAATTTGTCGAGACTCTAAGGTAAAGATTAGGGATGAGGTAATCTTATTTTTCTCTAGGGTTTCTCTTACAAAATTCTCTCTAGTAGCTCTCACAATTTAGTGAGTATAAGGGTCTATATATAGTGGTGTGTGTTTGTAATACGAAGAGTCAATTTTTGCCAAATAGGACTAATTGGCAGCTTGGCCTCGCGGCTTGTCCAAGTCGCGAGTTCAAGTTGCGAAGTAACGGCCTGGCCAGCTTGGGACTTTTGTCCTATAGTGTGATAGCTGGTGCGACCCTTCAGCTCTCCTGTGTGCTTCTCACATGCCTGCATTTAGCGGCTTGCCAGTCGTGAGTTAGCCGCGAGTCCTAGCTGCGAAACTCTGCTTCTTGCACATACTTGAGCTTTTCTTCACATCTTCTCACACACTACCCTTACAATAATCCCACCTAAATACAGGGTTACTAAGTGCTTAAATTACAAGTAAATTGGCACGGAATAAAGCCAACAAGATGGTTGATAAATTTCGACCTTACAATCTCCTCCTTTGGCTATTCCGTGACAAAACCCTAAAACAAACTCTAGACTTAACACGTGAGTTAGGAACAGTTAGAAAGCTCACTCACACCTAACTCTAGAATCTGTGAAACTTTAGAACCATAAGAATAAGTAACTCCTGAAACACAACAACACAATAAGTTCATTGTATGCAGAAAACTTGTAATGCAAATGGAGCAAGCATAATGCGATCAAGCACAATGGCGTAAAGCAATAAACCATGGCAAGACCAAAACATGCAATCACTATAACCAAGTGATCACAATGCTTATTCATACTTGGAATGAACATCCGAACATTCAAGCTGACAAACCTAAGGCAAATCACTTGAATGACCAACACTCAACCAATGCACAATACATGAAGTATGTGCATCTAGGAAAAATCCTACATGGGCACAAGAGTGACAGTACTTAAAAAAGGAATGCATAGCATTAGGTTAGAAGTACTAATTTAACAAATCATAAAGACTGCATAAAGCATGGCACAAACCACAAAGGCCTACAAGAGTGCATAAAACCAAACCCTTAAAGCTTATATAAGCAACATGGGTACAAAGCTTAAACACATGCTGAATTAACTAAATAACATCATCAATATATAAATAAACCGAGTATTAAAAAAATTCAAGAGTTATTAGTTTAATCCAAAACAAGACTAGGACCTATAATAACAACAGTTAATCAAACCAAAGTAACAAAACTGTAACCAAAAATAGTAAGGATTATGAAACTCCCCCTCAAATAAGCACTCCCCCTCAAGTGCTGGCCCAAAAATTCTCCCCCTTTTTGACTGGAATGGCCAAAGGGTCACTGTTGTAACTTGGTGAAAATGCCATCAACTTGTGTTGCTAAAACATCGATCTGGTCCTGCATGACTGCCATTCTCTCTGACTGCTCTCTCTGGCCTTCTCTGAGAGTCTTTTCCAATTCCTCAAGGTGCTTGTGGAGGTTCTCAAATAGCATCTCCAACCTATCAGGTTGAGGGGCAGACTGTGCTTGTGTAGTGCTAGGTTGCTGTGATACATGGGTGACATGTACATGTGAATCTGGCTCAGGAGTAGAAGGAGTAGCAGGAGAGAAATGTGCACTCTTTGGAGTTTTGGATGAATGACTTCTGCTAGCTTGTAGAGTGAACATAGAGATTAGTCGAGGACGAGCAATTATTTTCCCAACTGAGGGAGGAGTAACACCTTCATTTAGAATGAATTTCATAATGAGACTGCAAAATGGAAGGCACCCTCATGCTACTGTTTGAGTCGCTGTCTTTCTTATGATGTAAAAAATATGGGCATAGATGTCAATGGTGGTGCCTGTGATGAGATCACATAGAAATTGAGCCATTCCAAGGTTGATATACACCATGTTGGTCAACGGATAGAGGTTGGTAAACATGATCAGCTTCAATGTTGCCAACTCAGGTGAAAACTTGGTAGTACTTATGGATGTGCCGGCATTAGAGATGTCATGGCCAGGACCAAGAACTTGGAGAATGTTCTGAATCACTGGAGTGCGATCATCATAAGGAGTTAGGTCAGCATTCGCAGGTCGAGTGATTTTGAGAAGTTCAGCTATGGTGTCTGGACTAATGATGAACTCCGTTCCTCTTACCAGACAGTGTAGTTCACTTTCAAGATCAACTGTGTTAGCGAAACACTCCTTCACTAGTTCCAACATTGGATCAACAAAATTTCCAAATAATTCTGCCCAATCTTTTGCCTCGAAGATCCGAGGGACAAAAGTGGTTTCCAAAGTGTCAAATCTGACCTCCCATTCCACTATAGGAGTCCCTCGGTCAAAAATGCTTGAGTAAGCATCTAGGTGCTGAGGAGATCTGAACAACTCAATATTGAGTTTAGTAAATGGCTGTGATGAAGAATGTGTTCTTTTTGCAACAAGTAATGTTTCCTCTTCAGTCATAATCTCTTTTCCTTTAGAAGATCGTCGAGACATCTGTAAAAGAGCAAACACACAGCAAAGTACCAAATCCACAACCCACTCATTTTGTTAGATCTAGTCAAAAGATGAGAGTGCAAAGACCAAACAGATTTAGAAGACATAGAATCATAGAACGAGAACTAAGTCAATAAAGTGACAGAATACGCATTTTTGAAGACCAGAAACATATGAAACATGGAACAGATGCCAAACACACAGAGAGTAATAGGCATTACAACACACTTTGTCAAAAAAGAGTAGCAAAGTGTCACAGACAACAAGCATTTCAACACAAAATCATGAAAGTGATAAGCACAGACAAAGTCAATCAAGGTAAGAACACTCAGATAAGTCAAAACATCATGTGAAGCCACACTGAACAAGACATTGGCAACAAAAACCCATTCAACAAACCCAGCATATTTAAACAAAAACATGTTCGAACTCAACATTTCGCAGAGCACAATAGCAACAACACATTCTCTTATTCAAGAAAATAATGCTCAAAACAAAAAATTTGAAATGAGGGAAAGAAAACCCATACCTTTTTCTTGAAGATAGAAGTGAAAATGGTGTAGAAATGGGGGTTTCACAAGATTGAACACGGTGAGTTTCAGAGGGAGAAAAGGAAAAGACAATGAGCAGTCACAAAGTACGAGGGAAAACTGAAAAACAATTTAAAAACTGTCTTTAAAATGCAAAACATGCATTTTTTGCAATTGGATCAAGTTGCCAGGGTAAGCCGCGAAACACTATGAAGCAAGATTCTTGAAAAATCTTCTAAGTGTTTTTCGCGACTGGAAGATCTACCTGCGAGAGAGTCGTGAGCTGAGCCGCGAAAATCTCTGTGTACCCCTCGTGACTGGACCTTCCACCTGCGAACAAGTCGCCACATGAGCCGCGAAATATGCAAAAGCACAAATTTTGAAAAATTTTCTAAGTCTTTTTCGCGAGTGGGAAGCTGACTCACCAGTGACCCGCGAAAATCTCGGAGAGAGCTTTGCGACTGAAGCATGCGACTGGACCAACTCGCGACTTAGTCGCCAAAATAGGGCAACACTGTTTTTGAAAATTTTGACTATTTTAAAAAAAAAAAACACTTTCCAAAAACAAACTAAACACTCAAAAATCTTTTTGTGTTTGATCAACAAAGATTGAGCTTGTGGAAACACATTTAATCAAATACAACACACAAATGAATATGGCATTCATTGAACATAGACTTGTGTATTGTGTGTGGGTATCAAAAATGAGATAGTCCTTAGTCCAATGTGAAGTTTCAATGATCAATTCAATCAAGGCATACACAACTAGCACTAGATAATGTGACCTATCTCAATTATAGAAACATGCATATATGACCTCCCACATGCACTTGATAACAATTCTTTGAAGCTTTTAATTTGGCTCCATATTTATCATATCATTTGCACTTTTTGAGCAAAGAAAATCTCATTGTGAGATAGATGCCTGAAATTTTTGATATTTCAATTGATGAGATAGCTTTTGGCTTTTTGGGCATCATACAATTTATTTTGGTCGCTTTCCCTTTTTCCTAGTCGAATACTAGTATGTGCGACAGGCTTTTGCAGCTCTATATCTCTTTTCATTTGGAGATTTACATTTAGAGAGCTCTTTTAAGCATAAAAATAAAAAGTGGGAAGAGATATAGGCATGAGTGTATGCATGTCTCAAGATCAACAAAAACCATTCACTAATCATTCATGACAAGGTTGAAGATCTATTTACAACAGTCACACAGATTTCAGAATTTCTTCCACAATGATATGAGTGCATGAGAGACAAGCTAAGCTCGCTAAATGCACAAAGCCATTAGTACAAAGGTAGAAGACAAAACATGCTTTGAGACAAAACTCAACAAAGCCGATCAAACTTTTTGGATTTTCTACTTTTTATGTGTTTTTGGATTTTTGACACAAAAGCAGTAAAAGATTGATCAAAAACATAACAAAAAATGTAAAAACATTTGAACCAAAGACAAACACACACACAAAATAACAACCTAAATACTAGCAAGAAGCACACAACCAAGCATATTCACAAACATAGGAAGTATTGATGCATGGACATGTTGTAATGCTTATGCATGAGTACCCTTCGTCACCCACACGTCACGTGCGTTTGGGGTGATATCCTTAACGGATTGGATACGAGAATTAGGACTATCAAACCTTCGTGTGAAGATTTCCAAGCAATTGGTGAAGGCACAGATCATCTTCATCACGTCCATCATTCCTAGATCACGGTTTTGGCTTCTTGGTTGCTCATCACCCCAAGACCTTATGTCATTTCTTCTTCCTCGTGACCAAGGTGCACTTGCATTATTGTCTGCTCTCAGCTTTTGATAGTTGGGTTTGGTATGTCCTTGCAATCCGCAATAGTGACAAACATATTCTGTTCTAGGACCCTGTTGTGATCTTGGAACCGATCTCCCTCTAGCTCCATATCTAGATTTTGATTGATTACGGGACTTATTTAGCATCCGTTGATCAGCCACATTCTTCTTCTTCTCAGCCTTAATTTTCTCAGGACTGGATCTATCCACATTCGTCTCCTTAGCCGTCACAAACTTCACTTCTTTTGTGACCTTGGCTGACGAGCTACTTTCTCCGGTGTATCCTAACCTGGACTTGTCTAAGGAAGGTTTTTGTGATGAAATAACATCTTCTAACTTCTTGGAGGAGACCCTTTCTATCTTGGCTTGTGCTTGCACCACCTCTTGCTCAAGAAATCTTACTTTGGTATAAGCTTCCGATAGCTCACCATTTAGTGTCTCAATTTCACATTTTGCCTCCTTGTATTTGACCAGCAGGCTTTTGTAATCTTCCTCAGCTCTCTTCATCTTCTTCACAGCCGCCTTTGCTACCTTTGTATATTCACCTGATTTTTCAAGAAGTAAGGCGTAATTCTTCTGAAGACTAGATGTATCTTCTTCTTCTTCAGCCTCTGATTCTTCAACAATCCCAATAGACTCCAAATCAGGATATTCGCTAAGTTCCTTCACAAGTGAACCCAAATCATCCGAGGATTCCACATGTGCAATGGTCATGAATGCGGAGTAGTTTCCTTCTCCGTCACAGCTCTCTTCAGAATCAAAATTTGAAGAATCAGTATCACTCAAGGTAGTGGTATAGACCTTTCCTTTTGACTTCATATAATTGGGATATTCCTTTTTGAAGTGTCCATGTCCATTACACTCAAAACATGTAATTCCTTGAGAGGATTGGGAATCTCTATCATCTTTCCTTCGGAATTCTTTCTTCTCTCTCTCGGAACTCTGAAATTTTCCTTTGTCACCAAATCTCCCACCATTCTTGAATTTCAAGAATTTTCGGAAGTTCTTTACAAGATACGCCACATCTTTATCTTCTACATCCTCTTCCAAAGGATTATGAGATGCCACTCTCTCATCAATTGTTTTAAGAGCAAGGGATTTGCTCTTCTTCTGCGTGGGCAATGACAATTCGTACGTTTGCAGTGACTCGACCAGCTCTTGAACTTTAGTGTCGCCAAGATCCTTGCTCTTTTCAATGGCCGTCCCTTTGGCACGAAAACTTTCTAGTAGCAACCGAAGGATCTTCTGTACAACTTTAGAATCCTCCGTCTTTTCCCCCAAATTAAATTTGCCGACGACCACCTCATTTAGCTTACTGTAAAATGAATCAAAGGACTCATCCTCACTCATCTTTAGCTCCTCAAAGCAAGTGGTCAACATCTATAGTTTGGTGTCTTTCACCTTCTTAGTCCCCTCATAGGTTGTCTCCAGAATTTCCCATGCTTCCTTAGCAATGGTGATATGTGAAATCTGGTGAAATTCTTCTGGAGAGACACCGCAGAAAATAGCATTCAATGCCTTGCTATTTGCATTGGCCGCCGCAAGAGCAGCCTTATCCCAAGTAGACTTGGCAGCCTCTGGCCTTGTCCATCCTACTTCAACTGCATCCCACACAGCATCATCAATAGAACACAGAAACGCTCTCATACGGACTTTCCAAAATGCATAATTATTATCGTCAAAGAAAGGTGGTACATTAAGAGATTGCGACCTATCCATCTCAACAAGGGGTCAAGGATCACACTTAGGTATTAAAACCACAACAAGTGTACCCGCTCTGATACCAAATGAAAGTTTAAAAAGCGTGTAAAACACCTTTGAACGTTTGGACCCCCAAATACAAAATTACCAATTCAAGCTTTATATCAAACAATTAATGTGTGGAACATGATAACACGCTTATAACAGAATTGATAAACAATCTAAGCCAAATATAAACACATCCACAATAGAAAATAAATGGCAAAGATAAAGGAAGAAAGATGCAAACACAAGGACAACACGCGATGTATTATCGAAGAGGAAACCAAAGTCCTCGGCGTAAAACCTCTCCGTCGCCCTCCAAGAAGTCAATAATCCACTAGAAAATGTAGTTGGGATACATGAACAGCAATAGACCCTCCAAGCCTAATCTACCCAAGTACCTAAGCCCTCCAAGCTTCCTGCTCCAATGAGGTTACGCCAAACCTTTTTCTTTTCTAGCTTCCCAGATTCTGCTATTAAACCATAGTATCAACCAATGTATATTGGTTCCTTCCAAACTGCTTCCCTTAGCACCAAATGAACCTTCTCATAGACGTGGGTGTGGTGAGATAAGGATTTGGTCAATGACCTCTCAAGGGTATGACAATGGAGAGGAAGAAAGTAGAGGAATTTGTAGAGACTCTAAGGTAAAGATTGGGGATGAGGCAATCTTGTTTTTCTATAGGATTTCTCTCACAAAATTCTATCTAGAAACTCTCACAATTTAGTGGGTATAAGGGTCTATATATAGTGGTGTGTGTTTGGAATACGAAGAGTCAGTTTTCGCCAAATAGAGCTGATTGGCGGCTTGGCCTCGCGGCTTGTCCAAGTCGCAAGTTCAAGTCGTGAAGTAACGACCTGGCCAGCCTGGGACTTTTGTCCTGTTGTGCGACAGCTGGCGCGACCCTTTAACTCCCCTGTGTGCTTCTCACGTGCCTACATTTGGCGGCTTGCTAGTCGCGAGTTAACCACAAGTCCTAGCCGCGAAACTCTGCTTCTTGCACATACTTGAGCTTTTCTTCATATCTTCTCACACACTACCCTTGCAATAATCCCACCTAAATACAGGGTTACTAAGTACTTAAATTACAAGCAAATTGGCACGGAATAAAGCCAACAAGATGGTTGATAAATTTCAACCTTACAAAGTTTTTGGTTGTGTTTCTTATGTTCATATTGATTTTGATGCTCGTAGTAAACTTGATGCAAAGTCTAAAATATGTTTTTTCATTGGCTATAATAATGAGAAATTTGGTTATAGGTTTTGGGATGAACAAAACAGGAAAATCATCAGAAGTAGAAATGTGATATTTAATGAACAGGTTATGTACAAGGATAGGTCAACTGTAGTGTCAGATGTTACAGAGATAGATCAAAAGAAATCTAAGTTTGTCAACTTAAATGAATTGACTGAAAGTATTGTCCAGAAAAGGGGTGAAGAAGATAAGGAGAATGTAAATTCATAGGTATATCAGAGTACACCTGTAGCTGAAGTCCACAGATCTTCTAGGAACATTAGACCTCCATAGCATTATTCATCTGCTTTAAATTATCTCCTGTTGACTGATGATGGTGAGCCAGAGTATTATGATGAAGCCTTGCAAGATGAGAATTCAAGCAAGTGGGAGTTAGCCATGGAGGATGAGATGGATTCCTTATTGGGGAATCAGACATGGGAACTGACTGAATTGCTAGTAAGAAAGAAGGTTTTGCATAACAAGTGGGTATACAGAATAAAGAATGAGCATGATGGTAGCAAATGTTACAAGACCAGATTGGTTGCTAAAGGGTTCCAGTAGAAGGAGGGCATTGACTACACAGAGATATTTTCTCCAGTTGTGAAGATGTCAACAATTAGACTAGTGCTGGGAATGGTGGCTGCAGAAAACTTACATCTTGAGCAGTTAGATGTGAAGACGGCATTCCTTCATGGTGACTTGGAGAAAGACATTTACATGATTCAGCCAGAAGGATCCATTGTTCAGGGACAAGAGAACCTAGTTTGCAAACTGAGAAAGAGATTGTATGTCCTAAAAAAAACTCCTAGACAGTGGTATAAGAAATTTGACAGTTTTATGTATAGAATTGGGTTCAAGAGATGTAAAGCTGATCATTGTTGCTATGTTAAATTCTTTGACAATTCTTATATCATTTTACTATTGTATGTGGATGATATGTTCATTGCAAGGTCTAGCATTGAGGAGATTAATAATCTGAAGAAGCAATTGTCAAAACAGTTTGCAATGAAGGATTTGGGAGCTGCAAAGCAAATCCTTGGTATGAGAATCATTAACGACAAGGCTAATGGTACATTGAAGCTTTCATAGTCAGAGTATGTGAAGAAAGTTCACAGCAGGTTCAACATGAATGAAGCTAAACCAGTGAGCACACCCTTGGGTAGTCATTTCAAACTGAGCAAAGAACAGTCACCGAAGACAGAAGAAGAAAGGGACCATATGAGCAAGGTGCCCTAAGCCTTAGCTATTGGCAGCTTGATGTATGCTATGGTGTGTACAAGGCCAGACATTGCACATGCAGTGGGAGTTGTGAGCAGATTCATGAGTAGGCCTGGAAAGCAGCATTGGGAGGCAGTTAAGTGGATTCTGAGATATCTGAAGGGTTCATCAAATACATGTTTTTGCTTCACAGGTGCAAGTTTGAAACTACAGGGTTATGTAGATGCTAATTTTGTTGGTGATATTGATAGCAGAAAGAGTACTACTGGGTTTGTATTTACTCTGGGTGGTATAGCTATATCCTAGGCTTCAAATTTACAAAAGATTGTTACTTTGTCTACTACAGAAGCTGAGTATGTTGCAGCAACTGAAGCTAGAAAGGAGATGATTTGGCTACATGGTTTCTTAGATGAATTTGGTAAGAAGCAGGAGATGGGCATTCTACATAGTGATAGTCAGAGTGTAATTTTTCTTGCTAAAAATTTGGCTTTTCATTCAAAGTTAAAACATATACAGACAAAATACCACTTTATCCGGTACCTTGTTGAAGATAAGCTGGTAATACTTGAGAACATTTGTGGATCTAAGAACCCGACAGGCATGTTGACTAAGGGTGTCACTATTGAGAAGCTGAAGCTGTGTGCAGCTTCAGTTGGCCTTCCAACTTGAGGACAGAAGGATGAGTTGCAGGGATGAAGGATTGCTTTTGGAGGATAGCAGCTGATGTTGGTGATTGAACTAGTCTCCAAGTGGGAGATTTGTTGGGCTTTGTGGAGCCTAGTTTATGTTTGATCTAGTTGAAGACCCGACCCGACCCGAATAACATTGCGTGGTTTTTAATGGGAGATTTTCTGTGGCTTAGTCCATGGAGCGGAGGCTTGGGCCGACAGGCCCAAGTCGTAGCCCATTGTAATCCTGTGCGCAGGGTATAGAAGCTATTTTTTGTGATTAGGGTTTTGGCTTGGTCTTGTCGAGTTTTAGAGAGAGAAAACACTGTTGCCGCACTTTGTATTTTTCCCTGATAATAGTGAAATTCCTGCAACTCTTTGGACGTAGGCAAATTGCCGAACCACGTAAGTACTGTCTTATACGTGTGATTGTTTTTCTTTGATGTGTTTTTTCTCTCTCTCTTTTTTTTTTTTTTTTTTTTTTTTTTTTTTTTTTTTTCTCACAGGTTGGAATTTCAGTTGAATTTCCTACAGGAAGGACACTTTTCTAGGAGGGAAAAGTTTTTGTAATTAAAAAAAAAAAAAAAAAATATATATATATATATATATATATATATATAAAGAGGTTAGGAAATTTTTGTACAAAAAGAAAATATGAAAAAAAAGGGTTAAAGAGTATGTTCAATTTTTTTAATATGAAAAAAATACATGAATCATATAGAACTAATCGACCCATCAAAAACCAATAAAGATTATCTTTTGTATCGTATATAAACATATGGGTCAGATCAAATTAACTCCAAATTTTATAATTTAATCTTTACAATCATAGGCCAACTTGCAAAATATAATTGAATTCTTGACTAAGTTAATATGATTTGAAATTACATGTATGGTACCTACTTCTTGCAGATGTGATTTGCGTTGATATAACCAAATCAAACATCCATCTACTATTTGAGCTATAACTTTGAAGAAAAATAAATTAATGAGAATGGGAAGCAAGTGGAAAATACTACTTATTATTGGCTGAAAATACTAAAACTGCAAATGAAATTACATAGTTAACTTTCCAAGCATAATACTCAGGTTCATAGAATCCGGATATAAGACAAGGTATAAGAAACAAATAGAACACTGCTTGTTCAATAAACCAAAAGCATGTTTATCTAGTATGCCATTGAAGATGGAGTTCATGTGTCCACTGAGAATGTGTATTTCTATCGGCATTTTAATTTGCTACTACTATGTGTTGGGAGAATCGGTTTGAGAGGAAAATGACACATTCTCATCAAAACATTAGGTAAAGTATATGTGAATAACAATCTATTTTAATCTATGAAAGAACTTTGGCTACAAACTTGATTGTAGCATTAGGCTTCAACTACTTTAAGAAGCTGAAATGTGTACTTTACACATGACTCACTTGTTGGTTGGCTAAGCATGGTTAGGAGCATCTTTAGCAATCTCTCTAAATTTCTATCTTGTTTGGAGAATGAATAGTAACTTTTTCTTTTTACCTACTTACCTTTTCAAATACACTTTCCAACAAACTTCCTATCTTTTTCTCTATCTTATTAAAATATTATTTCTTTATTCTTTTTTTTAACATTTCTTCATTCATTACTAATGTATATATTTTACAAATTCCAAACAACATTAACAATTATATATGTTTTTTTTAATGAGAAGTGTCGCATCTATAACATTTTTTTGCAATATTTTCACAACAAAATATTATGTGGTAAGTTGTTACCAGTTCTAATTTGAAGCCACCACTTAAATTATTTTTTTACACACCAATATCAACTAATAACAATCTGTCACTTAAAATTTATTGTGAAAGTATAGTGTAACATTTCTCAATTTTGATTTCTTATTCTTTGTATTATTTTTCCTTTCTTTCTTTAGTTTTGTTTTGTTTTTTTTTTTTTTTTCCTCCTCCACACACGTACACCTACCCCTATCTCTATCTTCACTTTTGTTTTACTTTTTGTTTTTCAAGGTCTTGATCTCTAGAACATATCTCCAGCTCCCTCTTTCTCTTTCTTTCTCTCTCTCTCTTACACACACAAATCTCTCTCCCTCTATCTCACACAAACAAATTCTCTCTCTCTCTCTCTCTCATACACACATAGATCACTGGTAGAGAACAAAGACTAGAGAGAGTTGGCCATTTAAATCCACGTTCATGCACGCCGCTCCTCCTCCTCCCCATTTCTAGGAACATGCAGCTTAATCAGCATATGTGTCAGATCGGCGTTCTACATGTTTGATTAGTCTTATTTTATATGAAAGATTGTATTTTCTCTTTGTTTTGATTGTGTCCCCCTCTTGAGTTCAGAGATGACTGAGAGAGAAAAAAAATTTGGAACGAGTTTGTAGCAGTTGTAAACATTAAGTAAAAACTGAATATTTTAATTAATTGGTTGAATTTTTTATTCTCATAAATTGTTTTGCTAATGAACTGTATGTCATCAGACCAAGAGCGCCATTGTTCAATAGCAAACAATTTTTTGCTCATGAATAGTGATTTAGAGAGATTGTTGGAGTAATCTTTTGTGGGTTTACTCTCCAAATTTTGGGTTTAAAGAGCTTGTTGGAGATGCACTAAGTGAGTTGTGTGCATTGCGCTTGAAAAGTACACATACCAACTTCTAAGAATGGTTTGTAGTCTAAAGCTCTAACCAAGTTTATAGCCAAATTTGTCCTTAATCTAATACATTGTTTGGCATACCTGATTACAGGATCATATACAAACTCATCTTACTCGACATGCAGAAACTTTTACCTTATGGAGCTTCTTAGAAAAGTCGTGTATAAAATAGACTGTCTTTAATTTAATGGTTCTCAACCATGATTAGGTCACTCCAAATATTGCAATTTCGTCTTATCACTAGCAGAATAGAATAACTCCTTAACAGATTTGACTAGCCAACATGATCTTGGAAGAACATGAATGGAACCTATTACTCCTTATTCTATCTTGGCAGGCATTGTTATCACATTATTACTTTTGTTCTTGAAAATTGGGTAACCATAGCATGGACATATGTGATTTGCATTAATATAAACAAATCATCCATCCTTCTATTATTTAACCTCGACCTTTGAAGAAAAATGTATTGACGAGGAATTGGTAGCAAGTGGAAAATACATCTTATTATTTTCTTGAATATATTACAACTACAAATTAAATTAAATAGTTAATTTTCAAAGCATAATATCAATAGAATTAAACATAGATACAAGTTTGAGGGAAATTATTTTGAGTTACTCACAAACGTATAAAACACAAATATAAGACAAGGTATAAGAAACATGCAGAACACTCCTTATGCAATAAACCATGACCATGCTTATCTAGTATGCCAGAAGAATCTCTCCATCCATTGTAAAACTTTGAATGATCGTAGACTTTATGGGCCTGTGATATAACATAAAGAGGGAAATAGTAAAGTAAGTAAATTATTTAATTAATACCAACATTAAGAGGGTGAAAAGTTTGATTTTTGACCTTCCATGTAGTCAAACATGTTGCATTAACTCCTAGAGCCAAGAAGAATGTCCCTAACCAAATGCAGTTCAGAAATGGCCTTGCTAATGTCCCATCGTTCTTGTGGTAACTCCACAGAGCACGCCATTCCGACCTTGACCATGGATATCAAACACTCCTCTTTTCTATTTGTAGGGCTAAAATTATGATTATCAATCACTTCATCAACATTATTTAAAAGCTTTGAGTCAACAATCTCCATTACACAATTAGGCAAGGCCATGCTAGCATAATGGTAAAGGTTAAAGCCTCCCTCAGGCCTCAAACATGTGATATGTGGGCCCCTTTCCTGTTATCATCTCTAACAATAGGATTCCATAGCTGTAGACATCCCCTTTGGTTGGCACCTCACTTCCTAGATCGTACTCTGTCATTCAGGATATTTGACATAAATAATACATTCACATGACAATTAGGGATCTAAAAATTAATGTAATCATGGTTAATGTGGAAAAGCATATATTAACAATTAAAAGACCAGTAAATTTTTGTTACTTGGAGGAGTGTACCCGATTGTTCCCCTTATTCCAATTGAGCTGCTTTGTTTTGGAATTGTAAATTCTGAAAGAAATTTTGCAAGGCCAAAATCTCCAACATGAGCTGTCATATCAAAATCGAAAGAATGTTACTTAGCTTTAGATCACAGTGAACAACTAGCACTGGGCAATGGTGGTGTAGGTAATCGAGTGCATATGCAACATCAATGACAATGTTTGTTCTTTGAAGAAGGTTCAAATTTTGTATCTCTGCTTGCTTGGTATCTGTTTCCAAATCCATATGTAACCATTTTTCTAGACTTCCATTTGGCATGAACTCAAACTAGAGCCTTAAAATCATTTCCCTGAAAATCCACACTTGAGCAGGAAGTTATTATCTTCACAAGATTTCGGTGACGAATGTTTTTGAAGGCGTCACACTCAGAGATGAAGCTCCTAAAAGCTCCTTGACATTGAAGATTTAGTACCTTGACTGCAACAATTGACCCATCTTCACCGAGGATGCCTTTTTACACTGAACCAAAACTACCCACACCAATCAAATTTGTTAATGAGAACCATCTGTTGCTTTGAGAAGCATTTGGTAAGACACTTTCAAAAGCGAATTTCTCAAGGTAGATCTTGAAGACTCATCTTTTCTTATGTGCCAATAAAATAAGAAAAAAGACATTGTGGTGACTACAAGGAGCACACATGCCACTGAGATTACAATTGTGAGTGTGAGAGACCACTTCATTTTCTTCTCTTTTTTAGTTAAGCAACTAGGCAACATGAGTTCTGATATGCCCCCACAAAGCCTGATATTTCCGACAATTGATATTGAGCTAGCATTTGCAAACACTCCTTTTGTTGGAACATCTCCTTGAAAATCATTGAAGGATAAATTCAAATTCTTGAGGGAGAGTTTTTCCAAGAAATTTGGAATTTGACTAGAGAAGTTATTCTGAGAAAGATCCATGACTTGAATACCACTCAAAGAACTCAGGGATGGTGGAATTTCTCCTTGAAATAAATTGCCCTCCACATAAAGGTATTCAAGGCTTGTACAAGAGCCTAGGCTGCTTGGAATTTTACCAGACAACTTGTTCTCAGATAAGTTAAACACTGCTAAATGGACTAAGTTGCCGGCTTCTGATGGTAGTGATCCTATGAAAAAGTTTTGTGCTAAACTAAGTCCAATTGGTAGCATGGAAATTGCAAAGAGTTGCTTTGGAATGGTGCCAGTGAGATTGTTTTGAGAAAGATCTAGCAGCAACAAAGTTTGGCAATTTTCTCTACTTGGTGGGATACTTCTTTGCAATATGTTATTATCTAAGAACAATTCAGTTAACAATGATAGGTTTCCAAGCGTAATTGGACCTTCCTGAGAGTTTGTTGTTAGATAAATGTAATCGTTGTAACTTTTTAAGACCGCTAATATCATCTGGGATTGTCCCAGTAAATTTGTTATCATTCATCAATAAGATTGTCAAGTTAACCAAATTACCCATCCCTAAAAGGATCTCTCCAAAAATAAGATTGTGGCCAATTGCAAAATAAGTAAGCTGGGTTGAAAGATTACCAAAAACATTAGGCACCTTACCTTTGAATTGATTCACCTCAAGACTTATTCTCAGTAAACTGCTACAATTGATAGAGATTGCAAGAAATTCATTTCATCATCATCTCCAATTCTGAAATAACTATTGTTAATTATAGAATCGTTCAAACGGTGTAAGCCTCCTAAATTGACCGAAATTTTTCCTGTAAAATTGTTCTCGGCAACTGCAAAAGATTGTAGCTCTGAAGCATTAGATAATGAGACCGGTAGAGATCCAGTAAATTGGTTTGAATAGATTTGAAACAACTGGAGATGTGGAAGGGTGAGGAATAAGTCTGTTGGAAGACTTCCACTAAGCTCATTTTCGTACATTGAAAAATAAGTAATAGACGAACAATTATATAAAGATGGAGGGATCAAACCAGAGAGTTTATTGTCACCCAGTGCAAGTGTATTTAAGCTTCCTAATTGACCCAAGGCTTCTGGAATGTGTCCTCCAAAGACATTATAGGTAGCAAAAAAAACTTGGAGAGAGCTTAAGTTTCCAATGAAAGGTGGGATTCCTCCTGTGAGATTGTTGTTGCGAACAGCAAGAAAATCTAGCTTTGACAAAGAAGCAATCTCCTTTGGGATTGACCCTGAAAGGTTATATTTACCAACTGCAAGATATCTGAGTTTGATGCAATGGGAAAGGTTTGCAGGAATTTTCCCTTGGAAGGAGTTAATAGACAAGCCCAATCTTCGTAACCTGAGTAGACGACCAACTTCATCTACGATTTGGCTTCCAATGGTGTTGTTGTAGAGCTCGATTACCCTAATGAAGTTGAGGTTGCCTATGTATGGAGACAAGGAACCCACCAAATCTCTGGAACTCAGATTTAATACAATGACTCTTCTATGCTTGTGGCCGCATGTAACACTTTCCCACTCGCAGAAATGGAGGGAGTCATTCCGCGAGCTCAAAATGTTTTCAGGGTCATGTGTTATCTGCTTTTTGAAGGCCAACAAAGCTTGATGATCCATCTCATTCCCACCAAAATAACTGAAGGTGGAAGTACTACTACCAGCAAAAATAGTAGGAATTTTTACATGCAGGAGTGCAATGAACAAGAGAAGGATGGCTTGCAAGTGAATTGGACAAAACAGTCTGAGATTCATTGCTGCAAGTGAAAATCCTCTTCCTTGCTTTTTCATTTCCAATGTGCAAAATTTAGGTTCGCTTAATAAAATAGGGAGTCTATACAGCGAAAATATGGGTGCACCATGGTCTTGATGATGGCAAAATAGGCGTCACTTCTACAAAGGCCTAGACTTTTTTTTGTTGTGACAACATACAAGGTAGTCTCATCCTTGTGCCATTGATATTGATCTTGAAGTTAATTTTTGAGGCTGAACTGCAATTATTCTTTGTAGGTAACCAATTAGACTTCTTTTGTGGGTATTCGGTTGATGGCTAACTTTGTGACCATGTACAAGATAGTATTATCCTCGCGCTATTGATATTAATTGTGAAGTTGACTTTTGAGGTGTGAACTGCAATTTTTCTTCGTTGATAACCAAATATTTATTTTTCTCTGATGTTACCTGTGTTGTGATGTGCTTCCTACTCTTTGGAAATTTTGCTATTGTGATTGTTAGATAAAGCATAAGGGATTTTTCATTTAATCATATGGTTTTTTCAATGTCGTTGGATATATAATATGCATGAAAACAAACAATTTGATTTAAAGGAAAAATGGAGGATGAAAGAAATTATGCATGATTGCAGAAAACTTGAATAGAACTTGGTAAGCCACCTTTCCCCCACTAAAACATGCTTCTCGTGACTGAACCAGCATAGGTAACCTAAGCAGTAACCTCCTCATAGTTTGGGTATGGAATTTGTTTTGGTTTACAAAGGGAAAATTACATTTCAAAATCCATAGTTTATGAGGTGTAACTGTGTAAACATAAAATTTATTTCAAAAGAACTTTTTTCATTTTGCCATTCTTTCACTTTTAAAGCCTAAAGACCTTTGGCCAAGTATGTTCTATAATTGTCTTGTTAAATAGCTTGCATATATTTCAAGTAAGATAATTGATAGGCTTTCTGAAACTTATGTCAAGCAAGGCATAACCCATGATTAGTATGCTGTATATTATTATCAATGAACTTTGGCATTATTTTTAAAGTTTTTTACTTTATATACAGAAGTTGCAATATTTGCATTGAAATTTCAAGTTTCTTATGTTATAAGTTTACTGTATCAACCAAGATAAATACTTTTCCAAAGGGAATATGTGACTTTGAAACTTCGAAACTTTACGAAAGAAAACCCACTATGTTTTAACATAATTTTTTTTGTTGAAACATTATTGTTCTTGTTTTCTGATGAATAATAAATCGACTAAATTGTTCTCAGAGTTGTGGCATGATCATTTGTTGACTTTTGATTTGGGTGATGCATAAATGAAATATTTGATAATAAATTTTTCTCATAGTTGTGAACACAAGAAACAATTAATGGTACGCAATCTTAGAAAAAAATTATAATTTTCAAGGTAAGTCAATTAACAGAAACGCAAAAGTGTTTCTTCACTGCATTGGTATCCACTGAGAGAAAAAAAAACATTGCAGTGACAAAGTGTCAGTTTACTAGAGTATATAATAACTTTAAAGTCCACTATTTGGCAAAATATATAAATCTACTTTTGTTTGCTAAAAAATTAGGGATTTATCATTTTTTTAAAACTCGAGTTTGCCGTGTAACTCGAGTTTCATAAACTCGAGTCTCATGGAAAATAACCACCAATTTTTTATGTAACTCAAGTTCCATAAAAAATAGCACGGCAAACTTGAAGGCTATTTTTTCAAAGAACTCGAGTTACACGGCAAACTCAAGTTTTACAAATTCGAGTTTCAAAATGGTTATAAATTGCTAAATATTTTGCAAATAGTAGTATATTGCTAAATATTTTGCTAAATAGTAGTATATGGCCATTTTTGACGCGTTTAAATTCAGCATTCAGTAACTCTTGGAATCTATAATCAATCAGTATCAAAATATCCCTTCAAATATATATATATATATATATATGTCAAAATGGATATTTATTCCTAATCTATATATATATATATATATATATATCTAAAAACTAAAGCGTAGCATTTATTATTGCTACGCTCCAGTTGAGCCACATCATCACCATGTCACAAAGTTTTTTTTTCCTTTTTTTATTTTTTTTATTTTTTGGGGTTTCCACTTCACACATTCTCTTTAATCAATCTCATTTTCTCTCTCTCAACTCATCATCTTTCCATCAAACAAACGGCTAATGTTTATACTATTAATGACTTTCCATCCAAATTGCTTTCAATTCAGCAATCAATCCTTCTCTCTCTCTATCTGACTTATCATCTCCTTATCAAAAAAAGGGTTTTTCTCCCCCATCAAAACATTCAATTGCCTCCCTTTGGATTTAAAACCCACCGATTTAATTTTTTATATATAGATTTTGAAAGTCTATTTGAGGTCACCAAATTACAACTAAAATTAGAAAGTCTATTTGAAATCAGTTTTTCTTTTTCTTCCCTTGAACTTCTTTGCTTTTCTACTGCAATTTTTATGGTTTGTAGTTTGTATTGCTTTCTTTCCACCCCATAAGTCACCAAATTACAACTAGAATTGGAAAGTCTATTTGATGTCAATTTTTCTTTTTCTCCCCTTCAACTTCTTTGCTTTTCTGTTGCAATTTTTATGGTTTGTACTTTGTATTGGATTTTCTATTATGGGGTTGTAAATATCATGTTTCTTTTTTCTCTTTTTCAATTTTCAATTGATAGTCTATTTCTTTGTATTCATGTTTACAATTTTTCTTTACATAATTGCATTTTACCCATTAATTTTTTTGTATCTAAAGAATTGGAATGCATTTTTTTGTTTTAGTACATGACCATTTTCCTCCCATTTGTTTATTTTATTTTCTTAATGGCTTGTAATTTTTTAAATTAAATACTACATAAATTCTTGCTAATTTTCTTTTAATCTCATCTAAATTTATGCTAATTTTTAACTTCTTAGGATAACTTGGAAGAGGAAACAAAATATTATGATTGATAGGTATGGACCATATGATCCTCTTTTTCTTTGTATTTGGGATTATAACTTAGCTTTATATGGTTATTTTCATTATTTTTTTTTTTTTGAAAAATTACAATGTAAAGGTTTGTATTGGATTTTCTTTTCCAGGGTTGTAAATACCATGTTTCTTTTTTTCTTTTTTCTTTTTCTTTTTCCTTTTTTTTTTTTTTTTTTTTTTTTTTTTTTTGAATTTTCAATTGATAGTCTATTTTGTTGTATTCATGTTTGTTGGGTTAAAATGAATTGACCCCTTGCAAATTAATTAATTACCCAAGTTAATTAATTAGATCAAATTACATATAATAGCATGGTAGCACAAACAAATCACCAATTATACTAAATGCAGCGGAAATTAGATTTGACAAAGGTGATTTGTTTACGAATGGAGAAAACCACCAAGGCAAAACCACACCGAGTGAATTTAAGGTTACCACTTCCAAGAATCCACTATTATCAATCACAAGTAGTTACACGTATAAAGAATCTTACCAAACCCTTCAGCCTATCCCAAAATACCAACTTATAGTTGAATTCTTACCCCAATATCCTATTGGACTTGTATTGTAGCGGCAATCTTTCCGTTCAATGTACGAATCTCAGTACGTGACTAACCAATGAAGCACGGATCCTAGTACGTGACTAACTCCAACAACTTGAAGACATTGTTGGCAGTAAAGTTCTTCAATTCATCAACAATGAAGATCAAGAACCTCCTTGGTCACAAAACCCTTGGCGTAAAGACGCAGTAGTTTCTATATATAGAGAGAATAATGAACTATGGCACTTTCTGCTTGCGCTCTCTTGTGCGACGGCCTTTAAAATAAGCCTTATATATGTCTAAGGTTGTGAGAAAAGAAACCCTGCACAAATATTCTAGCATGAGCCAAAAATAAGATCTAGAAATTCTGATTTTGTAACTCTTAACAGAAACAGCTTGTGTCGAGCTTCAACATTAAATCTCGATAGAAAATATTCTGTCGAAACTTCTGTCAAGCTTTAATGAACAACTCTTCTTCACTTGTTTCTTGGTCAGATCTTCATGGCTTTAACACTTGACTTGAATAACATATTTCTTGAAGTCTTAAACCCATCCTAGATCTACTCAATTACAGGTAAAGTGCATTTTGTCAAAGGATTATCCAATTATATAAAATATGTCCCTAACAATCTCTCCCTTTGGCAATCTGTGACAAAACCACAACAAAATAAATAATCATGAGAGAAGTCTTAAATCACTCAACTCATAACCACTTGTTGTATTACACAATAAATCTATCCCTACTACAAATTCTTGAAAAACTTTGCAGGAAGAGAGTTCATGACAAGATAGACTTTCACAACCTGTGTTTCTAAAACACTTAAACAAAAATCATCAAGGCATCATATATGAAACAGAAATAAAGATTGCATACATAAAAAACATGTGTATAAAGAGAGAAAAGAAACAACATATGTAGAGGTAGGTGAATAAAATGAACATACATCATCATCATATATAAGAAAAAATAAAGTATAATGTATGTCATAATAAAATGGTCACAAGACTGGTGTACAAGAGGCTAATGTAACTAAAAGGAAAGAAAAGTACATAAAAACCTTACTACATCCCTCATACACACTCCCCCTAAAAAAAAAAAAAAAAGTCCTATACTAACTCTCCCCCTAAGTATAAGACTACTCTCAAACCCAAAACTACTTGCCCTTTTTGTTACAAATGACAAAGGGCAAGTCACTAAGAGATCGTCATCTCATCATCACCGGAAGACCTAGCATCATCCTCATCATCCTCATCATCATCATTAGGTGAGGCCTCTAGAGAAAGAGAGGGAGAAGGAGCAAAGCCAGCCATACGAGCCTGTCTGTGGGCAATGCGACTAACTCTGTTGTTCATCTAACACATCTCATCCATGAGATAGTCAAGACGACCACCAAAGTCAGCCTCCATACGCAGAAGCTACGCCATGATGGCCACGAGGGTCACTCCACCAGCTACGGAGGTAGAAGGAGCCGAGGAAGATGGCGGAATAGCAGAAGCTGCAAGATCGGTCGTCTCTACTCGTGGCTGCTTCGGTCGAAGCTGGGCCTCACTCTGTAGGATAGAACCAACATTGATGGCACTCATGGTTGTGAAAAGAGGAGAGAAAGGAATAGGAAAGTGAAAGTGCTGAAGGATCTGCGTGATAGCTAAAGGAAAGATAAGCTTATCACAGGAAGTAGAATCCAAATACACATTAAGAATAAATGTGATGAAGTGAGAGGGAAAGTCTATAGAAAGATCCTCCATCAAAGCAAGAAGAAAACAAGCACGAGGCTCAGTGATGGAGTTAAAGTGAGACAATGGTGTGAGAGTAAATTTCATCACCATGTTAAGGAATCTTGAGCCTTTAGCAAAACCCGAGCATGGAGTTTTTAGCTTACCACCCCATATGGAAGGAGTCTCACAAAAGTGAGAGAGAAGCTCGTCTCTAGACACAGTCCATAGACGATCATAGCCAGGGTAGTTAGGATGCGCTACCCTAGGAACGTGTAGTACCTTGGATATAAGATCTAGAGTAACTATGATATATGTACCTCAAAATGTGGTAACAAACTGAGGCACAGAGGTATCGATGCTATGTATGTTAGAGTATAACTCCTGAATAAACATGACGGAACACTGCGAGGGTTTCTCACAGAGAGATTCCCATCCTTGAGTTCGAATGACACCGGGTAGCGAAGTGTCGACAAAATCCGACAGAATAACCTGGTGTTCCGGATGAACAACACATTTCTGGAAGTTCTCATAGAAGTACGTCTGGGCCTTCTCATTATGGAACCGAATATGAAAAGGTACGGGAGGATCAGAAGAAGAAGATGACCTGGAACCTTGATGATGGTTTCGAGTCGGAGTAGATTTGTGAGGCTTAAGTGCCATAATGCAGTCTATCAGAGAGAGAGAGAGAAAGAACAGACGTAAACATAAGTTCAGAAAAAGGAAAGAAAAGAAAGAACGTATGAATGAAAAATGCATGAATGCGACATGAGAATTTAAGAGCATCATGGGTAAAACCCAATCCAAACCTATCAGCACTCACAACAATAATCAATCACACACATCTAATATGCATGAAACATTGTTATAATGCAATAAGGATGCAATGCATGAGCATATAACAACAAATCAACACAACCCAACCTAAAAATTTCACAAAAAACTCAAAAACCCCA
This sequence comes from Quercus aquifolioides, assembly GCA_019022515.1. Classification (NCBI taxonomy): domain Eukaryota; kingdom Viridiplantae; phylum Streptophyta; class Magnoliopsida; order Fagales; family Fagaceae; genus Quercus; species Quercus aquifolioides. The sequence continues at coordinate 20,472,746 of CM032331.1, forward strand.
AAAATATTTTCAAAAACCCAAAACCTGCGTCTAAAAATGCATGAATGCATGAAAAAGAAGTGATGGAGAACACTTACCAAGTGTTTGGAGCTTGATCTAGGCCGAAGAACACGTGGATGAGGAGATTTGAGAGAGAAAAAGAGGTTTGGGCTGAGAGAGAGAGAGGTTTCTATCAATAGAGAAGTGAGAAAATGAAGTTTGAATCGCGCCTCAGCTATATATAGAAAACGCAGCTCGATGGATTGAGATAGCTATCGAGAATCTATTGAGCACTAAATCTTGACAAAAGTGAATTTGTCGAGGTGCTACCAAGGATATGTCGACGGTAAAAATCACCTCAATGGATCGAGAAACTGTCGAGAATTTATTGGTCAAATAGAATGCACAGAAATTTGTCTCGATGGATCGAGAAGCTATTGAGATTCTATTGAGAAGAAACCTAGAAATCTCGATGGATCAAAGATCTGTCAAGATTCTATCGAGGCTGAAGAAAGAAAGCTCGATAGAAATGAAATCTGTTGAGGGTCTGTCAAGAAAATGAGTTTTCCAAGGGAAGAGAAACACATAGAGATAAATGCGAAAAGCAAGCTACTCAACCAAAGATCCAATCAATATGTTAAGCTCTCAAGACATCTCTTAACATATAAGCATAGCATCCATAGATCCAAAAGCACACACTAAACGAGTCTAACCAATTTTATATTTCAAAAACAAGTTAAGACAGTTTAGTGAGTATATATTAATACATGTATTTCTTGTGATGGCCAAATCACATTGCACCTGCATATATATCAAAAGTAGAAAAGAATTTTGCGTGTTGTGTGTGAAACACAGCAAAAGTGTGTAAGTTTATCATATTATGACGATTTGAGATATGAGAAAATCTAATACACTAACATAGAATCATAACCGTTTGATGGGGATTATCACCTTTGAGGTACATCATATAACTCCCACATCTCCTAGAAACACGCTTACAGCCATTTTTAAAAGTATTTTGATTCTTTTTGCTGTTATATTCTTTGCATATTTTCTTTTTGAACATATCATGCATGGGCATATAAGAGAGAGAAGAAAATACCCCAATTATGTAAGCCAAAACATCACAATTTTGCTATGCCGAAGCACACATATGTTATAATGATTGGCGGGTTTTAGTGGTGAGATTGTTATTTATGCATTTCTCTTAGGATTTTCTAGTCCTTCCCGTCAAAAAGAGTGATATGAGTATTAAGTATAAAAGATTACTTAATTGTACTCATCACCAACATGAGAAAAAAAGGAGAAAGATGAGAGATCGCTCCATGAAGATTACACCAATGTTTTGGCGTAAGAATTCAAAATGTTTGCTATCAAGAAGCTTAGTGAACAAATCAGCCTTCTGATCATCAGTGTGGATGAACTCAAGAGTGAGTGTGCCATCTTCAACAAATTCCCAAATGAAATGGTGTCGTATCTCTATATGTTTTGTTTGAGAATGTTGAACAGGATTTTAAGAAATGTTAATGGCATTGGTATTGTCACAATAAATGGTAAGATGTTCTTCACGAATACCATAATCAAGGAGTTTTTACATCCACAGAAGTTGGGTGCAACAGCTACAGGCAGCAATGTATTCATCTTCAGCAGTGGATAAGGAGATGAAATTCTGCTTCTTACTCAGGAGACAAGATTATCACCCACATAAAAGCAACCCCCCGATGTACTTTTTCTATCATTAGCATTCCCAGCCCAGCTTGCATCAGAATACCCAGGCTAAGACATCGTTTGTGTCCTTGCTATACCATACTCTGAAATCGACAGTGGCTTTGACATATTTTATGATTCTTTTTAAAGAAATCATATGAGACTCTTTGGGCTTTGCCTGATATCTAGCACACACTCCTACACTGTAACTAATGTCAGGTCTACTAGCAGTAAGGTAAAGGAGACTACCTATCATGCTTCTATATAAGGAAGAATCAACACTTTTGCCTAACAAGTCAACAGTGAGTTTAACATTAGGGCTCATGGGGGTTCTAATAGGACTAGCAGATTCCAAACCAAACTTTTTCACAAAATTTTTGGCATATTTAGATTGAGATATGAACATACCTGACTCTTGCTGACAAATCTGTAATCCAAGGAAGTGATTCAACTCTTGAATCATGCTTATCTCGAACTCGCCTGCATAAGCTTTGAGAAGTTATGAGCGAGTTCATCCTTTGTAGACCCGAAAATGATATCGTCTATGTAGACTTAAGCTACTATCAATTCGCCATTCTCCTTTTTGATAAAAAGAGTTTGATCAGCTTGTCCTCTTATGAAGCTATGTGAGACCAGGTATTTTGTAAGCCGGTCATACCAAGCTTTGGGTGCTTGCTTTAGTCCATATAGAGCATTCTTAAGGTACAACACATGATCCAGAAAGTATGGATTAATGAATCCTTTAGGTTGAGCAACATAGACATCTTCTTTAAGAAACCCATTCAAGAACGTAGTCTTCACATCCATTTTGTAAAGCTTGAACTTCAGGTGACAAGCCAGAGCTAGGAGAGCTATAATGGATTCCATGCGAGCTACAGGAGCAAATGATTCATCAAAATCCACTCCTTCCACTTGAGAGTATCCTTGGGCCACTAGACGAGCTTTGTTGTGGATCACATTTCCCTTATCATCAGTTTTATTGCAGAATATCCACTTTTTGCCAATGATGTGCTCTCATTCTGGTCTAGGTACCAGGGTACAGACGTCACTCCTTTGAAACTGGAGCAATTCATCATGCATGGACTCAACCCAACTTTCATCCTAGAGGGCATCCTCAACCTTGGTGGGTTCAACCTGCAACAAATAGCAAGAAATAGGCACAAAGTTAGCAACACATTTATCAATTGTACTCTTCCTTAGTGTAAGTTCGTTCATATTTCCCACAATAACTTCAAGAGGGTGATTCAGCTTGGTTCTTGAGGATAATGAGATTCAGGCTAAGTGATGTAGGAATATCTACTGAGACTTTTACAACTCTTGGAGTACTTGGAGTACTTGGAGAAATGGGCTTTTGATCAACTTCTTCTTGAACAACCTTAGGCTCTGAAGGAAGAATAGCCTTAGGTACTTCCTCACTACTTTTCTTAGAACCAGAATCTAAAACTTCATCGATAACAACATTGACAGTTTTCATCACCTTCTTGGTTCTTATGTTGTACACTTGATAAGCTTTGCTTGTGGAGTATCCTAGAAATATTCCTTCATCACTTCGAGAGTCAAAATTTTCCACATTTTCTCTATCCTTAAGGATGAAACAAGAACTTCCAAAGATTCTGAAATACTTTACATTCGTCTTTCTTCCCTTCCACAATTCATAGGGAGTCTTCTTTGTACCGAGTCTGAATATACCCTGTTAACCGTATGACATGCGGTGTTGATTGCTTCTCCCTATAAATTTCTGGCCACATCTTTATTGTGTAACATAGCTCTAGCTATCTCCTGAATGACTCTGTTCTTTCTTTCTACTACACCATTTTGCTGAGGAGTAATAGGAGCAAAGAATTGTTAAGATATACCAGATCTAGTGCAAAAAGATTCCATGTATGAGTTCTCGAATTCTTTACCATGATCACTGCGAATTCGATCACTCTTCATATTCTTCTCATTTTAGTCTTGTACATAAAGCTTCAATATGCTCAGGAGCATCTGACTTGGATTTGAGAAGAATGACCCAGGTGTATCTGGTGAAATCATCTACTACAACCATGATATACATCTTTCCTCCAAGAGATTTGGTTCTAGTTAGACCCATGAGATCTAGATGTAGTAGCTCTAAAGGTCTGGATGTAGCTAATATTTGAGTGCTTGGATGCTTTGCTTTCGTCTGTTTACCAAGCTAACACAGTCCACACACAACATTGCTAACCCTGCTGAGCTTTGGTATTCCCAACACTGATTCATGCTTAGATACAATTGACAGATGTTTGTAGCTAGCATGTCCCATCCTTGGTGCCATAGATGCATGTTCTTGGTGTTCTCTCCATGAGACACGTGGCTCCCACTTCTAGACTAACTTTTACTGGTATGAGTGGTGTGTATGCTAACTTCACGATCTCTCCTTCATTCAAGATTGAGAAGATGTTGGGATCCTATAGATTCTTCACAGTTTGGCCTAGAATCTACCGTGGTTGGCGGATGAACTCAAGAATATTCAAGTTTCCCACAAATGGCGCCAATTGTAAGGGCACGTTTGCTTCCCAAGCCCAAAAAGGAAAAGGACAAAGGCCCAAAGAGCCCAAAAACAATGAATTTGTAGAGAGTGGGCTAGAAACTGGACTTCTATGAGTTGAACAACAAACACAGTAGGTTAAATGATATAGGTGAATAAGAATAAACAGTTTTATGCAAGGAAAATCCTTCTCGGCAAAGTCCGAGGAAGGCGGTTCTTATATATTTCTCTTGAACTTTAGCACAATTGCAGTTCTTGAGTGTATAGTGTTTTTTCTCTAGATTCTCCAATCCTCCCCTTGTAATGGGATTTTTCTTCTTTATATTTCCCTCCTTTACTTCATCTTACCCCTCCACGTGTAGATCAAATTGCTGGTGTTAATTCTTGTCCCACTAGCCCCTTCCTGAAATCTTTGTGGGTAGCTGTAAGGCTGAATGTTACTGCTCAAGTATCACCTCTACATTAATGCGGCTAGAAAGTTAGCTGCAGAGCATTCAATGCAGTGGTAGTAGCTTTCTCCTAGATATTTCTTAGCTTCCTTTGTCTTATTCCCTTTTAGTGCTTATCCTTATCAGTATGATCGTTTGATGTGTTGTTCTTGATGAAAGGTCGGACCTTTGTCCTCTGCTCTGCTTAGCCGAGGAGGTATTTCTCCTCAGACTATAATCCCAACCCGTCATCACTAGACTTCTTCCACGGAATATCGTATGCCCCCACTAGTGTTTACCTATCCTCAGGCACGGCCTATGACCCAATATCCATTTCTGGGCCCTTTATCCTTACAATGATAAATACTTGGTGCTATGATGCGACATAATAGGCTGATGGCCACAGCCGTAGGAAAGTTAGGCCCATCCATTGGTGAATGGACATTCTTGTGGGAGATGGTGAGTGTTTGACTTGTATCCACTAAGTTTCAGTAAGTTGGCCTCCGGATTAACATAAAAAGGATACTCGGACAAAATACTTATATGGTTCAACAATCTAGAAAATTCCGTAATACATATAGTGACATTGTCTATAGGATCACAGGAAAGGCCCCTATTCATCATACTTGTATTCTAGTCTTCTCATGAATCTACATGTTTATTTTAGTCTTGTTGCCACTCAACCCCTAGATTTGCATTACACATGTTATGGGCCTTCCTCAAAGTATCGCACAGGGGAGTCAAGAGGCAAAGCCCCCAGCCAACCCAACCCACCCTACACTGTGGCGTCCTTGTTTGGCAGAGCTTATTTCTATTGATTTATTGGACTTCAAAATTATGCTGGGAAAAAGTATAGCTGCACATAGAAAACATAAAGTTCTAAGAAGTTGTACATAAGCCCAAAAAGCTGAATAAGCTGGGGAAAAAAAAAAAAAAAGCTATGGCAACACTAGTCATAAGAGGGTTCATTTAGGATTTGTGTGAGACATAAGCACTACAATCTCCTTGATTGTAGAGAAATTCCTAGCATCTTTGACAGTGGACGTAGGACAAAAACCAAATCATGACACATGACTTATATTAATTTCTAATTTGAACTTCTCTGAAATGAAACTAGATTTAGAGTTTGACTCTGACTTACATATATTGCAAGTAATATAGACCACTCAAATCTGGAACATTTTCTTCCAATTTGTTGAAGCTGAGATCTCTGCAAGGAAACAAAGAGGTGTTATGATGATACAAAAAAAGGTTTATTAAAAAATTAAAATGAAATAAAGTAAACCTTATACACATGTATATATGCAGGTATAATGTTCTCAGTAGAGATAATTAACATGGTCTAATCCAACTATCTGGGTTTTTGCAGTTAACTAGTTTTTTTTTAGCAAAAGAAATAAATCCTAAAAGGAAGATGGAAAGAATAGAAAACGTACGAAGTTTGAAGACTAGTCATTTGTGAAATGTATGATGGGATAGGTCCAGAGAGATTGCAGCTCCTCAACTTACTGTTTCTTTTTTAAGTTGCTAAAAGCTATATTTTATAGCTTCTTTATTGTGAATGCTCTAAGTCATGTGTTGCCCTCTGAGTGAAAAAATTAAGATAAAATTTCTACTTGAAGAAAAATGAAATCATATATTTAAATTTAGAGTAACTATTTTAATATATGAGTATTTATTTGTCATGATAGTTTTTTAGAACATATTTGCTAAAGGTAATATCTATTCACTAAAAACTTCTAAGAGTGATAATGAATATCATCTTCTTCGGATAATAAGCAATTGTGTTTTGTTAAGACATTATCACTATATAAACTTTTGCAATGAATGATGTGATCATATATTACAATTGAAGGTCTTCATCAAATACTTGCAATTATCCACAATAAAGATTTTGTTATTCATGCTTCATTTTTTGTTATATTACATTTTATAAGTCTAACCACGATATTTAGCTTACTTAGTTTTTAATGAACACCTTTTTAAGTAAGAAGAGAAATAAAAAAAAGAAAAGGATAACAAAGACATGTGTCATTGTAGTTTCAATTAGATAAAATTTTAAGTCTAGAATATTTAAACCTAGGAAAATCAACGTTCTTTAGCTAACAAATAGAACATCATATATCACCATTCTAACTTTCCAAGTATGACTACCACGTAAAACTCAAAATACATAGAAAATGTTTTGGGATATTAAAATTTAGTAAGGTTATTTTAGACATTCTACAATAGAATATTTTAAGAATCGTAAGATTTCAAAATGGTTTAACTAAGAGAGTAAGAGTTAGGGGTATTTCCTCAATTTTAAAGTTTAGGGAGGAATAAAATTACCCCAAACTTAGAGGGACCAATTTTATTTTTTACTTTTGGTGTAAAACTGTCTTTTTATTTTATTTTTTTTACTTTAAATTTTAAACGGTGTGTAAAAAAAAATCAACCCAAGAAAATTGTGCTTGAAAATGTGAATTTTGGCTTACCAAATTTGACTAAACCGAAAAAAAAGTCTAGGAACACAACAAAATATCACAACATTTTCACAATACCTCTATTTTCAACTGTGGTAGATCTCAATCTAATATTTTATTATCTTATTTTGACCTATAAGGAACTTACACCTCAATAATTATGAAAATATTGTGATAACAACAAAATGTCACAACATTTTCACAAACAATACCTTTATTTTTAGTTGTGCTAGTTCTCGGTTTGATATTTTATTATTTTATTTTAGTTTGACCCAAAAGGAATTGACACATGTGTCACAACATTTTCACAATATCTCTATGTTTACATTGTACTTGCAATGTAAATTTATATTGTAGACACACAAAAATTGGCAAATGTTGTACACATTTGCAAAGTTTGTACAATATTTACCATTGTTTTACAAATATGTATATTTGTTACTTTTTATGTGTCTAAATTTACGCTGTAAGCTTACTCAATAAAAGTACAAAGTAAGCATATAAAAATCATTAAAAAAAATGAAAACAAGCTCAAACCAAATTGGCATACTTGAAGGGGGAAAAAAAAGAAAAAAGAAAAGAAGAAGAGAGAGCTCACCGATTCTCCTTATTTTAAGGCTTTTAGGTAATAGTATTAAATACTAAGTGTTACGTCTACAATATTTCTACAATACTTTTTCAACAAATTTTAAGTGGTAAGTTATTAATGATTCTAATTTGAACCCACCACTAAAATTGTTTTTTTCTTACCAATAATAGTCAATAATAACTTGCTACCTAAGATAAGAGATTTATTGTGAAAATTTTGTAGACATAATATTTTTTTTAATATTAAAAGTTTTTCTTTCTCACCTAAACTCACCTTTTTGGCTTTTTACCAAAAAACAACAACAACAACAACAAGAGTTGAATAAACCAAGGGTCCTGTAGTTAAAGCCATTGGCTCTTTTTATATAGTTAGTAGAAGTAGAAGTAGAAAAAGACTTCAACAATTGAAGCTATCTAAAAGATTGAAGTTGTAGGTGTGGTGCCACAATCAGCTAGTATGTAGCTTTGGTTAGGTTTATGCTCTCTACTGCGTGTATCACAATCAGCTAGTGTGCAGCCACTTTTTCAGCTTTTATCCCAAACTAGTTGCAAACCCACGCAATACGCGGAAAAATTTGATATCATATTCTTTTTTGCCAAGCAAAGAATGAGAATAATAATTAAGGATTATAAGTAATAGTTCCAAACTCATCACACAATAATGTGATTACATTGTAATATATAAAATATATTTTATGCAAGTAAAGAAGTCTATATCTTGATTTTTTTTTTTTTTTTGGTATAAATATATTTTTTTTGGCAAGGAAACATGTTGCATTTTACCTTCAATTATTATATATGACAATATTTGTAATACGTTATAATATAGTGAGATATGCATCAAAACACAAAACAATTAAAAAATGGAAAATGTATAATTTTTATTAGAGCATAAAAATGAATCTTGAAGGTTTCACTTGAAAGCTAACATTATTTTGCATTTTTTGAGAAGTTAATGAGCAATTTATTCAAACTTTGTTTCCGTTTTATCACATAAGAACTATTAAACAAAGTTATAACAATTTACTAGAATTTCATTTTGTAATGTTGGCAAACCATGATCAAAACATTTTAGTCTTGTTTAGACTTGCTCAAAGTGTATTTATATGTAAAGTTGGAATCGAGTGTTTTGCAGGATTTACTGTGTAAATCTACCTGGCTCGATCGATCGAAGTTCGCGCAGATTGTTTTTCTGCAGAATTTTCCAACTCAGCCTAAGCCCGTTTGATGCAAAGGGAAAACCCTAGCCACATTTTATGGTAGCTCTTTATGTTGTGTGTGTGAATCTCTTGTGAGATTTAGAGATGTTTGCCTTCACATACACTTAGGGTTTCTAATCTCAAGATTGATGTCAAGAGTTTGGTGATTAATTCAGTTGCAGATTCAAGAGCTTAAAGATATACAAGCGGGAGTGCTTGTGCTTGCTGGGAATCCAAGAAAGAAGTAGTCCATGGACTCGGAGCTGTCACATGGTCGTGGTAGTAAGTTTCCTACTCGAGGTAGCAATAGGATGTTAGTGGTCAAAGTCGCTATTGTGTAAACTTCAATTCTTTCATAGTGGATTTGGTTTGCCTTGAGGATAGCTAGGTTAAATCATCCTCAAGTTTTTTACCGGTTTGGTTTTCCTAGGTCATCATATCCTTACGTTCTTTATTTTCCACACTGTACAATAATATGATTTATATGTGTTAACCTAGATTTGTTTAATTTGATTAGGTAATCACTTGGCTAATTAACTAGGTTAATCTGGTTGTGTTTTAAGGGGTCTAAAAACAAACAGGTTTCTACTGTGAGTTCATTTATGGGGATTGTAGATGTTAGGACAATCCCCGAAGATGAACTACTCCTATGAACCTCAATCTTTGGAAATTAATCAATGCGTTTTTGTTGTGGGACACTATAAACCTGATCTTTATGATTTAATTTGATCAATTTGATGATTTGGGAAAATTTTGAATTCTAGGGCTTGTAACTACCCGAATTGGGGATTTTGTTCAATTGTGCTTAGATTGATAAAATTGGCTTGTTAGATTGATTAATTTGATCATTATTTTGTGTTATCTATCCTGTGTGATGATCAGTTTGGTCAATTTGTTGGTTTTTTTGAAAGTGGGTTTTCACAATTTTGGGATTTTTGGTATAAACTCTATACTCAAGCCAATTTTGTGTTTTTTAAGTAAAATTGAACTTATTCTCACTGCATTAGAGCATGCATCATATGTTGATATTGTTCATGCATCATATAGAATTGTTATTTCTATATATTTGTGTTTAGCGTCCCCATTTCACATTTTGTCTCCTTGTACCGCACTAGAAGACTTCTATAATCTTCCTTTGCCCTCTTCATCTTTTTTATGGCTGCGTTAGCCAATTTTGCATATTCACCAGTCTTCTTAAGGAGGGAATTGTAGGTCTCTTGCAATCCCACTATTTCTTTTTCTTCCACATCATCAAATTCCTCAACTATCCTAATTGACTCCAATTCAGAGTGCTCACCAAGCTCTTTCACTAGCGCACCCAAATCATCTGAAGAATATACTGGAGTAATGGTCATGAATGCAGAGAAGTTTCCCTCTCCATCACAGCTTTCATCCGAATCTGAATCAAAGGAGTCGGAATCACTAAAAGTGGTGGCATACGCCTTACCCTTCGCTTTCAAATAATTAGGACACTCTTTCTTGAAATGTCCATGTCCATTGCACTTGAAACACGTGATTCCCTGAGAGGATTGAGAGTCCTTCCCATCTTTCCTCTTGAAATCCTTTTTCTCCTTTTTGAAATTTTGGAATTTTCCCTTCTCAGCAAACTTTCCATTTTTCTTGAACTTCAATAACTTTCAAAAATTCTTCACAAGATATGCCACATCTTTATTGATAACATCTTCATCTGATGAGTCGTGAGCTTCTACCCACTCATTGATCATCTTAAGAGCAAGGGATTTGCTCTTCCTTTGTTATGGTAATGACAACTCATAAGTTTGAAGTGAGCCAATTAGTTCTTGAACTTTGATATCATCAATGTCCTTACTCTCTTCAATTGCTGTAACTTTTGCACGGAAGCTCTCCGGCAATGATCGAAGGATTTTCCTCACTATCTTTGAGTCCTTTGTTTTCTCACCCAAGTTGAACTTGCCAATAACCACCTCATTTAGCTTGCTATAGAATGAGTCGAACAACTCATCTTCACTCATTTTCAGCTCTTCAAACTGAGTGGTTAGCATCTGCAACTTAATATCTTTCACCTTCTTCGTGCCTTCACAGGTGGTCTCCAATATCTCCCACGCCTTCTTGGTAACTCTTATGTGAGAAATCCTATGAAACTCATCTGGAGAAACACCAGAGAAAATTGCATTCAAAGCTTTACTGTTAGCTTTAGTGTTATCCCAAGTGGATTTAGCAGCCTCCGGCCTAGTCCATCCTACATCTACTACATCCCAAATAGTATCATCAATTGAACACAAGAATGCCCTCATCTGGACTTTCCAAAAGGCATAGTTGCTACCATCAAAATATGGTGGAACACTTAAAGATTGAGATCAGTCCATCTCAAACGGGGTCAAGGATTGCACTAAGGTAATTAAACCACAACTAGTGCACCCACTTTGATACCAATTGAATGTTCAAAATGTGTGTAAAACACCTATGAATGCTTAGACCTCCAAATAACAAATTACCAATTTAAGCTTATTATCAAACAATATATGTACAGAATATGAAAATAAGCTAAAACAGAATTGATAGAACAATATAAACCAAATAAAATCACAACCACAGAAGATTAAGGGAAAACAGATGCAAACACAAAGACAACATAGCGATGTGTTATCGAAAAGGAAACCGAAGTCTTAGGCGTAAAACCTCTCTGCCGCCCTCCAAGCAGTTAATAATCTACTAGAGAATCAAGTTGGGATACATGAATAGTAGAAGACCCTCCAACCCTAATCTACCCAGTGTACCTAAGCCCTCCAAGCTTCTTGCTCCAACGAGGTTGCGCCAAACCTTTGTCTTCTCTAGCTTACCGGATTCCGCTATAGCCCATAGCATCAACCAATATCAATTGGTCCCTTCCTAACTGCTTCTTAAGTACCAAATAACCTTCTCACTGATATGGGTATGGTGAGATAAGGATTTGGCTAAATGTACCTCTCAAGGATGTAACAATGGAGATGGTGAGAGTAGAGGAATTTGGAGAAACAAGGATGAAGATTGTGGATGAGTCAATCTTGTTTTTCTCTAGGGTTTCTCTCTCAAAATTCTCTCTACAATACGTGGGTGTAAGGGGTATTTATACTGGTGTGTGTTTTGAATGCAAAAGGTCAGTTTTTCCCAAATAGAGTGGTCTGGCGACTTGGCCTCATGACTTGACTGAGTCACGAGTCTAAGTCGCGAACTAACAGAATGGCCAGACTGGAAGTTTTTCCTGTAGTGCTCCAGCTGGCGTGACTCTTTAGCTCCTCTACATGCTTCACACGTGTGCCTCCTTTGGTGACTTGCCAGCCGCGAGATCCAGTCGCAAGGCCCTGCTGAGTTGCACACTTTTGAGCTTTTCTTCACACTCTTTCACACACTACCCTTACATAATTCCCACCTAAATATAGGGTTTCTAAATGCTGAATTACAAGCAAATTGGTACGAAATAAAGCCAACAAAATGGTTGATTAAATTCAACCTTACAATATTATTTAAGAATTATTATAATAGTGGAATTTGTAGTATGCATTTACGAAATTTTTTTAAGTACAAAAGAAATTCCTAGTTGATTTCCTAGTGTATTTATCTAAATATTATTTCTATCATATTTATGTATAATTAAGGAGTATGATGGATTAAAGCGCAACATATCATAACCAAATTGAACTTTGAATAAGATATAAGAAGTAAGTTTAAGCTTTTTTTTTTTTTTCCTCAAGAGAATTAGATAAGTTTAATTAAGCTAACTAAGGTAATATGATTTAATTCGTGTTGGATTGTACAAAATCATTCTATTTGTTTATATATATTGGCTAGCATGATTAAATTAAGTTACAAAATTTCTTAAGAATGAGATCACATCGAGGTATATGTTTCAATTAAGAGAATTTTTTAATTCCAAAGTAATGAACATTAGTATTACCATGGAAAATAAATCAATACTGCATGCATGTCCACAGTCATAAAATAGATGCAATAGTTAAACATTGTAAGCGTCCAAAAGTTATTTCCTTAAAAATTTTAAATTGTAGGTTTTTTTTTTGAGAAGATAAATGTTAAGAATTAGAGATTAGATCTTATATATATATATATATATATATATATAGTATGTCTGACTTACGATAATGTAATTTACATCATAATTTGTCGAAAAATATATGAAAATAACCATATAAAGCTAAGTTATAATCTCAAATACAAAGAAAAAGAGGAACACCATACGGTCCATACCTATCAATCATAATATTTTGTTTTGTAAGGTTGAATTTAATCAACCATCTTGTTGGTTTTATTCTGTGCCAATTTGCTTGTATTTCAGTACTTAGAAACCCTGTATTTAGGTGGGATTCATGTAAGGGCAGTGAGTGAGAGAGTGTGAAGAAATGCTCAAGATTGTGCAAGGATGCAGGGATTCGCGGCTGGGACTCGCGGTGACTCGCGACTGGCAAGCCCCCTGTAAAGTTGTGATTTACAACTATGTGTTTTGTTGGCTTTTATTCCGTGCCAAATCTGATTGTAATTACTTTCAATTGTTTATACCCTGTATTTGTTGTGGGAATTGATGTAAGGGGTGTGTGATAGAGAGTGTGTGAAGACTCAAGCAAAGTGGAAGCTGATGGAATCTCGCGGGTATGTCGCGACTAAGCTTCCCGCGAAGTGAAGCATGTGCCTTGCACATGCTGGAATGCGAAGAGTCAGGACAGATGGAGACAGCTGTCTCTCGCGAGTATCTCGCGGGTAAGGCCTTCCCGCGAGACACCCGCGAGACATGCTGTTCTGCCAGCCTGTACTGACTGACTCACACATTCTGCACCTATCCTATATAAACCCCCATTACCCACAAATGTTGAGGAATGCTTCAGAGAGAAAACCCTAGCCAAACACATTTGCAATTAGAGATTGTCATCCCCACCTTTCTCTATACACTTGCTTGTGGTATCTCCTAAACCCTTCCCTCTCCATTTCCACACCATTGAGAGGTAGATAGCCCAAACACTTACCACACCTTTTGAGAGTGTTGAGTGACGTTTTGGTGCTGCTGGGAAGCATTGGAAGAAGCCAAGGATGGCAGATGCAACATGGAGCTTGTTGCGGGATCCGGAGAACTAGACAAGACACGGTTCCGAGAAGCCTTGTTGGAGTAGGAGCTTGGAGGGCTTAGGTGCATCGGGTAGATTAGGCTTGGAGGGTCTTTTGCTCACTCATGTATCCCAACTGATTGTCTAGTGGATCGATTTCCGCTTGGAGGGCGGCGGAGAGGTTTTTCGCCGAGTTCTTCGGTTTCCTCTTCGAAAACACGTCTTGGTGTTTTCTGTGTTTGCATCTTTCTTCCCTACTCTTTTATATTCCATTATACTGCTGTGTTGCTTAGTTTATGGATTAGAGTAGCTTATTGATTATACGCTTGTGTTTACACGTTTCCGCACTTAGTATTAAGTTTGTGTAAAATCAACCAAGCCGTAATTTTAATTGGGGGTCTAAACAGCTCTTGTGTTTTTCAACCCATTTTAGAGCGTTCACCCCCAACTGCAGCACATAAGTGAAGCGTGCGAGAAGATGAACAGTCACGCCAGCTGATGCACTATAGGACAAAAGGTCCAGCTTGGTCGTTCTGTTATCTCACGGCTTGAACTCGCAACTCAGTCAAGTCGCGAGGCCAAGCCGCCAACCAGCTCTGTTTTGAAAAACCTGACTCTTCACATTCCTATCTCACCCTAGTATAAATACCCCTTATACCCACAAAATGTGAGAGCTTCCAGAGAGAATTTTGAGAGAGAAACCCTAGAGAAAAACAAGATTGATTCATCCAAAATCATCACATAGAGACTTTTTAAGTTCCTCTACTCTCACCCTCTCCATTAATACATCCTTGAGAGATTCTTGACCAAATCCTTTTCTCACCATACCCACGTCTATGAGAAAGATTTTTGGTGCTTAGGGATGTAGTTTGGAAGGGACCAATGGTTATTGGTTGATGCTATGGGCTATAGTGGAATCTGGTAAGCTAGAGAAGAAAAAGGTTCGACGTAACTTCGTTGGAGCAAGAAGCTTGAAGGGCTTAGGTACACTGGGTAGATTAGGCTTGTAGGGTCTATTGCTGTTCATGTATCCCAACTACATTTTCTAGTAGATTATTGATCACTTGGAGGGCGGCGGATAGGTTTTACGCCGAGGGCTTCGGTTTCCTCTTCGATAACACATCGTTGTGTTGTCCTTGTGTTTGCATCTCTCTTCCCTTAATTTTTACCATTTAATTTTTGTTGTGGGTGTGATTTTAATTGGGTTAGATTGTTTATCAATTCTGATATAAGATTGTTATCATTTTCCGCTCATACATTGTTTGATATAAAGCTAGAATTGGTATTTTGTTGCTTGGGGGTCTAAACGTTCATAGTGTTTTATACACTATTTGAACTTTCATGTTTCCTCTTCCAAGTTATCCTAAGAAATAAGAAGTTAGAAATCAGCATAGATTTAGATGAGATTAAAAGAACATTAGCAAGAATTTATGTGGTATTTAATTTAAAAATTACAAAGCCATTTAGGAAATAAAATAAACAAATGGGAGGCAAATGTTCATGTAATAAATCAATAAAACACATTCCAATTTTTTAGACGCAAACAATTTTAATGTGTAAAATGCAATTATGTAAAGAAAAACTATAAACATTGATAGGGACATATTTTATGTAATTGGCTAATCCTTTGATAAAATGTATTTTACTTGTAGTAATTAGGTAGATCCGGGATGAGTTTAAGATTTCAAGAAACATGTTGTTCAAATCAAGTGTTAAAGCCATGAAGATCTGACCAAGAAACAAGTGAAGAAGAGCTATTCATTAAAACTCGATAGAAGTCTTGACAGAATCCTTTCTATCGAGATTTAATGTTGAAGCTCGACAAAAGCTGTTTCTGTTGAGACTTACAAAATCAAAATTTCCAAATTTAATTTTCAGCCCATGCTGAAATTTTTGTACAGGGTTTTTTTTCTCACAACCCTAGACATATATAAGGCTTATTTTAAAGGCTGTCACATAAGAAGGCGCAAGTAGAAAGTGCCCTAGTTCATTATTCTCTCTGTAGAAGCTACTGCATCTTTACGCCAAGTGTTTTGCGACCAAGGAGCTTCCTGATCTTCATTATTGATGAACTGAAGAACTTTGCGGCCAACAACCTCCTCAAGTTACTGGAGTTAATCATGTACTCAGATCTGTGCATCATTGGTTAGTTACGTACTGAGATTCGTGCATTGAATGGAAAGATTGCTGCTACAACACAAATACGATTGGGTATTGGGAAAGGGTTCAACTGTAGGTTGGTATTTCGGGATAGGCCAAAGGGTTTGGTAAGATTCCTTATACTTGTAACCGCTTGTGATTGATAATAGTGGATTCTTAGGAGTGGTGACCTTAAATTCAGCCGATGAGGTTTTGCTTCAATGGTTTTCCCCATTCGTAAACAAATCAACTGTGTCAAATTTAAGGCTTGTTTGGATGCTTTTTTTTCATCACTCAATTTTTGTCACTCATCACTTATCACTCATCACTCAATTTTTGTCACTCATCACTTATCACTCATCACTCATCACTTTAAAATACCCTACCCGTTTGGCACCATCACTCAATATTTTTCACACTGTTTATGAGCCACATACCTGTCACTCGGTGCAGATTTTTTTTCCCCCCCAGTACCCAAACACACCGAACCCAGTAAAAAAAAAAAAAAAAAAAAAAAACCTGAACCTAGTGAAAGAAGAAAAAGAAAAAAAGAAAAAGAAAGAAAGAACTGAAGACCGAACATTAGAGGTGATGAAGAACCAAAAAAATAACCCAAACCTAGTGAAAAAAAAAAAAAAAAAAAAAAAACCAAGAAAACTGAACCCAGTGAAAGAAGAAGAAAAAGGAAAGAAAGAAAGAACTGAAGATTGAAAATTAGAGGTGATGAAGAACCAAAAAAAAAAAAAAGGAAGAACGAATTGACCAAACCCAAGAGAAGAAAGAAAAGTGGAGAAGAAAGGGAAAAAAAAAGGTCAAAGGTGCGACTGACCTGACTAGTGGGTCCCTCCATGTGTGTTTAATTACAAAAATTCCATTGAAAACAGAGTTATGAAAACTGAAAACAGCTCAAATGTGTTTTCAATTTCCATAACTCATAACTCAAAAATCAAAGAATTGAGTGATGGAAACAAAAAACTAGAAACAGAGTTATGTGGTGCCAAACGAACTTCTCAGCTATGGGTCCCATCATTTTTGAGTTGTGAGTTATGGAAATCACTCATCCAAACAGCCTCTTAATATTCGTTGCATTTAGTATAACTGGTGATTTGTTTGTGCTACCACGTTATTGCATGTAATTTGATCTAATTAATTAATTTGCAAGAGGTCAATAAATTTTAACCCAAGAAGTAGTATCAGAGCAGGTACACTCTAATTAGGTTTTAATATTTATTGTGTGATT
The DNA here is from genome assembly GCA_019022515.1 of Quercus aquifolioides. Lineage (NCBI taxonomy): Eukaryota > Viridiplantae > Streptophyta > Magnoliopsida > Fagales > Fagaceae > Quercus > Quercus aquifolioides. The sequence goes on from CM032331.1 coordinate 20,490,069, forward strand.
CATTGACCCCTGTTGTCATGGTTACAAATGGCATAAAAAAATCTTTTATTTCAAATACATCTTACTTTTCTAATCTCTATTTGATTGAGTGTTTCAAAAAATGTAAGTCTAAAAGTTATTTGAAAGCCATCTTGATGATTGTTGAAAAAGGTCTTAGTGTGGCAAAGAAGAAACTACACTGTCTCAAAATGAAAATGTGCAAAGGAGTTCATCTAAGAAGAGTGAAAATTAAAGGTTTTGCTCATAAATGGCAACTGAGAGAGAAAACCATTCCTATTGATCTGTCAAGCAAGCGTGAAGTGTGTTTTATGATAAAGTCAAGGGTTGAACAGTTTTAGATGCCTTAAAACAATCAGATTACCCTAGTTAATTAGCCAAGTGATTAACTTAGTCAATTTAAGCAATTCTAGGTTATCACAAACATACAATCATATCAAAAGTATAAAGCAGTGGAAATATTAAAGACACAATGATATGACCACCTAGAAAACCACACGGTAAAAACCTGGGGAGGATTTGACCTAGCTATCCTCAAGGTAAACCTGAATCCACTATGAAAGAATCGAAGTTCATACAAAAGGACTTTCAAGCTCCCCGCTTGACTTCCTAATGCTACCCACCAGTAGAACTTACTGACACGACCACGTGCAAGCTCCGAATCCACTGACTCCTTCTTTCTTGGATTCTCCAATCAGCTGCAAGCACCCACGCTTGTTATTCTTTAAGCTTCAATGGTAGCAACCGAGTTGATCATTAAGATGTTGATACTATCTCTACCTTGAAAACCCTAAGCTTTGTGTAAAGGAAAGCTCCTTTAGATCTCACAAGAGATTTACACAAAACAGCAAAGTATGAGCAACAATACAACTGGAGCAACTCTAAAAACGTGGCTAGGGTTTTTCTTTATATATCTAGGGTAAAAACATAAAACCCAAAATGTTTAATGAGTTAGGGCTGAGCTGGAAAATTCTGCAGAAAAACATTCTGCCCGAGATTCGATCGATCGAGCCTTTCATTCGATCGATCGAGCTAGGCCGAAATGCACCAATGCATCTACAGCCTCTCGATTCCAACTTTACATGAAAGACCCAACTTTGAGCAAGCCTAAACAAGACTAAATAACCTGTTTTGATCATGGTTTGCCAACAATACAATTTAGAGTTCTTAAATACATAAATTCCTAAATCTTTAGAACCTAACAAACTTCCCCTTTGGCAATCCGTGACAAAACACAAACACTAAGCTCAAAGTTTACATATAAAAAGCCCTTTACAAAAATAATGCTCATAAAGACTAAAATTCAATCCTAACTACTATCCATCAGTTGCAAGTGTAGACAGCAGCTCAATTGAATCAACCTGTATATTCTTGAAATACTCAACAAACGCATGTGTGATAGAAAATAGTATATAAACAGGTATAACATTCTTGTATGATTCACACAACACATAATAAAGACATATACCAATGAATAACTCATAGAATATAAATCAATAAACAGTGAATCCAAAGAAACAAGAATTAAAAAAAATCATATATATCAATCAATGTTACTCCCCCTAACATGAATATCCCCAAAAAATGATATACAAGGTGAAGCGCCTAAATACAATCTAACAACTCCACAAAACAAAAAAAAATCTCCCTAATTACAAAACTCCTCTACAAACTCTACTCCCCCTTTTTGTGACCGAATGCCAAAGGGCAATCACAATCCATCATCAAAAGGAGGTGGTGAGGGTGAACGAAGACGCGCCAGATCAGCTAGCAACGCATGAATCTCGTCAAAAAGATCCACCAAAAGCTGACCATGAGCTGCCTGAATGGTCATGACAGTCTCCAAAGTACGACGGCTATCAAAGTCATCTGATGGAGGTGGAGGAATAGCAGCAGCAGCAGCAGCATTAGGAACATCCTCACCAGCAGGACCTGTAGAAGAAGAGGGAAGAGGTGCGGACCCAGAAGGTGTAGACCTAGGGTGTTTAGAGCCAGCTCGAAGGTGAGCAGCCCTCTGTCTAAGAAAAGACGCACCTATAGGACCAATGACATGCACAGGCTCTGAGGAAGGGAAATCACTAAGATCAAGATAAAGAAGAATCCTATGGATAAAAATAGGATGAACAAGGGCATGAGAAGAAGATGAACTCCTATAAACTTCGTTCAAAGAACGAAGGAACAAATGGGGAAAACTGATAGGAGCATCAGTAACTAGAGCGTACAAAAATACACACCTCTCGAGAGGAATGGTGTGCAGATGAGAAATGGGCCAAAAACAGTGACACGCTATCCTAAAGAAAAGACAGTGTAGCTTAGAAAGCTCAGCAATGGTGATCCTAGGATCAGAACCCCACTAGATAGATGACCTAGTGATGTAAGACATGACATCACTCAAAACTGGAGACTCATCATAAGGGTAGACAAGGTGCTGGACCAAGGGTACCCCTAGAGCATCAGCCACTACTGTAGGAGTAATGGTGTATTCTACGCCTCGTATCCAACTCTTTACTAAAGTGTTGGAATCATAGACGTGGATCGAGATGTTCGAGTAGAACTCTCGAATCAAGGTAGCAGGTGGAGGAGGATCAGAAATATCCACCAAGGGTAACCAGCCCCTACGCTCTAAGTTTGCCTTAATGGCAGGATCCAACTCATCTAGAATGACAGACCGCTCAGACCATATCTTACGCCTAAGGTTCAACTTCTCAAAGATTTCCTGGTTTTTCTCACGAGGAAATTTCTCTCGGTCAAAAGATGGAGGGGAAGGAGTAGGTGAAGGGACAGACCTACGAGCCCTAGTTTTCCTAGGCATGATGCTAAGGAAAGGACAGAGACACAAGAGAAAACCAAAAGAGAAACAATAAAAACCAAGGGCAGACTGCAAGTGAGCACCAAAAAACTATATAAAAAAAAAAACTATATGATGCATGAACAGTTAAAAATGTCATGATGCATAATGTAGTAAACAAAGTTCAATATTAAGTTCAATTGCACAAAATTGGCTTGAGCATAGAGTTTCTAACCAAAAACCCCAAAAATTTGAAAACCACTTGAAAAATTTTGAAGCACATTGATGAATTAAGCATTACAAAACACAACATTTAGATTATAATGCCTAATTACATTCAATCAACAAGCCAATTTCATCAATTTCAAACCAATTGAACAAAATCCCCAATTTGGAACTAACATAAACCCTAGAAATTTCAATTTCGCACAAAACCCAAAATTGATCAAATTAAACTATCAAAAACATGTTTATAGCATGTCCCCATAAAAACCCATTGATCAATTGCACAAAATTGGGCTTGAAACATCAAAAATCCCAAAATTAGAGAGGTCCAAAATTTTGAGAGAGAATGCATGAAAAATGCATGAAATATGCAAATAAACTCAAAAATGAGGGGCAAAAGAGACTTACCGGCTTGAGGAAAGAGAAATCTTGCAAAAAATTTGGAGGAAAACGACAAAAAATCGCTGTAGATCCTTGCCAAGTCGGAGAGAGAAGAGAAAGTTTGAAAAAAACTTTTGAAAAGGTAAGTGAATCAGTCAAAGAACACTGTTTTAAAAAGCTGATTCACGACTTTCGATTGATCGAAAATTACTTTCGATCGATCGAATCACTCCGAAATTTTTAAAAGGAATTTTAAAATTTTCGATCGATCGAAAAACAGAATGGATCGATCGAAACAAGCAGCGGATCACAGTATTTTGAGAAAAATTCCAGTTTTGAAAAACTCAACCCAATTTTTGAAAAAATAGCTCCTCAAAGCATTAAAATCAATGAAACACAATGCATGAGTATGAAATGAAATTGAATGCTTTTTCAAAAACCCAAATTTGTAATCCCAGTTTCTCCAAAGTAAATTTCAGCCAGTTCTTTCTTTAATTTCTCAGGCAAAAATAATGTTTTGCATAATACTCAAGGTATTCTTAAACTTGGTTGGTCAGACCAAAAACACACACAATAACATGTACAGTGTTTAGCAAAGAGTAACTCGTGTAGTGTGTGCAAACTAGCAAGAGCATGAGATACATGTGAGGTGATATGTGAATAGAAATCAATCACAAAGCCTACAAAATTCATCACATAGAATTTAAAAGAGACTATCACCTAAAGAGTTACATCATATAACTCCCACATCTCCTAGAACATAAGCTTGCAATCATGTAAGTTTCTTGAATTTGCCTCATAATATACACACCAAATTTTAATTATGTGATTTGGCATCAAGCCTAATATTACACACCAATTTTAAGCATTAAGCAATTAAACCGAGGCTACACCTTATGTTCTTTTTATGCATGTGCTACACTTTCTCGAGCACAAAATCTTATGATATGCACGAAAGTGTTCATGATTGGCTAGTGAACAATGGTGAGATGGTTATTTATGCCTTTCTCAAAAGGATCAAGTCCGACAGTCAAATAACATGTGACTTCAAGATTAAGACAAAAAGATCAAAAACCATAAACATCTTTCCCACACAACATGCACTACAAAGCTTCAACTAGTCAAGTGCAATAAATAAGCTCATCAAAGCTAAACAAGGTACATAAAACATGTTATATGAAAATAAATTGACCAACCTTGTTTTCAAAAACCAAGAAAAATAATGTCAAACCACTTTTTGCTTTCACATTTTTTTTTTTATTAAAAAAAATAAATCCTAGAATGAAATGCATGAATGTAATGCAATGCAAGTCCTAGAACAAAAAACACAAAAACACAGAAAACCAAAGAACAATGGTCACAAAGGAATGAGCAATGAAGCACAAGGACCATGTCAGAAAGACTCAATTAGATCGAGTCTTTTGCATCCAAAACCTTTTAGATGCACCACGAGCATTGGAGTTCTTATTCACATTCAAGTGATTTCCAACTCCAGAATTGGAATAAAGGTTCAACGCCTTTACCAATTCACCAATAAGTGCCATTGGATCTTGTGCTTGAGGCACAGGCACCTTTGGTTTGTTTGCTCTCTTAGCAGCTTGAAGCTTGTAACATTTAGGACGAATGTGTCCAGACTTTCCATAATAGTGACAAACCCAAGCAGGTTTACCATGTATCTTGTCCTCAGAAAGGGTAGAATCCTTAGGTTTAGACTCTCCTAGATCAACCCTAATCTTCCTAGGTGGTGAAACTTCTATAGGTTTAACTACCTCACTCACAGGGGGCTTAACAGTTTCACTCACAACCTCACTCGCAGAAGGTTCAGAAGAAGATGAAGGAACAAAGTTTGTGGAATGTGGTGCAGAATCAGAGATGCTTTCAACATATCCTAAACCAGATTTATCAGAAGGATACTTTTGAACATTCAAAATTTGATCAAGTTTAGAACTAGCAACAGATAAATCATGTTCCAAAGTTTTAACTTTATCAAGCAAGTGCATGTTTACAGATTTAACATTGTTGAAAAGATCATTAGCATCAAACAAATTAACAAGCAAATTCTTCTTTTCAAGCTCAAGAGATTCAATTTTCTTCAGGCCAAGTTCAACATTCATAGCATCCTTTGCAGCAATTTTGCAAAGTTTATTGTAGGCCTCTTGAAGATCTGCATCCTCAGAGAGTTCCCCATCAGAAGGGTTCTCTTCAACAGATATACTTTTATTTATTACAGCAGTAGCAGTGAAAGCAATGAAGTTTTCATCCTCGTCACATCCAGACTCATCATCAGAAACCTCATTATCACTAAAGGTTACAGCCATAGCTTTACCCTTAGATCTCAAGAATGTAGGACATTCAAATTTCACATGACCATACCCTTGACAGCCAAAACACTGAGCACCCAAAGGATTGTTTGAAGATTAACCAACTTTTTCTCTAGGTTTTTCAAAATTATTAACCTTATTGGGATCATTCTTCCTAAAGTTTCTAGGTTCAACAATATTTGTACCTCTTGCCTTTCTATTGTTATTCCTAAGAAAGTTTTTAAAGTTCTTGGCAAAGTATGCAATCTCTGTAGCAGAAAGCTCATCATCAAATCCACCAACATCAACATCATCAACTGACTTAAAAGCCATTGATTTGGATTTGTTCACTTTGGGTAGGTCAGACTCATAGGACCGAAGAGATCCTACAAGCTTATCAACAGGAATGGTGTCCACATCCTTGCTCTCAGTAATGGCAGTCACTTTGGGTCTAAAGTTTTCAGTTAAAGATCTAAGTATCTTCTTAACAATTTTAGGTTGATTATAGATTTCACCCAAATTAAAAGCAGAATTAACAATATCATTTAATTTAGCATAGAATTCATCAAAAGATTCATCATCAGACATTCTAATACTTTCAAATCTAGAAGTCAATTGTTGCAGTTTATTAATCTTAACTGCCTTTGTGCCTTCATGCACAGTTTGGAGGATTTTCCAAGCAGTGTGAGCAACCTCAACATTAGAGATTCTCTTAAATTCCTCCATAAAAACAGCATTGAAGATGGCATTCATAGCTTTGCTATTGAAGCCTGCTGCTTCTTTTTTAGAAGTTTGCCATTCACTCACAGGAGTAGTGGGCTTCTGCCATCCGTATTCAACGGAATTCCAAATCCTCTCATCAATAGATTTCAGGAATGCTTTCATCCTTACTTTCCAATAAGCATAGTTATTCACATCAAAGTGAGGAGGAAAAACAAGAGAGTGTCCATGCTCCATGACAACAGGGGTCAAGGATTAGCTCAGAGATCAAAAACTCTCTAACAAGAGAGCTATTCACTCTGATACCACTTGAACGGTTTTAGACCCCTTAAAAAAATTAGATTACCCTGGTTAATTAGCCAAGTGATTAACTTAGTCAATTTAAATAATTCTAGGTTATCACAAACATACAATCATATCAAAAGTATAATGCAGCGGAAATATAAAAGACACAATGATATGATCACCCAGGAAACCACTCGGTAAAAACTTGGGGAGGATTTGACCTAGCTATGCTCAAGGTAAACCTGAATCCACTATGAAAGAATCGAAGTTCATACAAAAGGACTTACAAGCTCCCCGCTTGACTTCTAATGCTACCCATCAGTAGAACTTACTGACACGACCACGTGCAAGCTCCGAATCCATGGATTCCTTCTTTCTTAGATTCTCCAATCAGCTACAAGCACCCACGCTTGATATTCTTTAAGCTTCAATGGTAACAACTGAGTTGATCATCAAGATGTTGAAGTAATCTCTACCTTAAAAACCCTAAGCTTTGTGTAAAAGAAAGCTCATCTAGATCTCACAAGAGATTTACACAAAACAGAAAAGTATGAGCAATAATACAATTGGAGCAACTCTAAAAACGTGGCTAGGGTTTTTCTTTATATACCTAGGGTAAAAACAGAAAACCCAAAACGTTTAATGAGTTAGGGCTGAGCTAGAAAATTCTGCAGAAAAGCATTCTGCCCGAGATTCGATCGATCGAGCCTTTCCTTCGATAGATCGAGCCAGGCCGAAATGCACAAATGCATCTGCAGCCCCTTGATTCTAACTTTACATGAAAGAACCAACTTTGAGCAAGCCTAAATAAGACTAAACAACCTGTTTTGATCATGGTTTGCCAACAATACAAATTAGAGTTCAAAATATATAAAATCCTAAATCTTTAGAACCTAACAAAAGTAATGGACACATTTTTTTGTACCTTGATAGTGGATGCCCGAGACACATGTGGAAATGTTTTTGAGAGCAAATGTCATTTTTAGTGATGAGAGCAAATCACAAATAAAAGGGAAGGGAACCATCTCTCTACCTGGATTGCCAGACATTACAAATGTATTGTATGTAGAAGGTCTGAGAGTGAACTTGTTGAGCACAAGCCAGATCTATGATCAAGACTTCATGGTGCTATTCTTAAAAGGGAAATGTCTTGTTTTGAATGAGTCTGGAAAGAAACTCATAAGCGGAGTTCGCACTCTGAATAATTGCTATGGATTGGTACCTGATGCTGACATTGTGTGAAATAGTATTCGTTTGCCAAATGAAACTAAAAACCCTAGGGCCAAGAAGAACAATACTCAAAAGTCTAAATAGAAGAAGCAGCATCTTTGCCATCATTGTGGAGCAACCGGAGATACTCGACCTAATTGCTATAAGTGGCTAGCCACTCAACAAAGCAACAGTATGATCTCATCGCGAAACCAGAATCAATTTCCATCCTATTTTGATCCTCTCGAAGATCTACTCAAGGCCCTCATGTTCCTTTCAAACTTGAACGGTTTCAATTCTTCCCTCACCGCCAGATCAAGGGTTTGCTAAATGGAAAGGTTCCTCCAAGGTGTGGAAGGAAAAAGGCTCCAAGTGATTTAGGTGATAAAAGAAACGTTGTAGAAACTCACATTCCATACTTGACCAAAATGGTTTCGCAAGAATACTTTATTTGCTTTAAGGATGTCGCAGCTATGGTTAGATAGATATAGATTTATATTCTCTCAAGCCATAACCTCTTTAAGTGAACGCATTTATTATAGAATTAATTTACCTAGAGAGTTCCATTTTCTCACAACTAAAACATTCTAAACAACCCCCTCCCCTCGAGTTATAAAATCAAGGGTAAATTACAACTTACCCACCCATGGTTTGATCAAAATTTAAGTTGTCTATCTGTGTTTGAAATCCCATGATGCAAGTGTTCCATTAAATTCTTTAATCTTATTTGATCTTGTATTTTTATGTTTTTTTTTTTTGTGGGAGGAGAGAGATAAAAATGGAGCAAAATTACATATTTAGCCATGTTTTTAACATAAGTGGGTCAATAAACTATAACTGAGCTAACCTTAGGTAGATAAATTATCAAATTTCAAACTATAGGTAGGCAACTTATATTTAGGTCAAATCACAGGTGGGTAAGTTATAATTTACTTTAAAATCTATCAAATGGAATCCTCCTCATCTTCCCTTTGTCAGTTTAAATACGAACGGAAGTGCTCAAGACAACTCGGGCAAAGTGGGGGCTGGAGGAGTTATTCATGACCATGAAGGCAAATGGATGAATGGATTTTCTATAAACTGGGTATCACTTCTAATAATTTTGCAAAACTATGGGCTATTAGACATGGTCTTCACATGGCTTGGGAGGTGGGTTTTAGATTTATTTGTTTGGAAATAGATTCTACTCTTTTTATTTATCTACTAACTTCTCAATCCAATCCTACTGTCGGTATGTCTATGTTTGCTTTTAATTGCAAGAACCTTCTAGGGAGACAATGGAATGTTAAGCTGCAACACATGTACCATGAAGCTAAACGGATTGCAGATCTTTTAGCTAAGAGAGGAAAGACCAACTGGAAAGAAAAAGAGAATATGCTCAGAGCCTGTATTTTGTTACGCATGTAGTTATGTTTGATTGGATGAGTTGGGGAGTAGTCGTGTAGATGAATTTTGTTGGTCTTATGTTGTAGATAATCTTGTGGCACTCAGGGGTAGAGTTAGAAATTTTGGTTTAGGGGGCCGAATCACATATTGATAAATTAGATAAGAGAAATTCAAACCACATACATACATACATACATTTACACGTGTGTGTGTGTGTGTATCATTTTGATGAGAAACTTATTATTTTTATAAATTTTAATATACACAAATTGCCTACTTTGCAATCAATATGTACCAAAAAAAAAAAAAAAAAAAAAAAAAAAAACCTAAATTCTATTATAATTTTTTTTAGTGCCACCACTCCCTAACATCAAATCTCATTTGTGTTCTTTTTTCTTTTATATATATATATATATATATACATATATATATATATATATATATATATATATATAACATTTTGAGCCAAATTCAAACATTGACAAACAATTTCAAACTTAACAACAATAACAACGAAAAACTTAGTACCAAATAATAAAAATCTACAAGAGAAAATTGTTTTTATTAAATACTCACTATTTGAACTCAACAACTAGAACTCACCAAATAGGAGAGGGGAAAAAAAAAAAAAACCTACTAGAACAATGTCTCTCCTTTTAAAAAAAAGAAGAAGAAAAAACGAGAGACATTGTTCTAGTAGGGTTTTTTTTTTTTTTTTTTTTTTTTTTTTTTTTTTTGAGGGGGGAGGGTTAAAATATAAACAATTTTTTGTTATTATCAACTACTAATGTGTAACTTCATGCATATGTACGAGTACATTTAAAAATAATCACAATTACATATATATGTGAATTCAAATTAAACATAGTATAAGAATTACAACTTACAAATTTCTTAAACCATGAATTTCTAAAATATATAAAATTAAATCTAGACTCTTCAGTTTTTGCACCCCAATAATTTACTTACCACAAAAATTAAAAAATTAGATGAGACATACGTCACAAAATTGAACCCGAATTAAAATTCAATTTAGAATCTAATTGAATTTAGCCTCTTTGATTTTTTGCACCTAATAATTCACTTAACACATACATTTAAAAATTAGATGAGACACGTAGTGCAACATTATATTCCAACTTAGAATTTAAATGGATTTTCTCTCAGCCTTAGCCATTAATATATATATATATATATATATATATATATATCTATATATATATAGGTTTTAGCTCCTTGATTAATTGTTTAATTTTTTATTCTTTTATTTTGTGTAAGGGGGGCAACTCTTATTTTTTTGGGTCTAATATTTAAACCTTCTTTGTTAGAACTGCACCTCATTTATTGTAAATATCCTTGGTTTGTATTTTGTGAAATCTATATAAACCTCTCCAATTTTATCTTAAAATTAGAAAGAGAGAAGAATGAGATTAATGATGAGATATAAATACCCATTCTTGTAATGCCATCCAGAAAAACTACCAACTTCACATAGAGTTGTCCTCCATCTCTGCACTTTGCCCATGTTATCTTTGAAATTTTCTCCATGCTTAGCCAATGCTACCCCAAACTTTCTCTCTTGTTTAGATACTTCCGATGGACTCACTTTGTAAAACCCTGGTAAAATTGACTGGCCATTTTTCCTACACTCAAGAATCCTAACAAGTTCACCCAAGCATCAAGTAGAAGATGCGTAGTTTTTAGAGAGTATAATAATTGAAATCATTGACAACTCAATGGCTTTGAGAAGCTCTACTAAAACTTCCTCTCCTCTTTGAAGGTTATCATCGATGATGGTATTAAAATCCTTGTCCCATAAAGCTTGATATAAATGGTCTGTAAAACCATAGTGGGTATCTTTACCTCTAAAACTTAGAAGACATCGTATTTCCATTGGGGAGTGAAAGAAGAAAAGGAGGTTTCTTCATTGGTTGGGAAGCCATCATGGTCTATGAGGAGAAGGGTGAGAAGATCAAAAAAGAGGAGGAGGAGAGATGGGTTTTAGTATGAGGCAGACAAGGATTGCAAGCCAGGGAAGATATAATGGGAAGTTGATTTGTCTCCACACAGGATCTCTCCAATGTAGACTGAACAAGCATTCACGTTGGAAAACATGTAGATGGAAGCAACTGCTTGTAGTGGTCAAACTTGGCTCCTCTGCTTTGCTATTGTCAAATATATTAGAAGTAGCACACTACACAATTAGCCTTCATTACATGAAAAAACCCAATAAACATCACTACATGATTACATCTACAACTGCAAAACCAATGCAAATTAATTTGATACACACTCCCTGTCCAATTCCGTCACTCTAAAAATCCATGTCCACTTTGAAGCCCCCATTAGCATCTTTACCCGTAAAGCTAAAAACATCGGAAAGGAAAAAATGGAGCTCAGAAAGGAAAATCCCCAATTAGCATCTCTACCCGGAAAGCATTTTAGAGCTAGCGAGCATTGAACAGCTACTATTAGTCTCTCTTCTCTCCCGATTGTTTGTCGATCAATTATAAAGATAAAGAATATACATCAAACCCATTCATCACCAATAAAAATTTTCAAGGACAATTATCATAGAATAAAGATGATATCTACTTTACCCTTATATATATTTTGAAATATAAGAATTAATTTTTGCGTAATTTTGTACAAATGGGAGGGAAAAGTCCCAAAAACAGGGAGGGAGTGCCCAAAAGAGGAAACATGATACACGACAATCAAATACTTTATAATAATCCCAAGTCCTCCAAGGAAACAAAACTAAAAATAAATAAAGCTGCATAGATCCTCTCATAAAAGATCAACCAACGCTACCATGTAAATGGCATGCTAAACATTACACTTCCAAATGAAGGGACACAGGTTGGCTTATGAAAGAAATCTAAAGTAAATCTTCATATCAGAATTGAAATGAAACTGAAATAATCTACACAACGATCGAGCTAAAAATCAGCAAAGAAACTTGTTTGAACTGATAAAATCAGTTCTTTTACTTGCATTTTTTTTTTTTTTTTTTCCCTTCTCTTGATTCCTGAAACATTGAAACATTAAAATGAAACAGTCACATAGATCCCATTCAATAAGGCAGGGCTGCAATTATTCTTTGTGGGTAACCAATTAATTATACATTTTTTCCCCTAATGAGACAAAGACCAAGATTTCTTTTGGCGGTATTTGGTTGATGACTAACTTTGTTATCCATGTGCCATTGATTACCGACCTTGAACTTCAAGGCTTGAAGGTAGCTGTTGAGGTTGAACTGCAATGCCATTTTTATTAAAATTTTCTTCCAATCTTAGTAGGTAACCAGTTTTATTGATGATAATTAACTAATTAATTCATTAGGAATTGGGTGCACTAGGATTCCCATGGAAATAAAACTAATTCATTGTTTGTGCATTCAGAACATTTGGATTTTGGAAGTACACAATTGCATAGTACAGAATTCAAAATTTAGAGTTGCATCAGAAAAATAAATAATTGGTCTGCGTCAAAGTAATAGTATATCAGCTAATCATATGAGTAGGTAATTGTTCAATATATAATGTCATTTTCTGAAATCACTAGGTTATGAGAATATGCATGGCTTTTGAATGGATTTTGTGATATGTCTTTTTGTTAGAATTCATGTCCTTCTTCTTGTGTGTGCGTGAGTTTATTTCTCAAAAAAAAAAAAAAAAAAAAGTTAAAAGAATATGCAACTCTTTTCAATGCTTTCTACAATAGTGAATTAGTTGTATTTTCAAGGGAGTTCAACATAGAGTCGATAATAATATAATCTAATCCTCCTCAAATCTTGTATAGAAACCATGATCCTTCTTGTACTGGAGTGAAGGTGTAGGTGACTAGAAAGTAGATAATGGTATGAAAGTTAGTAGATTATATATTATTATTATTAACTGTCTACTGTTTGATTCAGATTCTACAAAGAATAAAGATGTAATTATATGCAATTTTGTTTTTCTATTCAAGTTTGGACCTATTAAAGCTTCATGGTTTGTTTCATTTTTACCCTATGTTTAGACACAAAGATAATTGAAAAAGAAGCAAAGATTGTAGAACTTATCACCCTAAACATACTGATGGAGGAAGTTATTCACATAATGCCTAAACAAGATGAAACAATTTATTAGCATAGGATTGATCACCTTGACAACCAGGATTTGAAATTTTCTTGAAGGATTCTTATTAAGCAACTCTCTTACATTTCAATTGAAAGATGACATTGCAAATTTTATTCAACGAGTTCCGAATTTTGAAGAACATTTATTTATTTTAAAAAATTAAAAGACATGGATGTTATTTTTATTCATTGCTTTTAATAAATAAATAAAATGGGGCAATGAAAAAAGGTCAGATTGTGAGAGTGAAGAGGAAGAAATGACTCAATGGTATTAGTGTAAGTATAAGTGGGTTTTTTTCTACTTACCCCCCCAAAAAAAAAAAAAAAAAGAGTTTTCTATATGGCTAATCCAGCTTTGCCATGCAGTCAATTTAATTCTAGTAGATTGGTCTTGCTTCAAACTTCTTTTATTCTTCAGAAGACTTGTTAATAGGTCTTCTGAAAACTTCTTTTATACTTTAGAAGACTTGTTAACAGGTCTTCTGAAGTATAAAAGAAGTTTGTGCCCCATGATAGAGAGAGTGGTTGAGTAGTAACATCTTGCATGTGGCCATCTGACTTGGAATATTTTTGGTATTCTTGGGAAATTTCTCTCGTCATTTCCCACAAAAAAGAGAGTTGAACAAGAATAAACTGAACCAGCTATATGAATGTGTCATTGTCTTTCATAAAAAATAAAATAAGAAAAAAAAAAAGTGTCATTACCTAGAAAATATTTATATCTTAACTCTTGGATTTTGGAAGTACACAATTGCATGGTACAGAATTCAAAATTCAGAGTTGCACTAGAAAAATAAATAAATGTCATTTTTTGAAATCACTAAGTTATGAGAATATGCATGACTTTTGAATGGATTTTGTGGTATGTCTTTTTTTTAGAATTCATGTCCTTCTTCTTGTGTGTGTGTGAGTTTATTTCTCAAAAAAAAGAAAAAAATAAGTGAAAAGAATATGCAACTCTTTTCAATGCTTTCTACAATAGTGAATTAGTTCTATTTTCAAGGGAGTTCAATATAGAGTTGATAATAATATAATCTAATCCTCCTCAAATCTTGTATAGAAACCATGATCCTTCTTGTACTGGAGTGGAGGTGTAGGTGACTAGAAAGTAGATAATGATATGAAAGTTAGCAGAACATATATTATTATTATTAACTGTCTACTGTTTGATTCAGATTTCATAGAGAATAAAGATGTAATTATATGTGATTTTGTTTTTCTTTTCAAGTTTGGACCTAGTAGAGCTTCATGGTTTTGTTTCATTTTTACCCTATGTTTAGATAGAAAGAGATAACTGAAAAGGAGTGAAGATTGTAGAACTTATCACCCTAAACATACTGATGGAGGAAGTTATTCACAGAATGCCTAAACAAGATGAAACAATTTATTAGCATAGGATTGATCACCTTGACAACCAGGATTTGAAATTTTCTTGAAGGATTCTTATTAAGCAGCTCTCTTACATTTCAATTGAAAGATGACATTGCAAATTTTATTCAACAAATTCCGAATTTTCAAGAAAATTTATTTATTTTAAAAAATTAAAAGACATGGATGTTATTTTTATTCATTGCTTTTAATAAATAAATAAATTGGGGCAATGAAAAAGGTCAGATTATGAGAGTGAAAAGGAAGAAATGACTCAATGATATATATATATATATATATATATATATATATTTGACAGTGACTCAATGGTATTAGTGTAAGTACAAGTGGGTGTTTTTCTATTTACCCAAAAAAAAAAAAAAAATTCTATATGGCTAATCCAACTTTGCCATGGAGTCAATTTAATGCTAGTAGAATGGTCTTACTTCAAACTTATTTTATACTTCAGAAGACTTGTTAACAGGTCTTCTAAAAACCTCTTTTATACTTTAGAAGACTTGTCAACAGGTCTTCTGAAATATAAAAGAAGTTTGTGCCCCATGATAGAGAGAGTGGCTGAGTAGTAACATCTTGTGTAAGGTTGAATTTAATCAACCATCTTGTTGGCTTTATTCCGTGCCAATTTTTTTGTATTTCAGCACTTAGAAACCCAGTATTTAGGTGGGATTCATGTAAGGGTTGTGAGTGAGAGAGTGTGAAGAAATGCTCAAGATTGTGCAAGGATGCAAGGATTCGCAGCTAGGACAAGTGGGTGACTTGTGACTGGCAAGCCACCAACTGCAGCACATGAGTGAAGCATGCGAGAAGATGAACATTCTCGCTAGCTAGTGCACTACAGGACAAAAGGTCCAGCCTGGCCGTTCTGTTATCTCGCGGCTTGAACTCGCGACTCAGTCAAGTCGCGAGGCCAAGCTACCAACCAGCTCTGTTTTGAAAAACCTAACTCTTGGCATTCCTATCTCACCCTAGTATAAATACGCCTTATACCCACGAAATGTTGAGAGCTTCCAGAGAGACTTTTGAGAGAGAAACCCTAGAGAAAAAACAAGATTGATTCATCCACAATCTTTACATAGAGACTCTTCAAATTCCTTTACTCTCACCCTCTCCATTGATACTGAAAGGTTTTAGACCCCTTAAAACACAACCAGATTGAGTAGCCTAGTTAATTAGCCAAGTTGTTAGTTAGTCAAATTATGCAATTCTAGGTTAAAACAATCAAACAATCATATCAAAATAATAAAGCAACGGAATAATAAAAGACATAATGATATGATCACTCAGGAAACCACATGGTAAAAACCTGGGGAGGATTTGACCTAGCTATCCTCAAGGTAAACCTGAATCCACTATGTGAAAGAATCGAAGTTCATACAAAAGGACTACAAGCTCCCCGCTTGACTTCCTAATGCTACCCACCAGTAGAACTTACTGACACGACCACGTGCAAGCTCTGAATCCACGGACTCCTTCTTTCTTGGATTCTCCAATCAGCTACAAGCACCCACGCTTGATATTCTTTAAGCTTCAATGGTAGCAACCGAGTTGATCATCAAGATGTTGAAGTAATCTCTACCTTGAAAACCCTAAGCTTTGTGTAAAGGAAAGCTCCTCTAGATCTCACAAGAGATTTACACAAAACAGAAAAGTATGAGCAACAATACAACTGGAGCAACTCTAAAAACGTGGCTAGGGTTTTTCTTTATATACCTAGGGTAAAAACAGAAAACCCAAAACGTTTAATGAGTTAGGGCTGAGCTAGAATATTCTGCAAAAAAACATTTTGCCCGAGATTCGATCGATCGAGCCTTTCCTTCGATTGATCGAGCCAGGCCGAAATGCACCAATGCATCTTGCAGCCACTCGATTCCAACTTTACATGAAAGACCAACTTTGAGCAAGTCTAAACAAGACTAAATAACCTGTTTTGATCATGGTTTGCCAACAATACAAATTAGAGTTCTAAATACATAAATTCCTAAATCTTTAGAACCTAACAGATACATCCTTGAGAGGTTCTTGACCAAATACTTTTCTCACCATACCTAAGTCTATGAGAAGGTATTTTGGTGCTTAGGGAAGTAGTCTGGAAGGGACCAATGGTTATTGGTTGATGCTATGGGCTATAGCGGAATCCAATCAACTAGAGAAGAAAAAGGTTCGGTGCAACCTCATTAGAGCAAGAAGCTTGGAGGGCTTAGGTACACTGGGTAGATTAGGCTTGGAGGGTCTATTGCTGTTCATGTATCCCAACTTCATTTTCTAGTGGATTATTGACCGTTTGGAGGGCGGCGGAGAGGTTTTACTCCGAGGGCTTCAGTTTCCTCTTTGATAACACATCGCCATGTTGTCTTTGTGTTTGCATCTCTCTTCCCTTAATCTTTACCATTTAATTTCTGCTGTGGATGTGATTTTAAATTGGTTTAGATTGTTTATCAATTCTGTCATTAGCTTATGTTCATGTTCCGCACATTTATTGTTTGATAATAAGCTTGAATTGATAATTTGTAATTTGGGGGTCTAAACGTTCATAGTGTTTTCAACGCTATTTGAACTTTCAATTGGTATCAGAGCGGGTGCACTTGTTGTGGTTTAAACACCTTAGTGCGATCCCTGACCCCGTATTGAGATGGATAGGTCTCAATCTCTAAATGTGCCACCATTTTTTTATGGTAATAATTATGCTTTTTAGAAAGTCCGAATGAGGGCATTTTTGTGTTCTATTGATGATTCTGTGTGGGATGCAATTGAAGTAGGTTGGACTAGGCCGGAAGCTACCAAATCCACTTGGGATAAGGCAGCTCTTGCAGCAACTAATGCTAATAGTAAAGCCTTGAATGTTATTTTCTGCGGTGTCTCTCTAGAAGAATTTCACAGGATTTCACATATCACTATTGCTAAGGAATCATGGGAGATTCTGGAGACTACTTATGAAGGAACAAAGAAAGTGAAAGACACTAAACTACAGATGTTGACCACTCGCTTTGAGGAGCTCAAGATGAGCGAGGATGAGTCCTTTGACTCTTTTTATAGCAAGTTGAATGAGGTGGTCGTTGGCAAATTCAATTTGGGAGAAAAGTCGAAGGATTTTAAAATAGTAAGGAAGATCCTTTGGTCACTGCCGGAAAGCTTTTGTGCCAAAGTAACAGCTATTGAAGAGAGCAAGGATCTTGACGACATTAAAGTTCAAGAGCTGGTTGGTTCATTGCAGACATATGAATTGTCACTGCCTACGCAAAAGAAGAGCAAATCTCTTGCTCTTAAGACAATTAATGAGAGGGTAGTATCTCATGATTCTTTGGAAGAAGATGCTGTAGATAAAGACATGGCATACCTTGTGAAAAACTTTCAGAAGTTCTTAAAACTTAAGAACAGTGGGAAATTTGGTGACAAAGGGAAATTTCAGAATTCTGGGAAGGAGAAAAGGGAATTTAGAAGGAAAGATGGTAGAGAATCCCAGTCTTCGCAAGGAATCACGTGCTTCGAGTGCAACGGACATGGACATTTCAAGAAAGAATGTCCCAATTATTTGAAATCGAAGGGCAAGGTCTATGCCACTACTCTAAGTGACTCAGATTCATCAAATTTTGATTCAGAGGATAGCTGTGACGGAGAAGAAAATTACTCCGCGTTTATGACCATTGCTCATGTAGAGTCTTCAGAGGACTTGAATTTGCTTGTACAAGAGCTTGGGGAGCATAGTGATGAAGAATCAATGGGAGTTGTTGAAGAATCAGATGTTGAAGAAGACAAAAGCACCGCTGGTCTCCAAGAGAACTACAACTCACTCCTTGAGAAGTCTGGAGAGTACACAAGGGTGGCCAAGGTGGCTGTGAAGAAGATGAAGAAAGCAGAGGAGGACTATCGTAGTCTCCTAGTGCGACATAAGGAGGCCAAGTGTGAGATAGAGATGCTGAATGGAGAGCTAACCGAAGCATACTCTAAGATAAAGTGTCTTGAGCATGAAGTGTTTCAAGAAAATGCTAAGGTAGACCGTGTCTCCTCCAAGAAACTTAATGAAATGCTTGCTCATCAAAAATCAGCCTCAGACAAGTCCGGATTGGGATATACCGGAGGGAGTAGCTCATCAGCCAATGTCACCAAAGAAGTGAAGTTTGTGAAGGCCAAAGAGTCGGTTGTAGAAGAGTCTATTGCTGATAAAGTTAAGGCTGAAAAGAAGAAGAATGTGGCTGATCAACGGGTGTTAAATAAGTTTCGTAATCAAGATTTGAAGCTAGAGGAAGATCACAACGGGGTCCTAGAACGAATCATTTTTGTCAATATTGCGGATTGCAAGGACATACCAAACCCAACTATCATAAGCTGAGAGCGTTAAACAGTGCAAGCGCTCCTCGATCACGAGGAAGAAGAAATGACAAGAGGTCTTGGGGTGGTGAGCAACCAAGAAGTCAAAACCGTGATCCCGGAACGATGGGCGTGATGACGATGATCGATCCCTTCACCACTTGCTTGGAAAGCTTCACGAGAAAGTTTGAAAGTTCTAACTCTCGTACCCAATCCGTCAAGGATATCACCCCAAACGTACATGACGTGTGGGTGATAAAGAGCTCACCAAATGTAAATCTCCAAATGAAAAGAGATATTGAGTTGCAAAAGCCTGTCGCACATACTAGTATTTGACTAGGAAAAAGGGAAAGCGACCAAAAATAAAATTGTATGATGCCCAAAAAGCCAAAGGCTAACTCATCAAAGTGAAATATCAAAAATTTCAGGCATCGATCTCACAATGAGATGTGTTGATTCAAAAAGATCAAATGATATGTTGAACTTGGAGCCAAATGAAAAGCTTCACAGATTTTGTACTCAAGTTTATGTGGGAGGTCATATATGCATATTTCTATAATTGAGATGGGTCACATTATCTAGTGCTAGTTGTGTATGCTTTGATTGAATTGATCATTGAAGCTTCACATTAGACTAAGGACTATTTCATTTTTGATATTCACACACACACACACAAGTCTATGTTCAATGAATGCCATATTCATTTGTGTGATTGTACTTGTTTAAATGTATTTTCACATGCTCAATTTTTGTTGATCAAACACAAAAAGATTTTTGAGTGTTTTAATTTGTTTTTGGAAAGTATTTTGTCTTTTAAAAGTTGTCAAAATTTCAAAAACAATGTTGCCCTGTTTTGGCAACTCAGTCGCGGGTTGGTCCAGTCGCATGCCTCAGTCGCGAACTTTACTCAGAGGGTTTTCACGACTCATTGGCGACTCACTGTCGGGTACATGCCCTAGTCGCGAAAAATACTTAAAATATTTTTCAAAATTTGAGATTTTATGATTCTTGCGGCTCAATGTGGCGACTTGTTCGCGGGTGGAAGGTCCAATCGCGAGAGGTACACAGAGATTTTCGCGGCTCACCTCGCGACTCTCTCGTGGGTAGACCTTCCAATTGCGAAAAACACTTAGAAAACTTTTCAAGATTCCTATTTTCAAAGTGTTTCGCGGCTTACCCTGGCGACTGACTAGCGACTAGACCCAGTCACGAAAAACGCGTGTTTTGCATTTTAAAGTCAGTTTTTAAAATATTTTTCAGTTTTCCCTCGTATTTTTGTGACTGTTCATTGTCTTCCCCATTTCACTCCTTTAAACACACCATGTATCTCTTCAAAAATCCTCCATTTTTGCACCATTTCTTCTCAAATCCTCAAGAAAAAAGGTATGGGTTTTCTCTTTCTCACTTCATATTTCATGTATTGAGCATTATTTTCTTGATTTGTGTGTTGCCATTGAGATTTTAGTTAAACTGTGTTCGTACATGAATTTGTTTTATTATTGTTGAGAGTTCTTGCTTAAGTGTTGGTGATTTTGTGTGTTAGATGCTCCTCTCATTGTTGTTTTTATGGGGTTTGTCCTCTGTGTTGTGTTTCTTGAATGTGTTGTTCTGTTCATATCATTTCATGGTAAAGGGTCACCATGACAGTTATCTGTGACTGTGCAATGTTCAGTGTTCATTTTCTACTGAGTTGTTTCTGAACAATCATCATTTTGTTCATCATTTAATTTCTCAGATATTCATTGCATCAGTGTTGCTTATTTTCTTTGTACCATCTTGGTTAATGGTTTGTGTTTGAGTCATATCTATCTTTGAACTTTACTGCTTATTCAATTCTTCAACTAACTTGACTCTAATCAAATTGGGTTACATGTTTTGGGTTTTTCCTCTTGGTTCTCTGCTGTGTGTCTTCTTTTCTGCAGATGTCACGTCGTTCCGCTAAAGGAAAAGACATTGAAATTGATGTTCCATCCCCTTTTGCTAAGTGGACTCATCGCTCAACTCAGTCGTCTCGAGATTCAGATATTGAGAAATTCAGGACTCCAACTAACTCATAGACTTATGACAACATTTTCAGAAAGGCTCCCACTGTGGTGGAAAGGTTTGTCAAATTTGATACATTGGAAACAACATTTATTCCCAGGTTGTTTGAAACAAAAGATTGTGCTAATCTATTCGGGAACTTTGTGGACCCGGTTGACGAATTGGTTAAGGAATTCTACTCTAATGCAAGATACACAGGAGTAGAGTTGAAGTGTTGGGTAAGAGGAAAAGAATTTTCCATCAATTCAGATTACATTGCGAAGACTCTTCGTATCACCAGACCAGCAAATGTGGATCTCACTCCATATGATGATAGAGAGTCTAAGCTACATGACATTAGTCAAGTTCTTGGACCTGAGCGTGAGATTTCAAGCAAAGGTTCTTCTATAAGCACTGCACAATTTTCGCCTGAACTGACGACTCTGAAATTGATCATGTTCTCCAACCTCTATCCATTGTTTAACACCGCTTTCATCAATCTTGGAAGAGCACAATTTATGTGCGATCTAATTAACGGAGTTCCAATCAACATATGTGCTCATGTCTTTCAGACCATTGGAAAAGCATCAGCTCGAACAATAGCCAGAACATGTCTTCCTTTTTGCAGTCTCATCATGAAGATCTTGCTTTGTGAAGGTGTCTGTTCACTGATAGATGGAAAGATTATACCACGTTCTAGACCAATATCTATGATGACTCTTCAAGCAAGCAAGAGTCATTCCTCTAGAACACCTAAGAGTGAGCCATCCACCTATGAAACTCCAATTGCTCATGCTTCAGTTACACCTATGCAATCGACTGGCACTCCATCTGTTCCCCCTGGATTTCAAATAGCCAAGCAAAGTCACTTGATTGAAAATGTGCTTCATCGGATCTCCGATTTGGAACGGCTTCTCCACTCCATCAACAACCAAACTCAAATGCGTCTCACGACTATTGAGACACAACTGGATGCTACACAGCAAAAGCTGGAGGATAGTCTTTAGCTATTCGTGCCAAAAAGGGGGAGAGCAGCACATAGTAAGGGGGAGAGCAGCACAAGAATGAGAAGGAGTGTGCATACTGAAAAAGGGAGTTATGTGCTCAAAAAGAGTTGATATAGTTGATATACACTCACACATATATACCTGCCCTGTTTATAGTTATTTGCTTGCTAGTTTTTATATACTCCTGTGCGGTTTTGTTTATAATACTGTTTGGGAAAACTTGTGGTTAACTGGTACACATATATATCTTTATGATGTTATTCAGGTTTTTTTTTTTTTATTTACTGTTTGTACCTGTTGCTTTTGTAAGCTTTTATGGTATATGTACCCATGCTTTGTAGCTTAAGTACTTGCTGTTAAATATCATGCATTTTCTTTAAGTACACCACTCTTGTGCCCTTGTAGGATCTTGTTCCTAGATGCATATATGTTTTGTGCATTGGTTGAGTGTTGGACATTCAAATGATACTTTGCAAATAAGCTTATTAGCTTGCATGTCCGGATGTTCATTCCTTGAGTGAATGAGCATTGTGATCACTAGTATATAGTGATTGCCTGTTTGGTCAAGCCATGGTTTATTGATTTATCCCATTTTGCTTGATCGCATTGTGCTTGCTCCATATGCATTACAAGTTTTCTGCATACAATGAACTTATTGTGTTGTTGTGTTTCAGGAGATACTTGTTCTTATGGTTCAAGAGCTTCACAGATTCTAGAGTTAGGTGTGAGTGAGTTTTCCAACTATTACCAACTCACGCGTTAAGTCTAGAGTTTGTTGTAGGGTTTTGTTGCGGAATAGCCAAAGGGGGACATTGTAAGGTTGAATTTAATCAACCATCTTGTTGGCTTTATTCCGTGCCAGTTTGCTTGTATTTCAGTACTTAGAAACCCTATATTTAGGTGGGATTCATGTAAGGGTAGTGAGTGAGAGAGTGTGAAGAAATGCTCAAGTTTGTGCAAAGATGCAGGGATTCGCGGCTAGGATTCGCGGGTGACTCGCGACTGGCAAGCTGCCAACTGCAGCACATGAGTGAAGCGTGCGAGAAGATGAACTGTCACGCCAGCTAGTGCACTACAGGACAAAAGGTCCAGCTTGGCCGTTCTGTTATCTCGCGGCTTGAACTTGCGACTCAGTGAAGCCGCGAGGCCAAGTCGCCAACCAGCCTTGTTTGGGAAAAACTAACTTTTCGCATTCCATTCTCACCCAAGTATAAATACCCCTTAAACCCACGAAATGTTGAGAGCTTCCAGAGAGAATTTTGAGAGAGAACCCTAGAGAAAAACAAGATTGATTCATCCACAATCTTCACATAGAGACTCTTTAAATTCCTCTACTCTCACCCTCTTCATTGTTACGTCCTTGAGAGGTTCTTGACCAAATCCTTTTCTCACTATAACCACGTCTGTGGGAAGGTCTTTTGGTGCTTAGGGAAGCAGTTTGGAAGGGACCAATGGCTATTGGTTGATGCTATGGGCTATAGTGGAATCCGGTAAGCTAGAAAAGACAAAGGTTCGGAGTAACCTTGTTGGAGCAAGAAGCTTGGAGGGCTTAGGTACCTGGTAGATTAGGCTTGGAGGGTCTATTGCTGTTCATGTATCCCAACTTCATTTTCTAGTGGATTATTAACCGCTTGGGGGGCGGCGGAGAGGTTTTACGCCAAGGGCTTTGGTTTCCTCTTCGATAACACGTCGTT
Source organism: Quercus aquifolioides (assembly GCA_019022515.1). Lineage (NCBI taxonomy): Eukaryota > Viridiplantae > Streptophyta > Magnoliopsida > Fagales > Fagaceae > Quercus > Quercus aquifolioides. Next base: position 20,513,900 of record CM032331.1, read on the forward strand.
GTGTTATCCTTGTGTTTGCATCTATCTTCCTTAATTGAACCGTTTTAAACCCCTTAAAACAACAATTGTATTAACCTAATTAATTAGCCAAGTGATTAACTTAGTCAAATTATGCAATTCTAGGTTATCACAAACACACAATCATATCAAAAATAAAAAGCAGCGGAAATATAAATAACACAATGATATGATCACCCAGGAAACCACATGGTAAAAACCTGGGAGGACTTGACCTAGCTATCCTCAAGGTAAACTGAATCCACTATGCGAAAGAGTCGAAGTTCATACAAAATGACTTACAAGCTCCCCGCTTGACTTCCTAATGCTACCCACCAGTAGAACTTACTGACACGACCACGTGCAAGCTCCGAATCCACAGACTCCTTCTTTCTTGGATTCTCCAATCAGCTACAAGCATCCACGCTTATAATTCTTTAAGCTCCAATGGCAGCAACTGAGTTGATCATCAAGATGTTGATATTATTTCTACCTTGAAAACCCTAAGTTTATGTGAAGGAAAGCTCCTTAATTATCTCACAAGAGATTCACACAATCCGCAATGTGTAAGCAACAATACAACAAGGGTAACTCTGAAAAACGTGGCTAGGATTTTGCCTTTTATACCTAGAGTAAAAATAGAAAACCCAAAACATTTAATGAGTTAGGGTTGAGTTGGAAAATTCTACAGAAAAACATTCTGGCCGACTTTCAATCGATCAAGTCTAACTTTCGATCGATCGAGCTAGGTTGAAATGCACCAATGCATCTGCAGCCTCTCGATTCCAACTTTACATAAAATATACAACTTTGAGCAAGCCTAAACATGACTAAACATATTGTTTTGATCATGGTTTGCCAACAATACACATTAGAGTTCTAAATACATCAAATCCTAAGTCTTTAGAACCTAACATTAATCTTTACCATTTAATTTCTGTTGTGGATGTGATTTTAAATTGGTTTAGATTGTTTATCAATTCTGTCATTAGCTTATGTTCATGTTCCACACATTTATTGTTTGATAATAAGTTTGAATTGATAATTTATAAATTGGGGGTCTAAACGTTCATAGTGTTTTCAACGCTATTTGAACTTTCATCTTGCATGTGGCCATTTGACTTGGAATATTTTTGGTATTCTTGGGAAATTTCTCCCATCATTTCCCACAAAAAAGAGAGTTGAACAAGAATAAACTGAACTAGCTATATGAATGTGTCATTGTCTTTCATAAAAAAAAAAAATTAAAAAAAAATTAAAAAGAATTAAAAAAAAAAAAGTGTCATTACCTAGAAAATATTTATATCTTAACTCTTGGATTTTGGAAGTACACAATTGCCTGGTACAGAATTCAAAATTTAGAGTTGTACCAGAAAAATAAATAAATGTCAATTTATGAAATCACTAGGTTATGAGAATATGCATGACTTTTGAATGGATTTTGTGGTATGTCTTTTTGTTAGAATTCCTATCCTTCTTCTTCTGTGTGTGTGTGGGTTTATTTCTCTAAAAAAAAAAAAATAATAAATAAAAAGTTAAAAGAATACGCAACTCTTTTCAATGCTTTCTACAATGGTGAATTAGTTCTATTTTCAAGGGAGTTCAACATAGAGTTGATAATAATATAATCTAATCCTCCTCAAATCTTGTATAGAAACCTTGATCGTTCATAAACTGGAGTGCAGGCGTAGGTGACTAGAAAGTAGATAATGGTATGAAAGTTAGTAGATTATATATTATTATTATTAACTGTCTACTATTTGATTTAGATTCTACAAAGAATAAAGATGTAATTATATGCGATTTTGTTTTTCTATTCAAGTTTGGACCTATTAAAGCTTCATAGTTTATTTCATTTTCACCCTATGTTTAGATAGAAAGAGATAATTGAAAAGGAGCAAAGGTTGTAGAACTTATCACTCTAAACATACTGATGGAGGAAGTTATTCACAAAATGCCTAAACAAGATGACATAATTTATTAGCATAGGATTGATCACCTTGACAACCGGGATTGGAAATTTTCTTGAAGGATTCTTATTAAGCAACTCTCTTACATTTCAATTGAAAGATGACATTGCAAATTTTATTCAACAAATTCCGAATTTTCAAGAAAATTTATTTATTTTAAAAAATTAAAAGACATGGATGTTATTTTTATTCATTGCTTTTAATAAATAAATAAATTGGGGCAATGCAAAAAGGTCAGATTGAGAGAGTGAAAAAGAACAAATGACTCAATGATAAATATATATATATATATATATATATTGACAGTGACTCAATGGTATTAGTGTAAGTACAAGTGCATTTTTTTCTACTTACCCCCCCCCACCCCCCCCCCCCCCCCCCCCCCCCCCCCCAAAAAAAAAAAAAAAAAATTCTATATGGCTAATGCTGCTTTGTCATGGAGTCAATTTAATGCTAGTAGAATTGTCTTACTTCAAACTTCTTTTATACTTCAGAAGACTTGTTAACAGGTCTTCTGAAAACTTCTTTTATACTTTAGAAGACTTGTTGATAGAGAGAGTGGTTGAGTAGTAACATCTTGCATGTGGCCATTTGACTTGGAATATTTTTGGTATTCTTGTAAAATTTCTCTCATCATTTCCTACAAAAAAGAGAGTTGAACGAGAATAAACTGAACCAACTATATGAATGTGTCATTGTCTTTCATAAAAAAAATTAAAATAAGTGTCATTATCTGGAAAATATTTATATCTTAACACTTGATTGCATCTCCTTTTTTTAGATTAAGTAAGTCATGTGCACATAATAGGAACTAATGTCATATTCCTATTGGTGGTTGGAGCCCAAAGCTACAAACATATTTAGAGCTAAATTTTCCTTCTTTTTTTCCATTTGAATTTGACTTATTGGAATTAGCTTTGGCATAAGCTGGAAAACTTACTTGGACGTTTGATTCGAATTTTCAGTATATATGAGGGGTGTTTGATACATGCACTAAATAACAATTTTCAGTATTTAAACAACATTACATGTATTTTCACACACTTTTTTACCCATACGTATTTTAAAAAAATACAAACAACGTTAATAGAACAACATTACCAAACATGCCCATATATGTTAGGCCCTCACCATAGTACAAAGGGACTACATTTATGAAGACCATGATGAGGTAGCTTCTTACAAACTCTAGTAGCACTGATGAAGGAAGGACTAACCATGATTAGTAAAAACTTTTTAGGTTAAATATTATTGTTCTTTCTCATCAAACTTCTAAAAAAGAAAAAAGCACCTCCAACAGCAACTCCATGCAAGTTCATAGATCTAGCTACCTCTAGTAATCTCTCTTTCCCTTTACAATTCTTACAGTATCACACATACTTTACCAACTTTTCAAAAATTTGAAATATTTTGTTTCTGTTATTAACGAAATGGTTAATGTGTTAATTTTCTCCAAATCTCAAGGAAAGTGTCATTCTCTTGAACTTTTGGGATGGAGAAACAGTCCAGAAAAGTTTTTGTAATTGACCCTATTAAGTTTCTATATTCTTCCAATTTTTCTATTCCTTTTCCAAATGCACAAAAGTATAGTGATTATCTTTTCTTTCCTTTTACTTTTCTATTCTTCATATATTTACCATCCATCTTTTTACTTTTCTATTCTTCGTATATTTACCATCCATTGATTACTGAAAATTTTACACAAACCAGAAATCGTTCAAAATGAAAGTAATTTTTATTTTAGGGTCATCCTAAACTAATTTTACAGTTTTTCATGCACCTCCTAATTAGTTGGACACTCCTTATGGTTTTAAACATCTAAATGACACAAATTAATTCGATGAGAAGGATACGCTTTACCACTATTTAATATTTTTGGGACAAATCATTTTGTGAATTCCGAAAGTTCAAGAAGGGTCCAAAGGCCGAAAAGACCCAATAAAACTCCAGCTTACAAGCAACACATAGTGATGTCAAAGATGTGAGGAAGAAAGAGACTTTGAAAGTTCTACATATTTGGACAAAGTACTTTAACTCATAAATTCTTAACCATACTATACTCTTTTTTTTTTTTAATTGGAAAACCAAGTTGGTGTTGAAGTGGGACATATGACATATCTATAGGAGTTAGGCATATAGAAAACTTCCAAATGCACATAGAATCAGGTGAACTACTTAAAACTTAATGATACATACGACTACAGGTTTTAGACATCTTCACAGGGAATGTATGTGCTTCACCCTCTAAATCACTTGCTTAACCTTGGTTGATGGTTCATCGTAGAAAATGGCAGGGTTGTCAAACTCAGATGCCAAACTCCTTTCTCCAAGAAAAGAACGAAATGAATCTGCCACTGAGTATGAAAGAGAATCGAGATTGTATCCCCCTTCTAAGAAAAACACACATAGATCTTAAGCAAGTTGTTTAATATTGGACGCTAGCATGTAGTATGTTCCCGTTGTGAACTACAGACTGGCTAGTGGATCTAATACATGACCATCATACCTAACACATTCATTTGCAAGATATGAAAGTATGAGAGAGAGAGAGAGAGAGATGCAAGTGGGTGAATGACTAGATTGGCAATGATAATTTGTTATTAGCTACTTAAAGATCAACACAATCTAAACCCAGGGGCAGGGCAGGGGCAGAATTGCCCTCAGACACATAAAGGATGTCTTTGTGCCATAGTCATTTGGCAGCAGATGATGTTGCCACTTCTGGTTGTTGAAATTTGGAAGCATTACCAAATATTGACAGGAGCCTATCTTAAGGTCAAAGACTATGAAAGTTTAATATAAAATGTTTCTTTACATTTGAATGACTAGACTGACAATGATGATAATTTTTTTTAAGCTGCATAAAGATGAAGGCAATCTAAATCCAGGGGTGGGAGGCAGAATTGCCCTCGATCCCATAGAGGATGTCTTTATGCCATAGTTTCATTTGGCAGCAAATGGTGCTGTCCCTTCTGGTTAAATATTCAAAATTTTGTTTACATATGAAGTAATATCTAAATTATTGAAATCATGTGATAGATAAGTCTGTTAATTTGATTAATTCCAAGTGTTCAAAATGTGTATAAAACACCTATAAACGTTTAGACTCTCAAATTACAAATTACCAATTCAAGCTTATTATCAAACAATGTATGTGCAAAACATGAAAATAAGCTACAACAGAATTGATAAACAATCTAAACCAAATAAAATCACAACCACAGCAGAAATTAAATGCAAAGATTAAGGGAAGAGAGATACAAACACAAGGACAACACAACGATGTGTTATCGAAGAGAAAACCGAAGTCCTCAGCGTAAAACCTCTCCACCGCCCTCCAAGCGATCAATAATCCACTAAAGAATGAAGTTGGGATACATGAACAGTAGAAGACCCTTCAAGCCTAATCTACCCAATGTACCTAAGCCCTCCAAGCTTCTTGCTCTAACGAGGTTACGCCAAACCTTTGTCTTCTTTAGTTTATCGGATTCCGCTATAGCCTATAGCATGAACCAAAATCAATTGGTCCCTTCCTAACTACTTCCTAAGCACCAAACAGCCTCCTCACAGATATGGGTACGGTGAGAAAAGGTTTTGGCTAAATATACCTCTCAAGGATGTAACAATGGAAAGGGTGAGAGTAGAGGAATTTTGAGAGTCAAAAGATGAAAATTGTGGATGAGTCAATCTTATTTTTCTCTACGATTTCTCTCTGGAAGCTCTCTACATTTCGTGGGTATAAGAGGCATTTATACTGGAGTGAGAATGGAATGCGAAGAGTCAGTTTTTTCAAAATAGAGTAGATTGGCGACTTGGCCTTGTGACTTGACTGAGTTGCGAGTTCAAGCCGCGAACTAACTGAATGGCCAATCTAGACTTTTTGTCATGTAGTGCTCCAGCTGGCGTGACTGTTTAGCTCCTCTGCATGCTCCACACGTGTGCCACTTTTGGCGACTTGCAAGTCGCGAGCAAGCCACGAGATCCAATCGCGAGCCACTTGCTAAGTGCACAAACTTGAGCTTTTCTTCACACTCTATCACACACTACCCTTAAATGATTCCCACCTAAATATAGGGTTTGTAAATGCTAAAATACAAGCAAATTTGGCACAGAATAAAGCCAACAAGATGGTTGATTAAATTCAACCTTACAATCTCCCTTTTTGGCTATTCCATGACAAAACTCTAAAACAAACTCTAGACTTAACATGTGAGTTGGGAATAGTTGAACAAAACTCACTCACACCTAACTCTAGAATCTATAAAGCTCTTGAACCATGAGAACAAGTATTTCCTAAAAAAAAAAAAAAAAAAAAAAAAAAACAACAACAACAACAACAAAAATATGATTATTGTATGCAGAATGCATATGGAGCAAGCACAATGAGATCAAGCAGCATATATTAAAGCAATAAAGCATGGCTTGACCAAAAAAGAACAATCACTATAAATAGTGACCACAATGCTCATTCACACAAGGAATGAACATCCGGACATGCAAACTAATAAGCTCAATGCAAAGTATCATTTGCATGTCCAACACTTAACCGATACAAAAACCAAAGTAATTGCATCAAGGATAAAAAAATCCAACAAAGACACAAGAGTGATGTACTTAAAGAAAATGCATAACATTTTAACAATAAGTACTAAGCTACAAAGCATGGGTACAAATCAAAAGTTACATAAGCAAAGGTACAAAAATAAAGTACTGAATTAAATAGCTAAGCATAATCATGAACTATGAGCAAAGCAAACATAGTTAATATAATACAAAGCTCTTTCTCTCTTTCTCCCCTATCATATCACTCCCCCTATCATGAATCATAGGAGCTATGATAAACTTGGAACATATATACCTGTAACCTGAAACACTTGCACAAAATACATTAGACCCTCAAGGTAAAGCAAGTAATAAAAGGACAAGTATAATGTAACAAGTAAATTGCGATCAAGTAAATGTGATGTGAAACATATGAGCAACTTGATCATACACCAAAACAGTCATATAGAAATTATTACAATGATCACATAGCAAAGCAAATGATCATTCGAACATGCATTCAATGAAGCATGATAGCAATAGCATAAGGATGTATACATGTTCAATACACAAACACAATGCAAAGAGAACAACAAAGCATAGATACTAAACATAACTCAAAACAGCATAAATCAAACAAGAAAACAAACAAAACAAAGTTAAAGTTTTCTTATTAACACAATGTCTTCTCCCCCTTGGTATATGCATATCTCCTATAAAAAATCTCTCCTCCTACAAATGTGCACGAGAAATAGAATTTCTCCCCCTAAGAATGTGCACAAGAGTCATATAGACATGACAAAACTCTTCGGTATACTACTTAGAGTATACTCTCCCCCTTTTTGTCACAAATAGACAAAGGGTCAAGGAGAAACGAGGGCAGAAGATGAAGGTACGAACAATGATAATAATGCATAAGGGGTGCAAGATGAATGAGAAAATGAAACTCAAACAAAAGACAAAACAAAATGTTACAAAGCATAAAGTAAACATGACATGCTAGGATGAAGAAACAAGGTATAGACCAATGCATGACAAGGGTAGCAAAGATGTGTGCAAGATGTGGCTATGTGCAATGCAGGACCAAAGCATGGAAAATGCACATGTGGGGTAAGGTGTGTTAAATACACAACCAATGAACCAAATATGTTCCTAATGAGGAAACATGAGAAACCCCAAAGTTTGGTACTCATCAGAGTTCAAACAAGCGAGAAAATACATAAGAGGCATTTTACCAAACACCTAGCATGCGCACTATGAACAACAATGTAAAACAGTGCATGAATATCATGAAATCCACCCTTAATACATGATATTTTTGTCACAAGGGGCCAACATCCAAAGAAAATCAACAAAAGAAACCAATCCCATAAAAAAATTTGACAAAAATTAAGTTTTTCCAACTCCTATAATGAAAATCCTAACCAAAAGCACAAAACTCTCCAAAACATAATCTAAGGATCAAAATTAATGAAAAGAGTTTATAATTACCTTAGAGATATTAATGGAATGAAAAACCATTTAAATTGATTGGGTTTTGATGTAAAAATATTGAAAGAAGGGTTTAAGAGAGGATGAGAGAGGTTCAAAACAGGTTTCCCACGAAAAGCTTTTTAAAAAACTATTTTGGGGCGTTTCACAATTGAGTGAGCCGCAAAGCAAGTCGCGAAAATTTTCGCGAGTTGCGTGTGAGTCACAAGCGAGTTGCGAGGTGAGTTACGAAAGTTTCTACTGGTGGGTAGCAATAGAATGTTAGTGGTCTAAGTTCTATTGTACAAACTTCGATTCTTTCAATAGTGGATTCAAGTTTACCTTGAGGATAGCTAAGTTAAATCATCCTCAAGTTTTTTACCGGTTTGGTTTTCCTGGGTCATCATATTGTTGTGTTATTTATATTTTCGTTGCTATGCATGATATGATTGTTTGATTATGATAACCTAGATCTGGAATTTGGACTAAGTAATAACTTGACTTGTGAACTAGGTTAGTCCAATTGTGTTTTAAGGGGTCTAAAAACATACAAGACAAAAAACTCTAACACCTGTTTTTCAAAACAGAACATGTTTAAACAATGAAAAACAAAGTAAGCACTAAACATGAACACAAAGAGTGATAAAAATCACTTTCAAATACATATAAAATGATCAAAAATCTTTTTTGGTTTGATCCATATATAGTTGAGCACACACACATCACATTTAAACAAGTACAATCGAACAAATGAATAAGGCATTCATTGAACATTAGACATGTCTGTTGTGTGTGTGTATCAAATATGGAATAGTCCTTAGCCTAGAGTGAAGATTCAATGATCAATTCAATAAAGTCATACACAACTAGTACTAAGTCAAGTAGTCTATCTCAATTATAGAAATGAACATATATGACCTCCCATAAGAAAATGATTACATATCTTTGAAGCTTTTCATTTGACTTCTTTACAATTCATAAAATTTGATCATTTTTTATCTTTACATCTCTTTTTGAGATCGATGCCTGAAATTTTGCATATTTCAATTTGATGAACAAGCCTTTGGCTTTTTGGGCATTATACATTTTCATAAAAGTCATTTTCTTTTTTCCTAGTCAAATACTAGTATGTGCGACGGCTTTTGCAGCTCATTATCTCTTTTCATTTTGAGATTTACATTTGTTGAGCTCTTTAAGTAAAAAAAAATAAAAAAATAAAAAAAAAATAGTGTGTGAAGATATATAGGCACAAGTCTACGCATGTATCAAAACCAATATGACTATTGACTAATCATTCATGACAAGCTTGAAAATCGATTTACAACAATCACACATAGATATCAAGATTTGTTCCGTAAAGATAAATGTGCATACATAACAAGCTAAGCTTATAAATGCACTGAGTCATTTGTACGAAGATACTAGGCCAAACTCACATGTGATATGTGCTTATACATATACGATCATACTTTTTGAAATTTTCACTTTTTATGTGGTTTTGGAATTTTTACTCACACAAAACTAAAACATAAAAGTAAGATCAAAACAAAAACAATGCATATAAAGAAATGCAAGATGCACGAAATGCTTGAAGATATGACATTCAATGCATGAAGGGTCCTACAAAGATCGAAAGAATTAGATCAAGGACCAAAAGAGCAAAAGCTCAACCATAAGAATCCTTCCTCATCCAAACGAAATAATTATTTGGAATGAGTGTCTTATGAGAAAAGAGACGAGAGTTGGAAGAATGAGAACCGGAGATGTACATAGACAATGAGTTAAGAGCATTAAACACTTTCTTTAACAACATGCTATTTTCACTCAAATCCAGTTTATCATTTTTAGCATAACTTCCAAGAAGCTCAAGTTTCTCTTTTCTTTTGATTCTTTTAAGAGCATGAAACTTAGAGCAATGAGATCTTAGATGACCAAAAACACCACAATGGTGACAAACAATGCGTTTAGGTCCACTAGGCTTTTTGGGAAGGGATCTAGCAACATGGTTTTGTTCTCTCTTCAACTTAGGACATTGAGGTCTTATATGACCAATCACACCACAATGGTGACAAGTTGGAACAAACTTAGATCCATCCAAAGCCTCCTAAACGGAGGCTTTGACTTAAGAGCCTTTCTCTCCACCTTTTGATTTCTTTTGTGTGGAGGAATGTACATTGATTTGTCCTTTGAGGTAGAACACACAATAGACACAAAATCGGGTACCACAACATGATTTCAACAAATATTTTCATCTTTTTTAGCAATAGGTTTAGCAGTCAAACACTTGGCATGCATTTTAAGAGATTCATTTTCACATTTTAGTTCATCAACAAGTTTGTTAGACAAAACAAGTTTAGCATCCAAGTTCACATTCAAATATTCAAACTCTTTAAGCTTTTGAAGAGATTTTTCAGCAAGTTTCTTATATTTCTCAACTAATTTGTTGGATTCATTGAGCTTAGCAATCAAATCATCATTTTCACAAAATAACTTGCTCAAATTTGTATGAAACTTCTTAGCCTTTTTCTTCAAGAGTTTGATGTTAGGAATATCAACAACACCCAAAGATTCATGTAACATAGCATCACAATCATGAGGATTATCACTCATAGAGGCATGTTCACAAACACGTGGCGTGTTACATTCATCAACATCCAAAACATGCATAGAAGCATACAAAGCACTATCCATGACAAATAACACAAGGGGTCAAGGATCACACTTAGGTATTTAAACCAAAACAAGTGTACCCATTCTGATACCAAATGAGTGTTCCAAATGTGTATAAAACACCTATGAATGTTTAGACCCCCAAATTACAAATTACTAATTCAAGCTTATTATCAAACAATGTATGTGCGAAACATGAAAATAAGATACAACAGAATTGATAAACAATCTAAACCAAATAAAATCACAACCACAGTAGAAATTAAATGGAAAAGATTAAGGGAAGAGAGATGCAAACACAAGGACAACATAGCGATGTGTTATCGAAGAGGAAACCGAAGTCCTCAGCGTAAAACCTCTCTGTCACCCTCCAAGTGATCAATAATCCACTAAAGAATGAAGTTGGGATACATGAACAGCAGAAGACCCTTCAAGCCTAATCTACCTAGTGTACCTAAGCCCTCCAAGCTTCTTGCTCCAATGAGGTTACACCAAACCTTTGTCTTCTTTAGCTTACCGAATTCCGCTATAGCCCATAGCATCAACTAATACCAATTGGTCCCTTCCTAACTGCTTCCCAAGCACCAAACAGTCTCCTCACAGATATGGGTATGGTGAGAAAAGGTTTTGGCTAAATATACCTCTCAAGGATGTAACAATTGAGAGGGTGAGAGTAGAGGAATTTGGAGAATCAAAGGATGAAGATTGTAGATGACTTAATCTTGTTTTTCTCTTGGGTTTCTCTCTCAAAATTCTCTTTGGAAGCTCTCTACATTTCGTGGGTATAATAGGTATTTATATTGGAGTGAGAATGGAATGTAAAGAATCAGTTTTTCCAAAACAGAGTGGACTGGCGACTTGGCCTCGCGACTTGACTGAGTCACGAGTTCAAGTCGCAAACTAACTAAATGGTCAGTCTGGACTTTTTGTCCTGTAGTACTCCAGCTGGCGTGACTGTTTAGCTACTCTGCATGCTCCACACGTGTGCCACTTTTGGCGACTTGCAAGCCGCCAGTGAGCCGCGAGATCCCGTCGCAAGCCACTTGCTGAGTGCACAAACTTGAGTTTTTCTTCACTCTCTCACACACTACCCTTACATGATTCCCACCTAAATACAGGGTTTCTAAATACTGAAATACAAGCAAATTTGGCATGGAATAAAGCCAACAAGAAGGTTGATTAATTTCAACCTTACAAATTCAAATTCAAATTTCAATTCTGGAGAAACACTAAAATGTCTATCCATGTTGAACCCTTGCATTCATTTCTCCCTCCCAAAAATAGCAAACTCAAAAAGAAAGAACAAGGAAAGAAAATGCTATATTTTGAAAAATAAGCTAATAAATGACAAATGTATTTACTATTATTGAAAGAAAAATTTGCGGTTAAATTGCAGATGCAACACAACCATACAACTTGGAATCGGATGACCCCATACAACAACTGAGCTGCAACCCTTATAAAATAACTTTCCAGTTTCATTATTTTCATCCTTTTTCATGAAAGAAAACTTATATTTAAAAGCTCTATTCAGTCATGGTAAAATCATTTTCCTTTAACCTTTTCTTAATTAGTATAGTATTCTCAGTATATTATGTCATGGTTAGTATTCTTAATATTACATCTATACATTGTAATTATAAGTTGGGCGATGATCTGTTGCTATTTACATACAACACCCCCCCCCCCCCCCCCCCCCCCCCCCCCCCCTTCTCTCTCTCTCTCTCTTCCAATAAAAACTCTAGCTCCACCTACAGGAGCCTCACTTGGGATTACTCCTAGTCCTATATATACCTACATGTGATTTTATTTTACAATCTATGAAATAATTAAGATATTCACAGACTTACAAATAGAATTCTACAACTCTTCTCCAGAAACAGAAATAATTTGCAAAGTGAAGCTAATTAATTCAGCAAACGTTGTTTTTCATGGGAAGCATGTATGCAATGCCATTTATAGAAATGGGATACTCACCCAGCAGAAACAAGAATTATATCCGGCTTAAACCTTTGAGCACAGGGTACAATAACCTCATCAAACACAGTTGTCATAGCAATATCACCTAATCCTCCAGGTAGAGGCAAATTTAATGTTGTTCCTTCACCATCTCCATGACCTACCTCATCAACTTTACCAGTACCAGGGTAGCTTCCATCCTATTTCAAAAGAAGACTAAATAGCATTAGATTGGTTGCTGCAAAATGAACTTCTAAGATGAACATTCATGCAGTGATCAAAAACAATAATACCAGAGAAATCAGAAATTAAAAAAAAAAAAAAAAAAGATACTGGACTATTGATAATAGAACATCTATTACGCATACTTATTGGCATCTAGATTCTAGACACTACAACAGCTAGAATACACCATAATATCATATACAATTTGCACATCATCTTGCCTCCACCACATAAAAATATATTTTTTTTAAAATAATTTGAAAAGTGCAGGTATGTTCCTTTTCAATATAGGTCAAACAAGAACTTGAGACTGAATCCTTGATTCTCACCTATACATACATACATACATACATACATACATACATACATATGAGTCATTACTTAGTGATAGCATTTGGTTCCACCTGAATAAGGCCCTAGAAGAGGTGGCTTAGATATGGTCCTTTTCTAACACATTTGCACTTGACAAACCAAGACTTTACCATTGCTATAGAGTACCAGACAATGATCCCTCATACACATAAGTATGTATGCATGTATATTCATACTTTAAGTCATATCTAACGTTCTTTAAATGCGGGAGAAGATAAAATTCATATAATTGATGAGAGAGATTAAGGCCTTGAATATTAAGCCGGATAAAAAGTTTGTGACTAAATTGCAAGGTAAAACATATAAGACAGGTCTGGGCCAAATTAATGCTTACTTGGTGAGTTGAAAGGAAAAATATATCTGGATCATCATAAAAAGCGTCATTTGTCCCATTTCCATGGTGAACATCAAAATCAATTATAAACACACGCTTCAACCCATGTACACGTTGGGCATAACGAGCTGCAATGGCTAGATTTTCGAAAACACAGAACCCCATAAGCCCCTTTGGAATAGCATGATGTCCTGGAGGTCTTATCAAAGCAAAGCCCACAGGTGGATCCAGGCAATTTTTTGATGCTGCAATCTGAAATACAAAATAGAAAATGTTGGATAATATAAACTAGAATCTACTTCTACCATCTTCAGTGCAATTATGAACATTTAGCGGTGTCAAAAAAAGAAATGAAATTGTTTCAGCACAGCACACAAAATATAACAAATAAGAATAATCATAAGAGACTGACGTGCCAGGTTGAGACATCACCACTGAATCAACGAAGGTGATTCCTGCTCCAGTTGCAACTAGTGACTCATGAAATGTCTGCATCAATATACCATGATAAGAAAGAGTGGAATGTACAAGATATAGCTTGCAAATTGAAGTGCCAAGATCCAACTTAAACATACACTATATGGTAAGATAAAAATCACATAAAACCATTGATATCACATTTCAAATTCAATAAAAGGACAATAAAAATGAGAGACATGGCCCATATTTCCATTCGGATCAACTGGAAAACCTTTCTTTACCAGTCAGTTAAACTAATAAATACATGACTCAACTAGTTGTAGAAACATTGACATTAAAAATGTTCTCAATTAGAATGTCGGAATCAAAAAAAATGTTTTCTGGGTCACATATGAACCCCTTCTTTGCAAAGTTTTAACAGTATGTGCGTTTCTTTTCATCAGCTGAATATATATCCATTAAAGCATACTAAGACAGTTATCCAAAATACCCGAATTTCAATGAAATTTTCGAAATGCAAGAATTTCTTTTGATCTGAATAAGTTATCGATGTGAATATACCTACATTAAGCATACTAATATGAAATTTAAGTGTCATTGAATCCACCCATTAAGCACATAGACATTTCACAAAATATGAGAGGAGTCTGCAATTGATTTTTTGAAGGCTTGGACTTCCAAAAATAGTCATGATATACAATTTCAATACAATCACTTCTGCTAACTCATCTAATGTACACCTTCCCAATGAGAAGATCACTATCACTGATCTTGTTAGGAAACAAGAAACCTAACCCAGATCCATGGAATGCAATACCTGTGAACAGTAAACTTGGAAAAAAAGAAGAGAAAATAAAGAGAGAGGAGAAGGAAAAAGAAACAACAAAAGCCAACATGCCTATTACTCAAAACACTCAATTTTATTATCAAATCATTCTATTTTGTTTGAATAGATTGAGCACAATATATATATAAAAACTCTTACTCGACTCTTTCTTGTACTAGTAGTATTAGGATTCCTGCTAGTATTATGACTACTAATAAAGCCTAATAAATACTAACTTGGACCCAAAGTAAATAAACCTAAGATACTTAGAGTACCTTAAAAGATTCTAGATTCAACTAAATTACCAAAATACTCTTAATTTGCAGAAATTTCAGAAATTACAAATTTGCCCCTCAATATAAAACTGACCATAACTAATAAATTTTTTATTTTTTATTTTTAGAAGAGACAATAACTAATAAAATAAAAAACCCAAATTAAAAGCTGTTTTAACCCCAAAAGACTCATACTTAGACCAATAAAAGGGCACGACTATCACTTCAATTGGACCTCACACGAGGAACCAATAAAATAATTCTTGAATAGGCGAATTTGCAAAGTAATAGCATATTAATCTTCCATGATTCCATCAAGAAAAGATCAACAAACACACAAATTTACATGGTTCACCCAAAAAGTAAGGCCATGTCCATGGGGTTGCTGCAATTTTATTATGACGGAGCTATAACAGGAGTTACGAAGATCATTAGAATATACCACCCTATTATTTAGTCTACACACATGGGAAATTACAATAAAAAGGCCTAGAGCATCTAAAGAGATAACCCCAATAATTATACAGACATCAATGTTCAATTCAAGGTGAGCTGCCAACCCCTGAACTCCCGGCATAACCAACACAATAAATCAAGCTCCATCAATGTTCTCTCTCTCTCTCTCTCTCACAATAAAAAGACAAAGGTAAAAAAAAACTAAATAACGCAAATTCTAATAAAAAAAGGTTCACCAATGTAATATGGAAGTTAACCACTACGTTGGAGATGCCACTTATCTCTATCTCTCTCTCTCTCACACACACACACACACATCTCTCTCTACAGTAATGAAAATGCTCCTCCATATCAGAAGAGCTCATAGTGGAATCCAGTTGAAAAATAAAAAATTAGTATCTAGTTTCAAATAAACTGATTTCAAGAGATCATCATTATAATTTTTCTAATAGTTATCCCTATTCTTACCTTATCTTGATAGTTATATTGATTTGCTCATGTTGTTAGGTTCTAAGGTCTTAGGATTTTATGTATTTAGAACTCTAATTTGTAATGTTGGCAAACCATGATCAAAACATTGTATTTAGTCTTGTTTAGGCTTGCTCAAAGTTGGTTTATTATTGTACAGTTGGAATCGAGTGGCTGCAGAAGTACTTGGGACTTTTGGCCTGGCTCGATCGATCGAAGATTAGACTCGATCGATCGAAAATCGCACAGGTTAAATTTTCTGCAGAATTTCCAACTCAGCCCTACTTCATTAAACGTTTAGGGTTTTATGTTTTTACCCTAGGTATATAAACAAAACCCTAGCCACGTTTTTGGGGTTGTCCATATTGTTATTGTTGCTCATATTTTCTGTTTTGTGTAAATCTCTTGTGAGATCTTAGAGGAGCTTTCCTTTACACAAAGCTTAGGGTTTTCAAGGTAGAGATGATTTCAACATCTTGAAGATCAACTTAGTTGCAACCATTGGATCTTAAAAGAAAAGCAAGCGGGGAGCTTGTAGCTGATTGAAGAATTCAAGAAAGAAGTAGTCCGTGGATTCGGAGCCTGCACGTGGTCGTGTCAGGAAGTTCGTACTGGTGGGTAGCATTAGGAAGTCGAGCGGGGAGCTTGTAGTCCTTCTGTAAGAACTTCAATTCTTTCATAGTGAATTCTTGTTTGCCTTGAGGATCGGTGGGTCAAATCCTCCCCAGGTTTTTACCGTGTGGTTTCCTGGGTGATCATATCTTGTGTTCTTTATTATTTCCGCTGCTTTATTTGTTTTATATACATGATATGATTATTTGATTGTTTTAACCTAGAATTGCTTAATTTGACTAAGTAACAACTTGGCTAATTAATCTAGGCTACGCAATCTGGTTGTTTAAGGGGTCTAAATAACCTATCAAGTGGTATCAGAGCGGGTAGCTCTTTGTGTTTGAGATTTTTAATCTCTGAGCTGATCCTTGACCCCTGTTGTCATGGAGCATGGACACTCTTTGTTTGTTCCTCCTCATTTTGATGGGAACAACTATGCTTATTGGAAAGTAAGGATGAAAGCATTCCTGAAATCCATTGATGAAAGGGTTTGGAATTCCGTTGAATACGGATGGGTGAAACCCGCTACTCCTGTGAGTGAGTGGCAAACTTCTGAAAAAGAAGCAGCAAGCTTCAATAGCAAAGCTATGAATGCTATCTTTAATGCTGTTTCTATGGAGGAATTTAAGAGGATCTCTAATGTTGAGGTTGCTCATGTTGCATGGAAAATCCTCCAAACTGTGCATGAAGGCACAAAGGCAGTTAAGATTAATAAATTGCAACAATTGACTTCTAGATTCGAAAGCATTAGAATGTCTGATGATGAATCTTTTGATGAATTCTATGCTAAATTAAATGATATTGTCAATTCTGCTTTTAATTTGGGTGAAATCTATGATCAACCTAAAATTGTTAGGAAGATTCTTAGATCTTTAACTGAAGATTTTAGACCCAAAGTGACTGCCATCACTGAAAGTAAGGATGTGGACTCCATCCCTGTTGATGAGCTTGTAGGATCTCTTCAATCCTATGAGTCTGACCTACCTAAAGTAAACAAATCCAAATCAATGGCTCTTAAGTCAGTTGATGATGTTGAGGGTGGTGGATTTGATGATGAGCTCTCTGCTACAGAGATTGCCTATCTTGCCAAAAACTTTAAGAACTTTTTGAGAAATACAAATAGAAAGGCAAGAGGGACTTACACTGCTGAACCTAGAAATTTTAGGAAGAATGATCCCATTAAGGTTAACAATTTTGAAAAACCTAGAGAAAATTTTGGTCAATCTTCTAATAACTCTTTGGGTCCTCAGTGTTTTGGCTGTCAAGGGTATGGTCATGTGAAATCTGAATGTCCTACATTCTTGAGGAATAAGGGTAAAGCTATGGCTATAACCCTTAGTGATAATGAGGTTTCTGATGATGAGTCCGGTGGGGACGAGGATGGAAACTTCATTACTTTCACGGCTACTGCTATAGTCAATGAAAGCATATCTGCTGAGGAGAACCCTTCTGATGGGGAACTCTCTGAAGATGCAGATCTTCAAGAGGCCTATAACAAACTTTGCAAAATTGCTGCAAAGGATGCTATGAAAGTTGAACTTGGCCTAAAGAAAATTGATTCTCTTGAGCTTGAAAAGAGAAATTTGCTTGTTAAACTGTTTGATGCTAATGAGCTTTTGAATAATGTTAAATCGGAGAACATGCTTTTGCTTGATAAAGTTAGAACTTTGGAACATGATTTATCTGTTGCTAGATCTGCTAGTTCTAAACTTGATCACATGCTGAATGTTCAAAAGTCTCCTGCTGATAAAACTGGGTTAGGATATATTGAAAGCATTTTTGATTCTAGACCACATTCCACTACTTTTGTTCCTTCCTCTTCTTCTGAACCTTCTGTGAGTGAGGTTGTGAGTGAAACTGTCAAACCACCTGTGAGTGAGATAGTTAAACCCGTAGAAGTTTCTCCACCTAAGAAGATTAGGGTAGACTTAAGAGAATCTAAACCTAAGGAGCCTACCAAATCTAAGGACAAGATGCATGGTAAACCTGCTTGGGTTTGTCATTATTGTGGTAAGTCTGGACACATTCGTCCTAACTGTTACAAGCTTCAAGCTGATAAGAGAGCTACTAAACCAAAAGTGCCTGTGCCTCAAGCACATGATCATATGGCATTAATTGGTGAATTGGTAACGGTGTTAAACCTTTATTCCAATCCTGGAGTTGGGAATCACTCGAGTGTAAATAAGAACTCCAATGCTCGTGGTGCATCTAAAAAGTTTTGGATGCAAAAGACTCGAACTAACTGAGTCTTTCTGACATGGTCCTTGTGCTTAATTGCTCTATTCTTTGGTGACCATTGTTCTTTGGTTTGTGTCTTTTTGTTGTTTTTGTTCTAGGACTTGCATTGCATTACATTCATGCATTTCATTCTAGGATTTATTTACTTTCCATTAAAAAAAAAA
Organism: Quercus aquifolioides; assembly: GCA_019022515.1. NCBI lineage: Eukaryota > Viridiplantae > Streptophyta > Magnoliopsida > Fagales > Fagaceae > Quercus > Quercus aquifolioides. The sequence goes on from CM032331.1 coordinate 20,532,898, forward strand.
AAGAAAAAAAAAAGAAAAAAAAAAGGGAAAAGTGAAAGCAAAAATTATGTTAGACACTACTTTTCTTGATTTTTGAAAAACAAGGTTGGTCTATCTTTTGACACATGTCATGTTCTGTGTACCTTGTTTAACTTTGATGAGCTTAAATATTGCACTTGACTAGTTAAAGCTTTGTAGTGCATGTTGTGTGGGAAAGATGTTTGTGGTTATTAATCACTTTGTCTTGATCTTGAAGTCACATGTTATTTGACTGTCGGACTTGATCCTTTTGAGAAAGGCATAAATAACCATCTCACCACTGTTCACTAGTCAATCATGAACACCTTAGTGCATATCATAAGATTTTGTGCTCGAGAAAGTGTAGCACATGCACAAAAAGAACATAAGGTGTAGCCTCTTTAAATGCTTAATGCTTAAAACTGGTGTGTACTATTAGGCTTGATGCCAATTCACTTAATTCAAACTGGTGTGTACTATTAGGCTTGATGCCATTTCACATAATCTAATCTGGTGTGTACTATTAGGCTTTATGCCAAATTTCACCTAAATAATGGGGCAAAAATACAAGAAACTTACATGATTGCAAGCTTTTGTTCTAGGAGATGTGGGAGTTATAGGATGTAACTCTTTAGGTGATAGTCTCTTTTAAATTCTATGTGATGAATTGTGTAGACTTTGTGTTTGATTGCTATTCACATATCACCTCACATGTATCTCAAGTTTTTGCTAGTATCACACACTACACAAGTTACTCTTTGTTAAACACTGTACATGCTAGTGTGTGTTTTTGGTCTGACCAACCAAGTTTGAAATTATCTTGAGATTTGTATACAACATATTTGTTGTTTGAGAATATTCAAAAGAAGAATGATTGAAACTTGTTTTTTGAGAAAATTGGGGTTTAAAAATTTGGGTTTTTGGAAAAGCATTCCATCTCATACTCATGCATTTTATTTCTGGAATTTAATGCTTTGAGGAGTTGTTTTTCAAAATTTGGTTTGTCTTTCAAAACTGTGATTTTTCTCAAAATTTAGTGAGCCTCTGCCCATTTCGATCGATCCAGCCTGATTTTTGATCAATCGAAAAAGTGCTTTCATTTGTCTCAAAATGACTGTGTGTTTCGATCGATCGAATCTGATTTTCGATCAAACGAAAAAGTGCTTTCATTTGTCTCAAAATGACTGTGTGTTTCGATCAATCGAATCTGATTTTCGATCGATCGAATATCGTGAAAAAAGTTTTTAAAAGGTACTTTTCTGACTTTTTCAAAGTTTCTATTTCAAAACTTTTCAAACCTCTTTCCTCTCTCCGAGTTGGCAAGCTCAAATCAGAGATTTTTTGTCGTTTTCCTCCGTTCTTTTTGCAAAATCTCTCTCTCCTCAAGTTGGTAAGACACTTGTACCCTTCCTTTTGAATTTATTTTCAAGTTTACATGCATATTTTCATGCATTTGAGGGTAATTTTCGGAATTTGTAAAATTTGGATTTTCTGTTGATTCAAGCCTTAATTTATGAAATTGATCATTGGGTTTTTGTGGGGACACTTCATAAACATGATTATTCCTTGTTAATTTGATCAAATTTGAGTTTGGTGAACAATTGCAAAATCTAGGGCTTGTTCTTGATCCGAATTGGGGCTTTTGTTAAATTGGGATGATTTTGATGAAATTGACTTGTTGTGTAGTTGTAATTAAGCATTATAATCTATGTAATGTGTTTTGTAATGCTCAATTCATCTTTTTGGTAAAAAAAATTTCAACAAGTGGTTTTCAATTTTTGGGATTTGTGATAAAAATTCCATGTTCAAGTCAATTTTGTCAATTCAATCTCAATTGAACTTATTTGTTTACTGCATTAGATCATGCATCACAACATTATTAATGTTCATGCATCATATAGATTTTTGTTCTATATTTTTTATTGTGCTAATTTGCAGTCTGCCCTTGGTTATGTTTTCTCTTGTTCTTTTTGGTTTTTCACTTTGTGTCTCTGTCCTTTCCTTAGCACTATGCCTAGGAAAACTAGAGCCCGTAGGACTGTTCCCTCACCTTCTCCTTCACCCCCTCCATCCTATGATCGTGAGAAGTTTTCGAGTGAGAAAAACCAAGAGATTTATGAGAAGCTGAATGTTAGGAGAAAGATTTGGGCTGAGCGTTCTGTTCACTTAGAAGAACTTGATCCTGCCATTAGGGCAAACTTTGAGCGTAGGGGCTGGTTACCCTTGGTGGATGTTTCTGATCCTCCTCCACCTTCTGCCTTGATTAGAGAGTTCTATTCGAACATCTCTATCCGCATCTATGATTCCAACACTCTAGTCAAGAGTTGGATACGAGGCGTAGAGTACTCCATTACTCCTGAGGTAATGGCTGATGCTCTAGGGGTACCATTGGTTCGACATCCTATCTATTAATATGACGTGTCTCCCGAGATTAGTGATGTCTTGTCTTACATCACTGGGACTACTGTCCAGTGAGGTTCTGATCCTCGGATCACCTCTGCTGAGCTCTCCGGGTTACACTATCTCTTCTTTAGGATAGCGTGTCATTCTATCTGACCCATTTCCCATGTTCACACCATTCCTCTTGAGAGGTGTGTATTTTTGTACGCTCTGGTTACTGATGCTCCTATTAGTTTTCCCCATCTTTTTCTTCGTTCTTTGAACGATGTTTATAGGAGTTCATCATCTGCTCATGCTCTTGTTCATCCTATTTTCATTCATAGGATTCTCCTTCATCTTGATCTTGGTGGCTTCCCTTCCTCTGAGCCCGTTCATGTTATTGCTCCTATAGGTGCGTCTTTTCTTAGACAAAGGGCTGCTCATCTTCGAGCTGGTTCTAAACACCCTAGGTCTGAGCCCTTTAGTAGCGCACCTCCTCCTTCTTCTTCTGCAGGTCTTGCTGGTGAGGATGTTACTGATCCAGTTGGTGATGATGCTGCTGCTGCTGATGTTCCTCCACCTCCTTCGGCCGACTTTGATGTTCGTCGTACTTTGGAGACTGTCATGACCGTTCAGGCGGCTCATGGACAGATTTTGGTGGACTTGCTAGATGAGTTTCGTGCTCTACGAGCTGACTTGGCGCGTCTTCATCCACCCTCACCACCTCCTTTTGATGGCGACTTGTGATTGCTCTTTGGCATTCCGTCACAAAAAGGAGGAGTGGTATTTTTGACTTGTTGAGGAGTTTTTGTAGTTAGGGGGAGACTTTTTGTTTTGAGGAGCTTGTGGAGTTTTTTAGATTGTATCTAGGAGCTTCACTTTGTATATCATTTTTTTTGGGATATTCATGTTAGGGGGAGTAACATTGATTGATATACATGTTATTTTTGTTGATTCTTGTTGCTTTATGATTCACTACTTATTGATTTATATTTATGAGTTGATCATTCATATATGTCTTTATTTTGTGTTGTGTGAATCTTACAAGAATGTTATACCTGTTGTTTTACTCTTTTCTGTCACACATGCGTTTATGCGTTTGTTGAGTATTTCAGGAATATACAGGTTGATTCAACTAAAGCTGCTGTCTACACTTGCAACTGATAGATGGTAGTTAGGCTGAATTTGATTTTATGAGCATTACCTTTGTAAAGGGCTTTTACTTGTAAAACTTTGAGCTTTTAATTATGGTTTTGTCACGGATTGCCAAAGGGGGAGTTTGTTAGGTTCTAAGGTCTTAGGATTTTATGTATTTAGAACTCTAATTTGTAATGTTGGCAAACCATGATCAAAACATTGTATTTAGTCTTGTTTAGGCTTGCTCAAAGTTGGTTTATTATTGTACAGTTGGAATCGAGTGGCTGCAGAAGTACTTGGGACTTTTGGCCTGGCTCGATCGATCGAAGATTAGACTCGATCGATCGAAGATTAGACTCGATCGATCGAAAATCGCACAGGTTAAATTTTCTGCAGAATTTCCAACTCAGCCCTACTTCATTAAACGTTTAGGGTTTTATGTTTTTACCCTAGGTATATAAACAAAACCCTAGCCACGTTTTTGAGGTTGTCCATATTGTTATTGTTGCTCATATTTTCTGTTTTGTGTAAATCTCTTGTGAGATCTTAGAGGAGCTTTCCTTTACACAAAGCTTAGGGTTTTCAAGGTAGAGATGATTTCAACATCTTGAAGATCAACTTAGTTGCAACCATTGGATCTTAAAAGAAAAGCAAGCGGGGAGCTTGTAGCTGATTGAAGAATTCAAGAAAGAAGTAGTCCGTGGATTCGGAGCCTGCGCGTGGTCGTGTCAGGAAGTTCGTACTGGTGGGTAGCATTAGGAAGTCGAGCGGGGAGCTTGTAGTCCTTCTGTAAGAACTTCAATTCTTTCATAGTGAATTCTTGTTTGCCTTGAGGATCGGTGGGTCAAATCCTCCCCAGGTTTTTACCGTGTGGTTTCCTGGGTGATCATATCTTGTGTTCTTTATTATTTCCGCTGCTTTATTTGTTTTATATACATGATATGATTATTTGATTGTTTTAACCTAGAATTGCTTAATTTGACTAAGTAACAACTTGGCTAATTAATCTAGGCTACGCAATCTGGTTGTTTAAGGGGTCTAAATAACCTATCACATGTAACTATCAATTAATTAGAGCCCGTTTGGATAGGCTGTTTACAAAATCTTAATGCGCGTTTTAGACAAAATGTGATTTGCCAAATTGTTTGGCTCCACAAAATCAGCACGTTTGCGTTTTCAAAATCCAGATTTTTCACATTAACAAAACGCTGCAAAGCTTTGCTTTTTCAGAGATGCAGATGGGCTAATCGCTATGTTTTTCTTCAGAAAATAAAAATAGCGCCAATATGATAGGAAATACCAACTTTATCCCTTCCCCCACGCATACCGTACTAGAACCTTGGCCGATACAGGAACACTAGTATTTCATTCCAGTTTAAATACCGGCCGTACCGGAGTCATTCCGGCAATACCGGAACGAATACCAAATTTTGGATACCGGATTTCTAAGAAATTGAAGGTCTTTGAAGAAGAATAAAAATTGAAGAAGCAGTTGAGGCTTTTGTGAATCTATGAAAAAAAATTTCACCTATCGTTGTAGATCAATCAAGCTGCTACTTCTTCTCATTTCCCTGATGCTACCTCATGAACTTCTTCTCCTTCTTTTACTTCTAGCAAGTTCCTTCTCCCCCACTTTTTCTTTTTCTTTGTTTTATCTGGCTGTGAATCTCAATGCAAAATTTTGAAACTTGTGGTCAGTGATGGGAAGTGAGAAAGACAAGCCTTCAAGATCACTTTTTACCCATCCAAATGGTCATGTCACTCACGTGGCCTATAGATGGTGTATTTTTTATTCCCTTTAACTGTGTTATAGTACTACTCTTTAACTCAAAAAAAAAAGTACAATAGTATATATATATATATATATATATATTCTGTACATTAGTTAAATAGTATCAGATATTTGTCAACAATGATCGTTATTGGCTGCTAAGAGATTTTGGGAAAAAAACTTTACCATTGTTGGTAGAAGTATAGATTCTTTGATGAGGTTGATGAAAATAAAAAATAAAAAATGACAACCTTGAATACTCACTTTTTTGAAACTATATGGATGACTTAATAACAACCCCAAGGAAGCAACATAATTAGTTAGGGACCTTTGCCTCATGAAGTGGAGGTCACTACTGTTCCTCTTCCTTCGGGCCAAAACTTGTTTATCTTAAAAAAAAAAATGGATGACTTAATGACAACATTATCAACCTCCACTTTCAAGTCTCAACTCTTTGTCAATGACTTTGATGAGCTCTAATTATTTCATGATCTTAAATTTACCTTAATAATTGTTTGATTCCCTTGAGTTATACCAATTAGCTCTGCTTATTTTTTTTAGTAACTGTTTTAATATAATTATTTTCCTAATCATTTTAATATCTTCCTCTTAACGGTTTTTTTTTTTTTTCAATTTTAAATTATATAAATTTCTCTCCCTGATTCCAACAACGACAACATCATTATTGTTATTATTATTAATATAATTGTCAAGCTTAATTACATATTTTCAATAATAATTAAAAAAAAAAAAAAACACTGAGTAAAGGAAAAATGACAAAATAACCTTAACAAAATAGTTAAGTCCTTTTTTGGAATTTACACTCCAAACAGCCATTTTTAAAACAGCTTATCCAAACGGTTAATGTAGCTTTAAAAATAAAAAACGCATATTTTCACATTTTTACCAAACATTTATCTGTGGTTTTTAAAATGATGTTTTCAAAACGCACGTTTTAAAAATGCTCGTTTTTAAAAACACACCTTTATGAACAGCCTATCCAAATAGGCCCTTAATCTGATTTGATGATGCAAAGAAATTATAAGCATCGATTATGACAAGTCCAGTGAAAAACATCTAGAAGCAAATGACTTTTAATACTTTAAAAAGAATGAGTGTCTGTAAATATCCACAAGCTCAAGAAAGAAAGCAGATTGATCTAAAGTGTTGAACTCACAGTGGAAGTAGCATATGTTGTCCCAGAACCATTAATGAATACAATACCCTCTTGTGAAGCCTGATCCATTGCCTATAAAAATAAACCAAATAAGCCTGATTGGTTCCATGCAAGACTAAGAACAATAAAAGTATATAAAATTGAAAACAAACACCAGCATAATGTAAAAAAATTAGCCATTCAAGGAAAATGGATACTTGAAACCTCAAAAAGTCACCAACACATTGACTGACTAATAAGGATATGCACATACATATCCCTCCAAATGTATTATAGCATCTTGAAGGTATAAACCCTACATGCAACACATCCTAAACTTGCCATTGCATTGAGGTCAAAACTTATTGCTAAGTCTCTAGCATCAGTCATCACAAACCATATATATATATATATATATATATATATATATATATAAAATAAAAATAAAAATAAAAAGGCAAAAAAATTGCAAGCAAAGCCAAAGAGTGGGATCATGTACTAATATGTGGTACTCTTTATATTTTTTCTCAAAGGACCTGCATATTAAGGTATCAAGTCATATTCAAATCGTTCCCTCAATCTAAATTCTTATGCTTCTCACATTAGCTGTATATGTCAAAAAAGGTGGAGAATGGGGAGGGTGCCACCCATTTGTACCCATATATCAATTTGCCTTACCTATGATTCTCCTTCAAACTGTCATTCTCTTTTTTTTTTTTTTTTTTTTTTTTTTTTTTTTTTTTCAGTATTATGGATCTTGGTTCGCAATGTTACTTGTGGATAAAGATTTATGCATCAGTGAGGTCAATGTCATACTTTAACATTTCAATTTTTTTTTTTTTTTTTTTTTTGGGATAAGTTGTAGATTGGTGCTATATGTGTAAAAAGAGTGGGGAATCAGTGAATCATCTTCTTCTTCATTGTCCTATTGCTTCTAAGTTATGGTCTATGGTGTGGGCTCTGTTTGGTCTTCTATGGGTTATGTTGCAAAGTGTTACTGATTTATTTTCGAGTTCACAAGGTTCCTTCGGTAGACATCGAAGCATAAATTTGTGGAGGGTTGTACCACATTGTGTCTTATGGTGTATTTGGCAAGAACAGAACTCAAGATGTTTTGAGGTGAAGGAACAGTCTATTCCGGAAATTAAATCTCTCCTTCTCCACACCTTGCTGGATTGGAGTTAGGTTTTTAATCTTTCCATGTTCTGATTTTTTAGAAATGCTTGATCTTTGTAATTTAAGAGTTTGATGTACTGCTACCCATATACACCCCTAGTGTACCTGGTTTTTGATTAATACAACTCCGTTATTTATAATAAATAAATAAACAATTTTTTTTAAAGTAATAAAGCTTCATTGATAAGACATCTCAGATAGAAAGACCAAAGTACACAGGGAGTGTGCTGATGAAAAACATAAATAAATTCTTGCTACCTTCTTCACATGTCTTTTCCTTGGAAAACTGCGTGGAAATCAAAAGTGCCAACAAAGATCAGTTTCTTTATATAGATGCCGACGTTGGGTCGTATCTCAACTAATGATAATTTATGGAAGCATCAGCTCTTTGTTATTGATTGGTGTTCTATGTGTAAGAGGGATGGGGAAGCCGGTAATCACTTATTCATACACTGTTCTCTTGCCAAAGACTTACTCTTCCATTGTTCTCTTGCCGGAGGCTTATGGAGCAAGTTGTTTTCACTTTTGGGGTAGCTTGGGTTATGCCTAGTGGTGTGGTGGAGCTTCTAGCCTGTTGGTCGGGCAAGTTTAACCAGCATAGAAATGGGGCAATTTGGAATATGATCCCTCATTGTCTAATGTAGAGCTTTTGGCTAGAAAGGAATTCTCGAATCTTTGAAGGAGCCGAAAAATCAACTCATGACTTGATCTTGTTCTTCTTTCAGACTTTGCTTGGGTGGAAAAAGCTAGTTTCCTGATATACGAACTCTCGTCCAGCTAATCAATTAGGGGTCCAGAACCTCAAACGGATTTAGCCTGGCCATGTTGTGTAAAACAAAACCTTCTTAAAAAATGTTTCTAGAGGTGGATTTAGCCTGGCAAGATCTACATTGACTACTGAGACCTCAACAAGGCATGCCTGTGCTTTTTAACCAAGAAAATATCCCGTCTCTAAAGCAATGGCATACAAATCCGCTGAAGTAAAACAAACTTCTTTCACAAATTCCAAAACCGCATACCAGTAAATACAAGATTCAACATTCTCATGAAAAAAGTATGAAAGTAAAAAATAAAAATAAATAAACAAATAAATAAATAAAACATTGGAAGCTACACATATACAAACAACAAAAAACAAATGGCACTAGCCACATGCTTCCATTCCTTGTACCCATATAACTTTCAGCTAGTTTTTAGCACTTATTATGATCTGACGCAATGAACACCAAACACAAGAAGAAAACCTACAATAGTTAATTTTGAGGCTACCTTCTCAAGGCCTGATGCATATATAGGCTCTTGCATGAACACTTGCAATGTCATCTACTAAAACAGGCTTGAAATTGTGAAATTCAATGATCTCTGAGCCACGGATCTATATAAAGGAAAAAATGATTAAGCAAATTGGAACAATAAAATTTTCTTATTCATAATATCAAAATAATTATCCAGTCTCAATTCAAAAAAAGGACTAGGCATTTTTCTAGTCATATGGGTCACACAATGGAAGTTTGGTGCAAGGAGTGCAAGACAATTTTATTTTATGTAATTTAAGAAGTCAATTGTATTTTTTAAGATTTACATTGAATTTTATTATAGGTCTTATGCTCTTACTAGTTAATTTGACTATTAGTATTTATTTAATTTCCTAAATTCAAGGGTACTTTTATAATTCAATAATTGGGCTTTCCTAAGTCGATTAGAATTAGGCTTAAGTCATACTAGTTTATATGTGAACACTATTGTACTCCAATGGTGATAGTTAGGTTGAGTAGGAAAATTTATTGTTGCAGTTTTTCCTTCAATAGCTTGGTGCTGAGTCCAGGCAACTCTATGTACTAATTCCTAGATTTTGTTTTCTCTTGCTTGGAGCTGGATCCCAGAGCTTTTTTTTTTTTTTTTTTTTTTTCAGTTTTTGTGAATGAAATGTTTTTTTCATATATTACAAGCAATATTAATGATTTCCATGTGAACCAATTAAAAATATGTTTTTTTGCTCATTTTCAAGGTCAGTTTCCTAAAAATATTTTCTAGAAAATACATCGTTTTCAAGAAAATGTTTTTAGTCAAAACAGATGGAGCATTAGTGGCAAACCCTAATACTGCAACTACTACTACTAGTGTAATCAGCATCATCATGTTGTAGGTAACTCCTTGAGCTAAAAGTTCTCCAGAAATTATATGTAATCCTAAACACTTTCTACATTTTCTTTTCATCTCGGTTGCTAATGATTTGGGGCACCAGTTGTTCACTGCTACCATTTCATTCCGAAAATATAATCTTGCTTGTAGCAGTTTGTAGTACCAAGAGAGAATTGTTAAAACAAGAAAAATGAAGAAAAAAATTCAAGTATTATAAGTTTTGGCCTCAAGGGGAAAGGGGGGAATGGGAAATTTAAACCAGTGATATCCGATTCATGGGGGGTGGTTCACAGCCATTTGTGCTACCCTTTTTGGGGTTATTAACAAGGAAAATATCAAATTTCGTGCAGAATAAGAGTCTCAACAATAAAGAATGAAGCATATTGTACATTTCATTTAATACCTTTGGAGTCAGTTCCATCTTTTCAAGAGCATTAACAATTGCAGGAACTCTAAAATTAGATTCTGGATGGGACTCCTGTACACAACAATAAATCCAGAGTTCAATTAATGGCATATACACAACTTCAAACACATTAGTAAGACAATGACTGAAAATAACAGGGAATACACTTGGTATGCTAAAAAAATCATAGATTAAAAATGTTATTTCTGATTAGTAAATGAAGTGATGGATATCTTGAGAGCCATTGAATCAAAAGATCTCTTCCCTCCTTTGTTCTCTTGCACACTAAAAAGAATAATAAAAAATGAAGAACAAAAATATGGAATTTCTGATTACCAATTGAAGTGATTGACCACTTTAGCTTGAAAGACAAATGTATTATTTTTTTTCCTCTATTCCTTTCTACATCCTAATTTTTCACCTTTAAAGAAGTACAAATAAGGATATAACACTCTATTCTAATTAAATTATTTCAATGCTGATACTATTTGAAAGATCTTTCAACATGGAGTGGAGACTGGAGAGTCCATAATCTACACACATAGTCCTAATTCAGCACTAAAACTAATAACTCAAACCTTTACCTTGACCAGTTGGTAGTTGAAAAACTCAATGATTTAATCATTTAGAGTCACTCACTGGAAGTTTGGAACCCTGAGTACAGTGTTCCAACCATCCGGTCGTAGCAGGAAAAGGAACTTTATGTGGAATGGTGCTCAGATGAAAAAAGTACTTTTTTCAGCCATTGGATCAGCAAGGGTGTGATGGATCAACCAATAATAGATGATCAGGTCTATTGTCAACTAGAAAAGGCATTATGGAACTTCGAAAATGAAGAAAAAAATCATCTAATTTCACAAAGTGATTTATAACGAATATTAGAGGACTGGGGACTTTAAGATAATTCAAATTTCAAAAAAACTGCATAAGGGGCCCGTTTGAAGGTAGTATGTGATGGAGAAAGAGGAGCACTTGTCTACTTATAAACATTTTACAAATAAACTATAGGATAACTAAAATAACCTCAGAAGCTAAATAGTTTCTTAAAGGAGTATGTAGAATAAGGAACTTTCCAGAAATTCTTGTGACATAATTGCCAATTCAAACTACCCATACGTTATCTTTATTAGTCAGTTAAAATATTTTTTTTATAAGTATTAGTCAGTTAAAATAATAGCCCACCAAATAATAACAAAAGTAAGTCCTTTCATATTTTAATGTTTATAAGCCAAATTCAGCACAGAAAGAACTGAAATCAGATCATATATATTCATGACCCAAGAAATATAATAACAAACAAAAATATAACCATACATATCAACCAGATCTTTTCCTCTTATGATATTATCCAGCATCTTAAGGTATGATACAAATTTGAAGTCATTTTACATTATTCAAAATGATTGCCTACAAAGTTGGGAAACCAGGAATTATGTATGTTATATATCAATTTTTTTTGCTATATATCAAAACTAGACCATCAAAATAATCCCCATGTTTGAAAATTGCAACTGAGAAAATTAGCCCCAGAAATCCATACTGAGGACCTCTTAACAAGCTTAAACAAAACTCATGACATTTTAAGAGTATAAAAATGAACTAGTCAGCTAAATAACCTGGTTGTGACCCATGGCAGAAGCAACAGCATAAATCAGCCATACTATTTGAACAAGAAATGGAAGCTCCTCCAATACTTCTTGAGAAACATCTCCTTCCTCCTCTCAATTTCTTTGGGGAAAATTGACCCCCCACAAATTTCCCATCCATGTGAATTCTAATAAAACTTTTCCACTTGTATAGATGATGCCGCACAAAAAATAACACATTCCCTAACACAAACACAATTATTTGATCTTAAAAACACCAGAGGCCAGACCACATTTCTAGGATTTTACAAAATTATTATATATATTAATCAAGACAGTTACCATATGGTGAATCTAGCAAGCCAAATATGAGCATAAATCATATCCATGTTTAAGTACAGAGAAATTGATTCTGGATATCTGTAATCTCTTCTTTAGGGCAGTTACTCAACAAGCAAACATTAACAGCTCTACCCTGTGATGGAGGCTTGGAGTTGCTTGAGAGCTGGAGCATAACATGAGGGAAAAGCAGTACTAAAGTAGTTAGGGAACCAATATATTTATATTTAATGTGGTTCATTTGGGAGGTGGAGCTCCAATTAGATAGACTAAAGCAAATGTTTCTGAGATGATAAAGTTATTGTTCAATGAGACTTGATTCTTCCTTTTTTTTAATCGCAAAGAATTCTAGAACACAAAGAACTTTTATAATCCCCTCTTTTGTTATTAATATTTCTCACTTCTTAAAGCTCTTTATCAATTTGATTACTAAACCAATCACCAATGTAACAACTTTAAAAACACATTAAAACTGTATTTTACTAAATTCTAATAGCATTTTAGCAAGAAATATGTTTTGCAAAATATTTATAGCTAAAAGCCTAAAACTATACATCCCACCACAATTCCAAATGGGCGCCAACTAAGCCAGGCTCAAGCTTGACTCTCATGCCAATTGTTTTGCAACCCAACTAGACATAAGAACAATGAGTAAAATACAATGACACATGAGTCCAATTTATCTTTTGGAATCCTTTTCTATTTCATTCTAGTAGTTTCTACTTGGTTTAGTAAGGTTTTTTTTTTTTTTTTTTTTTTTTTTAATCTTAGTCTGTTTAGGAAAAAGATTTTAAACCTATCAGAATTTTTATGCTTTGAGAGCATGATTACCTTCTCCTTTGTAGATATGATTGTTAAGAAACTTAAGAATGATTTTCTGGGTTTCATCATTTTTTTTTTCTCCTTTCACTCACGATTTTAAAATTTTAATACCAAACATACATCAATTTCCTTCAAAATCTTTTGGCAAGTGGCCAACCTTAATTAGTCTATTGAGGATTCACAGCCAACTCCAAAGTTTTAGGATTAAGGTTTGGTTGTTGTTGTTGTACTTATCAAATTTTGACACATTTTATAATATAATCATCCTAAAATTCCTTAAACAACAAAACCCCTCCAAGAAACTTCAATTAGTGCTAAATTTCTAAAGTTGGTCCATCAAAAGATTCAGCATAATAGCTCAGTCCAGTACTCCTTACTTTCCTACATCACAAAAGCATATCAAAGTGCAATATTTTTTTATTGGCAAGTTAGCCAAGAACTTTGTAATTCAACAGGCACCTCTTAATGTTTTCAACAAAGATGTCTAGACTTCAAATCCCCCATCCCCCATCGTAACTATCAAATCATCAAAAAAATATTTATTTGTAAGTTACAATGGTTCTTGAATGAACCCATGACCTCACCCTCCACCTTATGCTTACAAAAGGAATATATTGACTAGAGCTAGAGCTCAATGACAAAGTCTAAAATTTTTCTCCTCCTAAGATAGTGAATGACCAAAAATAATTTTTGTGTCCACTTTGAAAATAAACTAGAACTACCCAGCAATTCAAGAAAGACTCAATAAGTAGCACTAACATGTTAAAATGAAAAACACAACTGAAACACCAAACTATTTTAGAATTTAAAAGACACCCAAATCAAATTTCGTAGCTATCAATTTAACAGGCATATATGAATACATATTATACTAAAACCCAGATAAACGATTTTTTATTTATTAAAGAAATACATAAATTCAAGGAAACAAGGTCTAGTGGTTTATAAGTGCATGTCAAGCACTTTGGAGATGCAGTTTGGAGTTAGGATGGTGCGTGAGCGTGCTCAGTCAAGCCTATTTCTCTCAAGTCTCTACATTTTGGCAACATTACATTTTAACCACAAATTAATAAATCCTTAAATTTTCAAAAATACTAAATTAAATTTTTTTTTTGAACAATAATAATAATAATGAATTCTATAATTTCAAGAGTAAAAAAAATTATATGATTAAATGTGAAAAAAAAAAATTTAACTTCAATACAATTAAATGTAAAGTATTGTGTTTGGAATTTAATATAAATGAAAAGTTTAATTTGTTATTTTACCTATTTTCTCACCAAAATACATTTTTAATTTTTTGAAACCGTAGAATTTAATTTATTACTTTAAAAACCAAAAAGTTTAATTTTATTTACTTTCTAAAACTTCGGGTTTAATTTATTGTTTTTTAAAAATACAAAACTTAATGTGTCACGCACCTTAAATTCTAAAATGTAAATGTAATTTTTCTTAAAAAATTTCGCCAAAATTTTGATTGGACAACATTTCAATTGGATAATTATTGAATACTCCCAAAGTAAAATAATGTCATATTCACTCCTCTCACTATTACTTAAAAGGAGGGATTATGACATAATATAATCTCAAAGTATTGTATATGTATAATTACCTGATCGAAAACCTCTCTGATTCATCATGTTATACACTCTTTATTTTAACTCATATCTGTTGTATGATACCCATATTATTTGATTAAATGATTAAATAGATCATTGTACACTAAACTATTCACTGACATATTTGATGGTCATATGATTTAATTAAAATTTTTAATAGATCCTTGTACACATAAATAATTATCTTACAGATTTGAAAATTATATGAATTATTTAGAATTATCTAAATAAAATAAAATTAAAGATAGAGTGATTTTAGTCATTCATGTATATTTTTTTGTTACATGACATTTAAAATTTATATGATTTGTTTATAATTAATGAAAGATATGAGTTTTAAACTGAAATTCTTCGCCACTAGAGCCCCAAACTCATTGATACAAAATTCTTGACAATTATGTGACTAATTTAGATAACTGTGTGGGTTAAAAATGGAAAATCAACTTAACTTGAGACAACTAATTTGTATTATGGGCTAATGATAATCCACAATGGGAGATTTAAACAAGAACAAGCATACATGTAAAAAGTTATATTACACAAGTGTGTGAAAGGTGTGTCAATTTTCCTATCATGAACAAGCTCTTGAAGGTGTTGTAAAGCTCTCTTTTTTCTCTCTATGATTCTCACTCTTACCGTTTAAAAGCCTCTTTATAAAACAAAAAAATTAACCGGCTACAATACTATGCACACAGTGATAGAAATAGAGAGAGAGAGATATGCGATGAGGCCCTGGGACACGAGAAAGAAATAGAAAGAGGCAGAACGGTAAATACTACATCGATTGGGCATAAGAAATCAAAAAGTTTCAAAACTAGATTTTGCAGACGCCATCTCTCAAATTCCTTTCTTAGTTTCTGCTAAATCTAAGATCATAATTCAGACGGTAGTTTTTTTTTTTTTGTGTCCCCCCACTTCTACCCTTATCCTCCCTTATATTTGCCCTACTTCCACCACAAGGATATGTTGTCCCTGTACAATTGGAGATCTTTATGTCCCACTAGGCTCTTCCTTCCTTACTTTTATAATGAATGGAGACTTTTAGGGCTCTTTGCACTGCTCAGGCTGGTCACTCAGTAATAAATGCGACTGTGCCAAGAAAGTGGACCTTATTAATGTGGGAGTGACTATAAATTCATCAAGAAGTTTCAACAAGCTTGCTTGGACAATCTCGTACATTCCAGAATTTTTCCTTAGAAGCTCAGTAGGTACTTCTTCTTTGTCAGCTCAATAAGAGTCTTGTCTTCAGATGAGGTTCTCGGTGAGTTTCATCCTCAGATCCAAGGTGACATATTGTCTAATATGTGGTATAAGGTTTATCCTTAAAGTGAGCTAGCTTGTATTGAGCTTATTTTCACCCATGGCCCAATGTTATTTGGGCCCAAAAAACCATCTCCCTACAATAACTTAATTTGTCATCTAAACAAAATTAGAGTAGATGGTCATTTTAGTTCAACCACTAGGTAATGGGTTGAACAAAGATTCTTCCTATTGGGTTGGAAGATAAACTATATCATTTTATTTATATGCTTAAATCCAAAGAGCTTGTCACAACGGATTGATCCCAAGATTATTGCTATTTTTCCAACATTTTCCTCTATGCGTAGGCAAAATGGCCGACAGGGAAAATAGGCTCAGGCCAATTAGTATGGATACATACAACTTTTACAAGTTCTTGGTCATTGAACAAGTTGTCCAATTTTCTTTGTATTAACTATTAAGCAATACTAGTTACAGTCATGTACCCGCGAGATGTACGAAAAAATTTCACGATTTTTTTTTATTAAGTGAAAAATGAAAATAGTAAACAATACTTATAAGTGTTAGTCTCAAATCCTTTTTAAAATAATGTGATTAGTTTCTAACAAAGTATAGTTCATACAATATAATAAAATTTCTAAATTAAGTTATCTATATTTGGTATTTGAAAGTGTTTTAAATTTAATAAAGTCTTTTTTTTTTTTTTTTGAAGAAATATAATGCATTTTACATTCAATTATTATATAAGGTTGAGATATTTTATAAATAATGTAATGTGTGGTTATAATTTGTTTGTTATGCTCCTTTCAAACGATTCATCCTCTAAATATCTTAAATGGCCTACAAATGAAGCATTTATAATTAAATATCATCACTTATATTACCCAAAAAAAAAAAAAATTCAAGACTTTAATAATATAAGAAAAATGTAATTTTATTAAGAACCTACTAACATTATGTTGAAAATGTGTCATAATTATCAGTGAAACAACTCATCTTTCTATACAAACTTGTCTCCCAAAGCATCATCAAAGTGGTCTAAAATGGACAAATGGAGCGAATTAGTTTGAAATTGACCGAAAATGGTCCAAACTGCACCAAAGTGGACCAAACTAGACTGAAGTGGACCGAAGTAAACCAAAATAGACAAAATCTAAGTGGACCAAAATAGTACGCTAATATAGTTCAACAAGAGTGTGACAACAAAAAATGTTATGCTTTAATTATTACTAAATATTAAATAGATGCAGCAACGTATTTCTAGTTTGCAACTGCTGGAAAAGAAACAAGAGATGCATTTCTGCTTTCTTTTCAGTTCACTTCCACAGAAAAACTTATTTAGGATTAGGAAACTTTTCCGATTGTTATATTGATAGTTTTGAATTATAATAATAATAATAATAATAATATTATTATTATTATTATTATTATTATTATTATTTTGCAAACATGTTTGATTCTTGTTAGGTCACAATCTGAATGACCCCTTGTGATAAACCTAATTAATTAATTAATTAGCCAAGTTGTTAATTAATCAATTAAGCATGCAATTGCGTGGAAGCACAAACAAATCACCAAATACTAAATATGCAGCAGAAAATAAATAACACGGTGATTTGTTTACGAATGGGGAAAAACCCTAACGGCAAAAACCCCACCGGGTGATTTTCAGGTCACCACTCCCGAAACTCCACTATTATCAAATCAAGCGGTTACAAGAAAGGAATCCCAAGTACCTTACCAACCTACAATTGAACCCTTACCCCAATACCCAATTGGACTTGATCTGTAGTGACAATTTCCACCTTTGATGCACGGCTCCCAAGTACGTGACTAACCAATGCGCGGATCCCAGTACGCGACTTCAGAACACCAACTTGAGGAAGAATGGTTGGCTGCAAAGTTCTTCAGTTCATCCACGTGATGAATAGCAGGAAGATGCTTGGTTACAAAACCCTATGGTGCAAAGACACAGCAACTTCTTGATGAAGGATGAACTAGGTCAAGAACTTCGTCTGTTGAGCACAATTTGCATAAACAGAGATTGCTCAATGATAATACAACTTGTGTCACCCAAAACGGCTCTTAAAATAATCCTTTTATATGTTTAGGGTTAGAAGAAAAGAAGTCCCAAAAACATATTCACGGATCCCAAGAAAATCAGATTGGAATTCTGACTTTTTAATTCTCGACAGATAGCAGGTGTCGAGGTAGCTATCGAGAGGTGTCGAGCTTTAAAAATTCTGCACTTCAACTTGCTTTCTCTTGGACAGACTTGATGACTTCAACACTTGACCTTGAAACATTGTTTCTTAAAGTATTAAAAACACCTAGATCTACCCAATTACAAGTAGAGTGCGTTTTGTCAAAGGATTAGCCAATTTACATAAATAAGTAAGACATATGTTCTTAGCATGTGAAACACATATGTCCTAACAATCTCCCCCTTTGGCAATCCGTGACAAAACCACAACAAACAAATGAGCATATGAGAGGAGTCATAAATCACTCTACTCATATTCACTTGTTGAATACATATAAAATCTATCCTAACACAAACTCTTGAAAAACTTTGCAAGAAAAGAGCTTATGATAAGTAGACTTTGACAACCTGTATTTCTGAAACACTTTGAACAAAACTCATCAAGGCATCTTAGTGTGAAACAGAAATAATAGATTGCATACAAGTAAAGAACATGTGTATAAAGATAGAAAAGAAACAACACATGAAGAGAGAGGTGAAAGAAACATACATCAACATATATAAGAGAGAAGATAAGTACAATGTATGTAAGAATGGTCAAAGGACCTCATATACAAGAGCAATGCATCTAAAAAGAATAGAAAAGAAAAGATACATCAAACCTCACTACATCCTTCAAAGGTATCAGCACTCCCCCTATCAAAAATGTCCTATACTAACTCTCCCCCTAAGATGACTACTCTCATAACCCAAAACTACTCCCCCTTTTTGTCACGAGTGACAAAGGGTAGAGTGTCATGTAGACATCTCATCGGCAGAGCTAGCATCCCCATCATCATCATCCTCATCATCCTCAGAAACTGAAGCTGCTGGAGTAGGTGGTGAAGGAGTAGCCTCTGGAGCAAAACCACCCATGGTCGCCTGCCGTCGTGCAATACGACCCACACGAACATTCACTTGATACAACTCAGCAGAGAGTGTATCAAGGCGAGTGTCCATGCGCTGCAGCTGTGCCATGATATCACCAAGGGATACATCGCTTGAAGAGGAAGAGGGAGCAGATGTAGATGGAGCTGATCTGGATGGTGCTAAACGGGAGGGAGGAGTGGAACCAGGCTGTCTCGACTTGAACTGCGCCTCACTACGTTTTACAGTAGCGGCATCTATGGCAGATATGTGTGTGAAGTGGTCGGACACAGGAAAGGGAACAGAAAAATGACATAGAATCCGCGTGATAGCAGATGAGCTTATCACGAGACGACGAATCAAGATAAACATCTATGATAGACCGGATAAAGTGAGAAGGGAAGTCTATGGTAAGATGCTCAAGCAGAGGGAGCAAAAATCGAGCACGAGGCTCTGTGATAGAGTTACAGTGAGACAAAGGATGGAGAACAAAAGTCATCACCATGTTCATGAATCTAGGACCTTTAGCAAAAGGCCTACATGATGTGAACTGATGCTCACCCCAATCAGCAGGACGCTGACAGAAGGCAGAGATGAGCTCTTCTTTGGACACAGTCCTCAGACGCTCACAAGAGGGGTAATCTGGAAACTCTATCCTAGGCACCCTAAGCACATCCGCAACAAGCTGCGGTGTGACAGGAATACGCATATCTCGAACGCAAGTAGTAAAAAGAGGTACAGAAAGATCAATCCCGTGAATGTTGGAGTAGAACTCCTGTATCAGCACGAGAGGGCAAGTGACCGGGATGTCACACAGTGACCCCCATCCCCTACTGTGAATGACAGAGGGAAGGTCAGTATCGGCGAAGTCCGCCAGAATGACTTGGCGTTCCGAATGAACACCTCGTCTAGAAAAGTTCTCAGTAAATGCCTTTTGGGCATCTCCATCACGGAACCGAATGTTAAAAGGAGCAGAATCAGAAGATGAAGATGCTCTAGAACGCAGAGGGTTCCGAGCAAGAGTAGATTTACGTTTGGGTGCCATAGACACTACTAACGTAAAAGAATGAGAAAGAGATAGAGAGGGAGACAAGCAGAAAAGTCCCAAATCAGTTCAAATATGACAGATATATGAACAAAGAGTACGTATGCATGGGAATGCATGAACATGTGACATGCAAAACAGAAATATCATCATGGGCTCAGCCCAATCTATTCCTAACAGCATAAAAACAAAGTACTCACATCTAAATGTATGAAAATATCATTATAATGCACATGAAATGCAATGTATGACAGTTTGAAATCATTGAAGTCCAAACCCAACCCAAAATTTCAATAAAAACTCAACAATTTTGAAAAACCCCAAATTTTTATGAAAAATCCCAAAACTAGGTTTTCAAAACATGAAATGCATGAAAATGGAAGAGAAAAGAGATCTTACCAAGTGATTTGAGCAAGAAATGAGCAAGATCCAAGTGGGTTGAAGGATTTGAGTGAAAGGAGAGTGAAAGGGAGATGAACAGCCACGGAGAGATCGAGTGAAATGAAGAAAAAATCGCGATCAGCACATAAATAGGCACCTCAGTAATTCTCGACAACTGAGGTGTCGAGAGGTATCGAGGATGCTGTCGAGGATGGTATCGAGGAAAACGCCTTCGACAGATGAAGGTATCGAGAGGTATCGAGAAGCAAGACAAATTTCAGATACATGAATCTCGATCGATCGACAAGGTATCGAGAAGCTGTCGAGAGGACAGAAGAAATCTCGATCGATCCACAAGGTGTCGAAAGTGAAGACACAAACAGCTAAGTGAATCTCGATCGATCCAACAGGTGTCGAGAATCTATCGAGAGGACAGAGACTTTCTCGATCGATCCACCAAGTGTCGAGGGAAGTGTCGAGATTGCGATAAGAAAAGCTTGAGAAGCTCGACAGATGACCAGGTATCGAGGAGGTGTCGAGGAAGGTGTCGAGCCACAGAAAAAGGCAGTTTTTCGAGAAGGGAAAAACACAGACATGAATGCAATCCAACACACATCTCTACCAAAGATCCACTCAACATATAAACCTCTCAAAACATCTCTCAACAAGAAATTAAGCACAAAGATCATGCAAAACACACACACACACACACTAAACAAGTCTAACCAATTTTATATTTCAAAAACAAGTTATGACAGTTTAGTGAGCATACATTAGCATATGTAAACACTTGTGATGGCCAAATCACATTGTACCTGCACATGTATCAAAAGTAGCAAAGAATGTTGCATGTTGTGTGTGAAAAACATCGCAAGATTGCATATGTGAATAGATGTTATGACGATCTGAGATATGAGTAAATCACTTTTAACTCACACACAATCATAACTGTTTGATGGGGACTATCACCTTCAAGGTACATCCTATAACTCCCACATCTCCTAGAAAACACGCTTGCAATCATATTTAAAGCATCTTTAATCTTTTTGCTTTATATTTTCTTGCATATTTTTTTTTTCTTTTAAGCATATCATGCATGGGCATAAAAAGAGAGAAAAGAAATACCCAAGATGTTAAGCATTTGACATCGCATTTTTGCTATGCCGAAGCATGCGAATGTCTTTGACACTGCACTTTTGCTATGCCGAAGCATACAGGTGTCATACTATGATTGGCGGGTAACAGTGGTGAGATGGTTATTTATGCCTTTCTCTTAGGATTTTCTAGTCCTACCCGTCAAAAAGAGTGATATGAGTGTTAAGTTTTAAGAGATAACCTAATCTTACTCATCACAAACAAGAGCCACAAAACTCACTTGCTTAGTTGTGCATAGAGATGCTCATCTAAGCTACAAGAGATACAAAGTTTAGAAACTTTGTTTCATTGGCCATCCAAGGTACACAAATACCAAAGTACACATAACACACACTGTTTTTTGTATTTTTCTGATTTTTCAATTTTTATTTTTTTTTTATTTTTATATTAAAAACAAAATGAACAAAAACTGAAAATAAACAAACAAAAAAACATGTTAAGCAAAGCAAAGCAAAAACTAGACTGACTCAGCAGAAAAGTAAAACACACAAGCAATGCAACAAACAAGAAAAACAAGAAGGGAGAAGAAAGTGATGAAATCACTTAGAGTCCTTTTTCTTCCATGCCTTGGAAAAACCTTTCCTTTGATTGAATCCTTGAACAGGTGGTGAGGGGGAAGAATTTAAACCGTTCAAGTTCGAAAGGAACATGAGGGCTTTCAGAAGATCTCCAAGAGGAGCAAGAGAGGATTGAAGCTGAGATTGGCTTCCAGATGCTATCATGCCATTGCTCTGTTGAGTGGCTAGCCACTTATAGCAATTTGGTCGAGTGTGACCGGCAGCTCCACAATAATGACAAAGATGCTGCTTCTTTTGTTTGGGCTTTTGAGAGTTAGCCTTCTTAGCCCTAGGGTTCTTAGCATCTTTCTTGTCTAGCTTAGGGGGTGCTCCTAAGATAGATTTTCCCTTGTCTAAGTTCTCACTAGCTAATTCAGTTTTAACATTAGTGTTCTCAATTTCAATGTTATTAGCAGCAGGAACAAAAACAGTATTGCTAGTAGAAGCAGTATTAGAGAAAGAAATACCATACCCCAAACCAGTTCGATCTGAAGCAGGTTTTTGATTGCTAAGCATCTCATCAAGCTTTGCACTTAAGGTCCTCTCCAGTTGAGCTCTGACTTGAAACAGCTCCGCTTCAAGCTTCTTGGTCTTCTCAGCCAAAAAGTTGTTCTCAAATCTCAGTGCTCCAATAGTTTGATTCGCCTCATCAAACTTTGTGGACAGCTCTTCACGATCGAGTTCCACTTCACTGAGCTTCTTGGTGGCCAGCCTATACAATTTCTCATGCTTTTCAGATAGCTTGTAAAGCTTCTCATAGGCTGAATGGATGTCATCTTGATCATCCATCTTCTCAAATTTTGACTCCACCAATTCTTCTTCATCCACTTCTTCAACAATCCCTTCAGTAGGATTAACTGTGGCAGTGAAGGCATTTAAGATTCCGTCATCCTCAGTGTCGGAATCATCTTCAGGCTCAGTGTCACTTAGGGTTGCAGCAAGGGCCTTGCTTTTCCCAATGCTCTTCAGATATGTAGGACACTCATGTTTCATGTGTCTGAACCCATGACAACCAAAGCACTTTGGTCCTGCGGGAACAGTATACTGACCGGCCTCCCTAGCATCCTTCTTCCCTTTGTCTTGGCTTTTGAACTGAGAAGAACTGAACTGCTTGCGGTCCTTGTCGAAGCTCCTTCCGTTGGCATTCTTCATGAACTTTTTGAACTGCCGAGTAATGTAGGACTTCATCTTAGAATCTTCATCATCGGAAGATTCATCTGTATCACTGCTCTTCGCCTTCAAGGCCATGCTTTTGCCTTTATTGGTCTTGCCAATCCTAGATAAACCTATCTCATAGGTCTGCAAGTTTCCAACCAGCTCAGTCAAAGGAATCTTGTCTATATCCTTTGATTCCTCAATTGCCGTAATCTTGGCATGAAATCTCTCAGGTAGAGATCTGAGCACCTTCCTTACAATCTTGGGTTCAGGGATGGTTTCCCCAAGATTGAAGGCTGAGTTCACTATGTCCTTGAGCTTGGCATAGAACTCATCAAACAACTCATCCTCCTCCATCTTTATTTCTTCAAAGCTTGTTGTCAGCCTTTGAAGCTTTGAGTCTTTGACAGCCTTTGTGCCTTCATAGGTTGTCTGGAGAATGGTCCAAGCCTCCTTAGCAGTTTCAGTTGAGGATATCTTCTTGAACTCCTCATTGGTGACTGCGCTAAAAAGAGCATTTAGCGCTCTGCTGTTGAAGTTGGCCGCCTTGATCTTAGCATCATCCCACTCGGCCGGTTGTTCTGTTGGCTTAGTCCAGCCAATCTCTACAGCTTGCCACACTTTTTCATCTAAAGACTGCAAGAAAGCTCTCATGCGTACTTTCCAGTATGCATAGTTAGTGCCATCAAATAAAGGAGGTATAATTAAGGATTGTCCTCTATCCATGACAAACAGGGGTCAATGGATCAACACAGCAAAGATTAAATCCTAATCAGAGTGTGCCTGCTCTGATACCACTTGTTAGGTCACAATCTGAATGACCCCTTGTGATAAACCCTAATTAATTAATTAATTAGCCAAGTTGTTAATTAATCAATTAAGCATGCAATTGCGTGGAAGCACAAACAAATCACCAAATACTAAATATGCAGCGGAAAATAAATAACACGGTGATTTGTTTACGAATGGGGAAAAACCCTAACGGCAAAAACCCCACCGGGTGATTTTCAGGTCACCACTCCCGAAACTCTACTATTATCAAATCAAGCGGTTACAAGAAATGAATCCCAAGTACCTTACCAACCTACAGTTGAACCCTTACCCCAATACCCAATTGGACTTGATCTGTAGTGACAATTTCCACCTTTGATGCACGGCTCCCAAGTACGTGACTAACCAATGCGCGGATCCCAGTACGCGACTTCAGAACACCAACTTGAGGAAGAATGGTTGGCTGCAAAGTTCTTCAGTTCATCCACGTGATGAATAGTAGGAAGATGCTTGGTTACAAAACCCTATGGTGCAAAGACACAGCAACTTCTTGATGAAGGATGAACTAGGTCAAGAACTTCGTCTGTTGAGCACAATTTGCATAAACAGAGATTGCTCAATGATAATACAACTTGTGTCACCCAAAACGGCTCTTAAAATAATCCTTTTATATGTTTAGGGTTAGAAGAAAAGAAGTCCCAAAAACATATTCACGGATCCCAAGAAAATCAGATTTGGAATTCTGACTTTTTAAATCTCGACAGATAGCAGGTGTCGAGGTAGCTATCGAGAGGTGTCGAGCTTTAAAAATTCTGCACTTCAACTTGCTTTGTTTTGTCTTGGACAGACTTGATGACTTCAACACTTGACCTTGAAACATTGTTTCTTAAAGTATTAAAAACACCTAGATCTACCCAATTACAAGTAGAGTGCGTTTTGTCAAAGGATTAGCCAATTTACAAAAATAAGTAAGACATATGTTCTTAGCATGTGAAACACATATGTCCTAACAATTCTGGCGCCATAGATCCAATCGAGATTAGTGTTGCTAATTTTAATTTTAGGATATGGTCCAACCTATTGAAATTGGGAGAGAGAGAACAAAAATGAATAATGCTCTGCTTGCTTATTATTAAGAACTGATTAGTTTATATACAGATTGAGTCATTAACTCATTAACAAACTTAACAAACTAATAACTAACTCACATGACCAACACGTGATGAATGAAACAACAAATATCAGTAAACATAAAACTACATGTAGCAGTAAACATAAAATTGTATGTAGCTCAGCAGTAACAACTAAAACACCTAAATGACTTGTAGCTTGACTAATATTTCAACACTCCCCCTCAAGATGGAGCATATATGTTGCTCATGCCCATCTTGCAGAGTAAGTCGCTAAACTGTTGATGTCCCAGAGGATTTGTAAGTAGATCAGCCAATTGGTGTTTAGTTGAAACATGAAAGGTCTTGACTAAACCATCTTGTATTTTCTCCCTCACAAAATGGCAATCAAGCTCTATGTGCTTTGTCCTCTCATGATAGACTGGGTTAGCTGCTATGTGGATTGTAGCTTTACTGTCACAGTACAGAAGAGCATGATGACCATGACTGATTGACAGGTCTTTAAGCAAGCCTTTTAACCATACAAACTCACTGACAATTGCAACCATAGACCTGTACTCCGATTCTGCAGAAGACCTGGACACAGTTTGTTGTTTCTTGGAATTCTTTGCAATCAATGACTCACCCAAAAATACACAAAATCCAGTGATAGACCTCCTTGTATCAGGACAGCTGGCACAATCAGCATCACAGTAACCTTTCAAGTGTAAATCTAAATTTGCTGAGAAAAAGAGACCTTGTCCAGGTGTTCCTTTTAGATACTTAAGAATTCTGTTAGCTGCTTGGAGATGTGGCTGTCTAGACTGTGCAAGAAACTGACTCAGTTGATGCACACTATATGCAATATCTGGTCTGGTCAGTGTCAAATACAACAATTTCCCAACAAGTCTCCTATATTGAGAAGGATCTATTAACAAGTCTCCATGATAGTTTGACAGCTTGGTGTGTTGCTCCATAGGTGATTTAATAGGCTTGGTTGCTAGCTGTCCAGTTTCTGCTAGAAGCTCCAAAACATATTTTCTTTGGCAAACACTTATGCCTGTGGAGGATCGAGCCACCTCTAATCCCAGAAAATATTTCAAAGGACCAAGATCCTTTAGCTTAAACTGATCATGAAGAAATTGTTTGAACTCTGAAACAGCTTCAAGGTTGTTGCTAGCTACCAAAATATCATCAACATATACTAAGATAACAATGATAACATCATTATGAACTCTTGTAAACATAGAGTAATCAGATTTGGACTGAGTGAATCCATGGTTGATGATGGTGGTTGAGAGCTTTGAAACCCATTGTCTGTTGGCCTGCTTCAGTCCATACAAGGACTTGGTGAGTTTGCAGACTAAATCAGGCTCCCCCTTGCTACCAAAACCAGGTGGAGGTAGCATGTATACTTCCTCATCAAGGTCTCCATGCAAAAAAACATTATTAACATCCAGCTGGACCAAATGCCAATTAAGAGTAGCTGCAACAACCAGTATAGTCCTAACAGTGACAAACTTCACAACTGGACTAAAGGTTTCATAGTAATCCAAACCCTCATGTTGAGTGTACCCTTTGGCTACCAGTCTAACCTTGAATCTTTCAATACTCCCATCAGCTCTATGTTTGATTTTATAGACCCATTTGCAACCTATAGGAACCTTACTAGCTGGCAAAGGTGTAAGCTGCCAAGTGTTGTTTATTTTAAGTGCTTGTATCTCATCAGACATGGCTGTCTGCCACCTAGGATCTCTTGCAGCCTTAGCATAGGACTTGGGCTCAGCACAAACAGAGAGAGCAACAGTGAAAGCTCTATGAGGGGTAGATAGCCTATCATAGGAAAGGACAGATTCAATGGGAAAAAGGGTAGTAGGTAAGGGTAGGGGTTTGATTAAGGCAAGTTGACAATGGAAATCCTGAAGGTAAGCAAGTGCTTTGTGAGGTCTGGAGGATTTTCTGGGTGCTGGTTGGGCAGGTTGGATAGATTGGATAGATTGTACAGGCTGGTCAGGTGGAGCAAGTGTGACTAGACTAGGGTTAGGATTGATAGGATGGTCTGGTATAGCATGTGGAGAAGAGATAGGTAAATCAAAGATGGGAGGTGTATGGGTGTCAATCATTGTCTCAGAAACTTCCATTGGTGAATCATCAAAAATGAAGGTGGGAGGTGGAAATAAAGAACCACCAGAAAGTGGTTGAGAGTTAGAAGCATTATTAAGATGAAAATCCATGGAATGGAAAGGAAAAATGTGTTCATGGAAGACAACATCTTTGGACAAGAAAATGGACTTGGTTTCAAGATTGAACAATTTATATCCCTTGACACCATAGGGATAACCAAGAAAGACACAAGGAGAGGCTCTAGGATCAAATTTAGATCTATTCCTAGAGAGAGTAGATGCAAAGCATAGACAACCTAGAACTTTGAGATGAGAGTAAGAAGGAACAGTACCCAAAAGGATTTCATAGGGAGTTTTATTGTTCAATAAAGGACTAGGCAACCTATTAATAAGATAGACTGCTGTAAGGATGCAATCTCCCCAGAACCTCAAAGGCAGATTAGCTTGAAACCGAAGGGCTCTAGCAACACTCAGAATATGTTGGTGTTTCCTTTCAACAACTGAGTTCTGTTGAGATGTATCTACACAACTTAGTTGATGTAAGGTACCCTTGGAAGAGAAAAATTGAGGCATATGAAATTCAGGACCATTATCTGATCTTAAGGTTTTAATTTTGAGGTGAAATTGAGTTTCAACAAAAGAAAAGAATGACTGAATAACAGTTCTAGCATTAGATTTGAATTTCAGCAAATATACCCCCAAGTACATTTACTACAATCATCAATGATGGTCAGAAAGTATTTAAAACCATTAATAGATGGAACAGAAAATGGTCCCCATATATCACAATGAATAAGATAAAAAATAGAAGAAGAAATGTTATTCTCATTAGGAAAATGAAGCCTTTTTTTGTTTGGCTAAAGGACAAACAGTGCAAACAGGAAGCTCTTTATCACAAAAAATTACATCAAGAGTTATTGAGCTAATCAAGTGCAACCTAGATGAAGAAGGATAACCCATTCTATTATGCCACAAAACAGAATTTGAATCAGTAGTGCTATTACATGAGACAAGACTACAATCAGCAACAACAGAGGAAGGAGAGTAAACACCAGGATGTGAAAGAATAGTGGGCATGAAATTGGAAAGTTGACTTGGGACAGAAAGCTTGGCAGAATTGGTTTGTTGTAGAATGTACAGGCCCCATGCTTTCTACCCAAACCAATCGTCTTCCACTGGAGTAAGTCCTGTATAAAGCAGAATTGAGAGAGAAAAATGCAGCAACACCTCAAATAATGTGTTAATTTCCCAATGGAAATAAGATTGAATGAAAAAGAAGGAACACACAACACATTGTCAAGGACCAAATCACATGATAATTGCACTTGACCAACATGAGTGACTAAGACAGATTCACCATTAGGAAGTTTGACAGTGATGTGAGCTACAGAAGTAATTTTGGTAAGATATGAAATGGAATGAACCATGTGGTCAGTAGCACCACTATCAATAATCCATTCATTAGGTAACAGGGCAGGTGGAATACCAAGATTGGAAGAAAAAACTAAGTGATCTAAGTTGGTGGATGAATGCAAACAAAGAGGCATGGAATTAATAGAGTCTAGGCATTCAGGTTTATCTAAAATGTCAGTATTAAGTGTAGGTAAAATACCTGCAGTGTGAAAAGTACCAGGTGGCAAGGACTTGGTAGCAGGAGTAGTATGACTGATGAGTGTGGTAGCTTGATGAGTTCCAAGAGAAGAATCTTGATTTCCTTGTGATCCCAAGGTATGGGCTTGCAACATGGACATGAGCTAGTGACATTGAGAAGAAGTGAGAGCCACTGTAGTCAACTCCTCCATAGTAACTGTGTGATCCAGATTGGAACCCATTGAAACTTGATTGGCTGAGTGCCCATTGCCTTTGTTCTTATACCCAGGGGGGTAACCATGAATCTTGTAGCATTTGTCCACCACATGGCCAAGAATTCCATAGTGTGAACAAATTGGCCTTTCCCTTTTTCCATTAGGCTTGTTGGTATAATTGCCCTTGTTAGATGAATTATTAGGACCTCTAGAGAAGAGTGCAGCAGATTCAACTGCAATGGCATTGGAACCAACTCTTCTTTGCTTCTCTTCTTGAGTGATGAGAGAGAAGACTTGATTTAGTGAAGGCAAGGGATTCATCAGTAGGATCTGTCCCCTAACAGTTGGAAAGGATTCATTAAGCCCCATCAGAAAGTTCATAGTACACTTCTCTTCTTGATACTCAACCCTAGCAGCCATTGAACCACAAGTGCAGATACCATAAGAACATGAGGGAATTGGCTTATAATTGACCAATTCATCCTAGATTACCTTGAATTTCGTGTAATAACTACTCACAGAGAGATTATCCTGAGAGAGAGTACTCACCATTCTTCGCAATTCAAAAACCCTAGGGCCATTGCTCTAAGAGAATCAGTTCTTGAGATCTGTCCAAACTTCTTGCGCAGTATTTAAGTAAATCACACTTGAAATCAAATCCTTGGACATAGAATTGATTAGCCAAGAAAGAACCATTCTATTGCATTTCTTCCAAGTAGGGAAAATTGGATATGAGGAACTTGTTGGAGCTTTGATGGTGCCATCAACAAAATCGGTTTTGTTCTTGGAATCAAGAGCATAAATGATCGCTCGGCTCCAAGTGCCATAATTCTCTTCAGTAAGAGGCTGATTGACTAGAATCAAGCCAGGATTCTCACTCCTATGCAAAAAATAGGGACTGGACGGTTTTTCTCAAGCAGGAACAGAGGTTTGAGAAGTAGATGATTCGGAATTTGTATTGGCAGATGCGGAAGCCATTGAAGAAGAGAACTTAGTTTCAAGAATCAGAGAAAGCAAAGAATTAAAGAAACCTTGCAAGAAAGATCAATGAAAGAAGAAGGAAATACAGAGTGAAGAAAGCTTCAAGAAAAGCCCAACAATGGAGGATGAGTTAGGAATCAATGGAATGCATCGAGCCAACTCGCTCTGATACCATATTGAAATTGGGAGAGAGAGATAAGTTTCGGAGAGAGAGAACAAAATGAATAATGCTCTGCTTGCTTATTATTAAGAACTAATTAGTTTATATACAGATTGAGTCATTAACTCATTAACAAACTTAACAAACTAATAACTAACTCACATGACCAACACGTGATGAATTAAACAACAAATATCAGTAAACATAAAACTGCATGTAGCGGTAAACATGAAACTGTATGTAGCACAGCAGTGACAACTAAAACACCTAAACGACTTGTAGCTTGACTGATATTTCAACACAACCAGGTCAGCCACGTTTCGATATATATATATATATATATATATATATATATATATAGAACTGACTTCACAAGTACATTCTCCAGTCATACCCATCTTTGTAACCAATATTATCATAGACATGACTAACGCAACTTGATGATTGAAGAAAATGTATTGAAGTCTATGTAAATGGTGTCAATTTCCTTGAAAGATTAATGACTGTTGTTTTTTCATTGAGACCCATCTGGATTCCTTTATAATAAGGACAATCCTAACCTAATATAAGGCTATGGTGGTGAAGTAGGACGACCATAGTTTTCTAAAGTTTAATAATTGTTGTCTCACAAAAGATGAGTTGTTGAAGATTCTTTGTTGTGGTGTGTAACTGTAATTTAAGAGGAGGCATTACGTATTGCTGAGAATCAAAGAGTATTAGAAGATTAAATAAAGCTCAATTGCCAACCTTGTTTCAATTAAATTGAATACTCAAATCAAATCTCCATAAGTGTGTCTGCTTGCTCTCGTGTGAGAGAGAGATGAGTAGGAAAGAGGGAGTCATCAGTTTTGAGTGTCTGATACAATTACATAGCGCTGGACTAGCAGCAATTCGCATTGTCAATTTGACATTACACAATGTTGAACTTGATCACACTTCAACCAAACTTTTGTTGGTTCATTGAAACTAAAGTTGATACATTTTTGGTATTTTCTACAATGAGAAAAATAGAATTTTGTTATTTTTAAAATATATAATAATGGTTATTTTATTGAATAAGATTATAGTTTTAAGTTACAACCAGTTTTGTAACTAAACTTTATCCATATTAGAAATAACTTTGTTCTCTTAATTTTTTTGACTGATCAAATTGCCACCATAAATTATATTAAATACATCAACCGTAATATAAAAAATATATAGAAATTCTACTCTAACTTATTCTAAATATATATGTGTATTAAGCTTCCTCTTGAATTTAATATATTACATTTACAGCTATTAAACCACGGCATTATATAACATTAAAAGTGATTCTTATCATTTTGGTAAGTTTTTTGAAATCAGTTAGTAAAATAAAATGGAAATATTAAGAGATATTTTGATTTGAAAAAAAATATAATAATTTCATAAAAATATTTCAACATTAACGACTTAGGAAAGAAAAAAAAATTTACTCAAAAAAAAAAGGGAAAGAAAAAAATATATATATATCAAGCCCGCAAGCCTAATTCGACCATGGATATTAAAAAAATAAAAGTAGGTTCGTAGAAGCCTACCCAGGCTAGTTCATTTGACTGAGTTGATTTCATCTCAAAATCCAACACTTTCTCTTTAACAATTGCAAATCAGTAATTTAATTACAATCAGTATTCTCACTCACCTCCATGGGTTCTATTATACCACATAAAAAACTTATTTAGGAATTAGACTTTGGCCGATTTGATTGGTGAAGATCCAAAACTACTGCTCACTTGTGGCTTGCCAAGTTAACGGAACATAAAGGCAAGGAGATATTGGAAGCAATCTTTCAACGAATGATTAGTAAATGTTAATGAAACTTAAGTAAAAGAGGATATAGCCGCGCACACAATTCCCTTGATTAATAAATGTAGTAGATGTGACTTATACAAGAAACTCATTATATTTTTATTTTGAACAAAACTTAAATACAATATTTTATATACTGTTCCTTAAGTAGTCTTTTTAAAATTTAGACAGCTGTCTAATTCAATAACTCTCACTGACACCATTAACCTCATCCTCTGTTTTTTTGTTTCTTTTTCTTTTCTTTTTTTTTTCCCTTCCCTAGATGTGCTTAAAACAGAGTTAGAAAACCCATTTGAAAAACCATAATCCAAGCCTCTCTGACTTCTCACACTCTCTCGATTTCAAAATTTTTTAACAAATCCAAATCTCAACTTCCCAAACGATAAAGTGGTCTTAGCCACTGAGAATCAACGATTGTGCCAAAACTACACCACTACTTGAAGAAAGCAAAAGGCTCTCAAGTCTGAACACCATTTTGATATGGAGGGAAATTTTTGACCAAAAGCATCAAAGATTTCTCAATGTCTTTGACCCAAAGGGTTGTAAAACATCTTGGCTTCTCTTCAATGTTCTACCCCAAAAGAATCTGATCTATTTTCCTGGATGACGAGTCAGACAAACAAAAATGAAATGTTGAAATTCTGATTTCTTTAAAAATTTAGAAGTTCAAGAGTATAAAAAGCTAGATAGGTTAGGGTCTGGGTTTTCTCGTGGGTCTTTAGCCTTCTAAATGGGTTTGTTTTTAGTTACAAAGAGAGATAAAAAAGAACGAAAGAAAGAAACAGAGAAATAAATAGTATTAACGGTGTTAGCAAGAGTTATTGAATTAGACAGGTGTTTGAATTTTAAAAGGCTACCTAAGGAACAGTATGTAAAGTATTGTATCTAAATTGTCTTTTTAGTTTTTATTTTTTGATTTTTGAATGTACACTCAACTTGCAATTATTGAAGCATCCAATCTAATGCATCCTTTATTCGCAAAGTGATCAACAATTTCTGTAAAATGGGAAAAAATAAAAATAAAAATAAAAATCTCAACCCATGAAGGGGAATATAAATAAAATGATGTATTGTATGGTCAAGAATTTGAGAGATCTAAAACTAAGAGTAAACCCCATCCAATTTTTCATTTTCAATTATAAAATTGTTAAAATCTTTAACTATATATATTTAAAAGCTGAAACGTAGTATTTATTGTTACTACACTCCTGTTGAGCTATATCTGCGGCCACATCATCCATTTATTTTTTACTTCTTCTTTTCTTACTTTTATTCTTTCTATTCTTAAAAAATAAAAAATAAAAAATAAAAAAAATTCATCCTATTAGTCCAAATCTACTATTACAATTCCTCCAACCTTTCCTCTTCCTCTTTACCTTTTTATCTCCCCACTACTTTCTACTTTACTGTTGCACTTCCTTCATCATTTTTCTCTTTCTTATATTTTGACTCTTCTTCTTCCCATTTTATTTTGTATAAATTTGACATGATTTCTTCCATTCAATTCATATTTTCCCCCCAAAAAAAAAATTGTGAGTACTCTCTCTCTCTCTCTCTCTCTCTCTCTCTCTCTCTCTCTCTCTCTCTCTCTCTCTCTCTCTCTCTCTCTCTCTCTCTCTCTCTCTCTCTCTCTCTCTCTTGGTGGATTTTTGTTCTTTCTTATAACTCTGATTAAGGTTGGTGGTTGTTTTATTATAAAAAATATGTGTTTTGGTATTGTATTTTTTAAATTTCCCATCACAAAGTCTTCTCTCTCCCTTTTATTGCTTTGGTTGAATTTTGGTTTGGGTTAATTCTTAGTTTTTTTGGAAATATGAATTTGAGTTTATATCAAAACACAATCTACATGGCTATGAATTTGAATATGCCTACCAATTGTTTGAGTGATAAATTATTATAAACTATAACGTCTATCTCTTATTCCTTTGGTTTCATTTTAATTTTGGTTAAGATAACATTATAATTTTGTGATGAGTTTTTATAATTAAGAAATGAGAAATTTGAAACTTATAATTTTAGTTGTATATTAGGCAAATGTAACACACTACAATAGAAATTAGAAGAATATGGTTCACCTTAAATAAATATTAATCAAACATACAAAAAATAATAATATGATATATTTGTAAAGATAAAAAATATTTATAGAAATATTTTTTAAAAATAGATAATACTTGAAGCAATTGTTACTTTTTATATATTACACCTCATTACCTAATATTTATATATTCCCACACATTACATGGTTTTGCGGCTAGTTAAGAGATAAAAAAGAATGATAAGAATAAAATCAGCTGTCCTCCAAGCAAGCAAAGTGGTTGACATTCAATTTCATCTCTTTGTTATTCCATCTCCAGGTCAAAGTCCATTTACTCGACCACTTCGATTTGGCTCCTCATTGAAGACCTCCTCAATGGCGGTTGGAGAGAGAAATTTATCTATAAAAAATAAAAAATTTAAATACTTTTTCTGTCTCTACCCAAATAATTTCTCTTCTATTCAGCAAAAAAATAAATAAATAAATAAAAAATAACTTCTCCTCCGGTACTACTTTTACCTCAACCCTTTATGTTTTATATTTCTCCAATCCATATCTATGTCCTTAACTGTAACAAAGACTCAAAAACCAAAAACTATTTAGGGAGAAAAGATTACTTCATCAACCAAACTAGGAGAAAAGATTCCAACTTCATCGTTGCTGTCAAAGGAGGATGGGAATATCCCATCAAGCTCCTATGAGTTAATTTTCTTCTGTTTGTTTTCTCTCTTCTTGGCCTCAACATGTTGATTAGGTGCTTTCTCACATTTTCCTTGTTCATCGTTTTCATTCTTTTCACTCTATCCAACATCTTCACCCTATATATCAACAATAATATAAATGTATTAATATTTAATGACCATCCTAGTTGCTAATCCAAGAGGAAACAAGATTGGCAATTGAATTTTGTGGATTTAAAAGAAAAGTACTAACCTTTTTTCTCTTTAAACAAAAGAATCAAATATTCTCTGAGAACCCTTATGAGGAAAAAATATGGTGCTGGATAACCTGTTTCAAAAATATATATACACACACAAGAACTTCTTAAACTCAACATGTGCGCAAACACAAATTCTCATATATAAACCACAATTTTTATGATTCATAGTTGTATCCATGTAAAAGAACTTCACCCATACAACTTTTGCTTCGAAATTTAAAATCTTAACACTCAAGTCCTATAGAATTAATTTTTCACTTTTCACTTGGAGAAAGTAAAAAGACCTTTAATCGAATGAAAGCCATACCTCATCCATTCTTTTTGCAGTTTAAAATCACTAATGCATTATGTGCAAATTGAGTTCAAGAACTTGAAAATGTGCATTAATACGTCAAGCAAAACAAAAGCCTAAAAAGAATTCATATTAGCAATGGAATACCGTGGGCAACAAGGGGAACAGGAAATCTTTGAACCTTAGATCCTCTCACCAGTTTAGATATCATCATGAGCATGAATTTTAGCAGGTTGGAAATGATTATGTAGATCCCTATATTCTTAGGTTGCTAATAGAAACCGCAAGAGCTGGCAACATTCAAGGTCTTAAAAAAGGGCTTAACTCTGATGAACCATAGAAGAAGAAATAAAACGAAAGTACAACTAACCTGTGTTGTAAATAGTGCCCAAGTCCAATAATGAATTCAATTGTCTAATTAATAGGCTCTCCACTATCCTCAAGGGTCTGGTAGCAGACCACCTGATGAATATTGTTTTAACACAGTTACCTTGGGGGTTGAGGCAAAAGGTGTCAATACAAAGCATATAGGAAGAAGTATGCAATAGCAATATAGAAATATCTTGATGAAGTTTTGAAAACCAATTTTTCTGAAGAGGTTAAAGAAATACAGACCTCCGACCTTAAATGCTAGATAAGCCATAGCAGTGATAGTCTGGAGATTCCAATTCTAGAATGTTACAGGCATGTACTCTCTACAAAATTATATTGCTATTGAATTAAAACAGCATAAAAACCCATGTAATATCTGAGGCTACTTGAAAGGAATTTTAATCATATTTGATGCACTTGCCCCACCCTACGGAGCCAACAGTCAACATGTTCACAGTGAAATAAAAAGCTAAAAAAATTCAATTGATGACTTGTTAGGGCTTTTCTTGATATAATTATATAACTATAAACATGGCATTTTTACCTGAAAATGAAGCAGCTATATCTTAGAAACTTATGGTCTTACAATAGGATAGTAATTAGTAAAGACTTGCTGATTGAGAAGAGACAAATCAAGAACATTTATGATCACGCCAAAAGTACATCAGTTGAGAAAAGAAAGAGGAGGGGGGGGGGGGGGGGGGGGGGGGGGGTGCTAGAAAAACATATTATCTACATTGGAAAAGCGAGTCTAACACATTTATTATAAAAAAAGATAAAAAATAAAAAATAAAAAAAGGAAAAAGAAATGCAGTTTATTCTAAGCATATCTTCTTTGCGAAGTTCAGGTTCAAATGAAAGGTCAATACTTCTGTGTATATCAACTATATTGATGATTGATGGGCCATCTAAATCGTCCATGACAAATATTAAAAACTTAGAAATAGAAAAGGAGAATCAAGGATTTTTTTTTAATTGTGAAGAAAAAACCTTGTAGCTAATGAATATGATTCATTCAAGACCAGTAACACTTATAGCTTGGTCGTTTCTCCATATCAAGTTAAACAGAAACTTTCTGGCTAATTTCAAGAATCATTGAGTGTAACCAATTTCTTAAGCAACGGTTTCCTTCCCTACAAGCCAAAAGGTGAAATAAGAAATAATGCACACTAAACTCCAAAAGATTTGAAAAGCAGAGTCAGTGAGTTACCACACAACATGTTAAGTCCCCATGACAAGGATCTGCAGCAGCTGCTATGGTATGTAAAGCAAGGTCTAGCAGGGAAAATCTTTAGGCAAACTCTTGAAATATTATGTCTTGACGAGGCATAACAAATCCGATAGCTCTATATTATGCATAATCAAATTCGTTACTTCTTAACTTATTGAGACAATTTGAATCATTAATTTGAAACTTAAAAATGTTAAGTTGTGCCCAAAAAAAAGCATAACACACTATAACAAAAGTTTTGAAGAATACAGCCCACTACAGAAAAGAATATATTTATAAAAATAGAGTGATGAGAAATACTTTTAAAAATGGTTCTATTTTTAAGGATTAAAATTAGTGGTTAGAAATGGATAGCTATAGTTATACATTTTAGAAAATAAATGATATATTATACCACATTACAAAATAATTATACATTCTTTTTTTGGATAACAAATAATTATTATATATTTTCACACAATGCGTGAGTCTGCGACTAATTTTCCATCAAAGAAGTGACAATTTTTGTAAGCAATATTTTCCAAATATTTGTAACTCATAATGTCCAAATATGCGTTTCAGAATATGAAACAGCTCAAGGCCGAAACAGAAGCGGGGGCAATTACAATTTTTACTGGGCTTTATGCCGCACGTGCATCAAGCCATCTTACAATTTGATTCACCATATGTTTGGCCTCATGGAAGTTCACATTTTCATGTCTACAGGTTTAAACTGAAATAACACAATTAAATTTATAAACATTTACAAATTAATCAATAAAATATTTTGAAATAGACTTTAAACATCCGAGAAGTTGTACAAGCCAATTACCAAAAGACAACCCAGAAGCATTGAAAAGAATCCCTTGCTACAGCTGCAAGTCCATAGTCACGCAGACAGGCATTTGATGAAGTCCTCCAGTATTTGATATTGTTTTTGGTGAAAGGTCTTTCAATCTGCAGAATTTAATTACATCACACAGGTAGCTCAATGAATAATCAAATTATGCATTGTGGAACTATATGTTCTATGTTGGAATTGTTTCTATTGCTATTACTTAATTAAACAGACATAAGCAGCGCAGCCTACTTGATAAAATGTTTTTTATGGAAAACAATTAGCGCATGATTACAAGGGTCGTGACTGTATTACCCATACAATATCCAAGCATTCACAACATAACGAAAACATCAATAACACAAGCTGAAACACTTCATTCATGTATATATGTCAAGAAACAGACCAAGTACTTATTGTGTACATTAAAAACAGTACCATTCAAATTCACCAAGGAAAAAAAAAAGAAGTTGTAGTACTTACAAGTGAATATCTGAGGAGGCTCACGTTTTTCTGCTTCTGAGAAAATATCTGAGTTGCAGAGAGAATATCTAAGATGAATGGTAATACATAATTACATTTATACTACTGAGCAGAGGAGAAAGAAAGAATGAAAGGCGGGAAAGAGAGAAACAAATCTAAGAAACTAACTAACTTTCTAACCTACCAATAAGATTACAACACATGGAGTCCGTTACCAACTAACTGAGCTAGGTGCATGTGCTTTACATGTGCCTCACTTAAGCCTAAAACACGACAACGTTTTCAGCTTCTTTCTTAAATCTTTTCTACAAAACGCCACCGTTCTTTTAATGATGTCAACCTCTGCGTTTGCTTCATGTCGTTTTGGTCCTTCACTTCTTTCTTCTTTACTCCGTTCTTCTCCAATTCTTTCTTCTTAACATGTCAAATCACTTACTAGGTTGCATGGACACACCATTTTTGGCGTCGTGTTGGTGTCGAACACGTGTTGGACACCAGAATGGGTATGACTCGCCGGATTCCGGTGTCCGGCGAGTGTCCTCTTTTTTTCTTTTTTTGGCTTCTCCAACACGTCAACACCGACACGGCTCCAACACGCTAGCAGCGAAAAAAAAATCACAGATTTTGATAGATGAACTTACCAATACCATTGATTTTGTGATATACCCTAAAACAAAAAAGAAAGTTTAGAGTTTGAGAAGTCATTAGACTGAAAGTTGAAACCCACGTCTCAAGTTCTCAACCTAACCTCCATCTGACCTTTGCCCGCTGCTGCTACCCTCTGTCCCTCACCGAAGCTAGATCGGCCGGATCGGCGAGCTCCATAGACGTCGACGCTATGCTCTGTCTCTTCCGATCTCTCCCTCTCTCAGCGTGGACAACAGGTCCGACCTCTTCTCTCCCTGTATTTTTTTTTTTCTTTCAGATATTTTGGTGAATGGGGTGTACTGTTAGCCTGTTACCCACTTATAAGTTATAAATTTATAATGCTTTTTTTTTTTTTTAAATCCCACTCTCACTGTCGCAGACTCACAGCATCATTATCATTGTATTATACTTTTTATTATGAATTTATTTTTGTTTCTTTATTCAGCCTTTTGTTTTGCCTTATAAATTATAAATGTATTTTATGTCTAAAAATGTTTAAAAATATGCCTAAATATAAAATTTAATTAATTATTTAACTGCCGTGTCCCTACCGTGTCATGTCTTTATTTTTCAAAAATTGTCGTATCCCTGTG
Source organism: Quercus aquifolioides (assembly GCA_019022515.1). Lineage (NCBI taxonomy): Eukaryota > Viridiplantae > Streptophyta > Magnoliopsida > Fagales > Fagaceae > Quercus > Quercus aquifolioides. The sequence continues at coordinate 20,572,283 of CM032331.1, forward strand.
TCCGTGTCCGTGTCTATGCAACATAGATCACTTACGATGTTGGAAACCTCGTAAGGCACGAGCTCAGGGTCATTAGGGACCGATAATGACAGATTCAATTCACCAGATTCAAACTAGTTCTTTGTTTTTCTCATTGTAAGCCCCAAAACTCCTTCATTGTTGGAAATCTCATGATAAATATTTGAGCCACAAGAAGTGGGGAAAATAGATTGAAATGGCAGTGAGTGAGTGTCGTAAGTGATCGAGGAAGAACAACCACCATGCCTAGCGCTCGAAAACACAGATGAATCCCAGATTTCTCAGGGCAACATATGCATTCTACATGAATCCCCCACCTTTTTATGATTTGGGAGCTGCCATAAAACACAGATGCTTGGTAAAACTATTGAATTCCATCAAACATATAACCTTAGGAGAGTAAGGGGTACTAATCCAATGATGGGGTTCACAAGTAACCACAACGCGATTTCGTTCAGATGAATGTGAGTTATTCAATTGCTCCTGCAATTTCTGAGAAGATATAGAAAATAATAATAGATGATCATGAATTTGTTCATTAGAAATTGACTTATAGTGTTTCTTTTCACAACCATTGATGGAAAGATAAACCTGATAATAACGTCCTCTTGTATGTGCCAACTCCTCTCCAAAAGCAATACAGATGGTAATTTTTGGAATTTCACGGCCAACCAAGAATGACATGGACTTTAAGAAACTCTGACGGTTGAAGTTGAACCAACTTGGTATCTCAATCCCCAGTACTATGATTTCACAGTCATCATCCTCGTATGATGATAATGAAGGAGAGAGAACCTGATGCAAATATCCAGTTGATGGCCCTATATCCATTAATATGTCTCCTCTTGCACCTTCACATTCTTTATTTGGTAAATTCCCTATGATTTCTCCAATCTGCATTAGGAAATATAGTAATGTAGTATTTGAGAAGGTAACAAAATATGTTTCTTTATAACTTTTTTTTTTTTTTGAGAAGATGTTTCTTTATAACTTAAAGAGAGAGAAAAAGAGAGAAACCTGACTCAATAGTCTACTTGATGTTAGTGGATCTTGATAAGGGTAATTCTAAAAGTTTGATAAACTTGTTCACATGAGGCAAAGTTGACGGTCTTGATGAACCTTGCTTGTGCATTCATAAACGACGACACCATAAAGCCAACGGTTCCACCTCAAGGTCGATGGGTGCGCCTCGAGATCAACGAGACTTGAATGAGACGACCAGAATGCATAGGCGGGATAAGACATGGCCTTGCTTGGCCTCTATGCATGAATATATAAGGAAACATCTTGTTCTCCACAACTAACCCTAATCGAGGGGATTTCTACAAGGAAAGGATCCCGCAAGATACGCGCATTAATGAGTTGTCTAGAGCACGTGAGGACTATGTGACTTACTGACGATTTTTGGCATCATCAGTTGGTGTTGTCTTTGGAGAATCTTGTAAGCCATACTACCGCATCCCAGACAAAGAGTTGTATGGTACTTACTCGCTCGATGACAACCACCAACAATATTCAAGGAGATGAACCATGTACTACTGCACTTGAGAGATAATTTCAGACTTTCGTTGCGGTCGTAGAATGCCTCACCAAGCAAAACCATAATCTAGAGGAGTAGCTGCGCCAAAAGAATGCAGGGCTTAACACTCAGGAGGAGGACCAAAAAGGCACCAGCGCTGAGAGAAAGGACCAAGAAGGGTCGGAAGGTAGCAACGCCCCAAGCAGACTAGAGCGACAGGACACAAGCTATCCATCCGCCGCAGAGACGACTCCACCATGCATGGTCGCAGATATATAGATGATGAAGGAATGGATGAACTTCATGATGAATGCCCTTAGAGGCGGGTGTCTAGCGACCGCGATGAATTGGTCCATCGAATGGATTCACCTTTCACGGCATCCGTCACTTCATTCCCCCTTCCGCCGAAGTTCCACATGCCGTAGGTAGAGGCCTACGACGGATCCAAAGATCCTTTAGATCACCTGGAGTTTTCAAAACCTTGATGCATTTGCAAGGCGTGGCGGACAAGATCATGTGCCGAGCCTTTCCAACTACGCCGAAAGGTCCCGCAAGGGTATGGTTCAACAGGCTGACGCCATACTCCATCAGTACCTTCAAAGAGTTGAGCGCATAGTTCACTTTGCACTTTATTAGGGGGCTTAGGTATAAGAAGTCCACTGCATGCCTGATGAACATTAAACAACGAGAGGGTGAGACATTGAGGTCTTACATCACCCACTTTAACAAGGAGGCCCTCTTAATTGTTGAAGCTGATGACAAGATACTCATGGCTGCATTTACCAATGGGTTACAGAAGGGTAAGTTTCTATTTTCCTTATACAAAAATGACCTAAAAACCATGTCGAATGTACTTTATAGGGCTACTAAGTACATGAACGCAGAAGACGCATTGTTGGCCCAAGAAAGAAGCCCAAGAAGAGGGAAAGGCAAGAAGATGTGCAACAAGATAGGGGACAGAAGATGGCTAGGATGGGAGATCGACGGGAGGATAGACGTTCCAAACCCCCCACTAGGAGGTTCACAAGCTTCACCCCACTCAATGCCCTGATCGACCAAGTCTTAATGCAGATTATGGACGAAGGAACCCTAACGTTTCCTGGCAAGCTGAAGGGAGACCCCAGTAAGAGGTCCAAAGATAAATACTGCCGTTTTCATCGTGATCATGGCCACGATACCTCCGACTGCTACGACTTGAAGTAGCAAATAGAAGCTCTTATTAGGCAAGGAAAGTTGTAGAGGTTCGTCAGCAAGGAAAGGACAGATGTACTGCAGGAACAGGCTGCTCAAAGGGAGAACGAGTGTCCTAAGCCACCCCTAGGAGACATAAGAATGATTGTGGGAGGAACTACAGCTTTTGGTTAATCTAAAAGAGCCCGAAAGACTTACCTAAGGATGGTTCAAAACGTCTAGCTGACGAGCTTCGCCCTAAAGATGGTGCGGATCGACAACCCCATCATTAGGTTCTTAGAGGAAGATGCTCAATGTCTCCACCACCCGCATGACAATGCACTCATTGTTAGCATACTGGTAGGGGACTATAACACACACTGGGTCCTAGTTGACAACGGGAGCTCTACTGACATCCTCTACTACCCGGCGTTCCAGCATATGAGAATTAAGAAAGAACGGCTGGTTCTGACCAACGCACCACTTGTGGGGTTCGGAGGAACAAGAGTATACCCCCTCGGCACGGTCACATTGCCCGTAACGGTTGGTGATTACCATCAGCAGATCACTAAGGATGTTACATTCCTTGTTGTCGACTACTCATCTACCTACAATGCCATCCTGGGTCGACCTACTCTCAACTCATGGAAGGCCATGACTTCGACCTACCATCTGATGATCAAATTCCCTACCGAGTATGGAGTAGGAGAGGTACGTGGGGACCAAGTGGCAGCTCGAGAATGCTACATAGCAATGCTAGAGATGGACGACCATTTGCAGACCATGAACATTGAAGAACAAAGAGCGGTCGCAGAGCCCGTTGAAGGATTGGAGGAGATACTTCTTGATAACTTTAGACCCAAGCGAACGACTAGGATCGGCACCCTTGCCAGTTCGCCAGTCCGTCAAGTGCTCATGTCATTTCTAAAAGAAAACCAAGACATCTTTGCTTGGAGTCATGAAGACATGCCCAGGATCAACCCTTCAGTCATGGTACACAGGTTCAATTTGTCGCCCACTTTTTCCCTTATCCATTAGAAGAAGCTAGTATTCACCCAATAACGAGACCGAGCCATAGCGGAAGAAGTCCGCAAGTTGCAAGAGGTAGACTTCATCCGAGAAGTTTACTACCCCGACTGGCTAGCCAACGTGGTAATGGTCAAGAAAGCCAACAGGAAGTGAAGAATGTGCGTAGACTTCACAGACCTCAACAAGGCATGCACCAAGGATAGCTACCCTCTCCCACCGGTTGACGTCTTAGTAGACTCTACAGCCCGACACCAGTTGCTAAGTTTCATGGATGCTTTTTTTTGTTACAACCAAATAAAACTGGATGAAGCTGACCAAAAGAAGACTCCATTCGTCACCAGCCAAGGCCTCTTCTTCTACAAAGTAATACCGTTCGGCCTCAAGAACACGGGTGCAACATACTAGAGACTCATAAATAAGATGTTTGCACATCAGATCAGAAGAAATGTCCAAGTCTACGTTGACGACATTCTAGTAAAAATCCGAAGGGAGGATGACCATTTGAACGATCTCAGGGAAACCTTCGACACCCTCCGATCTTACAACATGAAGCTCAATCCGAGCAAGTGCGCGTTCGCGGTGACAGCTGGAAAGTTCTTAGGGTTCATGGTGTCTTAAAGAGGTATCGAGGTCAACCCAGATAAGATCTGAGCCATAATAGAGATGGCACCACTAAGGAATGTGAAAGAAGTACAAAGCCTCAATGGCAAAGTAACCGCACTGAATAGATTTGTATCGAGGGCAACGGATAAGTGTCTACCTTTCTTCCACACGTTGAATAATTCTTTTGAGTGGACGATCGAGTGTCAACAAGCATTCGAGAATTTGAAGGACTACCTCCCTTCCTCATTGTTGCTAAGTCCCTCCAAACCAGGGGAAGAATTGCTCCTCTACTTGACCGTATCCTTAGCTACTATTAGCACGGCCTTGGTCAGAGAAGAAGACAAGGTGCAAAAGCCAGTGTACTACACCAGCCACTCCGTGGTGTAGAGGAGAGGTACCCACCAATGGAGAAGCTCACCTTCGCTTTGGTTACAGCAACCCGCAAGCTCAAGCCATACTTCCAAGCCCACATGGTGATCGTCTTGAATGACAAGCCCCTACAGTGAGTTATGAGCAATCCCGAAGCCGCCGGATGAATGGCTCTATGGGCGATAGAGTTGAGTGAGTTCGACATACAGTACCGCCTGCGTACTGCCATTAAAGGGCAGGTGGTCGCTGACTTCATTATGGAGTTCACTAGCGTGGAAGGCCAGGGGGCAGAAGAATGTCCTCAGTGGAGTATCCACACAGACGGATCGTCCAACAAACAGGTTGGCGGAGCTGGTATTGTACTTCGTTCTCCAGAAGGGGACGAGATTGAATGCATGGTCCGTCTCAACTTCCCTACGACTAATAATGAAGCAGAGTACGAGGCTCTAGTAGCAGGGCTAGATCTCGCTAAAGCAGCAGGGGCCACAAGGGTGGTTGTTCATTGCGACTCACAGGTCGTCATGAACCAAGTGAACGACGATTACGAATGTAAGGGTGAAAGGATGAGGAAGTACCTAGAGCAAGTAAAAAAAAGCGCAGATGACCTACAGGCCAAGATTATTCGAATCCCAAGAGGAGAGAAAGAGCAAGCCGACAGCCTTGCCAATGCCGCATAAGCAGAACACATAATCATCCCCGGCGAAGTACTTTCCTTTATTCAGTTTTTACCATTGATAGATGTCATCAACGTGTAGGAAATAGGTTTTGAGAACAACTGGACCACACCTTTAGTCTCCTACTTGAAGGATGGCACACTACCCAACAGTAAAGAGGCCGCAAGAAAACTGATGGTCCAAGCAGCACGATTCGTCCTGATAAAGGACATCTTATTGAAAAGAGGCTTCTCTCGCCCGTTCCTAAGATGTTTAAGCCCCAAAGAAGCGGACTATGTCATAAAAGAAGTCCATGAAGGGATTTGCGGAAACCACTCGAGGTCGTGGTCATTGGTACACAAATTGATTCGAGCGGGGTACTATTGACCTACTATGTAGAGGGATGCCCAAACATATGTCAAAGCCTGTGACAAATGTCAAAAGTTCAGCAACGTCATCAGACAGCCGATAGAAGAGCTCACCTTGATGACGGCCCCATGGCCTTTCGCGTAATGGGGGCTGGACATTGGGGGCCCGTTCCCCATAGCAATACGACAACTGAAGTTTCTTATAGTCGGCATAGACTACTTCACCAATGGGTCGAAACTGAAGCTCTTATTACCATCACAGGGAAGAATATAAGAAACTTTATTTGGAAGAACATCGTTTGTAGGTACGGGATCCCTAGGGTCTTGGTCTCAGATAACGAGAAGCAATTTGACAACGACTCTTTCAGGGACTTTTGCTCATAGTTGGAAATCAGAAACCATTACTCTTCCCTCGCCCACCCTTAAGCCAACGGACAAGTTAAGGTCACAAACCGATCTTTACTTAAAATCATCAAGACTAGACTCGATGGGGCAAAGGGTATATGGCTAGAAGAGTTGCCAAGCGTACTATGGGCTTACAGGGCAATTGCTAGAACACCTACAGGAGAGGTGCCATTTCGACTAGCATACAGAAGCAAGGCAATTATCCCAACTGAGGTCGGACTCATAAGTTACAGGGTGGACAATTATGATGAAAGAAGGAACGGCAAGGCCATACATCTACAGCTTGACCTAGTGGACGAAGTCAGGACGGCAACTGAACAAAGACTAGCACGGTACCAGGACCTCATAACCAAGCACTACAACTCTAAAGTCAGGTGCAGAGACTTCAACGTTGGAGACCTCATCTTGAGGAAGGTAACGAACGCCACTAGAGATCCCTCCCAGGGAAAGCTCAGTCCTAACTAGGCGGGACCCTACAGAATCACTTCATGGCAGAGGAAAGACTCCTACCATCTAGAGACGCTAGACAGACGGAAGTTGCACCATGCATGGAACACCGAGCATCTCAAGAAATACTACCAGTAGAAGACAACATGAAGAACGACACTCTTCATTTTCAGTTTATTTCTTTTAGTTAATTTCTACCTACAGTACTTTCTAAGCCTAAAGGTCAGGTTTTTTATCCTTTTTAAGAATAATTTTTTACTTATACATGCAATTATCATAATAAAAGAAGTTATTCAGATATGACCTGTGTATATATTTGTCTCTACTAAACTACTTTTGTAACTAAGTCCCCAAGTGGACAAGTTCATCCCATTGGGATACCATAAAATTATGAAGTCCATAAGTGGACAAGTTTATCACAAAGTCCATAAGTGGACGAGTTCATCCTATGAGGATATTAAGTCCACAAGTGGACGAGTTCATCCCATTGGGATACCATAAAATTATTAAGTCCACAGGTGGACGGGTTTATTATAAGTTCACAAGTGGGCGAATTCAAACTTGAAATTACTTAAGTCCACAAGTGGACGAGTTCTTTCTTAAATCCAAAAGTAGACGAGTCCATCCCATTGGGATGCATTAAAATTATTAAGTCCACAAGTGGATGAGTTCATCTCATTAGGATACCATAAAATTATTAAGTCTACAAGTAGACGGGTTTATTACAAAGCCCACAAGTGGACGGATGAAATTATCGGATGAAATTACATAACTCCACAAGTGGACGGGTTCATTATTTCCACAAGTGGATGAGTTTATTATTAAGTCCACAAGTGGACGAACTTATTATTAGGTCCTCAAATAGAACTAGTTCATTGTCATGCCTAAAGATGGACGAGTCCACCAAAATAGATGGGTTCATCCTAGCCATCTACCAAGTCCTATAAGGGACAAGTACATCCTAACATATAGACACAAGCATGGATGGACATACGCATATCAACAAATAAAGATCAACACACATGCTAAAAAGTGACGGATATAAAATAACACCATAAATAAAGTAAAATCTTTACAAACAAGGCCCAAAACATAGAAGGGCACTTAACATTGTCTGGAAATTGAACGAAATGTTTGTTATCATTTAAAAAAAAAAAAAAAAAAAAAAAAAAAAAAAAAAAAAAGGCTAAACTAATGGGGCTTGGACGTCCTGAAGGTTCTCGTCAGCTTTGGAAGGAAGATCCTGGGCACCCTAAGTAGAAGGGTTTTCAACGTCTTGAGGAGCTTTAGTGGACGAGAACAAAGGAGTGACGGGCTTCTCCATAGCAGGTTGAGCAAGAACAACGCCGTCATTTTTTGGATCTTGATCTGATTGGGTGGAGTCATCAGTCTCCTCAAAGATGCTGTCACCAGTTGGGGTTGACGGCAGGGGGTCGTCCATGGTGACCTTGGATAAATCTAAGTATGGGTAGACGGACTTGACCTGCTTCATGCAATCCTCAAACCCGTCACCATAAAAGGCTGTGAAGCCTTAAATTCTATTACGACGTCAACCTTGGCTGTCTCTACCTGCCCTAGAAGAGCCGTCAGCTCCTTCTCCAAGGTCGTTTTGGCCTCTTGCTCATTTTCCCGCTGATGAGTCTCCTCCTTCAACTTCTCATTTAACTCCGTCACCTCCATGTTGAGAGTACGAAGGGCATCCCTGTATTGATCCTATTCATTAGTCAACATTTCATTGCACTTCCTATGACAACTGATCACCCCCTCCTCAGCGACGCACCTATCTTAGAGCGCCTTCATGCACACCAGTGCCTGAAAATGAATTACAACCGTCAGCTGACGAATAAATAGTAAAGTAAAATTGTTAAGCAGAAGAACATACCCTGGAAAGGTCAAAAAGACTTGACGCCCCTAGGTCCTCTGTCTCCCGCTCGGCACAAGGATCCACGTCCATCTTCTTAATGATTGATTCAACCATCTCGACAGCGTATCCTTTATGCGTAAGAAGACGACAGGTACCCTGGGTGACGGGGCCAGTCTCCGTCATCAAACCTTTACCAGCTTCGTGGCTGGGCTTGGGAAGAGATGGTTTGCTTTGGCTTTTTGTCACTAGCAAGAATGCCCGGCCCTTTCTTCAGTAGACGATCATCCTTCCTGTCGCTCTTCGTTTGGATGTCTTCTTGATGACATCCTTGGGAGCTGATGAGGAGGCCCTATCCTTCTCCTCCTTCTTCTTGCTTGCTGCGGCTGCCCTTACCAAAGCTCTTTGACTCGATGCCTCCATTTCTGCGAAGGACAAGAGACAAATGTTGGATAAGCAGACACAAATAAAGATAACGGGGAAGAAAGAAACAAAAAATATTACTTACATCGACGGGAGTATGCGTTTAATCTGCGAGCTGCAGGCACTGGCTCAGGACCACCACAATAAGCATGCAAAGAATCAAGAGTAATTAGGTCCCTACACCTCCGTTCCTCAAAAGGGATCTCTAGAACCTAATGGATGAAGGCTTCTTGCTCGTCTGTTATGTGTGGACGAACACTACTAAAGATAAGGAAAAGTGGATGACATTAAAAACTTGAGACAAATAAATAAAGAAAAAAGTAAACATGTAGACGGTATTAAACCTGAATCTTTGACGATGCCCCAAGTATTGTCAAAACCATGAGGTATTGTCACCCATTCTTCCCGACAGCACACCTAATCCGTCCCTTGAACAAAAAAATATCTACCCTTCCAATTCCTATTGGAGTCGGGCATGTCTGACACCAACCTAAGCTCTTTCTTCTGTACAACAAAATGGTATATTCCTTGAGACGAGACGATGTGCTGGGGCCTATAGCACCAAAAGAACTCGTCCAGTGAAAGTTGACGGTTCCCGCCCCTGAGGCAACCTTATAGGATCTCAGCACCAATGAATATCCTTCAGGCATTGGAGCAACCTGGCTGACAGATAGTCTAAGAAGATTGGCCAACTGACGGTGCAATGCCATTAGTGGCAACCTCAGTCCTGCCATGAACATGGCATCGTACATGCTAACGTCTGCGATCTTCCCCGAGTAGCATTTTTCAAACTTCCCAAGAAAACGGATTGGGATATAGTCAGGAATTTGATAATGGTCCTTTAAATTCTTAAAGATGTTGGTTGTCATCATCGGCATGAAGTCATTGACGGTCCACATTTTAGGGTGAATAAATGGACGAGTGTGGCCATACTTGAGGCTTCCTGAACTTCCTCCTTCAAAGGCTCTCTCGTCACCCTCACCCTCGTCCCCGTCATCTTCTCCCCCGTATACTTCATCCTCTTCTCTCTCTTCTTCCTCAACTTCCCCTCCATCATAACTTTCCACTTCGTCGTCAAGAGAATGGGCGGACGTTTCCCTCTTTGATGACTAGGAAAAGCCCTCCTCAGGCTCATAACCTGACTGGAAGACTTCGTTGTAGCCCACTCCCTCACAGACTGACGACTATTCACTCGTCGCTTCTCTAGACATCTATTCACCAATAAGCGACAGAGGTATTCTAAGAACCTAAGTTGACGACCTCTCTATAGAAGTAACGACCAACTAGAAAAACGAAAATAAAAGAAAGAATAAAAAGAGAAAAGGACTTACGGAATTAGTAGACGGTTCCTTGAAAGGTGACGAGATCAGCAAGATGATGGCAGTAAAGGCGATGATATCAGCAAGTTGACGAAAGCAAGGTAGACAAAAATGATGAGCTCTCTCTCTTCAGACCAGCAATGATGAAATAAAAGGAATGAGGGGAGGAGGTGAGATATATATAGGATAAAAAATGCACGGAAGACGAAGTGACGCCTTTGTTCAGAAACGAGGCCAACTAGCTTGTGCCATGTGTTTTAGCATTTAATAATGGCTGCTCGAGGAACCATCAATGAATATCCCTTTCTTTTTTCTTGGGTAAACAAAAAATAATAATAAAAGAGCTATAAATCAAACTCCATAACCTGTCAGTTAAAGCTGATTGAGCTATGGAGTAAGGGGCAATTGAAAAGGGTAATTCTGAAAGTTGGATAAACTTGTTCAAAGCTGACGGTCCTGATGAACCTGACGACCTTGCTTGTGCATTCGTAAACGACAACACCATAAAGCCGACGGTTCCACCTCAAGGCCGACAGGTGTGCCTCAAGATCAACAACACTTGAATGAGACAACTAGAATGCATAGACGGGATAGAAGTTGACGGAAGGAAGCTGAAGGAGATAAGTAAACCTTTGACGGATCTAACATGGCCTTGCTTGGCCTCCATGCATGAATATATAAGGAAACATCTTGTGCTCCATGACTAACCTAATCGAGGGGATTCCTACAGGGAAAGGATCCCATAAGATACGCGCATTAATGAAGATCTTCCCTATAAGGAAAAACCCTTTATGCCAAGGAACGAATGTCAACCCTACCTACTATAAAAACCCTAAAACCTTCACAAACTAAGGTACGCATAATTTACCCCAACTCTGTTTGTGAAAGTTCTCTAACTTAACCTTCAGAGGGTATTTGGCCGGTACCACACTAGTACTCTCTGTAGGATCTTCTTCTTCTTTGTTGTGTAGGTCTTGTCTAGAGCACGTGAGGACTGTGTGACTTACTGATGATTTTCAGCATCATCAGATCCAATGACCAACAATTCTTTGCACACACTCTTCTTATAGATTGTGGAAGTCTTGGAATTTCTTAAAGCTTCTTGCAACTGGTTATTTCAAGTACCACTAATCTAGTAAAACTACTAATGTGTTTGGGGATGGTAACAATATTCGTTTGGGATAGATATAGATACTTCAATACAGGGAAGTATTCCGGCTTCAGAAAAACTCTAATTTAGTTATATTTTCACAGTTGATGAGATTCAATGCTTCCATCCTTGAAAACCCATACCAAAAAGAACAATTAGGAGAATTGCTTGCCAATATCGATGGGGTTGTAGGAAAAATTGATTCCTCAAGCAATTGCAATTTATAAATAAAATCTAGAAGTTGACTAAGATTTGTGCAATCATATAGGTATAACGTCCTAAGTACAATGAGATATTTGATTGATGAGGATAACCCTCTAATACCACTCCTTGACAATTCTAAAACCTCTAAACATTTCATAATTAGATGAATATTGGGGAAATTCTCAAGGCTTGAGTAGCCCTCAAGATTAAAATATTTAACAGATTTCTATGGGTCTGTTTGGATACAGCTGAAAACTGAAAACTGAAAACACTGTAGCAAAATAATTTTTAAATGTGTGAATAGTACCGTGGGACCCATTTTTAATGAAAAAGTTGCTGAAAAGTGAAAGTTGTGAGTTCGTGAATAGTGCACAGATGCACTATTCATGGACAAAAAGTCAACAAGTGCGGCTACTATTCATTGAACAGTAGCCGCACAGTAACCGCGTTACTCCCTCACATGCCTGGAAAAAAAAAAAAAAAAAAAAAAGGCAAAACGCAGAACGCAGAACAAAAACGCAAACGCCACTTTCAGTAGAATCCAAACAGGCACTATATCAACCTGCTTGGAAGAATTTGAAGTTTTAGGCAGTGTGTGAGGTGCCATTCTTTAAGCTTCTCAGGAAATCCAAAAGACTCATCAACCTCAACCAAATTTTTACAATAAGAAAGGTCCACTTCCTCTAAGTTTGGAGCACATAAGTTATGTAAATTTGTAATGGAATCACATTCGTTAAAATTGATACATTTCAAATTTTCAAACCATAACTCCTGTACAAGGTGAAAAAAATCAATATAAATCTTGAACATATTTTAAATAAAATTTAAGAAAATCAAAATTTAGAGATACTAGTAATCATACTTGCTTGATAGCTTCTCTAATCTCTAACGTGACTATGTGGCATTCCAAATGCAACAAGTTGTTGAAGACAATATTTTGATGGCAAGGAAAAATGATATCTGGGCCATTCAAGCAACCTTAAACCATTGGGGAGAAATTTAAGCTCTTTACAAATGTGTACATTACGAACTATGAGAAATTTGAGATTTTCCATCATTTTGAAAGCGTTAGCGTTTAGTTGCACTGTTATTGGATTAGGAGAATGCAACATTATACCTTGAATTTTGCGGGATCCCTAATAGGATAATGCATTAAATGAATGATACACACGATAGAATTTTTCATAAGTATAATCATCATGAAATTTTAATAAAAGATGATATCGATAAACTTATATTTTCCACTGTGTTAAAAAGGGGAAAAAAAATTCAAAGAAAAAAATTCATTACATCTACCTAGTGGGAAATTTTTTAAAAAAAATTTGAAGAGAAAGAACTTATACCTTACTTCTAGTCAACACTTCAAGGGCATCCTTATAATACCATAACTTGCTGCGTTTTCCTAGGATTTCAAGTGATTCTTGCTGAACAACTTCCTTATCCATTTGTTGTATTAAATCATGCATTGATAGGGTGCCATTTTGATCAACAGTTATGAGAGATTTATTAACAAGCATTGTAATACCAAAATTTGGATATAAATCGCAAGTGTCTAATATAGATATGAAAATAAACTAAATCGAAGATATTGAGTTTTGTACATTACAACATACCGTTGAAACAATGTTAATTCAAGTAATGACATATATAATCCATAGATTTAAGGCATTTTTTTGCCAAATAGCATAATTTTAGGAAAAATTTATGAGAAACATATCTAGCCAAACTTATTTAGTTATGTAGCACTTTTTTGGAACTCAAGTTTGTCAAACTCGAGTTTCAAGCGAAACTCGAGTTTAAAAAACTCGAGCTTACAAAACTCGAGCTTTAAGTACTATGTTTGATCAAATTATCACATGAGCTCATAATGCTTGGAATTTGAGTTTGGTGAACTCAAACTTGTCAAACTCGAGTTCCAAAAAAAATTCTACATAACTAAATAAGTTTGGCCGAATACATTTTTCTTAATTTTTTTCCTAAAATTATGCTATTTGGAAAAATTAGCCATGAATTTGAGAAGCATCATTAATATTAGTACTTTTTTTTTTGCCAATAAATCAGATTGAGGCTTTTAGCAAGTAGCTGTGTGGAAACTTTGTTTAGGTGAGGAAAGAAATGTAGTAGAAACTCACATTCCATACTTGACCAAAATGGGTTTGCAGGAATACTTTATTTGGTTTTGGGATGTCGCAGCTGTGGTTAGACAGATATAGGTTTATATTCTCTCAAGCTATAACCTCTTTAAGTGAATGCATTTATTATAGAATTAATTTAGCTAGAGAGTTCCATTTTCTCATAGCTAAAACATTCTAAACACCCCCCTCCCCTCAAGTTATAAAATCAAAGACAAATTACAACTTACCCACCTGTGGTTTGATCAAAATTTAAGTTGTTAATCTGTGGTTTAAAATTCCATGATACAAGTGTTCTGTTGAATTCTTTTTAATCTTGTTTGATCTTGTATTTTCATATATATATATATATATATATATATATTGTGTTTTTGGAGGAGAGAGACATAAAAATAGAGCAAAATTATGTATTTAGCCATGTTTTTGACATAAGTGGGTCACAAAACTCTAATTAAGCTAACCTTGGGTAAATTATCAAATTTCAAATCACAGGTAGACAACTTATATTTTGGTCAAACTACAAGTGAGTAAGTTATAATTTACCCTAAAATCTATCAAATGGAATCCTCCTCATCATCCCTTTGTCACTTTAAATATGAATGGAAGCACTCAAGACAACTCGGGCAAAGCGGGGGCGCGAGGAGTTATTCACGACCATGAAGGCAAATGGATGAGGGGCTTTCTGTAATCTAGGTATCACTTCTAATAATGTTGCAAAACTTTGGGCTATTAGACATGGTCTTCACATGGCTTGGGAGTTGGGTTTTAGATTTATTTGTTTGTAAATAGATTCTAACTCTTGTTATTCATCTACTAACTTCTCAATCCAATCCTACTGTTGGAATGTCTATGGTTGCTTTTTATTGCAAGAACCTTCTAGGGAGACAATGGAACGTTAAGTTGCAACACATCTAGCATGAAGTTAATGGGGTTTTAGATCTTTTAGCTAAGAGAGGAAAGACCAAGTGGAAAGAATAAAAGAATATGCTCAGAGCCCGTATTTTGTTAAGCATGCAGTTATGTTTGATTGGATGAGTTGGGGAGTAGTTGGGTAGATAGATTTTGCCGATCTTATATTGTAGATAATCTTGTGGCACTTAGGGGAGAAGTTAGAAATTTTGGTTTAGGGGGCTGAATCACATATTGATAAATTAGTTAAGAGAAATTCAAACCACATAAGTAGTCGTGTAGATGCATTTTGCCGATCTTATGTTGTAGATAATCTTGTGGCACTCAGAGGCGGAGTTAGAAATTTTGGTTTATGGGACTGAATCACATATTGAGAAATTAGTTAAGAAAAATTCAAACCACATACATACATTCATTTACACATGTGTGTGTATATATATATCATTTCGATGAGAAACTTATTATTTTTATAAATTTTAATATACACAAATTGCCTACTTTGCAATCAATATTACCCCCCCCCCCAAAAAAAAGACACCAATATTTTATTATAATTTTTTGAGTGCCATCACTCCCTAACATTAAATCTCTTTTCTTTTTGTTTTTTCTTTTCTTTTTTTGTTTAACATTTTGATTCTAATTCAAACATTGACAAATAATTTCAAACTGAACAACAATAATAACAAAAAACTTAGTCCCAAATAATAAAAATTTGCAAGAGAAATTTTTTTTTATTAAAGGAAAAAACTTAGGTACAATACTTTAGGTGTTGTTCTTTAGGTTCCCCACTTAAGATTGAGCCATGTGGCTACTTAACTAAAAAATACACTTCAATCTCGTGAGGAAATAATCCACATGGCAGAATCTTAAGTGGAGAATCTAAAGAACAACACTCAAGTATTGTATCTAAGTCTTGCCCTTTATTAAATACTCACTATTTGAACTCAACAACTAGAACTCACCAAATAGGAGAGGAAAAAAAAAAAGAGAAAAATTGTTCTAGTAGGGGTTTTTTTTTTTTTTTTTTTTTTGGAGGTAGGAGGGGTTAAAAAATAGACAGTCTTTTGTTATTATCAACTACTAGTGTGTCACCCCGTATATATGCACGGGAACATTTAAAATAATCACAATTACATATATATGTGAATTCAAATTAAACATAGTGTAAGAATTACAACTTACATATTTTTTAAATCATGAATTTCTAAAATATATAAAATTGAATTTAGACTCTTCAGTTTTGCCCCAGATAATTCATTTGCCACAAAAATTAAAAAATTAGATGAGACACATGGTGCAAAATTAAACCCCAATTAAAATTAAATTTAGAATCTAATTGAATTTAGACTCTTTGATTTTTGCACCTAATAATTCACTTGACACATACATTTAAAAATTAGATGCGGCACATGGCACAAAATTATACTCCAATTTAGAATTTAATTGGATTTTCTCTTAGCTTTAGCCACTAATATATATTGTGGGAACCTGAGGAACGAGGAAGGATAAAACCACAGTGATCATCACTCGTTCTTCAGATGGAAGCACTTCAGGTCCGAGGAGAGGGTTCGCCTGAGGATGGGATAGAAAGAGACAAAATACTTCCTAGAAGTCTGTGTGGAGAGAATGGCGTTGAGTAAGAGATTCAAGGTAGAAGAAAGAAGCTTCCTATGAAAGCTCACCTGCTGCCTCCGCATTAAATGATTGGCAACAATTTTATTAGCTGCATTGATGAGGAAATGACCCTTGTACAGTAGATTCACAGCTAAGCAGTTCCTTCTACCACCTTTAACAGAAATCTAGTGGGACAAGTGTCCTAAGGAGGGCCAATAGGATTGCAGATGGAGGGTTAGGATGCAAGAAGCTAAGGAGTATACAAAGGAAGAAAACTTCCCAATAGAGGGATCCGGAAAAAATCAAGAAAAAGAGATTAGAGCAAGAATAGTGAGAGAAGGAAAGAGGGAGAACAGTGTATCTTTTAGCCTAAGAACATCGTCCTCCGTCAATATTGTAAAGAACTTCCCATATACTTAATGTCTACTTTGGTTCATATCCTTAGTGTTTGAATCTTTGAACTAAGCTCCACTTGTTTTATCCACATTTTCTCAACAAATATCTATTGGTTTGGGCCTAGTAAAGTGGCAAGGACCTCACTATTTTAAGTGGGTTTGGGCCGCGAGAAATCTGGTCCTTACACACACACACACACACACACACACACACACACACACACATATATATATATATATAGGTTTTAGCTCCCTGATTAATTGTTTAATTTTTTATTCTTTTATTTTGTGTGAGGGGGGAAACTCATATTTTTTTGGGTCTAATATTTAAACCTTTTTTGTTGGAACTGCACCTCATTTATTGTAAATATCCTTGGTTTGAATTTTGTGAAATCTATATAAACCTCTCCAATTTTATCTTAAAAATAGAAAGAGAAAAGCATGAGACTAATGATGAGATGTACATACCCATTCTTGTAGTGCCATCCAAACAAACTACCAACTTCACATAAAGTTGTCCTCCATCTCTGCACCTTGCCCATATTATCTTTGAAATTTTTTTCATGTTTAGCAAATGCTACCCCAAAATTTATCTCTTGTTTAGATACTTCCGATGGCCTCACTTCGTAAAACACTGGTAAAACCAACTCGCCATTTTTCCTACACTCAAGAATCCTAAAAAGTTCATCCAAGCACCAAGTAAAAGATGCGCAGTTTTTAGAGAATATAATAATTGAAATCATTGACAACTCAATGGCTTTGAGAAGCTCTACTAAAACTTCCTCTCCTCTTTGAAGGTTATTATCGATGAAGGTATTAAAACCCTTGTCACACAAAGCTTGATATAAATAGTCTGTAAAACCATAGCGAATATCTTCAACTCTAAAACTTAAGAAGACATCATATTTCCATTGAGGAGTGAAAGAAGAAAATGAGGTTTCTTCATTGGTTGAGAAAGCCATCATGGTCTATGAGGAGGAGGGTGAGAAGATAAAAAAAGGGGAGAGATGGGTTTCAGTATGAGGCAGACAAGGATTGCAAGCCAGGGAAGATCTGCGTCCCTACAAATAGCAGAGAGTAAAGCACTATGACTTTGGACTTCAAAAGCTAGCATTAACACTTACTGATTGTCTTGTTTTCCAATGGAAACAGCTTGACTTGAAACTACTTAAAAGAATTTAATTTAAAGTTTTAGAGAATGGTCCAACAAATGCATACAGAGGATCCTATAGAATGGAAGGATTATTTTAAGCACAAAAACATAAAACCTTAAGGGATAAAGGAGTTTTATTAGTAGCCAGTAGGTATAGTTATTATCCCAACAACGATGAAGTTGTGGCCTTTCCGTATTTACTAATTCAAATATTCCTGATTAACAAGGAAAGAAATAAGCAAATAAAAACATTTTCTTTTATGTTTTGTTCATAGAAATAACTCCTCAACCAATCGAATACGAATTATATTCTTCCAGAGATCCCAAATGATTTAGGAGGCCCAACAACTTAATTTTTGGCCAGCATGTATCAAATGACCAGTTAACAGTAAATTTTCATAGGCTTGAAAGGTACGATGCTAAAATACCAATCATTCACAAAATCATGATATTCAAGAGGTACCATAGTGTTCCAACTCCTTTTATGGTGTTTGGTCACGATGGTTCAAACTGTTAGGTTCGCAGAAGCTCTGACACTAAAATATTGAACAAATGACTGAACAAGAGAGTTTTTATTTAAAAAACTTAACTCTTTGAATTACAACACTTTACAAGCTCTGATGCTTTAACTCACTAACACTAGTGCACACCTCTCACTAGTCTCACACTAGTCTCACATACTCTACTTCACTTCACAAGTCTCTCACACCACTTCACATACCACTACATCTATTTATACTAGGTGTATGTTGGTTAGGAAACCAACTTGAAGCTTCTAGCATCTTCCTTTTTATTGGCATTAAATGAATGCCATTCTCCAACCTTCTAGACTATTCTATAAACATGTGGATAAAATTCACTAGTGCAAGGAAGCTCCTAAAGAAAATATAAGAACTATCATGGAGAGAATTCCAGAAAGAGAGCAAGAGAGAAATTTCCGTAATTAGAGAGAAATTTCTAGAGAGAGAGATTGTGTGAGAAGTTCTAGAAGTTTCTAGAGAGAGGCAGTATTGATTTTTAACACTCCCCCTCAAGACTGACTCTCTCTCAATTCATCCTTGATCGTCATACCATTCCCTCGGCGCTTGTTTCAACCCGTAAAGTGATCTTCGTAGCTTACAGACTGATGCGAACCTCAATCGACATGCTTTGAGACCCAACAAAAATATTGGAATAATTGCCCAAGAAAACTAAAATTCAGATTTTGATAGAAACTCTGACCCAACGTTTATAATCGAAACGCGAACCAAAGGTATAAGCGTAACACCTTGACCCAATGATTATAATTGAATCATGAACCAAAGGTATAAAGTTTGAACGCCACAAGGAAGAATCCCTGATAAGTTCACAGTTTTTGAAGAACCAAAAGAAGAGCAAAGCTTCACATTTTCTGATTTTTATTCAATAATCTATGAAAAACGTTTACAGACTTAGGGGCCTATTTAAGGGCTCCATAAAACTTGATAGACAAGAAAATATATTCTAAAATAACTCCTAATTGATACCTAACCATATCAGGAATCAAATTTGACCTAAAAAGCATTAAATGCACCTAAAAACAAGGAAATAAATCACCTAAACCTAAAATAACGTTTTTTACATAAAAATACCAAAAATAATAAATTACAATAATTAAATAGTAAATTGTGTCGTTCATCAGACCCCTCCACTTGAATCAAACTCGTCCTCGAGTTCATCTTTGAAATCTGAAATCTTCCGCTCCAAATAAACAAATACTTCGAATGCTTTAATAACTTGATCCGGTTCTGTAACTTGAATCCTTCATAAAGTGCAGCGTAAAATTTCTTCTCATCTACTTTCAATTTATTTGCAACATCAATCAACAAAGGGTTGATAATAAAATTAAAATTTTCTACTCCAAGAAAATCAACATATTGTATGGTCTTCTTCAACAAATCAACTAAGACTTGAGGATTATGAGTTGTGGACTCATCCTCATATTTGACCTCAATTGAATCTTCCACATTATTTTCAATAATTACCATCTCTTTTTTGTCTTTTCTTTTTTTCACCTTTTTTTTTTTTTTTTTTTTGGGTGCTTGGTGCACGATTTTAACCTAGTGCACGTCACAAAAGAAGAACGAGGAATAAAGAACACAAAAGGAACAAGATAGGATGATAACAGGAAACAAATGATAAAGGGATAGTAAAACTGATTTTAGAACCTGTGCTCTGATACCAAATGATGAGAACCTCAATCGACACGCTTTGAGACCCAACAAAAATATTGGAATAATTGCCCAAGAAAACTAAAATTCAGATTTTGATAGAAACCCTGACCCAATGTTTATAATTGAAACGCGAACCAAAGGTATAAGTGTAACACCTTGACCCAATGATTATAATTGAATCATGAACCAAAGGTATAAAGTTTGAACGCTACAAGGAAGAATCCTTGATAAGTTCACAGTTCTTGAAGAACCAAAAGAAGAGCAAAGCTTCACATTTTCTGATTTTTATTCAATAATATATGAAAAACGTTTACAGGCTTAGGGGCCTATTTAAAGGCTCCATAAAACTTGATAGACAAGAAAATATATTCTAAAATAACTCCTAATTGATACCTAACCATATCAGGAATCAAATTTGACTTAAAAAGCATTAAATGCACCTAAAAACAAGGAAATAAATCACCTAAACCTAAAATAACGTTTTTTACATAAAAATACCAAAAATAATAAATTACAATAATTAAATAGTAAATTGTGTCGTTCATCACAGACATTGTCTAGCTGGGCTTTGCCCTCAAATCTGTTTGGCTGCTCCATGTAAACTTCTTGATCCAACTCTCCATGCAGGAAAGCATTCTTTACATCATCCATTTGCCATAACTTCCAAGATTTAATGGGTTTCATATCCTTGGGCTTTGGCACCTGCTTTAATGCATGAATCTCTTCTTTAATTCTTGGTTGATCCTCCTCTAGTGTCCTATGGTGAACACTAGTTTGCCAAGGATGGGTTACTTCTCTAGACTCTGGCTCACCTTTATCCTTAAAAGATTGTAACTCATCAATTACAGTGAACTGATCTTTCCTAGACTGCCCCCCTATGCTCTCAAGCATTCTGTCTTCAATTTCCTTTGAAACTGGTAGCATTGCTTCCTCTTCAACTGCTTCTTCAACTGGCTCTATCACAACAAGAGATGCTTCAACAACCCATTCTCCTTCGCTATCAACTTCTAGGTTGTTGAACGTCGCTGTGTTTCCTTGAGCTGGTCTCCACTTGAATCGACAGTCTCGTGCAAAGTGGCCCATTTTTCCACACTTGAAACACTTGACATTACGGCTTTTGGGACTAGTGGATCGTCGATCATTATTGTTGCGACTTCCTCGAGCTCCTCGATCTTGAGAGCTCTCTTTATCTTCTCTATCTTCATCATTTCTATTCTTAGAACTTGCATTAAATCTTTTCTTGGGTCAGTCTTTATAGTGACGGCTAAAGAGTGCCTCCTCGTCACTCTTTAGTGAGACACCAACCATTTGCTTGACCAATGCTTCTTGGTCAGCTAGCAAATTTTCCAATTCTACTAATGATGGTTGGACAGGCCAACCTTGAATGGCAGCTACAAAACTTCTATATTCGGGTCTCAACCCATGAATGATTATCCTTCTCATTCTTGAATCAGAAATATTCGATGCAGGATCTAATTCAGAGATTTCGTGACAGAGAGACTTTACCTTGGTGAAGTATTGCGTGATCGTCATATCTCGTTGTGCCACTGACATTAGCTCGTTCTCAAGCAACTGTAGCCTTACATCATTCTTCTTTGAAAATAGTGTTGAAAAGGTGTCCCACGCTTCCTTTGGTGTGTTTACATGCCTGATGTGCTCCAGCATCTCTTCCTCGATGCTTGTCTTGATTGCAAACAAAGCCTTCCCGGCTTTAATCTTCCACTTTCGCAAAGCTTCAGCATTCTCAGGAGGTGTGGTTTCACCACCAGCCACGATCTCCCACAAATCTTGCCCTTGCAAGTATGACTCCATACAAGTCGACCATGTGTTGTAATTCTGGTTATTGAGCCTTCTAATGCTACCGACAGCTTGGAGGTCCGCCATCACAACTTGGTGAAATCACTTGCTCTACCAAATAAGCTTGGTCCCAGACCACGAGCTTCACAGTCCCAGACTATACACGAGCAAAATGAACACCTCCAAAAATACTGTCCTAGACACCATAAACACGGTCCCTGACCACCAAGCTCTGATACCAGATTGTTGGGTTAGCGGAAGCTCTGAATTATTGAACAAATGACTGAACAAGAGAGCTTTTATTTAAAAAACTTAACTCTTTGAATTACAACACTTTACAAGCTCTGATGCTTTAACTCACTAACACCAGTGCACACCTCTCACTAGTCTCACACTAGCCTCACATACTCTACTTCACTTCACAAGTCTCTCGCACCACTTCACATACCACTACATCTATTTATACTAGGTGTATGTTGGTTAGAAACCAACTTGAAGCTTCTAGCATCTTCCTTTTTATTGGCATTAAATGAATGCCATTCTCCAACCTTCTAGACTATTCTATAAACATGTGGATAAAATTCACTAGTGCAAGGAAGCTCCTAGAGAAAATATAAGAACTATCTTGGAGAGAATTCCGGAAAGAGAGCAAGAAAGAAATTTTTGTAATTAGAGAGAAATTTCTAGAGAGAGAGATTGTGTGAGAAGTTCTAGAAGTTTCTAGAGAGAGGCAGCATTGATTTTTAACACAAATCCCACCAGCCCCATTCCCCCAATTTACCAAGGGAAACAAAAAAGAAAGAAAAAACCCATCTCAAACAATTTTGTACCTGGCTATTATGAGTTAAAAAGCGCTTTTTTTTTTTCAAAAATCTACCCCCCCCCCCCCCCCCGCCCCCCCCAAACCCCCCGCTCAACTTATTAAAAACACATCTTTGCGCCCAATTTTTAGAAAAAAACACTTCTTTAACACCGCCTAAAGCAAAGAGAATGGACCATTGGTGCAAAAAAGCTTGCCCTGATCATACGCACACACCTGTAAAATGTCGAACTGCTTTATACACTGATTATGGAAATCAACATATCTAAATCTAACTGTATATCAACATCAAATAAATATGACCAGGAAATATACTGTAATACATATTAATGAATATCAAATAAATTAAATAAATGAATAAACCAATCTACGACTCCGCATTCTAATTGAATATTTTAAAAAACATACAAAACTTAAACTTGAATAATAATTTTAATGGTCTAGAACTTGGAACATCCAAATTTTTGAATAGATTCAGTAATCCCAATTATTCTCAGCTGCAAATACCCTCCTTGGGAAGCTCCTCCCAAATTTGCAGCAATTTTAGAACCCCAAAAATTTTGTTTTGGTGATTGAGTATTCTTATGAAAATTTTTATGCCCAATTCTTTTTTAGTACCAAAATCTCAGCAAACACCTTTCTGTGTTTTCCCATGAAAACTAACCAAAGATCGTCATTTAGATTAACAATCAATTTATTGTCTTATCCTATGATCCAAAAACTCTATTAACTTTTTAGAACCTTAAGAGCAAGGTGCACTTCAAAAGATGCCTTTTTAAAAGTATCTAATTGAATCACCTACCTTTTAGCTGTAGAAAAGTACATCTTGATGACCTTAAGATAGGATCTTATCCTTTAAAGGTAACTCCACATTCCTAGACAAACAGACAAATGAAGATTTAAAACAATTAATTTGTATAAAAAATAATTAAATCCCTAAATCATAAGTGATAGAAAATACCATAGCAAAGGAGTTTACCCTTTATCTCTCTTCGAATATGACTCCTCAGCCCCTAAAGCAAAATCTAGGAACCAAAATGGGGAAAAAAATTATGTATTGTTAATTGTTATGCAATTGAATGAAAGGGGAAATTGGTATAAGAGATTTTCAAAGAAAAGAAGAGAGTTCAATACCAGTGAATTATTATGAAAAGATTGCAATTTATCTCATCAACCATGTTCTGATCCTCCCATCCAAGAATATTCACCAAAACATTGATCACTTAAGATAGAGATCCACAAAATAAAAAAATATAAAAAAAAAAAAAAAAAAAATTGGTATTATCTCAGGGGTTTGGAATTCCCGCTAACAATTCAAACCTAAAAGTAAAAAGAAACAACAAAGCTAAACTTTTAGACTAATAGGACCTTTCAACATTTTACCACACTGAGCATTACATGATTCAGCTTGCTTGGATAGATCTAAAGCATTTTGGTCTCTGAGAGTTGATCTTGAAACACGATTTGTTCATCATTAAATTTAATATCTTAACAATAAGATACATTAAAAAGAAGAAGAAGAAAAGAAAGGAAAATATAGAAATTGACCCCCCACCAGCGCCCCCCCCCCCCCAAAAAAAAAGAAAAAAAAAAAAAAAAAAGAGGATTGCACAACACATATTTCTCAAATGTTGCATGTTCTCAACGGCTAAACTAAAAAAAAAAAAAAATGCAGTAAATGGAAAAATACAGTAACCATAGGAGCAATGCAATCAATACAAAAAAGCTACTTAAAATTGAGGTTTGGCTGCAAGAGAATTCAGGTTTGCGTGCACACCTTTGTTTTGTTTGGCAACATAGAAAATATATAACTGAAAAAGGCCAATGTTGTCAAGGAAAATCATAGGTAACCATAAGTTTTTTTTTGGATGAAAAAATAACTTTATTAATGAAACAAACTATACAAACAGCAAACACCTAACAACAAAAACAGAGTAAGCAGGAATTAAATAGAAGCTGCAATTAACTTGCAAAGAATCAAACTAAATCGATCAATTATGGCTACCATCAAAATCATAGAAATGGACCTCCCCACTGCCCTCTACCCCCTAAAAAACAAATTACAAAATGACTCTATACAGTAACAACAAATTTTCTCTTTACAAACTCATTGGCCTTTATACTTCCTCAGACTTGGCATTACTGCAGAATACACGCATTTATGTTAAGCCAACCATAATAAACCATTGCAAACCTAGCAAGTTTGCTTATGGTGCTTCTAAAACTTCTGCCCTTCAACTTATTTTTACATCAGAGAACTACTTAGTAGCAGTTATATACCTTGGATTTTATTACACAATATGACTTAACTTGCTGCTATAGCCTCTTTGAGAATGGATATAATCAAAGAATAAGTGGCCCTTTCTGAAGCCATAGTTTAGTGCCAATTTGATTTTCACTTTTCTTGAAAATGAGTTCAATGCATTCTTGTCCCGTTGTCATTTACCTTTCAATAAAATAATGAACAATCAAAGTAATATTATTCAGTGAATCAATTAAAGTAAAGAAACATCTATGACAATAAACAATATCAAAATTTAAAACACACAAGAAAAGCAAAAGTAATCAAACAAAATTATCTTTTGTAAAAATTAACAATCAAAACTTAACAATTGGTGCAATGAGTTGCTAGGTTAGAAACATCTTAGCAAGCCGGTTCAATATTCTTAAGAAACATTTCATCAAACAACTTGTGTGCTTGACTTAAATTTCAATTTAAACAATAATCAAACAGAGTCGTTATTTGGTAAAACTGAAACACAAATTTATTAGAAAGTTTCAAATTCAAAGTATACATGTTTTCAAAAAAGGCATTGGAAAAAGAAAGACATTGGGAATCTTTCCATACCTTGAAGCCCAAGGGTTTCCAATGAGAAAAAGGTGAGTTGCAAGAAAGCAGGGTATTACACAGAAGACACACATGACACAACACATCCTTAGATAACCCCCCATTTTAACAGCTTGTCTCAAGTGGAGAGTCTAATCCTCAAAGGAAGGCAGCAACTAATGGAACGTTATGAATACCAGATCAATTTCCTCAATTTCACTTCAGAAAATTTGGGCTTTATTTTTTCCCAAACTGATTTGAAAGAAAACTACAAAGTTTAGTGGATTGAATAAAGTTTAGCATCTTCTTCTAAATGTGATAAATACTACCTCCTACTCCCAACATGGTTGACTTACAAGTTGACTTATGGCTCACTTAACTTCTATATATAACTTGACTTTGAACTCTTTTTTTTCTTTTCTTTTTTTCCAGTTGAAAAGTGACAATACTCACATTCAACATAGATAGCAAATGTAAAATTAAAAATCATAATAAAGTCCACCACATTTGAATATTAAGAAATGCATTTTGAAGAACAAAAGAAAAATTTGAATATCTAAGGATAACAAGAAAAGATATAACCTCAACCTCAACGTGGTTCTGTCTGAATTGAAATAAATACTCATCCTCCTATGTAAAAGATACAAAATCCATGAGCAGATGCTCAAACAAATCTATTATATTTTCAACATGGATATGTTTTTTTACTACCATTGATGGAAATGTAAAAGGAGAAACTTCCATCTAGTGCCTCCACCAATCAAAAGAAATTCAAAGGGCAAATTTTGAAATATTGTGACCAACCCAGAATGATACAGAATTTCCAACACTTCAATGGTTGAAGTTAAAATACTTTTGAATCTCAGTTCCTGGTATTTTAATTGAACAATTCCAATATCCTCCTAGTTCTCAATACTGCTTGCATTTAGCAAATACAAGAAATTTAAGTAACATGAATTTGGGAAAAGTAACAAATATTGTTTCTCTATAACTTAAACGAGAGAGAGAGAGAGATCTCACCTGATTCAATAATCTGCTTGATGTTTTTGGATCCAACTCTATGCAGTTCCTTGCATCCACCATTCCCATTGATTGTGGAAGCCTTGGAATTTCTCAAAGCTGCTTGCAGTTGTCAATGTCAAGAAGTTCTAATCTAGGGGATCTACTAATGCTTTCTGGGAGAGTAACAATATTGGAGTCACCTAGAAATAGAAATTCCAATATAGGGAAGTTATCGGGCTTCATGAATACAATTATATTTTTATCACAGCCAACGAGTTCCAGACTAATCATGCTGAGAAACCCATATCCCTAAAACTGACTAAAGGAACTATGTGCTAATAGGGTCCAGTACTCATTAGCATCTTGTGACTTTACTTGCTTCACCCATTGTTCCATTGTTGTTCCACTTGCTTCCAGTTTACACTTATCCCTGCACATAAAATTATGGAACCAAAGTCAGTCATGTCACACAATTACAAAGCATGAATGAGGATAGAAAGGAAGGATGTTACCACCACGGGCTTTTAAAAGCTGTTGAACTGGGAACCACTAGCATTGTTGCATAATCTCTATAAATCAAAGTGATTTTTTTTTTTTTTTTCTACTTGAATTTTGGATGGAGTTCCAAAACTGGCTACTCAGAAAGTTAAGGTAGGGATTAGCTTAAAAATTAGCTGACTAATAAAAATTAGCTGTGGATATAGATTTAAATTCCAAATTTCTCATAGAAAAGAAAGTGAAACTAGATATTCAACCTTTGATATCATTAGTTTTCTAAAATGTCATCTGAATAGATGACTTTAATTCTTTTGTTGACAATTATCTAAGGTTTAAGACATTCTTTTTCACCTATATCATAATAATAACCATAATAATAAATAAATAAATAAATTTTAAAAGGTGAACAGTAATAGGAAATTTGAAAGATGCGTAAGGGGAAAATGAGGAGAATGTGCATATTGCATGTCAATGAGAAGTAGAGAGGGAGTTGATGTGGGAAGGAGAGACAGAGAGCATATACCTTAGGCACCATTATGTAAGGACTTTCCTTGAAATAATGCATCGAGGAGGAAACTCTCATCTGGTTCAGAATAACCAAAAATCAGAAATGCTTTTGATGATTAATAGTAAAGCATATAAAAATAAATACAAAGAATACAAGTGCATACTATTCTCAATGTTCATTGGTCAAGTATTTTTATGGGCTCCCCAGTGTGTCAGGCTAGCTTCATACCAGTAAATCATATGTCCTTCATTCTAGTTGGCTTATAGAAAAATATGAGAGAGTGAGAGAGATAAAATCTTATGACTATTTGGGGTTCAAGTATATGGTGAAAGACAAAAATTAATTTCCATTACCAATATTACGTAAACAACATTTAATTCACTCTATATTCTTGAGCACATTATTGTTCTAGAAAGTCATATGCTTTTGAAATAAAAGTAAACTTCTATTTATGGGGTAAGATAAATGTACATGTTTAGCCATGTCGATGTCCCTCCCAGGAAAGCCACATTATTTAATAACCATAAAGAAATTAACAAAGCTGCCATTCCTGGAACAAACAACTAAGGAACCACAATTGATACCCAAATACCTGTGCATTGTATTCCTTTCATGTAACTATGACGGATCCAATATTTACATATTACATAGATTTGAACATGAGAAGTCCTTCGTTCTCCCTCCCTTTGTCCCGATTATCTATATTACTGTGAATGTGCGTGCAGTTGTATGTGCATGTGCATATCCACTGGCATGAGATCAACTTTTACCAATTCATTTCCATAGTGTGAAAGCTGACTAAGAAAATTTATTTCCTGTTAACAAGTAAAGATTCAGCTAAAAACTTATATATTTGACAGTGGTAATTCAACTATTCAAGTAACAAAAATATAAAAACTGAAGAGAATCTTATAAATAAAAATTACAAAGCCCAGCAACTTGATTTCTCTATAAATACTCATCCTATGATTGAGCCTATAAATTTAGAGAAAGAAAGTAACAAAGGCAGCCAAAGATTTTGATAAAGGAGGCATACCTTGGCATCAAGGTTGTTTTTCAAATGGAACCAGATTTCTTCAAAGTTCAATCTTGTCTACAGATTGGTGTTGGAATCATCATTGACAAAGGTATGGGCCACCGAAGACGAACCATCAAAGCCATTTTTAAATCCCAAATCTAGCTGACTCAAGCCTAATTCTGATCCATTTGTGGTAACCAATGGAACCTTGCTTTCTGCTCGGCCTCTTCGATATGAGTTGGAGCCAACAGAAGAGGGGGGTAGGGTTTTTGGGGACGTTTGGCATGGGTTGGTCAATGGTTTCGTCTTCGCCATTGGCATCAGATTCCGGCACATCTATGTGGAACCAAGGAAGACCCACAACCACAACAGATGCATTCTACATGGACCCCTATCTATTTTATGAAATCAGTGTGATTGATGTGCCCCAAAGTCACCCTTCCTTTGTTCCATTTGTTCTGTGTAGAAGTTTTGTTTTTAATGACACTCGTTCTTGTGTTGGGCAAGGCAGAAGGGCTGGTAGAAGAACCTGGAGGAAGAGGCAGACAATGACATTGACTCTTTCCATCTTCTTGCTTTCCAATTGGAGACTCCAGGCTCAAGCCATAAGTGGGAGAAGAGGTGATGTGGGGCTTGTGGGCCCCCACGACCCTGGACCTGAGCTTCATGATCTCATGTTGAACATGGTATCACCATGTCCTCTTTCACCAAGATACAACACCAGTTACCATTCACAGAAGCATAATTGGAATTATTCATTAAAGTCTTTTTTTGGAATTATTCATTACAAGTTGAACCCTCGACTTACACCTCTGTAAAGAGGGGAAGTACCAGTAGGGTACAAGGCCATTGATTGGTTGGGTTGTTTTATTTTGGTTTTTTTTTTTTATCTGTAAAGAAATATTTATTGCAAAAAGATTACTACAATTGACATGAAGAAGTCTAAAGAATTACAGATTAGCAATATTATGTACATAAAGACGACGACTCTATACACTCTGGGATGGAATGACTAGGTGGTAAATTCCCAAACGCGAGACCAATCAAATAAAGAACTAGTAAACAGAGCTATATTGGCCACATTATACATAAAGGAACTATGTTTCTAGCAATCCAACGAGTGCTTGCCAACCCAATAAATCATACATATAGTAAAATAACTTGTATAACCAAAAAAGAACCCTAACAAAAAATCAAAAGCAAAATAAAATCAAACATGTATAACCAAAAAATCGAACCTGTAATATGAAATATCCAACAATAAGACAATTTCTACAAAACCCAGATGAGCAAAATACAACACAAAGCCGTGATTAATTAAACCACCAGGGCACTAATTGGCTAAAAAACTGTGACGGTGAAAGTGGAAAACTGAGACAAACCTGAGGATTAAACAATCTCAATTCCCACAAATAATGAAGCATCAAGCTGCATAGAACCCACAAAAATAAATAAATAAATAAAAACAAATGGGTATCTCTGGAAAAATGGAAGAAAGTGGAAAATAGAGACAAACCTGAGGAAATCCCATAGGATTGGAGTGGTCTTCGTGTGTGGGCATGATGAGTTAAGAAATGATGCCTCTTTCTCTTTGAAGAAAGAGTCCACTGAGAAAAAAAAAAAATCCTTTGGGCAAATGTAATTTACACTGATATAGCCAAATCGACCATCCATCTATTTTATGAGCTCATGCTTTGAAGAAAAATATATTGATGAAGAAAGGGAAGCAAGTGAAAAATAATTCTTATTATTTGTAGAAAATTATTTTACATCTACAAATAAAGTTGGTAGTTAATTTTCCAAGCATAAATATATATCAATAGATTTAATACACTAATACAAGATTGTAGGAAATTATTTGAGCTACTCACGCGTATAAAAGAAACATATAGAAGACAAGGTATATGAAACATGCAGAATACTTCTTATTCAATGAATAACCATAAGCAAGCTTATCTATAATGCCAGAAAAAGTCTTTCCATCCAATGTAACACTTTGAAGGAGCACAAGACTTTTTGGACCTGCGAATAGTTAGTAGAAAACAACATTAAGAGAAAAGATCAAAATAAGTAAATAACTTAATACCAACATTAAGATGGTGAGAAGTTTCATTTTTACCTTCCATATAGCCAAGCATGTTGTGCTAAATCCTAGCACCAAGAATAATGTCCCTAACCAAATGCAACTCAGAGATGGCCTTACTGATGTCCCATCGTTCTTGTGGCAACTCCATAGAGCATGCCACTCCGACCTTGACCATGGATATCAAACACTCCTTTATTTTATTTGCAAGGCTACCATTGTGATTTCCAAGAACTTCATCAACATTATTTAAAAGTTTTGGATCCACAACTTCCATTACACCATCAGGTAAGGCCATGCTAGCATAGTTGTGAAGGTTAAGGCCTCCCTCAAACACACTATTTGTGGGTCTCTTTCCCGTTATCATCTCCAACAATAAAATTCCATAGCTGTACACATCTCCTTTGGTTGACACCTCACTTCCTAGACCATACTCTGCCATCAAGAATATTTAATATAGATAATGTGTTCACATTATACTTTGGGAGCTCAAAATAATCATTGTAAATATGGGAAAGCATATGTTAACAATTAAAAAGTACAGTAAATCGTGCTTACCTGGAGGCGTGTACCCAATTGTTCCTCTTATTCCAATCGAACTACTTTCTTTCGAATTGGTAGGTCTTAAAAGAAACTTCACAAGCCCAAAATCTCCAACATGAGCAATCATATCACAATCAAAAAGAATGTTGCTTGGCTTTATATCACAATGAACAACTGGCATTGAGCAATGGTGGTGTAGGTAATCGAGTGCACAAGCAACATCAATGGCAATGTTTGTTCTTTGAAGAATGGTCAGATTTCGTATCTCTACATGCATGATATTTGTTTCTAGATCCATATGCAACCAATTTTCTAGACTTCCATTTGGCATGAACTCATAAACTAGAGCCCTAAAATCATTGCCACGAAAATCCACACTTGAGCAACAAGTTATGATCTTCACAAGATTTCGGTGACGAATATTTTTTAAGGCTTCACATTCGGAGATGAAGCTCCTAGAAGCTCCTTGACGTTGAATATTTAGTACCTTAATTGCAACAATTGATCTATCCTCACCAAGGATGCCTTTATACACTGAGCCAAAACTACCAACACCAATCAAATTTGCTAACGAAAATCCATCAGTTGCTTTAAGGAGCATTTGGTAAGACACTCTCAAAAATGATTGGTTCAAGGAAGATTCTGAAGAGTTATCATTTCTTTTATTTTTGCGCCAATAAAATAAGAAAAATGACACTATGGTTATTACCAAAACCACACATGCCATTGAGATTACCACTTTGACTGAAAAAGGCCACTTTATTTTCTTCTCTTCTTTTGTTAAGCACCTCGGCAACTTTAGTTCTGATATGCCCCCACACAATCTACTATTTCCAATGAGTGATATTGCACTAGCATTTGCGAAAACCCCTTTTGTTGGAACCTCTCCCTGAAAATCATTGAAGGATAAATTCAAATTCTCAAGGGAGAGTTTCTCCAAGAAATTTGGAATTTGACTAGAGAAGTTGTTTCGAGAAAGATCCATGACTCGAATACCCCTCGAAGAACTCAGGGATGTTGGAATTTCTCCTTGAAATAAATTACCCTCCAGGTAAAGGTACTCAAGGCTTGTGCAAGAGGCTAGGCTATTTGGAATTGTACCAGACAACTTGTTTTTAGATAAGTCCAGGTTATATAAATGGACAAGATTGCCGACCTCAAAAGGTAGCGATCCTACGAAAGAGTTTTGAGCTAAACTAAGTCCAATTGACAGCATGGAAACTGCAAAGAGTTGCTTTGGAATAATGCCAGTGAGATTGTTTTGTGAAAGATCTAACGACAACAAATTTTGGCAATTTTCTATACTTGACGGGATAGTTCCTTGCAATTTGTTATTGTCTAAGTACAGTTCATTTAAAGATGTTAGGTTTCCGAGGGTAATTGGTAACATTCCTGAGAGTCTATTGCTATCTAAATATAATCGCTGTAACTTTTTAAGACCAGTAATAACATCTGGGATTGTCCCTGAAAACTTGTTACCATTCATCAATAAGTTTGTCAAGTTGACCAAATTACCCATCCCTATGGGGATCTCTCCAAAAATAAGATTTTCATCAATTGCAAAATTGGTAAGCTGGTTTGAAAGATTACCCGAAACATTGGGCAACGTACCTTTGAATTGATTCATCCAGAGGTCTATTTTCTGTAAACTGCTACAGTTTACTAGAGATTGAAAGAAATTCATTTCATCATCATCATCATCTCCACTTCCTAAATTATTATCATCAATTAATAATACCTCCAAACGGTGTAAGCCTCCAAAATTGACTGTAACTTTTCCCGTAAAATTGTTCATGTAAACTTGGAACATTTGTAGCTCTGAAGCATTAGATAATGAGACTGGAAGAGATCCGGTAAATTGGTTTTCATAGATTAGAAACCACTGGAGATGCGGAAGGGTGAGGAATAAGTTTGCAGGAAGAGTTCCACTAAGCTTATTTTCGGACAAGTCTAATTTAGTGATAGACGAAAGATTATATAAAGATAGAGGGATCAAACCAGAGAGTTTATTGCCATATAAAGATAGTGCATATAAGCTTCTTAATTGACCCAAGGCATCTGGAATGTGTCCTCCAAAGACATTTTCGCCTGCATATAAAACTTGGAGAGAGCTAAAATTCCCAAAGAAAAGTGGGATTCCTCCCTTGAGATTGTTAGTGTGAAGAGCTAGAATCTCCAGCTTTGATAAAGAAGCAAGCTCCATTGGGATTGACCCCGAAAGGTTATTAAAACCAACTCTAAGATTCTTGAGGTTGGAGCAATAGGAAAGGTTTGCAGGAATTTCCCCTTGGAAGGAGTTATTAGTCAACCACAATGCTTGCAACCTGAATAGACGGCCAACTTCATCAGGGATTTTGCCTCCAATGGTGTTGTTTGCCAGCACTATTTCCCTAATGAAGCTGAGGTTGCCTATGTATGGAGACAAGGAACCCACCAAACCTCTGGTCCTCAGATCTAATACAGTGACTCTTCTATGCTTGCGGCCGCAAGTAACACCTTCCCACTCGCAGAAATGGAGGGAATCATTCCACGAGCTGAAAACGTTTTCAGGGTCACGTGTTATCTGTCTCTTGAAGGCCAACAAAGCTTGATGATCAGTCTCATTCCCACCGAAATAAGTTGAGGTGGCAATACTAGTACCAGAAACAGAAAGAGTTTTAACATCTAGAAGTACAACCAACAAGAGAAGGATGGTTTGGAATTGAATTGAGCACAATAATCTCAGATTCATTGCTTGCATTTTCATTTCCAATATGCAAAATTTACGTTTGCCTAACAAAATAAGGCGTCTATAAAGTAGAAATATGGGTGCACCAGCCTCTTGATGACGACAAAATAGGCGTCAATCCTACAAAGACCTAGACTCTTTTTGTGTGGGTATGGTTGATGCCTTACTTGTGACGACATCCAAGATAGTCTCATCCATGGGCCATTGATATTGATCTTGAAGTCAACTTTTGAGGCTGAGCTGCAATTATTCTTTGTGGGTGACCAAGACTTCTTTTGGCGGTATTTGGTTGATGACTAATTTTGTTACCCATGTGCTGTTGAGGCTGAACTGCAATCGCCATTTTTATTAAAATTTTCTTCCAATCTTAGTAGGTAACTAGTTTTATTAATGATAATTATAATTCATTAGGAATTGGGTGCACTAGGATTCCCATGGAAATAAAACTAATTCATTGTTTGTGCATTCAGAACATTTGGATTTTGGAAGTACACAATTGCATGGTACAGAATTCAAAATTTAGAGTTGCACCAGAAAAATAAATAAATGTCATTTTTTGAAATCATTAGGTTATGAGAATATGCATGACTTTTGAATGGATTTTGTAGTATGTCTTTTTATTAGAATTCTTGTCCTTCTTCTTGTGTGTGCGTGAGTTTATTTCTCAAAAAAAAAAAAAAAAATGTTAAAAGAATATGCAACTCTCTTCAATGCTTTCTACAATAGTGAATTAGTTCTATTTTCAAGGGAGTTCAACATAGAGTTGATAATAATATAATCTAATCCTCCTCAAATCTTGTATAGAAACCATGATCCTTCTTGTACTGGAGTGGAGGTGTAGTTGATCACTAGAAAATAGATAATGGTATGAAAGTTAGTAGATTATTTATTATTATTATTATTAACTGTCTACTATTTGATTCAGATTCTACAAAGAATAAAGATGTAATTATATGCGATTTTGTTTTTCTATTCAAGTTTGGACCAATTAAATCTTCATGGTTTGTTTCATTTTTACCCTATGTTTAGATAGAAAGAGATAATTGAAAAGGAGCAAAGATCGTAGAACTTATCACCCTAAACATACTAATGGAGGAAGTTATTCACAGAATGCCTAAACAAGATGAAACAATTTATTAGCATAGGATTAATCACCTTGACAACCGGGATTTGAAATTTTCTTGAAAGAAACTTATTAAGCAGCTCTCTTACATTTCAATTGAAAGATGACATTGCAAATTTTATTCAACAAGTTCCGAATTTTCAAGAAAATTTATTTATTTTAAAAAATTAAAAGACATGGATGTTATTTTTATTCATTGCTTTTAATAAATAAATAAATTGTGGGGCAGTGAAGAAAAGTCAGATTGTGAGGGTAAAGAAAAGTAGAATATAGATTGAGAGTTTTTCAAAGTCTAGCTCAAAAAGTAGAATATTGATTGAGATTTTTCAAAGTCTAGCTCAAAGTGCTTGTTAAACAATGATTTCATGCAATAAACTAATAGATTGCGTTTTGCTTTACAAAAAGAAGAATCAATAGAATTGGAAAGTAGAATAGATTGAGAAAAATTTTCAAAGTTTAGCTTATTTTTTCAAAGTTTAGCTAAAAGTGCTGGTATTAACAATGATTTCATGCAATAAATAATTATAACTTGCTAAACGTGTACCATAAAGTACTGGTATGAGCAAAATCACATGCCACTAAACTAATATGAATATTACTACTTTCACGTACAATGGTAACAGCTAGACCAGTCACTCATTATTTATTTTTTATTTTTTTTATAATTTTTGCACCAATGAACCATTCACACTTTCACTGTAGTTGTAGACTTTATAGTGTTTATCCCAAATATTTGATCTTGTCCAATGTTTTTACATTTTCATTTCCCAAGTTAGTACAGGTGCATTTTCAAATAGTAAATTTTGCATTTGGTAAGGAATTTCCACGTTGCGTTTTCAGCCCCCAAATGTGAAAATTTACAATTTTGCATTGGACTCTTGGAAAAATAATGTAGCAAAAACCCAATAGGCTACCATTGTAAACTTTCTCTTATATTCTATCCCCCATTATCCACACCACTACTCCTAACTCAAAACCATCGACACATTTCTCTCTCCACAATCCCAAATCAAGATGAAAATCGTAGGCACATCACCATTGTACCCTAAGCTAAAATTGCAAGTGGAGAGTGGTGATGCGCCATCTGGTTTTGGGTTTTATTGTGGAGGTTGTTTTTGTCGCTAAACTTGTTGTCGGACTTGAGGGCGGGGAATGGTGGTGTACTCGCGAAGGGTGGTGATGGTTGCTGTGGGTAATGGGATGAAGGAAGATAGGGAGAGAGGAGTGATTTTTTTTTTTTAACTTTCTAAAATAATTTACTCTTTTTTACAATTTTTTTTCCCCCTTTTTTTTTTTTTTGATACACCTATTTTGCTTTTAAAAACAACGTTGTTTTGTATGGTTTACAACAAACGAGAGGTGACGTAATGCCATATTGACATTATTGTAGTATTTGAGAGTTTAAATTATAAGTTTAATAAGTAGTGACCGATTTAAAAGCAGTTCCAAACTTAAAGGCTGTGAAATACATTTTAGCCTTAGCAAAATATATATTAGGTGATTGAGGGGAAATAAAAAATATTGTGAACTAATATGTTATTTTGTAAGTGTGTACCACCAATCAACTTGTTAAGTAATTTTGATGGTAGAGTAGATATTGCGAATTAATCTCAAATCTCAAATTGTAAAAATAAATTTCGTTAAAGGTAAACATTAATGCATGTTTCTCTTCCTTTTTTTTTTTTTTTTTTTTTGGGAGATATATATATATATATATATATATATATATAAGTATTAGAATGTTTCCTTTGCACGATAATGCAAAATTTCAATTTAATTTTTGAGTATTTAGAAGAAAATGTTAACAAGGTCACAAAATGTTATGTAACTAGGATTTATTCAAGTCCAATGGTTTAAATAAACCAACAAGTAATACTAATTAATATTGGCCCGAAACTAATATTGTTATAATGCTACAAAATCATCAAAATTAAGTTAATTTGTTTGGTGTATTTTCGGTATTTTATATTGTCTTTTTACATAAAAGTAAATCCTTCATATGAGTATCCCACACATAAAAACCATATTTTCTCAAGAGAAATATATAACACAATAATTTCTTCACAAAGAGAGTAATGATTTTCCTTCTTCTTTTGTCAACTTAGTTTTTCACTTATACACAGTTGAATTGAAAATCTTTCAACTCTCTATTGTATGACATATTCGTGTGTTTTTTCTTCTATGAATTTTAATTAGAATTATCAACAGTGGCGGCTCTAGGATTATTTTCTAGTGGGTGCAATGAGAAACATAAATTATATAAAATCTAAAACAAAAATGAAGTTGAATATATTGGCATTAAAAAAAAAAAAAAAAAAAAAACCCAAATGCAAGAAATTTTACGATTACCTTCTTTGAGGTTTCATATTTTGAAATCGTTACATGATATCTTCATTATCAATTCTATCAGTTACATTTTTTTTTCAATGTACATAACCAAACAATTATTCATCCACTGATCTCCCATTTGATTGATTGATTTCAAATTTTTTAAGATCTAAATGAGATTTTTATAAGGTTTAAGAATTAAGATTAACAAATTTATACTTTTGTTGTTGGGCTTTAAAAAAAAAAATTAGATCAAATTAGCTTGTTATTGGACTTTTTTGTGTGTTTAAAAAGGCAAGATATTGTTAAGAGCATCAAATTCAAACTTATTTCAATTGTGTTTAACAAAATTTTAGAGTTAGGGTGTTCAAATTTTTATTTAAGGGGTAAAAAAAAATTTACATTATAATATATATTTTTTGGGTTAGTTCAGGGGGTTCATTTGAACCCCCTGAGCTTAATGTGGAGCCGCCCATGATTATAAAGCCTCCAATAAAAAAAGATAGAAGAGTTTTTGAGCAATGCATACACGTTGAGGCTAGTTATTTTATTTTATATTTTGATGGGACAAAGAGGCTAGTTATTTTTTTGAAAGAGTTTTAACCTATGGAGTCTACTCCTGATAATAGTTTTTTATTATCAAATTAAGACACTAATTGGTTTTTGGTGTAGGCAGAGATTGAATCTCAGATCTCTTATTTAACCATCAGTGACTTTACTAGTTGAGCTAACTGGGACAAAGAGGCTAGTTATTATTATTGATAAGAAGGTGAAAGTGACCATCTTATATATATGTTTTGTCATTTTTAGTAATTTACTCCTAAAACTACAATTTTAATAAGTACTTTTAAAACACTAAATTTTTTCGAAAAGCAATTTTTAACCATTCTTATCAAACTCTCAACTTTTTAAAATAATCCAATTTTATATCGTAGTTTTTAAAACGGTCACTTTTCAAAAAGCACAACATCAAAAATTTGAACCAAACTCACCTTCACTTTCTTTTATCTTGTCCAAGTTTTCACCTCACGAAAAATTTAATTTTTCAAGTGTTTATCCTTTTTTTTTTTCTCACGGCAAGTCAATATATTTTACACAAAATCTATTAGTCTATATAAAATGTGCAATCTTCTCAGGGGAAAAAATATATATATAAGTGCAAATGGAGGTTTAATCGAGTAAACGCATTTATGCTGGGTCATAATGAGGGCCAATTATTACGTTTTTACCCTTAGGCCTTTGAAGAGTTTTAACTTTCATATAATTAAAAAAAAAAATAAAAAAAAAAGAAAAAAAAAAAAAGAAAAAGAAAAAAGAAGGTAATTAAACCAAAAGTGATCCCTTTTTTAGAAGAATTGAAGTGATCATTTTTTCTTTATAACTATGTACAAAAGTCCAGCAACATTTATAAAGGGATATACAAAAGTCAAGTCGCGTGAATGAAGATGTGATGTTAAGCTTGTGAGACACGTTGAAGGAAGAAAAGAAGAAAAGTATGAAGAAATATAAAGTAAGGCCATTCGGCCATTGGGTGTATAAGTTCAATTCTTCCTTTTATACTTGTGCACGGTATTCCTTTCATATAACTAGGCAAGTTCAGAAACAATCTGCCTGTTGTAATTTTTAATATTCTTGAAATAATTTATGGATTGAGCCAGTAGAGACATATTCCAAATAAATTGAGAGCGTTTCTGATGTCGCGGAAGCCTAAAGAAAAGCACACACAATGCTCTCTTAATGGAACAGAAACTAAACTGTTAGTTCTTGGTAGTAAACCTCGAATCCACGAGGGGTTTCCTTGAATCCACAAGGAGATAAAACTGGAATCCACCAGAAGAAAATTTGACAAAATGTCTGTGTTTATTGATAATTGTCTATTTTGCCTCTGACGGCTACAAAACATATAAATACTGAGAAAAAACGTTTAAAACCCTAATTCGCACTAATTAAGCGATTAGGTGACAAAATTACCGAATTTTACCAAAAATGGCTAAATTGAGTTAAATGCAGAATCATAAACTACTGACCTTAAGGGTCGTCTCAAAACAGATGGGACCTTATTCTGACTTTTAAACTAAAATTTATTAAGGAAAAACAAATATTACTATAAATAGTAAAAACACTGTTTTCGGGGCCTTAATGAAGGAATTTGCTTAAATTTTGGCGACATTCATGATATGATTCTGGATCATAATGCCGTTTCCCTTCAACCTGCCAAATTTCATGCAATTCCAACACCGTTACCCCTGATGGCCCCTACTGGCACCCCCCTTTGATCTTACGTTGTGACTTCCTGCACCCCTGTTGCTCCTGGAAGGCATGTACTGTCTGTTCTATATTAGTCCCCCCCACTTGAAAAGAACTCGAGCCCGAGTTCCCACTATCTGGTTCATCAGGAGGATGATAATCATACAAGTCAACAACATTGAAGGTAGAAGAAATGCTTATGTCTGGAGGAAGAGCAACCACATAAGCATTGTTGTTGATCTTCTTAGTAATCTAAAATGACTCATACTTCTTATCCTTCAATTTGTTGTAGGTACCAACAGGAAACCTCTCCTTCCTAAGATAGGCCAGCACTAACTCCCCAACATTGAAGATCTTCTCACGCCTCTTCTTATCAGCAGCTTCCTTGTACTTAGCATTTGTAGCTTCCAGTTTCTGCCTCACCTCCTCTTGCACGGCCTGAATATGGTCAGCCATATTCTCTGCTGCTTGACTCACTCCTAGAAGCTTAGGTAAAGGTACCAAGTCCAAAGCGTGTTTAGGAGGCACGCAGTAGACAAAGGAAAATGGAGACTTACCAGTGCTTCTGCTGACTGAGCTGTTGTAAGCAAACTTTACCTGGGAAAATGAAAGATCCCACTACTTGGGCTACTCTCTTGAGATACACAAGATCAGATTCCCCAAAATGCGATGAACCACTTCTGTCTAGTCATCAGTCTGAGGATGACTGGTGCTACTGTAATTCAAGGAAGTGTTAAAACGCTTCCACAAGGTCCGCAAGAGGTGACAAATGAACTTGGTATCCTGATCAAAGGTGATGGACTTTAGCACCCCATGCAAGCGCACAGCTTCTTTAAAGAACAAATTGGCCACTCAAGTAGCATCTGAAGTCTTCTTGCATGTTATGAAATGGGACATCTTCGGGTACTCATCAACCACAACAAAAATAGAATCCATACCTTGCTGGGTTTGAGGAAGACCCAGTATAAAATCCATATACAGATCCTCTCATGGTGCTTGTGGAACTGGCAATGGTATGTATAAACCAGTATTTTGAGATTGTCCCTTAGCAGTTTGGTAGATTGGACACTTCCTCACATGATTGCCAACACCCATCTTCAGTTGTGGCCAATAATACCTCTCTTCCACAAGTGCTATCGTCTTGTCTCTGCCCATATGTCCACCCAAACCTCCACCATGCGACTCCCTTAATGAACTCTTAGGGATGCATAATTGATTACCCTAAAAGAGGAAATCATCCTAGATGTACATTCTATTAACAGCAGTATGAGTTTGTTGACATTTACCCCAAATATCACCAAGATCCTCATCATTCTCGTACAGCTCCTTGAGGCAATCAAACCCTACAACTTCAGTACGTACAGTGGTCAACAATGATGCTCTCCTGCTGAGTGCATCTGCCACCTTATTGGTGACACCAAACTTGTGCTTCAAAGTGAAATGGAAACGATGAATATAAGCTACCCACCTAGCATGCATCTTGTTAATGCTAACTTGACTGTTGATGTGCTTCAATGCCTGATGATCCGTATATAATACAAACTCCCTCTAAATCAGGTAGTGCTCCCAATGCTTAAGAGTCTGTACCACAGCAAAGAACTCCAGTTCATAGTCTGACCATTTACTCCGAGGTTCACAAACTTTCTCATTGAAGAATGCTATTGGCCTATTCTCATGGGAAAGAACAACGTCTATCCTGACCACAGATGCATCACACTCCACATGAAACACCTTATCGAAGTTAGGCAATGCCAAAACCGAGGCTGTGCTCAACTTTTCCTTGATCAAGGCAAAGCTTTATTCTGCCTCTTTTCCCTATGAGAACCTCCCCTTCTTCAGACACTCAGTGATAAGGGCTACTATGCTACTGAAATCTCAAACAAACCACCGATAGAAGGTTGCTAGCCCATGGAAGCTTCCCACATCACTCACTGTCTTTGGGGTTAACCATTCTCTGACTACACGGACCTTGTCCTCATCAACATGAATCCCATCCGCACTGACCACATACCCTAAGAACAACAACTTATCAATCAAGAAGCTGCACTTCTTCAAGTTGATATACAACTCATTGGCCTGCAACACCGCTAATACTTCTCGCACATGATTATAGTAGGCTGCTTCTGTTTTACTGTAAATCAGGATATCATAAAAATAAACTACCACAAACTTTCTAATAAATGGTTTCAATACCTGATTCATAAGTCTCATGAAAGTGCTGGGAGCATTGGACAATCTAAAAGGCATTACCATCCACTCATACAACCCCTCATTTGTCTTAAAAGCTTTCTTCCACTCATCTCCAGGTCGGATCTGAATCTAGTGATACTCACTCTTGAGATCCAGCTTGGTGTAACACTTGGACCCACTCAGCATATCAAACATGTCATCTAGTCGGGGAATTGGAGATCGATACTTGACTGTGATCTTGTTGATGGCTCGACTATCCACACGCATACGCCAGCTCCTATCCTTCTTTGGTGTTAACAATGTTGGTACTGCACATGGACTCATACTCTCCCTGATCTGCCTCTTGCTCAAAAGCTCATCCACCTGCCCTTATAGAATCTGACCCTCTTGAGGATTCATCCTGTAATGTGGCAGATTAGGTAGGCTAGCTCCAAGAGCTAAATCAATGCAATGCTGGATGTCCCGCATTAGTGGTAAACCTATAGGCAACTCTTCTGGAAAAAGATCTTTAAACTCCTTGATCAATGGTTAAATTGTCTTAGGTATCTCAGTAACCTTCTTTGGCTCACCATCTGTCACCACTACAGCATATACCTATTT
Organism: Quercus aquifolioides; assembly: GCA_019022515.1. Lineage (NCBI taxonomy): Eukaryota > Viridiplantae > Streptophyta > Magnoliopsida > Fagales > Fagaceae > Quercus > Quercus aquifolioides. The sequence continues at coordinate 20,614,528 of CM032331.1, forward strand.
CAACTCCTTACACTCCCTATCAAACTCATCTTCATTGTTCACTGTGAGGAGTGCTGGCTTCCCCTCCACTTTAGAAGCTTTGGGTATACTGCCTTCCTTAATAGGACCAAGGACAATTTTTCTGCCATTCTTAAAAAACATATACACATTATCCTTACACCTATGAGTAGCATCTACATCATATTGTTAAGGTCTACCCAGTATTAAATGACATGCATCCATTTCAACAACATCACAAACTACTTCATCTACATAACATTTACCCATAGAAAAAGTAACACGACATTGTTGAGTAACAAGAGTTTTCGTACCTTTCTTGATCCAGCCTATCTTGTATGGAGAGGGATGCTTTTCTATTTTCAGTCCTAGCTTGGTAACCAAACTCTTCGACGCAATGTTCTCTACACTGCCACTGTCAATGATCAAATCACAGACCCTCTTACTGATGGTGCATCGTGCTCGGAATATCTCATTCCGCTGATCACCGTATTCCACCCTTGGTGTAAGCAACAACCTCTGAATCACCAAAGACCGCCCTAATGGCACGCCTTCCTCATCCGCTTGGACCTCATTGGGATCATAGACATATGGATCCGCATCATTATACACCTCTTCACCCTTCTGTTCACCTTCTACCTCGCCCTCTTTTGCCACCACCAAATTCACTGCGGCTCGCTTAGGGCAAGTACTAGATTGATGTCCTGGTTCTCCACACCTGTAGCACTTATTCCCAGTTGGTCTAGCATAGGGGTTGGCATTCGCTATTGGCTGGGCTGCGGAACCTGCTACTGCTATTGTGGATTAGTTGACACCACTATTCTCCCTAACCACAGGTTGTGATCGTGGTGTAAACATGGGCTGTTTACCTTTGTTGGCAGTGGAACTAGAGGACTTCGAACTGCAGTTGGAAAACTTCGAACCTACCCTGAGATGCTAATATTCTATTTTCTTGGATAAGGTTACAGTCTTATTCAAAGTATATAGGGTTTGTAAGGATACATGATCTCGGATGGAAACTCGTAATCCGTGTACAAATCTGGATATCCGTTGATCTTCAGTTTCCTCCAAATCATTGCAATTTGCCAACCTGTCAAACTCCTCCATGTACTCATTAACTGTCCGAGTACCCTGCCTGCAATCCTAGTACTGTTTGAACAACTCCTACTGGTAATCTGGTGGTAAGAACCGATCTGCCATTAATCTTTTCATTCTCCTCCACGATCGTATTAGAAGCTTTCGTTCACTGGTACGGTTTAATTGAACACGATCCCACTAGGCAGATACTCCTCCCTTCAATTTGTAGGCCACCAAAAACACCTGTTTGTCATCTGCTATACCCATATAATCGAAAAACTTTTCCACCTCACTGACCCAATCCAGATACTCTTCAATGGAGACATTACCATTAAAGGATGGTAACTCTACCTTCATCCAATAGTCCCTCTGCTCCTGATAATCTCGACCATTATCCCTCACGGGACCACGATGATTTCCAAGGACTCGCTCTGCATACTCCTCGCCTTCACTGTCTTCTTCGTTGTAGCCTTGTTGCCTATTCCGGTTTGGACCACGATAGGGAGGGCCACGCGCTCGGTTATCACGTCGCTCTCCGTCATCGCAATTAGGGTTTCGGTTAAGCAAGGTGGCAAGCACTTCTTGAATCTAGTCCAAAGTCTGCTAGGTTGAATCACGAAATTGTTGATTTTCGTCACAAAAATCAAGGAACTTAGCCCTAGTGAGGACTGGGTTATTGACGTCGTCACCGCCGTCATTGATATGGTGGTCACCATCTCGCCGGTTAGCCATCAGACTAGGATAAGTCAAGGCTCTGATACCAACTGATGTCGCGGAAGCTTGAAGAAAAGCACACGCGATGCTCTCTTGATGTAATAGAAACTAAACTGTTAGTTCCTGGTAGTAAACCTCGAATCCACGAGGGGTTTCCCTGAATCCACAAGGAGATAAAACTAGAATCCACCAGAAGAAAATTTAACAAAATGTCTGTGTTTATTGATAATAGTCTAATTTGCCTCTAACGGCTACAAAACATATAAATACTGAGAAAAAACGTTTAAAACCCTAATTCGCACTAATTAAGCGATTAGGTGACAAAATTACCGAATTTTACCAAAAATGGCAAAATTGAGTTAAATGCAAAATCATAAACTACTGACCTTAAGGGTCATCCCAAAATAAGCGGAACCTTATTATGACTTTTAAACTAAAAGTTATTGAGAAAAAATAAATATTACTATAAATAGCAAAAACACTATTTTTGGGGCCTTAATGAAGGAATTTGCCTAAATTTTGGCGACATACATGCTAGCATGATTCTGGATTAGAACGCCGTTTCCTTTCAACCTGCCAAATTTCATGCAATTCCGACACTGTTACCCCTAATAGCCCTTACTGGCACCCCCCTTTGATCTTGCGTTGTGACTTCCTGCGCCCCTGCTGCTCCAAGAAGGCATGTACTGTCTGTTCTACATCAGTTTCCTCACCCTGAGTTCGTGGATTGCTCCCACCATATTGGCCACATTAAACATAAAGGAACTATGCTTCTACATATCCGACGAGTTCTTGCCAACCTAATTTTTCTCTATTCTAAAAGTAAGTCCCCTCCATTATATTCAAATCTTGGCCATTTTTATTCATTGTGAATTTATAATGATAGCAAAATATTTAATTCACCTTAAATTTTTGGGACAAATGATAGTTTATTAGTGAGAAATATATATGGACCAGCTCATTGTAAGTCCGTAGTATGTAAAATATGAAATATCTGACATGATTGCTATTGAAGAAAACAGCAGAGACTATAATAACGTGTAACACTATACTGTGCACAAAACGCATGTGATCAAGATTGCCTAGAAAAATTTAGAAATTTGACGACTATATAGCTTAGATTTTCAAGAGAAGTTAGACTGATTGTCAATTTGCTCTGCAACCTGTCTCTATAATTTCTTACTGGGCTTTATTTATGGGCCACAAGCATCAAGCCACCTCACAATTTGATTCACCACATGTTTGCCCTTATGGAAGTTCACATTTCCATGTATTCTACAGGTTTAAACTGAAATAAACACAATTAAATTTATAAATATTTACAAATTAATCAATAAAATATTTTGAAATAGACTATGAACAAAATCTGGAATTCATCAACTTAATCTGTTACAATATATATACACCTAGAGTGATTTTAGAAAATATCTAAATCTGTTAGCCTAAAATATCTGAGTTTGTGATGCTAAACTCTAACTAACCTATACACGTGCGAGTTTAAAGAATAACTAACTCCATTCATTAAAACGGCACACTCTAAAGCACACAGCTGCATTGTTTATCAAAACGTCACCATTCTATTTAATGAGAAACGGTGTCGTTCTTCTTAATCTTAGACACGCGTTTCACCAATTGCTTGGACGACAGCGTTTTGGGCTTTACTGTATGAACATCATCTTCATCTTCAACAGAGGAAGATCTGCTAGTGCTTTCATCAATGAATAATCATATTATGCAGTGTGGAAATATATATTCGCTTTTGGAAATGATTCTATTGCTATTACTTAACTAAACAGACATAACCAGCACAGGCTACTTGATAAAATGTTTTTTATGGAAAACAATTAGCACATGACTACAAGGGCCGTGACTGTATTACCCATACAAAATCCAAGCATTCGCAACATAACAAAAACTTCAATAACACAAGCTGAAACACTTCATTTATGTGTACATGTCAAGAAACAGACCAAGCACTGATTGTATATTAAAAACAATACCACTCAAATTCCCAAGGAAAAAAAAAGGTTTGGAGTTGTATTACTTACAAGTGAAGAGGGATAAACTAGGAAGCACGGGTGCGTTTTGGGACTCGGGTGCGGGTGCGGGTGCGGAACTCGGCAATTTTTAAAAAATGTGGGTGCGGGTGCGGCGGGACTCGGCGCTTAAAAAATTATTTGAAATATTTTTATTTATATTTTTAATATATTGCTAAGTATACTTTTTTTATATTATATACACATATCCCAAATTTAAGAATAATAGTAAATAATAACTAAAATATGAAGTTCCTAAATTAAATAAAACCCACAAGATTAATCTTTTTTCTTTTATTCTCTCCATTCACCTGCCACAACAAGTCAACAACACATCTAATCTCATCAAAATATCAACTTTACATTTTATTTATTTTTTATTTTATTTCCCCAAGGCTTTTGGTCTCATCAGAATATTAACCTTACCTTTTATTTATTTTTTATTTTATTTCCCCAAGGCTTCTATTTTCCAAAGCTTAATCTACACCACACCTTTAAAAAAAAATCTCCACACCAAGTCAGACTCAGCCTTTTCCTTCTGCATATTTTTTCTTCTACTTCCCGTTAGTCTTTCACTCTTTCTTACCCAACCATCTCCGCCTCTCCTCTCTGTCCCCTTCCCAGTTCACACATTTTCTTCTTTTAACCTTTCTTTAGTTTTCTTAAACCAGTCTGAGCACACCGCAGACTCGCAGAGAGGGAGAGCACAGAGAAGAGAGATGAGTTTCGGCCTGAACCGGCCATATCGGTATCGGCCGAAACGGCCTGAATCGGTCCGAGTCGGGCCGAGTTGAGCCGCATCGGCGCAAGTCGGCTTGGCCACGTGGCAGGACGCGGCCCGACACGGCACGGACGCGCGGTCAGCAACGTCCGACGCGGGTGCGGCGCCTCTAGCGCCGCGTCTGTGCTTTCCAGGGGATAACTTAGAGTTGGAGTATAATTCTTTGAAGTATGATCAAGATGTCCTCATTTGCTTCATTGGTGAAAACATATTGAAATTAGTGTCATCATTTATGCAGGTACGGGTCATTGAAGATGAACCCAAATAAAACCCACCAATAACGGATAAGCCTAATGCCAAATCAGGCTGGTCAAAGCCAAAGTTAGACTCATTTGCTTTATCAGGGACCAGAGGAGGCTCACGTTTTTCTGCTTCTAAGACATTTGCTAACAAACTCAAATGCCCCATGCTAGGACATATGTGGTTCACTCATTAAGGACATATGTCATTCTTTTATGTAATTGGCTAATCCTTTGACAAAATGCACTTTACTTGTAATTAGTTCTAGGTGTTTTTAACACTTCAAGAAACAAGGTTTCAAGATCAAGTGTTGAAGTCATCAAGTTTGTCCAAGAAAAACAAGCTGATAGTGCAATTTCATTAAAGCTCGATAGTTGTATCTATCGAGCTTTAAGAAAGCTGTTCAAGCCCATAAGCTCGACACCTGCTCGACAGCTTCTCGACACCTCCTATCTGTCGAGGTTTATAAAAATCAGAATTCTGATCTGATTTCTTGGGATCCGTGAATATGTCTTTGGGCCTTCTTTTCTTCAAACCCTAGACATATAAAAGGATTGTTTTAAAGGCCGTCAAACAGTTCACAAGTTGCACAAGCATTGAGAAAACTATGTTGAAGCAAATTGTGACCGGAGACGAAGTTCTTGACCTAGTTCATCTCTTCTGAAGAAGTTGCTGTGTATTTGCACCTTTGGGTTTTGTGACCAAGCATCTTCTTGATCTTCATGGTGTAGGATGAACTGAAGAACTTTGCAGCCAACCTCTCTTTCAGTTGGTGTTGAAGTCGCGTACTGGGATCCGTACATTGGTTAGTAACGTACTTGGGAGCCGTGCATCAAAAGGGGGAACTGTCACTACAGATCAAGTCCAATTGGGTATTGGGGTAAGGGTTCAACTGTAGGTTGGTAAGGTACTTGGGATTTCTTTACTTGTAACCGCCTGATTTGATAATAGTGGAGTTTCAGGAGTGGTGACCTGAAAATCACCAGGTGGGTTTTTTGCCGCAAGGGTTTTCCCCATTCATAAACAAATCACCGTATCATTTAATTTCCACTGCATAATTAGTTTATTGGTGATTTGTTTGTGCTTCCACGCGTTTGCATGATTAATTGATTAATTAATAACTTGGCTAATTAATTAATTGGTTTAATCACAAGAGGTCATTTAGTTTGTGGCCTATCAAGTGGTATCAGAGCAGGCATACTCTGATTAGGTTTAATCTTTGCTGTGTTGATCCATTAACCCCTATTTGTCATGGATAGAGGACAGTCATTAATCATACCTCATTTATTTGATGGCACTAACTATGCATACTGGAAAGTACGCATGAGAGCTTTCTTGCAGTCTTTAGATGAGAAGGTGTGGCAAGCTGTAGAAATTGGCTGGACCAAGCCAAAGGAAGCGCCGGCCGATTGGGATGAAGCCAAGATCAAGGCAGCAAACTTCAATACCAGAGCGTTGAATGCCCTATTTAGCGCAGTCACCAATGAGGAGTTCAAGAAGATATCCTCTACTGAAATTGCAAAGGAAGCATGGACCATCCTCTAGACAATCTATGAGTGTACAAAGGCTGTCAAGGATTCAAAGCTTCAAAGGCTCACTACAAGCTTTGAAGAAATAAAGATGGAGGAGGATGAGATGTTCGATGAGTTCTTTGCCAAGCTCAAGGACATAGTGAACTCAGCCTTCAATCTTGGGGAAACTATTCCTGAACCCAAGGTTGTGAGGAAAGTGCTCAGATCTCTACCTGAGAGATTTCATGCCAAGATTACGGCAATAGAAGAATCAAAGGATATTGATAAGATTCCTTTGACTGAGCTGGTTGGAAACTTGCAGACTTATGAGCTAGAGTTGACCAGAATTGGAAAAACTGGTAAAGGTAAGAGCATGGCCTTGAAGACAAAAAGCAGTGACACAAATGAGTGTTCCGATGATGAAGATTCCAAGATGAAGTCCTACATCACCAGGCAGTTCAAGAAGTTCATAAAGAATGCCAATGGAAGGAACTTCGACAAAGACTATAGACAATCTAGCTCTTTTCAGTCTAAGGGCCAAGACAAAGGGAAGAAGGATGCAAGGGATGGTGGTCAGTACACTGTTCCTGCAAGAACAAGTGTTTTGGATGTCACGGATTTGGTCACATGAAGCAAGAATGCCCTACATATCTCAAGAGCATTGGGAAGAGTAAGGAACTTGCTGCAACATTGAGTGACACTGAGCCTGAGGATGATTCCGATGATGAAGATGATAGAATCTTGAATGCCTTCACTGCCACAGTCAATCCTACTGTGGCAGTGAAGTGTGAGAAGATGGATAATCAAGATGATATCCATTCAGCCTATGAGAAACTATACAAGCTCTCTAAGAAGCATGAGAAACTATATAGGCTGACCACCAAGAAGCTCAGTGATGTGGAACTTGATCGTGAAGAGCTTTCCATAAAATTTGATGAAGCTAATCAAATAATTGGTGCACTGAGGTTTGAGAACAACTTCTTGGCTTAGAAGACCAAGAAGCTTGAAGCGGACCTGTTTCAAGTCAGAGCTCAATTGGAGAGGACTTCAAGTGCAAAGCTTGATGAAATGCTCAGCAATCAAAAATATACTTCAGATCGAACAAGTTTAGGGTATGGTCTTTCTTTCTTTAATACTGCTTCTACTAGTACTACTGTTTTTGTTTGTCCTACTAATAACACTGAAATTGAGAACACTGATGTTAAAACTGAATTAGCTAGTGAGAACTTAGACAAGGGTAAATCTATCTTAGGAGCACCCTCTAAGCAAGATAAGAAAGATGCTAAAAACCCTAGGGCTAAGAAGGCTAACTCTTAAAAGCCAAAACAGAAGAAGCAGCATCTTTGTCATCATTGTGGAGCTGCCGGTCATATTCGACAAAATTGCTACAAGTGGCTAGCCACTCAACAGAGCAACGACATGATAGCATCTGGAAGCCAAAATCAGCTTCAATCCTCTCTTGCTTCTCTTGGAGATCTTCTGAAAGCTCTCATGTTCCTTTCGAACTTGAACATGTTCAATTCTTCCCCCTCACAGCCGGTTCAAGGGTTCAATCAAAGGAAAGATTCTTCCAGGGTGTGGAAGAAAAAGGATTCTAAGTGATTTTATCACTTTCTTCTATTTTTTTGTTTGTTGCATTACTTGTGTTTTTTGCATTTATTTTGAGTCAGTCTAGTTTTATGCCTTGTTTTGTTTAACATGTTTTTGTTTGTTTGCTTTCAGTTTTGTTTGTTTTGTTTTTGATAATAAAAAAAAATTTGAAAAATTGAAAAAATACAAAAACAGTGTGTTTTGTGTACTTTGGTACTTGTGTACCTTGGATGGCCATTGAAACAAAGTTTTCTAAACTTTGTATCTTTTGTAACTTAGATGAGCATCTCTATGCACAACTAAGCAAGTGAGCTTCGTGGCTCTTGTTTGTGATGAGTAAGATTAAGTTATCTCTTAAACTTAACACTCATATCACTCTTTTTGACGGGTAGGACTAGAAAATCCTAAGAGAAAGGCATAAATAACCATCTTACCACTGTTACCCGCCAATCATAATATGACACATGTATGCTTCGGCATAGCAAAAGTGCAGTGTCATAGACATCCGTATGCTTCGGCATAGCAAAAGTGCAGTGTCATAGACACCTGTATGCTTCGGCATAGCAAAAGTGCAATGTCTATGCTTAACATATTGGGTATTTCTTTTCTCTCTTCTATATGCCGATGCATGATATGCTTAAAAGAAAATATGCAAAGAAAATAAAAAGCAAAAAGATTAAAATGCTTTAAATATGATTGCAAGCGTGTTTTCTAGGAGATGTGGGAGTTATAGGATGTACTTCAAAGGTGATAGTCCCCATCAAACAGTTATGATTGTGTGTGAGTTAAAGTTATTTTCTCATATCTCAGATCGTCATAACATGTATACACATATGCAATCTTGCGATGTTTTTCACACACAACACGCAATATTCTTTGCTACTCTTGATACATGTGCAGGTACAATGTGATTTGGCCATCACAAGTGTTTACATGTGCTAATGTATGCTCACTAAACTGTCTTGACTTGTTTTTGAAAAATAAAATTGGTTAGACTTGTTTAGTGTGTGTGTGTGTTTCTGAGGATCCATGTGCTTAAAATGTTTGATGAGAGATGATTTTGAGAGCTTAATATGTTGATTGGATCATTGGTTGAGGTTCATGTTGGATTGCATTCATGTCTGTGTTTTTCACTTCTCGAAAAACTGTTTTCAAAAGCAAGCTCGACACCTCCTCGATACCTAGCTATCTGTCGAGCTTCTCAAGCTTTTCTTTATCGCAATCTCGATACCTTCTCGACACCTGGTGGATCGATCGAGCTTCTGTTCTTGGTTCTGGTGTTCATTCCTCGACACCTCCTCGACACCTGCAGCTGTCGACGTGCATTTTCTCGACACCTTCCTCGACAGATGGCTCGACACCTCTCGATACCTCATCTGTCGAGAATTACTGAGGTTCCTATATAAGCCTCTTTTGCGATCCGTTTCTCATTTGCTCGATTTCTCTCGATCTGTCCACGACTGTTCCTCTCCCAAACTTGATTTTCGGCCCTTCCTTGCTTCAAATCACTTGGTATGATCTCTTTTCCCTTCATTCTTCATGCATTTCATGTTTTTGAATCTTAGGTTTTGGGGTTTTTGAAAAATTTTGGGGTTTTTCAAAATTAATGAGTTTTTCTTGAAATTTTGGGTTGGGTTTTCATTTAAATGTGTTCAAAATGTCATACAATGCATCACATTTGCATTAGAATTGTATTTTCATGCATTTAGATGTGTGACCTATGTTTGTGTGTTGGTAGGTTTGGACTAGGCTGAGCCCACAATGAAATTTCTTTTGCATGTCACATGTTCATGCATCCCCATGCATACGTACTCTCTATTCAATATATTTGATATATTTGAATTGCTTTGGGACTTTTCTGATTGTCTCTTTCTCTCTCTCTTTCTCATTCTGTTTACGTTAGTAGTGTCTATGGCACCTAAACGTAAATCTACTCCGGCTCGGAACCCTCTGCGTTCTAGAGCTTCTTCCTCTTTTGATTCTGCTCCTCTTAATCTTCGGTTCTGTGATAGTGATGCCCACAAGGCATTTTTGGAGAAGTTTTCTAGACGAGGTGTTCATTCGGAACGCCAAGTCATTTTGGCGGACTTCGCCGATACTGACCTTCTCTCTGTCATTCACAGTAGGGGATGGGAGTTACTGTGTGATGTCCTGGTCACATGTCCACTCGTGCTCATTTAGGAGTTTTACTCTAACATGCACGGGATTGATCATTCAGTACCTCTCTTTTTCACTCGCGTTCGAGGTACGCGCATCCTTGTCACACCGCAGCTTGTTGCGGATGTGCTTAAGGTTCCTAGGATGGAGTTTCCTAACTATCCGTCTTGTGAGCGTTTAAGGACTGTGTCCAAGGATGAGCTCATATCTGCTTTCTGTGAGCGCCCTTCAGAGTGGGGTGAGCATCAGTTCACATCTTGTAGGCCTTTTGCTAAAGGTCCTAGATTCCTAAACATGGTGATGACTTTTGTACTCTATCCACTTTCTCACTACAACTCCATCACAGAGCCTCGTGCTCGATTTTTGTTATCCCTCCTAGAGCATCTTATCATAGATTTTCCTTCTCATTTTATTTTGTCTATCATAGATGTTCATTTTGATGCGGCGACCCGTGATAAGCTCATCTTTCCTTTTGCTATCACGAGGATTCTACGTCATTTCTCCATTCCTTTTCCTGTGTCCGACCATTTTACCTTCATGTGTGCCATAGATGCCGCTACCGTAAAATGTAGTGAGGCTCAATTTAGGTCGAGGCAGCCGGATTCCACTCCTCCCTCCTGTTCAGCTCCATCCAGATCTACTCCATCTACATCTGCTCCTTCTTCCTCTATGGGCGATGTATCTCTTGGAGAAATCATGAAGCAGCTGCAGCACATGGATGCTCACCTCGATACACTTTCCACTGAGTTGTATCAGGTGAATGTTCGTGTTGCATATTGCACGACGGCAGGCGACCATGGGTGGTTTTGCTTCTAAGGCTACTCCTTCACCACCTCCTCCAGCAGCTTCTGATTCTGAGGATGATGATGACGAGGACGATGATGCTTCAAATGACGATGATGGAGATACTAGCTCTGCTGATGAGATGTCTACTTGACACTCTACCCTTTGTCACTCGTGACAAAAAAGGGGAGTAGTTTTGGGGATATGAGAGTAGTCATCTTAGGGGGAGAGTTAGTATAGGACATTTTTGATAAGGGGAGTGTTGATTCTTGAGGGATGTAGTGAGGTTATGATGTATCTTTTCTTTTCTATTCTTTTTAGATACATTGTTCTTGTATATGAGGTCTTGAAACCAGTTTTACATACATTATACTTATTTTCTCTATATATGTAGATGTATGTTTCTTTCACCTATCGCTATATGTGTTGTTTCTTTTCTATCTTTATACACATGTTCCTTATACTTGTATGCAATCTATTATTTCTGTTTCACACAAGATGCCTTGATGAGTTTTGTTTAAAGTGTTTCAGAAATACTGGTTGTCAAAGTCTACTTACCATAAACTCTTTTCTTGCAAAGTTTTTCAAGGGTTTGTGATATGATAGATTTTATTGTATTCAACAAGTGAATATGAGTTGAGTGATTTATGACTTCTCTCATATGTTCATTTGTTTGTTATGGTTTTGTCACGGATTGCCAGAGGGAGAGATTGTTAGGACATATGTGGTTCACTCATTAAGAACATATGTCATTCTTTTATGTAATTGGCTAATCCTTTGACAAAATGCACTTTACTTGTAATTGGGTAGTTCTAGGTGTTTTTAATACTTCAAGAAACAAGGTTTCAAGATCAAGTGTTGAAGTCATTAAGTCTATCCAAGAAAAACAAGCTGATAGTGTAATCTCATTAAAGCTCGACAGCTGTATCTATCGAGCTTTAAGAAAGCTGTTCAAGCCCGTAAGCTCGACAGCTTCTCGACAGCTTCTCGATAGCTTCTATCTGTCGAGGTTTATAAAAATCAGAATTTTGATCTGATTTCTTGAGATCCGTGAATATGTCTTTGGGCCTTCTTTTCTTCTAACGTAGACATATAAAAGGATTGTTTTAAAGGGCGTCAAACAATTCACAAGTTGCACAAGCATTGAGAAAACTCTGTTGAAGCAAATTGTGACCGGAGACGAAGTTCTTGACCTAGTTCATCTTTTCTAAAGAAGTTGCTGTGTATTTGCACCTTTGGGTTTTATGACCAAGCATCTTCTTGATTTTCATTGTATAGGATGAACTGAAGAACTTTGCAGCCAACCTCTCTTTCAGTTGGTGTTGAAGCCGCGTACTGGGATCCGCGCATTGGTTAGTCACGTACTTGGGAGCCGTGCATCAAAAAGGGGAACTGTCACTACAGAACAAGTCCAATTGGATATTGGGGTAAAGGTTCAACTGTAGGTTGGTAAGGTACTTGGGATTCCTTTACTTGTAACCGCTTGTTTTGATAATAGTGGAGTTTCGGGAGTGGTGACCTGAAAATCACCCGGTGGAGTTTTTGCCGTAAGGGTTTTCCTTATTTGTAAACAAATCACCATGTCATTTAATTTCCACTGCATAATTAGTTTATTGGTGATTTGTTTGTGCTTCCACGCGTTTGCATGATTAATTAATTAATTAATAACTTGGCTAAGTAATTAATTGGTTTAATCACAAGGGGTCATTCAGATTGTGGCCTATCACCCCAAATCACTAACAGTGTTGGAAACCTCGTGATCCATATTTGAGTCATAAGGAAGAGGTATTAAAGGCTGCAGCTCAGGGTCATTAGGGACCGATAATGATAGATTCAAATCACCATGAAAGCCCTTCCATCTAGTTTCAAACTCGTTCTTTGATTTTTCCATTGAAAGCCACTAAACTCCTTCATTGTTGGAAATATCATGATACATATTCAAGCCACAAGAAGTGGGGAAAAAAGATTGAAAAGGCAGGGAGTTATTGTCATAAGTGACCGAGGAAGAACAACCACCATGCCTAGCGCTCGGAAAGGGGAAGCAAATAATACCAGATTTCGTAGGGCAACATGTGCATTCTACGTGAATCCCCCACCTTTTTATGATATGGGGAACTTTAACACGTGCTGCATCAGTCCCACGTCTAGATATTTTAGATTTCAATATCGTCACACATATAACCTTAGGAGAGTAAGGGGTACTAATCCAATGATGGGTTTCACAAGTAACCACAATGTGATTTTGTTTAGACGAATTTGAGTTATTCAATTGTTCCTACAATTTCTGAGAAGATATAGAAAACAACCATAGATGATCATTAATTTGTTCTTTAGAAATTGACTTATCGTGTTTCTTTTCACAACCATTGATGGAAAGGTAAACCTGATAATAAAGTCCACTTCTATGTGCCTCCTTCGGTCCAAAAGCAATGCAGATGGTAATTTGTGGAATTTCGTGTTGGGCTTTGTGGAGCCTAGTTGTATTTGATCCGGTTGATGACCCGACCCAACTTAAAATAATGTTGCATGGTTTTTAATGGGAAATTTTCTAAGGCATAGCCCATGGACCGGAGTCGGCCCAAGCTGGAGTGCTCATGGACAAGTTTTTGGCCCGTTTTGTAACCCATTGTGAATCCTGTGCGCAAGATATAGAAACTGTTTTTGGTGATTAGGGTTTTGGTCTTGTTGTTTTTTTTGAGAGAGTGAAAATACTGTAGCCGTACTTTGTATTTTTCCTTGATAATAATGAAATCCCTGCAACTCCGTGGACGTAGGCAAATTGTCAAACTACGTAAATATTGTTTTGTGCGTGTGATTGTTTTTCTTTGGTGTGTGTTTTCTCTATTTTTTTTGTTTCTCACAGGTTTGGAATTTTGGTTGAATTCCCTACATTTTGCAGCCAACCCAGAACGATATTGAATTTTCAAAACTGATGGTTGAAGTTAAACCAACTTGGAATCTCAATCCTCGGTACTATAATTTTGCAATCATCATCCTCATATGATGAGAATGAAGGAGAGAGAACCTGATGTGAAAATCGAGTTGATGGCCCTATATCCATTAATATGTCTTCTCTTGCACCTTCACATTCTTTATTTGGCAAATTCCCTATAATTTCTCCAATCTGCATTAGGAAATATAGTAATGTAGTATTTGAGAAGATAACAAAATTGGTTTCTTTATAACTTAGAGAGAGAAAAAGAGAGAAACCTGACTCAATAATGTACTTGATGATAGTGGATCCAATGACCAACAATTCCTTGCATGCACACATTTTATAGATTGTTGAAGTATGGGAATTTTTTGAAGCTTCTTGCAACTGATTATTTCAAGTACCACTAATCTAGTAAAACTACTAATGTGTTCGAGGATGGTAACAATATTCGTTTGGGAAAGATATAGATATTTCAATACGGGGAAGAATTCCAGCTTAAAAAAAAACTCCAATTCAGTTATATTTTCATAGTTGATGAGATTCAATGCTTCTAACCTTGAAAACCCATACCCAAAAGAACAATTAGGAGAATTGCTTGCCAATATCAATGGTGTTGTTGGAAAGACTGATTCCTCAGGCAATTCAAATTTATAAATAATATCTGGAAGATCACTAAGGTTTGGGCAATTATATAGGTATAACGTCCTAAGTGCAATGAGATATCCGATTGATGAGGGTAACCCTCTGTTGAGGACCATTTTTTCGGCCCATGTGGCATTACTTCATTGGCAACCCATGCCACATCAACATATTTTTGATTTTTTAAGTAAATCTCTTTAAAGCCCAAAATAAGCTCATATCTCATTCAACTAGATCGATTAGGCTCACATGGCCCATGAGATCCTTACTTCAAGAGGCAGATTCATGGTCCACATTTCCTCTTCATCAATTGGGATCATAACCCCACGACATCATCAACATCAACATATGGATCGGGGTTAAGCAATGAATCAAAGCTCACGGCCCATATTACCTCTCTTACACTCATGGCAAGCGGCTTCTTCAACAAGAGCCCATATTTACACAAAATGACAACAAAACCCGAGGTACGTCATCTCATTTTCGGCTTATGATCCAAGATCATAAGTATCTTTGGGGAAACTTTGGGAGTCGTGGTTTAGGGGGCCAAGAGATATGTTCTGTAAAACTCCAGCGGTTTAAAGTTAATAAAAGAGACATGTTGCTTGGCGTGTCTTCTCCAATTCCCTGAACTCTAACGAGTCCGTGTGTAGCGGGTAACATATGGTAAGTATCTCTTATCACATAGCACTTTAGATGATAAAATTCCCCATTACTCTTTTTCTAAAACTTGATATTCATCATATGTCAAATGCTCAATATCCCCAGCCATCTGAATGCTAAAAAAATAACTGTTCATTCAATCCCCAGCTGTTGCTATACAAATTTAGAAACTTCATTATATTATTCTACATAAATCTCATTACTACTTTCAGCTAAAATAAAACTCAACACGTGACCTAATCTGATTGGATATCTTTTATCTGTCTCTATACAAAATATTTATGATATCTCTAATTTCCAGCTGCTGTCTACCTCAATCAGACCATATATTTCTCTGCCTGCTGCCAGAGCAGAGCATTAAATACTCTTATTGCTCACCAAGATTATGTTACAACACAATGAGACCTTGACTAAATCTCTAAAGCTTCTTTAACTATCAACCAATCTTTCTATTACTTGCTAAAAATGTGTTGTAATGGAACCTTGCACCAAAAACACAAACACCCAAAAAATGAAACATTTCCAGCTAAACCCCAGCAGTGTATTCAGCACTTAACACCTGGTTCGAAGTGATATCATCAGCCATTTAATGCTGAAATCCTAGCAACCATATCTCTAAACATCTCTTTCTTCACTTCTCTTACATAATCTCATACACACTTGCTACACCATTACATATAACACACCACAACTCTTCTAAGCTCCACTCTCATACTCTCTCACTCTGAAATTCTACTGTTTTACTGCTTATAAACACATCTCTATACTCTTCTCTTACAAAATCTTTCCTCTTGGAAAGCAATCTCTACAACTTCTCTAGCAGTTATAATCTCATACTTTTACTATCTTTAATATCCATATCTCTCATACTTCCATACATCACACATGTTACAAATACTACACCCTACAACACATCTATATCTTTTACCATCTCCACACCTCTTAAGAGATATCAAACACTCATACTAAAAGTCTCTCTTAGAAGGCACCAATATCTCATATCAAAGCCCTTCTCTTAAAAGGCACAATTACTTCTTACAAAAGCCCTTCTCTTAGAAGGCACAACTACTTCTTACATAAAGCCCTTCTCTTAGAAGGCACAAATATTCCATACAAAAGCTCTTCTCATGGAAGGCAACACTATTAATAACATCACAACAACTAAAAGAGCATTGTTAAGGAGAAAACTTATTTAAGTGCATGATAAGAAGGGCAAGCTTAACTAGCCCCTACACATAGCTGTGCATACTATCTCTCCCTCCAGTTGCACCCATTTTTCCCCCTCAATCTTGAAGTTATCATGGCAAACTGCCTCTTTACCGCTAGAGTCATTCTGCTGGAATCCTATCAGCTCATAGATGCTACACAGCTGGGCTACAAATCATACAAAGATAAGTGACTTTGCTTCCTTATCTTTAAATTTACATCATTGAGTATATGATTACTTCACATTTAAATACACATTACTTTATTCCAGCTACTATTACAACTATTAACCAATGCTTAAATTCATTTAAATGCATGATAAGAGGGGCAAGCTTAACTAGCCTCTACCGCTGGTGTTCTGCTGGAATCTTATCAACTCACTGATGCTACATAGCTGGAGCTATAAATCTTACAAAGATAAGTGACTTCGCCTCCATATCTTTAAATTTACATCATTAAGTACATGATTACTTTACCTCTAATTAAATACTACTTTATTTCAACTGTTATTACAACTACTAATCAAAGCTATCATATCAAATGCACATTACATATTTATTCAACCATTACCGAGATTCTTAGACTTTGGCTTTAATGGCTTTGTAGGCTTAAAAGTACGCCGGTAGCCGTTGGACCACATGGCCCAATGTTGAGTTTCGGACGCAACTCCCCAAATGAACCTGGGCCTAGTAAGGTCATCTCTCCAATGAACCACACGTGGCTAGGCAACTGAAAAAGGCCCCCAAACACCCTCTAATACCACTCCTTGACAATTATAAAACCTTTAAACATCTCATAATTGGATGAACATTGGGGAACTTCTCAAAGCTTGAGCAGCCCTCAAGATTAAAATATTTAAGAGATTTCAACACCAGCTTTGCTGGGAAGAATTTGAAGTTTCTCACAGTGTGTGAGGTGCCATTCTTTAAACTTATCAAGAAATCTAAAAGACTCATGAACCTCAACCAAATTTTTACAATAAGAAAGGTCCACTTCCTCTAAGTTTGGAGCACAAAAGTTAGGTAAATTTGTAATGGAATCACATTCACTGAAATTGATACGTTTCAAATTTTCAAACCATAACTCCTGTAAAAGGTGAAAAAAATCAATATAAATCTTGAACAGATTTCAAAACAAAATTTAACAAAATCATAATTTAGAGATACTAGTAACCATACCTACTTGAATAGCTTCTGTAATCTAATGTGACTATGTGGCATTCCAAATGTAACAAGTTGCTTAGGAGAAAATTTTGATGGCAAGGAAAAATGATATCTGGGTCATTCAAGCAACCTTAAACTATTGGGGAGAAATTTAAGTTCTTCACAAATGTGTACATTACGAACTATGTGAAATTTGAGATTTTCCATCCTTTCGAAAGCTTTAGCGTGTAGTTGCACCATTATTGGTTTTGGAGAATGCAACACTATACCTCGAATTTTGTGAGATCCCTAACAGGATAATGCATTAAATGATGATAAACACAATAGAGTTTTCCATAAGTATATCCATCATGAAATCTAGAATAATAATAATAATAATAATAATAATATGTGAAACTGAGAGAAACTCAAATTAGAATTTCAAATTGGAACTGTGAAGCTGAGAGATTCTCAAATTAGAATTCCAAATTAGAGTTCCAATTTTGCGCCATGTGACCTAAATTTTCATTCTCAAAGAGTTTTATTTATTAATTTTAGAATCAAATGCGGGAACACATCATAAATATTCATCTAAGTGAGTTATTAAATACAAAAACCAAAGAGTCTAGAATAAATGAATCATTAAAAAAAAAAAAAAAGTGTTTCACAATAATTAAAAAAAAAAATGGACAATTTACATTTTATACCTAATAATATCCTTACAAATTTTTTTTATAAAAATGACTATCAATAATATTTCAATTATATATATAAGAATTATATTATGCATCTTATTGTATATCTTTAAGTGTATCCATGTATATGCATGGAGTTACAAACTAGTATATAAAATAGGCAAAACTTAGAGAAAGTCCAATTAGAATTTCAAATTAGAGTCCAATTTTGCACCATGTGTCCTAAATTATTTATTTTTAAAGAGAGTTTTATTTCCTAATTTTAGAATCAAATGTGGTACCACATCATAAATATTCATCCAAGTGAGTTATTGAGCACAAAAACTTAAGAGACTAGAATAAATGATCGTAAAAAAAAAAAAGTGTTTCACAATAACAAAAATTAAGAAGTAATAAAAGAAAATAAACATAGACAGTTTACATTTTTTACATAATAATATTCTTATAGTAATTTTTTAAGAGTTGAAAAAAATATAAGAATGGCTATCAATAGTACTTAAATTATATACATAGGAATTATATTATGCATTTTTTTTTTCTTTAATTGTTGTCTTGCCTATTCCCCCAAGGCCATGAATCCCAACCATTCGAATATTATTTTTGACTCAATATTCAAAAGTGATTCTATGGTGTTGGCTTGAGAATCTACTCCAATAGGGTATTTAGCAACAAATAATCGTGTGCGGTTTAATTTGACATCTGATGTCTTTTCAATAATTTGTTGGATAAATTTGGATTCAAGGCCATTGGCAATTACAAAAGCAAAAAGAGCTATTAAATGAGTTGAATTAGTTGGAAATATAGATATGAAAATAAACTAAATTGAAGATATCTAGTTTTGTACGTTACAACATACACTTGAAACAATATTAATTAAGGTAATCAATATATCTATATATATATATATATATATCTAAAAGCTGAAGCGTAGCATTTAATGTTGCTACGCTCCTACTGAACCACATCAGCGGCCACATCATCTACCTATTTCCACCCATTTTTCTCTTATTTTTGACTCCTCTTCTTCTTATTAATTTTGCATCTCACCATTACACTTCGTCCAACCTTTCTCATTCCCTTTTACATTTTCAACTTTCCACTACTCTCAACCTTAATGTCACTCTTCCTCTATTCATTCATCTTCCTTTTATTTTGGCTCTTTTTATCCTCACCCTATTACTATAAATTTGTTATTCTTTCTTCCATTCTATACATATTTTCCCACACAAAAATGGTTATTACTCTCTCCCTCTCTCTCAATTTTTTATTTATTTATTTTTTGCCTCTCTACTTTAGGTTAATGAATTTATGTGTTCTTTACAACTCTACTTTGGCTTGATGCAATTTGCTTTTGTGTTTTTTAAGTTATTATCCTTTTTATTTTCTTTGACTCTTCAATGTATCCAATTGTATATAACAATATATAGTGTATAAGAATATAATGTTATTTTATTATATAGTTTTGCTTGGATAATTTAGTGTTTGAGTCATGACTATATCTTTTATTTTGACTCTTCCTCTTCATCTCATCTTGTTTTCTATGTCTCTCCCACAAAAGCTGAGTATTCTCTCTCTCTCTCTCTCTATATATATATATATATATATATATATATATATGTATATATATCATTCTTTCTTGCAATTCTATTTTAGGTTGATGAATCATTGTATTTTGGGTAAAATACTATTTTGGTCCTAAACTTTACCAAATGTTTGTTTTTTTCCCTAAACTTTAAAAAGTTCTTTTTTCATCTCTAAACTTTGTAAAGAGTTTTTTCAATAGTTTAGAGACAAAATAGGGATGAAAATACAACTTTTTTCAATAGTTAAAGGATGAATAAATTTTTGGTAAAGTTTAAGAACATAAATAAAATATCTTCAATAGTTTAGGGACGAAAGATAAACTTTTCAATAGTTTAAAGATGAAAAATGAATTTCTTAAAGTTTAGGAATGAAAAACAAACTTTTTGTAAAGTTTAAGGACCAAAATAGTATTTTATCCTTGCATTTTTTTTTATGACATTTGGGTTATTACGAGGTGGTGTGTTTTTTGAGTTTTCCATCACAAGTCTTCTCTCTCCCTCTTATAGATTTTGTTTGATATAATACTTAGTTACTTTGGAAGTGAGAATTTGAATTTATATCAAAATACAATATGACTATGTATTTGAATGTGTCTATCAACTGTTTTAGTAATATCAAGTGTACTTTTGTGACAAGTTTTGATTATCATGGTAAGCTCTTTTAAGAGAATGAGAAATTTGAATAATATATTTAAAACTTAAACAATATATTTTTACAAAAAAGGGGAAAATTTAACACACCAAAACATAATTTAGAAAAATATGAATCACTTAAAAAAAGAATAATATCAATCAAATAAATCCAAATAATAAAATGATGATATATTTTTTAAGATAAATAAATGAAAAATAATTTTAGAAATAGTTTAATTTTTTCGGAGAACAAATTATTTTCCACAAAATTTAGAGAACAAATTATATATTATACCATAACTATAAAAAAAAATATATATTTATTCTCACACATTGCTTAGGTCTGTGACTAGTATATATATTGATAGGCCAAGAATGTATCGACCCCTTTGGTAACTTAATCAATTAATTTAGCCAAGTGAAATTATTTAGATTCAATTACACGCAATAAGCGTGGTAGCACAAACAAATCACTAACTAAGTTAAATGCAACGAAAAATAAATTTGACAAGGTGATTTGTTTACGAATGGGGAAAACTACTGAGGCAAAACCCTACCGGGTGAATTTAAGGTCACTACTCCCCAGAATCCATTATTATCAAAACAAGCAGTTACAAGCAAAAAGAATCCCAGTACCTAATACCAACCTACAGTTGAACCCTTACTCCAATAGACAATTGAACTTGTAATGTAGTGACAATCTCTCATTTCAATGCATGGCTCCTAGTACGTGACTAACCAATTGATGCACGGATCCAAGTATGCGACTAACACACCAACTTAAGGAAGATGTTGACTGCAAAGTTCTTCAATTCATCCAGACGATGAAGATAAAAAAGCTCATTGGTTACAAAACCCTTGGTGCACAAACGCAACAACTTCTACAAGGAGGAAGATGAATTCGGGCAAATTTTCTCTGAATGCAACAGCAATTGCAACAACCTTTGCATCAAATGAGACGGCCCTTAAAATAATCCTTATATATGTCTAAGGTTGTGAGAAAAGAAACCTTACACAAATAACTTGGATATGCATGAAAAACAGATCTGAAAATCTGAATTTCGTAATTCTTGATAGATACAGCTTCTGTCGAGAGCTGTTGAGAATTTAAACATTAAACCTTGATAGATTTATCTGTTGAGCTATCTGTCGAGCTTTAATAAACAGCACTTCTTCACTTGTTTCTTGGACAGACTTGCATGGCTTCAATACTAAACTTAAATTCTTGTTCCTTGAAGTATTAAACTCATCCTAGATCTACCCAAATACAAGTAAAGTGCGTTTTGTCAAAGGATTAGCCAATTTACAATAACATATGTTCTAACAAGTTCCACATATGTCCTAACATATATAAAAATAGAAACCTCATGCAGGAGAGCATGAGTGCCATTAGGGCTGACTCAATAGGTTATGCAATTGATGCAATCGCCTAAGGCTCCCAAATAAAAGAAGACCCCCACTTGTAAAAAAAAATTATATATATAACATATTTATCTATATATTTTTTTAAAAAAATTTAAATATTTTTATTAGTCAATAAAATGCATTAAAAATGTCCTATTGTATCTTAAAATGCAAAAAATTAAATTTTAAAAAAAAATAGTCAAAATTCAGCTAATAAAATTAAATTTTAAAAAACAAATTTATTAACTCCTAAAATCAAAATTAATATCAAACAAACTCATTAATAATACAACGTAATTATCTTAAAATATGCTAAAATAGAGATTATAAATTTCAAAAACAAATGAAAAATCTCTCATCTCTCTATCTCTCTGCCTCTCCATCTATATTCTTACACTTCTTTTCTTCGACTTCATCTTAATTCTTGATCTTTTTTCATATACTCAGTCGGTCAATCTAGCTTGAATTTTTTTCTACCAAAGGTAATCTTCTTCAGCTCTTCCCCTCTCTGTCTTTCCGAAAATGAAGACTCAGAGTTTTCTATTTATTTAACTTGAATTATATATATTTTTTAGTTTATTTCATTGATGGGAGTCCCATTATGGGACACGTTTTTTTGCTAGTACCCTTTTCTACTTAGGATACGTTTTTTGCTTTAAAACTTAGCCATAGGATGATAGTACAGGCTCTCCTGGCCTGCTCACATGAGTCACATCTGCACTGCACAGGTTGTACAGTACTGTGCAGTGCAGCCCACAGTTATTACTTAACACGGTTTCTCACCTTTTTTTTTTTTTCTTTTTTATGTACACAGTTTCTCACTTTATCTATTATTATAAATTATTATACCAATTAATAATTTGATATGTATCATATCATCTCATTTATATTATAGTGACACTAATTTATTGAATCATATATTAAATTAATTTTTATTTGTGTAGGTTTAGACTTTAAATAAAAAAAGGCTCCGCTTAAAATTTTCGCCTAAGCCCCCCAAAGTGGTTGAGCTGGCCCTGAGTGCCATGTAGCTCTTTGTATGAGTAGTATTTTATTTAGCCTTTTACCTCACCCAATCTGCTTATCAATTACCTGTTTAAGCCATAAATGCAGAAGATTAAGAGATTTGGTTCCTCCCCATTTTCCAACTTCTTGAAATCTTTCACTTTTAATTTCATTAATTTAAAAAATGAAAGGTTTTTTCCATTCAATGTTAGTTTTTCATGTAATAACACCTGTTATTTTAGATGCATATGATCTAAACCTCTCAACAACACTATCAAAGCTTGATATAGTGCCTCGGCGACATTTGGGGTTCCTAAAAGGTATGTTTAGGGAAGATATAGAGCCTATATGTGTGTGTGTGTGTGTTTAATTTGTGTTTATTTATATTTTTGGGAAGTGCTAAATCTTTGTAAGTGATTGAGGTACTCAGATGTATGTAAAATTAAACTTAAGATATGAAATAGTATAATTTTATATTTCTCAGTTCAATTGTTGTTATATTTATATTCTTTTGACATGTATATTTAGTTTTGAAAATTAAAAATTATAAACCTTAAATCTTAGATGTTCAACCTTCAAAAGTCCATTTGTTTTCTAAAAAAAGAAGAAGAAGAAGAAGAAGAAGAAGAAGAAAGATATACTCCTAAAAAAAATAAAAAGAAATCATAAGAATTTTTATATTGAAAGCGTCAATAAGCACATAGTGGCACTTTTAGGGTCTAATTAATTATGGTTACTTACATATGGATATATTGTATTACAATTTCTTTCTTCATTATTTTAGTGACATATAATACATAATCAAAATTAATTGACTAAACATTATAACACGTATGAGTGTTATAAAATAATAAACACGCACATCACTCAGGACATCCGCTAGTGACATATAATCCATGGATTTGAGAAGCATCATTAATACTAGGAATTTTTTTAAGAAATCAGGTTAAGGCTTTTAGCAAGTAATTGTATGGAAAATTTGTTTAGGTACAGAAAGAAACGCAATAGAAACTCACGCTCCATTCTTGACCAAAATGGGTTACCTAGAATACTTAGAGTATGTTTAATAACTATTTTTTCTCCTTATTTCCTGTTTCCGAAAACAATTTTCTATTTTTGAAAAACTAAAAAACTTGTTTGGCAACTCAAAATAGACAGAAAATAAAAATTGTTCTCAAGAATCAATTTGTAAAAGAAACTGAAAACATACAAAAGACTGTTTTCAGTTTTTAATTTTCAAAATTCAATGAAAACACACATTTAATTTAATGAATCTATCTCATTTAATAAGTTAGCATTAGAGTTCAAATCCTAGTAACAACATATTTTAGTTTTTTTTTTTATTTTTTTTTTCAAAAAACTATTTTTTTTATTTTTTATTTCAACTAACCAAACCTGTTTTTTTATTTCAAAAATACAAGACAATTTTTTTTTCTTTATATTCCTAAAAACAAATTTTTGAAAATAGAAAACAAAAACTGTTACCAAACACAACCTTACATTGCTTTCGAAATGCAGCAGCTGTGGTTAGACAAAAATAGAATTATATTCTTTGAAGCTATTACCTCTTTGAGTGATAGCATTTATCACACTATTAGTGATAGCATTTATCACACAATTAATTTAGCTAGATGCATTTTCTCACAGCTAAAAACATTCTAAACCCACTATCGCACATCCCTAGTGTGATGGTCACTCCACAAGTATAAGCGTTTGTAGAGTGTGAGGAGCAAGGGCCAGGGTTCAAGTTTTCAAAAGTGAGTTTCACATACATATACACTTAGATTAGGCTAGAGCAAAATTTCTATCTTGTATATAAAAAATAAAATAAAAAATTCTAAACCCCCCAAAAATTAATAAATTAATTTTAGATCATTAGTTACGATATATTTCCTCAAATTAAGGGATAATATTTAACAACATATTAATTTAGGTAAAAAATTTATCATTTAAATTTCAACAAATTTAAATTCTATTCAAAGCTAAAGTCTATTATAAAAAATTCATAACATAAATCCCAACCAACAACCCACATTATGACTTCTACTCCAACAAAAAAATCTATTATCGATATTTTAAGAACAACCAATTAGTATATTAATTGTTCTTAAAATATTGATAATAGATTTTTTGTTGGAGTAGAAGTCAAAACGTGGGGGGTTTCTTTGCTCTTTTTTTTTTTTTTTTTTTTTTTTGAGAGAGAGAGAGAGAGAGAGAGAGAGAGAGAGAGAGAGAAACGTGGGTTGTTGTTTGGAATTTAAGTTTTGAATTTTTTATAATAGTACATTAATTGTTTAAGTTTTAAGAACAATTTCTTTTTTTTTTTGGAGAAAAAATTGTTTCTAAAAAACAAATTAGTATATTAATTTTATATTATTTGTTATGATATATTTCCTCAAATTAAGAGATAATATTTAACAATTGTTTAATTCAAATAAAATTTTATAATTTAAACTTCAACATATTTAAATTCTATTCAAAGAAAAAGTCTATTATCAAAATTTTCTAAATTTAAATTTTTCAACATATAAAAATTATATTCAAGCTAAAATTATAAACTTAAATCTCAGAAAACAACTCACGATTTCTTTCTTTAAAAAGAAAAACAACATTCTTCTACTGCAACTAAAAGTCTATTACCAACATTTTAGAACAACTAATCTCATATATATATATATATATATATATATATATATATATATATATATAATTGGACTTAGAAGCCGTGGTTGAGCCAATTGGCTACTCTCACTAATTAGTAAATTAATTTTATATTATTTGTTTAGATATATTTTCTCAAATTAAGGGATAATATTTAATAACTATTTAATTTAGGTAATATTTTATCATTTCAATTTCAACAAATTTAAATTCTACCCAAACTAAAGGTCTATTATAATAAATTCTAAACTTAAATCCTAACAACAACCCATGTTTTTTTCTTTAAAAAAAAAAAAAAAAAAACCACATTCTGACTTCTACTACAACTAAAATCTTTTATCAATATTTTAAGGATAAATAATTAGTAAATTAATTTTATATTATTTTTTATGATATTTTAATATAAAAAGGGATAATATTTAACAATTATTTAATTCAGATAAAATTTCATCATTTAAACTTCAACAAATTTAACTTATATTCAAACTAAAAGTTTATTATCAAAAATTTCTAAGCTTAAATATTTCAACAAATTTAAATTCTATTCAAACTAAAAGTCTATTGTAAAAAAATTTCAAACTTAAATCCCAGAAAACAACTCATGTTTTCGTTCTAAACAAAAATAAATAAATAAATAAATAAAAATACAAAAAAACCCCACATTTTGACTTTTACTCCAATTAAAAGTCTATTGTCAACATTTTAAGAGCAACTAATTAGTAAATTAATTTTATATTATTTGTTAGAAAAAATGCTATATCCATAACAATTTCGTAACACTTTTACAACAAATAATTTAACAATTGTTTAATTTAGGTAAAAGCTTATCATTCAAATTTTAAGAAAATTTAAACTCTATTCAAACTAAAATTCTATTATAAAAAATTCTAAAGTTAAATCCTAGAAGACAACCCAAGTTTTCTTTCTTAAAATTAAAAAAAAAATTTAAAAAAAAAAACCCAAATTTTAGTTTTTACTCCAACTAAAAGTCTATTATCAATATTTTAAAAACAACTAATTAGTAAATTAATTTTATATCTTTTTTTATTATATATTTTCTAAAATTAAGGGATAATATTTAATAATTGTTTAATTTAGATAAAACTTTATCATTTAAATTTCAATAAATTTAAATTATATTTAAACTAAAAATTCATTATCAAAATTTTCTAGACTTAAATATTTCAAAAAAGTTAATTTCTATTCAAACTAAAAGTATATTATAA
Organism: Quercus aquifolioides; assembly: GCA_019022515.1. NCBI lineage: Eukaryota > Viridiplantae > Streptophyta > Magnoliopsida > Fagales > Fagaceae > Quercus > Quercus aquifolioides. Next base: position 20,641,206 of record CM032331.1, read on the forward strand.
AAAAATTCTAAACTTAAATTCCAAACAACAACCTACGTTTTGTTTCTAAAAAAGACAAACACATTTTGACTTTTACTTTAACTAAAAGTCTATTGTCAACATTTAACAACTGGTTGGGAAATTAATTTTATATTATTTGTTAGAGCAATATTATATCCATAACAGTTTTGCAACACTTTCACCACAAAAAAAAAAAAAAAAAATAAATAAATAAATAACAGCTATTTAATTTAGGTAAAAATTTTCATTTAAAATTTCAAAAAATTTAAATTCTATTTAAACTAAAAGTCTATTATAACAAATTTTTAACTTAAATCCCAAACAACAACCCACGTTTTCTTTCTTTAAGAAAAAACCCAAATTTTGACTTTCACTCCAACTAAAAGTCTATTATCAATATTTTAAGAACAACTAATTAGTAAATCAATTTTATATTATTTCTTACGATATATTTCATCAAATTAAGGAATAATATTTCACAATTTTTTAATTTAGATAAAACTTTATCATTTAAACTTCAACAAATTCTAATTATATTCAAACTAAAAGTTTATTATCAAAAATTTCTAGACTTAAATATTTCAACAAATTTAAATTCTATTCAAACTAAAATTATATTATAAAAAAATTTTAAACTTAAATCCCTGACAACAACCCAAGTTTTCTTTCTAAAAACAAAATCCACATTTTGACTTTTACTCTAACTAAAAGTCTATTATCAACAATATTTTAAAAACTAATTATTAAATTAATTTTATATTATTTTCTGTGATAATATTTAACAATTTTTTAATTTAGACAAAACTTTATCATTTAAATTTCAATAAATTTGAATTATATTCAAACTAAAAGTTTATTATCAAAAATTTCTAAACTTAAATATTTCAAAATTTTAAATTCTATTCAAACTAAAAGTTTAATATAAAAAATTCTAAATTTAAATCCCAAACAATGGCCCACGTTTCCATTCTTTGAAAAAAAAAAAAAAAAAAAAAAAAAAAAAAAAAAAACCCAAATTTTGACTTTTACTCCAACTGAAAGTGTATTTTCAATAATTTAAGAACAACTAATTAGTAAATTAATTTTACATTATTTGTTATGATATATTTTCTCAAATTAAGGGATAATATTTAACAATTTTTAATTTATATAAAACATTTTCATTTAAACTTCAACAAATTCAAATTATATTCAAACTAAAAGTTTATTATCAAAAACTTCTAGACTTAAATATTTCAACAAATTTAAATTATATTCAAACTAAAAGTCTATTTTAAAAAAATTAAAAAACAAATCTAAACTTAAATCTCAAACAACAACCCATGTTTTCTTTCTAAAATAAAAAACCACATTTTGATTTTTACTCCAACTAAAAGTCTAGTAACAACATTTTAAGAGCTATTGTTTATTGCTCAAAAGAGAAGGGGGAAAAAAAGTCATTTTAAGTGCAAATAATTAGTAAATTAATTTTATATTATTTGTTAGAAATATTCTATGTCTATAACAATTTCACAATACTTTCATAATAAATTATACGTGGTAGATTGTTAAGGGTTATTATGGATGGGCAAAAAAGTAATTTCAATTATAGATTTAAATTAGAACCAATAACAATTTACTACTTATAATTTGTTATGAAAATATTGTGGATGGAGCACTTCTATTATTGTTATGATATATTTCATCAAATTAAGTAAGGATCATCAAATAGGCCATGGCCCAAAGTCCGACCCAAAAACCTGACGGCCCACCGGGCAAATGGGCGGCCTGACCCATTGTTATTGAGGCCCATGGGTAGCCCATTAGCCTAGTGTGTCAGGCCGTGGGCTAATTTTTATGTCCATGGGTACCCGGTGGACTGGCCCAGTAGCCCAACCCGTTGGCCCAACCCAATAACTCATAGTACATAACAAAAATATATAGGAGGTGTATGAAGAATTTATCAGAGGAATTTCTTAAAAGAATTCCCTCAACTACTAAGATACTTAAAGTAATTGTGCTAAATTTAATTTATTAAATATATATTTTTCTAGTAGTCTAGCAAATTTGAACTAACTGTTTGACATTTTTGTTAATTAAAGATAAAAAAAATAAAAAAATATTTAAAGCCTTAATAAAAAAAATAAATAAATAGGTTTCCATCAACAAAACAAAAAATTAAATAGATTTGACTGTAAAAAAATTTGTAATTAAGTATTAAATTCTTTAATTCTTTCCTTTAAAAAATAGATTGACTATTCCCTTATAAAAAATTGATTCTTTCCTTATAAGAATAAAATAATATGCTAACACAAGCCCATGGGTAGCCCATTAGGCTCAACCTGGTAGCCCAGCTCATTAAAGAAAAAATGGGCATTGCCCATGGGCAAGGTCATGGGCTGAGATTTTCTCTTTTGACCCAACCCGACCCGACCCGTTAACTAATTAATAGCTCATTATGCTCAGCCTATTGTACCTATGGGCCAAGTAAAAATGGGCCAGGTCAGCCCGACCCAGCTCGTTGACGACCCTAAAAATTAAGAGATAAGATTTAATAATTGTTTAATTTAAATAAAACTAAAAGGCTATCATCAAAGTTATCTAAACGTAAATTCTACACAACTCACGTTTTTGTTTTTTTTTTTCTCAAGCTGCATCTTATTAAATTAATATTTTATTAGGATATTAAGTTACAAAACTCTTGGCTAGGAGATAAGATTTAACAATAATTTAATTTAGATAAAACTTTATAATCTAAGTTTTAGAAATTTAAATTCTACTCCAACTTATAATCTACTATCAAAATTTATATATATATATATATATATATATATATATATTAAAATTATAAAGCATGTGCTACTTAGGATTATTGCACAATCAAATGCTAATTCTTGGTGTGTACTTTTGGTTTGCTTTTAAAGCAGTCACGGACTCACAAATGCGTCTTTTTTAGCTAGCCTTAAGCGCCGTATCTCAACATAAGAACACCTGAGCCAGCTAAATTGATTGAACTAGTGGCTAGGAACCAACCGCTCATATGGGCATTCGTTGAGCGTTTTATACAGCCAAAGGAATACTAGGATGTACAAAGCATTTAAACTGCAGGCCCACCCCTGCGCCCTACATAATAACAAGAACATGATTATTCAAGAAAACCTTCGTTTTCTCAAAACCAGAAATAGTCTTAAACATATCTTCAATGAATTGATTTAAAAGCATTCCTATTGAAATAATTTTAAAGAAGATACCCAAGGATCATTTAAGTAAGATAAATGTAATAGATGTGTCAAGAAATTGCCCATTTTTCCCCAAAACACTGGCTGAAGAAACTGCCCCCAACATATGAGTTTCCAATTACGAAATATATGATGGAATTAATCCCTTATCTTCTCACATTCATACACCTCATGTAATATATACAATTGTACGAAGCATCCAAACATAATTATATTTACCAAATTCTCTAATGCTACCCCTCCAAATCTCTCTCCCTCCTTCCTTAAAAAACTTCCAAATAAGGTAATTGAATTACTCTCCCTCCCTTTACTCTACTCTCCTCATTTTTTAAACTCTCAAACAGGCCATAAAGGTTACCATCGTATGGACATATCATGAAAAGATAGAAAGATCCATACATTCAATATCTGATCATGTGTTATACTGCCAAGAAAAATGCTGAAAAGTACATCTGGTGGTTTAAGTGGAGTGTCCGTATCTAACTCATCACACAGCTTTTTGATGTAGTAGTTTTTGTGTTGATGACTTCACTAGAATACTCTGGGTCTTCAATGTAGACCAGAGATGCAGCATGGTACAAAACCCTTGGTGCATTATCATTATGCATATATGTCACAATAGTTTCTCCAACTTTCACTATTCTCTCTTATCTTATAATGAATTAAAAAGCCTTTCTACATGTCATGGAACCCCAATGCATGGATTTTTAGGCCACTTGGTCCCCATGGCTGTAGACTGAAAAGTCCGGAAAAACAGAGCTTGACTTGTTGACTAGAGTCGAACTTGGAGTCAAGGTTTAATGAACTTTAATTCAACTTGTAATTGAGCCTGCAAAACCTCTTCTTCTTGAGCAATTTCTTGACCTGTATTCTCGTATTTTCAATGTACAACTTCAAACACATACTTGGACACTAAAACTCAACCTAAAAACATTAAATTACAATTTTGGAAATACGGTTGCCAACACTAGATACATTTGATCCTAACATGGACCAAACTGCTAAGTTTAAAATGTATACAAGCTGTTAAAGTTTACTGAACATGTGTGCAGATTAAATCAAGTCTATTAAGGGAACTGAGTACGTGCATTGATCAAGTATGTTACATGGTAGTTAGTTTTTTAAAAAGGAATAGAAACGCTTATAATTGGTAGCTTAGAGAGGGGATTTTGACCAAAGGTTTAGTATATATGATCATGTGGGTGTGCGCGTGTAATGTACTCAGATCAATTTCTTTCTCTTGCAGTTTCTTAGCTCATTCTCTCTATTTTCTTCTTTTCACTTAATTCATATTTCTCTTGATTGTTTTAATGCATATACTGCAAATTTTGCGTAGTTTGAAAGCCATATGATCATAGCTTCCTACTCAACTGATTCCACAGCCTCGAATGCTTTACTTAGTTCTCCTCAAGCTCCAATTTTTTTCTATCCAAGATCTTCAATCTTGTTTCTGTGAAGCTTACTAAAGGAGCTTGCTAAAGGCTAGCAGCAGTAGGACTAACTATAAACAATGAGAAATTGCTGCACAAAATACTGGAAGAGTTGCCATATTAGTACCATGCTTTTAGTTCTGCAAAAAGAACAAGGAGTGAGCCATTAACCTTTGAAGAAATCCATGTACCCTTAAACTCAGAAGAGCAATCACTGAAAGAAAGACTCACCAAATTACTCCACACAATACTCGATGGCCAAGGCTGCAACATTCAGAGAAAAGCCAGGAGTGAACTCTTTTACACAAGAATTTCATCCTCACCATAGCAAAAGCAGGGGCAAATCCAATTTTAAGGATGTATGGACGAAAGTCATAAATTTTAAGGATAAGGAGATATTGCAAGTGATCTTCAAAGAATTGATCATTCCACTTTTAAGTAACACACACACAAGCACCTCAGTATTTGAATGTACACTCAAGTTGCAATTATTGAAACATCCAATGCATCCTTTATTCATAGAGGGATCAACTATTGCTACAAAATGGGGAAAATTACTTCTAAAAAAAACCACCCCATGAAGGGAAATATAAATACAATGACGTGTTGTATGGCCAAAGCACCAATCCTAATGCTATATGTTTACTTTCCCGTTGCCTCCTCATTGGAAAAGGTAAGACTGTAACTCAAATTTCCTCTTGGCACACTTGTTGGCTTTCACAAGCTCCACTAAGGAGGGAAGAAGCTGAGGCACAGGAACATTCATTGTCCTATAAAACTTCCTCAATCTTTCACTATAGCTCTTTGATGATCCAATTGTTAAGAACTTTAGTCTCTTTATCCACTGACTTCAGACATTGCACTTCAATATCTGCTATTCTCGTCTTGCTTTCTGACTTATGGCATTTCACTTCAGCTTCCTCCTGGAATGAGAATTCTTCTACTTTGTTGGCAGATATTTGTGGAGGGTTATTGTTGATAGATGCAACTAATGGACCTTCATGTGAAAAACTAAAATCTTGGAGACCAAGTCTCGCTCTTCCAAATAATGTCACTTTTTTGCTTGGAGGGGACAATTTTATAAGTACTTTTAGGCCAGTAGATACTTTTTCTGGTTCAAATTGAGGTTGAGCATAAGTTTGGGTGTGCTCTTCAACCATAGGAGAACCACTAACACCTTTGATGGATACATCCACATCTAGAGAACCTTCAGTGGCAATATCAAGAAGCTTCCAGATAGGGTCATTTGGAGCTACTTGATTACTAAAGCAGTGTTTCTTAACAAAATCTAGCTCCATGGCCCTACAACTGGGGGTTGTTGAAACAACCCATTTAGGCACGAGAAGTTGCAGGGCCCATTCTAATTCTTCCTTGGATGAGTGAGTTGAGTAACAAACATGCCAAACACCAAATTGGTCCCTTACTGCTTCATTCATTCTCAGTTTTCTTTGACTTTCATTCTCCGAGAACTCTTCCTCACATGCATACCACTGTGCTGATGGGTGAATTATGAGAGGGGCAGGCTGGCAGTGAGCTTGGGCTTCCAAAAGCTTTGCTTTTGCTCTTTCATATAGTTTAGGAAATCCATCAAATACTTGGAAGCGGGACGAGGAATCTTCAGAGATAATGTCAGGAAATGTTAGGTTTAGAGCTTGGAAACACTCTGGATTAGAGGCTTTATCAACGTAGATCTTGGACCCAAATGTTTGGGACACATTTGCCAGAATTTCTTCCTGGCCGAGAAGGTCACAGGTCAGATACACCACAGGGGCATCAGGATGCTTCCATATACAATTAATAACCTATTTCACAGAAATGTAGTTAGAAATGTAAGAAGCAGATTGAGGTTATATTGATATTGTGACATAAGAAATGTGCTTAACATTTAAGATATAACTGTAGAGAAAAACAATCACATGCCCACACATGCACTCACTCCAACAAGAGAGAGAGAGAGGGAGAGAGAGAGAGAGAGTCATAAACTGCTAAGAAATATAATAATAAAACATAAACATGAAACTTTTTTATTACGCTAACAATCGTCAAGATTATAACAAGGAGCATAAAAGGTCATCTATTTTAAAATAATTTGAATGGAATATATTTCTTTCACAATTGGATGCCCTTGTTGATTATTATTACTGACATACAATAATGTTAGTAAGAATTCCCAAAGCCTGCTTAAGTGCCTTACTTATGGACACTAAGATAATGATATGCATAACGAGAATGAACTGTGAATTAACAGCATCCATTTATGATATATACCTAAACCAGAACTCATATTAACCTTGAGGTTTCATGCAGCAATAAAAAAAAATGTGGAGGAAAATAAAGTATCCTAGTTTAAAATTAGGCCTACATAAGGGCTCATTTATAATTACACATGAAATATGAATGCCTGCTAAATGAATTAACCATTGATGAGGTTTGAAATCAGGTTTCTAAGGATATGCTATCCACAGAAAAAATTTCACGATCCATAAATTACAGATGCAGAATATTGTTTCCACAAATTTTCAAAAGATTACCTTAATGTAAAACAAACTAAAACTACAAAGGAGCAAGCAAGATAGATACTATCAATGGTAATAGCCATGAAAATAGATTTGGATTAAACCAAATACAAGTATATAAAGACTTGTTATTTGCACATTCTGCACATTTCAATCTAACATGAGGGAAAAAAAAAAGTATGTAGGGCTTACAGTAAGGTCATAATATACACATCGCAGCATGTATGAGGCCACTGATCACTTCAGACATTATAAAAGAAACATGAATAGAATGAAGACCATGGGTACCTGTTGGATTGCTGAGTGCTTGCTGGGAAGGTTCTGACGAAATCTCCCAAATGTGCAGTCTAGGAAAACATAATCAAGTTGACACCTTGGTATTTTTCCTTTCTTGCCAACAAACTTCTTTGGTAAACTTTGTACACACTCAGCCATGAGTCTGCAATCTCCGGTGTGCAAGATATTACCAAAATTGCCTTAAACAAGAACATTACAGCTCCTGAGGTTTACACAACCCATGCCAGAAAGGGGACAATCTGTCAATAGAGCTTCTGAAAATCATTTTAGGTTTTGAACACAAATAAAATAGAGTAACATCCTCCCCTCCCCAGTACTTATTTTTGTTGAAGTTATAGACTTTTTATTAAACTTGGCTTCATGCCATTCACTTAAATTTCTCTCCAAAATAACTTGGAACTACATATCTGCTTAACCTGCTAATTCATCCCTCTCTAATTCTAAGGGTAACATCCACTCCAATCTCTATTCAATCGTAACCATAAAAAATACAACATATCATTATAAGATCAAATTTAAACAAATCCTATCCCTGAAATATGCATATATAATATGAAATATCCAACAATAAGAACAAAATTATACGATTTCCACAAAACCCACATGAGCAAACCAATTAAACAACAAAATACAATACAGAGCCAATCAAAAACTTTTTAAAAAAAGAACAGTAAATTACCAGGGCAGTGATTGGCATCAAAAGCCGTGACAGTGAAAGCCCCATCAGGATCGTCCACAGCCACCGATTGCCCAATTTCAATTTCCACAAACAATGAATCATCAAGCTGCACAAACCCCACGAAATTAAGCTCAACCCAATTAAGAAAAAAAAAAGGGAAGAAAGTGAAAACAGAGACAAACCTGGGAGTAGTGTTGAAGGACTAGAGTCTTGGTGAGAAGGGTTGAGTAGATAGGGAAAGAAAAGTGGGAAGAGATGCCAAAGGAGTGGTCTTTGTGGGCATGAGTTAAAAAGTGGTGCCTCTTTCTCTTTGAAGAAGAAGTCCATGTGTCCACTGAGAATGGTAGCCCTTTGGGCATTTCTATTGGCATTTTCCTGCTACTAATTTGTGTTGGGAGAAATGGGTTTGAGAGGAAAAATAAATGAATAATGTTGTGAAAAAGTTTTCCTCACAGAGCTTCTATAGAAAGAAAGAATGAGAGGGGAGGAAAATAAAAATTTTCCAAGTTGGGGGGAAATGTTTTTGTAAACAATTGAGGATATAATGAATCGAGATCATTGAGTTTAAGCCCGACCCGACCCGTTCATCCATCATCCAACCGTGTTTATTACTTTATTTTCTGTTATTTCTTGGGGACCCGTAGGATTATGTTTAAGTACCCTTCGATTTTGGCAAATGACGGAGGGGACTGTTATTTGGGTCGAAGGCGGTAGTGTTAACATGTTAATGACTTAGGAGGAGTGTTAATTCAGCCCTCATCTACGAATATTGAATCCAAATAAGGTAGTAGTCTAATAGATTTTCTCCCTAGTGTTACGTAGTTAGGAATGTATTTGGTGTTTTTAGGAATTTTCTTTTAGAATAGTTACTACCAAATTTAAATTATACAAAATTTAACAAAGAGATAACTTGAATATATTAACGTTAACAAAAAAAAAAAAAAAAAACACATACACACACATAAATACATGAATTATTATAATTTTTTTGTATGGCTTCAAAAAAAAAAAAATTGTACTAATAAAGAGAAAAAGAAAAAATAGAATAATAAAAGATAAAGTGAAAATTGAAAATGTTGAGAGAAGAATAATAAAATGAGAGAGAGTTTGAATGATAATAGAAAAGAGAAAAATGGAGAGAGAGAGAGAGAGGATATTTGCTACAACTGCGAGCCAAACTAAGAAGAGTAAAATTGTTGCGACTGCAAAGCCAAAGAGAACATAATTACAAGCATTGCAAAGGAGAACATACGAACGCAGTATTTTTCTTGAACTGTTTTTTAAGGAAAAATGAAATTTGAAACTATTTTTATGTAATAGGTTGAACGAGTTGCAAATTTGAATGATTAGGGATTTTTATTTTTATTTTTTGTTTTTGAATAGGCTTTTTGTTGAATAATTTGTTCATTTGTTATTGTTTGGTCTAGTCTTGTTTTTGTTTGGGATATTTTTGTTGTTATTTGGGCTAATTTTTATTAAGAAGTATGTTTGGAGGGCCAAAACAATGTTCGGAGTAATGCTACATTCACAAAATTTTCACAAAAAATCTTATGCGATAAGGTGTTATTGGTGAGTAAAAAAATAATGTTAGTATTGGACTCAAATTAGAATTAGTAACAACTTACCACATAAGATTTATTATAAAATTATTGTGAAAATGTTGTAGATGTAACGTTACTCTTATTTTTGTAGAACCAAATTCTTGTGATTTTCAAGTCATGGTATTCAACAGTTTTATTAGGGTGGTCAAAATAGGTTAGGTCAAAATAGGTTAGTTTATTATAATTTTATTTTGCAAGTATATATAAATATTTTTTGCTAGTCAAGGTGGTCCTGTGACCTCCCAAAGTTAAACATGGAGCTGCCATTGGGTCTATAATCGAGCCTGGGTATTAAAAGACAGCCTTGTTTATTCATTTTATTTTAAACAATAGTAGAACTTGAGCTCATTATCAAACAAAAAAACTTGATTTATTTTTTTGTTAAATTTAAAAAAAAAAATTTAAAAAAAATTCGAGCTTGTGCCAAACTACTTTTACCCCATCACAAATTTATGAATAATATTACGAATAAGTTTTTCTCTAAGAGATCTCTATCTAAGAGCTTCTATATAGAATTTGAGGGAAGGGAAGGAAACTTTTCTAGGAGGGAAAAGTTTTTGTAATTTTTAAAAATATATATATAAAAAGAGGCTAGGAAATTTTTGTACAAAAAGAAAATATGAAAAAAAAGGGGTTAAAGAGTATGACAGTATGTTCAATTTTTTTTTTAATATGAAAAAAATATATGGGTTGATGAGTCCATAAAAATTATTAAGGTCGTCCATCTTAATGGATGGTCATTGCATTATTAGTAGGCCATCAAAGATTTATGAGTAACCGCCCAACACATTCAATAACGATTATCAAAGGCCTTAAACTCTATCATCAAGACAAAGAACGTTACAATTAGGGTAATAATTACCCTCATTTATGTCCAACAGCTACCTAAGTCACCTATAAAATGGACAATTTGTCCATTTACTAAGGTACGTCAAAAAACTACTCAAAACACTATCTATATATGAAATATATGGGTTGGTACTAATTTAAGCATCGGAGGCTCCTCCACCGAGCACAACCCGATGGTCTTTCGATCTATCTCTCCTCTATCTTGCAGGTTCTATAAGGTCGTCTAATACTCCGAATTGAACGAGGGACCTAACTGACGATTTTGGCATCATCAGTTTGGCGCCGTCTGTGGGGAAAAATACAAGTCATTGTTCTCTTCCCATGACAAAGGGTCACTTAGTTCATTCGAAAGATATGAACACCATGATGCCGTAGTCAGTCTCGGTCAACTAGATGGAATGTGGTGTAAAGATCCTCTGATAGAAGCATATCTACCCGCGACAAAGCAGTCTTGCAGTCTTCCAACCCAAAGGGACGAGCACACGAAATTTGGAGGCCAAATCAAATCACCTCGATGTGATTTCGCAAAAAATGTCATCATGTTACTGTGAGTCGATGATCCTGGGCACAAATGAGATGGTTCGCGTCAAGTACCCAAGGTAACTCTTATAACTTTATTCAAAATAAATAAATAAGAAGCAAGAGCAAAGATAAAATTGCCCCAAAGATACATAGCCTACCCCATTGAGCCATTCTATGAGTATCATTGCTCAGGTATGTCTGTGTTTATTCTCCCAAAAGTTATTTTTCTACCTGATACTATTACGTTTTGCATAAGATTTTAAATTCCTAGATTACTCCAAATAAGTCAACCATAATAATGGTAGTCCCAAATCACAGCTTTGTCTTTCTATATTTGTTTTAGATCTCAATTTAATCATACCGAAGTTGCTATATATGGTGATATATAAATGGAAGGAATGAGAATCATAGCTTCGGCTAAAGGCTTTATAAAATAACAATAAAAAAAAAAAGGTGGTATATGATTTAACATCTACGTGAGATTTGGAAATACAATGAATATGCATTTGTGAAATTCCTAATCTGGTGTTAAAGATATATGGGAAGTAATTGGTCAACTATATACTTGCAATTTCCATTACAGTTTGCTATGTGGTTTAATGGAAAATTTTAAACCTTTTGTAATGTCCGAATTTCCCACTAAAACTTTTGTTTTAATGTCAGTAGTTTCTTACCAATTTCAATTTGTAGTGTTGGCTAAATTTGGAATTTTCTTTAATGCGTAGTATTTGGTTGAATATAAACATAAGATTAATGGAATCTTAAAAACTATTAATCAATTGCTGCATTATGATGCCTGCTATAAAAAAACATTTTCTTTACTGACTCTTATTGACAAATGTGTCGATATACATGTATAAATAGTTATACGTTTCTAGTTTCTACAGCTATGTCTTGAATTCCATGTGAAATTTGGAATAATTGAAAATGCTCATGTTTCATACAAGAAAAAAATTTGATGGGATTTATGAGTATAAAAAAAAAATATATCATGAATTTTTATGAACCCCATAAATTATGGTGTTTCTATTTTGAAGAACCTTATATTGAGAAGAGTTCATGTGCCTTTAAATAATTGAGAATTTTATGTGCCACGTTTTTCATTTGAATTTTGTCAAATAGTGGGGGTATTGAAATTGAGGAACAAGAAAAAAAAAATTTAAGCTACAATTGATGAGACTTATTGTGCACATATATATATATATATATATGAATATATACATCAATACATGCTTTTTAAGATAAATACAATCAGCCCAATGTGGAGCAAATCCCATTTTGATCATTCACAATTTCACATGTACTATTCAGTTGCATGTTTGATGTTAGACATACTTGTTTGGCACATAATTCACCAATGCTGGTATTGACATGTATGGTGCCACTTACCAGTTTATCACCCCTTTTCTTTCCTAAACATATCTAGCTTAAATAGGAAAGATGGAGTAAACATGTTATTGCCTTGCAATAGGTAATAAAACTCAACACTTGAATATTAGAAAATATTTATTATCTTACCAAAATTATAATTTTGGACATTAAATGGCATGGTCAAATTTTATTGCCGTTTCAAGTTATAAAAATAAAAACCCATTTCGAGCATTAAAACCAGAATTCATTCTATTGTCTTTTTAGAATTTAGAATTATTTTTAAGGACTTCAAAGATATTTTTATAAAAGAAAATAAGTATGTACATCTTTTTACACCTCTAGTTTCTCAACAGAAATTAATGATGGACCATGTTTAAAGTAGTCAGTACTCAGACATATGACTTGAAGGGTATACACTTATTAAAGTCATTATTTGAGAGCAATCAAGATTATTAAATTGTTAATATTTTTTGGAGCAAAATGAAGCTAGCAAAGCTCAAAAAAAATAAAATAAAATAAAAAAAAAAGAAGAAGAAGCTTGACATGAAATAAATCATCCAGCAGAAAAAGGTCATGGACATGGACTTGCAATAATTGTTGAGAATATTGCAAATGTTTTCCTAGCAGATAATTTCTATGTTACGGGCCAAATACAAGAGGAGGCAAAAGAGATCAACTTTTGTGGTTATATGTGTTTAAGCTGGAGAGCCCTTATTTCAGGGAAGGTAACTAAGAAGCAATTTATTTTCTATGAAAGATGAGAATTTTCTCTTCAAAGATCAAACCAACATGATGCCAGGTATGTTATCTGATAATTTCAACTCAATATATTGTTTATGATTAACAAGTCTAGGCCGTCCATCTGCTAGAAGATGGGAACCCTAAAGCCTGTGTGTCATGATTCATGACTCATAAGTTAAAAGTCATGAGGCTAGATGGGTAATAAGATGGGATAGGTGTAAACCACCTTTTATTCAGCTTAACTGTCTACCCATGAGGCCAAACCTTTTGTTATCCACTAGCAGCATGTGTCGTCATGCGCCTTTCATGTTTATCATATTCACCAATTTCATGTTATTGTTTCTTATGTCATTTGAAATGAATCATTAAACAAGCCTTTGAATAACTAATTATAGGCTAAAACCAAACAAAGAAATAATTAGGGGATATTATTTCGGTTATGAATTAAAACCCCTGGATTATCTTCCTTACACGGTGAATAAGTTTATGGTGCTTAAGTTTTGCAATTAAGGACCACTTAAGGTAAAGGCTTTACCAAATTTAAAGAAACTAATTTTGAATATTAAAGAAAAATGAAGCCAAAAATATACCATCTTACCAAAATTATATATCGTAATTTTAGACATTAAATATGTGAAGTCAAACCTTAATGTCTTTCAAGATTTAGAAAGCATTAAAACTAGAAGTTATTGGGTTGCCATTTTAGAATTTTGAAATTAAGTTTAAGAATTTTAAAAAAATTTTGGATAAAGAAATGTAGTAAATATATGTTTCTACTTTCTACAATTACTTTCCTAATGAAAGTTAATTCTATCAATGTTCCTTAGAACAACCAGTCAACTATGAATGTACCTTAATTCTATAAATGTTCCATAGCATCATGAATATTTCTTTCTTTAAAAAAAAAAAAATGCTATATCAGTACGCTATATGTCTAATACATAATGGCTCACACAATGATATGTAAGAGACATGGTGTTAAAACCTTAGCTTGAATATATATTGAATGTGAAAGTATGATGATAGATCATGTATCAAGTATAAGTACTCTTTTTAAATTGTATTATATGCGTAACCAATTAGGCATGTGTTCGGAAGAATCTTATCCTATGCACATGCCAATCTTGACCTTAATGGGATCACCCCTTAAAACAAACTGAAACAAAGGCTAAATGCCCTATAAAATCTTACCAGTGGTCTCTTTATTCATATAACATGTGTTTAATGAAACACTTTGCAAGTACATGTATAAATTGTAGAATGACAGGACTTTAGACAATCAATCATAATAGTCAAGTGAATAGCCCAAGAAGAATTTGGCCAACTAGGCCACTGTCTCAACAAAGAGACAAAAAGCGAAGGGTCATTTCACTGGTCGTGATCAAACGATAAAGGAAGTAATAATAGAAGCCCGTGGGATTTTTTTCGTCCCTAAAGGAAGGAAATATAACCTTGAATGGTCAACATGCCCTAGTCCTTGCACCTTCAAAAGAATGAAGCAAAAGAGATCTAAGCCTTAAACATGGAATATCATGTTAAGCTTAACAAAAGAGATCTTAAAGGCATGGGAACTTGTCAAGAAGAATACAACAGTGAGAAGATCGAAGTACATACAAAATAGTATCGTAATTTAGGGTCTCTTGTTAAGGTAACTCATTTATTTATTTCTTTCTAATTAACCATGCTAGATATGATCTTGTTAGAACTAAGTGGATATCAAGCTTGCATGATTATTACAAATGTGTATGTGGAACATGTTGAAAATATTGCTATGAAATTGTTACAATTATCACAATTAGTATGACTATATTATTAGTAGCATATGTTTCATCGTCATGAATCTGAGAAGATCTATTAAGTCTCCTAGACTTAAAATGATAAAGATGATCGTGTTCACAATATAGTCATGAGTTTAGGTCTCAATAAATTTCCAATATCTTCGTCAACTCACCAAAATCTTCTTAAATTGCTTTTAAAATTATTTACTGTGCAAGCACCTAACAAAGATCAGTTTAAAGAAGCATATAGTCAAGAAGCTTTACTTTTTATATACCATAGAATACTTCTTTATGATTCATATAGAATGCACTTCATCAAATGACATTCATAATTGTATAGCATGCAGTTGCATATTTGTACATTGTCATTCCTAACAAAATGCAGCTAGCACTATTGAAGTGACTTAAGCATACAACTAAAGAAGAAGGAAGAGGGAATTGCTACTACAAACAGCAAGCATGCAAAAAAAAAATTAAAAAATTAAAAATTCTAATCATGATAGAGCATTTCTCTAGTCGTCAACAAACGATAATTACACTCTTCATGTTTGAATGGAGGCAACAACATGGCCTAGTTATTACGCCTTCGAAAAATCGAAGGCAAAAGAGATCTAGGCCTTAGACATGAAGTATCACATTAAGCTTAAAAAATCTTGAAAAGAGGAGCTCGTCATCTTGAAAAGAGAAGAGTTTGTCAAGAAGATCCCAACAATAAAAAGATCGAGATATGTGACAAAATAATGTCGTCATTTAAGGTAACACATTTATTTTTGTCTCTTTTATATACGTCTATAAAAATTTACACCTAATAAGGTTTCATGCAAAAATTTATGCATTACTAGATAGATCACAAAAGAGGTAAAACTCTAGGATTACAAGGAAATAAGAAAAAGGTCCACCTAGGCTATTGGTAACATATTATTTATATATGAATTGTTCTAAAATTCTTGTCTATCCAAGTCTTGGCAAGTGCATGTGCTACTTAATGCAAATATCAACATGGCCTCAAGAAGGTCCAAAATGACATAGCGTCAAGGAATCTTTCTAGCAACAACCGACAAGATTTCTTAAATGGATGTAAGTTACCATAAAATAGCTAAGTGACAAGATTCAGCCAAGATGGATGTAAATCACTAACGAAGCCTAAGTGACAAGATTCTTTAAATGGATGTAAGTCACCAAAAAATAGTTAAGTGACAAGATTCCACCAAGCTGGATGTAAATCACTGACAAAGCGTAAGTAACAGGATTTCTTAAATGAACGTAAGTCACCAAAAAATGGCTAAGTGATAAGATTCTGCCAAGACGGATGTAAATCACTGACAAAGCCTGAGTGACAAGATTCCTTAAATGGATGTAAGTCAGCAAAAAATGGTTAAGTGACAAGATTCCTTAAATTGATGTAAGTCACCAAAAAAAACAAAAAAAAAATGGACAAGATTCCGCTAGACTGATGTAAATCGCTGACGAAGTCTAAATGACGAAGCTCTGTAACTGGATATAAGTCACCTAAAAGTGGCTAAATGACTAAATACCCTTAGACAAGTGTAAGCAGACAAGGATTCTCACACAAACAAAAGTCACACACAAATCAAGAATATCAAAACA
The DNA here is from genome assembly GCA_019022515.1 of Quercus aquifolioides. NCBI lineage: Eukaryota > Viridiplantae > Streptophyta > Magnoliopsida > Fagales > Fagaceae > Quercus > Quercus aquifolioides. The sequence continues at coordinate 20,657,816 of CM032331.1, forward strand.
TGAGAACCAGAAAATGAAGGAAAGAAGAAGCATCGAAATGATAAAAAATGGTTGTCCAAAGAAATCATCTCACTCCTCAGCAGTGATAAAAAATGGCCGTCCAAAGAAATTACCTTTCTCTTCAACAGAAATAAAAAATGATCGTCCAAAGAAATTAGCTCATCAAGCTGTGATCCCTCGAATGCCCAAAAAGACTTTCAAAAGGCAAATACTAAGAAGTCGTCGCAGAAATACTATCATTCTTGAAGAAAAAAGTAGTTGAAGATAAAGAAGTTTGAATCTAAACAAGTCAAGAATATTCCCAAAGCCTGACTAGCACAAAGCAAAACCAAACTTGGGAATGTGGGGCAACTGATGAGTCCATAAAAACTATTAAGGTCGTCCATCTTAATGGACGGTCATTGCGATTTATGAGTAACCGCCCAACACATTCAATAACGATCATCAAAGGCCTTAAACCCTTTCATCAAGACAAAGAACGTTACAATTAGGGTAATAATCACCCTCATTTATGTCCAACAACTACTTAAGTCACCTATAAAAGGGACAATCTGTCCATTTGCTAAGGTACGTCAAAAAACTACTCAAAACACTATCTATATATGAAATATATGGGTTGGTACTAATTTAAGCATCGGAGGTTCTCCACCGGGCACAATCCGGTGGTCTTTCGATCTATCTCTCATTTATTTTGCAGGTTCTATAAGGTCGTCTAATGATCCGGATTGAACGAGGGACCCAACTGATGATTTTGGCATCATCATGGGTCATATAGAACTAATCGACCCATCAAAAACCAATAAAGATTATCTTTTGTATCGTATATAAACATACAGGTCAGATCAAATTAACTCCAAATTTTATAATTTAATCTTCACAATCATAGGCCAACTTGCAAAATATAATTGAATTCTTGACTAAGTTAATCTGATTTTGAAATTACATGTATGGTACCTACTTCTTGCAGATGTGATTTGCGTTGATATAACCAAATCAAACATCCATCTATTATTTGAGCTATAACTTTGAAGAAAAATATATTAATGAGAATGGGAAGCAAGTGGAAAATACTACTTATTATTGGCTGAAAATACTAAAACTGCAAATGAAATTACATAGTTAACTTTCCAAGCATAATACTCAGGTTCATAGAATCCAGATATAAGACAAGTTATAAGAAACAAATAGAACACTCCTTGTTCAATAAACCAATAGCATGCTTATCTAGTATGCCATTGAAGATGGAGTACGTTAATGTGTCCACTGAGAATGGGTATTTCTATCGGCATTTTAATTTCCTACTACTATGTTTTGGGAGAATTGGTTTGAGAGGAACATGGCACATTCTCATCAACACATTAGGTAAAGTTTATGTGAATAACAACCTATTTTAATCGCCGAAAAAACTTTGGCTACAAACTTGATTGTAGCATTAGACTTCAAACTACTTTAAGAAGCTAAAATGTGTACTTTGCACATGACTCACTTGTTGGTTGGCTAAGTGTGGTTAAGAGCATTTTTAGCAATCTTCCTAAATTTATATACTGTTTGGAAAATGAATAGTGACTTTTTCCTTTTACTTACTTTTTCAAATACACTTTCTAACAGACTCTCTATATTTTTCTCTATCCTATTAAAATATTGTTTCTTTATTCTTCTTTTAACATTTCTTGATTCATTCCTAATGTATATATTTTACAAATTCCAAACAACATTAATAATTATATATGTTTTTTTAATGAGAAGTGTTGTGTCTATAACATTTTTTTGCAATATTTTCACAACAAAATCTTATGTGGTAAGTTGTTACCAGTTCTAATTTGAAGAGACCACTTAAATTATATTTTTACTCACCACTATCAACTAATAACAATCTGTCACTTAAAATTTATTGTGAAAGTATTGTGAAAATATAGTGTAACATTTCTCAATTTTGATTTCTTATTCTTTGTATTATTTTTCCTTTCTTTCTTTAGTTTTTTTTTTTTCTTCCATACGTTTTTTTTTTTCTTCTTCTTCTTCTTTTTTTTCTCTTGTTTTTTCTCCTCCACACACGTACACCTACCCCTATCTCTATCTTCACTTTTATTTTACTTTTTGTTTTTCAAGTTCTTGATCTCCAAAACATATCTCTAGCTCTCTCTCTTTCTCTTTCTTTCCCTCTCTCTTACACACACAAATCTCTCTCCTTCTATCTCACACAAACAAATTCTCTCTCTCTCTCTCTCTCTCTCTCTCTCTCTCTCTCTCTCTCTCTCTCTCTCTCATACACATATAGATCATCGGTAGAGAACAAAGATTAGAGAGAGTTGGCCTTTTAAATCCATGTTCATGCATGCTGATCGTCCTCCTCCCCACTTCTAGGAACATGTAGCTTAATAAGCATATGGGTCAGATCGGCGTTCTACATGTTTTTTTTTTTTTTTTTTTTTTTTTTGGGTTTTGTTTGATTAGTTTTATTTTATATGAAAGATTGTATTTTCTCTTTGTTTTGATTGTGTCTCCCTCTTGAGTTCAGAGACAATTGAGAGAGAGAAAAAAAATTTGGGATGAGTTTGTAGTAGTTGTAAATATTAAGTAAAAACTGAATATTTTAATTGATTGATTAAATTTTTTATTCTCATAAATTGTTTTGCTAATGAACAGTAAGTCATCAGACCAAGAGAGCTACTGTTCATTAGCAAACAATTTTTTGCTTATGAACAGTGATTTAGAGAGTCTATTGGAGTAATCTTTTGTGGGTTTACTCTCCAAATTTTGGGTTTAAAGAGCTTGTTGGAGATGCTCTAAGTGAGTTGTGTGCATTGCGCTTGAAAAGTACACATACCAACTTCTGAGAATGGTTTGTAGTCTAAAGCTCTAACCAAGTTTATAGCTAAATTTGTCCTTAAAATAATACATTATTTGGCATACCTGATTATAGGATCATATACAAACTCATCTTACTCGACATGCAGAAACTTGGATCTTATGGAGCTTCTTAGAAAAGTCGTGTATAAAATAGATTGTCTTTAAATTAATGGTTCTCAACCATGATTAGGTAACTCCAAATTTTGCAATTTCGCCTTATCACTAGCAGAATAGAATTAACTCCTTAACAGATTTGACTAGCCAAGATGATCTTGGAAGAACATGAATGGAACCTATTACTCCTTATTCTATCTTGTCAGGCATTGTGATCACGTGATTACTTTTGTTCTTGAAAATTGGGTAACCATAGCATGGATATATGTGATTTGCATTAATATAAACAAATCATCCATCCTTCTATTATTTAATCTCGACCTTTGAAGAAAAATGTATTGACGAGGAATTGGTAGCAGGTGGAAAACACATCTTATTATTTGCTTGAATATATTACAACTACAAATTAAATAGTTAATTTTCAAAGCATAATATCAATAGAATTAAACATAGATACAAGTTTGAGGGAAATTATTTTGAGTTACTCACAAACGTATAAAACACAAATATTAGACAAGGTATAAGAAAGATGCAGAACACTCCTTATGCAATAAACCATGACCATGCTTATCTAGTATGCCAGAAGAATCTCTCCATCCATTGTAAAAGTTTGAAGGATCGTAGACTTTATGGGCCTGCGATACACCATAAACAGGAAAATAGCAAAGTAAATAAATTATTTAATTAATACCAACATTAATAGGATGAAAAGTATGATTTTTGACCTTCCATGTAGTCAAACATGTTGCATTAACTCCTAGAGCCAAGAAGAATGTCCCTGACCAAATGCAGCTCAGAAATGGCCTTGCTAATGTCCCATCGTTCTTGTGGCAAATCCACAGAGCACGCCACTCCGACCTTGACCATGGATATCAAACACTCCTCTTTTCTATTTGTAGGGCTAAAATTATGATTATCAATCACTTCATCAACATTATTTAAAAGCTTTGAGTCAACAATCTCCATTACACAATTAGGCAAGGCCATGCTAGCATAATGGTGAAGGTTAAAGCCTCCCTCAAACATGTGATCTGTGGGCCTCTTTTCTGTTATCATCTCTAACAATAGGATTCCATAGCTATAGACATCCCCTTTGGTTGACACCTCACTTCTTAGACCGTACTCTGTCATTCAGGATATTTGACATAAATAATACATTCACATGACAATTAGGGATCTAAAATTAATGTAATCATGGTTAATGTGGGAAAGCATATATTAACAATTAAAAGACTAGTAAATTTTTGTTACCTGGAGGAGTGTACCCGATTGTTCCCCTTATTCCAATTGAGCTGCTTTGTTTTGGAATTGTAAGTTTTGAAAGAAGTTTTGCAAGCCCAAAATCTCCAACATGAGCTATCATATCATAATCGAGAAGAATGTTACTTGGTTTTAGATCACAGTGAACAACTAGCACTGGGCAATGGTGGTGTAGGTAATCGAGTGCATATGCAACATCAATGACAATGTTTGTTCTTTGAAGAAGGTTCAAATTTTGTATCTCTGCTTGCTTGGTATCTGTTTCCAAATCCATATGTAACCATTTTTCTAGACTTCCATTTGGCATGAACTCAAACTAGAGCCTTAAAATCATTTCCCTGAAAATCCACACTTGAGCAGGAAGTTATTATCTTCACAAGATTTCGGTGACGAATGTTTTTGAAGGCGTCACACTCAGAGATGAAGCTCCTAAAAGCTCCTTGACATTGAAGATTTAGTACCTTGACTGCAACAATTGACCCATCTTCACCGAGGATGCCTTTTTACACTGAACCAAAACTACCCACACCAATCAAATTTGTTAATGAGAACCATCTGTTGCTTTGAGAAGCATTTGGTAAGACACTTTCAAAAGCGAATTTCTCAAGGTAGATCCTGAAGACTCATCTTTTCTTATATTTTTGTGCCAATAAAATAAGAAAAAAGACACTATGGCAACTACAAGGAGCACACATGCCACTGAGATTACAATTGTGAGTGTGAGAGACCACTTCATTTTCTTCTCTTTTTTAGTTAAGCAACTAGGCAACATGAGTTCTGATATGCCCCCACAAAGCCTGATATTTCCGACAATTGATATTGAGCTAGCATTTGCAAACACTCCTTTTGTTGGAACATCTCCTTGAAAATCATTGAAGGATAAATTCAAATTCTTGAGGGAGAGTTTTTCCAAGAAATTTGGAATTTGACTAGAGAAGTTATTCTGAGAAAGATCCATGACTTGAATACCTCTCAAAGAACTCAAGGATGTTGGAATTTCTCCTTGAAATAAATTACCCTCCACATAAAGGTACTCAAGGCTTGTGCAAGAGCCTAGGCTGCTTGGAATTTTACCAGACAACTTTGTTAGGTTCTAAGGTCTTAGGATTTTATGTATTTAGAACTCTAATTTGTAATGTTGGCAAACCATGATCAAAACATTGTATTTAGTCTTGTTTAGGCTTGCTCAAAGTTGGTTTATTATTGTACAGTTGGAATCGAGTGGCTGCAGAAGTACTTGAGACTTTTGGCCTGGCTCGATCGATCGAAAATCGCACAGGTTGATTATTCTGCAGAATTTCCAACTCAGCCCTACTTCATTAAACGTTTAGGGTTTTATGTTTTTACCCTAGGTATATAAACAAAACCCTAGCCACGTTTTTGAAGGTTGTCCATATTGTTTTGTTGCTCATATTTGCTGTTTGTGTGAATCTCTTGTGAGATCTTTGAGGAGCTTTCCTTCACATAAACTTAGGGTTGTCAATATCTTGATGATCAACATAGTTGCAACCATTGGAACTTAAAAGAAAAGCAAGCGGGGAGCTTGTAGCTGATTGAGGAATTCAAGAAAGAAGTAGTCCGTGGATTCGGAGCCTGCGCGTGGTCGTGTCAGGAAGTTCTACTGGTGGGTAGCATTAGGAAGTCGAGCGGGGAGCTTGTAGTCCTTTTGTAAGAACTTCAATTCTTTCATAGTGAATTCTGTTATGCCTTGAGGATCGGTGGGTCAAATCCTCCCCAGGTTTTTACCGTGTGGTTTCCTGGGTGATCATATCTTGTGTTCATTTATTTTCCGCTGCATTAATATTCTTGATATGATTGTTTGGATTGTTTTAACCTAGAATTGCTTAATTTGACTAAGTAACAACTTGGCTAATTAATCTAGGCTACGCAATCTGGTTGTTTAAGGGGTCTAAATTTCCATCAAACTTGTTCTCAGATAAGTTCAACATTGCTAAATGGACTAACTTGCCAACTTTTGATGGTAGTGATCCTACGAAAAAGTTTTGTGCTAAATTGAGTCCAATTGACAGCATGGAAATTGCAAAGAGTTGCTTTGGAATGGTGCCAGTGAGATTGTTTTGAGAAAGATCTAGCAACAACAAATTTTGGCAATTTTCTATACTTGGTGGGATAGTTCCATGCAATCCATTATTATCCAAGTACAATTCATTTATCAACGATAGGTTTCCCAAGGTAATTGGTAACCTTCCTGAGAGTCTATTGTTACTCAAAGAAAATCGTTGTAACTTTTTAAGACTGCTAATTTCATCAGGGATTGTCCCAGTAAATTTGTTATCATTCATCAATAAGATTGTCAAGTTAACCAAATTACCCATCCCTACAGGGATCTCTCCAAAAATAAGATTTTGGCCAATCGCAAAATAGGTAAGTTGGGTTGAAAGATTACCAAAAACATTAGGCAACTTACCTTCGAATTGATTCACCTCAAGACTTATTCTCAGTAAACTGCTACAATTGAGTAGAGATTGCAAGAAATTCATTTCATCATCATCTCCACTTCCAAAATTATTATAATCAATTACGAATTCCACCAAATGGTGTAAGCCTCCAAAATTGTTCGAAATTTTTCCCATAAAATTGTTTTTGTAAACTGCGAAGTATTGTAGCTCTGAAGCATTAGATAATGAGACCGGTAGAGATCCGGTAAATTGGTTTGAATAGATTTGAAACCATTGGAGATGCGGAAGGGTGAGGAATAAGTTTGTAGGAAGACTTCCATTAAGCTCATTTTCGGACATTGTAAGAAAAGTAATAGACGAAAGATTATATAAAGATGGAGGGATCAAACCAGAGAGTTTGTTTGCCATCAGTCCAAGTAAATTTAAGCTTCTCAATTGACCCAAGGCATCTGGAATGTGTCCTCCAAAGGCATTATAGGCTGCAGAAAAAATTTGGAGAGAGCTTAAGTTTCCAATGAAAGGTGGGATTCCTCCTGTGAGATTGTTGTTGCGAACAGCAAGAAACTCCAGCTCTGACAAAGAAGCAAGCTCCTTTGGGATTGACCCTGAAAGGTTATTTTTAGCAATTGCAAGATGTTTGAGTTTGGAGCATTGGGAAAGGTTTGCAGGAATTTTCCCTTGGAAGGAGTTAATAGACAGGCCCAATAATCGCAACCTGAGGAGATGACCAACTTCATCTACGATTTGGCCTCCAATGGTGTTGTTGGAGAGCTTGATTACCCTAATGAAGCTGAGGTTGCCTATGAATGGAGACAAGGAACCCACTAAACCTCTGGAACTCAGATTTAATACAATGACTCTTCTATGCTTGTGGCCGCATGTAACACTTTCCCACTAGCAGAAATGGAGGGAATCATTCCACGAGCTCAAAATGTTTTCAGGGTCATGTGTTATTTGCTTTTTGAAGGCTAACAAAGCCTGATGATCCGTTTCATTCCCACCAAAATAACTAAAGGTGGAAGTACTTCTACCAGCAAAAATAGTAGGAATTTTTACATGCAGCAGTGCAATGAACAAGAGAAGGATGGCTTGCAAGTGAATTGGACACAATAGTCTGAGACTCATTGCTGCAAGTGAAAATCCTCTTCCTTGCTTTTTCATTTCCAATGTGCAAAATTTAGGTTCGCTTAATAACAAAATAGGGCGTCTATATAGTGGAAATATGGGTATACAGGATCTTTATGATGACAAAATAGGCGTTACTTCTACAAAGGTCTAGACTTTTTTTTGTGGGTATGATTGATGCCTTACTTGTGAGTTATGACAACATACATGGTAGTTTCGTCCTTGTGCCGTTGATATTGATCTTGGATTTAATTTTTGAGGCTGAACTGCAATTATTCTGTGGGTAACCAATTAGACTTCTTTTGTGGGTATTCGGTTCATGGCTAACTTTGTGACCACGTGGCTAACTTTGTGACCACGTACAAGATAGTATTATCCTTGCGCTATTGATATTAATTGTGAAGTTGATTTTTGTGGCGTGAACTGCAATTTTTCTTCGTTGATAACCAAATATTCATTTTTTCTCTGATGTTACTCGTGTTGTGATGTGCTTCCTACTCTTTGGAAATTTTGCTATTGTGATTGTTAGATAAAGCGTAAGGGATTTGTCATTGAATCATATGGTTTTTTCAATGTTGTTGGATATATAATATGCATGAAAACAAACAATTTGATTTAAAGGAAAAATGGTTCATTTAACGATGTTAGGTTTCCGAGGGTAATTGGTAACATTCCTGAGAGCCTATTGTCATTTAAATATAACCGCTGTAACTTTTTAAGACTGCTAATTTCATTTGGGATTGTCCCTGAAAATTTGTTATTATTCAACCCTAAGGTTGTCAAGTTGACCAAATTACCCATCCCCGTAGGGATCTCTCCAAAAAGAAGATTTTCGTCAACTGCAAAATAGGTAAGCTGGGTTGAAAGATTACTCGAAACATTGGGCAACGTACCTTTGAATTGATTCTTCGAAAGGTCTGTTTTCTGTAAACTGCTACAGTTGACTAGAGATTGAAAGAAATTCATTTCATCATCATCTCCACTTCCAAAATTATTATCATCAATTAATAATTCCTCCAAACGGTGTAAGCCTCCAAAATTGACTGAAAGTTTTCCTGTAAAATTGTTCGTGTAAACTTCGAAGTATTGTAGCTCTGAAGCATTAGATAATGAGACTGGAAGAGATCCGGTAAATTGGTTTTCATAGAATAGAAACCACTGGAGATGCGGAAGGGTGAGGAATAAGTTTGTAGGAAGACTTCCACTAAGCTTATTTTCGGACAAGTCTAATATAGTAATAGACGAAAGATTATATAAAGATAGAGGGATCAAACCAGAGAGTTTATTGCCATACAGTTCAAGTAAATTTAAGCTTCGTAATTGACCCAAGGTATCTGGAATGTGTCCTCCCAAGACATTTTCGCCTGCAAATAAAACTTGGAGAGAGCTAAAGTTCCCAATGAAAGGTGGGATTCCTCCCCTGAGATTGTTAGTGCGAAAAGCTAGAAACTCCAGCTTTGACAAAGAAGCAAGCTCCTTTGGGATTGACCCTGAAAGGTTATTTTTAGAAACTCCAAGATATTTAAGTTTGGAGCAATGGGAAAGGTTTGCAGGAATTTTCCCTTGGAAGGAGTTATTAGACAGGCCCAATTCTCGCAACATGAGTAGACGACCAACTTCATCTACGATTTGGCCTCCAATGGTGTTGTTGTAGAGCTGGATTACCCTAATGAAGCTGAGGTTGCCTACATATGGAGACAAGGAACCCACCAAACCTCTGGAACTCAGATCTAATACAATGACTCTTCTATGCTTGTGGCCGCACGTAACACCTTCCCACTCGCAGAAATGGAGGGAATCATTCCATGAGCTCAAAATGTTTTCAGGATCTTGTGTTATCTGCTTTTTGAAGGCCAACAAAGCCTGATGATCTGTCTCATTCCCACCAAAATAACTGAAGGTGGAAGTACTACTATCAGCAAAAATAGTAGGAATTTTTACATGCAGCAGTGCAATGAACAAGAGAAGGATGGCTTGGAAGTGAATTGGACACAATAGTCTGAGACTCATTGCTGCAAGTGAAAATCCTCTTCCTCGGTTTTTCATTTCCAATGTGCAAAATTTAGGTTCGCTTAATAAAATAAGGCGTCTATATAGTGGAGATATGGGTGCACAAGGGTATTGATGATAACAAAATAGGCGTCACTTCTACAAAGGCCTAGACATTTTTTTTTTTTTTTTTTTTTTTTTTTTGTGGGTATGATTGATGCCTTACTTGAGCTTGACAAGATAAGCTGCGAGTGTTCCTCAAAAAAGAAAAAATGAAAAAAAGAAAAGAAAGATAAGGTGCGAGTCTATTTAGTGCAAATGCAGGTGCACCAGGGTTTAATTGATGATGCAAAATAGGTCTCTATTAGAATTTATGCCACCGTACTACAGGCCCCACCCGTTTGACGTAGCTAAATTCAATTAATTGCAAATGTACTGCTGTCATGTCAAATTTTTTTTTTTTATGGTATTTTATTTTAAACTAATATGTTTTAATGGTACAAAGTTTCTTTCCAAATAAGTTTGGAGAGAAATTCTATAAACTTCCCATATATTTTTATATTGAGTATAAGTTTTAAAAATTTAACCGTTAGAATGCATGTTTTTATTATATTCTTCATGCATGTAAAATTTCAAAAAGATCAAAAATAAATTGATATCTCATCAAATAAATGTTAAAATTTTAAAAATTTATGATCTAAAATTTTGTATAAAAAATAAGTTTATTGATCGTATAGTAAATAATATCCAATTTAAACGAAATTTGATACGCATATTAAGAACATAAAGAACATGAAGTACAACAGTTAGATTTTCAAAATTCACACCAAAAATAGAGATATATGAGAAGTTTGAAAATTTTTTCTACAAACTAGTTTGGAGAAAAACTTTGTTCATTTCCTAATGAATACATCAAATAAATTGTTTTCCTAGTTGAAGCATGATCATTTGTTTACTTTTGCATGAAATATTTGATAATAAATTTTTCTCATATTTGTGGCCACACAAGAAGCAATTACTGTGTGTGTTTAAAAAATTATTCTAAAAAAAAAGATAGCGGCTGTCCACGTTGGTGAGGTTAGCTTGCTCCGGTTTCTTAAAAAAAAAAAAAAAAAAAAAGGTTAGCTTCCTCCTCTTGATTTAACATCCTGGGCTACGTAGTCAAAGGTTAGACCCTTTTGACAGGGTACTCTAGGTGAACTAACGAGTTGAGCCCGAGTAAGTGAGCGAGTGTAAAATTCTTATGTGTGTGTTGTAGTGGGGGTTTTTTACAATGTTGGGTTGGGCTGCCTCTTATGGTACTAAGTCCAAGTGTTCTGAGTAAGAGAGTTGAGACCGGTCCAACTGTAATTAACTTTAGTCTGGCTTGTGCACAAACTATGCCCCATTTTTCCAGGTTTTGATCACATACCCATGGCAAGCATAGCTGCTACGAGGAAGTTATGGTAGGCAGATATAATAAAGATAACACAAGAAATACTAGACAGAATAAATAAAAAGAAGCGGCAAAAAGCACCCCCGTACACAAAAGTAACAGAAATAAATGGGGAAATAATAATAATGGACTTCTTGAATCAAGAAAGGAAAAATCACTCTGCCATGCCAAATAAGGCTACGGAGCTTGAAATCGAGAAGGGAAAACCACTTCCTCAATGCGAATAATCTCCTCAGGAAAAGAAATTAATTGCTTTGAGAGAATAGGCCCAAATGGTTTATGTTCAATGAGGATCCTTTTTCTTTGATAGAGAGCAGGGAGAGGGAGAGAGAAGATCAACCTATTGGTGCATGTCTGCCATTCTATGTTCTCACTTTTTCCTTTGTTTTTCCCCCTTCCTTTCTTAGTGCTTACTCCTATTTTATGATTTTCTCTTAGAGATTCCTATTACCGTGATCCCCTTTCCCGTGCACGGCGAAGGCCCCTTTTTATAGTGCCTGCCGTGACTGGTTTTTACTATTTTAGCCTTTAACTACCCTTGTTTGGTATGGGTGTCCTTGTCGACCACTACAGGTTTGTCAGTCGTTCAACCCTCACCACTTACCTGTGCTGGATGTGCCACCTCCCATTATCAGACAAAGAAGGCTATTTTGTTTTTTTGTTTGCTGTGATCCTCCTACCTGTTACAGTATGGGTGCTTTCTCTCTCTCTATCCCTCATAGTATGCACCTAGTGACTCCAACTCATTCTTATTTCTTTTGGGCGGCATGTTATCCCAGCAGGACATTTCCCCCAAAAGAGCCTGAGCAGGAGCCCCAAAATAGGTTTTCCCCTCTCCCCACCGCTAGACCATGCCCTCTTACCTCTGACCCATGACCTCACCACGTTCTGTATTGGTTGGGTACAGGCTGGTGATGTCTGGACCTTGCGCGTGCTTCACTTCTATGTATGTTTAAAGCTTGCTTGCCGCTTATGCGTTTGCTGTGATCTGGAGGCTTGTCTACATATTCTGCCGGTCATATTGGCTTCTTATGGCGTGGGCTGTTTTTTGATCTCCCATTCTCTATGCCTTGCTTCCTTTGGGGGCTGGGCTTTGCTGGATTGTGGGCTTTCCTTCCTTCAGCCTACACTTTTACTCTTTCCGTAGCCTTGCCATCATTTCCTGCCATACCACTCTGCTATTCCTGCTGTGTTGTTATTTGACCCAAGCTTGCTGGGCCTCTTTGGGTTTGTTGCTTATTCTTCTCTCAATGACTCAGTATAATCATTTGGGATTTTTTGGTTACATTGCTTGCGGGCTCCTATGTCCCATTTTCCTTTTGGGCATCCTTGGCCTATTTTACTTTTCTTGGGCATTCTCGGCCCTTTCTACTTTCCTTGGGCATCCTTGGCCCTTTCTAGTCTTGTGTTCCCATGGGCTTTTGCTAAATTATTTGGGCTTCCCTGCCCCAATTACTTTATCCTTCATCCTTGGAGCTTATGGACTTTCCATCAACCCCTTACTTTCTTTACTTTCATTACTTTGGGTCTGCTATGGCCCATTCTCACTTTTCTACATCATATACTGCCCATGGGTTTGCAACTTCTCTATTTCCAGACTCCTTTAACCCCGTTTGCTTCCTCAAGGCCCATTTGTTTATTTCATAGGCCTGTGATCCATTATTCCTGCCATTTGGGCTTAATGGTTTTTTTATCCACTTACTAACTCTTTTCTGCCCATGTTGCTGGGCTTCTTCTTTCTACTGGGCTTCCCAAAATGAGCATCAACATGTGTTTAAAAAATTATTATAAAAAAAAAAATTAACAGTAGGTAATCTTAGATCACCTTTATGATTTGCAAGGTAAGAACATTCGCATCAATTTGTCTTACATTTTCTGTCTATTTTAACATAAAATCTTACTTTTCTGTTTTACACGGTGACCTCTCAAAATCACTCATATCAGATTATGGATTATACACTCTATTTTATTTATATAATTTTTTTTTCACTTTTTAATTATCTCTTAGCTACCCTTTTAACCTTTCTAAATACACACACACACACACACACACACACACACACACACACACACACACACTCTTTCTCTCTACCCATTCCTCTAAACACACACTTTCTCTCTCTACCCATTTCTAAACACACTCAGATTGCCTTTCTCCACTTGAGCCTCCATGGGCATGAGTTGGAGCCTCCTTTGCTCTTATTGCCTCTCCCTCTCCTTCACGGTCAGATCACCTGTTGGGACATATATGTTTTAACTTGTTTAAGAACATATGTCACTTAGTTATGTAAATTGGCTAATCCTTTGACAAAACGCACTCTGCTTGTAATTGGGTAGATCTAGGTGTTTTTAATACTTCAAGAAACAATGGTTCAAGGTCAAGTGTTGAAGTCATCAAGTCTGTCCAAGAAAAAGCAAGTTGAAGTGCAGAATTTTTAAAGCTCGACACCTCTCGATAGCTACCTCGACACCTGCTATCTGTCGAGAATTAAAAAGTCAGAATTCCAAATCTGATTTTCTTGGGATCCGTGAATATGTTTTTGGGACTTCTTTTCTTCTAACCCTAAACATATAAAAGGATTATTTTAAGTGCCGTTTTGGGTGACACAAGTTGTATTATCATTGAGCAATCTCTGTTTATGCAAATTGTGCTCAACAGACAAAGTTCTTGACCTAGTTCATCCTTCATCAAGAAGTTGCTGTGTCTTTGCACCATAGGGTTTTGTAACCAAGCATCTTCCTGCTATTCATCAGAAAGGATGATCTGAAGAACTTTGCAACCAACCATTCTTCCTCAAGTTGGTGTTCTGAAGTCGCGTACTGGGATCCGCGCATTGGTTAGTCACGTACTTGGGAGCCGTGCATCAAAGGTGGAAATTGTCACTACAGATCAAGTCCAATTGGATATTGGGGTAAGGGTTCAACTGTAGGTTGGTAAGGTACTTGGGATTCCTTTCTTGTAACCGCTTGATTTGATAATAGTGGAGTTTCGGGAGTGGTGACCTGAAAATCACCCGGTGGGGTTTTTGCCGTTAGGGTTTTTCCCCATTCGTAAACAAATCACCGTGTTATTTATTTTCCACTGCATATTTAGTATTTGGTGATTTGTTTGTGCTTCCACGCAATTGCATGCTTAATTGATTAATTAACAACTTGGCTAATTAATTAATTGATTAGGGTTTATCACAAGGGGTCATTCGAAGTGTGACCTAACAAGTGGTATTAGAGCAGGCATACTCTGATTAGGATTTAATCTTTGCTGTGTTGATCCATTGACCCCTGTTTGTCATGGATAGAGGACAATCCTTAATTATACCTCCTTTATTTGATGGCACTAACTATGCATACTAGAAAGTACGCATGAGAGCTTTCTTGCAGTCTTTAGATGAAAAAGTGTGGCAAGCTGTAGAGATTGGCTGGACTAAGCCAACAGAACAACCGGCCGAGTGGGATGATGCTAAGATCAAGGCGGCCAACTTCAACAGCAGAGCGCTGAATGCCCTTTTTAGCGCAGTCACCAATGAGGAGTTCAAGAAGATATCCTCAACTGAAACTGCTAAGGAGGCTTGGACCATCCTCCAGACAACCTATGAAGGCACAAAGGCTGTCAAAGACTCAAAGCTTCAGAGGCTCACTACAAGCTTTGAAGAAATTAAGATGGAGGAGGATGAGTCATTTGATGAGTTCTATGCCAAGCTCAAGGACATAGTGAACTCAGCCTTCAATCTTGGGGAAACCATCCCTGAACCCAAGATTGTAAGGAAGGTGCTCAGATCTCTACCTGAGAGATTTCATGCCAAGATTACGGCAATTGAGGAATCAAAGGATATAGACAAATTCCTTTGACTGAGCTGGTTGGAAACTTGCAGACCTATGAAATAGGGTTATCTAGGATTGGCAAGTCCAATAAAGGGAAAAGCATGGCCTTGAAGGCGAAGAGCAGTGATACAGATGAGTCTTCCGATGATGAAGATTCTAAGATGAAGTCCTACATTACTAGGCAGTTCAAAAAGTTCATGAAGAATGCCAATGGAAGGAGCTTCGACAAGGACCGCAGGCAGTTCAGTTCTTCTCAGTTCAAAAGCCAAGACAAAGGGAAGAAGGATGCTAAGGAGGGCAGTCAGTATACTGTTCCCGCAGGACCAAAGTGCTTTGGTTGTCATGGGTTCGGACACATGAAACATGAGTGTCCTACATATCTAAAGAGCATTGGGAAAAGCAAGGCCCTTGCTGTAACCCTAAGTGACACTGAGCCTGAAGATGATTCCGACAATGAGGATGACGGAATCCTAAATGCCTTCACTGCCACAGTCAATTCTACTGAAGGGATTGTTGAAGAAGTGGATGAAGAAGAATTGGTGGAGTCAAAATTTGAGAAGATGGATGAACAAGATGACATCCATTCAGCTTATGAGAATCTTTACAAGCTATCTGAAAAGCACGAGAAATTATATAGGCTGGCCACCAAGAAGCTCAGTGAAGTGGAACTCGATCGTGAAGAGTTGTCCACAAAGTTTGATGAGGCGAATCAAACTATTGGAGCACTGAGATTTGAGAACAACTTTTTGGCTGAGAAGACCAAGAAGCTTGAAGTGGAGCTGTTTCAAGTCAGAGCTCAACTGGAGAGGACCTCAAGTGCAAAGCTTGATGAGATGCTTAGCAATCAAAAACCCGCTTCGGATCGAACTGGTTTGGGGTATGGTATTTCTTTCTCTAATACTGCTTCTACTAGCAATACTGTTTTTGTTCCTCCTGCTAATAACACTGAAATTGAGAATGTTGATGTTAAAAATGAATTAGCTAGTGAGAACTTAGACAAGAAAAAATCTATCTTAGGAGCACCCCCTAAGCTAGACAAGAAAGATGCTAAGAACCCTAGGGCTAAGAAGGCTAACTCTCAAAAGCCCAAACAAAAGAAGCAGCATCTTTGTCATTATTGTGGAGCTGCCGGTCACACTCGACCAAATTGCTATAAGTGGCTAGCCACTCAACAGAGCAATGGCATGATAGCATCTGGAAGCCAATCTCAGCTTCAATCCTCTCTTGCTCCTCTTGGAGATCTTCTGAAAGCCCTCATGATCCTTTCAAACTTGAACGGTCTAAATTCTTCCCCCTCACCACCTGTTCAAGGATTCAATCAAAGGAAAGGTTCTTCCAAGATGTGGAAGAAAAAGGACTCTAAGTGATTTTGTCACTTTCTTTTTCCTCCTTATTTCTCTTGTTTGTTGCATTGCTTGTGTGTTTTTCTTTTCTGCTGAGTCAGTCTAGTTTTTGCTTTGCTTTGATAACATGTTTTTGTTTGTTTATTTTCAGTTTTGTTCATTTTGTTTTTAATATAAAAATAAAAAAAAAATTGAAAAATCAGAAAAATACAAAAACAGTGTGTGTTATGTGTACTTTGGTATTTGTGTACCTTGGATGGCCAATGAAACAAAGTTTTCTAAACTTTGTATCTCTTGTAGCTTAGATGAGCATCTCTATGCACAACTAAGCAAGTGAGCTTTGTGGCTCTTGTTTGTGATGAGTAAGATTAAGTTATCTCTTAAACTTAACACTCATATCACTCTTTTTGACGGGTAGGACTAGAAAATCCTAAGAGAAAGGCATAAATAACCATCTCACCACTGTTACCCGCCAATCATAGTATGACACTTGTATGCTTCGGCATAGCAAAAGTGCAGTGTCATAGACACCTGTATGCTTCGGCATAGCAAAAGTGCAGTGTCAAAGACATTCGTATGCTTCGGCATAGCAAAAATGCGATGTCAAATGCTTAACATCTTGGGTATTTCTTTTCTCTCTTTTTATGCCCATGCATGATATGCTTAAAAGAAAAATATGCAAAGAAAATATAAAGCAAAAAGATTAAAGATGCTTTAAATATGATTGCAAGCGTGTATTCTAGGAGATGTGGGAGTTATAGGATGTACCTCGAAGGTGATAGTCCCCATCAAACAGTTATGATTGTGTGTGAGTTGAAAGTTATTTTCTCATATCTCAGATCGTCATAACATTTATACACATATGCTATCTTGCGATGTTTTTCACACACAACACGCAATATTCTTTGCTACTTTTGATACATGTGCAGGTACAATGTGATTTGGCCATCACAAGTGTTTTACATGTGCTAATGTATGCTCACTAAACTGTCATAACTTGTTTTTGAAATATAAAATTGGTTAGACTTGTTTAGTGTGTGTGTGTGTTTTGCATGATCCTTGTGCTCTTTTTCTTGTTGAGAGATGTTTTGAGAGGTTTATCACTTAAGTGGATCTTTGGTTGAGATATGTGTTAGATTGCATTCATGTCTGTGTTTTTCCTTATCGAAAAACTGCCTTTTTTCTGTGTCTCGACACCTCCCTCGACACCTTCTCGATACCTGGTCATCTGTCGAGCTTCTCAAGCTTTTCTTATCGCAATCTCGACACTTCCCTCGACACTTGGTGGATCGATCGAGAAAGTCTCTGTCCTCTCGATAGATTCTCGACACCTGTTGGATCGATCGAGATTCACTTATGCTGTTTGTGTCTTCACTCTCGACACCTGTCTCGACACCTTGTGGATCGATTGAGATTTCTTCTGTCCTCTCGACAGCTTCTCGATACCTTGTCGATTGATCGAGATTCATGTATCTGAAATTTGTCTTGCTTCTCGATACCTTCATCTGTCGTAGGCTTTTTCCTCGATACCATCCTCGACAGCATCCTCAATACTTCTCGACACCTCAGCTGTCGAGAATTACTGAGGTGCCTATTTATGTGCAGATCGCGATTTTTCTTCATTTCACTCGATCTCTCTCGATCTCTCCGTGGCTGTTCATCTCCCTTTCACTCTCCTTTCACTCAAATCCTCCAACCCTCTTGGATCTTGCTCATTTCTTGCTCAAATCACTTGGTAAGATCTCTTTTCTCTTCCATTTTCATGCATTTCATGTTTTGAAAACCTAGTTTTTGGGATTTTTCATAAAAATTTGGGGTTTTTCAAAATTATTGAGTTTTTATTGAAATTTTGGGTTGGGTTTGGTCTTAAATGATTTCAAAATGTCATACATTGCATTTCATGTGCATTATAATGATATTTTCATGCATTTAGATGTGAGTACTTTGTTTATATGCTGTTAGGAATGGATTGGGCTGAGCCCATGATGATATTTCTGTTTTGCATGTCATATGTTCATGCATTCCCATGCATACGTACTCTTTGTTCATATATCTGTCATATTTGAACTGATTTGGGACTTTTCTGCTTGTCTCCCTCTCTATCTCTTTCTCATTCTTTTACGTTAGTAGTGTCTATGGCACCCAAACGTAAATCTACTCCTGCTCGGAACCCTCTGCGTTCTGGAGCTTCTACTTCTTCTGATTCTGCTCCCTTTCACATCTGGTTCCGTGATGGAGATGCTCATAAGGCATTTTCGGAGAACTTTTCTAGACGAGGTTTTCATTCGGAACGCCAAGTCATTCTGGCGGACTTCGCCGATACTGACCTTCCCTCTGTCATTCACAGTAGGGGATGGGGGTCACTGTGTGACATCCCGGTCACTTGCCCTCTCGTGCTGATACAGGAGTTCTACTCCAACATCCACGGGATTGATCTTTTTGTACCTCTTTTTATTACTTGCGTTCGAGATATGCGCATTCCTGTCACACCGCAGCTTGTTGCGGATGTGCTTAGGGTACCTAAGATAGAGTTTCCAGATTACCCCTCTTGTGAGCGTCTGAGGATTGTGTCCAAAGAAGAGCTCATCTTTGCCTTCTGTCAGCGTCCTGCTGATTGGGGTGAGCATCAGTTCACATCATGTAGGCCTTTTGCTAAAGGTCCTAGATTCATGAACATGGTGATGACTTTTGTTCTCCATCCTTTGTCTCACTATAACTCTATCACAGAGCCTCGTGCTCGATTTTTGCTCTCTCTACTTGAGCATCTTACCATAGATTTCCCTTCTCACTTCATCCGGTCTATCATAGATGTCTATCTTGATTCGGCGTCACGTGATAAGCTCATCTTTCCTTCTGCTATCACACGGATTCTACGTCATTTTTCTGTTCCCTTTCCTATGTCCGACCACTTAACACACATTTCTGCCATAGATGCCGCTACCGTAAAACGTAGTGAGGCGCAGTTCAGGTCGAGACAGCCTGGTGCCACTCCTCCCTCCCGTTCAGCACCATCCAGATTCGCTCCATCTACATCTGCTCCCTCTTCCTCTTCGAGCGATGTATCCCTTGGTGATATCATGGCGCAGCTGCAGCGCATGGACACTCGCCTTGATACACTCTCTGCTGAGTTGTATCAAGTGAATGTTCGTGTGGGTTGTATTGCACGACGGCAGGCGACCATGGGTGGTTTTGCTCCAGAGGCTACTCCTTCACCACCTACTCCAGCAGCTTCAGTCTCTGAGGATGATGATGATGATGATGATGGAGATGCTAGCTCTACTGATGAGATGTCTACATGACACTCTACCCTTTGTCACTCGTGACAAAAAGGGGGAGTAGTTTTGGGTTATGAGAGTAGTCATCTTAGGGGGGGAGTTAGTATAGGACATTTTTGATAGGGGGAGTGTTGATACTTTTGAGGGATGTAGTGAGGTTTGATGTATCTTTTCTTTTCTATTCTTTATTAGGTGCATTGTTCTTGTATATGAGGTCCTTTGACCATTCTTACATACATTGTACTTATCTTCCCTCTTATATATGTTGATGTATGTTTCTTTCACCTCTCTCTTCATGTGTTGTTTCTTTTCTATCTTTATACACATGTTCTTTACTTGTATGCAATCTATTATTTCTGTTTCACACTAAGATGCCTTGATGAGTTTTGTTTAAAGTGTTTCAGAAATACAGGTTGTCAAAGTCTACTTGCCATAAACTCTCTTCTTGCAAAGTTTTTCAAGAGTTTGTGTTAAGATAGATTTTATTGTATTCAACAAGTGAGTATGAGTTGAGTGATTTATGACTTCTCTCATATGTTCATTTGTTTGTTGTGGTTTTGTCACGGATTGCCAAAGGGGGAGATTGTTGGGACATATATGTTTTAACTTGTTTAAGAACATATGTCACTTAGTTATGTAAATTGGCTAATCCTTTGACAAAACGCACTCTACTTGTAATTGGGTAGATCTAGGTGTTTTTGATACTTCAAGAAACAATGTTTCAAGGTCAAGTGTTGAAGTCATCAAGTCTGTCCAAGAAAAAGCAAGTTGAAGTGCAGAATTTTTAAAGCTCGACACCTCTCGATAGCTACCTCGACACCTGCTATCTGTCGAGAATTAAAAAGTCAGAATTCCAAATCTGATTTTCTTGGGATCCGTGAATATGTTTTTGGGACTTCTTTTCTTCTAACCCTAAACATATAAAAGGATTATTTTAAGAGCCGTTTTGGGTGACACAAGTTGTATTATCATTGAGCAATCTCTGTTTATGCAAATTGTGCTCAACAGACGAAGTTCTTGACCTAGTTCATCCTTCATCAAGAAGTTGCTGTGTCTTTGCACCATAGGGTTTTGTAACCAAGCATCTTCCTGCTATTCATCAGAAAGGATGATCTGAAGAACTTTGCAGCCAACCATTCTTCCTCAAGTTGGTGTTCTGAAGTCGCATACTGGGATCCGCGCATTGGTTAGTCACGTACTTGGGAGCCGTGCATCAAAGGTGGAAATTGTCACTACAGATCAAGTCCAGTTGGGTATTGGGGTAAGGGTTCAACTGTAGGTTGGTAAGGTACTTGGGATTCCTTTCTTGTAATCGCTTGATTTGATAATAGTGGAGTTTCGGGAGTGGTGACCTGAAAATCACCCGGTGGGGTTTTTGCCGTTAGGGTTTTTCCCCATTAGTAAACAAATCACCGTGTTATTTATTTTCCGCTGCATATTTAGTATTTGGTGATTTGTTTGTGCTTCCACGCAATTGCATGCTTAATTGATTAATTAACAACTTGGCTAATTAATTAATTAATTAGGGTTTATCACAAGGGGTCATTCGAAGTGTGACCTAACATCACCTCTCCCTATGTTTAAGCCCTAAGCCACTACAAGCATCCATCTCTGTCACAAGCACAAATCCACAAGCATAGAGACTCAATCAAATCGACCCACAAACACCGATCTTTGCCACAAGCACCAAGCCCTATTCTAATCGACCCCCAAGCATCGACCCACAACCACGAATTTGCAACAATGCTTTCTTTGTCTTTGTTGGTGTGTCCGTGGGTGGGAGTGTTTGATTTCCCATTGGTTTTGTGGTCGGATTATTATGTATAGTAAAATGTAATGTTGTGGTGATGGTGGTTGGGAGGTGGGTGGATGGATTGATCGGTTGTAGAGATAGAGAGTGAGGTGGAGAAGAAGAGAGAGAGCGAGGTGGTATAATGATGAGAGAAAAATTAATAAAATATTTACACAACAATAGACAAGCTGATGCAGTTTAATTTTAGGAGAAATTGTGTAAATTTTACCTCTTTTTCTATTATGCACCCACTTATGTGAGTGCTCTAAATCAATTAAAAGAAACACAATTTTTTTCTTAACTGCATTGACATCGGGAAAAAACAATAGGAGTTACGAAGTGTCAAACTACTTACATTCAGAAAGTAAATTGCATGCATTTGAAATGCAAAGGATCAACCAACGCCCATAATAAAGTATATAATAGCTTTTAAGTCTGCTGGTGCTAGAAATTTTATCGAAAGGTTTGCATATTAATTTGGATATGATGAGATTCAGGCATTCGGCCGCCCTTTTCAAACAATTCAAATAATCGAAAAATGGAAATATTCAAAGTTTTTAAGGTTGGACCGAAGTTCAACCAAGGTCGAACTGTGATGAAGTTAAAATTAATTTAACATTAATTAAAATACAAATAAAGGTATTAAATGTGTAAAAATATAAAAATTTACCTAAAAAAATCTAAAGCAATTTAAATAACTTTCAAATGAATTTTCATTATTTTTATAATGTGAATAGAATTAATAAAATATAAACAAGCTTTAAAATTTTTTGTTTATAGTAATCTTTCAATTAAAAAGCATTTTAATTAAAAATAAAATCATTTTTATCATAAATTTACAAATTTCACATTCACATGTAATGATGTAAAAGCATAATTAAACACAAAAAAATTTAGCAAATACTATTAAGTAAATAGTGATAAAATAAAATGAAAAACTATTCATCTTGTAAAACAAAAATAAATAAAATATGAATTCAATGGGAGACATAAGGAAGTCAGCAAGTGTAGTGGTTAATGTAACATTGATCTTAAATGTGTGGGAGGTTTATAAAATTGTACCATATATATGAAAACACGTGTTTAAATTATTCATAATGTAAAAAAAATATTTGAAAAAAAAAATTGATATTATATTTTTAATGTGTTTTTAAGGAGAAAATGGGCAAATGCCCATTTAAAAAAAAAAAATCCAGCATTTTTCCCCATTTCTTAAAGTAATTAGGAAAATTCCACTCTTTTGAAATTTGATTTTCTCAAAATCAAGTTATTAAAAAAAAAAAAAAAATTATGGAACACTATAGTGGCGTTTTAAGGAACTTATAGTGATGTTTTAAGAACCTATAGTGGCGTTTTGTAACTCGATTTCCATAAAGTCGAGTTACATGTAATTTTTTTTTTTTTTTTTTTTTTTTTTTACCTATAACTTGATTTCATGGAGATCAAGTTATAAAACGCCACTATAGATTCTTAAAACGTCATTATAGGCTCCTTAAAAACGTCACTATAGGGCTTAACTCGATTTTGAGAAAATTAATTTTCATAAAAAGAATATTTTTATAATTAGTTTGAGAAAGATGACAAAATACTAAATTGTTTTTTTAAAAAGAGTAAAGACCAATTTTTTCTAGTGTTTTTAAGAAGGAAAAGAAAAAAGTGTTTATGTGCTGTCAACATTATGTGGATCTCATGGTTTTCAAAATGATTGTAACAATGTCACTCCAATTTTTTTTTTCTCAAGTATTTGCAATTTCTCATGTAATTAAGTTGTGACAAGACATGTTGGGTGTCTCTAGACTTTTTCTTTAAAAACTACTCCTAATAAAAGTTGTCTGACCCAAAAAGAAAACGGTAGCACAGCACTGACTACCCTTTTTCATTAATTAAACGGTAGCATGGTTGGTGGTTAAGAGGAACTATAACCAAATAGCCACCACTTGCCATCTGTAGTTAATTCTTGAAATTTAATCTTCAACCACCATGTCCCACTCTCTTGTCTTCTCAAAGATGCCATTCAATACAGGCTACATATTGACCAACGTTATTACGAATAATACAGCTAACCTTCCAATCGCCTTAATCAATATAAATATATAATGTTAATCACAGTTTTGTTTTATAAATATTAATCTTGGCCTTATTATTTTTCTTTATGATGAATCTTTATAAATATATAATGTTAATCTTGGCCTTGCTTTTTTGTTTTTAATAAATATACTGCTCAAGGAAATGTGATGTCAAATTTAAAGAAACCTGATCATTGTTATTGAGGGAAGTGGGCTTATAGAGAAAAAAAATTAAGCATACAATAACACAACCTAATTGCAATGCATAATTCTTATCAAATCTCATAGCAAATCATGAAACCGGATCTTTTCTTTTTAATAAGATGTCCTATCAGTCAAATAATTCTCTATATACATGCGAACTGTTGTCAATAATTACGATTCTTTTACAATATTGATTAAATGGTATCTACAATTTTTTCTTAAATGTAACAAAAAATGCTTTCACTAACAATTTTGATTTTCACATCACCACTGATTTTCTCAGAAACCAAATGGATGGTCTTATTATGCTATTAGGGAATCCAACCCTGTTCAGCAGCATTTAAATTTAGGATTGTTTGGGTTTTAGACCCCAGCTGAGTTAGATTCAATCAAATCTATAACCAATTAATTAAAGTGATTAATTATGCAATTAGATTTGGTTTAAACTAACATAACACTGCAGTGAACTGCAAATGATAAAATGGCTTAGTCGTATTCGAGGTGACTACCCTCCTAGAGATAATTAAAGGGAGAAAAGAATATTTGGGTTAAATTCTTCTTCCTCATTTTATTCATCTTCATGCTTAAATACACTGAACTGGAATTTAAATTAACAAGATAACTCCTAATCTTATCAGCTAGAGTTCTATCACAAGATAGACTCCATCCTAACAACAACTTAATCAAATTCAAATAACAATTTATCCTATCACACAATAACTACTACTTGAGGCAATCTCTTGATCCAAATCACTTGGTCCATGTTAGCCACTGTCTGACTCAACCATTTCTTCTAACTCCTCATGCCCACAGGTCATAACATTCCCACCCTCTGGAGAACGAATCTTGTCCTCAAGATTCAAATGGGGAAATTGTTGCTGTAATTCCGGAAGCGATTCCCATGTGGCATCTTCACTTGTTGTTCCTGTCCAATGCACTAGTGCTTCCTGAAGGACTTTCTTCCCTACCTTGCTCCAACGATAATCCAAAATCGCAGCAGGTTCCAACAGTAGCTTGCCATCGTCTTGCACCTTAGGAAGCTCTTGTGCCGCTCGGTCTAAGTGTCCCAATTGTTTCTTCAACTGTGAGACGTGGAAGACGGGATGAATCCAGGAATTGGCTGGAAGTGCTAACCGGTAGGCCACCTTTCCTAAACGTTCCACCACCTGGTAAGGTCCGTAAAAACGTGGGGATAACTTCATATTTCCTTGGGTCCGCATGGACAATTGGTGAAATGGCTGCAACCGTAGATATACGAAGTCACCAGTAGCGAACTCCAATTCATGGCGGTGGCGATCTGCATTTATTTTCATCATGTGTTGGGCTGTAACCAAACTTTCTTTCAATAATCGGAGAATCTCATCTCGGCTTCGCAAGGATTGCTCGACCTATGCCACCGTTGTGTCGCCATGCTCATAAGAATGAATGGTTGGAAGGGGTCGACCATAAATAACTTCAAAGGGAGTCATGTGAGTGGCAGTATGGTAGCTCGTGTTGTACCAATACTCCGCCCATGGCAGCCACTGGAGCCACTGTTTTTGCTTGGAGCTTGCAAAGCAACGTAGGTAAGTCTCTAGGCAACGATTGAGGACTTCCGTTTGACCATCCGTTTGAGGGTGGTAAGCAGAGCTCATACGCAATTCAGAACCTTGTAGGTGAAAGAATTCTAACCAAAACCGACTAGTAAAGACAGGATCCCGGTCAGAAACTATGGATCGCAGCATGCCGTGAAGCCGCACCACTTCTTTGACAAAAGTCTCAGCCACCACCTTTGCTGAATAAGGATGCTTAAGGGTGATAAAATGGCCATATTTGGATAGGCGATCCACCACTACTAAGATGATAAAGAAGCCGCTAGATGTCGGAAGCCCTTCAATGAAATCCATTGACACATCTTCCCAAACCCAATTTGGAATTGGTAATGGTTGTAATAAACCAGCCGGTGTCATCGTATCATGCTTGTTACGTTGACAAACATCACATCGTTGAATGTAGTGTTGAACATCACGCTTCATACCAACCCAATGGAAGTTGGCAGCCAATCTTTTAAAGGTTCGGAAAATCCCGGAATGTCCCCCAACGGGTGTATCGTGAAACTCTCGAATAATGGCTTCCTTGTACAGAGAATTTGGAGATAAGACCAACCTGCCTTTGTACCACAATTGCCCACCACGTGCCTCATAGCCGCTAGTGCTCTTAGTGTCTTTTTGCAAGTCGTCCCTCATAGCAATCAAGAGTGGATTATTGTGGGCTTCATGGCGAACCATGGCCAACCAAGTGGGTCGTGGGCATGTTATTGCGGTTAACTCCCCATGTAATTGTGAAAGAGCGTCGGCTGCCAAATTCTCACGACTTGGTTTGTACTCGATTTCATAGTCGTACCCCATCAACTTCACAAGCCATTTCTGCTGATCCATGGTCGAGATGCGTTGCTCTAGTAGATACTTCAAGCTTTTATGGTCAGTGCGAATGCGAAACCGCCACCCCAACAGATAATTACGCCATTGGTGGACCGATAAAACGATGGCCATCAACTCCTTCTCGTAGGTGGAAACGCGCCAAGGCTCGGCCCGAGAGTGCCTTGTTGTAGTAGGCGATGGGTCGACCATCCTGCATAAGGACTGCACCTAACCCAATTCCTGATGCATCAGACTCAACCACAAATTGCTTGGCGAAGTCCGGCAATGCGAGAACAGGGGCTTGAATCATTGCTTGCTTAAGAGTGTGGAAAGCCTTCTCTGCTGCTTCCGACCAATGGAATCCATCCTTTTTCAATAACTAAGTGAGCGGTGCCGCGATGGTGCCGTAGTTTTGAATGAATTTATGTAGTAACTGGTTAATCCCAAGAAGCCGCGAAGAGCGGTGGTGGTTGTCGGAGTTGGCCAATTTTCCATGCTCTGTATCTTCGTCGAATCGGCAGCCACGCCTGTAGCACTAATGACATGGCCTAGATACTCTACTTCTTCCCGAGCAATTAAACATTTAGATTGGTTTACATATAATCGATTGGCCATCAAAGTATGCAGCACAGTATCTAAATGAATTAGATGTTCATCCCATGTTTTGCTATAAACCAACATGTCATCAAAAAATACAAGGACGTACCTTCTCAATAATGCTCGAAAAATGTCGTTCATCAAGGATTGGAATGTCGCTGGGGCATTGGTGAGCCCAAACGGCATGACCAAAAACTCGTAATGGCCATCATGGGTGCGAAAAGCGGTCTTATGAATATCGTTGGGCTGCACTCGAATTTGATGATATCTAGATTTAAGATCCAGCTTGGTGAAATATGTTGCACCATGTAGTTCATCAAGTATTTCATCTATGGCTGGGATTGGAAAGCGATCCTTGATAGTGACGCGATTTAACGCTCAATAATCCACGCAAAAACGCCAAGAACCATCCTTCTTTTTAACCAATAGGACCGGTGAAGAAAATGGGCTGAAACTTGGTCGTATAATTCTCGTGGCAAGCATCTCCTTGACAGCCCGCTCAATTTCATTCTTTTGGACGTGTGGGTACTGGTAAGGGCGGACACTCACAGGCCCACTCCTAGGCTCTAAGGGAATTCGATGATCATGGGTGCGAGAAGGTGGCAATGTGTTTGGTGTTTGAAACACCTGCTGGTACTTCTTCAACAATGCTTCTAGTTTGTTGCATGGGTCCTGAGTTGTCTATGTGAGAAGTGCTTCAGTAGGCCCTCTTGAAATTGGCATAATACAAAATTTCATACTATCAGCTGCAAGCCGTACCATGGAGTGTATTGATTCTTGAAATACCTTTCCAGTATCTTCCCCTTGTATAACAAACTTTTGGCCCTTGACCCAAAATTCCATAGAGAGTTTAAGCCAATCATGTAGAACTCGGCCAAGGCCTTGTAGCCACTGTATACCCCAAACTACATTTGACCCTTGTAGATCGAAAGGATACATGTTAGTTTGGAATTTATAACCTTGTATCTCCATGGGTACCGCCAAATAAATTTCTTCGCACCATAGTCTCTCACCGTTGGCTACCACCACTTGGAAGGGCGGTGCCAGGGTTGTATAACAGCCCATTCGCTTGGCGAACTTCAAACTGCCAAAATTATGTGTGTTGCCGCTGTCAATGAGGATGTGCAATTTTTTTCCACGGACTAAGCTAGTAACTCGCATTGTTCGAGGTGTGGACACACCAGACAATGCATGGAGCGAGATTTCCGGTACCGCTTGTGGTGCTTCATTTTCCAGTTCAAGCTCTACTGCCTCGGAATCTCCTTCCATCTCATCCATTGTTTCTAAAACGAATATTTGTTGTTTCTTGCATCGGTGCCTTGGTCCGAACCTCTCGTCACAGTTGTAGCATAGGCCTTTTTCCCGTCGAGCTTGCATTTCAGCCCACGACAATTTCTTGAATGTTGGATTGGTGGAAGTTCGAGTGCTGGGGTTAAAGGGTATGGTGGTTTTGATGGGTGTTGGAGTAGGTAGAAGTCACGATTTGTATGGTGGGGGTTATGACAGGGAAGGCTTGGGTGGTGTTGCCGCGAATAATGGAAGTCGTAGTTTGGAAAGCTTTTCTTCTAGCAACCGAGCCAAACTTGTGGCATGAAGCAGGGTGGTGGGTCGAAAGAGTTTAACTTCTGAGCGTATCTCCTCTTTCAGTCTGCCAACATAACTGCCAACCAACGCTTGCTGCGGCCATTGACGGACTCGAGCAGCTAATCGTTTAAACTGTGATTGGTATTCTCGTACGGTGCCCGTTTGCTGCAATTTAGCGAGAGCCTCATTGAAATCTTCATAGTCTGAAGGGCCAAAACAGATACACAAGGCTTGAGTGAACTCCTCCCATTGTACGTTTGGTTGGGATTGTTCATACCATTGATACCACTCCAAGGCGTCATCCTACAAGTGAAAGGATGCCAATAACACCTTCTCATTGGCCTCGGTTCTCTGGTAATGGAAAAACTGCTCGGCCTTATAAATCCACCCGGTTGGGTTTTCCCCATCGAAACGAGGAAAATCCAATCATGAAAATCTGGTTTGTAGGCTGCCATGTTAAGTGTCGCGGCTTCCCTCTCCATTCTCACGATGTCGGTTGATGGAACCATTGTCTCGGCTACTGCTGCTATAGTCCTTATCAATCCGAACTCTCTTTTCCTCCATAGCACGGCTCATTTTGGCCACGGCATCGGTGAGAGCCTCCATTGCTCCTTTCATGCCCGCAAACTCTTCCCTTTGAGAACCGGCCTGCTGTTTGAGAGAGTGGGTGCTAACCTCCAAGGCAGCCAAGTGGTCGTCATTGGTGGTTGAACGTGTGTTTGGTGGGTTTTTTGTCATTGGCTCTGATACCAATTGCAGTGAACTGCAGTTGATTAGATGATTTAGTCGTATTCGAGGCGACTACCCTCCCAGAGATAAAGGGAGAAAAGAATATTTGGGTTAAATTCTTCTTCCTCATTTTATTCATCTTCATGCTTAAATACACTGAACTGGAATTCAAATTAACAAGATAACTCCTAATCTTATCAGCTAGAGTTCTATCACAAGATAGACTCCATCCTAACAACAACTTAATCAAATTCAAATAACAATTTATCCTATCACACGATAACTACTACTTGAGGCAATCTCTTGATCCAAATCACTTGGTCCATGTTAGCCATTATCTGACTCAGCCATTTCTTCTAACTCCTCATGCCCACGGGTCATAACAAACACATTCACAAATCACATGAATGCTAAGAATGATGACTTAAGAAAACTTTTGAAATTGTGGTTTCAAAGTAAAAAACTTGGGGAAGATTTAACTTAAACAATCCTCAAGACAACATTTCACTAATAGCATAGAAGTTTGTACAATATAGACTTAAATTTACTACTACCTCATGTTTACTCACGTGACCACATGCACCTTTGAATTCATGAACTCTTCTACTATGAAATTGTTACACACAAATGCTCAAGTTTATGACTTTGAGATATCTCTATTCAAAGGTTTAGATTATCAATTGTGGTTGATTTGATGCAGCAACTTTACTCTATAACTGAATTTGTTGTTTGCATAAGATCACCAGCTATAGCTTCAAAGGGTTTGGAAAACTCCAAATCTGCGTACAAAACACTACCCTTTTGAATGTGTAAAAACGTGCTCTAGTGGTTGTATTTACATATACTTAAGATTTATCGAAACCCTAGGTCTAATGGCTGAGAAAGAAATCGGGTGAAATATTAGGGTGGAAATGTATAATTTTTCCTAAAAAATTTCAAGCATAGAGAAATAGAACTAATATATAAAACATACTATTTGTAACTTTTTTTTTTTTTTTTTAGAAACCAAACTGAAACCAGACTGGGAATTTATTATCAATCAAAAACAGAAATCTTAATGAACATTAAAAAAAGAAAAAGAAAAAAAAGCCAACGGAGCAATGTCTCCAAGTAGGTCTTCTAACCAAACCTGCACCCTGGACTAGCTTTAGCCTTTTTTGCCAGAGCGTCTACAACCTTATAACTGTTGCATTTTACATGACAAAAATCAATCTATAACTCCTGACTAACTTAACCATAAAAGTATCCAATGGTTTCAAACTTACACAACTAAAGACGAATTCATTACTTTACTAAATGAATTGGATACAGCAATATAATACAACTAAACACACTTTTAATTAGGTTAGGCAATCAAATATTAGAAAGTTATATTTGAATATTTTAATGAAATTATGTTTTTGATTTCTGTTATAAATTTATTTACTAGTCATTAGTTATATATTTTGTTGGGTTATAGATTGACCCTGCTAATTAATTCAATTATTTAAGTTGATTAATTATGTCAAATTACATGCAATATGTGAAGGCATGAACAAATCACCAAATAAATTAGGGTGTAGAGGAAATTAAATTGACACTATGATTTGTTAACTAATGGGAAAAACCTATCACAAGGCAAAAACCCTTCTAGATGATTTTCGGGTCACCACTATCAATAATCATTAATCAAAATCAAGAGATTACAGGTACAAGGAATCTTACCCCAAACTTGGCCTATCCCAAAGTACTAACTTACAGTTGAATCCTTACGCCAATCCCCAATTGGTCTTGATTTTGTAGAGATATCTTCCTTTTGTATTGATCCCAATCGTGACAAACTCCTTTGCATGAATCTCAGTACGTGATTAACTTCAAGCAACTGAATCTTGTTGTTGGATGCAAAGTTCTTCAATACACTTTGAAGAGATGGATGCACTTGGTTACAAAATCTTAAGACACATATGAACGTAGTAGCTTCACAATAAGTGTATCTCTTCTCTATGTGAGTCTCTATGTGTATGATGACTTTAAAATAGACCTTTTATATCCCCTAGAAATTTAGTGAACGAAACCCCAGTAATTCAAGTCATCATGGGCCCAAAAAAAGATTTGAAAATTCTGGATCTGCGTAGCTCGATATATCAAGAGATATCAAGCTTGTATCAAGCTTGTGTCGAAACTAGTGTCGAGGTACACTTTTTTAGCTTTTTTCCACTTATTTCTTGGTGCAGTCTTCATGTCTTTAATAATACCACTTGTTAAGAAGTCCTAAGACATACTTTATGATATTCTAGAAACTACTTCAAACTACCCAAATACAAGTAAAATGTGTTTTGTCAAAGTATTAGCCAATTAATGAATAATATGACCCTAACAACTGGGATATTACATACAAAGAAAATCAAAGAGACAAGTATATATAGAAGTGTGGATGTGGATTGTTGGGAGACTTAGACCCCAGTTAAATTAATGAATTACCTAAGTTGATTAATTATTCAAATTATGTAATGGCCCAATTGTGTTTATAGTGAGCACATTATATTCCATAAATTAAGTACAGGGGAAAGTAAATTTGACACAAATGATATAGTTATAAGGGGAAAACCCTGATGGAAAAAACCCCAACGGGTGGTTTGAAGTTTATCACCAACTTGAAGAATTCACCATGTAAAATGAAAGTTACAACAATGCAGAATATACCTGATCCTCTTAGTATTGCTATAGTTAAACTTACTCATGTGACCACATGTAATTCCAACCAAGTTAGACTTTTCTACTTCGTGAATCTCTTTGGTGCTGGATTCCATATCTAACTCATCACACAACTTTTTGATGTAGTAGTTTTTGTGTTGATGACTTCACTAGAATACTCTGGATCTTCAATGTAGACCAGAGATGCAGTATAGTACAAAGCCCTTGGTGCATATATGTCACAATAGTTTCTCCAACTTTCACTATTCTCTCTTATCTTATAATGACCTAAAAAGCCTTTTTAAATTCCATGGAACCCCAATGCATGGATTTCTAGGTTACTTGGTCACCATGGCTGTAGACTGAAAAGTATGGAAAAACAGAGCTTGACTTGTTGACTAGAGTCAAACTTGGAGTCAAGGTTTAATGAAACTTAATCGGTCAACTTGTAATTGAGCCTACAAAACCTCTTCTTCTTGAGCGATTTCTTGACCTGTATTCTCGTGTTTTCAACGTACAACTTCAAACACATTCTTGAACACTAAAAACTCAACCTAAAAACATTAAATTACATTTTTGGAAATACGGTTGCCAACACTAGATACATTTGATCCTAACATGGACCAAACTGCTAAGTTTAAAATGTATACAAACTGTTAAAGTTTACTGAACATGTGTGCAGATTAAATCAAGTCTGTTAAGGGAACTGAGTACGTGCATTGATCAAGTATGTTACATGGTAGTTAGTTTTTTTGAAAGGAATAGAAACGCTTATAATTGGTAGCTTCGAGAGGGGATTTTGACCAAAGATTTAGTATATATGATCATGTGGTTGTGCGCGTGTAATGTACTCAGATCAAATGCAATTTCTTTCTCTCCCTGTTTCTTAGCTCATTCTCTCTATTTTTTTCTTTTCACTTAACTCATATTTCTCTTGATTGTTTTAATGCATATACTGCAAATTTTACATAGTTTGAAAGCCATATGATCATAGCTTGAGCTTCCTGCTCAACCAATTCCACAGCCTCGAATGCTTTACTTAGCTGTCCTCAAGCTCCAATTTTTTTCTATCCAACATCTCCAATCTTGTTTCTGTGAAGCTTACTAAAGGAGCTTACTAATGATCTTGCTAAAGGCTAGCAACAGTAGGACTAACGATAAACAATGAGAAATTGCTGTACAAAATACTGGAAGAGTTTCCATATTAGTACCATGCCTTTAGTTCTGCAAAAAGAACAAGAAGTGAGCCATTATCCTTTGAAAAAGAAATTCATGTAACCTTAAACTCAGAAGAGCAATTACTGAAAGAAAAACTCATCAAATGACTCCACACAGTACTCGATGGCCAAGGCTGCAACATTCACAGGACAAAAACCAGGAGTGAACTCTTTTACACAAGAATTTCATCCTCACCACAGCAAAAGCAGGGCAAATCCAATTTTAAGGATGTACGGACGAAAGTCACGAAATTTAAAGGATAAGGACATATTGCAAGTGATCTTCAAAGAATTGATAATTCCACTTTTAACACACACACAAGCACCTCAATATTTGAATGTACACACAAGTTGCAATTATTGAAACATCCAATGATTCCTTTATTCATAGAGGGATCAACTATTGCCACAAAATGGGGAAAAATTACTTTAAAAAAAAAACCACCCCATGAAGGGAAATATAAATACAATGACGTGTTGTATGGCCAGAGTACCAATCCTAAATCTAATGCTATATGTATACTTTCCCGTTGCCTCCTCTTTGGAAAAGGCAAGACTATAACTCAAATTTCCTCTTGGCACGCTTGTTGGCTTTCATAAGCTCCACTAAGGAGGGAAGAGGCTGAGGCACAGGAACATTCATTGTCCTATAAAACTTCCTGAATCTCTCACTATAGCTCTTTGATGATCCAGTTGTTAAAGAAGCATTGTTAAGAACTTCAGTCTCTTTATCCACTGACTTTAGACATTGCACTTCAATATCTGCTATACCTGTCTTGCTTTCTGACTTATGGCATTTCACTTCAGCTTCCTCCTGGAATGAGAATTCTTCTACTTTGTTGGCAGATATTTGTGGAGGGTTATTATTGATAGATGCAACTATTGGACCTTCATGTGAAAAACTAAAATCTTGGAGACCAAGTCTCGCTCTTCCAAATAATGTCACTTTTTTGCTTGGAGGGGACAATTTTATAAGTCCTTTTGGGCCAGTAGATACTTTTACTGGTTCAAATTGAGGTTGAGCATAAGTTTGGGCATGCTCTTCAACCATAGAACCACTAACACCATTGATGGATACATCCACATCTGGAGAACCTTCCGTGGCAATATCAAGAAGCTTCCAGATAGTGTCATTTGGAGCTACTTGATTGCCAAAGCCATGTTTCTTAACAAAATCTAGCTCCATGGCCCTACAACTGGGGTTGTTGAAACAACCCATTTAGGCACAATAAGTTGCAGGGCCCATTCTAATTCTTCCTTGGATGAGTGAATTGAGTAACAAACATGCCAAACACCAAATTGGTCCCTTACTGCTTCATTCATTCTCAGTTTTCTTTGACTTTCATTCTCCGAGAACTCTTCCTCACATGCATACCACTGTGCTGATGGGCGGATTATGAGAGGGGCAGGCTGGCAGTGAGCTTGGGCCTCCAAAAGTTTTGCTTTTGCTCTTTCATATAGTTTAGGAAATCCATCTAATACCTGGAAGCGGGACGAGGAGTCTTCAGAGATAATGTCAGGAAATGTTAGGGTTAGAGCTTGGAAACACTCTGAATTAGAGGCTTTATCAACATAGATCTTGGACCCAAATTTTTGGGATATATTTGCCAATATTTCTTCCTGGCATAGAATCACAGGTCAGATGCACCAGAGGCAAAGGGGCATCAGGATGCTTCCATATGCAAATAATAGCCTATTTTTTGGAAACACAATTTGAAATGTAAGAAGAAGATAGAGTTTATTTTGAAATTGTGGCATAAGAAATTTGCTTGACATTTAAGATAAAACTGTAGAGAAAAACAATCACAT
Source organism: Quercus aquifolioides (assembly GCA_019022515.1). Classification (NCBI taxonomy): domain Eukaryota; kingdom Viridiplantae; phylum Streptophyta; class Magnoliopsida; order Fagales; family Fagaceae; genus Quercus; species Quercus aquifolioides. The sequence goes on from CM032331.1 coordinate 20,692,516, forward strand.
GCCCACACACACACTCACTCCAACGCGAGAGAGAGAGAGAGAGAGAGAGAGAGAGAGAGAGTCATAAACTGCTAAGAAATATAATAATAAAACATAAACATGAAACTTTTTTATTATGCTAACAATAGTCAAGATTATAAGAAGGAGATATAAAAGGTCATCCATTTTAGAAATAACTTGAATGGAAAAAAAAAAATTATATTTCTTTCAAAATTGAATGCTCTTATTGATTACTATTACTGATATACAATAATGTTTGTAAGAATTCCCAAAGCCTGCTTAAGTGCCTTACTTATGGACACTAGAAAATGATACACATAACCAGAATGAACTGTGAATTAACTGCTTCCATTTATAATATATACCTAAACCAGAGCTCATATTAACCTTGAGGTTTCATGCAGCCATAAAAAAAATGTGTGGAGGAAAATAAAGTATACTAGTTTAAAATTAGGCCAACATAAGGGCTCATTTATAATTACACATCAAATATGAACGCCTGCTAAATGAATTAACCATTGATGAGGTTCGAAATCAGGTTTCTAAGAATATGCTACCTACAGAAAAATTTTCATGATCCATAAATTACAGATGCAGAATATTGTTTCCACAAATTTTCAAAAGATTACCTTAATGTAAAACAAACTAAAACTACAAAGGAGCAAGCAAGATAGATACTATCAATGGTAATAGCCATGAAAATAGATTTTGATTAAACCAAATACAAGTATATAAAGACAGTGTACATTTCAATCTAACATGAGAAAAAAAAAAGTATGTAGGGCTTACAGTAAGGTCATAATATACACATCGCAGCATGTTTGAGACCACTGATCACTTCACACATTATAAAAGAAACATGAATAGAATGAAGTCCATGGGTACCTGTTGGATTGCTGAGTGCTTGCCGGGAAGGTTCTGACGAAATCTCCCAAATGTTCTGTCTAGGAAAACATAATCAAGTTGACACCTTGGTACTTTTCCTTTCTTGCGAACAGACTTCTTTGGTAAACTTTGTACACACTCAGCCATGAGTCTGCAATCTCCTGTGTGCAAGATATTACCAAAATTGCCTTCAAACAAGAACATTACAGCTCCTGAGGTTTACACAACCCATGCCAGAAAAGGGACAATCTGTCAATAGAGCTTCTCAAAATCATTTTAGGTTTTGAACACAAATGAAAGAAAGAGATAAATGCATAATCAAATGGGGGATCTATTTGACAAGTAATTTATCAAAGGAGTATTGAACTGTATGAGTCTACTGACTTTTTATCTTTCGCAAATTTTAATGATTTTCCCTTGGCAACATGGCTCCTGAGGTATCTAGTAAGTTGATTGTGCTTCTTTGCTTTTGTAGAATAGTCTTTACTCTCACACAAGCTCCCAAGTAGAAATTTCACTTAGGTGATGCATTTGAACCATTTTCATTTGTCAGTAAAACTTAGATACTTTTAGGCCTATTACATTAGGTTCCCCAATTGAATTAAAAAAACTAGACCTAGTTCCATTGAATTAAATTGTGTTTTAATGGTCAAGGCAATCAGGCGTTTAAATTTAATTTTGGAACATAATATACTGCTCCTAAGTTTCACCATTTTTTTTGCTAAGAGCTGATGAGAATTAGAACTAATTGCCTATACATTCTGCAAATTAAATGATCCAAGAATTTTTTATTATTTTTAAGAACTTTCTGAACAAGTTTTACTAGCATTGTTGTTTTCCTTTAGTTGATTCTCTCCCATAATTCCTAAATCCAAGACATTCCTAGCCTAATTATGTCAATATGATGCAGGTACTTGAAAATAAACAATATAATAGAAAATGTTTATTGTGTATAGTTTTGGAATTTGCTTGTGGGAGATATATTATTGTGATATGGCACCATATCCTAATCTTATATTCTCTGCTCTGACTTTGTCTGTTGTTTATTAGGTATATAATTTTCTTCTGTGCGGACACATTAGTGCACATCATTTTAATGTGAAAAATTATTTACTTAAAAATGCAGAAGTTGCCCAAGCTCTCTAGGGGAAATTATGAACCATGTTAAAAGCCCCAACAAAAGACCAGCGATGGTTGAAGTAGTAACCATGTTAAAAGCCACTGACACTTAAAGGGCAAAGGGATGACACCTATTTATGAACAACGGGGCTGTTTATTCCTTAAGGGCCTGTTTGGATTGAGGGGGGAGGGAGGGGGAGCAAAAAGGAGTAGAGTAGAGTTGGCCAAAAATTAGGTTAATTTCCAATCAACTCTACTCTACTCCCCCTCCCTCCCCCTCAAGTCCAACCGGACCATAAATCTGTATTTAGCTAGACCATGGGGCAGAAATTTGATTCATCATGCCTGAAGTCATAAAATAGAGTAACATCCTCCCCTCCCCAGTACTTAATTTTTGTTGAAGTTATAGACTTTTATTTAAACTTGGCTTCATGCCATTCACTTAAATTATCCAAAATAAATGGAACTACATATCTGCTTTGCCTGCCAACTCATCCCTCTCTAATTCTAAGGGTAACATCCACTCCAATCTCTATTCAATCGTAACCATTAAAAATACAACATATCATTATAAGACCAAATTTAAACAAATCCTATCCCTGAAATATGCATATATAATATGAAATATTCAACAATAAGAACAAAATTATACGATTTCCACAAAACCCACATGAGCAAACCAATTAAACAACAAAATACAATACAGAGCCAATCAAAAACTATCAAAGAAGAACAATAAATTACCAGGGCAGTGGTTGGCATCAAAAGCCGTGACAGTGAAAGCCCCATCAGGATCATCCACAACCACCGACTGCCCAATTTCAATTTCCACAAACAATGAATGATCAAGCTGCACAAAACCCACAAAATTAAGCTCAACCCAATTTTTTTTTTTAAAAAAAAAAAAACCCTGAAATCAGAGACAAACCTGGGCGCAGTGTTGAAGGACCAGAGTCTTGGTGAGAAGGGTTGAGTAGATAGGGAAAGAGCATTGGGAAGAGATGCCAACAAAGGATTGGTCTTTGTGGGCATGAGTTAAAAAGTGGTGCCTCTTTCTCTTTGAAGAAGAAGTCCATGTGTCCCCTGAGAATGGTAGCCCTTTGGGCATTTCTATTGGCATTTTCCTTCTACGAATTTGTGTTGGGAGAAATGGGTTTGAGAGGAAAAATAAATGAATAATGTTGTGAAAAAGTTTTCCTCGAGTATTAGCATTGAGAAATGCTAATGCCAAATTTAAGAGAAACATAGCATTTTAAGCCTTAAAACCAGCTGCATCAGAGAATTGTAAACAGCACTACTGCAATTTTTTTTGCAATAGTGCTACTGTGCAATTCTAAACACATAGTATTGCACTGTAGTAAGTATTGTATCAAAAATAATATATTTTATGAATGTTTTCCCCTGAAACTTCTCTCTCATCAATACATTCTGCAGGGACTTCTCTCTATATTCCCTCTCTGTTTCTCCATCTGGTCTCTCATCTTCGAAATTTCTCACTTCATCACCATCTTCGAAATTTCTCACTCATCTCCATCTCCAAAATTTCTCACCCGATTCACCCTCACCCATCTCAACTGATTCACCCTCACCCATCTCAACCGATTCACCCTCACCCATTCTCAAGGGTTTTTGGGTTTGGGTTCAGATTTTGCAAAAACGAAGCTCCGTCGGTGTTGGGGGATTCAGCTCCATCGGTGTTGGTGTTGACTGAAAGGTGGGTTTTGATCAATGTATTAGAGTTTTGTGTTTGTGTTTCTTTTCTCTCTTTGCAAGAAAAAGAGGGATTCAGCTTGTGTTTGTGTTTGGGTTTTGATCAAAGAATTGTTGTTGATGTTTGCAGAGTTTTTGTTGTTGATTTAGCATCTTTAGAAAGTTTGCTCAGTTCATCTTCAATTACTAGTAAGTATCTCTCTCTATCTATTTCTCTCCATTCTCTCTTTTCTCTTTCTTTCTGTACCCCTCTGTAAAACCGTTCTTTGATAAGCATTTTTTTTTCCTCACAAATCATTCAACAACTCCTCCTTTCTACCAAAATCCCAATTTTATGTATGTAATCGGTGTTCTTGTATTCTATTTAGTATTTAGTTGCAACTCATAAATTGAATAACATTGTACCGTTTGCACTTATTAGTGTTTAATAGAAATGGGGTTCAGACTTTAGAATGTTCAGCTATAGAATTTTTGTGATTGCTAATTGGAAGGTTTTGCTGTGGCTTTCTGTGATAGCAAAAAGTAATGGTAACAGCATATAGAGAGAAATGATTAATGGGTTATATGTGGGATTGCTTGAATTGCCACAGGCACAACTCAATTAGTTTTATATGAATGCAATTGTTTCACCTCATTTAATATTCTTGCTATAAGTTTCAAGAATAGCTCAACTAGAACCCTGTAGCTCAATGGCCTTACCTAGTTATAACATGTAGGCGAACCTGGGATCAAATCCCTCACTTGTTTTAAGCCCCAAAAAAAAAAAAAAAGATAGCTATTATGTTTAAGGAATTTAATCTGAGAAAGGATGCATACTATATATATATATATATATATATATATATATTTTCCCCTAATTGCAACATTTATTGGGGGTAAGGATGTCCACCAACCACCTCCTACAAACCTCGTAGAAGCGGGACCTTGTGTATTGGGTACAACCTTTTAAAAAAAATAAAAAAATAAAATTGAAACATCCCTTGAAGGAATTGGGAATCAATTCGAAGCTGTGCTTTGGTGAGCTTGCTCATACTCACGGTGTTTGTTTTTACTCGTGTTCGGATTCCTGTTTGTTTCTTGAATGTTCAGAAAACATGGTCATAATATATTGATTTTTGTAGTGTTAATTTTAAGGTGAATGTGTACTTTCCAGATAACTGGTATCCATTTCTTTTCTTAGTCTTTCAACTTGATGTTCAATTGTTTAATATTTGGCTGTGTACAGGGCTAGTATTTCTGTAACAAAAAATTACTGTAGTATAGTTGAAATATGTTGATTAGGAGCTGTCAACACATATTGTTTTGATTAGGAGTTGTCAACATATATTGTAGAATGTTACTATATGTGAGAAGTTGCCACCAAAATATTATGATTAGCTTATACTGATTGTAAAGATACAAATAAGAATTTACTTCATACACTATTTGACTTCATACACTAACTGTTTTAAGTTCCCTATTTAAAAGGGATGGTTAGGCAAGAAGACTATGAACAATATGGTAATTTCTTACAAGCGGATTCCAATTTTGTGGAACCATTTTTAAGTGGGTCTCAAAATCCTTCAATGCCCATCCATTCTTTACCGGAAGTTGAAATTGTCACCTCTAAACGTGGTGGCAACTTCAGTGTAGATGAGGACCTCCTCCTCATCTCTGCATGGCTTAACATTGGCATGGATGTTGTGGATGGTACTGAACAAAAGGGTGACAAATTTTGGACGAAAATTTGGGAATCATTTTGCAAGAACAATACTTACGGAACCACATGTTCTAGTACCTCTCTATCAAGTCGATGGGGAAATATTAATAGGGAGACAAGTAGGTTTGCTGGGTTCATGGCTAAAGTTGAAGCTCGAAATAAAAGCGGTTCAACTAACGAGGACAAGGTACAAATTATATTGCAATAGTGTCACAATATTAATTTCCTTTATAGTTTCAAGACTCTAATTATTTTATCTTTTAAAAAAAACTTTAGTTGAAAGAAGCAAAGGATCTATATAAAGCTACACCAAATCCAGCAACCGGCAAATACATAGTTTTTGCTTATGAACATTGTTAGGTTGTGTTGAAGAACCAACCAAAGTGGAGTATGCCTAAGGAAAGATCAAAAAGGCTCCCTCAAACTCCAAGTTCAATCGATCAAGTTGATAGTAATGATGATGACACAGTGGTACTAGAGAGACCAATTGGTAGAAAAGCCGAAAAGGCTAAGCAAAAGAGGACAGATGGTGATAAGGGATTTGATGATTATTTGGCGAAAAAATTGCAATATATTCAAGCATCACATGAACAAGACCAAGAGGCTCTTCGTATCAAAGCGGAAAAGTTTCGTCTTAAAACTATTAGAGAGGAGGGAAAAATAATGACCATGGATATAAGTGGCATGAATGACAAAGAAAGACTTTATTTTGAAAATCTCAAGGATCAAATCCTTGCAAGACAAGTTGGAGTTGACCCAAGGAACATGTAGATGTCTTGTTGTAACCTTATTTTGGTAGTAAATTATTTTAGGGTTGGGTTTGGCATATGTAGATGCCATTTTGTAAATAACCTTATTTTGGTAGTGGCTTATTTTAAGCGTAGGTTTGGAACATGTAGGTGATGTATTGTTCCAACTTGATCAATTGGAAGTAGGTTGTGCCACTTATGTAATCACATCATTTTGTTTATATGAAAAACTTATGTATTTTCTAAGTGTGTTTTTTTGGCTGTTTATGATAGTTAAGTTTGCTAGCTGTTTGTGTGGCTGTTTTACTGCTATTTGTGTGGCTGTTTGGTGAGATTAGAAGCACTATGTCATGTACCACTTAATTTTTTTTTTGGTGTGGCTGTTTGAAAGGTACGGGGAATTCATGGTTTTTGGTGTTGATTCTTTATTTATGAAACTTGTATGATGAAATAGTCTAGCTTTCTTGCACATGCAAGATTTGTTCTGAATGGGTATTTGCAGACCATGTAAGGGGGAAAATTTTTCTAAATGGCCTTTATGTTATGTTTTGAATGGACATTTTGGATTAGAATGATTTTCAAATTAAATCATTTTTGCCTTTTTCACTTATTTTTGTTGTTGAGTTTCTATCATATAAGTTCCAGCCATGGTTGAATGGGATTTTTAAACATTTTTTCTTATAATTATTGGGATTTGTGTTCGTTTGAAGTGATTGACTGATTATGTTGATGGTACATGGGCCATAAAATTAGTAGTGTTTTACACTGATAACATGCCATAATTTGTGCCTTGGTGTGAGCTCTAAGATTTGCTAAGGAAATGAGTTTTAGCTCAATTGCACTTGGTATGACATCTTCATCACTTAAACCGGATTTAATGAACAAGACAAGACATTCTGTTTTTGGGCCACTGGACTTATCCATGAGTGCTCTCTTTGGTTACAATCTTTTGCTCAATGGCATGTTAGGCTAGTTTCAAAGTCTTGTATCAGTTTCGTAGCCCATTTACCAGCCTTTTCTATTACTGTAGGTGTGGACATGTGGATATAGAGGAAAACTCCACCCTGCTTGCGTAGCTTGAGTCTTAATTCAATAAGAATCTGGAGTAAAATAAGGGGTTAAGCATGCCAGATTAGCTTATCAAAAAATAATGAATAGGATGTGCCAGGCACAATTAATATTGTCCCACTCAATTTTTTTTATCTCACCAAAATAAGCTTATATCAATCACACACTTTTTTATTTTGGTTTAAAAAAACAATCACAATTCACACAAATTGGTTTTCAAAAGTGGTACATGACATAGGTGAATAGTTATTTTTTATACTGTAGTACTAATGCTAGATACTAAAAGAGGCACATAATGCTAGATACTAAAAGTGAGCATTAATTATTACATATTCATAAGTCCTTATGCAATGGAGGAAGAAGTGTTTGTTAGAGATCTGTGGACTCATTAGATGGCACATGGATGTTGCCTTTAGACTTGGTGACAACTAAAGAACTGGGAGGTGGGGCTATTTTGGCAGATTCATTGGATTATGTTCATTAGAATGCTCTTGTAGAGCAAGGGAGCTTGTTAATATTATTAGAGATTTAATATTGGACATTTCCATTGAATTTAGTTGGTCCTTTGTGGTTTCCTTCAATTTAATTATTCAGCTGCAACAATCTCTTAGCCGTGTCATGTGCCTTTTCTTCTTTCAGTTACCATTAGTTGCATTAATAGCATTAATTAGTTGTGGCCTATTGAACATACTCATATAGAAATTACTTCTTATTTTGTGCATTCCTGCTTGTTTTGTGCCACTGTCCCAGAGGAGGCATTATATGCACCTGTGTTTTCTCAATGTCAAATTACTACCTATAAAACAGGGTACTAGACTATTAATTGACTTCGCTTGCCATGGTTTTGTGATTGTATTTTTCATGTTGATCTTGGACAAGGATTTGAATTCTTTCAGTTTTTTGTTACAGTACATTTTTTTTAGAAACTTAGACTCAGGTCTCAAATTGACTGTATAATCCTACCTTTCTCCCTCTCTAAACCCCTCCTCCATGCCTTAGATAATCTTGATATCTAATCCCTTTCAGAGAGCCAAATTCAGGTTTGGGGTACAAGTTACTACCAGAAATGAATGCAAGCCAAATTTTTGGTTTGATGTTTGGATTTCAATATAGTTTGAAAAAATTTGGTTGCGCAGACTGAAATTAAATTACAAGAGGAACTTGAACCAGTGCTCAATTGCTTGTGACTCTGTTGTCAAAAGTCAAACATCAGCACATGATGCATGTGTACTTATACATTCCCAGATCAGTAATGGCATAGGTGAGTTCCTTTTAATGGACCATATGTAGTGAAGGGACTTCCTAAAACTCTAAACTTTGTAGCAGCAAGAGTTCCTGAACCATATTATCATAATAAGATTTGAGAAAATAGAATGGTAATTTGTGACGGTCTCTTTCATAGAAAGGATCTACCACATTGATTAATTACCCACATAATGTATTTGTGTTTTTCAGTCATTTTCAATATAGCTTTAGTAAATAAGAGAGGGATCCATACAGATTCTAATTTGTGAACTTCAAATTCAATTGCGGGATTGATTCTGAATCTGATTGCCCATTAGGCCAAAGAGGAAATCTAGTTAGAGATTTTGATTGGAGCTCTATAGCCACACAATAACCTCTATGGCATTCATTTTCAAATAAAGTATAAAACAGTAATAAAGCAAGAACACCAACCTATATAAAACCTTAAGCTCATAATAAGAATTTGTCAAAATCTGTTATGGGGCTGTTTTAAGTATGTTTTAAGCTATTTAAGTGTGTGTAATTTTTCTTGAAGTTTGTCTATGTGGCTTAGGAATGGCAAAATGAACCCGACCAGCAGGTACCCGGTCTGACCCGACCCTAATGGATCGGGTTTCACCCGACCCGTTTAACATTAGGGTCAGGTCTGGGTTTTCATTAAAAAACCCGAAGCGGGTTCGGGTCAAGTCTGGGTATTAGGCATACCCGGCCCGAACCCGACCAGTATATATAATAATTAAAAAAAAAAAAAAAAAAAACCCTAACTATAAATACTCACTTTTCCCCTAAATCCCTCAGACCCATTCTCTCACCCTCTCATTCAGTCATTCTCTCCCAAGTCGCCTCCCATTCTCTCCCTCAGCCTCACTTTCACTTAAGCAAGACCGCCGGCACTGCTGCTTCGCCTCCCATGTTCACTTTGCCGGCGCCGCTGCTCTTTGCATACCTCACCTCGTCGGCGCTTCTGCTCCTTGCATACCTCACCTCGCCGGCGCCGTTGCTTCGCCTCTCATGCTTGCTTCACCTCTCATGCTCACTTCGCCTCCCATGCTCACTTCGCCGGCGCTGCTGTTCAAAGAATCAAATTTGTAATTTCTAGTTTTAGTACTATTTTGGATGAATAGATCGGCTTGTTTGATTTGATTTTGTAGGGTCTTATTGTTCAGACCTAGGGTTTGTATGTTAATCCTTGTTTTTGCTTTTGATGTGGGAAAATATTGTAATGAAAAAAAAAGGGTTTCTGATCTGTTGGTTGTTGAGAAAATAATGGGTTTTCTTGAGTGTTCTTTTTTCCCTCCTGTTTGGTTGCTAAGAAAATCAATATTAGGCAAATTTTTTTTTTAATTGGGTCACAGAATGGGCCTTGAAGTACCACGGCCCGCGGGACCCGACGGGGGCGGGTCCGGGCCCCAGAAAAAAAATTCGTTTAGTAAACGGGCCAGGTCTGGGCCGTGGGTCTTGGCCCGTGGGTCGGGTCCGGATATGAAAAAACCCGGCCCGAACTCGACCCGTTGTCATTCCTAATGTAGCTGTTTTATGTCTGTTTCAGTGGCAGAATTTGTCAAAATCTGTTATGGGGCTGTTTTAAGTATGTTTTAAGCTATTAAAGTGAGATAATTTCCTGTTCAATAATAGTGATAATTTCCTAACACTGTTGTCTTCAAGGTTGTCTCTATGGGTCGCTCTCTTTTTTAAAAGTTGCTTTTTGTTGACTCAGACGAGGATGAGATAATGAGGCGAGTTCTTAAGGTTCAACAATACAACGTAAACATCGTCGGTATATCGAACGTGATCGTTTGGCAGGCCATAAAAGACTTTATCTCGACTACTTTGCCGACACACCAGTGTATCCTCCTAATTTATTTTGGAGGAGATTTTGAATGAGTCGATATCTTTTTCTCCATATTTAGCATGAGGTAGAGGCATATGAATCTTACTTTATCCAAAAAATAGATAATGCCAAAAATGGGGTTTATCTTCTCTTCAAAAGATAACAGCGGCACTTACGATGCTTGCGTATGGAGTTACAGCTGATTTTATGGATGAGTATGTACGGATTGGAGAATCCACTGCAATGAAAAGTCTGAAAAAATTTGTTAAAGCGGTGGTTGATATTTTTTCCAATGAATACTTGAGGTCCCCAAACAACGAAGACATTGCTAGACTTTTAGCCAATGGGGAAAGACGTGGATTTCCAGGGATGCTAGGGAGCATTGATTGCATGCATTGAAATGGAAAAATTGTCCGGTTGCATGGAAAGGTCAGTACTCTGGTCACATTCGTGAGCCAACCATTGTTTTTGAAGCAGTAGCATCATTTGATCTTTGGATATGGTATGCATTTTTTGGGTTACCTGGGTCAAATAATGACATTAATGTATTAGAACGGTCTCCTATATTTTCTAAGCTCGAACAAGGACGTGCTCCTACAGTTAATTACTCAATCAGTGGTCATGAGTATACAATGGGATACTACCTTGCTGATGGCATATATCCGAAGTGGTCAACATTCGTTAAAACAATTCCATCTCCACAAGGACACAAAAACAAATTATTTGCAAAAGCCCAAGAGGCAAATAGAAAGGATGTAGAGTGTGCATTTGGAGTGCTTTAAGCAAGATTTGCAATTGTGCGTGGACCTGCAAGATTTTTCAATAGTGAAACGCTTCAAGACATCATGAAAGCGTGTATAATTCTTCATAACATGATCGTTGAGGATGAGCGAGATGTAAATGAAGCGGTGGAATTAAATTATGAGCAAATCGATGACAATCCTACTATACAACTGTCATGGGAGAACACAAATACATTTACAGAGTTCATTGAAACCCATCAATGTATTCGAGACCATAAAAATCATTTTCAACTGCAATCAGACCTCATTGAGCATTTATGGCAATTACAAGGGGAGTTGTAGGAACTTAGTAAGTGTGTGAGTTATGCGTGTGGTGTTTTATTGTAATTTGATATATGTACGAGTCTTCTAAAGACAACATTGATAGTTATGTATGTGGATTGCATCTATATATATGTATGTGGACTTTTGGTAAGTTGCATGTATATATATGTATGTGGATTTAGGTTGAGTATATTTATATTAGGCAGGTTGCATGTATATATATATATATATATATATATATATATATATGCATGTGGATTTTTTAAGTTGGCAGGATGAGTACATTGATATTTGGCAGGTTGCATATATATATATATGTATGTATGTATGTATGTGGATTTTTAAAATTAGTAAGTTTGAGTAAATTGATATTTGGCAAGTTCTTTCTATAAAGAAAAATTGGCAGGTTCTATATGTGTGTGTGGATCATTAAAGTTGGCAGGTTGAATTTGACAGGTTCTATATGTGTGTGTGTGGATCAGAAAAATTGGCAGGTTCTATATGTGTGTGTATGTATTTGGCAGGTTGTTTGGAATAGTTGTTGAATTTGACCCAAAAAAAAAGTTTGCTGGAAAGAAATGATAAAGGCCAGGGAAAGATATTTGACAAGTTCTTTTTCAAAAAAAAATAAAATTGGTAGGCTGTTTGGAATAGATGTTGAATTTGACAAAAGAAAAAAAGGTTTGCTGAAAAGAAATTATATAAAGGCCATGAAAGAAATGAGACCGAATCAAAATCTCAGAATTACTGTTGAAAAAAATTGGCTGTTGGAACTTGAAAAGCCCAGGAAAGAAATTGACAGTTGGAAAGAAATGTGACCGTTGGAAACTTGGAATCATGCCAAAATCTGAAAAAAATTTGACAGTTGAAAGAAATAATAAAGAAAGTTTTGCAAAAGACACTACCGCCTTCGACCCAAATAACACTCCTCCTAAGTCATTAATATGTGGCATAGAAAGTTAGTCACAAAGTTAGTCATCAGCCAAATACCCACGAAAAAAGTCTAGGTCTTTGTCTCATCAGGGAAAAAAAAATGACTATTTGGTTATCTACAAAGAATAATTGCAATTCAGCCTCAAAAGTTAACTTCACGATCAATATCAATGGCACAAGAACAAGACTAGCTATCTTGCATGTTGTCACAAGTAAGGCATTTATCATACCCAAACAAAATAAAAAAAGTCTACGTCTTTGTAGAATTGTATGCAAATAGTCATGCTCGGCATGCAAAAAATCAAACCACCAAAGTCATGCTTGCAAAAAATCAAGACATACATTTGATGTTAGTGGGAAAATTCAAGGGGGCGATAGGAATACGAAGTTTTTTCATGCTAAGGCTTCAGACCGTCAAAGCAAGAACCATATTGAGGGTATTTTCGATGAAAATGGGGTGTGGCACGGGGATGAAGTCGAGGTGGCTGGTATTTTTGTAGATCACTACACGAATCTTTTCTCTTCCTCCCTCCCCGAGGATTTTGAAGAGATTCTCCATGCAGTTGGGCCGAAAGTTTCAAGGGAGATGAATGATGATTTGGCTCGTGTGTTTCACGAGGGGGAGGTCTGTAATGCTCTAAAGCAAATGTATCCTCTGAAGGCTCCCAGTCTGGATGGAATGCCACCTTTATTCTATCAACAATTTTGGAGTACATGCGGACGAACAGTCTTGGATTTCTTGAACCATGGTATCTCTCCTCCTAATTTTAATCTTACTCATATTGTGCTTGTTCCTAAAGTTAGAGAGCCAAAACATGTGAATGATTTTAGACCTATTAGCCTATGCAATGTAATCTACAAAATTGCCCCAAAGGCTAATGCTAATAGATTTAAAAGAATTTTGCAATCTATCATTAGTGATTCTCAAAGTGCTTTTGTACATGGTAGACTTATTATTGATAATGTGTTGATAGCTTTTGAAACTATGCATCATATTAGTAATAAGAAGAGGGGGAAAGTGGGGGAAATGGCTCTAAAGCTTGATATGAGTAAAGCATACGATAGGGTGGAGTGGGGTTGGTTGGAAAAAAATCATGGAGAAGCTAGGGTTCGCTGAAAGGTGGAGAAGTCTCGTTATGAAGTGCGTTTCCTCTGTTAACTATGCAATTAAGGTCAATGGGTGCCCCTACGATTGCATAAACCCCACTAGGGGTATCCGCCAGGGGGATCCATTGTCGCCATACTTATTTCTCCTATGTGCAGAGGGCTTATCATCTCTTATTAAGGCTTCTGTGGCCAACGGTGTTTTGCATGGGATTTCTGTTTGCAGGGGGGGCCCCGTTCTCTCCCACCTTTTCTTTGCAGATGATAGCCTTATATTTTGTAGAGCATCTATGGAGGATTGTGCCGAGCTTCAAAGGGTGTTGGATGTCTATGAAAGAGCCTCGGGCCAACAACTAAACCGGGCAAAAACTTCTCTCTTCTTTAGCAAAAACACTCCAAGGGTAATCCAAGGTGTTATCCAAAGAAGGTTTGGGGCTCAAGTCATAAAACAACATGAGAAGTATCTTGGCTTACCATCACTTGTGGGGAAAAACAAGTGGAATTCTTTTAATGACATCAAGGAGAAGCTCGGTAAAAAACTGGCGGGTTGGAAGGAGAAGTTGTTATCAAAGGCGGGTAAAGAAATCCTCATTAAAGCTGTGGCTTTGGCTATTCCAACATATACCATGGGCTGCTTCAAAATCCCTGACTTTCTTTGTGATAATCTAATGAGCATGATTAGGAATTTTTGGTGGGGCCAAAAATCCGAGGAGAAGAAAATTCCATCGGTGTCTTGGGATAAGATGTGTATGCCCAAAGCGGACGGGGGGTTGGGTTTTAAGAATTTGAAATGTTTCAATTTGGCCTTACTAGCCAAACAAGGGTGGAGATTGCAACTTGCTCATGACTCATTCGTTGTCCAAGTGTTGAAAGCTAAATATTTCCCTAGATGTGATTTTATTCACGCCTCTCTAGGCCATAACCCTTCCTACACTTGGAAGAGCATCATGGCAGCGCAAGATATTGTGAAGAAAGGCATTATGTGGCGCGTGGGTAATGGGAAGGATGTGAGGGTTTGGGGTGATAGGTGGCTGCCTTGTCCTTCCTCTAGTGGGGTAATTTCTCCTCGGTTGTTCTTGCATGAGGATACTCAGGTTGGAGAGTTGATAGACACTGTACATAAATGTTGGAATTCCTCGGTAGTGGACTCTATCTTTCTACCACATGAAGCGGAAGCTATCAAATGTATCCCTTTGAGTGTCCGCCTCCCTCCAGACAAATTGGTGTGGGCTGAAACAGCAAATGGTTTGTTCACTGTCAGAAGCGCCTACCATTTGGCGTTGAGTAGCTCTTCGGTAGGCAATTGTGGTAGTGTCTCGAATTGTAGCCTTTTAAGGAGGTTTTGGAAAAGTCTTTGGAGGCTCCCTATTCCCCACAAGATCAAGCATTTTGCATGGAGGGCTTGTAGAGAGGCTCTTCCCACAAAAGTGAACCTTAAGAGAAGGAAGGTGCTAACGGAGGATTTATGTGACTGGTGTAAAGAGAAGCCCGAAACCGTTGGCCACGCTTTGTGGGGCTGTCCAAAAGCTAGGGAGGTGTGGGAGAGCTCTAAGTTAGTGCTAAACTTAGATAGAAGTGAGAATTCCTCTTTTATGGACATCATGTGGCAGCTGCTGTTGGGTGTCAACGTGAATCTGGATCATGTTGCTCGGCTGGTAATGATTGCTTGGAAGGTTTGGCAGAGCCGTAATGAACGTCGCCTTGGTGGTGTCTCCAGGTCTGGTTCTCAGTTGACGTTTGGGGCTTTGCAACTGTGGGCTGAGTTCCTGGCAACAAATGGAAGTGAATCATGTTCTGGCTCAGCTGTCCAAGCTATGTATTGGTCTCCTCCCCCTTCGGGCTTCTACAAAGTGAATGTAGATGTAGCCACTTTCAAGGATATTCATACAACGGGGTTTGGAGTTGTGATTCGTAACAGCTTAGGCTTGGTGGTTGCAGCTTTATGCAGAAAGTTTGATGCCCCTCTCGAACCTATTGTGGCTGAATCTAAGGCCCTTGAAGCTGGAATTTTGTTTGCTCTGGACCGGTGCTGTTCTGCTGTGGTGTTGGAAGGTGATTCGTAAGTCCTGATTAATGCTCTGTTGGGTTCTTCCCCCGCTCCCTCTGTTGTGGTCTCTGTTCTTGATGGCATTATTGAGCTTTGTAAGGGGTTTTCACATGTTAAAAGGCAGGGGAATGTGCCTGCTCACCTAGTAGCAAAAAATGCTTATAGCATTGTAAATGACATCGTCTGGATTGAAGAGGATCCTTGTTTTGCTAAGCAAGCCCTCATCCATGATGTAAATATTATGGTTGCTTAGTAATGAAAAGTTTATGCATTCCTTATCAAAAAAAGAAAAGAAAATGATGTTACATATTTAACATTGGGAAATGCTAACAGATACCTTAAGGTAATGGTTAACAATTCATTTAAAGAAAGTTTTTATGAGAAAAAAAAAATTAATGTTTTGACAGCTTTTTTCATTTCCCATAAAAGTGATGTCAAAACTTTCCTAAAATTGATTATTAACCTTTGTCTTAAGGTCCCTTGTTAGCATAACCCTTTATCTACTCACATGATTAGTTGTTTCGCTTTTCATATAAGAAAAAACTTAACTAGTTATTTCTCTTACTCTGACACTGAACAATTATTTATTTATTATTATTATTATTTTTTTTTTGTAACCATGAGTTTTTAATTTGTAGCTTGCAATTGTACTTTCAAAATTCAAATGTTATGAAAGCACAAAAAGTAGTGAAACATTTCTATTTCCCTGGAAATCCCAGTGCACGTAAGTTCCACTTATGACTTAGATATTTAGGGATAGAACTAAGATTTGAAGCTAAAGGGGGCCGGAGTATAAGGGGAAAAAAAAAAAAAAAAAAAAACTCCAAATAGGCATTCATATAATATTAACAAATTATAAAATTACAAAATCATTATTTCTTAATATATTAAGATGCAATCATCTACCAACAAAGATGAAAAAAAAAAAAATTAATACTAGGCTAGCTAGGATTTTTTTTGGTTAAAGTTAGAGAGCATTCACAATAGTGGTGCTAAAAAATTTAACGTTTAGTACCTCAAAAAACTAATTTATCTATTTTACCACCTCACTTTACAATATACCCAACATCAAATGTTCTATTTTTTTTACCATTTCATTAAAAATAATATAAACAACTCATTAAAATAATAAAGGAAGAGAGAGAATTTGAGTATTTTAATTGAAGGTAAAGAGATAATCTTAATAAAATATCATATTTTATTTTTAACAACTTACTACAGTCAACTAATATTTATACTAGTTTACTATAGTTGCAAAAAAAAAATAGTATTAGCTTCTCTAATAACACGTGATTTTTTGGTGGTAAAATAGTTTTTTTTGCTAAAATACAATTACCATTGTGAATGTTTTTGTTTTTTTTTTTTAAGGTTTTGGGTTAGATAGTTGCTAGTTGAAGGAGGCCCTAAAGTTTTGGAAGGGCAACTACAAAAATGATATATATATATATATATATATATATATATAAGTAAATAAAAATTAGGTTTGTCCCTAGATTCACCCTAATTTTAGCAAATTCCTCTGTTAAGGCCCAAAAATAGTGATTTTTTCTTTTTTAGTAATATCTGTTAGCCAAAATAAAGTCTTGTCTATTTTGGGATGTCTCTTAGAGATACTAGTTTCAATTTCCGCAATTATCTCAAATTTTCTATTTTTGATAAAAATTACTATTTTGCCACCTAATTACATGATAACACACGAATTAGGGTCTTTTAGGTGTTTTTCTAGTTGCTTAAAATCTAGACTTTTCCCTATTGCTTCTCATAAACCTATTACCTTGTGAATTTAGGGAACCCCTCGTGGATTCGAGGTCTTCATTAAGAAACTAACATATTTAGTTCCTTTTCATTTTGAAAATGTGTTTGTTTTCATTTAGCTTCCAATGAGCTACATATATCTAGAAGCTAAAACGTAGTATTTATTGTTGCTACACTTTTGTTGAACCAACTCATTTGCCACATCATTATTCTTTTTCTTATTTATTTTTCACCTTTAATTTTATTGACAATATTAAATATATATATAAATATATTGGCTTTAAAAATTTATCTTAGGCGATTTTAACTTTACATATTCATCCACTATAATTTTGATGCTATAACTAAATAATAAATCAATGAAAAATTAAAACATAGTAATGAATGACATTTGTTTTTGGCCTGATTTGAGGAAAAAATCATATTATAATATGTCATATTTTGTATTCTTTTCAGGCTTTGTATAGTTTCCTTTCACTATTTGTAAATGTTTTATTTAACAAATTAGCAACGAATTGTTATGTCCTTGCTATATGACGTTCCTAGATGCATAAGTAATTGTTTTAAGCATTTACGAATATTTTATATTGCTCTTTATCTTCCTTATCTCATTAGTGTGTTGAGATTTTTAAGAAAATAGATTCAATTTGTGTTTAAAATTATTTATTTATCTATTCAGTATTCACATTTTGAATTAGATTATGACTATATTTTGATGTAGAACAGACATCACATGCCTTCTTGGAATAGTAGCGATGCTAGAAGTCATAATACAAAATCAAAAGGGGGGTGCCAGTAGAGGCCATCAGGTGACAATGTCGAAGTTGCATGAAATTTGGCAAGTTGAAGGGAAATGGCGTTTTGATCCAGACTCATGTAAAATGGCATTCGACAATGTCGAAATTGCATGAAATTTAGGCAGATTCCTTTGTTAAGGCTCCAAAAATAGTGTTTTTGCTATTTATAGTAATATTTGTTTTTCCTTAATAACTTTTAGTTTAAAAGTCAGAATAAGGTCCCGTCTGTTTTGGGACGTCTCTTAGAGACAGTATTTTCAATTTTCGCAATTATCTAAATTTTGCTATTTTTGGCAAAAATCACTATTTTGCCACCTAATTACGTGATTAGTGCGGATTAGGGTTTCTGGGTGTTTTCATAGCCTCCCTAGGGTTTCTTCTATTATTTAAACATATTGTAGCTTTTAGGGCAATTCAATTTTTCAGATTTATAAAAATACAGACTTTGTCTATTATTTCTTTCTAGTGGATTCCAAATCCCTATCACCTTGTGGATTAAGGGACTCCTCGTGGATTAGTTTTTTGTTCAAAAGCTAATGTGTTTAGTTTCTTTTTCCATTCAGAAAGCAACGTGTTTGTTTTCTTGTAACTTTCGCGACATCATATTTACACAACACTTCTTCTTCGTTTTTTCAAAAAATTTCATCTACTTTTTTCCTCTTTGGAATTATACTCTTGGATTAGATTATAATCATCATTTATAAAGCTATAACCATCACTTTTTCTTGGGATCAACCAGTTGTTGCTCTTCCATGACTTCAAAGCCCTATAATAAAATTTGAATTTGATTATGCAATGGATATTCAGCTTGATCACATCACATTTCATATATAGGGCCGACTCAAGGCCTAGGCTTAAGGCCTCACCTATAAGAAAAAATAAATAAAAACTAAGGGTTTTAAGGCCCCTAATTTCATAAGAAAAAGGCCCCTAAAATTGCATAAAATGTCTTAATATTGTAAAATGATAATTTTTTCAAAGAAAAAATATAGGTGTGTTTTGCAATTTTTCCCCTCACCTCCAGGAAGGCCCCCAAAATATTAGGCCAATAGAAATCCAACTCAATTGAAACTATAAACTATTTTGTATGTTTTTAAACCCCTTAAAACACAATCAGATTAACCTAGTTAATTAGCCAAGTTATTACTTAGTTAAAATTCCAGATCTAGGTTAACACAATCATATAATCATATCAATGTAAAGTGCGAAATATAAAGAACACAAAGATATGATGACCCAGGAAAACCAAATCGGTAAAAACCTGGGGAGGATTTAACCTAGCTATCCTCAAGGTAAAACTGAATCTACTAATGAAAGAATCGAAGTTTTACAATAGCGACTTAGACCATTAACATTCTATTGCTACCCACCAGTAGAAAACTTACTGACACGACCACGTGCAAGCTCTGAGACCACGGACTCCTTCTTTCTTAGATTCTCCAGCAAGTACAAGCACTCCCACTTGTGTATCTTTAAGCACTTTAGTGCAACAACTGAATGATCATCAAGCTCTCAATGAAATCTCCTTCTTGATAATCCTAAGCATGTTTAAAGGCAACTATCTCTCAGATCTCACAAGAGATTCACATACACATCAAATAGAGCAACTTTAGAGAGCTTTCGGGTACAAAACCCTAGATCTATAAAAGAGGCACAAGATGCTCTCTTATCTCTCTAAAAAATCACTTAAAAACATTTTAGGGTTTTCTTTATATATAGGAGTGTTTTACTTGAAACCCAATACGTTTAAGTAGAGTTTAGGCTGAACTGGAATTTTGCAAAAAAATAAATCTGCATGTGGTTCGATCGATCGAGTCTAATTTTTGATCAATCGAGCTTTGCAGATTTAGTCCAATAAATTCTACAACCACTCAATTCTAATTTTACAAATAAACATACTTTGAGCAAGCCTAAACCTAGACTCAATGTTTTGATCATGGTTTGCCAACATAATACAAATTGAAGTTCTAATACATTAGTTCCTAAAGTCTTAGAACCTAACATATTTCACCAAAAAAATTATTATGAGTGTGCCGAACAACTTGTGAAAGAGATGTAAATAAATTGTAAATATAAAAACTTAATTAGCAATTTGACATCTTAGAAAACAAGAGCCACTTTAATGCAAAAAAAAAAAAAAATGTATATAACATAAAAAGTCAAATAATAGTCTTTAATTAATATTTAGAATTAAAAAAGCCCGCTAAAATTTTCCACATTAGGCCTCATAATACATTGAGCCAGCCTGTTGATATGTTTTACATATTTGGGAGTAGAAATTTGACTTTGATGTGAGTTCTATTTTTCCCTTTCTTTTTTATTTTGAAAGTGTAGTTTTGTTGAGTTTTATTAATTTTTTAGGTATGTTTTTCGGTGTTTTGGATTGTAGTGTAGAAAAAATTGGGTTTTAAAAAGTTTGTTTAAAACTAAAAGAATAATTTCCAAACTCTATATACTTTTTAATGATACACAAAATGTTACAAATAAATTTACTAAATAAAGAATATTTTCGCTAACATACCTTTTGAATATTTGATAAAAATTGAATTGTTTTCGTTTTGGTACGACATAAATTATATATATATATATATATATATTAAATTTGTGATTGTTCTTATAATAAATGAAAATATGATTATGAAATGCATTACTTTTTATTATATTAGTCCAACTTGCAAAAAAATAAATTTAATGAGCCCCTAAAAAAATTATCACATGGATCTACAACTAGTTTTAATAAATATCATGATTGTAGTTCAACCACCTCAACAGTCTATCAAGGCCAATAATCAACGGCACATGGGCCTGTTTTAGCAATTTGCGTGGCAACATCACTGCAACCACAAAAGATGAATTGGTATTTCCATTGTGTAACCTATAAACTAATATTTTGAATTCCATTTCAGAAGCTGTTCCGGATTAGCTAGTGGAACAAAATATTTCGATACCGGTGTGTACTGGTGCACCATTTTGAAATTATGCACCGAATATATATAAACCTCAATAAAATCCCTAATTTTAGTTTGTCTTTCTAACCAATTTTTTTATTTAAAAAAAATGTCTATCTTCAATTTCTTTTTTCAGAAAAGAAAAAAGAAACCCGTCTATCTAACTTTTTTTTTTTTGTATGCAATATAAATATATAATGATAGTATAATAAAATTATTATTACGTAACAAAATATAAAAGAGAAAAGAGAAGTGTCTTTTGCCTTTGGTCTCTATTCTCTCTCTCCCCTGCCAAAATTATGCTAAAGACCTAATAAATTAAACACCACAATGATTCTCAAAATTTACTTCTTACTTTTTCTATTTTCCAAATCCATGTTCACACGTTTTCTCCTCATTTCCGGTCCACCATCTCCCTTTATTTTGTTCTCTACTTTTTTTTTTCCTCATCTTAAATAGGGGTGGCAAAATCTAATACGACTCGCGAACCCGACATGACTAACCCGTTTATAAATAGGTTGTGGGTTGAAACTAAACGGGTTCGGGTCATATTCGGGTCGACATAGTTGCCTTGTTTGATAAACTGGTCGTGTTCGTATTCAACATGTGAACCCGTCTAACCTGTTTGACCCGTTTAGATAATAAAGGTATTAAATTTTGTTATTATTGCTTAATTTTTTTGTTGTTGTGAGAGACCGGGAAAATTAGGTGCTCTCAAAAAAGAGATTTGGGCGCTTTTTCAAGACACCTTTCTTTTTGGGTAAATGGTGTGGAGTCGCCACTTATTTTTTATACAAAAAAATAAGAAAAAATAGTAAATACATGACTGAATTTTTCCATTCTCATTGATTGAATAAAAAAGAATACATGTTTGATAAATTGAAAATTACATGGCTTTCGGTCGTAGTTACAAACTACCAAATAATTACATGGCTTTTTGTCCTAGTTACAATCTACCAAAAAAAAAAAAAAAAACCAAAGATAAAGCCTAGGTCTACCTATCCAAAGACACTAAATTCGGAGGCTAGGTTACGGAATGAGAAGGTGTTAGGCACCCATTCCACCCAAATAGAGTCTGGTCTTCTAGACTCTCATGACCAGTGTACCATTTATGCATGATATGAATGATATGTTGCATACATGAAAAAAATAAATCACGTAAGTCTATTTATGAATATGCCCTCTTCTTTGTTAAAAATTCAAATCTGCGTTGTGATAAAAAATTGAATTTGGTTTAGAAAAAATTAGATTCGTTTTTTATGTGTAGAAAAAATAGTTTTTGGAGAGAAAATTCAGATCTATATTTGTTAAAACAAAATCTTTTGACTTAAAAATATCAGATCTGTTTTTACGAACTTAAAAAAAAATGGTTTATGTGCAAAAAAAATCAGATTTGTTTTATGATAATAATATAAAATAAGATTTGAATATTGAAAAAAAAAAATCAGATCTATTTTTATATGTAAAAAATAAAAAATAAAAAAAATAAAAAAAGATTTTTTCTTTGAGAAGAGGACTATATTCATGAAATAAATTTATGCAACAAACACAACCATTCATGATCCTTTTTTATTTCAAAATTTGCTGTTTAAAAAAAAAAAAAAAAAAAAATCAGATCTATATCTAAAGAAAACATAGATCAGTTTTTTTTTTTTTTTTTTTTTTTTTTTTTTTTTTTTTTTTTTAATAAGAAAATTTCAGATCTGCATCCAATGAAGATGCAAATCAGTTTTTGATTTGAGAAAAATTCAGATCTGCATCTAATGAAGATGCAAATCAATTTTTGATTAAGAAAAATTCAAACTTGCATCTAATGAAGATCCAAATCAGTTTTTTGATTAAGAAAAATTCAAATCTGCATCTAATGAAGATGCAAATCAGTTTTTCGTTTAAGAAAAGATACGACAACAAGCAGATTTTTGAAATAAAAAATAGATCTTAACAATAAAAGCATCATAGACATATTCTAACAAAGAAAGTTTCAACAACACACGAGATAAACATTGCAAAATCAAAACTAAACGCATATTTATTCATGCATCACAAAACTAAAAGAGATAAAAGAAGAAAAGAAAAGAAAAGCTACCTTTTGCATGGACGTGCTCTTTTTCTCAAAAGAATATTTTAAGGTTCAAAGAAATTTATGCAATTGTCTTTGAAACCTAAAAACCGTAGCTTACAAAAAATAAATTCTTAAGACTTAAGCCTCCAGAACCTCTTTAACGTAAGAGAGAGAAAATCAGAAAGGGGAGTTAGAAATATAAGAATTTTGAGAGCATAAAAATGTGTGCTGAATTCTAAAATCCAATCTCTATTTAGAGAGGCAGGGATACTTAAAAAATAAGCAAATACCATTAGAATGCGAATTGGGACGCGTCTTTCTGCGAAAAAGTCAAAAGGATGTGTTTTATCGTCACCCGAAGAGCGTCGGGCCAAAGCCCTTATAGGTGCCATTCAGCATTTTGAAAGTGCCGATCGGCACTCCAAAAGTGCCGAATGGCACTCCTAGATGCCAATCACGCTTTTGTGTTTGGGTGCATTTTGAACTCCTTTCTTAGGCTTTCTTGAGCCAGGCCTTGCACTTAGATGTGTTTTCAATATGTATTCTAAGATTTTTATCTCTTTTCTAGATTTAGGTCTCTTCAGAAACAATTATCTTGTAGATAAATACTCTAAAAATCTTGATAAAGTTTGGATTGTCCACAATTTTATTGTTATCCAATTACCTCCTTTATTCCCATGCAAGCAAGCCTATTTTGGACACTAATTATCAACCAAACACAAATTTATTTTATTAATTTTAATTGTTTAACCAATCAGAATTAATTTAGACTAATCATGCGTGGTTGACTCTACCTAGATACAATGCATGCTGACCGTGCAAACTTAATCATGTGATATCTTTCAATCCGACGGTCCGATTTGGAAACTGCGCATACTGTCGTGAATGTTAGAACCTCAAGTTCATTTTTATGATATACAATGAACAAATCAATGTATGTAATGCAATAATGAATTTTGGGGTACATGAAGGGTCACTCTAGTCATCTTCCTTGATTATATCATGGGTGCAAAATCGGGTGTCTACAAAATGCCCATCATTAACAGAGCTTAGAAAGTGAATGTCAATGTAAAACAAAGACACTGATTTTAGCGGCCATGATTTAATTGAGGTTGAATTTTCAAAGGTTACCTAGCCCTCAAACCTAAAACTTTGGAACATAGAACTAGTGCTTTACCTTTAAAAAATTGTAGATACTTGTCCTATTTGATAGTTGATGAAGTTTGAAATGATTCTTGATGATTGAGGTGACTAAAACGCTTTTCTATCTCAGTTTGAATGTGGAGGGTCGATTAAGGGGCTTTCTACCTTGATCTAGAATTGTGGTGACCAAGGGGATTTTCAATTTCTATCTTGAAGAAAGGTAACCAAGGGGCTTTTCAACCTCAAAACTGGAGTTGTGATGACCAAGGGGCTTGTCAACCTCGATCTTGAAGAAAGGGAACCAAGGGGCTTTTCAACCTCGAAACCGGAGCTGTGGCGACCAAGAGGCTTGTCAACCTCGATCTGAGCTGTTGAAATGGCAACCAAAGGGCTTTTCTACTTCAATATGGAACTGTTGAAATGTAGATCAAAGGGCTTTTCTACTTCAATCTAAGCTGTTGGAATGTCGATCAAAGGGCTTCTCTACTTTGATCCGAATTGTTGAAATGTAGATCAAAGGGCTTTCCTACTTCAATTTGGACTTGTTCGAATGTTGATCAAAGGGCTTTTCTACACCATGGTGGGCCGACTCCTCACGCTTTTCCAATGTGTGTTTCTCGTTTTCATGCTTTATGAAAAATATTTTCTTCATGTGTGACCATGAAACAGTTTCCTACTCAGCTACAAACTCTTTGAAACCTATTTAAACCTGATTAAGAACTGATGTGGCTTATATTAATGATATCTCCTGCAACAAATCTCAGGATAAATGTTAGCAAAACACAATATTTACAAGCAAAAGTCATCCATGGCTAGCAATCAAAATATTTTTCACTCTACAATTCATGATATCAACAAATAGGTTCGTAGCTTTGATTTTAGTACCAAGACCAATTTTACAGCCTACAAACTAGAGGGAATTAAGGCTCTGAGGAATGTCAAAATCAAGTGGGACTTCCTTCATGCTGCTGTGAAATTCTAGGATCCCAAAGATCACGTGTTCCGGTTTAAAACTACTGAGCTCTGTCCTACAATAGAAGAATTGTCTGCTCTCTTGGGCTATGATCCAAACAAAAAATCTGTTGCGGTTTCCTGTGATCCCAAGCAAAGGGAGTCTTTGTCTGATGCTCTCGATCTTCCTACTTCCATTACTAGTAGTATGATTAGAGGACATATGGTGAATCTTCATGCAATTATTTCAGGACTGATTAACATATGTACTTATGGAGTGACCGACAATATGCAGAAATTTTTTGGCTTGGCCCTATGCTTCACGGGAGAATTTTTGCTTTGCTCTGGAAGGCATGATTTTGTGGATGGTCGAGCTATAAGTGTTGTGAAATTAAGGATGGTGACAATCCTATTCCTTTGATCTTGGCAAAAACCCTTCTAGGATTGGATTCTATGTTCCATGGTGGAGAATCTCAAAACTTTCTTGGGAGTCCCTTGACTTTGTAGATATGGCTAATGGAATGATTGGATATGATTGCCAGGCCTACAACTGGTAATTATGGTCCTAGCAATTTTCCTAGCAAAACTGTTATCAAAACTGAATACCAATTTGAGAGTGACTGGGTGAAGTTTTTGAACAAGAAATCCAGTGCCTCAATTCGATGGAATTGTTATTGGTGGAAGTGCCCACCCCCTTTACTACGGTCTTTAGGATCATATCATATTTTCCAAGTTGGGCTAAGGAAAGCAACTTTCTACAAGGCGGATAGACTCTTAAGGCAATTCCAATATGAGCAAGGAATGCCTGGTGGAAAAAGAAGGCCTTTCACTCATGTGGACACGAATCCTACTACATGCTATTGGGCTTGGAGATGGCTGACCGAGTAGACCAGTCTTTTGTCAAGGTTCACTTTCAAAGGATGACCACGGACTACTCTAACTAGCTAGTGAACAAGATTGTGGACAAAGAGGCTGACGTGGTTGCTATGAGAAAGCAATTCCTCAGAGACAACCAAGAAAGACACGAGACTAACAACTATGAATTCAAAAGGAGGGAAAAGAATGATGAAATACCTAACACAAAAGAAATCAATGATCAACCAAAAGAGAAAAGACCAAAGACAAAGTGACCTTCTTATTTTTGTTTTTGAACATGTTTATTTAAAAGTTAATGTAAAAACTCTTACGTTTAGGAATTATTTAGGACTTGCAGGTTAAGGGTTCAGTTTAAGGTGTAGGTTTTTAGGGTTTGGTTTAGGTTTGGGTTTAGGATTTAGGTTTTGGATTTTTTGAAATTTCATGGTTTAATGGAATGGTTGAATTTTGAAATTTTTTTTTTTTTTTTTTTTTTTTTTTTTTTTTTTTTGCTTAATGGGCCAATGGTGGGTTTGGTGAAATTTTAACTGGACCAATGCATGGTTGCCGACGTACCTCTTTGGCAAAAGGATCAGGTCATCACATAATTCATTGATTTTTTTTATTTGCCATAATTTTTTCCTAGGACGCCCTTTTGGGTTTTCAACCTAGCAGGCTCTCTCACACTCTTTTTTTCACTCTCCTTTTGCGTAGATTGCCCTTTTGGGTTTTCAACCTACCCCCCCCCCCCCCCTTTTTTGCCCTAATTTTTGCCTAAACTACTTTTTCAGGTTTTCAACCTAGCGAGCTTTTTTACAATAGCCTAGGAAGGGAAAATAACATAGTTTACAACCACTTCGGACATGGCATTTTCAATCTACCTCCTTAGACATGGTATTTATTCAATTGATCCAGGTTGGTTGGTTCAGTAAAAGGGTTTGCATCTAAATCCATCAACCTTATTGCTCCCCTAGAGTATATCTGCTTGATAATGTATGGGCCTGCCGAATTTTGCTTGAATTTCTCATTTGCATCTTAAACCGGGGCTCGGATTTCTTTCAATACTAAATCCCCCAAATTCAAATCTCTTGTTCTTACTTTTTTGTCAAAAGCTTTCCTGAGCCTTCTTTGATATCCTTGAATGTGATTCTTTTCTAATTCAGCATGCATAATTGGTCATATCTGCTTTGCAACCAATCTGCTTCAGATATTTCACTTTCCAATATTGTCCTTAGTGAACGGACACTCATGTCAATGGGAAGGATTGCTTCCATCCCATACACTAATGAATAAGGAGTTGATCCTGTGGAGGATTGAATTGACGTTCTATACCCCCATAGTGCATAGGATAATTGCAGGTGCTAGTCCTTGTAATTTTTTGTGTGGTTTCAAATGCCAAAATCTCAAGTCTCAAAACTTCAAATTTTAAAATTTCCTATGTCTAATTCATAAACTTCAGAAATCAAATCTTTTTTAAAGAAATTTTTTTTTTCTTGACAAAAATAAAAGTTCAAATTGAGGAAATCATACATTTTAGAAAAGCAAGGGAACAACAAAGCTCTAATTAGTTAAAGGCTAATTCCAAATTTTGACTTTTGGAGGAAGCAACTTGGTTTCAAGGTTGAGAAGTCCCTTGATTACCCTTCGTCAAGATCAAGATCCTTTGGTCGTAAACATTAGTCCAGATTAAGATCAAGGTCTCAAACATTTCCTTAGTCCAGATCGAAGTCGCAGACATTTACTTTAGATCGAGGTCGCAGACATTTAGTTTAGATCAAGGTCGCAGACATTTCCTTAGTCTAGATCAAGATCAAGGTCACAAACATTTCCTTAGTCCAGATTGAAGTCGCAGACATTGAGTTTAGATCAAGGTTGCAGACATTTCCTTAGTCCAGATCAAAGTCCTAGACATTTAGTGTAGACATTTCCTTAGTCCAGATCAAGGTAACAGACATTTAGTCCAGATCAAGGTCGTAAACATTGCTTTAGTCCAGTTCGAGGTCGCAAAAATTTCCTTAGTCCAGATTGAGGTTGCAGATATTTAGTCCAGATCAAGATCGCAAACATTTCCTTAGTCCGGATCAAGGTCGCAGACATTTCCTTAGTCCAGATTGAGGTCGCAGATATTTAGTCTAGATGAAGGTCGCAAACATTGCTTTAGTCCAGATCGAGGTCGCAGACATTTAGTCCAAATCAAAGTCGAAAACATTTGGTCCAGATCTTGGTCACAGATAACTCTATACTTAAAATCAAGATTGATAAGCCTCTTGGTCGCATCAAACTATCAAGAATCAATTCCAGACTCATCAGCTATCGTATAGGTCAAGTATTCACAATTCTCATTTTTTGTTAAAAAGGTAAAGCACTAGTTCTATGCTCCAAAGTTTTAGGTTCAAGGACTAGGTAATCTTTGAAACTTCAACCTCAATTAAATCATGGCTGCTAATATCATTGTCTTTGTTTTACATTGACATTCGCTTTCCAAGCTCTATCAATGAGGGGCATTTTGTAGACACTCAATTTTGCACCCATGATTTAATCAAGGAAGATGACTGGAATGACCATCCATGAACCCCAAAAAAAAACAATGATTGCATTACATGCATTAATACATTCATTTCATATCATAAAAATGATCTTGAGATTTTAACGATTGCGACAGTATGTATGGTTTTCAAATCGGACCGTCGAATTGAAAGATATCACATGATCAAGTCTGCATGGTCAGCATGCATTGTGTCTAGCTAGAGTCGACCACGCATGATTAATTTAAATTAATTCTGATTAGTTAAACAATTAAAATTAATTAAATGATTTTGTGATTGGTTGATAATTAGTGTTTAAGATAGAATTGCTTGCACAAGAATAAGGGGATAATTGGGTAACGATAAAATTGTGGATAATCTGAACATTATCAAGATTTATTTTAGGATAATTATCTACAAGATAATTGTTGCTAAAAAGACTTGAATTATCGAGAAAAGAGTTCAAAAAATTAGAATACGAATTGAGAATGCGTCTAAGTGCATGTCCCGACGTACGAAAACCCTAAAAAATGAGTCCAAAAGGCACTCGAACACGAAAGTGTGATCGGCATTCAAGAGTGCCATTCAGCACTTTTGGAGTGCTAATCGGCACTTTAAAAGTGTCGGATTGCACTCTTTTAGGCTTTGGCGCAACTCCTTTCGGGTGACAAAAAGGCACATCCTTTTCAACTTTTTGTTGAAGGATGCATCCTGATTCGCATTTTAAGCATCGTTGCTTATTTTTTAAGCATTCCAACCTCTATAAATAGGGACTGGGTCTCAAAATTCAACACTCTTTTACGCTTTCAAGGGAGACACGTTTTTACACTCTCAAATTACTCATATTTCTTACCCCCTTTATGATATTCTATCTCTTAAAGCTAACATTTTTAGGTTTCAAAGATAATTGCATAAATTTCTTTGAACCCTAAAATATCCTCTCAAGAAGAAAAGCACTCCATGCAAGAGGTTGTTTTCTATTAACACTTTCTTCTTATGTTTCTCTTTTTGTGATGATGCATGTTTATATATTGTTAGTCTATTAGTTTCAAATATTCATATCATGAATTGTTGATTTGTTTTGTTGAAACATGATCTCAACTCTTTTTTATTGTTGTGTGATCCCCTTTTTAGTTTCAAAAATCTGCATGTTACCACTTATTTTTCTCATATAAAAATGGATCTACACCTTCATTAGATGTAGATCTAAATTTTTCTCAAAATAAAAACAGATCTACATCTTCATTAGATGTAGATAAATAAAAACGGATCTACATCTTCATTAGATGTAGATCTGAACTCTTCTCAAAATTAAAACGGATATGCATCTTCATTAGATGTAGATCTGACCTTTTCTTAAATAAAAATGGATCAACATCTTCATTAGATGTAGATGGATCAACATCTTCATTAGATGTAGATCTGAATTTTTCTCAAAATAAAAATGGATCTACATCTTCATTAGATGTAGATTTGAATTTTTCTCACAATAAAAACTGATTTGTATCTTCATTAGATATAGATCTGATTTTTTTAACATAGCAGATTTTGGAAATAAAAAAGGATCATAAATAGTTGTGTTTGTTGTGTTAGTCTTATTTAATGCATGTAGCATGAATTTATTTCATGAATGAATTCTCTTCTTAAGAAATCTTTTTCATGTTTTTGAACATATAAAAATGGATCTGAATTTTTTTAAACATATGAATTTGATTTCTTTTTATTACCACAAAACAGATCTGGATTTTTCTTTCATCACAAAAAATCATTTTTTTTTTAAGTTCTCGAAAATAGATCTGATTTTTCTAAACCCAAAATCAATTTTTTTTTTTAATTACTAAAACAAATTTGAATTTTTTTAACAAAGAAGAGGATGCATTCATAAATAAGTTTGTGTGATTTAGTTTTGTTCATATGTACAGCATTTCATTCATATCATGCATAAAAGGGGTACATTGGTCACAAGAGTCTAGAAGACCAAACTCTATTTGGGCAAAATGGGTGCCTAACACCTTCTCATTCCATAACCTAGCCTCCAAATCTAGTTCTTTTGGATAGGTAGGTCTATGCCTTGTCTTTATTTTTGTTTTGGGTAGATTGTAACTAGGACAAAAAGCCATGTAATTATTTGGTAGTTTGTAACTAGGACCCAAAGCCATGTAATTTTTAATTTTTTAAACGTGCACTTTTTATTCAATCAATGAAACGAAACAATTTAGTCATGTATTTTTATTTTTATTTTTATTTTTAG
This sequence comes from Quercus aquifolioides, assembly GCA_019022515.1. Lineage (NCBI taxonomy): Eukaryota > Viridiplantae > Streptophyta > Magnoliopsida > Fagales > Fagaceae > Quercus > Quercus aquifolioides. Next base: position 20,723,260 of record CM032331.1, read on the forward strand.
TTTTTCTTATTTTTTATATATAAAAAATAAGTGACGACTCCACATCACTCCAAAAATCTCTCTTTTTTTTTTTTAGAGGCGCTTTTGGCGAGGCCTTTCACAATGCCAATGACCCCAAAACCCAAAAAAAATTCCTTCAACTACATTACAAATTACCAACACTGCCAAAGTTCCATAATCTACCAACATTGTCCAAATTACACGACCAAAAAAAAAAAAAAAAAAAACATTTTAAAAATCCTCCAAAGCCAACATTACAACATGATCAATTATGCAATGCCCCAAATGTCAACAAGAACACACAACAAAATGATAATGTCTCACCATCAAATTTCCAATGAGGCATGAAACAACATTTTTCCAAACAAAGAAACCAAAGAAAAACTCACATTGATATCCATGTGAGAATATGAGGCATGGGTCTTGGGGTCCTGAAGAAGCCCCTCCCCATCATTCCAATCAAATGTGAGATCATATTTCTTGCCATGAAAAGTAAGAAAAGAAGGTCCATTTGAAGAGGAAGACATTTTGGTGCAAAGAAAAATGGGTTTGAAAATGGGTTTCACCAAAAATGGGTGTGTAGCAAAAGTGCTTAAGAACACAAGAATCTAAAGAAATATTGAGGGAGATGGATAAAGGAAGGTTGGGAAGCTTAGAAAAGTGTTTTTCTTGAAGAAAAATGGTGAGATGAAGAATAAAAATCAAGTGAAAGAAGATGATGAGTAGTGTTAATGGAGGAAGGAGGAAGAGAAGAGAGAAAAGCAAAAAAGAAAGATAAAGGGAATGGCCAAAATTTGGCCCCCACTCTTGATATTGGCTGAGTTGCTGAGTCAACCCCCCAAAAAAAATTTGCTTTTCCTTTTCTTTTTTCTTTTTCCTTTTCTTTTCTTTTCCTTCTAAGAAAAAAAAATCATGAAAAAATAGAAGGATAATACCAAAGAAAAAGGGAAAAAAAATTTCTTAAGAATCAGTTTCAAATTCTGAATTTTCAAATCCCGAATCCCATATTTTTAATTCAAAATTTTCATTCCCAAGTCTAAAACTCCGCTTTCAATGTTTTCAAATCCTTCATAGTCTCAATCTCCAAAATTTGAAAGTTTTCAAAACTTCAAGCTTTAAAATCCCAAGTTTTCAAATTTTAAATCCAATGTTTCAAATTTCAATTTTTCAAAATTGCAAGTTTCAAGTTTTTAAATTTCAAATCCAAAATTTCAGGTTTCAATCTTTCAAAATCTAAAAATCCAAAATTCTAGGTTTCAAATTTCAAGTTTTAAACTGTCTCTTTCAAAATTTCAAAATTCAAGCTTCAAATCTTTCAAAATTTCAAATTTCAAACTTTCAAAATCTCATGTTCAAAATTTCAAGTCACAATTTTTCAAAATTCCAAAATTTCAATTTTCAAAGTCCCAAAATTCAAAATTTCTAGTTTCCAATTTCAAGCTTTTGAGCTTTAGAAATCAGATCTTTCTTGGAAAATAAAATCTTTTTCAAAAAACTACAAAAATCAAAGTTTTCTTGATTAAAAAAAAAAATTAAGGAACAAATGAAAATCACACATCTCAAAAACAGTGGGACCACAAAGCACTCATTAGTTGAAGACTAACTCCAAATTTTGACTTTTGTAGGTAGCAACTTGGTTTCAAGGTTGAGAAGCCCCTTGATTTCCTTCATCGGGATCAAGGACCCTCGATCGTAGACAGTTCCTTTGTCAAGATCGAGGTCGCAGACAATTACCTTTCGTCAAGATTGAGATTGCAGACATTTCCTTCGCCAAGATCGGGTCGCAGACAATTACCTTTCGTCAAGATCGAGATTGTAGACAGTTCCTTCGTCAAGGTCGAGATTGCAGACATTTCCTTTGGCAAGATCAAAGAACTTGGTGGCAGACATTTCCTTCGTCAAGACCAAGATCGCTAACAGTTCCTTTGTCAAGATTGAGGTCGCAGACATTTCCTTTGTCAAGATCAAGATCGCAGATAGCTCCTTTGTCAAGATTGAGGTCGCAGACATTTCCTTGTCAAGATCAAAGTCCCTTGGTCGCAGACATTTCCATCGTCAAGATCAAAGAACTTGGTCGCAAAAATTTCCTTTGTCAAGATCAAGATCGTAGACAATTATCCTTCGTTAAGATCGTGGTCGCATAAATTTCCTTCGTCAAGATCAAAGTCCCTTGGTCGCAGACATTTTCTTCGTCAAGATCAAAGAGTTTGGTCGCAGACGTTTCCTTCGTCAAGGCCGAAGAACTTGGTTGTAGACATTTCCTTCATCAAGATTAAGATCATAGATAGCTCCTTTGTCAAGATTAAGGTCGTAGACATTTCCGTCGTCAAGATCAAAGAACTTGGTCACAGACATTTCCTTCATTAAAATCAAAGAATTTGGTCACAAACATTTCCTTCGTCAAGATCAAAGAACTTGGTCGCAGACAGCTCCAGTTTCAAGATCAAGATTGAAAAGCCTTTTGATCACCTCCATTATCAAGATCAGGATTGAAAAGTCTCTTGGTCAGATCAATTGTCAAGAATCATTTCCAGAATCATCAGCTATCAAATAGGTCAAGTGCTCACAATTCCCCATTTTTTTTTTTTTTTTTTGGTCAAAAAGGTAAAGCACTAGTTCTATGCTCCAAAGTTTTAGGTTCGAGGGCTAGGTAATCTTTGAAAATTCAACCTTGTTAGGTTCTAAGGATTTAGGATTTAAATGTATTAGAACTTCAACATGTAATGTTGGCAAACCATGATCAAAACTTAGAGTCTAGAATTAAGCTGCTCAAAGTGTATTTATCTGTACAATTGGAATCGAGTGTACTGCAGGATTTATTGGTGTAAATCTGTAAGGCTCAATCAATCAAAAATTAGACTCGATCGATCGAAACTCGTGCAGATTGTTTTTCTATAGAATTTTTCAACTTAGCCTAAGCCCGTATGACATGTAGGGTTTTATGTTTTGCCTTAAGTATAAAAGGAAAAACCCTAGCCACGTTTTATTGTTGTTGTTTTTGCTGTGTGTGTGAATCTCTTGTGAGATTTAGAGGTATTTGCCTTAATACATACTTAGGGTTTCCAATCTCAAGATTGATGTCGAGAGCTTGGTGATCATTTCATTTGCTGCATAAAGAGTTTAAAGAAAAACACAAGTGGGAGTACTTGTGGTTGCTGTGAATCCAAGAAAGAAGTAGTCCGTAGACTCGGAACTGTCACGTGGTTATAGTAGTAAGTTTTCTACTTAAGGTAGCAATAGGATGTTAGTGGTCTAAGTCACTATTGTAAAACTTCAATTCTTTCATAGTGGATCTATTTTACCTTAAGGATAGTTAGGTTAAATCCTCCCCAGGTTTCTTGCCGGTTTGGTTTTCCTAGGTTATCATATCATTGTGTTATTTATTTTCCGCACTGTTTCAACGATATGATTTACTTGTGTTAACCTAGATCTGAATAATTTATCTAAATTAATCACTTGGCTAAATAACTAGGTTAATCTGGTTGTGTTTAAGGGGTCTAAAAACGTACAAGTGGTATCAGAGCGGGTTAGCTCTAGTGTTTAGATCCTTTGATCTAAGAGTTGATCCTTGACCCCTGTTGTCATGAAACACGGTCACTCTCTTGTGATCTCACCTCACTTTGATGGGAACAACTATGCCTACTGGAAAGTAAGGATAAAAGCATTCCTGAAATCTATTGATGAGAGAGTTTAGAATTCCATTGAATACGGATGGGAGAAGCCCACTACTCCTGTTAGTGAGTGGTAAACTTCTCAAAAAGAAGCAGCCGCTTTTAATAGCAAAGCCATGAATGATATTTTTAATGCTGTTTCTATAGAGGAATTCAAGAGGATCTCTAATGTTGAGGTTGCTCATACTGCATAGAATATTCTCCAAGCTGTGCATGACGGCATAAAAGCAGTTAAGATTAACAAACTGCAGCAATTAACTACTAGATTTGAAAGTATTAGAATGTCTGATGATGAATGTTTTGATGAATTCTACGTTAAATTGAATGATATTGTTAACTCTGCTTATAATTTGGGTGAAATCTATGATCAACCTAAAATTGTTAGGAAGATACTTAGATCTTTGACTGAGAACTTTAGACCCAAAGTGACAACCATAACTGAAAGCAAGGATGTGGACTCCATCCCTGTTGATGAACTTGTAGGATTTCTCTAGTCCTATGAGTTAGACCTACCCAAGACAAACAAATCCAAATCAATAGCTCTTAAGTCAGTTGATGATGTTGATGGGAATGGATTTGATGATGAACTCTCTGCTATAGAGATTGCACCTTGCTAAGAACTTTAGAAATTTTCTTACGAACAATAACAAAAGGGCAAGAGGTAAAAACAATGCTAAACCTAGAAATTTTAGGAGGAATGAACCCACTAAGGTGAACAATAATGAAAAACCTAGAGAAAATGTACGTCAAACCTCTAATAATTCTATAGGTCAACAATGTTTTAGATGTCAAGGGTATGGTCATGTGAAATCAAAATATCCTACATTCTTAAGATCAAAGGGTAAGGCTATGGCTGTAACCCTTAGTGATAATAAAGTTTCTAATAATAAGTCTAGTAGTGATGAGGATGAAAACTTAATTGCTTTCACAACTATTGCTGTAGTTGATGAAAGTGTTGTGGTTGATGAGAACTCTTCTGATGGAGAACTCTCTGAGAATGTTGATTTGCAAGAAGCTTATAATAAGCTTTGCAAGGATGCTGCAAAGGATGCTATGAATGTTGATTTAGGCTTACAGAAAATTGCTTCTCTTGGACTTGATAAGAAGAATTTGCTCTTGAAATTGTTTGATGCTAATGAATTGCTTGATAAGGTGAAGACTGAGAACATGTTGTTGCTTGCTAAAGTTAAAAATTTGGAACTTGAATTATTTGTTACTAGAGAACAAACAAATAGGTCTGCTAGTTCCAAACTTGAACACATGTTGAGTATTCAGAAGTCTCCCTTAGACAAAACTAGTCTAGGTTTTGAAGATGGTATCTTTGTGACTAAGAATCATTCCACAAACTTTGTTTCTTCTTCTAAGCCTCCCATGAGTGAGATTGTCAAACCAGCAAAAGTTACGCCTCCTAGGAAGATTAGAGTTGATCTTCAAGAGTCTAAACCTAAGACTCCTAACCCTCCTAAGGACTAGTTGCATGATAGACCTACATGGGTTTGTCATTTTTGTGAAAAGTTGATGCACATTCGTCCAAACTGTTTCAAGTTGCAAGCTGTTAAGCGAGCAAATAAGCCAAAAGTACATGTGCCTCAAGCATAAGATCCCATGGTACTTATTGGTGAGTTGGTAAAGGCTTTAAACCTTTATTCCAATCCTGGAGTTGCTTAGCATTCAAATATGAATAATAACTCCAATGCAAGGGTTGCATCTAAAAAGTTTTAGATGCAAAAAGCTCGATCTAATTGAGTCTTTCTGACATGGTCTTTGTGCTTCATCTCTCTATTCTTTGTGACCATTCCTCTTTGTTGTTGTTGTTTTTTTTTTTTTTTTTTTTTTTTTTTTTTTCTAGGATTTGCATTGCATAACATTTATGCATTTCATGCTAGGTTATTTTTGTTATTCTTTTCAAAAATAATTTTAAAAAAAGGAGGAAAAGGAAAGAAAAATGTGTTTTGCATTATTTTTCTTGGATTTGAAATCAAGATTGGCCATATTATCTTTACATAACATGTTTATGTACCTTGTTTAGCTTGGATAATCTTATTTTATTGCATTTTACTAGTTTTAACTTTGTAGTGTATGTTGTGTGGGAGTTGTTTATAGTTTTTGATCACATGATCTTGATCTTGAAGTCACATGCCTTTGATTGTTAGACTTGAACTTAATGAGAAAGACATAAATAACCATCTCACCACTGTTTATTAGCCAATTATGAACACCTTAGTGCATATCTTAAGATTTAGTGCTCGAGAAAGTGTAGCACATGCACAAAAAAAACATAAGGTGTAGCCTTGGATTAAATGCTAAAATTGGTGTGTACATTATTAGGCTATAATAACTTCACAATCAAATAAAATTGGTGTGTACATTATCTTGGCTATTTTAATAAGTTTCAAATCAAATAAAATTGGTGTGTACATTATGAGGCAAATCAAGAAACTTACATGATTGCAAGCTTTTATTCGAAGAGATGTGAGAGTTATATGATGTAACTCTTTAGGTGATAGTCTCTTTCAAAACTATGTAATGAACTTTGTAGAGATTGTGATTGATTACTATCTACTTATCACCTCACATGTATCTCAAGTTTTTGCTAGTTGCACACACTACACAAGTTATTCTTTGCTAAACTTAGTACATTATATTGTGTGTGATCTTGTTGTGGCCATCCAAGATTAAAAGTTCCTTGATTTTAATGCAAAATGTGTTTAAAGTTTGAGATTTGAGGACAAAGTGATTGAAAATTTTGTTTTTTCAAGATCTGGGTTAAATTCAAGGGTTTTTGAAAAACTTTTCATCTCATATGTTTGTTTTTAGACCATTTAAAACACAACCAGATTAACCTAATTATTTAGCCAAGTGATTAACTTAGGTAAATTATGCAATTCTAGGTTAACAAAGATAAATCATATCATGCAAAGTGCGGAAAATAAAGAACACACAATATGATAACCCAGGAAAACCAAGCCGGTAAAAAACCTGGGGAGGATTTAACCTAACTATCATCAAGGCAAAAATCAAATCAACTATGAAAGAATTAAAGTTTTACAATAGCGACTTAGACCACTAACATCCTATTGCTACTCATCAGTAGAAAACTTACTGACACGACCACATGCAAGCTCCGAGACCACAGACTCCTTTCTTTGGCCTTTTCAACAACACAAGCTCACCTGCTTGTGACTTTGAGACTCCACTCAAAAGTTTTGGATCTCCTTAAATGTTGATCTTGTATACAGCAACTTCTACAACACCAGATCTTGAGATGCTTTAAGGAATAACACTAGTAGAAAACATGAGAGAGCTTTTGGGTACAAAACCCTAGATCTATAAAAGAGGCACAAGATGCACTCTAATCTCTCTAAAAAAAAACCCTACCTAGGGTTAGCTTATGATGTCCTTTAAATACTGGAAAAAATGGCTCGCGATTTGGGCTTCAAACGGATAAGTTATGGCCTTTTTACGTTTGCTGATATGCGACTTTCGATCGATCGAGTATCGATCGATCGAAACAAATTGTAACTCATTTTTTTCATCCTGAACATGAGTTTTTGGTATTGGGCTTTAATGTAGACCATTCTAAACTAATGAGACTTAGTTTTTGTCATGTTTTGTCATAGTTTGCCAACATTACAAACTCAAAACCTAACAATCTCCCCCTTTGGCAATCCGTGACAAAACACATATACAACATAATGCCCATATACAATAAAATGCCTAAATACATCACAAATCCCAATCTAAGACTCCTAACCTAGAAGTTGCAAGAAGAGGTAGAAGATCTTGATCAGAATGTACCTGTCTTTCCTGAAAACACTCAAAAGAATACATCAACGCATGTGTGGAAAGAAAGACATATAAATAATAATATGAAACACAATATAAAAAAAAAAGTAAATTCTAACTCTCCCCCTAAGTTAGATACATCAAAAATTTTTTATATTCTCCCTCTTTGAAAGACAATTTTAACTCCCCCTAAACAAAACAAACAAGATTCCCACATTTCAACTATTTCTCCCCCTTTTTGTCATGTATTGACAAAGACAACTCATACAAAGAGTAAACAGACAACATAAGCAACAAAAGTCAAGAGAAAATAGAGAATTAAAGGGACACAAAACAAATCAACTCTATAAAAAATAGAGACAACTCCCCCTATAAAAATAGGAAAAACAAAACAAGTTTTGGGAAAAACAATTTAGAGGAAAATTTAGGAGGTGGGGATAAATAAAAACACACAAACCAAACTTAAAAACTAGGTTGAGGATACACATGAAGAAAAATATTCTCTCTTTCAATAAATGCAAACTTGACACTATGTGACCCATAAACAGTTGCATGAGTAGAGAAAATATTTGCACATTGATTATCCATCATATCTCTTTTTCTACAATTCACACATAAAAATAGCATATACTAAAAGTACATAACTCAAAAATTAATCAATCAATTTTTAGATCAAGTTGAGTACCCAATTTAGCAAAGTGTATGCATGCTATGTGTGAAAACAATGAGAGATATAACTGCAAAACTACAAGATAGATCAGAAAACAATGCAATACATATGAATCCTAAACATAAATTATGCATGAAAAAAAATTTGGTCAAAAACTTAAGAACTGAAAATTTGTCAGTTTTGCATCAAAATGATACCATTAAACACATTTTGCATCAAAATCAAGGAACATATAATCTTGGATGGCCACAACAAGATCACACACAATATAATGTACCAAGTTTAGCAAAGAGTAACTTGTGTAGTGTGTGCAACTAGCAAAAGTTTGAAATACATGTGAGGTGATATGTAAATAGAAATCAATCACAATTTCTACAAAATTCATCACATAAATTTGAGAGAGATTATCATCTAAAGAGTTACATCATATAACTCTCATATCTCCTAGAATAAAAGCTTGCAATCATGTAAGTTTCTTGATTTGCCTCATAATGTACACACAAATTTTATTTGATTGAATTCATTATAGTCCAATAATATACACACCAATTTTAGCATTTAAACCGAGGCTACACCTTATGTTCTTTTTGTGGATGTGCTACACTTTTTTGAGCACAAAATCTTACAATATGCACTAAGGTGTTCATGATTGGCTAGTAAACAGTGGTGAGATGGTTATTTATGTCTTTCTCAATAAGGTCAAGTCCGACAATCAAAAGCATGTGACTTCAAGATCAAGTCAAAGTGATCAAAAACTATAAACATCTTCCCACACAACATGCACTACAAAGCTTCAACTTGTAACGTGCAATAAAGTAAGCTCATCCAAGCTAAACAAGGTATATAAACATGTTATGTAAAGATAATATGGCCAACCTTCATTATAAATCCAAGAAAAATAATGCAAAACACATAAAAATCTTTTTGGTTTAAAAAAATTTTATGACCAAAAACAAAAAACACACATTGTGCTAAATGAACAATGCAAAGCTATGCATGATAGTGCTTAGCTAAGCTATAGAGGGTACACAAACAAGAAATATCAATTTCTTAATCAATCCTTGAGTACATGTACAAACTAGTACATACTCATACAAAATCAGAAATAGCTTAGCACTTATATAACACATACTATTCAAGTTTCTCTACAATGTCAAGCATATTCTAAATCAAGAGAGAGATATCATAATTCATGTAATCCTCAAGAAAAATAAAACAAGACACAACATAAAATATTTTTGTCTTTTTGAAAATTTTCAATGTTTTTGGATTTTTTTTTTAATAAAAAACAACCTAAAAGCCAAAACAACCAAAAACAAAAAGAAAACATGTCCACAATTAATTGAAAGAATTAAATTAGGGACAAATAAACAACACTCACCTTAGAGAATCTTTTTTCACCAATATAGCACGAGTCTTCGGCTTTGTAGGTGAAAATCCATGTGAAGCAGAGTGTATTTGAGGGATTACACCAATCTTCTGAGAAAGACTGAAATCCTGAAAAATTCCTTTCACAAGCCAACAAGCTCAAATTTTTCAAAAGAATATGAAACAATTTATATGGACTTATGGCAGGAGAAATATCATCACATATCCTAGATTGACATACAGAATGTTTAAATTTCAATTTATGATGAATGTGACCAGAGACACCACAAAAGTGACAAACAGGAACAAATTTAGGAACATCAGTATTTCTAACAACAAATCTAGTCTCAGATTTTGGTTTTTTCCTCAACAAAGAACAATTTGGTCTAATATGACCAACAACACCACAAATGTGACAAGTAGGCACAAAAACATATTTATTATGCTCTCTAACAGTAGGTTTAGACATAGGTTTGCGTCTACATCAGAACTTTTACCTTTGTCTAACCTAGCAAAATAAGCCTTCTCTTTATGATTTCTCTTGAAATGAGGGATATAAACTTTTTCAGCTTTAGACTTAAGAGAAACTGAAACACTTCAGTTATCAACAGTAGGCTTGGCACTAGTCAAATTTTCAATTTTAGCTTTAGATTCAACTAACTCTTGTTCCAAGCTTTTCATCTTCTCATCTTGAGAGGGAATTTGATTTCTCAAAAATTCATTCTTTTTATTAGATTCATCTAATCTAACAACCAATTCCTCTTTTTCAAGATTAGCCAATTTTAACTCTTTGCTGAATTTCTTAGCAATTTTCATATATTTTAATAATTCCTTACGGAAAGTTTCATTGGCATCAATAAGATCAACAGAAACATGAGAAGAAACATGATCAGAAAGACACTTCAAATTATCCATGACAACAGGGGTCAAGGATCAACTCTTAGATCAAAAGATCTAACACAAGAGCTAACCTGCTCTGATACCATTTGTTTGTTTTTAGACCCCTTAGAACACAACTAGATTAACCTAGTTAATTAGCCAAGTGATTAACTTAGCTAAATTATGCAATTCTAAGTTAACAAAGATAAATCATATCATGCAAAGTGTGGAAAATAAAGAACACACAATATGATAACCCAAGAAAACCAAACCGGTAAAAAACCTGGGGATGATTTAACCTAGCTATCCTCAAGGTAAAAAGCAAATCCACTATGAAAGAATTGAAGTTTTACAATAGTGACTTAGACCACTAACATCCTATTGCTACCCACCAGTAGAAAAGTTACTGACACGACCACATGCAAGCTCCGAGACCACGGACTCCTTCTTTCTTTGGCCTTTGCAACAACACAAGCTCACCTGCTTGTGACTTTGAGACTCCACTCAAAGGTTTTGGATCTTCTTAAATGTTGATCTTGTATGCAGCAACTTCTACAACAACAGATCTTGAGATTCTTCAAGGAATAACACCGGTAGAAGACATGAGAGAGTTTTTAGGTACAAAACCCTAGATCTATAAAAGAGGCATAAGATGCACACTAATCTCTCTAAAAACTTTGAAAACCCTACCTACGGTTAGCTTATGATGTCCTTTAAATACTGGAAAAAATGGCTTGCGATTCGGGCTTCAAACGGATAAGTTATTGCCTTTTTACATTTGCTGATTTTGCTGATATTCGACTTTCGATCGATCAAGTATCAATCAAGTATCAATCGAGCGAAACAGATTGTAACTCATTTTTTTCATCCCGAACATGAGTTTTTTGTCTTGGGCTTCAATGTAGACCATTCTAAACTAATGAGACTTAGTTTTTGTCATAGTTTGCCAACATTACAAACTCAAAACCTAACATTATACTCATGCATTTTATTCAGAAAATACTATGCTTTAAGGAGTTTTTGCATATAATTTCTCTATTCTTCAAAATTTTGATTTTTCCAGATTTTCGATCGATCAAACCTGTTGCTCGACCGATCGAAATTGCGATTAAAAATTTGGTTTGAATCTGCCTAGCTCGATCGATGCTCGATTGCTGCTGGATTGATCGAATGCAATTTTTGATCGATCGATCGATTGAAAATCGTTTAGAGAGTTTTTTAAAACTTAAGCTTTTCACGTGTTCTTCACTATTTCAAAATTTTCAAAAGCTTTTTGGCTCTCTCTCTTCGACCGATCCACCTCAACCAATTATTTGTCATTTTCTTCCTAATATTTCTCAAAGGTTTTTGTCATCTAGCACTGGTAAGACTATTTTGCCCTTTCTTTTTTGGTTTAATCTCATTTTTCATGCATTTAAGGGAAAATTTCGAACCTATAGAAATTTGGGGTTTTTGGTGTTTTCGATGATTTCTTTCAAAATTGATCAATGGGTTTTTGTTGTTGGATGATATTAACATGTTTTTCATGGTTTAATTTGATCAATTTGATGAATCGAGAAAAATTGAAATTTCTATGGCTTGAAACTATCCGAGTTAGGGATTTTGTTCAATTAAGCATAAATTGATGAAATTGGCTTGTGTTATTGATTCATTTTGTCGTTATATACTGTTATCTAACTTGTGTAATGATAAATTGATCAATTTGTTGGAATTTTTGAAAGTCGGTTTTCAAATTTTGGGGTTTTTGATATAAACTCTATGTTCAAGCCAATTCTGTGTTTTTAATGTAAAATTGAACTATTCTCACTGCATTAGAGCATGCATCATGTGTTTATACTGTTCAAAGTGTATTTATTTGTACAGTTGGAATCGGGTGTACTGCAGGATTTATTGGTGTAAATCTGAAAGGCTCAATCGATTGAAAATTAGACTCGATTGATAGAAGCTTGTGCAGATTGTTTTTCTACAAAATTTTCCAACTCAACCCAAGCCCGTATGATGTGTAGGGTTTTATGTTTTTCCTTAAGTATAAAAGGAAAAACCCTAGCCACATTTTATTGTTGTTGTTTATGTTGTGTGTGTGAATCTCTTGTGAGATCTAGAGGTGTTTGCCTTTATACATACTTGGGGTTTCCAATCTCAAGATTGATGTTGAGAGCTTGGTGATCGTTTCAGTTGCTGCATAAAGAGTTTAAAGAAAAACACAAGTCGGAGTACTTGTGGTTGTCGTGAATCCAAGAAAGAAGTAGTCCGTGGACTCAGAGCTGTCACGTGGTCGTGGTAGTAAGTTTTCTACTCGAGGTAGCAATAGGATGTTGTGGTCTAAGTTGCTATTGTAAAACTTCAATTCTTTCATAATGGATCTGTATTATCTTGAGGATAGCTAGGTTAAATCCTCCTCAGATTTTTTACCAGTTTGGTTTTCCTGGGTTATTGTATCGTTGTGTTATTTATTTTCCGCACTGTTTCAATGATATGATTTACTTCTGTTAACCTAGATCTGAATAGTTTATCCAAGTTAATCACTTGGCTAAATAACTAGGTTAATCTGGTTGTGTTTAAGGGGTCTAAAAACGTACAAACCTCAATTAAATCATAGCTGCTAAAATCAGTGTCTTTGTTTTACATTGACATTCGCTTTCCAAGCTCTGTCAATGAGGGGCATTCTATAGACACTCGATTTTGCACCCATGATTTAATCAAGAAAGACGACTGGAGTGACCATCCATGTACCCCAAAAATCATGATTGCATTACATGCATTAATACATTCATTGCATATCATGATCAAGTTTGCATGTCCGGTTCCCAAATCAGACCGCCAGATCAAAAGATATCACATTATCAAGTTTGCATGGTCCACATGCATTGTGTCTAAGTAGAGTCGACCACGGATGATTAATTTTAATTAATTCTAATTGGTTAAACAATTAAAATTAATTAAATAATTTTGTGATTGGTTGATAATTAGTGTTTAAAATAGGATTGCTTGCATAGGAATAAAGGGATAATTGGATAACAATAAAATTGTGGATAATCTGAACTTTATCAAGATTTATTTTAGGATAATTATCTACAAGATAATTGTTGCTAAAAAGACTTGAATTATCGAGAAAAGAGTTCAAAAAATTAGAATACGAATTGAGAATGCGTCTAAGTGCATGTCCCAACGCAGGAAAACCCTAAAAAAGGAGTCCAAAAGGCACCCAAACACGAAAGTGTGATCAGCATTCAAGAGTGCCATTTGGCACTTTTGGAGTGCCGAATTGCACTCTTTTGGGCTTTGGCACAACTCCCTTCGAGTGACGATAAGGCTTTTCAACCTTTTCGCAGAAGGATCCGTCCCGATTTGCATTTTAAGCATCGTTGCTTATTTTTTAAGCATTCCAACCTCTATAAATAGGGACTGGGTCTCAAAATTCAACACTCTTTTACGCTTTCAAGGGAGACACGTTTTTACACTCTCAAATTACTCATATTTCTGACTCCCCTTTCTGATAGTCTCTCTCTTAAAGCTAGGGTTTTTAGGTTTCAAAGATAATTGCATAAATTTCTTTGAACCCTAAAATATCCTCTCAAGAAGAAGAGTGCTCCATGCAAGAGGATGTTTTCTATTAACCCTTTCTTCTTATGTTTCTCTTTTTGTGATGATGCATGTTTATATATTGTTAGTCTATTAGTTTCAAATATTCATATCATGAATTGTTGATTGGTTTTGTTGAAACATGTTCTTAATTCTCTTTGTTATTGCGTGATCCCTTTCTTAGTTTCAAAAATCTGCTTGTTACCATTTCTTTTTCTTAAATAAAGATGGATCTACATCTTCATTAGATGTAGATCTGACCTTTTCTTAAATAAAAATGGATCAACATCTTCATTAGATGTAGATCTGAATTTTTCAAAATAAAAACGGATCTACGTTGTCATTAGATGTAGATCTGAATTTTTCTCACATGAAAACAGATCTACATCTTCATTAGGTGTAGATCTGAATTTTTCTCAAATGAAAATGGATTTACATCTTCATTAGATGTAGATCTAAATTTTTCTCAAAATAAAAACTAATTTGAATCTTCATTAGATACAGATTTGATTTTTTTTTTTTTTTTTTTTTAACATAGCAGATTTTGGAAGTAAAAAAAAGGATCATGAATGGTTGTGTTAGTTGTGTTTGTTTTTTTCAATACATGTAGCATGAATTTATTTCATGAATGAAATTCTCTTCTCAAGAAATCTTTTTTCATGTTTTTTGAACATATAAAAACAGATCTGATTTTTTTACATACAAATCTGATTTCTTTTTATTACCACAAATCAGATCTGGATTTTTACAAATTAAAAACCATTTTTTTTAAGTTCTCAAAAAAAAAAAAATTTGATTCTTTCTAAACCAAATCAATTTTTACATAACACAAATTTGAATTTTTCTCAAAAGAAGAGGGTATTCATAAATGGACTAGTGTAATATAATTTTTCATGTATGTTCAACATATCATTCATATCATGCATTAAGGGTACATTGGTTACAAGAGTCTAGAAGACCAAACTCTATCTGGGCGGAATGGGTACCTAACACCTTCTCATTCCTTAACTTAGCCTCCGAATTTAGTGTCTTTGGATAGGTAGATCTATGCCTTGTCTTTATTTTTGTTTTGGGTAGATTGTAACTAGGACAAAAAACTATGTAATTGTTTGGTAGTTCGTAACTAGGACCCAAAGCCATGTAAATTTCAATTTTTCAAGTATGTATTCTTTTTACTCAATCAATGAAATGAAACAATTCAGTCATGTATTTTTTTAATTAGTTTTTCTTATTTTTGTTATATAAAAAATAAGTGGCGACTCCACACCACTTACCCAAAAAGAGAGGTGTCCTTAAAAGCACTCCACAAAATCTCTCTTTTGAGAGGCACCTTTGGCTGTCTCTCACAAACACTTTTTGTAATGGAATAAAGCCAACATAAAACATAGTTGTAAATCACAACTTGACATCCTTATTCTTGGATTTGCCCCTGCCTTTGTTGTAGTGACTTTGAAATTCTTGTATAAAAGAGTTCACTCCTAATTTTTGTTGTGTGGATGTTGCAGCCATGGCCATCAAGTACCGTGAGGAGTCATTTGATGTGTCTTTTAGTGATCGCTCTTCTGAATTTAAGACTACATGGATTTATTTAAAGGATAATGGGTCATTCCTTATCATTTTTCAAGAACTTTAGAGCACCAGCATTGGGGGTGTAAAAACCCTCGGTCGCTATTTTAGCCACCAAACCCATAAAATCATACTCCAGCCAGGTTGTTATACCTAAAAAAGTTTGCAACCCACAGTCAGTTGGTACATTGCACTAGCAATGGGTGATGTAAAGTTGTGATTTACAACTATGTTTTTATGTTGGCTTTATTCCATACCAGAAAGTGTTGTAATTCCTTTAATTTTGTTCCTTGTATTTTGTGGGATTTTATTGTATTGGGTTTAGTATTAAGTTAGTGAAGACTCAAGCTGGAATGAAGAATCAGTGGATTTCACGAGTGTCTCACTAGAAGCTAACCCGTGAAAGAGCTACGTGAGAAGCACATGACTGGAAGTTGAAGAGTCGTGCCAGGCTATTGTTTTCGCGAGTGTCTCACGGGTAAGGCCTTCCCGCGAGATAGTCGCGAACATTCTGCCTGGAGGATTTTAATGTGACTTTCTTACCTTCACCCATACTATATATACCCTCATTACCCACAAATGTAGAGGAGGCAATTCAGAGAGAAAAAACCCTAGATAGGTTTTCTACAACACACACACCCATCTTTTGAGAGAGAGCTGCTCATCCTTAGTGAGAAATCATTGTAGCCTCTTCTCTATCCCTCTCCCATTGTCATACTTTGAGAGGAGATTTGTACCCAAACACAACCCACACCTATTCAGAGTGTAGAGAGTTTTTTGGAGCTGCTAGGAAACATTGGAAAAAGCCAAGGATGGCAGATGCAACATGGAGCTTGTTGCAGGATCCGGAGAGCTAGATAAGACACGGTTCCTAGAAGCCTTGTTGGAGTAGGAGCTTGGAGGGCTTAGGTACATCGGGTAGATTAGGCTTGGAGGGTCTCTTCTAACCCATGTATCCCAATTGATTGTCTAGTGGATCGATTACCGCTTGGAAGGCGGCGAAGAGGTTTTTCACCGAGTTCTTCGGTTTCCTCTTCGATAACACATCGGCGTGTTCTCTTGTGTTTGCACCTTTCTTCCCTACTCTTTTACATTCCATTTTACTGCTATGTTGCTATGATTATGGATTAGAGTAGCTTGTTTGTTTATCCGCTTACATTTACACTATTCTGCACTTAGTATTAAGTTAGTGTAAAATCTATAGAGCCGTAATTTTAATTTGGTGGTCTAAACAGCTCTTGTGTTTTTAACACATTTTCGAGCTTTCAATTGGTATCAGAGTGGGTGCACTAGCTGTGGTTTAATTACCTTAATGCGATCCTTGATCCCTTGTGTGTTTTGCCATGGATAGTGCTTTGTATGCTTCTATGGATATTGTTGATTGTAACATGCCATGTGTTTGTGAAAATGCCTCTATGAGTGTTTATCCTCATGATTGTGATGACATGTTACTTGAATCATTGGGTGTTGTTGATATTCCAAATGACAAACTCTTGAAGAAAAAGGCTAAAAGAACTTTCAAAAGAGTTTGAGCAAGTTATTTTATGAAAATGATGATTTGATTACTAAGCTCAATGAATCCAACAAATTGGTTGAAAAATATAAGAAACTTGCAGAAAATTCTGTTGAAAAGCTGAAAGAGTTTGAATGTTTGAATATGGACTTGGATGCTAAACTTGTTTTGTCTAACAAACTTGTTGATGATCTTAAATGTGAAAATGAATCTCTTAAGATGCATGCCAAGTGTTTGATTGTTGAACCTATTGCTAAATAGGATGAAAATATTTGTTGCAATCATGTTGTGGTACCCGATTTTGTGCCTATTGTGTGCTCTACCTCAAAGGAAAAATCGGTGTACATTCCTCCACATAAAAGAAATCAAAAGGTGGAGAGAAAAGCTCTTAAGCCATGCCTCTGTTTAGGTCCCATTCTAGGGAATTGAGTGGATCTAAGTTTGTTCCTACTTGCCACCATTGCGGTATGATTGGTCATATAAGACCTCAATGTCATAAGTTGAAGAGAGAACAAACCCATATTGCTAGATCCCTTCCCAAAAGGCCTAGTGGACCTAAACACATTGTTTGTCACCATTGTGGTGCCTTTGGTCATCTTAGACCTCATTGCTCTAAGTTTCATGCTTTTAAAAGAATCAAAAGAAAAGAGAAACTTGAGCTTCTTGGAAGTTGTGCTATGCAAGATAAACCGAATTTGAGTGAAAATAGCATGTTGTTAAAGAAAATGTTTAATACTCTTAACTCCTTGTCTGTGTGCATCTCCGGTTCTCATTCTTCCAACCCTCGTCTACTTCTCATGAGACACTCATTCCAAACAATCATTCCGTTTGGATGAGGAAGGGTTCTTATGGTTGAGCTTTTGCTCTTTTAGTCCTTGATCTAATTCTTTCGATCTTTGTAAGACCCTTCATGCATTAGATGCTTCATTGTCATGCATTTGTGCATCATGCATCTCTTCATATGCATTGTCTTGTTTTTGTTTTTGATCTTACTTTTATGTCTTTGTTTTGTGTGTGTAAAAATCCAAAACCACATAAAATGTAAAAATAAATAAAAATTCAAAAAGTTTGATCTTATATGTTTGAGCACATATCTCATGTGAGTTTGGTCCAGTACCTTCGTACTAATGGCATAGTGCATTTACAAGCTTAGCTTGTTATATATGCATATTTATCTGTGTGGGAGAAATCTTGAAAACTAAGTGTGATTGTTGTAAATAGATCTTCAAGCTTGTCATGAATGATTGGTCAATAGTCTTTTTGGCCTTGATACTTGCGTAGACTTGTGTCTATATCTCTTCCCACCTTTATTTTTTATGTTTTTGCAATTAAGCTCACCAAATGTAAATCTCCAAATGAAAAGAGATATTGAGCTGCAAAAGTCTGTCACATATACTAGTATTTGACTAGGAAAAAGGTAAAGCGACTTTTCTAATGTAATGTATGGTGCTCAAAAAGCCAAAGGCAAAGTCTAAATGTTGAAATATAAAAAATTTAAAGCACCGATCTCAAAAATGAGATGTATTGTTCAAAAAGGATCAAATGTTGTGATTTGTATAGAAGCCAAATGAAAAGCTTCTAAGTTATGTAATCATTCTCTTGTGGGAGGTCATATATGTTTATTTCTATAATTGAGATAGTCCACTTGACTTAATGCTACTTGTGTATGACTTTATTGAATTGATCATAGAAGCGTCACTCTGTTCTAAGGACTATTCCACACTTGATTCTCACACACAACACATAAGTTTAATGTTTAATGAATGCCTATTTCATTTGTGTGTTTGTACATGTTCAAATGTGAGACGTGTGTGCTCAACCATATGTGGTTCAAACCAAAAAGATTTTTGTTCTTTTTGTTTGCTTTTGGAAGTGATTTGTATCACCTATGTTTTTCAAAGTTTTTAAAGTGTTTTTGTGTGAAAAACATGTTTTCTGGGTGTTTTTGTGACCTATTTCATGTATAGACTCAACTGGGAGTTAAATAGTCCAATTTTAAATTTTTTGCAGCTTTGGACAGAGACTTTCGCGACTGTTTCGCGAGTAAGACTTACCCGCGAAAAATTTCGTGAGTAATTTCACGAGTCAGCTTCTCGCAAAAATTTCTAGATCAGCTTTTTAAAGGGCATTCTGTGGGACATTTGTTTTAAACTTCTCCCATCTTCTCCCAAACCCCTGTTTTAATGTTTTTACATCAAAACCCAACTAATTTCAAGTGTTTTACATTCCATAAACATCTCTAAGAAAATCTTTAACACTTTTAATTGATTTTGATCATTAGATTATGTTTTTGAGGGTTTTATGTTCATAGTTGGGATCTTTTCAAATGGGAGTTAGAAAACTTAATTTATGTCAATCTTTTTGATTGGGTTTTATTTTAAATGATGATTTTCTTTGGATGTTGGCCCTTGTGGCAAAAATAACGTATTTAGGCAAGATTTTCAGATGTTCATGCATTGTTTAACATACATGTGTAGTGTGTGCACTCTAAGTGTTTGATAAAATGCTCAAATGACATTTTCTCGTTGTTTTGGACTCCAATGAGTACCAAATTTTGGGGATCACCTTATTTATTCATGATTATCATGTTTTGATCATTGGTGGTGTGTTTTATACACTTTGCCTCTTGAGTGCCTTGCTTATGCATTGGTCATGCATCTCACATGCACACTAGATGCACACTAGATGCACCTTGCTGCACACACTCTAACACTTGACATGTTTTTATATTCACTCATGCTAGTTAAGTCTTTTTAGACCCTTTTAGCACATTTAACATGTTCTTGTGTCTATGTCATGCCTAGGTCCATATCATGTTCCATCATCCTTAACATTTCATGTTCTTTATACTTTGTAGCATTTTTTTTAAAATGTTTTTGTCTTATGTTTGAGCTTCATTTTCTCATTCATCTTGCACCCCTCATGCATCATTTTCATATTTTTTTCTTTCCCTCATTCCTCTTGCTTCATTTGTCTATTCGTGACAAAAAGCGGGAGACTATACCGGAGAGTATACCGGTGTGTTTCGTCATTTCTATATGACTCATGTGCACATTCATAGGGGGAGAAAACCATAAGGGAGAAGCATATACTAAGGGGGAGAAGACATTTTTTTGAGAAAACCTTGATTTACTTTATGCTTGTTTTCTCGTTGCTTTATGGTGCTTTGATATGCTTTTTTGCTTTCATTGCATCGTGCTTTTGTGTTGGACATGCTTTTATCCTTATGCTATTTTGCTTTATTGGTTGCATGTTCGGATGATTATTTGCTTTGCTATGTGATCATTTTAGTCATTTTCACATGACTGTTTGGTGTATGATCAAGTTGCTCACATGTTTTACATCATGTTTACTTGATCGCAACTTACTTGTTACATTATACTTGTCCTTTTATCACTTGATTTACCTTGAGGGTCTAATATGTTTTGTGCAAGTATTTCAAGTTACAGGTATACATGTTCCAAGTTCGTCACAGCTTCTAGATTTAGGTGTGAGTGATTTTTGCCATTATTCCCAAACTCACGTTTAAGTCTAGACTCTATTATAGGGTGTTTTGTCACAGAATAGCCAAAGGGGGAGACTGTAAAGTTGTGATTTACAACTATGTTTTATGTTGGCTTTATTCCATGACAAAAAGTGTTGTAATTTCTTTAATTTTATTCCTAGTATTTTGTGGGATTTCATTGTATTGGGTTTAGTATCAAGTTCGTGAAGACTCAAGCTTAAATAAAGAATCCGTGGATCTCGTGAGTGTCTCGCCGGAAGCTAACCCGCGAAAGAGCCACGTGAGGAGCACATGACTGGAAGCTGAAGAGTCGTGCCAAGCTGTTGTTTTTGCGAGTGTCTCGCGGGTAAGGCCTTCCCGCGAGATAGTTGCGAAACATTCTGCCTAGAGGATTTTTAATGTGTGACTTTCTTACTCTTCACCCATACTATATATACCCTCATTACCCACAAATGTATATGAGGCCATTCAGAGAGAAAAACCCTAGATAGGTTTTCTACAACATACACCCATCTTTTAGAGAGAGAGCTACTCATCCTTAGTGAGAAATCATTGTAGCCTCTTCTCCATCCCTCTCCCATTGTCATACCTTGAGAGGAGATTTGTACCCAAACACAACCCACACCTATTCAGAGTGTAGAGAGTGTTTTGGAGCTGCTGGGAAGCATTGGATGAAGCCAAGGATGGCAGATGCAACATGAAGCTTGTTGCGAGATCCGAAGAACTAGACAAGACACGGTTTCGAGAAGCCTTGTTGGAGTAGGAGCTTGGAGGGCTTAGGTACATCGGGTAGATTAGGCTTGGAGGGTCTCTTGCTAACCCATGTATCCCAACTGATTGTCTAGTGGATCGATTACCGCTTGGAGGGCGGCGGAGAGGTTTTTTGCCGAGTTCTTCGGTTTCCTCTTCGATAACACATCGGCGTGTTATCTTGTGTTTGCATCTTTCTTCCCTACTCTTTTACATTATATTTTATTGTTGTGTTGCTTTGATTATGGATTGGAGTAACTTGTTTGTTTATCCGCTCGCATTTACACTATTCCGCACTTAGTATTAAGTTAATGTAAAATCTATCAAGCCGTAATTTTAATTTGGGGGTCTAAACAGCTCTTGTGTTTTCAACACATTTTTGAGCTTTCAACACTCAACATCTTAGTTTTTGTTTTTACATAGAACCCAATAAAATAATATAAATTATCCTATCAGCTCATTCTCTCTCTTCTCTCCCATCTCTCTTTCATTTTTTTGTACTTTCATATTTACTTTTATGTTTAGCAACTATGAATAGCAGGTTGTATATACCCAACCTTTCGATTCATGGTTGTTAAAATTTTTTAGCAACCCGCACCCAGATGAAGCTCAATTTGAGTGTGTGGGTTGCTAAAATAGCAGCTGGGGGGGTTTTACATCCCTCAAATGCTTACAACCTCACTATAGTTATTCCTACTGCCTCAAGCCAGCACCAGTAATAGGGAATGTAAAAAAATACCTATTTTACCTCCTCAAATACTATTTTACTAACTCATCCAACAATATACCCAACATCTCAGTTTTTATTTTTAAATACAACCCAATAAAATAATATAAACTACCTAATAAAGAACTAAAAAGCAAGAAAAGAGAGTGTGAGAGATTTTTTTTTTTTTTTTTTTTTTTTTTTTTTTTTTTTAAAAAAAAAAATTCTTTACAACCCCATGAATAGGAAGGTTGCATATATGCAACCACGTTAACACGGATGGAAATTTTTTTAGGTTTACATTCGCGGATGGAGCATGATATTAAGGATTTAGTTGCTAAAATAGCAATTGGGGGTTTTTGCACTCTCCATGCTAGTACTAAGGGAACCTGTTAGCATTTTCCTATAAGATAATTAGATCAAAACCATTAGGCTTAGCTCGATTAGGTTTGCCATAGCTAGTTATAATAGAACTCATGGAGCTGAGTAAGAATATTGACTGTAATTAAATTGCTAATTTGCATTGTTTAAAGGGAAAAGTGTTTGATTTTGAGAAGGATCAATGTCAGGCAAATGAACTAGCCTGGGTTGGCTTCAGCAGGTTCTATTCTGAGGTCTGATGATGATAAGAATAGACCAAACAATTTTTTTGGGTAATATGCTAAGTATAACACAATACCTCACCCCAAAAAATACAACTGGGGCATGTAGTGGTTGAAGATTAAATATGGAAATTAACTACAGATGGTTACTGGTTTGTCCACCTTTAAGTTTACAGGGCCCTCATCAACCGTTCTAGACTACAGTGACTAATAACAACTCTCATCAATTAACGAAAAGGGTAGTCAGTGCTGGCAGATTGGCACTCATTTATTGTTAACCTCGACTGGTGATGATGGAAATTTAGACCCCTTAACACACAACCAGATTGAGTAGCCTAGTTAATTAGCCAAGTTGTTACTTAGTCAAATTAAGCAATTCTAGGTTAAAACAATCAAACAATCATATCAAGAATATATAGCAGCGGAATAATAAATAACACAAGATATGATCACCCAGGAAAACCAAACTGGTAAAAAACCTGGGGAGGATTTTACCCACCGATCCTCAAGGCAAAACTGAATTCACTATGAAAGAATCGAAGTTCATACAAAAGGACTTACAAGCTCCCTGCTCGACTTCCTAATGCTACCTACCAGTAGAACTTACTGACACGACCCCGTGCAAGCTCCGAATCCACGGACTCCTTCTTTCTTGAATTCTTCAATCAGCTACAAGCACCCACGCTTGATATTCTTTAAGCTTTAATGGTAGCAACCAAGTTGATCATCAAGATGTTGAAGTAATCTCTATCTAGAAAACCCTAAGTTTTGTGTAAAGGAAAGTTCCTCTAGATCTCACAAGAGATTTACACAAAACAGCAATGTATGAGCAACAACACAACTGAAGCAACTCTAAAAACGTGGCTAGGGTTTTGCTTTATATACCTAGGGCAAAAACATAAAACCCTAAACGTTTAATGAGTTAGGGCTGAGTTGGAAAACTGCAGAAAAATGCAATCTGATCGATTTTCGATCGATCGAATCTATTCTTCGATCGATCGAGCCAGACCGAAATGCCCCAATGCATCTACAGTCTCTCGATTCCAACTTTACAATAATTAATCAACTTTGAGCACACTTTAACAAGACTAAACATATTGTTTTGATCATGGTTTGCCAATATTACAAATTAGAGTTCTAAATACATAAATTCCTAAACCTTTAGAACCTAACAAACTCCACCTTTGGCAATCCGTGACAAAACCCTAATTAAAAGCTCAAAGTTTTACAAGTAAAAAGCCCTTTACAAAAATAATGCTCATAAACTCAAATTCAACCCTAACTACTATCCATCGGTTGCAAGTGTAGACAGCAGCTTTGTTGAATCAACCTGTATATTCCTAAAATACTCAACAAACGCATAAACGTATGTGTGACAGAAAAGAGTAAAACAACAGGTATAACATTCTTGTAAGATTCACACAACACAAAATAAAGACATATATGAATGAACAACTCATAAATATAAATCAATAAGAAGTGAATCACAAAGCAACAAGAATCAATGAATATAACATGTATATCAATCAATGTTACTCCCCCTAACATGAATATCCCCAAAAATGATATACAAAGTGAAGCACCTAGATACAATCTAAAAGCTCCACAAGCTCCTCAAAAACAAAAAGTCTCAAAAAGTCTCAAAAACTCTCCCCCTAACTACAAAAACTCCTCTACAAGTCAAAAACACCACTCCCCCTTTTTGTGACGGAATGCCGAAGGGCAATCACAAGTCGCCATCAAAAGGAGGTGGTGAGGGTGAATGAAGACGCGCAAAGTCGGCTCGCAGAGCACGAATCTCATCTAGCAAGTCCATCAAAATCTGACCATGAGCCGCTTGAACGGTCATGACAGTCTCCAGAGTACGACAAACATCAAAGTAGGCTGAAGGAGGTAGAGGAACATCAGCAGCAGCAACATCATCACCAACTAGATCAGGAACATCCTCACCAGCAAGACCTGTAGAAGAAGAAGGAGGAGGTGCGCTACTAGGCGGCTCAGACCTAGGGTGTTTAGAACCAGCTCGAAGATGAGCGGCCCTCTGTCTAAGAAAAGACGCACCAATAGGAGCAATCACATGAACGGGCTCAGAGGAAGGGAAGCTATTAAGATCAAGATAAAGCAAAATCCTATGAATGAAAATAGGATGTACAAGAGCATGAGAATTAGATGAACTCCTATAGACATCATTCAAAGAATGAAGAAAAAGATGGGGAAAACTAATAGGAGCATCAGTAACCAGGGTGTACAAAAATACACACCTCTCAAGAGGAATGGTGTGAACATGAGAGATGGGCCAAATAGAATGACAGGCTATCCTAAAAAACAGATAGTGCAACCCGGAGAGCTCAGCGGAAGTGATCCTAGGATTAGAACCCCACTGGACAGTAGTCCCAGTGATGTAAGAGAAGACATCGCTCAACTTGAGAGACTCGTCATATGGATAGACAGGATGTTGGACCAATGGTATCCCTAGAGCATCAGCCACTACCTGAGGAGTAATGGTGTACTCTACGCCTCGTATCCAACTCTTTACTAAAGTGTTGGAATCATAGATGCAGATAGAGATGTTCGAAAAGAACTCTCTAATCAAGGCAGAAGGTGGAGGAGGATCAGAAACATCCACTAAGGGTAACCAGCCCCGACGCTCAAAGTTAGCCCTAATGGCAGGATCAAGTTCATCTAACAGAACAGAACACTCAGCCCAAATCTTTCTCCTAAGGTTTAGTTTCTCAAAAATCTCTTGGTTTTTCTCACTCGGAAACTTCTCACGGTCAAAGGAAGGAGGGGACAGAGAAGAGTAGGGAATAGTCCTACGGGCTCTAGTTTTCCTAGGCATGATGCTAAGGAAAGGACAGAGACACAAAGAGAAAACCAAAAGAATAAGATAAAACAAAACCAAGGACAGACTGCAAGTTAGTACAATAAAAACATATAAATAGAATCTATATGATGCATGAACAATAAAAATGTTGTGATGCATGAACTAATGTAGTAAACAAAGTTCAAATTAGGTTCAATTTCACAAAATTGGCTCGAAAATAGAGTTTCTCACAAAAACCCTAAAAAATTTGAAATGCCACTTGAAAATTTTGAAACAATTCAATGAATTGGTCATCACATATTGTGGAAAACAGATTATAATAACCAATTACATCAAAACACCAAGCCAATTCATCAATTAAACCCAATTGAACAAAAATCCCCAAATTGAATCAATTACAAACCTTAGAATTTTCAATTTCTCACAAAACCCAAAATTGATCAAATTAAACCATGAAGAACATGTTTATAGTGTGTCCCCACAAAAACCCATTAATCAATTACACAAAATTGGGCCTAAGTCAACAACAAACCCAAAAAGAAAAAGGTCCAAAAAATTGAGCCTAAATGCATGAAAATAGTAAATAAACTCAAAAAGGAAGGGTAATGTAGACATACCGGCTTGAGGAAAGAGATTTATTGCAAAAAATCCGAAGGAAAACGACAAAAATTGGAATAGGTGAGCTTGCCAAGTCGGAGAGAGAGAAAAACTTTTGAAAAAGTATTTGAAAAAGTCAAGAACAGTGTTTTTAAAAACCTGATTTGCGATTTCGATTGATCGAAAAATACATTCGATTGATCGAATGAGACAGTCATTTTTCAACAAATTAAAGCACTTTTTCGATCGATCGATCGAAAATCAGAATGGATCGATCGAATTTGGCAGAGGCTCACAGAAATTTTGAGAAAAATCACAGTTTTGAAAAACACAAACCTCATTTTGAAAAAAACTACTCCTCAAAGCATTAAATGATGAAAAAAAAAAAATGCATGAGTATGAGATGGAATGATTTTTCAAAAACCTAATTTGAATCCCAGTTTCTCCAAGGAAAATTTTCAGACATTCTCTTTTTAAATTCTCAAGCAAAAAAATGTTTTGCATAATTCTCAAAGTATTTTTAAACTTGGTTGGTCAGACCAAAAACACACACACTAACATGTACAAAGTTTAGCAAAGAGTAACTTGTGTAGTGTGTGCAACTAGCAAAAACTTTGAGAAACATGTGAGGTGATATGTGAAAAGCAATCAATCACAAAGTCTACACAATCCATCACATAAAATTTAAAAGAGACTATTACCTTACGAGTTACATCATATAACTCCCACATCTCCTAGAACAAAAGCTTGCAATCATGTAAGTTTCTTGTATTTTGCCTCATTATAATGTGAAATATATTATGTGAAATGGCATCAAGCCTAATGGTACACACCAATTGTAATTATGTGAGATGACATCAAGCCTAATAGTACACACCAATTTTAAGCATTAAGCAATTAAGCCGAGGCATCACCTTATGTTCTTTTTGTGCATGTGTAACAAGTACACAAAATCTTATGATATGCACTAAGGTGTTCATGATTGACTAGTGAACAGTGGTGAGATGGTTATTTATGCCTTTCTCAAAAGGACCAAGTTCGTCAATTAAATAACATGTGACATCAAGATTAAGACAAAGTGATAAACACATTAAATATCTTTCCCACACAACATGCACTACAAAACTTCAACTAGTCAAGTGCAATAAATAAGCTTATCAAAGCTAAACAAGGTACATAGGACATGATATGTGTAAATAAATTGACCAACCTCGTTTTCAAAAACCAAGAAAACAATGTCAAACACATTTTTGCTTTCTCCTTTTCTCCTTTTTTTTTTATTTTTTTTATTTTTTATTTATTTAAGAGAAAACAAATAAATCCTAGAATGAAATGCATGAATGAAATGCATGAATGTAATGCAATGCAAACCCTAGAAATAAAACAAAAGAGACACAAAAAACGAAAGAACAATGGTCACAGAGGAATGAGCAATGAAGCACAAGGACCATGCCAGAAAGACTCAATTCGGTCGAGTCTTTTGCATCCAAAGCCTTTTAGATGCACTCCGAGCATTGGAGTTCCTATTCACATTTGAGTGATTTCTAACTCCAGGATTGGAATAAAGGTTCAAAGCCTTTACCAATTCACCAATAAGTGCCATAGGATCTTGTGCTTGAGGCACAGGCACATTTGGTTTAGTTGCTCTCTTAGCAGCTTGAAACTTGTAACAATTAGGACGAATGTGTCTAGACTTTCCACAATAATGACAAACCCAAGCAGGTTTACCATGTATCTTGTCCTTAGAAAGGGTAAGCTTAGTTTCTCTTAGATCAACCCTAATCTTCTTAGGAGGTGAAACTTCTACAGGTTTGACGGCCTCACTCACAGGTGGTTTGACAGTTTCACTCACAACCTCACTTACAGAAGGTTCAGAAGAAGATGAAGGAACAAAGTTTGTGGTATGTGGAGTAGACACAGAGATGCTTTCAACATATCCTATCCCAGATTTATCAGAAGGATACTTTTGAACATTCAGCATGTGATCAAGTTTAGAACTAGCAGTTCTAGTAACAGATAAATCATGTTCTAAAGTTTTAACTTTATCAAGTAAAAGCATGTTCTCAGATTTCACATGGTTCAAAAGATCATTAGCATCAAATAATTTAACAAGCAAATTTTTCTTTCCAAGATCAAGAGAGTCAATTTTCTTCAGGCCAAGTTCAACATTCATAGCATCCTTTGCAGCAACTTTGCAAAGTTTATTATAGGCCTCTTGAAGATCTGCATCCTCAGAGAGTTCCCCATCAGAAGGGTTCTCCTCAAAAGATATGCTTTCATTGACTACTGCAGTAGCAGTGAAAGAAATGAAGTTTCCATCCTCGTCACATTCAGACTCATCATCAGAAACCTCATTGTCACTAAGGGTTACAGCCATGGCTTTACCCTTATTTCTCAAGAATGTAGGACATTCAGATTTAACATGACCATACCCTTGACAACCAAAACACTGAGCACCCAAAGAGTTGTTTAAAGATTGACCTACTTTTTCTCTAGGTTTTTCAAAGTTATTAACCTTAGTAGGATCATTCTTTCTAAAATTTCTAGGTTCAACAGTATTTGTACCTATTGCCCTTCTATTTGTATTTCTCAGAAAGTTTCTAAAGTTCTTGACAAGGTAAGCTATCTCTGTAGCAGAGAGCTCATCATCAAATCCACCAGCCTCAACATCATCAACAGACTTAAGAGCCATTGATTTGGATTTGTTTGTTTTGGGTAAGTCAGATTCATAGGACTGAAGAGATCCTACAAGCTCATCAACAGGAATGGAGTCCACATCCTTGCTCTCAGTAATGGCAGTCACTTTGGGTCTAAAGTTTTCAGTTAATGATCTAAGTATCTTCCTAACAATTTTAGGTTGATCATAGATTTCACCCAAATTAAAAGCAGAATTAACAATGTCATTCAGTTTGGCATAAAATTCATCATCAGACATCCTAATGCTTTCAAACCTAGAAGTTAATTGCTGCAGTTTGTTTATCTTAACTGCCTTTGTGCCTTTATGTACAGTTTGGAGGATTTTCCAAGCAGTATGAGCAACCTCAACATTAGAGATCCTCTTAAATTCCTCCATAGAAACAGCATTGAAGATGGCATTCATAGCTTTGCTATTGAAGCCTGCTGCTTCTTTTTCAGAAATTTGCCACTCACTCACAGGAGTAGTGGGCTTCTGCCATCCGTACTCAACAGAATTCCAAACTCTCTCATCAATTGTTTCAGGAATGCTTTCATCCTTACTTTCCAATAAGCATAGTTATTCCCATTAAAGTGAGGAGGAACAACAGAGAGTGTCCATGCTCCATGACAACAGGGGTCAAGGATCAGCTCAGAGATCAAAATATCTCAAACAAAAGAGCTACCTGCTCTGATACCACTTAATGGAAATTTAGACCCCTTAACACACAACCAGATTGAGTAACCTAGTTAATTAGCCAAGTTGTTACTTAGTCAAATTAAGCAATTCTAGGTTAAAACAATCAAACAATCATATCAAGAATATATAGTAGCGGAATAATAAATAACACAAGATATGATCACCCAGGAAAACCAAACTGGTAAAAAACCTGGGGAGAATTTTACCCACCGATCCTCAAGGCAAAACTGAATTCACTATGAAAGAATCGAAGTTCATACAAAAGGACTTACAAGCTCCCCGCTCGACTTCCTAATGCTACCTACCAGTAGAACTTACTGACACGACCCCGTGCAAGCTCCGAATCCACGGACTCCTTCTTTCTTGAATTCTTTAATCAGCTACAAGCACCCACACTTGATATTCTTTAAGGTTCAAAGGCAGCAACCAAGTTGATCATCAAGATGTTGAAGTAATCTCCATCTAGAAAACCCTAAGCTTTGTGTAAAGGAAAGCTCCTCTAGATCTCACAAGAGATTTACACAAAACAGCAATGTATGAGCAACAATATAACTGAAGCAACTCTAAAAACGTGGCTAGGGTTTTGCCTTATATACCTAGGGCAAAAACATAACGTTTAATGAGTTAGGGCTGAGTTGGAAAACTGCAGAAAAACGCAATCTGATCGATTTTCGATCAATCGAATCTATTCTTCGATCGATCGAGCCAGACCGAAATGCCCCAATGCATCTACAGTCTCTCGATTCCAACTTTACAATAATTAATCAACTTTGAGCACACTTTAACAAGACTAAGCATATTGTTTTGATCATGGTTTGCCAATATTACAAATTAGAGTTCTAAATACATAAATTCCTAAACCTTTAGAACCTAACAGGTGATTATAATTTTCTTTTTGAAATGGTCTTGGCCTGTAATTTCATAATTGTTGACCTCGACTGGCGATTTCAAGAGTTACTGAATGCTGAATCTAAACGCACATCCAAATCTTCAAACCTTTCAGTAAAATTTCAGGCACCAGTAGACTTTAAAGTTATTATATACTCCAGTAAAAAAATACAAGGGGGGCATGAAGTGGTTGAATAGTAAAGGTCTGAATTAACTACAGATGGCTATTGATTTGTCTAAAGTAACACACATCCAAATCTTCAAACCTTTCGGTAAAATTTCCAGAAAGAATCACATGTGAAACTTTGAAAGAAGACTGAAACTCTGTCTAATGACTCTTAAATGGATTTAAGAGCTCATTGTCAACCCGACCATTAAGAGTGTGTTTGGGAACAATTTATTTAGTTGAAATTAAAAAAAATTTGTTGGAAATACTGTAGATAAAGTTAAAAGGTAATTAAAATAGTACAGTGAGATTTATAGATACTACCAAAAAGTGAACTGAAACTCATAAATAATGACAAAAATAAGCTGAGTAGTAGTAAAAATAAATTAAATAATTACAAAAACTGACTTTTTAAAACCAATTCGACCTAAATGCAATAGCATGACCATCTATACTAGTGATAGTTGCATTAGTTTTTGGTTTTGGCTTAGATACTACTTAATTAGTTTAGTTGAAACCACGACCACATATATAAAGCCTAGTCTAGCCTACAGAGTAGAGATGGGCAGATGGCTTCACTTTTATACTCTACAGTTTTTACTCTTTTTCTATCAAAAAGGCTTGAACAATAGAAGCTATCTAAAAATTGAAGTTGCAGGTGTGGCGCCACAATCAGCTAGTGTGTAGCTTTGGTTTGGTTTGTGCTCTCGTGTATCACAATCAGCTAGTGTGCAGCTAATTTTTCAGCTTTTATCTCAAATTAGGAAGAAATATCCATTTTGACATATATATATATATATATATATATATATTATTGATTATTTTTTGAAGGGATATTTTGATACTGATTGATTATAGATTCCAAGAGTTACTGAATGCTGAATTTAAACGCCTCAAAAATGGCCATGTACTACTATTTAGCAATATATCACTATTTACAAAATAATGGTATATTGCTAAATATTTAGCAATTTATTACTGTAAGGTTGAATTTAATCAACCATCTAATTAGCTTTATTCCGTGACCAATTTGCTTGTAATTTAGCACTTAGTAATCCTGTATTTATGTGAAAAAATTGTAAGGGTAGTGTGTGAGAAGATGTGAAGAAAAGCTCAAGAGTGTGCAAGAAAAACAGAGGTTCGCGGTTAGGGCTCGCGGGTGGATCGCGACTGGCAAGCCGCCAAAAGCTGGCACGTGAGAGGCACACTGGGAAGTTGAAGGGTCGCGCCAGCTGTCACGCTACAGGACAAAAGTCCCAGGCTGGCCAGGCCGTTACGTCGCGACTTGAACTCGCGACTTGGACAAGCCGCGAAACCAAGTTGCCAATTTGCCCTGTTTGGCAAAAACTGACATTTTGCATTCCCTTCTCACCCTACTATATATACATCCTTATACCCATCATATTGAGAGAGCTTCCAGAGAGAATTTTGTGAGAGAAAACCCTAGAGAAAAACAAGATTGACTCATCCCCAATCTTTACCTTAGAGACTCTACAAATTCCTCTACTTTCTTCCTTTCCATTGTCATACCCTTGAGAGGTTATTTACCAAATCCTTATCTCACCACACCCACATCTGTGAGAAGGTCCATTTGGTGCTTAGGGAAGCAGTTTGGGAAGGAACCAATATACATTGGTTGATGCTATGGTCAAGTAGCGGAATCCGGGAAGTTAAAGAAGAAATAGGTTCGACGTAACCTCGTTGGAGCAAGAAGCTTGGAGGACTTAGGTACTTGGGTAGATTAGGCTTGGAGGGCCTTCTGCTGTTCATGTATCCCAACTATATTCTTTAGTGGATTTTATCACCGCTTGGAGAGCGGCGGAGAGGTTTTACGCCGAGGACTTCGGTTTCCTCTTTGATAATACATCGTGTGTTGTCCGTGTGTTTGCATCTTTCTTTCCTTTATCTTTGCCTTATATTTACTGCTGTGGATGTGTTTATATTTGTCTTAGATTGTTTATCAATTCTGTTATAAGCTTGTTATCATATATTCCGCACATTAATTGTTTGATATAAAGCTTGAATTGGTATTTTTGTATTTGGGGGTATAAACGTTCAAGGGTGTTTCATACCCTTTTTGAACTTTCAATTACCATTTTGAAACTCGAGTTTGTAAAACTCGAGTTTGCCATGTAACTCGAGTTTCAAAAACTTGAGTTCTTTGAAAAAATAGTCTTCAAGTTTGCCATGTTATTTTTTATGGAACTTGAGTTACATAAAAAATTGGTGGTAATTTTTTATGAAACTCGATTTTGTAAAACTTGAGTTACATGGCAAACTCGAGTTTTAAAAAAAAATGATAAATCCCTAATTATTTAGCAAACAATAGTAGATCTATACATATTTTGCCAAATAGTGGTATTTTGGCCTTTAAACGCACATCCAATTCTTCAAACCTTTGAGTAAAATTTCCGGCACCAGTAGACTTTAAAGTTATTATATACTCCAGTAAACTGACACTTTGTCACTCCAATGTTTTTTTCTCACAGTGGATACCAATGCAGTGAAGAAACACTTGCGTTTCTGTTAATTGACTTACCTTGAAAATTATAATTTTTTTCTAAGATTGCGTACCATTAATTGTTTCTTGTGTTCACAACTATGAGAAAAAATTATCATCAAATATTTCATGTATACATCACCCAAATCAAAAGTCAACAAATGATCATGCCACAACCCTGAGAACAATTTAGTCGATTTATTGTTCATCAGAAAAAAAGAACTACAATGTTTCGACAAAAGAATTATGTTAAAACATATTGGGTTTTCTTCGAAGTTTCAATAACCATATTCTTTTTGGAAAAGTATTTATCTTGGTTGATACTGATACAGTAAACTTATAACTCAAGAAACTTGAAATTCCAATGCAAATATTGCAACTTCTGTATATAAAGTCAAAAACTTTAAAAATAATGCCAAAGTTCATTGATAATAAATATGTAGCATACCAATCATGGGTTATGCCTTGCTTGACATAAGTTTCAGAAAGCCTATCAATTATATTACTTGAAATATGTGCAAGCTATTTAACAACACAATTATAGGACATACTTGGCCAAAGGTCTTTAGGCTTTAAAAGTGAAAGAATGGCAAAAATAAAAAAGTACTTTTGAAATAAATTTTACGTTTACACAGTTTCACCTCATAAACTATGGGTTTTGAAATGTAATTTTCCCTTTGTAAACCAAAACAAATTCCATGCCCAAACTATGAGGATTTTACTGCTAGGTTGCCATTGCTGGTTCAGTCATGAGATGCATGTTTAACTGGGGGAAATGTGGCTTACCAAGTTCTATTCAAGTTTTCTGCAATCATGCATAATTTCTTTCGTCTTCCATTTTTCCTTTAAATCAAATTGTTTGTTTTCACTTTTCATGCATATTATCCAACGACATTGAAAAAACCATATGATTAAATGACAAATCCCATATCAACGAAGAATAATTTCAGTTCACACATCAAAAGTCAACTTAAAAATTAATATCAATAGTGCAAGGATAATACTATCTTGTGGTCACAAACTTAGTCATCAACCAAATACCCACAAAAGAAGTCTAATTGGTTGCCCACAAAGAACAATTGCAGCTCAGCCTTAAAAGTAAACTTCAAGATCAATATCAATATCAATGGCACAAGGATGAGACTACCAAGTAAGGCATCAATCATATCCACAAAAAAAAGTCTAGGCCTCCGAAGAAGTGACGCCTATTTTGTCATCGTCAAGACCCTGGTGCACCCATATTTCCACTATATAGACGCCCTATTTTATTAAGCAAACCTAAATTTTGCACATCGGAAATGAAAAAGCAAGGAAGAGGATTTTCACTTGCAGCAATGAGTCTCAGACTATTGTGTTCAATTCACTTCCAAGCCATCCTTCTCTTGTTCATTGCACTACTGCTTGTAAAAATTCCTACTATTTTTGCTGGTAGTAGTACTTCCATCTTGAGTTATTTTGGTGGGAATGAGACAGATCATCAAGCTTTGTTGGCCTTCAAAAAGCAGATAACACATGACCCCGAAAACATTTTGAGCTCGTGGAATGATTCCCTCCATTTCTGCGAGTGGGAAGGTGTTGCGTGCGGCCACAAGCATAGAAGAGTCACTGTATTAGATCTGAGTTCTAGAGGTTTGGTGGGTTCCTTGTCTCCATTCATAGGCAACCTCAGCTTCATTAGGATAATCCAGCTCTACAACAACACCATTGGAGGCCAAATCGTAGATGAAGTTGGTCGTCTACTCAGGTTGCGACGATTGAACCTGTCTATTAACTCCTTCCAAGGGAAAATTCCTGCAAACCTTTCCCATTGCTCCAAACTTAAATTTCTTGGAGTTGGTAAAAATAACCTTTCAGGGTCCATCCCAAAGGAGCTTGCTTCTTTGTCAGAGCTGGAGTTTCTTGCTGTTCGCAACAACAATCTCACAGGAGGAATCCCACCTTTCATTGGAAACTTAAGCTCTCTCCAAGTTTTTTCTGCAGCCTGTAATGCCTTTGGAGGACACATTCCAGATGCATTGGGTCAATCAAGAAGCTTAGAAATACTTACACTGGGTTACAATAAACTCTCTGGTTTGATCCCTCCATCTTTATATAATCTTTCGTCTCTTACTTATTTAACAATGTATGAAAATGAGCTTAGTGGAAGTCTTCCTACAAACTTATTCCTCACCCTTCCATATCTCCAGTGGTTTCAAATCTATTCAAACCAATTTACCGGATCTCTACCAGTCTCATTATCTAATGCTTCAGAGCTACAATATTTCGCAGTTTACACAAACAGTTTTGGACGGTTACACCATTTGGTGGAATTCGTAATTGATGAAAATAATTTCGGAAGTGGAGATGATGATGAAATGAATTTCTTGCAATCTCTACTCAATTGTAGCAGTTTACTGAGAATAAGTCTTGAGGTGAATCAATTCGAAGGTAAGTTGCCTAATGTTTTTGGTAATCTTTCAACCCAGCTTACCTATTTTGCGATTGGCCACAATCTTATTTTTGGAGAGATCCCTTTAGGGATGGGTAATTTGGTTAACTTGACAATCTTATTTATGAATGATAACAAATTTACTGGGACAATCCCAGATGATTTTAGCAATCTTAAAAAGTTACAACGATTACATTTATCTAACAACAAACTCTCAGGAAGGTTACCAATTACCCTTGGAAACTTATCATTGTTAACTGAGTTAGATAATAACATATTGCAAGGAACTATCCCACCAAGTATAGAAAATTGCCAAAATTTGTTGTTGCTAGATCTTTCTCAAAACAATCTTACTGGCACCATTCCAAAGCAACTCTTTGCAATTTCCATGCTGTCAATTTCACTTAGTTTAGCACAAAACTTTTTCGTAGGATCACTACCATCAGAAGTCAGTAACCTAGTCCATTTAAAGGTGTTGAACTTATCTAAGAACAAGTTGTCTAGTAAAATTCCAAGTAGCCTAGGCTTTTGCACAAGCCTCGAGTACCTTTATGTGGAGGGTAATTTATTTCATGGAGAAATTCCAACATCACTGAGTACTTTGAGAGGTATTCAAGTCATGGATTTTTCTCGAAACAACTTCTCTAGTCAAATTCCAAATTTCTTGGAGAAACTCTCCCTCAAGAATTGGAATTTATCCTTTAATGATTTCCAGGGAGAGGTTCCAACAAAAGGAGTGTTCGCAAATGCTAGCACAATATCTGTTGTTGGAAACAACAAGCTTTGTGGGGGCATATTAGAACTCATGTTGCCCAGCTGCTTAACTAAAAAAGAGAAGTGGTCCCTCGCACTCATAATTGAAATCTCAGTGGCATGTGTGCTCCTTGTAGTTGCCATAGTGTCTTTTTTCTTATTTTATTGGCACAAAAATATAAGAAAAGATGAGTCTTCAGGATCTACCTTGAGAAAGTCGCTTTTGAAAGTGTCTTACCAAATGCTTCTCAAAGCAACAGATGGGTTCTCATTAACAAATTTGATTGGTGTGGGTAGTTTTGGTTCAGTGTATAAAGGTATCCTTGGTGAAGATGGGTCAATTGTTGCAGTCAAGGTACTAAATCTTCAACATCAAGGAGCTTTAAGGAGCTTCACCTCTGAGTGTGACGCCTTGAAAAATATTCGTCACCGGAATCTTGTGAAGATAATAACCTCCTGCTCAAGTGTGGATTTTCAGGGAAATGATTTTAAGGCTCTAGTTTGAGTTCATGCCAAATGGAAGTCTAGAAAAATGGTTACATATGGATTTGGAAACAGATACCAAGCAAGTAGAGATACAAAATTTGAACCTTCTTCAAAGAACAATCATTGCCATTGATGTTGCATGTGCGCTCGATTACCTACACCACCATTGCCTAGTTCCAGTTGTTCACTGTGATCTAAAGCCAAGTAACATTCTTTTCGATTATGATATGACAGCTCATGTTGGAGATTTTGGGCTTGCAAAATTTCTTTCAGAACTTACAATTCCAAAACAAAGCAGCTCAATTGGAATAAGGGGAACAATTGGGTACACTTCTCCAGGTAACAAAAATTTACTGGTCTTTTAATTGTTAATATATGCTTTCCCACATTAACCATGAATACATTCATTTTTAGATCCCTAATTGTCATGTGAATGTATTATTTATGTCAAATATCCTGAATGACAGAGTACGGTCTAGGAAGTGAGGTGTCAACCAAAGGGGATGTCTACAGCTATGGAATCCTATTGTTAGAGATGATAACAGGAAAAAGGCCCACAGATCACATGTTTGAGGGAAGCTTTAACCTTCACCATTATGCTAGCATGGCCTTGCCTAATTGTGTAACGGAGATTGTTGACTCAAAGCTTTTAAATAATGTTGATGAAGTGATTGATAATCATAATTTTAGCCCTACAAATAGAAAAGAGGAGTGTTTGATATCCATGGTCAAGGTCGGAGTGGCGTGCTCTATGGATTTGCCACAAGAACGATGGGACATTGGCAAGGCCATTTCTGAGCTGCATTTGGTCAGGGACATTCTTCTTGGCTCTAGGAGTTAATGCAACATGTTTGACTACATGGAAGGTCAAAAATCATACTTTTCACCCTCTTAATGTTGGTATTAATTAAATAATTTACTTTGCTATTTTCCTCTTAATGTTGTATCGCAGGCCCATAAAGTCTACGATCCTTCAAAGTTTTACAATGGATGGAGAGATTCTTCTGGCATACTAGATAAGCATGGTCATGGTTTATTGCATAAGGAGTGTTCTGCATGTTTCTTATACCTTGTCTTATATTTGTGTTTTGTACGTTTGTGAGTAACTCAAAATAATTTCCCTCAAACTTGTATCTATGTTTAATTCTATTGATATTATGCTTTGAAAATTAACTATTTAATTTAATTTGTAGTTGTAATATATTCAAGCAAATAATAAGATGTATTTCCCACTTGCTACCAATTCCTCGTCAATACGTTTTTCTTCAATGGTCGAGGTTAAATAATAAAAGGAAGGATGATTTGTTTATATTAATGCAAATCACATATATCCATGCTATGGTTACCCAATTTTCAAGAACAAAAGTAATCACGTGATAACAATGCTTGCCAAGATAGAATAAGGAGTAATAGGTTCCATTCATGTTCTTCCAAGATCATGTTGGCTAGTCAAATCTGTTAAGGAGTTAATTCTATTCTGCTAGTGATAAGACGAAATTGCAATATTTGGAGTGACCTAATCATGGTTGAGAACCATTAAATTAAAGACAATCTATTTTATACACGACTTTTCTAAGAAGCTCCATAAGGTCCAAGTTTCTGCATGTCGAGTAAGATGAGTTTGTATATGATCCTGTAATCAGGTATGCCAAACAATGTATTAGATTAAGGACAAATTTGGCTATAAACTTGGTTAGAGCTTTAGACTACAAACCATTCTCAGAAGTTATTATGGGTACTTTTCAAGCGCAATGCACACAACTCACTTAGAGCATCTCCTAAAAGCTATATAAACCCAAAATTTGGAGAGTACACCCACAAAAGATTACTCTAACAGTCTCTCTAAATCACTGTTCATGAGCAAAAAATTGTTTGCTAATGAACAATGGCTCTCTTGGTCTGATGACATACAGTTCATTAGCAAAACAATTTATGAGAATAAAAAATTCAACCAATCAATTAAAATATTAAGTTTTTACTTAATATTTACAACTGCTACAAACTCATCCCAAATTTTTTTTCTCTCTCAGTCGTCTCTGAACTCAAGAGGGAGACACAATCAAAACAAAGAGAAAATACAATCTTTCATATAAAATAAAACTAATCAAACAAAAAAAAAAAAAAATAGAACGCCAATCTGACCCATATGCTAATTAAGCTGCATGTTCCTAGAAGTGGGGAGGAGGAGGAGCGGCATGCATGACCGTGGATTTAAAAGGCCAACTCTCTCTAGCCTTTGTTCTCTACCAGTGATCTATGTGTGTATGAGAGAGAGAGAGAGAGAGAGAGAGAGAGAGAGGCAGAGCAAGAGATATGTTATGGAGATCAAGAACTTGAAAAACAAAAAGTAAAGCAAAAGTGAAGATAGAGATAAGGGTAGGTGTACATGTGTGGAGGAGAAAAACAAGAGAAAAAAAAAAAAACATATGGATGAAAAAAAAATAATAATAAAGAAAGAAATGAAAAATAATACAAAGAATAAGAAATCAAAATTGAGAAGTGTTACACTATATTTTCACAATAAATTTTAAGTTACAGATTGTTATTAGTTGATATTGGTGTGTAAAAAAATAATTTAAGTGGTGGCTTCAAATTAGAACTGGTAACAACTTATCACATAAGATTTCGTTGTGAAAATATTGCAAAAAAATGTTATAGACGCAACACTTCTCATTAAAAAAACATGTAAAATTGTTAATGTTGTTTGGAATTTGTAAAATATATACATTAGGAATGAATGAAGAAATGTTAAAAAAGAATAAAGAAATAATATTTTAATGGGATAGAGAAAAAGATAGAGAGTCTGTTAAAAAATGTATTTGAAAAAGTAAGTAGGTAAAAGGAAAAAGTCACTGTTCATTCTCCAAACAAGATAGAAATTTAAAGAGATTGCTAAAAATGCTCTTAACCATGCTTAGCCAACAAACAAGTGAGTCATGTGTAAAGTACACATTTCAGCTTCTTAAAGTAGTTTGAAGCCTAATGCTACAATAAAGTTTGTAGCCAAAGTTTTTTCGTAGATTAAAGTAGATTGTTATTCACATAAACTCTAACGTGTTGATGAGAATGTGCCATGTTCCTCTCAAACCGATTCTTCCAAAACATAGTAGTAGGAAATTAAAATGCCGATAGAAATACCTATTCTCAGTGGACACATGAACGTACTCCATCTTCAATTGCATACTAGATAAGCATGCTATTGGTTTATTGAACAAGGAGTGTTCTATTTGTTTCTTATGAGTCCAAATCTTCTGTCTCATCCAGTATGCTCCACTTCATGCTTCACCAATAAATTTTAAACAGGTAGACTCTCTCATTAAATGAGATAACTCTGACTTTAACTCTCACGTTACTGAAACGTTAACATTAAAATCCCTTTCTTTTCTTTTTTCTTTTTTTTCTTCCGCAGCTTTTTTGGACTCCTTTGTTTCCGGCTTTTGATTTCTTTCTTTTCTCTTCTCCATGTGGTTTGAGTCAACAAGAACTTTTGGCTGAGTTTTGTCTCTTGCCGCAGCTTTGTTTTTTATTTGGACTCTTCCCCTCTATTGTCTCATTATATTACTTTCTCCCAAAGTGTTTCCAGCTTTTGCTTTTATTTTTGCACGGCACAGAGGCTCCTTTTGTTTCAACTTTTGAGAGACTCTGCTGAAACAAGCAGCC
Source organism: Quercus aquifolioides (assembly GCA_019022515.1). Lineage (NCBI taxonomy): Eukaryota > Viridiplantae > Streptophyta > Magnoliopsida > Fagales > Fagaceae > Quercus > Quercus aquifolioides. The sequence continues at coordinate 20,763,533 of CM032331.1, forward strand.
TTCAAGACTTTGACGTATTGTTCAGTCACACAGTAAGTTCTCTCCTTTTAGTTTAGTGTAAAGTAATATAACGAGACAATAGAGGGGAAGAGTCCAAATCAAAAACAAAGGCTGCGGCAAGAGACAAAACTCAGCCAAAAGTTCTTGTTGACTCAAACCACGTGGAGAAGAGAAAAGAAAGAAATCAAAAGCCGGAAACAGAGGAGTCCAAAAAAGCTGCGGAAGAAAAAAAAGAAAAAAGAAAAGAAAGGGATTTTAACGTTAACGATTCAGTAACGTGAGAGTTAAAGTGGGAGTTATCTCATTTAATGGGAGAGTTTAGCTGTTTAAATTTTATTGGTGGAGCATAAAGTGGAGCATACTTGATGAGACAGAAGATTTGGACTCGTTTCTTATACCTTGTCTTATATCCGGATTCTAGGAACCTGAGTATTATGCTTGGAAAGTTAAGTATGTAATTTCATTTGCAGTTTTAGTATTTCAGCCAATAATAAGTAGTATTTTCCACTTGCTTCCCATTCTCATTAATATATTTTTCTTCAAAGTTATAGCTCAAATAATAGATGGATGTTTTTTTTTTAAAGGGATGGATGTTTGATTTGGTTATATCAACGCAAATCACATCTGCAAGGAGTAGGTACCATACATGTAATTTCAAAATCATATTAACTTAGTCAAGAGTTCAATTATATTTTGCAAGTTGGCCTATGATTGTAAAGATTAAGTTATAAAATTTGGAGTTAATTTGATCTGACCCGTATGTTTATATACGATAAAAAAGATAATCTTTATTGGTTTTTGATGGGTTGATTAGTTCTATATGACCCATATATTTTTTTCATTTAAAAAAAAAAAATTGAACATACTCTTTAACCCTTTTTTTTTTCATATTTTCTTTTTGTACAAAAATTTCCTAACCTATATATATATATATATATATATATATATATATTTTTAAAATTACAAAAACTTTCCCCTCCTAGAAAAGTTTCCTTCCCTTCCCTCAAATTCTATATAGAAGCTCTTAGATAGAGATCTCTTAGAGAAAAACTTATTCGTAATATTATTCATAAATTTGTGATGGGGTAAAAGTAGTTTGGCACAAGCTCAAACTTAAAAATTTTTAACAAAAATATAAATCAAGTTTTTTTTGTTTGATAATGAGCTCAAGTTCTACTATTGTTTAAAATAAAATGAATAAACAAGGCTGTCTTTTAATACCCAGGCTCGATTATAGACCCAATGGCAGCTCCATGTTTAACTTTGGGAGGTCACAGGACCACCTTGACTAGCAAAAAATATTTATATATACTTGCAAAATAAAATTATAATAAACTAACCTATTTTGACCGCCCTAATAAATATGTTGAATACCTTGACTTGAAAATCACAAGAATTTGGCTCTACAAAAGTAAGAGTAATGTTACATCTACAACATTTTCACAATAATTTTGTAATAAATCTTATGTGGTAAGTTGCTACTGATTCTAATTTGAATCAAATACTGACATTATATTTTTACTCACCAATAACACCTTATTGCATAAGATTTTTTGTGAATGTAGCATTACTCCGAACATTGTTTTGGCCCTCCAAACATACTTCTTAATAAAAATTAGCCCAAATAACAACAAAAATATCCCAAACAAAAACAAGACTAGACCAAACAATAACAAATGAACAAATTATTCAACAAAAAGCCTATTCAAAAACAAAAAATAAAAATAAAAATCCCTAATCATTCAAATTTGCAACTCGTTCAACCCATTATATAAAATAATTTCTAATTTCATTTTTCCTTAAAAAACAGCTCAAGAAAAATACTATGGTCTTAAGTTCTCCTTGGCAATGCTTGTAATTATGCTCTCTTTGGCTTTGAAGTCGCAACAATTTTACTGTTCTTAGTTTGGCTCGCAGTTGTAGCAAATATCATCTCTCTCTCTCTCCATTTTTCTCTTTTCTATTATCATTCAAACTCTCTCTCTCATTTTATTATTCTTCTCTCAACATTTTAGTTTTCACTTTATCTTTTATTATTCTATTTTTTATTTTTCTCTTTATTAGTACAAAAAATTATAATACTTCATGTATTTTTGTGTGTGTATGTGTTTCTTTTCTTTTGTTAACGTTGATATATTCAAGTTATCTCTTTGTTAAATTTTGTATAATTTAAATTTGTTAGTGACTACTCTAAAAAAAATTCCTAAAACCACCAAATACATTCCTTTTTTTTTTTTTTTTTTTTTTTTTGAGAATCAGCAAATACATTCCTAAGTACGTTAACACTAGTAGAAAATCTATTAGACTACTTCCTTATTTGGATTCAATATTCGTAGATGAGGACTGAATTAACACTCATCCTAAGTCATTAACACGTTAACGCTACCGCTTGACACTTATTTGTGACTTTTAAAATGGAGTTTTTAAAACGCACGTTTTAAAAACGCTAGTTTTTAAAACGCACCTTTTGAAACAGCTTATCCAAACAGGCCCAAAATCTTTGACCTATCCTTCACACCTGCGATGTGGAGATGCTCCTCGTCCTCTTTCTCTTTTCCCCTGAACAAGAGTCTCTGGTCTTTAGCCCAAGGAAGTCGATACCGTACCGGTACCGGTCGTACCGGCCGGTACGTACCGTATCGGTTGCATACCGGTATCGAAATATTAACGTTTCGTACCGGTTTAAATACCGGCCGTACCGGCCATGTACCGGCCATACTGGCCAATTTCGAGCAATACCGGCCGGTACCGGGCGTACCGGCCGGTACAGAAAAAAGTTTTTTTTTTATTTTTTTTTTTAAGTTTTGTAATTTTTGAATTTTTGTTAGGGTAGAATGATAACTTATTTGCATTAACTTATTAGTATTATTTGTTTTCTTAGTATGCAATGGTAACTTTTAAGCTTTCTATTTTTTATATTGTGTGTTTTTTTTTTCTTTTAATTGATACTAAAGTCTAAAATTATGAATAATTAGTTTTGAATTGAGGAAATGTTTTATGGTAAACTTTTATATTTATTATAATATATATACACACATATACATATATATATTTATTTAAAAATATAAAAAAAATAGCGGTAAACCCGAAACGGTACACCGGTATTGACCGGTATCCGAAATATACCGTACCGCTGAGCAAACCAGTACAGCCTCCAGTACGGTATTGACTCTCTTGCTTTAGCCTCTAAACCAGTTTTCTGGACAACAGCGTTCTTTATATCCCCTGTCATTAACGAAACACTTAACGCAAACATATATAAACTTCAATCAGAATAGATCCATTTCACGGTTTAACTTTAGTAATCATGAATTTTAAGGGTGTACATGGAGTTAACCTCATTTAAAATTCAATCCCATCAAATAAGGAACAATCATTTTCCACTAATTGAGGAACTCAAAAATTGTGTCACTTAGACCTTTTGGTGGAAATCTAATCTCTCTACTTCAGTAGCCCATGCCTATCCTATGATCCTATCTCACGGGCAATCCAAGCATATTGATAAGTATGTGACAATGTAAGTGTGCATTCTTTCTTCTTTTATTATTATTATTATTATTATTTTCATTTTGTTTATTTTCTTTGGTGTTACTATTGGTTTTTTGTCTTCATGTGATTTTAATTAATGCATTCAAAATATTCGAAAATATTGTCAAGTTTTTGAGGGCTCCTTCTTTGTTTTTGTATTTTGTTTTTATTAAATTGATTAGGTTTTGTGTATTGGTTGCCTTTTGTTTAAACTAATTTTCTTAGCGTTGATCTAATTTATATGCTTAGGGTCTTAGAATTAATGATTAAATATGGTTATAACTAATAGATTAATTTTAACAATTTTCTTATTTGATTTTTATGTTACATGAAATTATCAAGATGTTCTACACGTGTAATTTTGAATTATCAATTTTAATTTTAATTTATAATATTATCAAGATTATATTAATTTTGGATTTATCAATTGTTTAGTACGTTTTTTTTTAAATAATTATCAATTTAAAATTCAATTTGGAATTATCAATTTAATTTAGTTTTAGAAAGAAATCTTACCCCTTATTTTAGTGAGATAATTATTTACATTTGATAATTTTTTCTTTTATCTTTATTGAATCTTTAACTTTTTAGGCAGCTTTTATTAGCATTACATTGATTCTTCATCTCAAAGATGAGGCTTCCATTGCTACTATGGATAGGTTCATATCTCATGCAAGTATATATGAACTTAAATTGTCTTTCAATATTTTGAATGCTTTATTATTTTGCTAGATGTGATTAGGCTCAAAAGTATATGTTTCATTATTTTTCTAGATCATTTAAATACAGTAAAAGTCTAAAACTAAGTTAATAGGATTTATTTTATATAGTTTATCAAACAAAATGAAATAGATTTTGTCGAGTAAGATTTATTCATGTTGTTCCCTTTTTACTTTTTATTTTTATTTTGAATATCAGCATTTATTTATGTAAAGTGTGCATAGAATTATGTATCCGTTTGCAACATTAATTAATATTTTTTTGCTAATTATTAGTATTATTCCCAACAAATTCTTCATTAATCTTTTATTTTTTTGGTTTTAAATTGCAAAATTTTGGAAATTTAATTCCCGAATTTTCAGAATCTTTAAAAAGTCATCATTCATTTTTTTTTATAGAATCATAGTCGTCATTCTTCCAATATCAATAGTTTTTATGCATTGATTATTAATTAATATTTTTTTGCTAATTATTAGTATAGATTCATATGCAATTTTACAATCTATATGGTTCAATTTTTTTTTATTTTTTTTTATTTTTTTTTAACTCAGTTTAATTTTTTTCTTGATTTTATTTTCCAGGTTTGTCATAAAAGATTTCAAGCATCCTAAGAAAGGTGTGTAATCTATATGTAGAGCTCTGCAATTTTTTTTTTTTCCCCATTTACACGTAGTGTCTCTCTTACAATTCAAACTACTCATTTAATTTTTGTTTCTCAAATAAAATTTGTATTATATGAATTTATGTTTAGAACAAATTAAAGGTTATTATTCTTCGAATAGTTCTATCTCTTAAAAGTGGCCAATTTTTATAATACTATATCTAAAGATTTTAATAAAGAACAATGACGAAGAAGAACAAGGATACTCTAAAAACATAGTGTACAAATAGGTATTCAAAGATTTTCCGAATGTAAAAAATATTATTTTTAACAATACTTCAAGTCACTAACAAATTAGTACTTATTTTGTTATAATAATTATTAAAATATATAATTATTTATACATATATTTTATAAGTTTTTTCATAAAACTGTGCAACGCACGGGCCTATAACTAGTATATACATACATCATGCACAATGCGAGCGCATAGAGCAGCAAAGTAAACGCCTACATCCCTAGAGCATGGCCCAAAATATAGGCGCAGGAAAATAAACAGGGGTCCCCATACTCTAGAGATGAGGACGAATGGTACAAATCATGATATACCTAATACAAACCATCTAAGAGAGAAAGGAAGGAGTGAGGAAAGGGGTTTCAAAGAGTACATAACCAAAGGGAAAAGCTAAACCCTAGACCTACTGATTGCAGTCGCTTGGCTCAAATCCACATGCTTGCATCCTTACCACTTTTGCTTGCGCCTAGGAAACCGTGCCCTAGCTCCATGCGTCCTCGCTCCATGTGTGTAGAAGCAAAGGCAAAGACAAGAAACCAATAGACAAGCAATAGAAAGAAAAAGGTGCAAAGAGCATATGGAAGAGGCATAAAGCAAACAAATGTGATGGACATGGCAAGCATAAAAACAAGGATGTGAGCAAACAAGCGAGAAGGCAAACAAGCTAGAAAGCAAACAAACAAGCGAAAGGGCAAACAAGAAAGAAAGCAAGCAAAAGGTGGTGTCCGTGAGGGACAAATGTAGGTTTGGATCAAGTGTCCATAGCTTCATTGTGTTCAAGTATGGACGACACACTAGCAAGCAAGACTCATGCATGAACATATAAGCAAGCGTGTAAAGATGCACATAAAGCCAACGAGTGGCACAAACAAGCATATCATTGCACGGAGTGAAAAAGGGAAGGGCACGCAAGGAGCAACCTTGCATCCGGAGATGCCTTTTAAATGGATATTTCCGAACAAGGCCTCATGGGTGTCAGGTGTAACCAAACAAGATCAAGCCTGAGGAGGGCGTCAAGCACGGCAAAGCCTAGAACTAGAGAGGTTAACATAAATATAAAGCATAGAAGCAAACAAGTATAGACATGCAAATAGGGGTGATCCAAACCCTTTGATATGGGCCAAGGTGTATGGACGATGACAAAGACCATAGGGTCTAGATCAGGTCCAAATTGATAGGCCAAAACACAAGAAGATGTGACAAAACGAACAAAAGGGCTACAATAGTACATGGCATGACAAACATAACCTAGGTCTAGGCACACGAACGTGGCATGGAGTGCAAAAGCACATGGAAAATAGCATAAAACATGTAGAGAACATAGAAGCAGGGAAACAAGCATGTAAGCATGTAGGTCTAAGCATGTGGATGTAAGCATAAAAGCATGGAAGATCACAAATCCGAGCATACAAGCATATGAAGGCATAGACATAGGCATAGGAGCATAGAACATGCATACAAACATGCAGATCTAAGTAAGGCATAACCATAGATATGATATCAAGTATGTGATCATGTAGATCTAAGCATAGATGAGGTGAGAAGCACGGAAACAAGCATGCGAGTATGTAAACCTAGACATGGCATGCAAACATCACACAAGGTGCAAATCATTTATTCTAAATGAAGGTAAGCAAAAAGTGTGGATTTAAAGATAATTAAAAGACCTTGGAAGTTGTTTGAATGCCTTCAAACAACTTCCAAAGGGTTCAGGAGCCTCTTTGTGATTTTTGAAATGATTGAGGGTTTTATTGCAATTTTGGAAAGACTTGGGGTCAAGATGTAATTTTATGGAAAAAATCGAGGTCAAAATATGAATATTGAAAAGTTCCGGGCCAAAAAGAATTTTTTGAGGAAGACTGGGGCCAAAATATGATTTTGGGAATTTTTGGGATTAAAACATAATTTTGGAAATTTTTGGGATTAAAACATGATTTTTGGGATTTTTGGGATTAAAACATGATTTTGAGAATTTATGAATTAATATGCAAATATGGGAAAAAATAAATTAGTTGCAAACAAGATGAAATGAATTAAAATGCAAACATAGCGAAAATATGTTAATATGTAAATATGGGAAAAGGGATTAAAAAGAATGTAACAAAAATACATAATAGCAAATAAAGAAAAGATGGCATTTTATTAAAGAAAAGAAAACATGCATGGACCCTTTTATTTAAAAGGTGGGCTGAATATGTTTAAAACAAGATATAGGTTTAAAACCAAAGTGGGCTGAAAGTTTGATGTGCATGTTGGTTCAAACTTAAAGTGGAGGCTTGGGTCGAATGCTAAGCCTTAAAACAAATTGGGGTTTAACTTTAGTGAAACAGCTATCAACCCAATTAGAATAAAAGGGCTGAAGCCTTAAATCCACATGCTTGCATCCTTGCCCCTTTTGCTTGTGCCTGGGAAATTGTGTCCTAGCGCCATGCGTCCTCGCTCCATGTGTGTACATACAAAGGCAAAACAAGAAACCAACAAACAAGAAATGGAAAAAAAAAAAAAAGGTGCAAAGAGCATATGGAAGAGGCATAAAGCAGACAAATGTTAAAGACATGGCAAGCATAGAAACAAGGATGTGAGCAAACAAGCAAGAAGGCAAACAAGCTAGAAAGCAAACAAACAAGTGAAAGGGCAAACAAGAAAGAAAGCAAACAAAAGGTGGTGTCCGCGAGGGACAAATGTAGGTTTGGATTGGGTGTCCATAGCTTCATTGTGTTGAAGTATGAACAACACACTAGCAAGCAAGACTCATGCATGAACATATAAGCAAGCGTGTAAAGATGCACATAAAGCCAACGAGTGGCACAAACAAGCATATCATTGCACGGAGTGAAAAAGGGAAGGGCACGCAAGGAGCAACCTTGCATCCGGAGATGCCTCCTAAATGGTTACATCCAAATAAGGCCTCATAGGCGTTGGGTGTAACCAAACAAGATCAAGCCTGAGGAGGGCGTCAAGCACGGCAAAGCCTAGAACTAGAGAGGCTAACACAAACATAAATTATAGAAACAAGCAAGCATAGACATGCAAATAGGGGTGATCCAAACCCTTTGATATGGGCCAAGGTGTATGGACGACGACAAAGACCATAGGGTTTAGATCAGGTTCGAACCGATAGGCCAAAACACAAGAAGATGTGACAAAAGGAACAAAAGGGCTACAATAGCACATGGCATGACAAATGTAACCTAGGTCTAGGCACACGAACATGTCATGGAGCGCACAAGCACATGGAAAATAGCATAAAACATGTAGAGAACATAGAAGCAGGGAAACAAGCATGTAAGCATGTAGGTCTAAGCATGTGGATGTAAGCATAAAAGCATGGAAGATCACAAATCCGAGCATACAAGCATATGAAGGCATAGACATAGGCATAGGAGCATAGAACACACATACAAACATGTAGATCTAAGTAAGGCATAACCGTAGACATGATATCAAGTATGTGATCATGTAGATCTAAGCATAGATGAGGTAAGAAGCATGGAAGCAAGCATTTGAGTATGTAAACCTAGACATGGCATGCAAACATCACACAAGGTGCAAATCAATTATTCTAAATGAAGGTAAGCAAAAAGTGTGGATTTAAAGATAATTAAAAGACCTTGGAAGTTGTTTGAATGCCTTCAAACAACTTCCAGGGGGATTAGGAGCCTCTTTGTGATTTTTGAAATGATTGAGGGTTTTATTGCAACTTTGGAAAGACTTGGGGTCAAGATGTAATTTTATGGAAAAAAACCAGGGTTAAAATATGAATATTAAAAAGTTCTGGGTCAAAAAGAAATTTTTGAGAAAGACTGGGGTCAAAATAGGGCTGTCCATGGGTCGGTCCTGGTCGGGTTTGTGCCCAACCCGAAACTGACCCGACGGAATCGAGTTTTGAAAAAACTCACCCGCCGCCGACCGCCGGAGTAAACAGGTCGGGCGGATCAGACTTCAACGGGTGGTGGACGGGTCGGTCGGCGTCAAAGATCTATGAAAACAGTGAGAAAACGGTGAGGAAACTGCGAGAAAGGATGGGAAAAATCCAGATCTGGTGAAAATCTCATCGGAATCTAGGAGATTTCGCCAGATCAGGCGGTAATCTCACCGGACTTGATGAGATTTAGCTAGATTCGGTCAAAATCTCGTCGGATTTGCGTGAAATAGCGCTTGAATCCGGCTTTTTTTGCTGAGATTTGGGTTTTTAATAGCCGGAATCTGGGTTTTTATTGTCGAAATCTGGGTTTCGCGTCGGAATCTGGGTTTTCGCCGAATTATGGGTTTTTCGCCGATCGGTTCAGGTTTTTCGGGTTTTTAAGGTAGAGAACCAAAACCGACCCGCCGGAGTCGGTTTCTGGTGGAGAAAATCCTCCGCCGACCGCCGGAATAGGTCAGGTCGGCCGGTTTCGAATCGGTTCCGGTCGGGTCACCGGATATGTTTGGACAACCCTAGGTCAAAATATGATTTTGGGAATTTTTGGGATTAAAACATGATTTTTGGGATTAAAATATGATTTTTGGGAATTTTGGTATTAAAACATGATTTTGAGAATTTATGAATTAATATGCAAATATGGGAAAAAAAAAATTAGATGCAAACAAGATGAAATGAATTAAAATGCAAACATAGCGAAAATATGTGAATATGTAAATATGGGAAAAGGGATTATAAAGCAAATAAAGAAAAGATGGCATTTTATTAAAGAAAAGAAAACATGGATGGACCCTTTTATTTAAAAGGTGGGCCGAATCTGTTTAAAACAAGATATAGGTTTAAAACCAAAGTGGGCTGAAAGTTCGATGTGCATGAGGGTTCAAAATTAAAGTGTGGAGGCCTGGGTTGAATGCTAAGCCTTAAAACAAATTGGGGTTTAACTTTAGTGAAAGAGCTATCAACCCAATTAGAATAAAAGGGCTGAAGCCTTAAACCTGGTCCAAGAGACCAAACCCGAGCCCTCTCTATCTTCGATCTCTGCTCTCCCTAATCACTGAAACCCTCAGGCCGAGCCTCCATCGGACCTTCATGGCCGACCCTTCAAGCTCCCACTTTGAACATCAATGCCACCACAATAAATCTCACCGAGCCCTCTCTCTCACTCTAAACCCGAGCTCTGTCTTTAACCTCTGAAGCTCCCTTGGCTGAAGCCCAAGCTTCCACTATCTCTGATCCTCATCACCACCACAGACGGTGGTTCCACTATCTCTAATTTCTACTCTCTTACTCTCAACCTCAAAACCCACTTCTGATCTACCACCTATGATGGCACTAGACGGCGCGTGACTTAGCAAAACAAGAGTGTAGAGGCTAAGGTAGTCTCGGGTCAGCCAAACACTGAGGCAATGGTGGCGCGTGGGCTCACACGCGGTGGCGCGGGGTCAAGTGTGTTTGTGTGTGCAAAAAGAGAGTAAGTGCTGGGTTTATGTTTGTGTGCTCGGTGTTTGAGGCTTTGTGTGTGAAAAGTGTGTAGAGCAAGCTATCATATACAAGAACCACAAAGTGTATGTGTGTGTGTGTGAAAACAGAGGGTAAGCCTAAGTGTTGGGTTATTGTGTTTGTGTGTTCAGTGTTGGGAAACTCTGTATATGAGGATATTGTGTATGAAAATGAAGTGTTTGGCACGGATTAGAAAAGAGTGTGTGTGGTGACTCTCTGTGCATTTCTTGATAAATCTAGCTAAAATCCTACATCAAATGGTAATTATGAGCGCGTACCAAGATTAATTTCTATTCTAAATGCAGCTCACCAGAGCAATCCTGCAAACTTAAGTAACATGTCAGATATGCATTTTGAAGGAAATCAATTGCCAATTTAAATAACAAAGCTCATTTTAGAGCATTCACGCCGGTGACATTTTTTTTTTCTATTTTACACGTCTAAAACTTATTTTTTCTATTTTACACACTTATTTTTACAAAATACTAACGTCAGTTTATTTATTATACACATTTATTTAAATAAAATATTCATTTCTTTAACCCAACACAACCCACACAGCCACCATCATCAGCCACCATCTCTCTCAAGATCGACGCCTCCGGCCTCCCACCGTGCAACAAGATCGATGCCAGAATCCACACAAGCTGATCAGACCGGAATCCCAAAGAAAACCAGTAAAAAAAAAAAAAAAAAAAAGATTGATGAGGCGAAAAAAAATGGATTAAAACCCACGAGATTCACGGTAGCCTCAAGCTTAAACTCAAGCAGTAAGAAAAGATTCTAGGCTCAAGCTCAACCAGTAAAAAAAGATTCACGGCAACCTCAAGCTTAACCAAAAATGGATTAAAACCCACGAGATTCTAGGCGACGGACCCGTTGGAGAACTTCGTTTCTGTTGTAGGCGACGGACTCGTTCGGCGACTCGACTTGCTCGACCTCGTTCTCATCGGTAGCGGTGGCGATCGGCGGAAGCTAGAGGAAGAAAGCTTGATGAAAGATGAGAGAAAGAGAGAGCTGTGCTGTGCACTTGAGAGAGAGGGAGCTAAGAGTCTGGTAGAGAGGAGAGAGAAAACAATATTAAGAAATTAAATACACATGCTACAGTACCCGCGTAAATTTACACAGGTTACTGTAGCAGCGTGTATTTATACATAAGTTTACACCCACTGATGTGGGTGTTTTTTTTTTGCTCAAAATGTGTAAAATTAGTGACTTTTTCCATTTTGCACATTTATACAAGGACTGATGGGGATGCTCAGGTGAACCCTTAAACCAGCAACTTTCTCATTTTCATAACAATTCAAGCCTAATTTCGGTTTTTGGACATTAAAATAAAGAGTATTCAAAAGTGTTTAATGTCATGTCCAAATAGCTGATGAAACCTTTAATTTGACATTTGAAATTCCCATTAATTTTGGAGCCAGACAAAATACGGTATCAACAAGGATGTAAAGTTGTGATTTATAACTATGTTTTATGTTGGTTTTATTCCATGACAAAAAGCGTTGTAATTGCATTAAATTATTTTCTTGTATTTTGTGAGATTTTATTGTATTGGGTTTAGTATTAAGTTGATGAAGAATTAAGCATATAATGAAAATTAGTGTAGTTTCGCGACTAGCTCGCAAGAAGTTCGCGAGAAATGTTCCCGCAAAAAGGACACGTGAGAAGCACATGTTGGAAGTTGAAGAGTCAAGTGTCAAGCTGTATTTCGCAAATACTTCACGAAGTAGGCCATCTCACAAGGTATTCTCGAAACTCTTAGCCTAGAGGATTTTAAATGTGACTTTCTTATCCTTCACTCACACTATATATACCTTCATTACCTACAAAAGTATAGTAGGCTATTTAGAGAGAAAACCCTAAATAGGTTTTTACAACACAACACATCCATCTTTTAGAGAGAGAGCTACTCATCCTTTAGTAAGAAATCATTGTAGTCTCTTCTCTTTCCTCTCTCCCATTGCTATACCTTGAGAGGAGATTTGTACCCAAACACAACCAACACCTATTCAGAGTGTAGAAAGTGTTTTTGGAGCTTGAGAAGCATTTGAGATTTGCCAAAAAAAGTCGGTGAGGCTTGGTGGATGCAATAGGGCGGTATTACGAGATCTAGAAAGCTAGTGAAGACAAGACTCTGAGAAGTTCGTTGATAGACGGAGTTTGGAGCACTTAAGTACATTGGGTAGACTAGGCTTGAAGGGTCTTTTGTTAATCATGTACTCCAACTTATTTAGAGGAGATTAGTACCCAAACATAACTCATACCTATTCAGAGTGTAGAGAGTATTTTGGAGCTTGGGAAATATTTGGGATTTGCCAAAAGAAGCCGGTGAGGCTTGGTGGATGCAATAGGGCGGTATTACATGATTTAGAAAGCTAGTGAAGACAAGACTTCGAGAAGTTCGTTGATAGCAGGAGCTTGGAGGGTTCAAGTACATTAGGTAAACTAGGCTTGGAGGGTCTTTTGTTATTCATGTACTCCAACTTATTTACTAGTGGATCGATTTCGACTTGGAAGGTCGCGAAGAGGTTTTTTGCCTAGTTCTTCGGCTTCCTCTTCGATAACATGTCTTAGTGTTATCTTGTGTTTGCATCTCTCTTCCCTACTTTTTAACCTTTCATTTTATTGTTAATTGTGGATGAATATGGCTTAGAATAGTGTAATCGGTTTATTGCACATATTTATTCTTGTTCCACACTTTGTTAAGTTAAAGTAAAAGCAATTTAGCAGTAATTTTTAATTTGGGGTCTAAACAAGCTTATGTGTTTTCAATCAAATTTTGAATTTTGAAATGAGATATGGAAGAAACCTAAAGGATAAAGTGATATTGTGAATGATCTTTAAAGAATTGATCATTCCACTTTGAAGTAACACACACACACACATAGAAGAACCTTAGTATCTGAATGTACACTCAAGTTGCAATTATTGAAACATCAAATGCATACTTTTATCAGAGGGATCGACTATTGCTACAAAATGGGAAAAATAAAATAAAAAATATCACCCCAAGAAATGGAATTTAAATACAACTAGTTGCTAACCCATGCGATGCACGGGGGAACTATTGAAAATGAATTTTTTAAAAAAGATTATTATTATTATTATTATTTAATATTGAATATATCGTTTTCTATGTCAAGATCTAAAGAAATATATTTTAAAAATATTTTTATTGGTGTTGCATATCAGTTTGATATTTTAATCCTTTGGTTTTTAATGTGTCATGAAAAACACTAAGTCAGTGGCACCTAGCCAAATTGTCAAGTTTTCAAATTTGGCTTAACATAATTGTTTCTTCTCTCTAGTGGCCACACAATTGCAATATCAAAGATTCATACTTTAATCACAAATAAGTTGTAGATTTAAACTTGTATCTGATTGGTTACATACATATATTAAAAAACATATTTCTATTTAGGAAGAATACTAAATATTGTAATGTTACAAATTGGGCTTGGATTATGCAAAGTTTTAATGTACTAAATTGCCAATGATGTTGATGACTTAGTATGCCTAAATGCACATTAGAAAAAAATGAGACCATCAGAGCCTACTCAAACCAAGAGGTGTAAAAATAAAATAAAATAAAACAAACAAACTTACCAAGATTTCACATAAACCATAAAGTTAATTTAAAAAGATGTAAGAGGGAGATATTTTGTCAAACACATAATGTGCATGTTCTAAAACAAGAATGAAAAAAGTATTTTGTAACATGAATCCATTCAAATATTACACCAAAGACAAACTAAGTACATTACAATTGAACAAAAAATGATCCCAAGTTGGCAAGAATAAAGCAAAATGTTCAAAATGATCAATTTCAAATTTCAACATTAGATGGGTGGCAAATGAAGTACTCAAGCAAAAACCAAAACCAACAACGTATATAAGAAATGCAAATAGAATGTTTATTGACTTCTAAAAGCAAAATTTATGACCTGGACATTATCACTAAGCTGGAAATCTTTATTTATTTATAATTTTATTTTATAAAAGAACTCAAAGATCTCATTAATGAGAACAAATTCAATACATCTAAAGATAGTTGATCGGTTATATTTTGGTTTGCCTTAACGTGTTTTTGTGTTTTTTGATCTTGGAAGTAATTTTTTGGTGAATGAATTTGAGGGTTTATAGAATTTGTTAAGAGGGGTTATGAAACACAAAACATGGCACAAAGAGAAATCATCGTTTCTATGAAGAAGAAAAGAAAGTAATTACAAAATCATATAATTAAGCAACCCAGATTCTCAAATTTCTAATTGTCCTGATTGTTATTCAACTTTTCCTTTGGAATTTGGATCAATTTGTAGAGCATTAATTAAACTCTACATGTAAAAATTTTAAGAGACAGAATTATATGTATGTAGAACATATCACATACATAAGGAAGAAGAGGGGTAGTATTTTTTTTAATGTTAAAAAAGAAACCTTATACGTCCTGGTCCTGCCAAACTCTTTGACTCTCTAATCATGAACCCGTCCAAAGAGCAGCCAACCAAAGCTATGGGAATTGTTGTTATACACTTAATCCCTTTGTGAATTGCCCCGCCTTGGATTTCGCATAATTTTGGATATAGCGGACCATCTCAATGGTGACATACTAACAGTGATGAATGAGTTTTGTTGTTTTTGAAAGTTATTTAAGTCAACATAGTTGGCTTCTTTAATCACATATTTTGATCAGCCATTGAAGCTCTCCAAAGTTTGAACAGTGGCAAAGAAAAAGAAAGGGTTTATCAAGAGGAGAGATGTAGTGATCGGGTGGGAAGTAAAAATCTTAAGAAACAATTGAATTTAATTTAAAAATGACAATGATGTGTAAAATTAGATAATTTAGTTTTTAAAAAAATAATAATGATCTGGCAGGCTCTGGAGAGGTCAACAAAAAGTTAAAAGCTTATGTTATATATATATATATATATATAATTTTATTTTTAAAAAAATGATAATGATGAGTTTGAGTTTAAGTTGGACTTGTTAGAAATATAGAGTTTCACTCCTTGTCATGTTTGGACTAAACAAAAATAATTTTATTTAAATATTGTACTAACGTGGAAAATTGTGAAAACTTCAGAGGTTTCGGTTTTATATATATATATATATATATATAGATGATGTGTTGTGTAACCAAAGCACCAATCCTAACTCTATATGTATACTTTCCCGTTACCTCCATGATGGAAAAGATAAGATTATAACTCAAACTTTATCTCGACACTTGTTGGCATTCATAAAGAGGAAAGAGTTTGAGGCACAGGAACATTTTCATTGACCTGTAAAACTTTCTGAATCTTTTACTACAGCTCTTTCAAGATCCAATTGTCAAAGAAGCATTGCTATGAACTTCAGTTTCTTTATCCACTGACTTCTGATATTGTAGTCCAATATCTGACCTGTCTTGCTTTCTGAATTATGGCATTTCACTTCAGGTTCCTCCTGGAATGAGAGCTCTTCTACTTTGTCGGCAGCTATTTGTGGAGGGTCATTGTTGGTAGCTAAAACTATTGGCTCTTCAAGTGAAAAACTAAAATCTTGGAGGTCAAGTCTTGCTCTTCCAAATAATGTCACTTTTTTTGCTTAGAGGGGACAATTTATGAGTCCTTTTAGGGCAGTAGATACTTTTACTTGTTCAAATTGATGTTCAACATAAGTTTGGGTGTGCTCCTCAACCACAGGAGAGCCACTAACGTCATTGAATGATACATCCACATCTGGAGAAGCTTCCAGATAGGGTCATTTGAAGCTACTTGATTGCCAAAGCAGTGTTTCTTAACAAAATCCAGCTCTATTGGCTCTACAACTAGGGGTTGTTGAAATAGCCCACATAGGCACAAGAAGCTGCAGGGCCCATTCTAATTCTTCCTTGGATGAGTGAATTGAGTAACAAACATGCCAAACACCAAATTGGTCCCTCACTGCTTCATTCATTCTCAGTTTTCCTTGGTTTTCATTCTCTTAGTACTCTTCCTCACATGCATACCACTGTGCTGAAGGGCGGATTATGAGAAGCTCAGGCTGGCAGTTAGCCTGGGCCTCCAAAAGCTTTGCTTTTGCTCTTTCATATAGCATAGGAAATCCATCTAATACCTGGAAGCGGGATGAGGAATCTTCAGAGATAATTTCAGGAAATGTTAGTGTTAGAGCTTGGAAACATTTTGGATTAAGAGGATTTATCAACATAGATCCTGGACTCAAATGTTTGGGACTCATTTGCCAATATTTCTTCCTGGCTGAGAAGATCACAGGTCAGGTACGTCACAGGGGCATCAGGATGCTTCCATATACAAGTAATAACCTATTTTGTGGAAACGCAATTTGAAATGTAAGAACAGATTTGAGGTTATTTTCATATTGTGACATAAGTAATGTGCTTAACATTTAAGATAGAACAATAGAGAAAACCAATCACACATGCTCCAACATGAAGAGAGAGAGAGAGAGAGAGAGAGAGAGAGAGAAACAGCTAAAATGTAATTATAAGAAAACAAAAACGTGAATTTTTTTCAGGCTAACAATCGTCAAGATTATAACAAGGAGATGTAAAAGGCC
Source organism: Quercus aquifolioides (assembly GCA_019022515.1). Lineage (NCBI taxonomy): Eukaryota > Viridiplantae > Streptophyta > Magnoliopsida > Fagales > Fagaceae > Quercus > Quercus aquifolioides. The sequence continues at coordinate 20,780,663 of CM032331.1, forward strand.
ATCCATTTTAAAAATAATGTGAATAGAAAAGACTATATTTCTTTCATAATTGGATGTCCTTATTGATTACTATTACCGATCTACAACAATGTTAGTAAGAATACCCAAATTCTGCTTAAGTCCCTTACTAATGGACACTAATGCCTATGGTAATGATAAAGCATAACAAGATTGAACAGTGAATTAACAAAATCCATTTGAGGTTTCATGCAGCAATATAAATTTTTTAGAGGAAAACGAAGTATCCTAGTTTAAAATTAGGCCTAAAATAGTGTAGTCAAAGGCAAGCTGGGCGCTCACCTAGGCACCCGGGCAAGGCGAAGCACTACTAAGGCACCTTAAAGGCTTTAAGGCGAGGTGCTCACCTTTAGAGCCTAGGCGAGCAAGGTGACTGCCTTAAGCCATGAAAGAGGCACTAAGGCGAGAGCCTCAAGTTTTTTTTTTTTTTTTTTTAAATTAAAATTTTTTTTTGTAGAAGTTTGTTGTGAAACCTATATTAGGTTATTAACTTCAAAAGGCATGTTATAAAACCTATTGTTAGTTAAATTAATTTACAAATTTGTTTTGTAAAACTTATTGTTATATAGAAGTTTGTTGTAAAACGTATTGTTAGAAATAAATAATAAAACCTAAACCATGCTAATCCTATTCTGAAATAATTTTATAAACCTAATTTCTTCATGCTTCACATTGAAAAAAAAAAACTTCATTATAATATTATATTACACTAGGTACATATGATTTAAGTTCTATATGTGTAATAAATACATTAAGAATTTGGCACCTCGCTTTACTAGGGTTAGCGCCTTTTTGTCGCTTCACGCCTCGGGCGATACAAGGCCTTGGCGCCTTAAGGTCGCCTTTCGCCTTTGACTACCCTACATAGGGGCTAATTTATCTTTGTGCTTCAAAATCATGTTTCTAAGCATATGCTATCTACAGAAAAATTGTCATGATTCATAAATTATAGGAGCAGAATATTGTTTACACAAATTGTCAAAGATTACCTTAACATAAAACAAACTAAAACTACATAGGAGCAAGCAAGATAGATAATATCAGTGGTAACAGCCACAAAAGCAGATATTGATAAAGCCAAATGCCAATATGAAAATAAAGTCATATAATATTTGCATGTTCAGCACATTTCAATCTCACATGAAAAAAACAAAATAAAGTATGTAGGGCTTACAGTAAGGTCATAATTTACACATTGCAGCATGTTTGAGACCACTGATCATTCCACACATTATAAAAGAAGCTTGAATAGAATGAAGACCATGGGTACCTGTCAGATTGCTGAGTGCTTGCTGGGATGTTTTGAGGAAGTCTCCCAAACGTGCAATCTAGGAAAGCACTTATTGGCCTTAATGCTTCCTCAGACTTCACATTGCTGCAGAATACACAAGAATTTCTTTTAAGCCAACCATAATAAACCACTGCAAACCCAGCAAGTTTGCTTATGGCGCTTTTAAAACTTCTGCCCTTAAAATTATTTTTAACATCAGAGAACTACTTGGTACCTGTTATATTCCTAGGATTTAATTACAAAATGACTTAACTTGCTGCTTTAGCCTCTTTGAGAAAGGATACTCAAAAAGCAAGTCGCCCCCACTCTCAAGGCAGGTCCAGCAGAAGAAAAGGTTACAGAAGCCATAGTTTAGTGCCATTTCAATTTTCACTTTTCTTGCCAACAATTTCAATGCATTCTTGTCCAGTTGTCATTTACCTTTCAATAAAATAAGGAATAATCTAAGTAATATTATTCAGTGAATCAATAAAAGTAAAGAAACATCTATGACAATAAACAAGATCAAAATTTAAAACTCACAAGAAAAGCAGAAGTAATCAAACAAATTTTTTTTTTTTTTTTTTGAAATTAAAAATAAAAACTTAACAATTGGTGCAATGAGTTGCATAGGTCAGAAACATCTAAGCAAGCCGGTTCAATATTCTGAAGAAGCATTTCATCAAACAACTTGTGTTCTTGACTTAAATTTCAATTTCAAACAATGATCAAACATCTCATTATTTAGTAAAAACTTAAGTTTCAAATTCAAAGTATACATGTTTTCAAAAAAGGCATTGGAAAAAGAAAGACATTGGGAATCTTTCAATAAATTGAAGCCCAGGGGTTTCCAATGAGAAGAAGATGAGTGGCAAGAGAACGGGGTATTACTCAGAAGAAAAGCCACACATCCCTCCTACTTAGTAGATTCAATACAGTTAGCATCACGCTTGACTTACGGCTCATTTAACTTCTATATAACTTGAGTTTGAACTCTCACTTTTCTTTTTTCAGTTGAAAATTGACAATACTCACATTCAACATAGATAGCAAATGTATAATTGAAAGCCATCCTAAAGTCCACAATATTTCAATATTAAGAAATGCATTTTTTTTAAAAAAAAGCAAAATTTGAATATCTAAGGATATGGTATAGATCCAAAACATAAAAAACAAGGAAGAAATGGGGCCTTATGGTCAGCTGCAGAGATCTTGAGTTATTGAAGAGCACATTTATATGAATCAAAACAAAAACTGGGCCAACTGTATTAAAATAAATAAATTAAAGAAATTAAATAATTATCTTATAAATAAAAATTACAAAGCCCAGTAACCTGATTTCTCTATAAATACTCATCCTATGAATAAGTCTATAAATTTAGAGAGAGAGCGAGAGTAACAGAGGCAGCCAAAGATATTGATAAAGAAGGCATACCTTGGCATCAAGGTTGTTTATCAGATGGAACCAAATTTCTTCAAAGTTCAATCAAGATTTTCTTGTCTTCTTTGGTGGTGGATACAGATTGGTGTTGGAATCATCATTGAAAAAGGTATGAGCCAATGAAGACGAACCCTATCCATTTTATGAAATTGGTGCGAGTGATGCTGGGATTGATGGGCTCCAAAAACCAGAGATTTTATTCGTAGGTAATTCACTTACTTCTATGGAATCAAAAGATATAACTTCAACCTCAACGTGATTCTATCCGAATAGAAATAAATACTCATCCTCTTGCCTAAAAGATACAAAATCCATGAGCAGATGCTCCAACAAATCTGTTATATTTTCAACATGGATTTGTTTTTTACTACCATTGATGGAAACATAAAAGGAGAAACTTCTGCTTAGGGCCTCCACCGATCGAAAAGAAATACAGAGGAAGAAATTGTTATCAGATTCAGAATAACAAAAAAATCAAAATTGCTTTTGATGATTAACAGGAAAGCATATAAAAAAAATAAATGTACATGTTTAGCATTAGGATCTAATAAAATGTTTGCCCCTTCGACATCCCTACCAGGAAAGCCACATTATTTAATAGCCATAAAGAAATTAACAAAGCTGCAAGCCCGCAATTCCTGGAACAAAGAACTAAAGAACCACAATTGATACCCAAATAACTGTGCAATGTATTCCTTTCATGTAACTAGCCAGAAAGAATCTGCCTGTTGTAATTTTGAACGACAGATTCCTTGAAGGGAACATATTCTTGAAGTAATTTATGGATTGAGCCACCAGAGACATATTCCAAATAAACTGAGATTTTTTCCTCACCTTAAGAATATGATAATCTGGAATTATTATGAATGAGGGATCCAATATTACGTAGATTTGAACATGAAATGTCCTTCACTCTCCCTCTCTGTCTCAATTATCTATATTACTGTCTATCTAGATTCAGCTAAAAACTTATATACTGCCGGATGAAAAAATACCGGTTTCAGTTGCTTTGATGTCTGATCATCAGAAACAACTCTGACTTCTTTAATTGCACACATTTGCTCACTTCCACCGTTATAGATGCAAATATAACAATTAGCAAAGTAACAAAATAGAAAAAATGCTACTCTTACTACACTATTCTTGAGTTTTTACTTCATCACATTGCTGCTGAGTTTATTTTCATGTCCATCATGTGGACCACTCACACCGGGTACACTTCATGTGTCTAATACTGATTGCAAAGCAGTTGTTCATCAATCTTCTTTTCTTTATCTGGAGACATGGTTTCATTTATATTTTATTTTATTTTTTAGCATTTGTAATAACACCTTGGCTTTTTACCCTGTAGCCATACTAAACGCACCATACCATCTGGCACATGTATGCAGTTACCATAATAATATTAGGCTCATCTGTGGAAAAAAAAAAAAAAACCAATCAAGGAACTTTTAGTCTATACGATAATATGCAATACTAAAAGTTTCCCCCAGATAATCCAAACATTTATTGTAACTTCATTACCTTAAATCCAAGGTATAAAATCCCCAAAGTCACCCTTCCTTTGTTCTTGTGTTGGGCAAGGCAGAAGGGCTAGTAGGAGAACCTGGAGGAAGAGGCTGACAATAACAGTGACTCTTTCCATCTTCTAGCTTTCCAATTGGAGACTTCAGGCTCAAGCCATAATGTGGGAGAAGAGGTGATGTGGGACTTGTGGGCCACCTCAACCTTGGACCAGAGCGTCTTGATCACATGTCTAACATGGTATCACCATGTCCTCTGCCACCAAGATACAACACCAGTTGCTATTCACAGAAGCATAATTAGAATTATCCATTAACGTCTTTTTTTGGCTTTCTAGATAGACAATAGAATAATTGATCTTACGGTATCTATTAAAAAAAAATCCTAATAATTATTATCTTATGAGTTGAACACATACTTCCTCCCCTCTAAGGCTCTAACTCTACTACCCAAATACTCAAATACGACAATAAATTCACGTCAAATACCAGGTAAAGGTTATCTAAAATGAATAACGACTTGTCTTGGTATGATACATTTGTTGCTCATACAACACTTCAATGGTTAAAGTTGAAATACTTTTGAATCCCAGTTCTTGGTATTTTAATTGAACAATTCCAATATCATCCTAGTTCTCAATACTGCTTGCATTTAGCAAATACAAAAAATTTAAGTAACATGAATTTGGGAAAAGTAACAAATATTGTTTCTCTATAACTTAAACTGGAGAGAGAGAGAGAGATCTCACCTGATTCAATAATTTGCTTGATGTTTTTGGATCCAACCCTATGCAGTTCCTTGCGTCCACCATTCCCATTGATTGTGGAAGCCTTGGAATTTCTTGAAGCTACTTGCAGTTGTCAATGTCAAGAAGTTCTAATCTAGGGGATCTACTAATGCTTTCTGAGAGAGTAACAATATTGGAGTTAACTAGAAACAGAAATTTCAATACAGGGAAGTTATCGGGCTTCATGAATTCAATTATATTTTTATCACAGCCAACAAGTTCCAGACTAATCACACTGAGAAACCCATATCACTAAAACTGACTAAAGGAACTGTGTGCTAATAGGGTCCAGTACTTATTAGCATCTTGTGATTTTACTTGCTTCACCCATTGTTCCACTGCTATTACACTTGCTTCCAGTTTACACTTATCCTTGCACATAAAAGTATGGAAGCAAAGTTAATCATGTCACACAATTACGAAGCATGAATGATGATAGAAAGGAAGGATGTTACTACCATTGGCTTTTAAAAGCTGTTGAACTGGGAACCACTAGCATTGTTGCATAATCTCTATCAATCAAAGTGATTTTTTTTTTCTTTTTTTTCTTTTTCTACTTGAATTTTGGATGGAGTTCCAAAACTGGCTGCTCAGAAAGTTAAAGTAGGGATTAGATTAAGTGTCACTTTCACTGGCAAATAAAAATTAGCTGTGAATATAGATTTAAATTCCTCATATTTTTTAGAAAAGAAAGTGAAACTAGATATTCAACCTTTGATATCATTAGTTTTCTAAAATGTCATTTGAATAGATGATTTTAATTCTTTTGGGACAATTATCTAAGGTTTAAGAAATTCTTTTTCATCCATATAATAATAATAATAATAATAATAATTATTATTATTATTATTTTTAAAAGGTGAACAGTAATAGGAAACTTGAAAGATGCGAAGGGGGAAAATGAGGATAATGTGCATATTGCATGTCAATGAGAAGCAGAGAGGGAGTTGAATATAGAATGTTAAAGACAGAGAGCATATACCATAGGCGCCATTCTGTAAGGACTTCCCTTGAAAGAAAGCATGGAGGAAGAAACTCTTATCTGCTTCAGAATAACCAAAAATCAGAAATTCTTTTGATGATTAACAGGAAAGCATATAAAAATAAATACAAAGAATACAAATACATACTATTCTCAATGTTCATAGGTCAAGTATTTTTATGGGCTCCCCAATGTGTCAGGCTAGCTTCATACCAGTAAATAATATGTCCTTCATTCTAGTTGGCTTATAGAAAAATATGAGAGTGAGAGAGATAAAATCTTATGACTATTTGGGGTTCAAGTGTATGGTGAAAGACAAAAATTAATTTCCATTACCAGCATTACGTAAACAGCATTTAATTTAGTCTGTATTCTTGAGCACATTATTGTTCTAGAAAGTTGTATGCTTTTGAAATAAAAGTAAATTGCTATTTATGGGGTAAGATAAATGTACATGTTTAGCCATGTCAATGTCCCTACCAGGAAAGCCATTTAGGAGTGTGTAGCCAACCCACCAACCCGCCAAAACCGACCCAACCCAACCCAACCCGCCGGGTTAGGTTGGTTTTTAGGGCTTGGTGGGTTGGATTGAGTTACAAAATTTTTTTGATAGTGGGTCGGGTTGGGTTTGGGTCATAAAATTTCAAACCCACCAAATCCGACCCAACTCACCCATATATTTAATATATATATTTAAAATATATTATATGATAATAATTTTTTTAAAATAACTAGCTTTTCCTATTCTATATAAAAGTTAATTAGTTCACACAAACCCTAGTAAATTACTATTGTTGTTTAGTCTTTAGTGATGTTTGCCTTTAAAGAGTTACATTGATACTAATATTTAGGTTTTTTATATATATTTATATTTATATTTTTTTCTACTCAATTTAATAATAATAAATAAATAAAATTTGTCAAATTCATGGGTTCAACCCGACCCATGTGAGTTGGGTTGGATTGGGTTATTTTTTTTTTGACCCACTATGGTGGGTTGGGTCAAAAAATCCCATTTACCGGACCCAGGCACACCCCTAACCACATTATTTAATAACCATAAAGAAATTAAAAAAGCTGCAATTCCTGGAACAAACAACTAAGGAACCACAATTGATACCCAAATACCTGTGCATTGTATTCCTTTCATGTAACTATGACGGATCCAATATTTACATATTACATAGATTTGAACATGAGAAGTCCTTCGTTCTCCCTCCCTTTGTCCCGATTATCTATATTACTGTGAATGTGCGTGCAGTTGTATGTGCATGTGCATATCCACTGGCATGAGATCAACTTTTACCAATTCATTTCCATAGTGTCAAACAATATTTGGATGTGAAAGCTGACTAAGAAAATTTATTTCCTGTTAACAAGTAAAGATTCAGCTAAAAACTTATATACCGCCAGATGACGCAATGCAATTTGACAGTGGTAATTCAACTATTCAAGTAACAAAAATATAAAAACTGAAGAGAATCTTATAAATAAAAATTACAAAGCCCAGCAACTTGATTTCTCTATAAATACTCATCCTATGATTGAGCCTATAAATTTAGAGAAAGAGAGAGAGAGAGAGAAAGAAAGTAACAAAGGCAGCCAAAGATTTTGATAAAGGAGGCATACCTTGGCATCAAGGTTGTTTTTCAAATGGAACCAGATTTCTTCAAAGTTCAATCTTGTCTACAGATTGGTGTTGGAATCATCATTAACAAAGGTATGGGCCACCGAAGACGAACCATCAAAGCCATTATCAAATCCCATATCTGCCTAATTCTGATCCATTTGTGGTAACCAATGGAACCTTGCTTTTTGCTCGGCCTCTTCGATATGAGTTAGAGCCAACAGAAGAGGGGGGGAGGTAAGGTTTTTGGGGACGTTTAGCATGGGTTGGTCGATGGTTTCATCTTCGCCATTGGCATCAGATTCAGGCACATCTGTGGAACCAAGGAAGACCCACAACCACAATAGATGCATTCTACGTGGACCTTTATCTATTTTATGAAATCAGTGTTATTGATGGTGGGATTGACGGGCCCCAAAGTCACCCTTTCTTTGTTCCATTTGTTTTGTGTAGAGTTTTTTTTTTTTTTAATGACACTCGTTGATTTGATTGATTTTATGAAATCAGAATAACAACTTATCTTAATCTAATACATTTGTTGCTCATACCCGATTTGATTTTGTACTCGTCAAGGTCAAACACGAACCCATCTTAGCTGACCAACAAGAGCATTAATTATTTGTGGAGCTTCTAAAAATAGTCTTGCATAATTAATAAAATCTCTTTTTAATTTAATTGTTCTTCAACATGATTAGGTGACTCCAAATTTTTTAGTTTCATCTTAACAATCATTGCTCAACTTTTATAATAGAATTAAATCCATGACAGAGTTGACTAGCCAACATGATCTTGACATTGTATCTACTCTGTGCCCTATCTTATCAAGCACGATCATCAGATTACTTTTGTTATTGAAAATTAGGCAAACGTAGTATTGTTATGTAATTTACACTGATATAGCCAAATCGACCATCCCTCTATTTTATGAGCTCAAGCTTTGAAGAAAAATTTATTGATGAAGAATGGGAATTAGCAAGTGAAAAATAATTCTTATTATTTGTAGAAAATTATTTTGATATGCAGGGTTCAGAAAAAGGACATGTGATGGGGGCTTTATACCTCTTTGTAAATTTCAAGCATTAATTGGTGCTGGCAGGATTATTGTGAAAGCATCAACCGGTGTTATGAATTGGTAACAAACATTCTCCAACATAACCTGCATATTTCAAATGAAAATAGAAAATTATTTCAAACTATTAAAGTTAAATTTTTTTTCAGTCAACTTTTATTGTTTATATCATATTTTCTATGAGATTGTTTGTTTTTATCAGCGTGGAGTACCATGTTAATGTAACCAAAAGTACTTAATAATTTTCTTCGATAATACTAGATTTTGTGGCATCAAAATCATAAGTATAAAAAAAGAACAATTGATTACCAGGGCAGTGATTGGCATCAAAAGCCGTAACAGTGAAAGCCCCATCATCAGGATCATCGCACAACCTCAATTCCCACAATCAATGACTCATCAAGCTGCATAACAAAACCCACAAAAAATAAAGCAAATGGGCACCGCTGAAAAAATGTAGGAAAGTGGAAAACAGAGACAAACCTGAGGATAGTGTGTTAGTGAGAAGGGTAGAAATGGAGTGAAATTCCATGGGAGTTGTCTTTGTAGGCATGATGAGTTAAGAAATTATGCCTTTCTCTTTGAAGGGGGAGTCCGGGTGTCCACTGAGAATGGTAAATCTTTTCTATAACTATTGGCATTGTTATAGCCAAATCAACCATCCATTTATTTTATCAGCTAGTGAGACAAACCTGAGGGTAGTGTGCTAGTGAGAAGGGTAGAAATGGAGTGAAATTCCATAGCAGTTGTCTTTGTAGGCATTTTCCTGATAAATGGGTTATTGAAAATTTGGCAACCATAGCATTGTAATAGCCAAATCAACCAATCATTTATTTTATGAGCTCAAGCTTCGAAGAAAAATATATTGACGAGGAATGGGAAGCAAGTGAAAAATAAATTTTATTACTAGTGTAAAATTTTACAACAACAAATAAAAGTAGCTAGTTTATTTTCCAAGCATAATATCAATAGATTTAAACATTAATACAAGTTTGAAGGAAATTATTTTGAGTTACCCACGCGTGTTTTAAAAAAAAACATATATAAGACAAGACAAGGTCTAAGAAACATGCATAACACTCTTAATTCAATGAACCATAAGCATGCTTATCTAGTACGCTAGAAAAGTCTTTCCATCCAATGTAAAACTTTGAAGAAGCGTAGAACTTTATGGACCTGCAATTAGTTAATATAAAACAGCATTAAGAGAAAAGATCAAAACAAGTAAATAACTTATTGCCAACATTAATAGGGTGAGAAGTTTGATTTTTAACCTTCCTTATAACCAAGCATGTTGCGCTAAATCCTAGCACCAAGAATAATGACTCTAACCAAATGCAACTTAGAGATGGCCTTACTAATGTCCCATTGTTCTTGTGGCAACTCCATAGAGCATGCCACTCCGACCTTGACCATGGATATCAAACACTCCTCTATTTTGTTTGTAGGGCTACGATTGTGATTTCCAAGAACTTCATTTATATTGTTTAAAAGTTTTGGATCCACAACTTCCATTACACCATCAAGTAAGGTCATGCTAGCATAGTTGTGAAGGTTAAGGTCTCCCTCAAACACACTATCTGTGGGTCTCTTTCCCGTTATCATCTCCAACAATAAGATTCCATAGTTGTACACATCTCCTTTGGTTGACACCTCACTTCCTAGACCGTACTCTGCCAATAAAAATAAATTTTAATATAGATAATACATTCACATCACAATTTCGGATCTCAAAGGTAGTCATGGTATATGTAGCAAGCATATTTTAACAATTAAAAAGTACAGTAAATCATGCTTACCTGGAGGGGTGTACCCAATCGTTCCTCTTATTCCAATTGAACTACTTTCTTTCGAATTAGTATGTCTTAAAAGAAACTTCGCAAGCCCAAAATCTCCAACATGAGCAATCATATCACAATCAAAAAGAATGTTGCTTGGCTTTATATCACAATGAACAACTAGCATTGGGCAATGGTGGCGTAGGTAATCAAGTGCACAAGCAACATCAATGGCAATGCTTGTTCTTTGAAGAATGGTTAGATTTCATATCTCTGCTTGCATGATATTTGTTCCTAGATCCATATGCAGCCAATTTTCTAGACTTCCATTTGGCATGAACTCGTAAACTAGAGCCCTAAAATCATTGCCATGAAAATCCACACTTGAGCAAGAAGTTATGATCTTCACAAGATTTCGGTGACAAATATTTTTTAAGGCTTCACACTCGGAGATGAAGCTCCTGAAAGCTCCTTGACGTTGATTATTTAGTACCTTAATTGCAACAATTGATCTATCCTCACCAAGGATGCCTTTATACACTGAGCCAAAACTACCAACACCAATCAAATTTGCTAACGAAAATCCATCAGTTGCTTTAAGGAGCATTTGGTAAGACACTCTCAAAAATGATTGCTTCAAGGAAGATTCTGAAGAGTTATCGTTTCTTTTATTTTTGCACCAATAAAATAAGAAAAATGATACTATGGTTATTACCAAAATCACACATGCCATTGAGGTTACCACTTTGAGTGCAAAAGGCCACTTTATTTTCTTCTCTTCTTTTGTTAAGCACCTCGGCAACTTTAGTTCCAATATGCCCCCACACAATCTACTATTTCCAATGAGTGATATTGCGCTAGCATTTGCGAAAACCCCTTTTGTTGGAACCTCTCCCTGAAAATCATTGAAGGATAAATTCAAATTCTTGAGGGAGAGTTTCTCCAAGAAATTTGGAATTTGACTAGAGAAGTTGTTCCGAGAAAGATCCATGACTTGAATACCTCTCAAAGAACTCAGGGATGTTGGAATTTCTCCTTCAAATAAATTACCCTCCACATGAAGATACTCAAGGCTTGTGCAAGAGGCAAGTCTGCTTGGAATTTTACTAGAAAACTTGTTTTCAGATGAGTCCAACTCTCTCAAATGGACAAAATTGCCAACCTCAAAAGGTAGTGATCCCACAAAAAAGTTTTGAGCTAAATAAAGTCCAATTGACAACATGGAAATTGCAAAGAGTTGCATTGGAATGATCCCAGTGAGATTGTTTTGTGAAAGATTTAACAACAAAAAATTTTGGCAATTTTCTATACTTGATGGGATAGTTCCTTGCAATTTGTTACTTCCTAAATGAAGTTCATTTAACGATGTTAGCTAGGTTTCCGAGAGTAATTGGTAACATTCCTGAGAGTTTGTTGTTAGATAAATCTAATCGTTGTAACTTTTTAAGACTGCTAATATCAACTGGGATTGTCCCTGAAAATTTGTTACCACTCATCCCTAAGGTTGTCAAGTTGACCAAATTACCCATCCCTATAGGGATCTCTCCAAAAATAAGATTTTTGGTAATTGCAAAATAGGTAAGCTGGGTTGAAAGATTACCCAAAACAATAAGCAACGTACCTTTGAGTTGATTCCCCGAAAGATCTATTTTCCATAAACTGCTACAATTGACTAGAGATTGAAAGAAATTCATTTCATCATCATCTTCACTTCCAAAAATATGGCCAACAATTAAAAATCCCTCCAAACAGCGTAGGCCTCCAAAATTGACCGAAAATTTTCCTGTAAAATTGTTCGTGTCAACTTCGAATTCTTGTAGCTCTGAAGCATTAGATAATGAGATTGGAAGAGATCCGATAAATTGGTTTTCATTGATTATAAACTGCTGGAGATGCGGAAGGGTGAGGAATAAGCTTGTAGGAAGACTTCCACTAAGCTCATTTTGCGACAGATACAAATAGGTAATAGATGAAAGATTATATAAAGATGGAGGGATCAAACCAGAGAGTTTATTGTCACCAAGTGCAAGATAATTCAAGCTTCTTAATTGACCCAAGGCATCTGGAATGTGTCCTCCAAAGACATTATAAGATGCAGATAAAACTTGGAGAGAACTAAAGTTCCCAATGTAAGGTGGGATTCCTCCCCTGAGATTGTTAGTGCGAATAGCAAGAAACTCCAGCTTTGATAAAGAAGCAAGCTCCTTTGGGATTGACCCCGAAAGGTAATTAATACCGACTCTAAGAATATTAATGTTGGAGCAATGAGAAAGGTTTGCAGGAATTTCCCCTTGAAAGGAGTTATTAGCCAACCACAATACTTGCAACCTGAATAAACGGCCAACTTCATCAGGGATTTTGCCTCCAATGGTGTTGTTTGCCAGCACGACTTCCCTAATGAAGCTGAGGTTGCCTATGTATGGGGACAAGGAACCCACCAAACCTTTGGTACTCAGATCTAATACAGTGACTCTTCTATGCTTGCGGCCGCATGTAACACCTTCCCACTCGCAGAAATGGAGGGAATCATTCCAAGAGCTGAAAAGGTTTTCAGGGACCCATGTTATCTGTGTCTTGAAGGCTAGCAAAGCCTGATGATCAGTCTCATTCCCATCGAAATAAGTGGAGGTGGCAATACCAATACCAAAAACAGAAAGAGTTTGTACATGCAGTAATACAACCAACAAGAGAAGGATGGTTTGGAATTGAATTGAGCACAATAGCCTTAGACTCATTGTTGCAACTGAAGATCCTCTTCCTTGCCTTTTCATGTCCAATGTGCAAAATATACGTTCTGCTTCTACTTGACAAATTATGGAAATATCGGTGCACCTGGGTCTTGACTCTTGACCATGACAAAATAGGCATCAATTGTACAAAGTCCAAGACTTCTTTTGTGGTTCCGGTGATGCTGCCACGAAATTGCTAAATAGGATACAACATACCGTTGCCCATTTGCCTTTGATGATTGACCTTGAAAGTGAGCAGAATATGTATTATTATTAATAACTATCTACTGTTTGATTTGGATTCCACATAAAATAAAGATGTAATTATATATGCTTTGTTTTTCTATTCCAGTTTGGACCTATTAGAGCTTCATGCTATGCTTCCTTTCATTTTTACCGATTGTTTAGACCGAAAGAGATAATTGAAAAGGAGCTAAGATGGCAGAACTTTCCACCCTAATAAGATGAAACAATTTATCAGCATAGGATTGATCGCCTTGACAAATGACAACTGGGGTTTGGGATTTTTTTTCAAGGATCATTAAGCACCTCGCTTATATTTCAATTGAAAGATGACATTGCAAATTTTATTTGAGCAAGTTCCAAAATTTTTCTAGAAAATTTATTTGTTTTAATATGTTACAAAAATTATCGTTGTTTTTATTCATTGCTTTTAATAAAGAAATAAATAAATTGTGGGGCAGTGAAGAAAGGTCAGATTGTGAGGGTGAAAAAAAAGGAAGAAGTGACTCAATGGAAATTTGCGTTTTGCTTTACAAAAAGTAAAATATAGATTGAGAGTTTTTCAAAGTCAAGCACTGAGAGTTTTTCACAGTCTAGCTCAAAAAGTAGAATATTGATTGACAGATTTTCAAAGTCTAGCTCAAAGTGCTGGTATAAACAATGATTTCATGCAACAAACTAATATGAATAAACTAAAAGATTGCGTTTTGCTTTACAAAAAGAAGAATCAATAAAATGGGAAAGTAGAATAGATTGAGAAAAATTTTCTAAGTCTAGCTTATTTTTTCAAAGTTTAGCTTAAAGTGCTGGTATAAACAATGATTTAATGCAATAAATAATTATAACTTGCTAAACGTATACCATAAAGTGCTGGTATGAGCAAAATCACATGCCACTAAACTAATATGAATATTACTACTTTCTCGTACATTAGAAACAGCTAGACAAGTCTTTTTTTTTTTTTTTTTTTTTGCACCAATGAACCATTCACATTTTCACTGTAGTTGTAGACTTTATACCATGTTTTTAAAAATCAGACCGGGGACAAAACCCTTTTTGCCTCTAATTTTCGGTTTTGACCAGTTTAACCCCAGTTTTAGGCATTTTTACCGAACCAAACTAGCCTCCAATTCCTGGTTCAACCGGTCGGACTGGCCGATACGGTCCGATTTTTAAAACATAGCTTTATCGTGTTTATCCAAAATATTTGATCTTGTCCAATGTTTTTAAATTTTCACTTCCCAAGTTAGTTAGTACAGGCGCAATTTCAAATCGTAAATTTTATGTTTGGTAAGGATTTTCCATGTTGCATTTTCAGCCTCAAATGTGAAAAATTATGATTTTGCATTGGACTTTTGGAAGAATAATGTAGCAAAAATCTGATAGGCTACCATTGGAAACTTTCTCTTATTTTTTTAATTCCCCTTACATTTTTTCCCAAAACCCATTTTTACCTTTCTTCCCTAAGAACACAACACAACCGATTTTCATAACACAACCCAGAAAATCAACACAAGACAACCCATTCTCAAAAAATCGGTGTTGCTAGTGACCAAATTGGTCTTACCCTTGTTTTATTGGAATTAGTTTGTCCATGATGATAGTTTCTAAAATGGAAGGACATGGAAATATGAGAGATAAAGGAGGATAAAATTGTTGTGAATAACAAAACTATGAGTCAAAGTACGATGTTATATTGTCATTCACTCCTAGTACCCTCATCCGGGGCAATTAGAGGCTTCTCCTTGTGTTGTGAGGGCCAAAAAATCAGTCACTTATTCTTTGCTGACGATAGCCTACTCTTTTACCAAGCAACAAAGGGAGATTTGGAGGTAATCCTCAATATCCTATAGTTATATGAGCTAGCCTCGAGACAAAAGCTTAATAGGGAAAAAACTACGGTGTTTTTAAGTAAGGCTACTATGGAGGAATGAAGGGTGGAGTTGGTGGATTGTTTGGGAGTGAGCGAGGTTAGGGAGTACGAGAAATACCTTGGCTTATCGGCCGTGGTGGGGCGGAAAAAGAAAGAGAGACTTAATTACATTAAAGAAAGAGTGTGGCATAAACTCCAAGGGTGGAAGGAGAGGCTTTTATCTCAAGCGGGCAAGGAAGTATTGCTTAAGGCGATGGTCCAAGCAATTCCCACTTTTGCAATGAGTTGCTTCAAACTCCCAACGGGGCTTATACAAGATATTGAGAGGTTGATTAGGAAGTTTTAGTGGGGGCAATAGGGAGATCAAAGAAAAATCCATTGGAAGAATTGGGAGACCTTGTGCAAACCAAAGTTTTTGGAGGGAATGGGCTTCAAGGACTTGGAGAAGTTCAATGAGGCTATGTTAGCAAAACAATTGTGGAGGCTATTAACCGATCACACATCATTGTTCTACAAGGTTTTTCGAGCCAAATACTTCCAAAGTGGCTCAATTTTGGATGCTAAAACTTCCTCAGGGTCTTATGCTTGGCAAAGCATTGTAAAAGCGAAGAATCTTGTCCAATCGCGTTTGTTATGGAGGGTAGGAGATGGAAATAAAATAAAAATTTCGAGGACAGGTGGCTACCTGTAGAGGAACTTGCCAAGGTTATTTCGCCTTCAAATTCCACCTCAACTGAGTGGACAGTGAGCAGGTTATTGAACCCGGATGGGGCTGGTTGGAATGACCAATTGGCGGACTCCATGTTCCTTCCTTTTGAAGCCCAACGAATTAAAGGCATCCCCATTTGTGTCACAAATCAGGAAGATTGCGTGTCTTGGCCAAAATGTAGAATCGAACTATACTCTGTGAAATCCGGATATCAAATGTTGTGTGAAGCCAAGGCAAAGCGTGTGCCTTCGGGGTTTATGGATGAGAGTGCAAAACTCTTTTGGAAGCACATTTGGAGTACAAAAGTGCCTAATAAGATTAAAGTCTTCCTCTAGCGGGCGTGCTCAAACGCTCTTCCAACAAAAGTGGGGCTCCACAAAAGAAAGGTTGTTGACAATTAAACCTGTGAACAGTGTTTGAAGCGAGATGAAGATGAAGTTCATGTGGTGTGGGGCTGTGAAACTATCCACTCGGTTTGGGAAGCTCCCTTTGCAGAGGTAAGGTTGAAATATCCCAAGAAGGACACCATGTGGGACCTAACCAGTGCTGTGCATGCCGAGACTGGAGAGCTCGACAAGTTAGCCATGGTTGCCTGGGCGATTTGGCAGTGCCGAAACAAGCTGCAATGCAAGGAGCAAAGCACCCCAATTCATAAAATCTTCAAATCGGCCTTGACTCTCTTAGCTGAGTTTCAGCAGAGGAGGCCGAGACTTGTTGGGCAAAGCCACTCCAGTCCGAACCAGTGGTAGCCTCCCCCTCCTAATTAGGAATGGCAATAGGTCAGGTTTGGGACAGGTTTTTCCATACCCGGACCTGACCCAGCCCGTTTACTAAGTGGGTTTTTTTCCCGGGGCCCGGACCCGCCCCGCCGGCCCCGTTAAAGGATTGGGCCCAATTTGTGGCCTAACCAAAAAAAAAGAAAGAATTGAAACCCAAATTTTATTTGCTTTACCAGCAACACACATCCTTTTCAGTTCCTTTGCTTTACCAGCAACCAAAAGTAATATCAACAAACTAAAACCATGACAAAGAAGTCTCAATTATTTTCTAAATACACTTTCTTTTTCATAGCAACCAAACTGAAAAAGAATATATAATAAATATCATAGAGACATTTCAACAAACACAAGAGCTTTAGTGCAGTAAAACTCAGGCAAAATGAAAATAAGAACAAAATAAAATGAAACTATAATATAAAGCCAGTAAGAAGTAGCAGATGGATTTTTGTTTTTCCCACTATACTTTCCTCTTTGTTTTTCTTGAGAACCAAACAGAAAACAAAAGGAAATATTGCAGATCGAAACTTTACTACCCACTCCAACAACCCACCCTTGGCAAAGTTCTCCACAGCGCTATCGTAAGCAGGAATCCCAACCCAAATCGACCATTATCTCCTCCTCCATCTGCCAATAAACCCTAAACCATCAAGGGTTATACCAGTTTGCCCAAACATGCTCACTAATTCAAGGGTTGAAGAAAGCCATTGTCATGTCATTGCCATCCACCAGACATGGTTATGCCTTAACGGGCCATGTGCTGAGGGAGTGTCAGAGTGAGGGTGAGGAGGCGAGGGAGGCGTGACTGAGGGAGTGTGGGAGTGAGGGTGAGGGAGTGTCAGAGTGAGGGAGTGTCAGAGTGACTGGCTGACTGCGTGAGCTGAAATGAAGGACTGAGCTGAGGGAGAGGGAGTGTTGGAGTGAGGGTGAGGACTGAAGGAGGGAGGCGTGAGTTCTAAGTTGCTGCTGAAGAAATGAGGGATTAGGGTTAGATTATACGTATATATATATAGGGGTTATTTTTGTAATTTCAGAGTATCGGGTTTTTATCCGGGTCGAGTCTCGGATTTTTTTGATAAAACCCAGACCCGCTTAGGGTTTTTTTTTTTTTTTTAAACCCATACCCGGCCTATTCCTAATAGGATCGGGTAAAACCCGACCCATTAGGGTCGGGCTAGGCTCGGTACCCGCGGGTCGGGCAAAAATTGCCATCCCTACTCCTAATTCAGTAAAAGTTAACTTCGATGGTGCTATCTTTGAAGACTCTCATGAAGCAGGGGTGGATGCTGTGATTAGGAACAGCCTTGGGGAGGTGATGGCTTCGCTATCTGAAAAAATAGTGATGCCATCGTCAGTGGAAGTGCTTGAGATGCTGGCTACCAGGAGAGCTGCCATCTTCGCTAAGGATTTGAGCTTCAAGCATGTCTGGTTTGAAGGCAATGCCAAGGGGGTTGTGAGAAGCTTAAGGGATGGGGTCAACTCAAATGCCTTTGTTGGACACTTAGTAAAAGACTTTAGGTCTATAGTTGGTTTGTTTCAAATCTATTCTATCTCTCATGTACGGCAACAGGACAATAATGTAGCCCATGCTTTAGCTAGAGAGGCTAGAATGTCTTTTCCTTTACGAATTTGGATGGAAGATGTTCCTCCAAATGTTTTGTCTATTGTAACCAAAGATGTTTCCTAATTGAATATACTTTTCCCATTGGGATGGATTTCTAAAAAAAAAACACTCCTAGTACCCTCATCAATACATTCTATGGAACTGTTAATAGATGTAGAAGTGTTTTTGGTTCACATTTTCTAACTTTAAAGTGTTTGGATTTTAATGGGATTACTAGATGGAATGAGAAATTGTGATATAAATTTTCATTTATGAACATTTGAAAATAATGTATAAGGAGCAATTTTGGAAAACAATCAAGTATTAGAATGTTTCCTTTGCATGATAATGCATATTTTCAATTTAATTTTTGAGTAATTAGAAGAAAATGTTAACAAGGTCACAAAATGTTGCATAACCATGATTTATTCAAGTCCAATGGTTTAAATAAACCAACAAGTAATACTAATTAATATTGACCCAAAACTAATATTGTTATAATGCTACAAAATCATCAAAATCAAGTTAATTTGGTTGGTGTACTTTCAGTATTTTATATTGTCTTTTTACATAAAAGTAAATTCTTCATGTAAGTGTCCCAAACATAAAAACCATATATTCTCAAGAGAAATATATAATACAATAATTTCTTCACAAAGAGAGTAATAATTTTCCTTTTTCTTTTGTCAATTTAGTTTTTCACTTATACAAAGTTGAATCGAAAATCTTTCAACTCTCTATTGCATGACATATTTTTGTGTTTTTTCTCCTATGAATTTTAATTAGAATTATTATGCCTCCAATAAAAAAAAATATAAGAGCTTTTGAGTATGCACGTTGAGGATAGTTATTTTATTTTATATTTTGATGGGACAAAGAGGCTAGTTATTTTTTTGAGAGAGTTTCAATCTATGGCGTTCATTCTTGATGATAGCTTTTTATCATTAAATCAAGACACCAATTGGTTTTTGATGTAGGCGGGGATTGAATTCCAAATCTTTTATTTAACTATCAGAGACTTTACTAATTTAGCTAAATGCTAGTTATTATTATTGATAAGAAGGTGAAACCATCTTATATATATATGTTTTGTCATTTTTAGTAATTTACACCTAAAACTACAATTTTAATAAGTACTATTAAAACACTTAGTTTTTTCAAAAAGCAATTTTTAACCGTACTCATCAAACTCTTAACTTTTTAAAATAATCCAATTTTATATCGCAATTTTTAAAACCGTCAGTTTTCAAAAAGCACAACATCAAAATTTTGAACCAAACACACCTTTAGCTTTCTTTTATCTTGACCAAGTTTTCACCTATTTACCATTCACGAAAAATTTAATTTTCTAGTGTTTATCCTCTTTTTCTTTTTTTCTTTTTCTCACGGCATTTCAATATATTTTACACAAAATCTATTAGCCTATATAAAATGTGCGATCTTCTCAGGGAAATATATATATATATATATAAGTGCAAATGGAGGTTTAAACAGTGCTTTGTAAAGAAAAATTTTGTCGAGTAAACGCATTTCTGCTGGGTCATAATGAGGGCCTATTATTACGTATTTACCCTTAGGCCTTTGAAGGGTTTTAACTTTAAAAAAGGGTCCGCTTAATGTATGCCCTAAGGGCATACATTAAGCTATCCACTTTTAGAAATATTTTCTCGGGAATTGAAAAAGTTGTCGATACTTTTTCAATTTCCGAGAAAATTTTTTCCATAAATAAAAATTATTGTGTGCCCTAGGGCACACATTAACAAAATCCTTAAAAAAAAAAAAAAAAAAAAAAAAAAAAAAAATTTAACCAAAAGTGATCCTTTTTTCAGCTTTCCAAAAAGAAGAATTGAAGTGATCATTTTTTCTTTATAAAAATGTACAAAAGTCCAGCAACATTTATAAAGGGATGTTCAAAAGTCAAGTCACATGAATGAAGATGTGATGTTAAGCTTGTGAGACACGTTGAAGGAAGAAAAGAAGAAAATGATGAAGAAATATAAAGTAAGGCCATTCGGTGTACAAGTTCAATTATTCTTTTTATACCCAGAGCTCTGTATAAAAAGAAGAATTGAACTTATTGTTCACTCTGTAATCCTTTCGTAAACAGCATTTAATTCACTCTGTATTCTTGAGCACATTATTGTTCTAGAAAGTCAAATGGTTTTGAACTAAAAATACCACCTGTATTCTAGACGTAATCTTTTGTTTATGGGAGAGGATAAATGTACATGTTTAGCCATGCCAACTTGATTTCACCATTAAGATCTACTAAAATGTCCCTGCTAGGAAAGCCACATTATTATTTAAGTACCATGAAGAAATTAACAAAGCTGCAATTCCTGGAACAAATAAATAACTAAGGAACCAAAATTGATACCCAAATACCTGTGCACTGTATTCCTTTCATATAACTAGGTGAGTTCAGAAACAATCTGCCTGTTGTAATTTTTAATATTCTTGAAATAATTTATGGATTGAGCCAGCAGAGACATATTCCAAATAAACTGAGAGCGTTTCCTCACCCTGGGTTCATAGATTGTTCTCACCATATTGGTCACATTAAACATAAAGGAACAATGCTTCTACATATCTGACGAATTCTTGCCAGCCCAATTTTTCCAACCAAACAAAATATTGGTTTGGTTTTTCATTGAATTTCTCTATTCTAAAAGTAAGTCCACTCCATTATATTCAAATCTTGGCCATTTTTATTCATTGTGAATTTATAATGATAGCAAAATAATTAAATTCACCTTAAACTTTCGAGACAAACGATAATTTATTAGTGAGAAATATCTGGACCAGCTCATTGTAAGTCCGTAGTATGTAAAATATGAAATATCTGAAATGATTGCTTTTGAAGAAAACAGCAGAGACTATAATAATAACACTATATTGTGCACAAAATGCATGTGAACAAGATTGCCCAGAAAAATTTAGAAATTTGAAGACTATAGCTCAGATTTACAAGAGAAGTTAGTCTGGCTGTCAATTTGCTCTGCAACCTGTCTCTATAATTTCTTACTGGGTTTTATGGGCCACGCGCATCAAGCCATCTCACAATTTGATTCACCATATGTTTGGCCTCATGTAAGTTCACATTTCCTCCAGTATTTGATATTGGTTTTTGGTGAAAGGTCTTTCAATCTGCAGAATTTAATTACATCAATCAGGTACCTCAATTGTAAAATCTCATACAATAGAGAGAGAAAAAGAGAGAGAGACTATCAACAAAAACTGGAATTCATCAACTTAATTACAAAGAGTGAGATTAAAAAATATCTAAATCTGTTAGCCTAAAATATCTGAGTTTGTTATGCTAAAATCTAACCTATACCCGTGCGAGTATAAAGAATAACTAACTACATTCATTAACACGGCACACTCTAAAGCACACAGCTGCATTGTTTATCAAAACGTCACCATTCTGTTTAATGAGAAACGGTGCCGTTCTTCTTAATCTTAGACACGCGTTTCACCAATTGCTTGAACGACAGCGTTTTGGGCTTTACTGTAGGAACATCATCTTCATCTTCAACAGAGGATGATCTGCTAGTGCTTTCATCAATGAATAATCATATTATGCACTGTGGAAATATATATTCTCTTTTGGAAATGTTTCTATTGCTATTACTTAATTAAACAGACATAACGAGCACATGCTACTTGATACAATGTTTTTTTATGGAAAACAATTAGCATATGACTACAAGGGCCGTGACTGTATTACCCATACAAAATCCAAGCATTCGCAACATAACAAAAACTTCAATAACACAAGCTGAAACACTTCATTTATGTATACATGTCAAGAAACAGACCAAGCACTGGTTGTATATTAAAAACAATACCATTCAAATTCCCAAGGAAAAAAAAAAAGGTTTGGAGCTGTAGTACTTACAAGTGAAAACATATTGAAATATGATCAAGATGTCCTCATTTGCTTCGATGGTGAAAACATATTGAAATTGGTGTCATCATTTATGCAGGTACGGGTCATTGAAGATGAACCCAAATAAAACCCACCAATAACGGATAAGCCTAATGCCAAATCAGGCTGGTCAAAGCCAAAGTTAGACCCATTTGCTGTTCAAACTCAAATGCCGCAAATCACTTACAGTGTTGGAAACCTCGTGATCCATATTTGAGTCATAAGGAAGAGGTATTAAAGGCAGGAGCTCAGGATCATTAGGGACCGATAATGATAGATTGAAATCCAGATTCAAATTCGTTCTTTGTTTTTTTCCATTGAAAGCCACTAAGCTCCTTCATTGTTGGAAATATCATGATACATATTCAAGCCACAAGAAGTGGGGAAAAAAGATTGAAAAGGCAGGGAGTTAGTGTCATAAGTGACCGAGGAAGAACAACCACCATGCCTAGCGCTCGGAAAGGGGAAGCAAGTAATACCAGATTTCGTATGCATTCTACATGAATCCCCCACCTTTTTATGATATGGGGAACTTTAACACGTGCTGCATCAGTCCCACGTCTAGATCTTTTAGATTTCAATATCGTCACGCATATTACCTTAGGAGAGTAAGGGGTACGGACTAATCCAATGATGGGTTTCACAAGTAACCACAATGTGATTTTGTTTAGACGAATTTGAGTTATTTAAAAAGATAAAAAATACATATAAAAATCTTTTTTGAAAAATAGATAATACTTGAAGTAATTATTACTTTTTACATACTATACTCCATTACATAATATTTATACATTTCCACACATTGCATAGATTTGCAGCTAGTTAAGAGATAAAAAAGAATGATAAGAATAAAATCAGCTGTCCTCCAAGCAAGCGAAGTGGTTGACTTTCAATTTCATTTCTTTGTTATTCCATCTCCAGGTCAAAGTCCATTTACTCCACCTCTTGGATCTGGCTCCTCGTTGAAGAACTCCTCAATGGCTGTTGGAGAGAGAAATTTATCTTAAAAAAATAAAAAAATTTAAATACTTTTTCTGTCTCTACCCAAATAACTTCTCCTCTGGTACTACTTTTATCTCAACCCTTTATGTTTTATATTTCTCCAATCCATATCTATGTCCTTAACTGTATCAAAGACTCAAAAACCAAAAACTATATAGAGAGAAAAGATTACTTCATCAACCAAACTAGGAGAAAAGATTCCAACTTCATCGTTGCCGTCAAAGGAGGATGGGAATATCCCATCAAGCTCCTATGAGTTAATTTTCTTCTGTTTGTTTTCTCTCTTCTTGGCCTCAACATGCTGATTAGGTGCTTTCTCACATTTTCCTTGTTCATTGTTTTCATTCTTTTTGCTCTATCCAACATCTTCACCCTGTATATCAACAATAATATAAATGTATTAATATTTAATGACCATCCAAGAGGAAACAAGATTGGCAATTGAACTTTGTGGATTTTAAAAAAAAAGTACTAAACTTTTTTCTCTTTAAACAAAAGAATCAAATACTCTCTAAGAACCTTATGAGGAAAAAATATGGTGCTGGATAACCTGTTTCAGAAATATATATACACACACACAAACAAGAACTTCTTAAACTCAACATGTGTGCAAACACAAATTCTCATGTATAAACCACAATTTTTTATGATTCATAGTTGTATCCATGTAAAAGAACTTCA
The DNA here is from genome assembly GCA_019022515.1 of Quercus aquifolioides. Taxonomy (NCBI): domain Eukaryota; kingdom Viridiplantae; phylum Streptophyta; class Magnoliopsida; order Fagales; family Fagaceae; genus Quercus; species Quercus aquifolioides. Next base: position 20,804,706 of record CM032331.1, read on the forward strand.
CACATACAACTTTTGCTTTGAAATTGAAAATCTTAACACTCAAGTCCTATAGAATTTATTTTTCACTTTTCACTTGGAGAAAGTAAAAAGACCTTTAATCAAATGAAGGCCATACCTCATCCATTCTTTTTGCAGTTTAAAATCACTAATGCATTATGTGCAAATTGAGTTCAAGAACCTGAAAATGTGCATTAATACGTCAAGCAAAACAAAAGCCTAAAAAGAATTCATATTAGCAATGGAATACCGTGGGCAACAAGGGAAACAGGAAAACTTTGAACCTTAATTCCTCTCGCCAGTTTAGATATCATCATGAACATGAATTTTAGCAGGTTGGAAATGATTATGTAGATCCCTATTCTTAGGTTGCTAATAGAAACTGCAAGAGCTGGCAACATTCAAGGTCTTTAAAAAGGGCTTAACTCTGATGAACCATAGAAGAAGAAATAATACGAAAGTACAACTAAACCTGTGTTGTAAATAGTGCCCAAGTCCAATAATGAATTCAATTGTCTAATTAATAGGCTCTCCACTATCCTCAGACCCCTCAAGGGTCTGGTAGCAGACCACCTGATGAATATTGTTTTAACAAAGTTACCTTGGGGGGTTGAGGCAAAAGGTGTCAATACAAAGCATATAGGAAGAAAACCAATTTTTCTGAAGAGATTAAGGAAATACAGACCTCCGATCTTAAATGCTAGATAAGCCATAGCAGTGATAGCCTGGAGATTCCAATTCTAGAATGTTACAGGCATGTACTCTCTACAAAATTATATTGCTACTGAATTAAAACAGCATAAAAACGCATGTAATATCTGAGGCTACTTGGAAGGAATTTTAATCATATTTGATGCACTTGCCACACCCTACGGAGCCAACAGTCAACATGTTCACAGTGAAATAAAAAGCTAAAAAAATTCAATTGATGACTTGTTAGGGCTTTTCTTGATATAATTATATAACTATAAACATGGCATTTTTACCTGAAAATGAAGCAGCTATATCTTAGAAACTTATGGTTTTACAATAGAATAGTAAAGACTTGCTGATTGAGAAGAGACAAATCAAGAAAATTTATGATCGTGCCAAAAGTACATCAGTTGAGAGAAGAAAAGGGGGGGGGGGGGGGGGGGGGGGGGGGTGTGGAATGGGCTAGAAAAACATATTATCTACTGCATTACATTGGAAAAAGAAATGGAGCTTATTCTAAGCATATCTTCTTTGCGAAGTTCAGGTTCAAATGAAAGGTCAATACTTTTGTGCATATCAACTATATTGATAATTGATGGGCCATCTAAATCGTCCATGACAAATATTAAGAACTTAGAAATAGAAAAGGAGAATCAAGGAGTTCTTTTTTTTTTTTTAATTGTGAAGAAAAAACCTTGTTGCTAATGAAAATGATTCATTCAAGACCAGTAACACTTATAGCTTGGTCGTTTCTCCATATCAAGTTAAACAGAAACTTTCTGGCTAATTTCAAGAATCATTGAGTGTAACCAATTTCTTAAGCAACGGTTTCCTTCCCTACAAGCCAAAAGGTGAAATAAGAAATAATGCACACTAAACTCCAAAAGATTTGAAAAGCAGAGTCAGTGAGTTACCACACAACATGTTAAGTCCCCATGACAAGGATCTGCAGCAGCTGCTATGGTATGTAAAGCAAGGTCTAGCAGGGAAAATCTTTAGGCAAACTCTTGAAATATTATGTCTTGACGAGGCATAACAAATCCGATAGCTCTATATTATGCATAATCAAATTCGTTACTTCTTAACTTATTGAGACAATTTGAATCATTAATTTGAAACTTAAAAATGTTAAGTTGTGCCCAAAAAAAAAAAACATAATTTTTAAGGATTAAAATTAGTGGTTAGAAATGGATAGATATAGTTATACATTTTAGAAAATAAATGATATATTATACCACATTACAAAATAATTATACATTCTTTTTTTGGATAACAAATAATTATTATATATTTTCACACAATGCGTGAGTCTGCGACTAATTTTCCATCAAAGAAGGGACAATTTTTGTAAGAAATATTTTCCCAATATTTGTAACTCATAATGTCCAAATATGCGTTTCAGAATATGAAACAGCTCAAGGCTGAAACAGAAGCGGGGGCAATTACAATTCTTACTGGGCAATTACAATATCCAAGCATTCACAACATAACAAAAACATCAATAACACAAGCTGAAACACTTCATTGATGTATATATGTCAAGAAACAGACCAAGTACTCATTGTGTACATTAAAAACAATACCATTCAAATAATTCACCAAGGAAAAAACAGGAGTTGTAGTACTTACAAGTGAATATCTGAGGAGGCTCACGTTTTTCTGCTTCTGAGAAAATATCTGAGTTGCAGAGAGAATATCTAAGATGAATGGTAATACATAATTACATTTATACCACTGAGCAGAGGAGAAAATAAGAATGAAAGGCGGGAAAGAGAGAAACAAATCTAACAAACTAACGAACATTCTAACCTACCAATAAGATTACAACACGTGGAGTCCGTTACCAACTAACTGAGCTAGGTGCATGTGCTTTACATGTGCCTCACTTAAGCCTAAAACACGACAACGTTTTCAGCTTCTTTCTTAAATCTTTTCTACAAAACGCCACCGTTCTTTTAATGATGTCAACCTCTGCGTTTGCTTCATGTCGTTTTGGTCCTTCACTTCTTTCTTCTTTACTCCTTCATTGTTGGAAATCTCATGATAAATATTTGAGCCACAAGAAGTGGGGAAAACAGATTGAAATGGCAGTGAGTTAGTGTCATAAGTTACCAGATTTCTCAGGGCAACATATGCATTCTACATGAACCCCCCACCTTTCTATGATAAGGGGAACTGCGCTTGTCAAATGCCTGCCCTGAATTTCGTGAAACATATTATAACCATAGGAGAATTTCGTGAAACATAAACATATTATAAACATATTATAACCATTGATGTTAATGGATCCAATGACCAACAATTCTTTGCACACACTCTTCTTATAGATTGTGGAAGTCTTGGAATTTCTTGAAGCTTCTTGCAACTAATTATTTCAAGTACCACTAATCTAGTAAAACTACTAATATGTTTGGGGATGGTAACAATATTCGTTTGGGATAGATATAGATACTTCAATACAAGGAAGTATTCCGGCTTCAAAAAAAAAAAAAAAAAAAAAATCTAATCCAGTTATATTTTCACAGTTGATGAGATTCCATGCTTCCAACCTTGAAAACCCATACCAAAAAGAACAATTAGGAGAATTGCTTGCCAATATCAATGGGGTTTAGTAAATTGATTCCTCAGGCAATTGCAATTTATAAATAACATATGGAAGATGACTAAGATTTGGGCAATCATATAGGTATAACGTCCTAAGTGCAATGACATATCCGATTGATGAGGGTGAGCCTCTAATACCACTCCTTGAAAATTCTAAAACCTCTAAACATTTCATAATTGGATGAATATTGGGGAATTTCTCAAGGCTTGAGCAGCCCTTAAGATTAAAATATTTAAGAGATTTCAACATTAGCTTGCTTGGAAGAATTTGAAGTTTCTCGTAGTGTGTGAGGTGCCATTCTTTAAGCTTCTCAAGAAATCCAAAAGACTCATCGACCTCAACCAAATTTTTACAATAAGAAAGTCCCACTTCCTCTTAAGTTTGGAGCACATAAGTCATGTAAATTTGTAATGGAATCACATTCATTGAAATTGATACATTTCAAATTTTCAAATCATAACTCCTGTACAAGGTGAAAAAAACCAATATAAATCTTGAACATCTTTTAAAATAAAATTTAACAAAATCATAATTTAGAGATACTAGTAATCATACCTGCTTGAATAGCTTCTTTAATCTAGTGTGACTTTGTGGAATTCCAAATGCAACAAGTTGTTGAGGACAATCTTTTGATGGCAAGGGAAAATGATATCCAGGCCATTCAAGCAACCTTAAACCATTGGGGAGAAATTTAAGTTCTTCACAAATGTGTACATTATGAACTATGAGAAATTTGAGATTTTCCATCCTTTTGAAAGCTTTAGCATGTAGTTGCACTGTTATTGGATTAGGAGAATGCAACATTATACCTTGAATTTTGCAGGATCCTTAATAGGATAATGCATTAAATGAATGATACATACAATAGAATTTTCCAAGTATAATCATCATGAAATTTTAATAAAAGATGATATTGATAAACTTATATTTTCTACTGTGTTAAAAAGAAAAAAAAAATCAAAGAAAAAAATCAACACTTCAAGGGCATCCTTGTAATACCATAGCCTGCTACATTTTCCTAGGATTTCAAGTGACTCTTGCTGAACAACTTCCTTACCCATTTGTTGTATCAAATCATGCATTGATAGTGTGGCATTTTGATCAACAATTATGAGAGATTTATTAACAAGTATTTGAATACCAAAATTTGGATATAAATCGCAAGCATCTAATATATGTATAACATAATCCATGTACCATTCTTTGAAGAAACATGCAATATCAAGAAAAGTTTCCTTTCTAGTTTCTTCCAATCCATCATAACTTACTTTAAGTATCTCTTGAATATCTTCTTTGGGAATTTTTTCATATTTATTTATTGCATTTTTCCACTCAAGTTTAGTTCTTCCATACAACTCAGAACCTATTATTGCTAGAGCTAGTGGAAGGCCTTTGGCATAATGTATAACATAGCTTGCAAGTTCCAAATAATCTTCCCTGGGTTTGTTTCCATGGAAGGTATGTTGACTAAGGAGTTCAAGAGCTTCATGGTTGTCTAATTACTTAACCTCAGAAGATGTAAAAACTTTTCCAAGAGTTGCTACTAAGTGTTCATCTTTTGTTGTTATAATGACTCTACTTCCTGAAATAAATTAACCAATCACATGATCCAAGAAAATTTTCAATTTGTTTAGATTTGTCCACGTCATCAAGAATTAAAAGAATCCTTTTACTATGAAGCCTTTCCTGTATCATATTGATTCCTTCCGCCACACTATCCACCTTCAAATGTTTGTCCTGTAAGATCTTAGAAAGAAGATTCTCTTGTAACTGGATTATGCCATCATTTGTTCTAGGCTTTTCTCTAACATTCTCAAGCAAACAACTTCCTTCAAAATGATCAAGAATTTTGTTATAAACAGCTTTTGCAATTGTAGTCTTACCTATTCCCCTAAGGCCATGAATCCCAACCATTTGAATATCATTTGACTTAATATCTAAAAGTGATTCTATGTCCTCGGCACATGAATCTACTCCAATAGGGTATTTAGCAACAAATAATCGTGTGCGATATAATTTGGTATCTGATATCTTTTCAATAATTTGTTGGATAAATTTGGATTCAGGTCCACTGGAAATCACAAAACATAAGAGATATTAAATAAGTTGAATTAGTTGGAAATATAGATATGAAAATAAACTAAATTGAAGATATTGAGTTTTGTACATTACAACATACCCTTGAAACACTGTTAATTCAAGTAATGACATATAATCCATGGATTTGAGGCATTTTTTTGCCAAATAGCATAATTTTAGGAAAATTTTATGAGAAGCGTATCCGGCCAAACTTATTTAGTTATGTAGTACTTTTTTGGAAATTAAGTTTGTCAAACTCGAGTTCCAAGTGAAACTTGAGTTTACAAAACTCGAGCTCTAGATTATCACTATCCTTGGAACTTGAGTTTGGTAAACTCAAATTTGTCAAACTCGAGTTCAAAAAAGAAAAAAGGAAAAAAAAATACTACATAACTAAATAAGTTTGGCCGGATGCATTTTTCTTAATTTTTTTTTTCTAAAATTATACTATTTGGAAAAATTAGCCATGAATTTGACAAGCATCATTAATATTAGTACTTTTTTTTGCCAATAAATCATATTAAGGCTTTTAACAAGTAGTTGTGTGGAAACTTTGTTTAGGTGAGGAAAGAAACATAGTGAGAACTCATGTTCCATACTTGACCAAAATTGGTTCACAAGAATACTTTATTTGCTTTTAGGATGTCGCAACTGTGGTTAGACAGATATAAATTTATATTCTCTCAAGTTATAACCTCTTTAAGTGAATGCATTTATTACAGAATTAATTTAGCTAGAGAGTTCTATTTTCTCACAGCTAAAACATTCTAAACACCCCCTCCCCCCGAGTTGTAAAATCAAGGGTAAATTACAACTTACCCACCTGTGGGTTGATCAAAATTTAAGTTGCCTATCTGTGTTTGAAATTCCATGATGCAAGTGTTCCGTTGAATTCTTTTTAATCTTATTTGATCTTGTATTTTTATGTTTTTTTTTTTTTTGGAGGAAAGAGACATAAAAATGGAGCAAAATTACATATTTATCCATGTTTTTAACATAAGTGGGTTACCAAACTTTAACTGAGCTAACCTTAGGTGAGTAAATTATCAAACTTCAAACCACAGGTAGGCAACTTATATTTAGGCCAAACTACAGGTGGGTAAGTTATAATTTACCCTAAAATCTATCAAATGGAATCCTCCTCATCTTCCCTTTGTCACTTTATATATGAATGGAAGCGCTCAAGACAACTCGGGCAAAGCGGGGGTTAGAGGAGTTATTCATGACCATGAAGGCAAATGGATGAAGGGTTTTTTATAAACTAGGTATCATGTCTAATAATGTTGCAAAACTTTGGGCAATTAGACATGGTCTTCACATGGCTTGGGAGTTGGGTTTTAGATTTATTTGTTTGGAAATAGATTCTACTCTTGTTATTCATCTACTAACTTCTCAATCCAATCCTACTGTTGGAATGTTGATGGTTGCTTTTTATTGCAAGAACCTTCTAGGGAGACAATGGAATGTTAAGCTGCAACACATCTACCATGAAGCTAATGGGGTTGCAGATCTTTTAGCTAAGACAGGAAAGACCAAGTGGAAAGAATAAGAGAATATGTTCAGAGCCCGTATATTGTTAAGCATGTAGTTATGTTTGATTGGATGAGTTGGGGAGTAGTCGTGTAGATGGATTTTGCTGATCTTATGTTGTAGATAATCTTGTGGCACTCAGGGGAAAAGTTAGAAATTTTGGTTTAGGGGGCCGAATCACGTATTGATAAATTAGTTAAGAGAAATCCAAACCACATACACGCATACATTTACATGTGTGTGTGTATATATATCATTTTCATGAGAAACTTATTATTTTTATAAATTTTAATATACACAAATTGCCTACTTTGCAATCAATATGTAACCCCCCCCCCCCCCCCCCAAAAAAAAAACAACTATATTTTATTATAATTTTTTTGAGTGCCATCACTCCCTAACATTAAATCTCATTTGTTTTGTTTTTTCTTTTCTTTTTTTATTTAACATTTTGAGTCTAATTCATATATTGACAAACAATTTCAAACTTAACAACAGTAACAATGAAAAACTTAGTCCCAAATAATAAAAATCTGCAAGAGAAAATTGTTTTTATTAAATATTCACTATTTGAACTCAACAACTAGAGCTCACCAAATAGTAGAGGAAAAAAAAGGAGAAACATTGTTCTAGACAGTTTTTTGTTATTATCAACTACTAGTGTGTAACCCTGTGCATATGCACAGACACATTTAAAAATAATTACAATTATATATATATATATATATATATGTGAATTCAAATTAAACATAGTGTAAGAATTACAACTTACATATTTTTTAAATCATGAATTTCTAAAATATATAAAATTGAATCTAGACTCTTCAGTTTTTGCATCTAATAATTCATTTGTTGCAAAAATTAAAAAATTAGATGAGACACATGGCGCAAAATTGAATCCCAATTAAAATTCAATTTAGAATCTAATTGAATTTAGACTCTTTGATTTTTGCACCTAATAATTCACTTGACACATACATTTAAAAATTAGATGAGACACGTGGCACAAAATTATACTCAAATTTAGAATTTAAACCTTTTTTGGGTCTAATATTTAAACCTTTTTTGTTGGAACTGCACCTCATTTATTGTAAAAATCCTTGGTTTGTATTTTGTGAAATCTATATAAACCTTTCCAATTTTATCTTAAAAATCATGAGACTAATGATGAGATATACATACCCATTCTTGTAATGCCGTCCAGACAAACTACCAACTTCACATAGAGTTGTCCTCCATCTCTGCACCTTGCCATGTTATCTTTGAAATTTTCTTCATGTTTAGCCAATGCTACCCAAACTTTCTCTCTTGTTTAGATACTTCCGAAGGACTCACTTTGTAAAACATTGGTAAAACCAACTTGCCATTTTTCCTACACTCAAGAATCCTAACAAGTTCATCCAACCACCAAGTAGAAGATACGTAATTTTTAGAGAATATAATAATTGAAATCATTGACAACTCAATGGCATAGAGAAGCTCTAAACTTCCTCTCCTCTTTGGAGGTTATCATTGATGAAGGTATTAAAACCCTTGTCACATAAAGCTTGATATAAATGGTCTATAAAACCATTGCTGGTATCTTCACCTCTCAAATTTAAGAAGACATCATATTTCCATTGGGGAGTGAAAGAAGAAAAGGAGGTTTCTTTATTGGTTGGGAAAGCCATTATGGTCTATGAGGAGAAGGGTGAGAAGATCAAAAGAGAGGAGGAGGAGAGATGGGTTTCAGTATGAGGCAGACAAGGATTGCAAGCCAGGGAAGATATAATGGGAAGCTGATTTGTCTCCACTCAAGATCTCTCCAATGTAGACTAAACAAGCATTCATGTTGGAAAACACGTAGATGGAAGCAACTCCTCGTAGTAGTCGCAGTTGGCTCCTCTGCTTTGCTATTGTCAGTATATATTATAAGTAGCACAGGAAACAACGGTGTGACAGTAACGTTTAGCCTTCATTACATGAAAAAACCCAATAAACATCACTACATGATTACATCTACAACTGCAAAACCAATGCAAATTAATTTGATACACACCCGCTGTCTAATTCGATCACTCTAAAAATCCATGTCCACTTTGAAGCCCCAATTAGCATCTTTACCTGTAAAGCTAAAAACATCGGAAAGGAAAAAATGGAGCTCAGAAAGGAAAATCCCCAATTAGCATCTCTACCCGGAAAGCATTTTAGAGCTAGCGAGCATTGAACAGCTACTATCAGTCTCTCTCTTCTCTCCCGATTGTTTGTCAAACAATTATAAAGATAAAGAATATACATCAAACTCATTCAGCAAAAATAAAAATTTTGAAGGACAATTATCATGGAATAAATATGATATCCAAGGATGCAAAGCCGTAGAGTCTTGAGGAGAATTAGGTGGGAGCGGCCTGTGCAAGGGTGGAAGAAATTGAACACTGATGGGGCATGTAGTGAGCTTCATGGCATGGCTGGTTGTGGGGGAGTGGTGAGAAATGAGGATGGGCAGTGCGTAGTTGGTTTTAGTAAGCGGATTGGAGTCACCAACAGCTTTGCCGCTGAGTTGTGGGGGTTGCGTGAGGGTCTCAAACTGTGCTGCGATTTGAATATTCATTGTCTTGTAGTTGAGATGGATGCCAAGGCTATTGTTGATGTGTTACGAAATGCAGATTATGCTAACAACATTATATCGCCTATTTTGGAGGATTGCAGGCAGCTGCTTACACACTTCCATTAAGTTCATATTAACCATTGTTTCTGCCAAGCCAACCAATGTGTTGATGGTTTAGCTAGGATGAGCTATAAGATGTCTACTAATTTTCTTATTTATGATAGTCCGCCTATGGACATTTTGGATGTTTTTGAGGGTGACCTCAATGGGATGTATTTTAACAGGATTTGTCCTGAACCTTGTTCTGGTGTTTAGTTTTTAATATTATCGCCCTTTCATCGAAAAAAAAAAAAAAAAAAAAGATGATATCTACTTTACCCTTATATTTTGAAATGTAAGAATCAACAATGCAATTTTTGCGTAATTTAGTACATATGAGAGGGAAAAGTCCCAAAAATGGGGAGGGGTTGCCCAAAAGAGGAAATATGATACACGACAATCAAATACTTAATAATAATCCCAAGTCCCCCAAGGGTTATGTAAATGGGATGCTAAACATTACACTTTCCGAATGAAGGGTCATGGATTGGATTATGAAAGAAATCTAAAGTAAATCTTCATATCAGAATTGAGATGAAACTGAAATAATCTACACCACCATCGAGCTAAAAATCAGCAAAGAAACTTGTTTGAACTGATAAAATCAGTTCTTTTACAAGCTTTTTTTTTCCCCTTCTCTTGATTCCTGAAACATTGAAACATTAAAATGAAACACTCACATAGATCCCATTCAATAAGGCAGGCCATCCTGGTCTTACTAATAAAAAGTTGATCCGTCATAAATGTGCAAAGGATATAGAAGAGATAAATGGCCCATATAACATTTGAAAGACAACATAAAAAGATCATCTGAAAGATGATGACAAAGTCGGTCATTTATGCGGATCAATTACAATGTCCATAATCCAAAAAAACATTAAGAAAAATTTGAGAGCAATTCAAATGCAATGTAAAACACAATAACCTAAAATCCAAATTATAAAGCCTGTGCTACTTAAAATTATTGCACAATCAAATGCTAAATCTTGGTGTGTACTTTTGGTTTGCTTTTAAATCAGTCACAAATGCATCTTTATTAGCTAGCCTTAAGCACCGTATCTCAACATAAGAACACCTGAGCCAGCCAAATCGATTGAACTAGTGGCTAGGAACCAACCCCTCATATGGGAATTCATTGAGCGTTTTATACAGCCAAAGGAATACTAGGATGTACAAAGCATTTAAACTGTAGCCCCACTCCTGCACCCTATATAATAACAAGAACATGATTATTCAAGAAAACCTTCATTTTCTCAAAACCAGAAATAGTTTTAAACATATCTTCAAATGAATTGATTTAAAAGCATTCCTATTGAAATAATTTTAAAGAAGATACCCAAGGATCATTTAAGCAAGATAAATGTAATAGATGTGTCTTGACTCTTGAACCCTCTATCTATATATTTATTAAAGTTAAAAGATGGAAGCTTGCAATTAAATGATGCAAATTCTACTTTGGCATAATTTTTTTTAATTAAAAAATCAAACAAAAATAGCTACACAGTTCATGACAACACATTTGATGGGGGCAGATGCAAACCCATTCGACCAAAGCACTCACATAATCTCAAAAAAAACTGCCCATTTTTCCTCAAAACACTGACTGAAGAAACTGCCACCAACATATGAGTTTCCAATTACGAAATATCTGATGGAGTTAATCCCTTATCTTCTCATATTCATACACCTCATATAATATATACAATTGTACAAAGCATCCAAAAATAATTATATTTACCAAATTCTCCAAAGGTTTTACACCATCGTATGGACATATCATGAAAAGATAGAAAGATCCATACCTTCAATATCTGATCATGTGTTATACTGCCAAGAAAAATGCTGAAAAGTACATCTGGTGGTTTAACTGGAGTGTCCACTGTCCACTTCCCATGTGTTTTCTGCGTCCCTACAAATAGCAGAGAAGCACTATGACTTTGGACTTCAAAAGCTAGCATTAACACTTGCTGATTGTCTTGTTTTCCAATGGAAACAGCTTGACTTGAAACTACTTAAAAGAATTTAATTTAAAGCTTTAGAGAATGGTCCAACAAATGCAAACAAAGGATCCTATAGAATGGGAGGATCATTTTAAGCACAAAAACATAAAAACTTAAGGGATAAAGGAGTTTTATCAGTAGCTAGTAGGTATAGTTATTATCCCAACAATGATGAAGTTGTGGCCTTTCCATCTTTACTAATTCAAATATTCGTGATTAACAAGGAAAGAAACAAGCAAATAAAAACATTTGCTTTTATGTTTTGTTCATAGAAATAACTCCTCAACCAATCGAATACAAATTATACTCTTCCAGAGATCCCAATCAAAGGCATTTAGGAGGCCTAATAACTTAATTTTTGGCCAGCATGTATCAAATGACCAGCTAATAGTAAATTTTCATAGGCTTGAAAGGTAAGATGCTAATACCAATCATTCACAAAATCCTGGTATTCAAGAGGTACCATAGCGTTCCAACACCTTTTATGGTGTCTGGTCATGAAGGTTCAAACCCCACCTAATGCAATGAGAATGGACCATTAGTGCAAAAAAGCTTGCCCTGATCATACACACACACCTGGAAAATGTCGAATTGCTTTATAGACTGATTATGGAAATCAACATATCTAAATCTAAATGTATATCAACGTCAAATAAATATGACCAGGAAACATATTGTAATACATATTAATGAATATCAAATAAACTAAATAAATGAATAAACCAATCTACGACTCCGCATTCTAATTGAATATTTTAAAATACATACAAAACATAAACTTGAATAATAGTTTTAATGGTCTAGAACTTGGAACATCCAAAATTTTGAACAGACTCAATAATCCCAATTATTCTCAACAGCAAATACCCTCCTTGTGAAGCTCCTCCCAAATTTGCAGCAATTTTAGAACCTCCAAAATTTAGTTTTGGTGTTTGAGTATTCTTATGAAAATTTTTATGCCCAATTCTTTTTTAGTGCAAATCACTCAGTATTAAACAAAACCAAAATCTCAGCAAACACCTTTCTGTGTTTTCCCACAAAAACTAACCAAAGATCGTCATTTAGATTAACAATCAATTTATTGTCTTATCCTGTGATCCAAAAACTCTATTAACTTTTTAGAACCTTAAGAACAAGGTGCACTTCAAAAGATGCCTTTTTAAAAGTAACTAATTGAATCACCTACCTTTTAGCTGTAGAAAAGTACATCTTGATGACCTTGACATAGGATCTTGTCCTTTAAAGGCTGATCCACATTCCTAGACAAACAGACAAATGAAGATTTAAAACAATTAATTTGTATAAAAAATAATTAAATCCCTAAATCATAAGTGATAGAAAAATACCATAGCAAAGGAGTTTACCCTTTACCTCTCTTGCAATATGACTTCTTAGCTCTTGAAACAGAATCTAGGAACCAAAATGGGGAAATTGGTATAAGAGATTTTCAAAGGGTAAATTAGTATAAGAGATTTTCAAAGAAAAGAAGAGAGTTCAATACCGGTGAATTATTATGAAAAGATTGCAATTTATCTCATCAACCATGTTCTGATCCTCCCATCCAAGAATATTCACCAAAATATCGATCACTAAAGATGTAGATCCACAAAATAAAAAAATAAAAAAATAAAAAAAATTGGTTTAACTCAGGGGTTTGGATGAAAAATTAAATTTATTCATGAAATAAATTATGTTAAGAATCAAACTAAATCGATCAATAATGGCTACCATCAAAATCATAGAAATGGACCTCCCCACTGCCTCCTACCCCCTAAAAAACAAAATTACAACATGACTATATACAGTAACAATAAATTTTCCTTTTACAAACCCATTGGCCTTAATGCTTCCTCAGACTTGACATTGCTGCCACAAGCATTTATGTTAACCCTACCATGATAAACCATTGCAAACCTAGCAAGTTTGCTTATGGTGCTTCTAAAACTTCTGCCCTTCAACTTATTTTTACATCAGAGAACTACTTAGTACCAGTTATATACCTTGGATTTTATTGCACAATATGACTTAACTTGCTGCTATAGCCTCTTTGAGAAAGGATAATCAAAGAACAAGTGGCCTTCTCTTAAGCCATAGTTTAGTGCCAATTTGATTTTCACTTTTCTTGACAACAAGATCAATGCATTCTTGTCCCGTTGTCATTTACCTTTCAATAAAATAACGAAACAATCTAAGTAATATTATTCAGTGAATCAATTAAAGTAAAGAAACATCTATGACAATAAACAATATTAAAATTTAAAACACACAAGCAAAGCAGAAGTAATCAAACAAAATTATCTTTTGTTAAAATTAACAATCAAAACTTAATAATTAGTGCAATGAGATGCATAGGTTAGAAACATCTTAGCAAGCAGGTTCAATATTCTGAAGAAGCATTCATCAAACAACTTGTGTGCTTGATTTATATTTCAATTTAAAACAATCATCAAACATAGTCGTTATTTGGTAAAACTGAAACACAAATTTATTAGAAAGTTTCAAATTCAAAGTATACATGTTTTCCAAAAAGGAATTGGAAAAAGAAAGACATTGTGAATCTTTCAATACCTTGAAGCCCAAGGGTTTCCAATGAGGAAAAAGATGGGTGGCAAGAGAGCAGGGTATTACATAGAAGACACGTAACACATCCCTAGATAACACCCCATTTTAATAGCTTGTCTCAAGTGGAGAGTCTAATCCTCAAAGGAAGGCAGCAATTAATGGAATGTTAAGAATACCGGATCAATTTCCTCAACTTCACTTCGGAAAATTTTCTCCCAAGCTGATTTGAAAGAGAACTACAAATTTTAGCAGATTGAATAAAGTTTAGCATCTTCTTCTAAATGTGATAAATACTACCTCCTACTCCCAACATGGTTGACTTACAAGTTGACTTATGGCTCACTTAACTTCTATATATAACTTGACTTTGAACTCTTTTTTTTCTTTTCTTTTTTTCCAGTTGAAAAGTGACAATACTCACATTCAACATAGATAGCAAATGTAAAATTAAAAATCATAATAAAGTCCACCACATTTGAATATTAAGAAATGCATTTTGAAGAACAAAAGAAAAATTTGAATATCTAAGGATAACAAGAAAAGATATAACCTCAACCTCAACGTGATTTTGTCTGAATTGAAATAAATACTCATCCTACTGTGTAAAAGATACAAAATCTATGAGCAATTCCAATATCCTCCTAGTTCTCAATACTGCTTGCATTTAGCAAATACAAGAAATTTAAGTAACATATATTTGGGAAATGTAACAAATATTGTTTCTCTATAACTTAAACTAGACAGAGAGAGAGGGGGATCTCACCTGATTCAATAATCTGCTTGATGTTTTTGGATCCAACCCTATGTTCCTTGCATCCACCATTCCCATTGATTGTGGAAGCCTTGGAATTTCTCGAAGCTGCTTGCAGTTTTCAATGTCAAGAAGTTCTAATCTAGGGGATCTACTAATGCTTTTTGAGAGAGTAACAATATTGGAGTCACCTAGAAATAGAAATTCCAATACTTGGAAGTTATTGGGCTTCATGAATTCAATTATATTTTTATCACAGCCAACGAGTTCCAGACTAATCACGCTGAGAAACCTATATCCCTAAAACTGACTAAAGGAACTGTGTGCTAATAGGGTCCAGTACTCATTAGCATCTTGTGACTTCGCTTGCTTCACCCATTGTTCCACTACTGTTCCACTTGCTTCTAGTTTACACTTATCTCTGCACATAAAAGTATGGAAGCGAATTCAGTCATGTCACACAATTATGAAACATGAATGAGGATAGAAAGGAAGGATGTTACCACCACAGGCTTTTAAAAGTTGTTGGACTGGGAACCACTAGCATTGTTGCATAATCTCTATCAATCAAAGTGATTTTTTTTTTTTTCAATGGAGTTCCAAAACTGGCTGCTCAAAAAGTTGAAGTAGGGATTAGCTTAAGTGCCAATTTCACTGACTAATAAAAATTTGCTGTGGATATAGATTTAAATTCCTCATATCTTATAGAAAAGAAAGTGAAACTAGATATTCAACCTTTGATATCATTAGTTTTCTAAAATGTCATCTGAATAGATGATTTTAATTCTTTTGCTGACAATTATCTAAGGTTTAAGACATTCTTTTTCCCCTATCTACTACTACTAATAATAATAATAATAATAATATTTATTATTATTATTATTATTATTTTAAAAAAAGGTGATCAGTAATAGGAAACTTGAAAGATGCAAAGGGCGAAAATGAGGAGAATGTGCATATTGCATGTCAATGAGAAGCGCAGAGTTGATGTGGTATACCTCAAGCACGATTTTGTAAGGACTTCCCTTGAAAGAAAGCATGGAGGAAGAAACTCTTATCTGGTTCAGAATAACAGAAAATCAGAAATGCTTTTGATGATTAACAGGAATTTATATAAAAATAAATACAAAGAATACAAATACATACTATTCTCAATTTTCATAGGTCAGGTATTTTTATGGGCTCCCCACTATGTCAGGCTAGCTTCATACTAGTAAATCATATGCCCTTCATTCTAGTTGGCTTATAGAAAAAAATGTGTGAGAGAGAGATAGAGAGACAGAGAGAGACAGAGAGAGAGATAAAATCTTATGACTATTTGGGGTTCAAGTATATGGTGAAAGAAAAAAAATTAATTTCCATTACCAGTATTACATAAACAGCAATTAATTCACTCTGTATTCTTGAGCACATTATTGTTCTAGAAAGTTGTATGCTTTTGAAATAAAAGTTCAATCTTGTCTTTTTTGATGGGGGATACCGACTGGGGTTGGAATCATCATTGCCTTTTTTTTTTTCAATCATTATCAATGATGGAGAAGGGCTTCTCGATCCTTTTTTATTTTTTTTTTTGACAAATTCATATACAATCAGATACGTTTTTCCTTGTGATTTTTATAGGTTTTTATTTATTTATTATAGTTATAAGCTAGTATTTATTAAACTTGCCTTCAACCCTCTTGCTAATAGTAAGTATTTTTCCTTCAAAAAATAACTTGGATGAAAAACGAAAAAATCATACATATTATATAATCAAACGTGTATAACCAAAAAGATCATACGTGTAATATGCAATATCCAACAATAAGACAATTTCCACAAAACCCAGATGAGCAAAATACAACACAAAGCGATGATTAATTAGACTACCAGGGCACTGATTGGCATAAAAAACCATGACAGTGAAAGTGGAAAACAGAGACAAACCTGAGGATAAAACAATCTCAATTCCCGCAAATAATGAATCATCAAGCTGCACAAAACCCACAAAATAAACAAATAAAAAATGGAAGAAAGCGGAAAACAGAGACAAACCTGAGGATAGTGAGAAGAAATCCCATAGGAGTGGAGTGGTCTTTGTGTGTGGGCGTGATGAGTTGATAAATGATGCCTCTTTCTCTTTGAATTGGAAGAGTCCACTGAGAATCAAAAATCCTTTGGGCACATCTATTGGCTTTTTCTTGTCATTCACGTCAAATACCAGGTAAAGGTTATCAGAATAACAACTTATCTTAATCTAATACATTTGTGGCTCATACCGATTTGATTTTGTACTCATCAAGGTCAAACACAAACCCATCTTAGCTGACCAACAAGAGCATTAATTACTTGTGGAGATTCTAAAAAATGTCTTGTATAATAAACTGTCTTTTTAATTCAACTGTTCTTCAACACGATTAGGTGACTTCAAATTTTTTAGTTTCATCTCAACAATCATAGCTTGACTTTATAATAGAATTAAATCCATAATAAAGTTGACTAGCCAACATGATCTTGAAATTATGTGCATGGCATCTACCGTGTGCCCTATCTTGTCAAGCATGATGATCAGATTACTTTTGTTATTGAAAATTAGGCAAACGTAGCATTGTTATGTAATTGAAGAAACACTCTTAATCTCTCAAACAAACCTCTCTTAATCTCACAATCACTCTATGAATCAAAATAGGAAGAAAAACAGAGCCAACGAAATGGTAGAGAGAGAACTCAGATATTCTTCATTTCAAAGGAATACCATACAGTAGTCAATATGTAAATGAATAGATATATATATAGTTACATCAGAGAGGAAAGGAAGGTGATGCCCAACGAAGTCTAGTATAACAGACTTGTAACTGCTTCGCACGTTCTGTAACAAACCTTTACATGTGCGTGGCTTTCCTCAGGTCTTCAATGATTCTTACAGACTAAAACGACACTGTTTGGTTTTAATGAGAGACGGCACCGTTTCACTTTAGGCGTATTTTATATCTCATAATTTTACTGCACGACATCGTTTTGGAAGGTGAACTAGCCATTGGAATAATTGCATCTCCTCCTTCAGTGTTTGATTCTAATTGCACTGCACGACATCGTTTGATTCTAATTGCATCTCCTCCCCGCTCGACTTCCTAATGCTACCCACCAGTAGAACTTACTGACACGACCCCGTGCAAGCTTCGAATCCACGGACTCCTTCTTTCTTGGATTCTTCAATCAACTACAAGCACCCCCGCTTGATATTCTTTAAGCTTCAATGGTAGCAACCAAGTTGATCATCAAGATGTAGATAAGATCTCCAACTTGAAAACCCTAAGCTTTGTGTAAAGGAAAGCTCCTCTAGATCTCATAAGAGATTTACACAAAACAGTAATGTATGAGCAACAATACAATTGGAGCAACCTTCAAAAACGTGGCTAGGGTTTAGTTTATATACCTAGGGTAAAAACATAAAACCCTAAACGTTTAATGAAGTAGGGCTGAGTTGGAAATTCTGTAGAAAAGTCAACCTGTGCGATTTTCGATCGATCGAGTCTATTCTTCGATCGATCGAGCCAGGCCGAAAGTCCCAAGTACTTCTGCAGCCACTCGATTCCAACTTTACAATAATAAACCAACTTTGAGCAAGCCTAAACAAGACTAAATACATTGTTTTGATCATGGTTTGCCAACATTACAAATTAAAGTTCTAAATACATAAAATCCTAAGACTTTAGAACCTAACAAACTCCCCATTTGGCAATCCGTGACAAACCCTAATTAAAAGCTCAAAGTTTTACAAGTGAAAAGCCCTTTACAAAGAAATGCTCATAAACTTCAAATTCAGCCTAACTACTATCCATCGGTTGCAAGTGTAGACAGCAGCTTAGTTGAATCAACCTGTATATTCCTGAAATACTCAACAAACGCATAAACGCATGTGTGACAGAAAAGAGTAAAACAACAGGTATAACATTCTTGTAAGATTCATATAACACAAAATAAAGACATATATGAATGATCAACTCATAAATATAAATCAATAAGCAGTGAATCACAAATCAACAAGAATCAATAAAAAACAACATGTATATCAAACAATGTTACTCCCCCTAACATGAATATTCCCAAAAATGATATACAAAGTGAAACACCTAGATACAATCTAAAAACTCCACAAGCTCCTCTCAAAAAGTAACAAAAAGAAACTCTCCCCCTAACTACAAAAACTCTCTACAAGTCAAAACTCCACTCTCCCTTTTTGTGACGGAATGCCAAAGAGCAATCATGAGTCGCCATCAAAAGGAGGTGGTGAGGGTGAATGAAGTCGCGCTAAGTCGGCTCGGAGAGCACGAATCTCATCAAGTAAGTCCACCAAAATCTGACCATGAGCCGCCTGAACGGTCACGACAGTCTCCAAAGTACGACGAACATCAAAGTCGGTCGACGGAGGTGGAGGAACATCAGCAGCAGTAGCATCATCACCAACTGGATCAGGAACATCCTCACCAGCAATACCTGTAGAAGAAGGAGGAGGTGCGCTACTAGATGGCTCAGACCTAGGGTGTTTAGAACCAGGTCGAAGATGAGCGGACCTCTGTCTAAGAAAAGACGCACTTATGGGAGCTATCACATGAACGGGCTCAGAGGAAGGGAAGTCACTAAGATCAAGATAGAGCAAAATCCTATGAATGAAAATAGGATGAACAAGAGCATGAGAGGTAGATGAACTCCTATAAACATCGTTCAAAGAACGAAGAAAGAGATGGGGAAAACTAATAGGAGCATCACACTACAAGAAAATGTATTTTTAGTGACGAAAAAATTCGTCACTAAAAGTCCAGTTTTTCGTCACTAAGAACCTTTAGTGACGAAATTGGACTTTTAGTGACGAAAAATTTCGTCACTAAAAGTCGAATTTGGTATTTAAAAAAAAAACTTTTAGTGATGAAAACGTTTCATCGCTAAATGTTTTCCTCGCTAAAAACAGTATTTAGTGACAAAAAATTTCGTCACAAAAACTATTTTTGGGTACATATAGTGACGAAAAAATTCGTCACTAAAACTATTTTTAAGAAAATCCAAGCATATATAGCGACAAAAATTTTCATCACTAAAACCATTTCTTACAAAATTCCGCTACATTTAGTGACGAAAATATTTCGTCACTAAAACAATTTTTTGTTGTCATATTTGTGACAAAAAATTCGTCACTAAAACTCGTTTTTTTTTTTTTTTTTTTTTTCATGGCGTTGATATTAACCTGTAACCTGTCATTACATTATTAAAACCTCACATTTGATTAACACATTTATTTCAACAACACATTTATAAAAAATCAATCCATACATTCCACAAGTTAAAATTAAAACAAGTATCCAATTCAAACTCCTTCCATATAATAATTGTTTGCAACACATACAATAACTTAAAATGTTTTATAACAATACAAAAAATGTAACATAATATAATTAGAACCCCCTAAAGCCAAAAGATGTTCTCATATGTCTTCAAATAATGCCAAAAGTAAATCCCCAAAAGCCACCAATAAGAAATCTGCACAAATATAAAAACACTATTACATTAAAATCGTAAAGTAAAAACACAAACTATGTTATAAAAAAATTTCTAACAATTAGTTTCAAATGATACATAAAAAATGAAGTGTTACCAATAAGTGATTTAACTTAAAGATGAACCACCCCCATAGTTAAAACCGTCATCATAACCCTTGCTCCTTAAAAAATTAAGAATATTCTTTTGGATCTCATCTTGCTTAGCTCGCGCCTCTTGCTCCTTAGCTCGCGCCTCTTGCTCCTTAGCTCGCTCCTCTTCGTCCCTAACTCTTGCCTCTTTGAGCTCAATTATCTCATTTTCTAACCGATGAATATACTCTACCGAGGCACTAGATGAGGCAGTGGTTACTAGAGAAGAAGAAGGCCTCATGCCAAGTCCTTTTACAATACCAGATTTTTTCTTAAAAACCAAATTTGAAATTTCCTCTTGTGTAAGGGGAATTGCATTAGGATCTTGACAATGATCCTCTTGCACTTTGAGAATAGTTTCCTACCATTTGAAAGTGAAAAAAAAAAAAAAAAAACAACAATCACAACATTAATACTACATATGTAATAACTTTACAAACATGATAAGAATGGAATAATAGGGATGGAATGATACACATACATATGTCGCTTCATCGTCATGGTGTATCCACTTATTTGTGTTTGGATTAAAATGAACATCTTTGAAGACTTTTGCCAATTCAGGAACTTGACCACCATTATTATTTGTCTAATTAATTAACATTCGAATGTTAGTTATTTATAGTTAATTAATCACAACATGTAATATACTAAGGTTTAAGAAAATGAAAAAACACGTACCTCCTCATCAACCCTAACAGCAAGTGCCTTTGTCCCGCATCTATGTTTGCCTGAAGTTTTGCTTCTATTTTCAGAATTAATTCTTGATTTTTCCTAATAAAGAACATTTAAGATATTTATTAAATCATTAATAAAACAGTATAAATTTACTTCATCTAAGTATTAATCTAATTCAAATATAGTAAATATTGGATAATAATAATATAGGCATAAATAATTTACCAGCCAGTCCTTATTGGTCCATCTCCCTTCAATAAGTCCAGTCCATTGCTCAAGTGTGACATTCTTTGGCGGGTGGCTTTTTGCATAGTCTTCATCATGAGATTGTACAAGCTTCTTATAAGTCTGATACAATTTGTTAGAGCCGCTACTCAATAATCTTCCACATTTTGTATTTACTGTTTTCGTTACTAAGTTGGAATCTCCTTCAAGCTCAAACTGATCCTGTAAAATGAAGTATATATGTATTATAAAAATATTATTATATGAATTAATATACTTAGTGATAACAAAGACGAGTTAGACGTTATTAATATAAATTTACCACGATATTTTGAAGCACCACATCTCTAGTAGCAGCATCTACATTTTTCCAATTTTTTACGTTGTAACTGGACAAATTACTTCGCACTTGTACGCCAATTTGATTGACAAGCTTGCACGCATTCTTCCCAACAGGAGCATCATACTCTGCAGCTATACGTACTGGTAGTTTACCACTTTTTTCAACAAGTGCCCGTACTGCTATACCACGTGTTGTTCCACGGGTATTTCTACTAGCAGATCCTATTTAAAAATTATCAATGTTATAAAATTATACATTCTATGTACATTAAGTATAATCTCAATAGTAAAGACAAGGTGCAGCTGCAATTAAGTATGTTTTATATAATTACCAGTCGTGCTAGTTAATGCGTCGGTAGCCTCCACACTCGAAGAACTTTGGACAGGAGGATTTGCTTCAAGAGGTGTTTCCGTAGATTGAACTGTAGATTGGACCGTAGATTGGACCACTGGGATAGATGCCTCACCTCGCAAGCGTGTAAGTTGTCCTGGTGCCATCTGTAACTAGAAACATACATATAATGGAACAACAAAGTCATTACAAATAATAAAATAACAAAGTTATTATCTATTGTACCCTATGGAACATCTATTGTACCTTATGGATTAAAGAGTTAGATGACTCAACATCATTCTCATCGTCACCAATAGGTGGTACATAATCATCATCTACCACAACACTAGCTCTACTTCTTTTCCCTTTTGCACAATTGGACTGAGCAGAATCCTTTAGAGAAGTTGAGATGTGCTTCAATCCCAAAGCATCAATTATCTCTTGGTTTTGCCTCATTCTATCCAATCTTGCCATCTCATACCTCGGTATATTATGAGTGTATTTGGCCTTTTTGGGCATTTTTGAAACTATGTATTGACATGAAAGATAAGTACAATTGCTACTAACTTAACATCCACACCATTATCCATATTAAGCAATTCACAAATGCAAAAATTGAACACAATTGTTGCTAACTCAACACAACAAATGACCACATCAAATATTCATATTAAGTTCAAGATAAGTACAAAACATCTCAATAACAATTACTACTAACTTTACATATCATAGTCCACACCATTATCCATATCAAGCAATTCACAAGTGCTAAATTTGAACACAATTGCTACTAACTCAACACAACAAATGACCACATCAATATCCATATCAAGTTCAAGATAAGCACAAAACATCTCAATAACAATTACTACTTAAACAAGCATAAAACTTTAAGACACAACATTTAAGACAATTGTTATGAACTCTACATATCATAATTCATATCAAGATCAACATCAGGTATATCATACTCTTCATTTTGATTAGCGTCTCTTGAAGTTTCACATTCAAGAACAACCTCAGTTTCAACATCACCCATATAATACTCAATAATATTATCTTCAACATTGAAAGTGACAACATCAACAATTGCTTCTTGTTGGAATACGTTACTATCTTTTGTATTATCATTGGATTCTCTGCCCCTGACATCCGGGACATCAAACACTCCCCTATGTTGGATGCATTGCACAATTTTTCAAGGGTCACGCAATTTGGTATCTTGAAGGTAGAAAGCTTATTTCGCTTGACTAGAAAGTATAAAAGGGTCATTTTGATACCACCAACTTGTAACATCAATGCTCGTGCAGTGTTCATCGATTCTTATCATTCTCCTTCGACCATTGGTACCAATATTGTACCATTCACACTAGAACAAAACAACTTTATGGTGAAACATATACTCTAATTCTCAAATTTTACACACATAACCATAGAAGTCATGCATTTCTCCCTCATGGTCCCCTTCGGTACATACACCACTGTTTTGGGTTACATGACGATTGTCTAGGTCTCTTGTATGGAACTTTACACCATTGACCATACAAACTGTGTACTCCTTCACATACGGCTTAGGACCATTTGCTAATGACCATAACTGTTTAGTAGCTTCTGATGACTCGTTAACTTTCAATCTATTCATCTATAATGACATACAACAAATGATATCCTATTAGTAATAAGCAATGATGAATAAATTTAAATGTTTAAATTTATTAGTGTGTGATTAAATTTCAAATGTCTTACATGTTCTCTAAACCACTTGGGAAACTCTTGTCGTTGGATTTGAGTTATAGCTTCTCCAGTAAGATTATGCAATATGTTTTTGTGTTCGCTGTTAAAAATAAAGTGATTTATTTTCAGCTAAGCATTGCAAATAATATTCAAAACTTGATTAAACAATATATGCATATGAAATCACATACTTTAAATAAGGCTCTAGCTCAGGACTATTATACAGCAAGTACCAATGAGCAGTATCAAGCAATGCACGAGACAAGTCGCCATCATTCTGCCTACCACCTGTAGGTCGGGCAGTCTGTGAAAAAACTATCAATTTTTCGCTAGATTCACCAAAATCTTCATTTCTTTCTCTTCGGTTATGCACAGTTTTGATCCCATCAATATACAAAGACCAGTTGTTAATACATTCTTTAAGAATGTAAGCCTCTGCAATCGAACCTTCTAGTCGAGCTCGGTTGGAAACGTATCTTTTTAATTTTTCAAGGTACCTACGAGGAAAAAATACACACAGAATGTGATTTTATACCACGTGGGAAATATGCAATTGATGAATGCAATAAAGGATCTAATTACCTTTCAATTGGATACATCCACCGATATTGTACCGGGCCTCCTAGAATTGCTTCTCGAGGCAAGTGAACAGTAAGGTGGACCATAACATCAAAGAATGCTGGAGGAAAGAACCTCTCAAGCTTGCATAGTATAAGAACTATACGTTCTTTTAGTTTCTCCAATTCACTCCGCTTTAAGGTCCTTGAGCATAAGTCTTGGAAGAAATTGCCCAACTCAAACAATACAATACTAATGTCTTTATCTGCAAACCCTCGCAACCCAATTGGAAGAATTCGTTGTAGTAACACATGACAGTCGTGGCTTTTCAAACTAGATAATCTACTATTTTTTGCATTCACTGACCTTGATATGTTGGCTGCATAGCCATCCGGATACTTGACTGATTTCAAAAAGTTATAAAAATCATCTCTTTCATTGAGACTTAATGAAAAGAAAGCTCGAGGCTTGTCATATGATCCATCAGCATGTTGTTTCAAATGCAACGTATGCCTGAAGTTCATATTTTGCAAGTCTATCCGAGCTTTGTCAGTGTCCTTGTTTTTTCCCTCAATGCCCAACAAAGTACCATAAATACTTTCACTAATGTTCTTCTCCACATGCATGACATCAATGTTGTGCTTAAGCTTCTTATTTTTCCAATATGGAAGCTTATACAAAATACTTGCCTTTGACCAATTTAGCTCCCCAATAAGTTGTTTCTTCTTATTACTTGGATGCTTTCCTAAAATTATATTTGGCATTCTATCTAGCTGCTCTTGTATCTTTCCCACTTGTAACTCTAAAGATCTCTTCCGTTTCTCCGGTAAACCATTATGCAACCGACTATGTCTCCAACGATGTTCCATAGGTAAATAAGCTCGATGGTTAATGAATCCAATTTTACTTTCCAAAGCTTCTGAATATGGTTGATCATTGCAAGTGTAACAAGAATGATAACCCTTTGTCCTCCACCCAGACATGTTACCAAATCCAGGATAGTCATATATTGTCCACAACAAAGTTGCACGCATTTGAAAATGCTCTTTACTATAAGCATCATAAGTTTCTACACCTTCTTCCCACAACTCCTTCAACTCATCAACCAATGGTTTCAAGTAAATATCAATCTCATTCCCCGGTTGATGGAGACTGGGAATAAGCAAGGACAACATAAAATATGGCTCCTTCATAACCAACCAAGGCGGTAGATTATAGGGGATAAGTATGACAGGCCACATACTATAGTTGTTGTTCATATTCCCAAAAGGATTAAATCCATCTGTAGCCAACCCCAACCTTACATTGCGAGGTTCGAGGGCAAAATCAGGATGTTGCAAATCAAACTCCTTCCACTCCTCACTATCAGCCGGATGCCTCATTATCCTATCATCCACACATTTGTCTATATACCATCTCATGTCCTTAGCTCTTTGGCCTGACATGTACAATCTCCTCAGTCTCGGTGTCAACGGGAAGTAACGTAATACCTTGTGAGGAATTTTCTTACCTTGGGTACGTGTATCTTTGTACCTAGGCACCTCACACACCGGACATTTATCAAGGTTTTCATTTTCCTTCCAAAATAGTGCACAATCATTTTTGCATGCATCTATATGCTCATATGACATGCCCAAGTCACGTAATATCTTCTTTGCTTCATAAGTTGATCTTGGAACCAAGTTATCTTTCGGTAAAACCTTTGTCAGCAATTCTAGCATCATATCAAGTCCCTTATTACTCAAGTTGGTCATTACCTTTACATTCAACATCTCAATAACAAACTTCAAGATACTATAATCAGTGCAACCCGGATACAACTCACGCTTTGCATCTTCCTCAAGTTTGTCAAAATGACGCACCTCCTCATCTTCGGTTGCATTTCTTGGTTCCCCTCTAATTCGGTCATCTACCAAGGCATCGATACCATCCATATGATCATCATCCGACATTTCATTATCATGAATGTTCTCATTCAATACATGAGGTTCTCCATGATTATACCAATTAATGTAAGATTGCATAATTCCACGATGAAGCAAATGGATACGCACAGTTTGAGGAGATTGTCGATAGCAATTCACACAGTGAATACACGGGCACGGAATATTACCACTCAAGTCCACAACCGCTCTTGCGGAATTAATAAATGCATTGACCCCTTCAATATATGAATGACTTAATCTGCCATCGGGTGTCTTACCCATTGTCATCCAACTTTTATCCATGTTTGACTACAATTACAAGATGAATGCTACTTTAGTAAAATAAGGACAACTCATGCATAATGTATTCTAACATCTAAGTCTATAAGCTACTTAGATAAAGTTCTATCCTATTCATGAATGCACAAGTCTATATTAATACTTAAATAAATATACATTGCACACACAAATATACACTCCCAATATGAATTTAAGCCACCTTATAACACCATACAAGCCACCCGCTTGCTCCAACACAACAACCCACCACAAAACAAATTTCCAACATCACAACTATAATGCTTATAAGTATTGAAATTGAGTAAAGAAACACAATTGCTACTAATCAACAAGTTTCATTCACATTTGCAAGAAATTAAAAACACTCCCAATATGAATTTAAGCCACCTTATAACACCATGCAAGCCACCCGCTTGCTCCAACACAACAACCCACCACAAAACAAATTTCCAACATCACAACCATAATGCTTACAAGTATTGGAATTGAATAAAGGAACACAATTGCTACTAATCAACAAGTTTCATTCACATTTGCAAGAAATTAAAAACACTCCCAATATGAATTTAAACCACCTTATAACACCATGCAAGCCACCCGCTTGCTCCAACACAACAACCCACCACAAAACAAATTTCCAACATCACAAGTATAATGCTTACAAGTATTGAAATTGAATAAAGGAACACAGTTGCTACTAATTAATAAGTTTCATTCACATTTGCAAGAAATTAAAAATACTCCCAATATGAATTTAAGCCACCTTATAACACCATGCAAGTCACTCGCTTGCTTCAACACAACAACCTACCACAAAACAAATTTCCAACATCACAAGAATATATAAAGTTTTACAAATATTGAAATTGAATATGCTTACTTTGCTCAAGCTAAGTTTACAACTTTTAGAAAAAATCTAAAGTTAACTTGTATTCTTCACCTTGTTCCTCACAATTTCTTCAGTCACAAAAGAGAGAGCTAGAAATAAAAGAAAGATAACTTTTAGTGAACAGTTATGTAGACCCAATGATAAGCACAAAAAGATGAGTGAAGCTTTACCAGTACCAACAATGCTGGCATCAAATTTCATATTAATTTGAATTGAACATGCTAAAGCAAGTAAATAACACAGCCAACATGCAATAGAACAATATAATTTGCATTACATTCCATTTTAATAAACTAATGCCTTTGGCTAATTAAAGAAAGCAACCATAAAATACATTCAATAGCAATAAATTTAGAAATCCAGGACTCAGTTTCTTAATGCAATACAACATAATAAGGTGGGCAGCCGTTAATGGTACAGTTACATGAGGTGTTAATGGTACAGTTACATGAGGTGTACTTCGTATTTTTTTGGGGTCAGTGTCTACCCTCACCATACAGAGTTGTTACCTTGACCCATCAAAATACTTCATTAAAGCTATTGGAATACAAGGCCAAAGTCCCTCACGCACGCATCTACTTTGAACTTGATAAATATTCATGCTCTTGCAAATGACAAGCAATTGATAGAATTCTAAGATTATACACAAACGCAGTCATTGCAAAAGCGTTGGTAGAAATCAAGCGCAATTGAGTGCACAGCTCAAATGCATATTGATGATGCCGAAAATCTCACCAGTGAGTTGCACGATGCTTGTACGCTCGAAACGACACCTGCACAATAAAAAGGAGAGGACCTAACAGAGTGCACCGGTGTGGTGCCGGCCAAATACCCTCCGAAGGTCAAGTTAGAACTTGTTTCAACTCTAGAGTGCTAGAGAGAGGTTAATTATGCGTACCTTGATTTGTGAGGGTATTGGGGCTTTTATAGTAGTAGAGGGTTGACCTCTCTTCCTTGGAGTAGAAGTCTTTTCCATATAGGAATTCATGTGAGCGTAGATTGCGGAACCCTTTCCTTATAGGACTCTATCACTGGGCGTGGTGTCCAAGTAAAGGATTTTCTTGAACCGTCGGCCTCATGATCCGTCGGCCTGACCAGGGATGTCATTCTCGTCAGCTTCTAGAGTTATCCTTCGCCACATGAACCGTCAGCATAAGTGTATGCTGACGGGTTAAGCATGTGGGGCTGTACAACCGCCAGCCTGACGTATGCTGACGGGTTAAGCCTAAGGCGATGTCAAACCGTCAGCCTTAGTATACGCTGACGGATTAAGACTACAATGCTGCTATTATTTATTCCTTATCAGTTGCCCCCTACTCCATATCTCCGTCGGCCATAACTGACGGGTTATGGAGTTTTCATCCTTTCCTACCAACTGCTTTAACCAGGAGAGAGAATAATTATAAGCTGTCATACCAACATTAAATGCTAGGACACGTGGCGTGCTCTGGTTGGCTCGGCGTCTGGTTTGAGGGCGTCGCTTCGTCTTCCGTGCATTTCCCTTATATATATAGATGGCCCACCTCTCCCCATTTTCACTATTTCACTTTCCCTGATTCCTGGAGAGCTATCCGTCGCTTATCTTCCGTCAGCACCTGCCAACATTGTTTCCGTCACTTCTTCGGCCGTTACTTTCGAGGAACTTGTAAGTTCTCTTCTCCTTTTGTTCCTGCTTTATCTTTTTTTAAGCCGAGTCGTCATCCTAGGTGCTTAGATT
This sequence comes from Quercus aquifolioides, assembly GCA_019022515.1. Classification (NCBI taxonomy): domain Eukaryota; kingdom Viridiplantae; phylum Streptophyta; class Magnoliopsida; order Fagales; family Fagaceae; genus Quercus; species Quercus aquifolioides. Next base: position 20,833,974 of record CM032331.1, read on the forward strand.
ACACCCGTCACTTGTAGGTAGTCAGATGTCGAGTGACGCGTCGAGTGACCGGTCGTCGGTCCGCGATGGAGCGGGCTACGACGAGGTGTTTGGTTCAGGTAGTGAGTCAGGGAGCTCGTCCTGGTCTTCAGAGAGGGAGACGTCGGCCCAAACTCCCATCGAGGAGGTAGGAGGTCACGGAGACAATGGCCTGGAGAGGGAAGTAGGTGAGGGGTGTGACGAAGTAGAAGGAGAAAGACATAGTGACGGGGATGAAGGTGATGGCAGGTGTAGTGAAGGGGATGAAGGTGATGACGGGTCCAGTGAAGGGAATGAAGGTGATGACGGGTCCAGTGAAGGGACTCCTGTGAGTCCTGGAGGCAACCGTCCCTTCATCCTTCCCAAAGAGTGGGCTGTAAATAAGTTTCTCCCCAAGATGACTCTTAAAATTTTTAATGAGTTACGGACCCGTTTCCAAATCCCCGACCATATTCCCATCCGTCTGCCTGAAGATGGTGAAAAATGTTATACGGGAAGAACTGCAGACGTCGGTATGTACGACGCCATGTTTGCCGCTGGTCTTAGACTACCCCTGACGGCATTACACCGCCAGTTAGTAGACTTTCTTGGCTTATCCGTCAGCCAAGTTGCTCCGAATTCGTGGAGGATTTTTATAGGTGCCGAGGTGTTGTGGGGTCATCTGAGTGGAGGAAACCGTCAGCTTACCTTGGACGAATTCTTTTACTGTTATAGACCTCGGCACCTTTCCTCTTCCAAAGGGATGTACCATTTTGCCGTCAGGGAGAGAGATCTCAGGTTGGTGTCTGAGACGCCGGATTCGAATAGAGCCTGGAAGAGCAGGTTCTTTTTCGTTGAAGGGACGGACTGGGTGTGTCGTCAGGAAGAATGGGAAACGATACCTCACGGCTATTTTGACAATACTTGGGCGTTTATAAAAGAGTCAGGTCTTAGTCGTCAGTTTTTTGTCTTTAGTCTATGCAAGTAATAATTTTTGGTCTTTTAATGGTTCTAACGCCGTCGGTTTATTTGCACTCTTCAGCCCTCATTCGCCCCTCCATCACTAGTGAGCAAGAGGATTTAATCTGTCGGGTTTTGGAGATTCCCTTAGAGGAGCGGTCGTGCCGGGACTTAATCACCCTCGACTATCTTCACGCTTACTGTGGTGGTCCTGTACCGACGCCTGAGGCTCGCAGGCTGGAAGAACTCTCCCGTCACCGTGAGTACCTTACCCTTATCTTCGAATTCATCCTTTTATTACCGTCGGTTTTTTACTAATGTGTTTCTTTCGCAGAGATGGACGTGGCCAAGCAACGGATAAGGGCTGCAGCTGCCCGTTTGAAGGAAGAGAAGAAGGCACAGGGGGAGACGGCACCCTCGTCGACCCCCAAGATCGTCAAGGGTTCTTCCAAGAGGAAGACTGACGGAGATAATAGCCGTCCACCTAAGAAGGCAGCCGTCGGTTCTGGGAGTGAGCCACCAGAGAAGCCGTCGCCTAAGTTTAGTCATGGGGCAGGGAAAGGTGTAATGACCTCTTCTGGTCCCGTCCTGCAGGGGCCCCGTTGCCTGCTAACTCACAAGGATTTTGCTGTTGAGGCAGTGGAGTCATTCATCAAGCCTGCTGACATAGATCCTTGTGACTTGTTGGCGACGGATGAGTTGGGGTCGTCAGCTTTGTTCGACCTCACCCGGGTAAGCCATCTCTCTTGGATGTTTCTTCTTTTATTATTATTATTATTTAACATGACTGACGGTTGTATCCTTTTCTAGGCCCTGGTTCGTGTAAAGGCGCTTCAGGACAGGTGCGTGGCTAAGGAGGGAGTCGTCGCTCGTGTTCATAAGCATAATGTCAACATGCGAAACCAGCAGGCTCAATATAAGGAGGCAATGCGTGTCCTTAACGTCGAGCTGAAGGAAGTAAGGGAGAAGCTGGAGGAGGTGGGTCGTCAGAAGGGTGAGCTTGAGAAAGAGCTGACGACTCTTCGTGCACAGATGGAGACAGCAGGGGCTGACGCGGTAAATAATTTCAAGGCGTCGGACTCCTTTATTGATTCCTGTGGCGGATACTATGGCACGGGATTTGATGATTGCCTCAGACAGGTGGCGTCAGCTTTTCCCGAGTTGGATCTTTCTGGTATCTCCCTGGATGACGCCCAGCCTATGACGCCTGCTACTGGTTCCGTCACCGTAGGTACAGATGACTTAGCGGATTCTCCTCATGGAGGTAGTGGAGTCGTCCTGGCCCAGCCTGCTGTGATCCTTCCAACAACTACCGCGACCCCTCCTGTGGTGCTGCTCGACGGAGAGGACCCTTCTGTTAAAAAGTAGAATTTTTGGAGTGACGACTTGTAATTCATGCTTTTCCCTTCTTTTTATCTGTCTAGCAAACAGCTTTATCGAGTGCCCCTTGGGCCCCTATTTGTAATATTTTAACAGCTTTTTTAATGCCTTTTTGGGCTTTTGATTTGTTTACAGCGTCGCTGCTCTTGATTGTATGTAATCACTTTTGCTTGGTTTGTTTTACTCGTATGTTTTGATTTGGAAGATTGAAATCAGGGTTGTGGACCCTTTTAGTTTAGTGTACCGTTAGTTTTACTGCTTTGTCCGTCTTGTGGACTCCATTTTGAACCGTCGTTTTTAACCGTCAGCCATTTGGCTCGTCACTTTTGTGGACTTGGTCATATTAGACCGTTCATTTATTTGGCTTGTCCATTTTATGGATTTGGTCATTTTTAGGCCGTCAGCCTTTTGGCTCGTCCACTTTGTGGAGTGTTATTTTCAGGCCGTCAGCCTTTTGGTTTGTCCACTTTGTGGATTTGGTCGTTTTTAGACCGTCAGCCTTTTGTTTAGGCCGTCCACTTAATTGCTGACTTGTGAACTTAGCCATTTTTCGTCAGCCTTCTATTTAGGCCGTCAGCTTAGTTGCTGATTTGTGGACTTAGCCACTTTTCGTCAGCCTTTTATTTAGGCCGTCAGCTTAGTTGCTGATTTGTGGACTTAGCCACTTTTCGTCAGCCTTTTATTTAGGCCGTCAGCTTAATTGCTGATTTGTGGACTTAGCCACTTTTCGTCAGCCTTTTATTTAGGCCGTCAGCTTAGTTGCTGATTTGTGGACTTAGCCACTTTTCGTCAGCCTTTTATTTAGGCCGTCAGCTTAATTGCTGATTTGTGGACTTTCGCCACTTTTCGTCGGTCTTTTACTAATTTTGATTTGCAAGTAGAAACTTCAGTCGTTCTGAATAAATCCCTCTTATTGTTATGCATCTGCATAAAAAATACCTAAAAAAGGAAAAACCTGCCCTTTTGGGCTTATTGTAGCAAAACCAAAGTAAAAGACATGCCCGTTGGGCTTATTGTAGCGAATACTTAAAAGCAAACAGTAAATAAAAAGATAGGTGTTGTTCTTCATGTCATCGCCTCTACTGGTAGTACTTTCGCAGGTGTTCAGCATTCTAAGGGTGCGGTAGCTTCCGTCTGTCCAGTGTCTCCAGATGATAGGTGCCCTTCCTCTGCCACGCCGTGACTCGGTAGGGTCCTTCCCAATTCGGGCCGAGTTTTCCTTGAGTTGGGTCTCTTGCTGCGCCCATGACTTTTCTTAGAACGAGGTCTCCAACCTGGAAGTCTCTGTGCTTAACCCGGGAGTTGTAGTGCTTGGCCATGCGGTCTTGGTATCGCGCGAGCCTTTGCTCTGCTGCTGTCCTGACTTCGTCCACTAGATCGAGCTGTAGACGTAGGGCTTCGTCATTTTTCCCTTCGTTATGATTGTGCACCCTGTAGCTGGTGAGGCCGACTTCGGCTGGGATGACTGCCTCACTCCCGTATGTTAGCCGAAATGGTGTCTCTTGTGTCGGTGTCCTTGCCGTTGTCCTGTAGGCCCAAAGTATGCTTGGTAACTCTTCAGCCCATATTCCCTTTGCCCCCTCGAGCCGAGTCTTGATAATCTTCAACAAGGATCGGTTCGTGACTTCGACCTGTCCGTTGGCTTGAGGGTGGGCCGGGGAGGAGTAGTGGTTCTGTATCCCTAATTGTGAGCAGAAGTCCCGAAAGGACTCGTTGTCGAATTGCTTCCCGTTATCCGAGACTAAGACTCTAGGGATGCCAAATCTGCATACGATACATCGCCAGACGAAGCTGCGTACGTTCTTCTCCGTAATGGTGGCCAAGGCTTCAGCTTCGACCCACTTCGTAAAGTAGTCGATGCCCACAACCAGAAACTTTAGTTGTCGTATTGCCGTAGGAAACGGTCCCATGATGTCCAGTCCCCATTGAGCGAACGACCATGGCGCCGTCATCGGGGTAAGTTCTTCAGATGGTTGTCTAATAACATTGCTGAACCTTTGGCACTTGTCGCATTTCTTTACATAGGCCTCGGCATCCTTCTGCATAGTTGGCCAAAAGTACCCTGTTCGTACTAGCTTGTGGATTAACGACCTCGATCCTGAGTGGTTTCCGCAGATTCCTTCGTGCACTTCCCTCATGACGTAATCTGCCTCTTCAGGACCTAAGCATCGTAGGTAGGGGCGGGAGAAGCCTCTTTTGTACAAGATGTCTCTTATTAGGACGAACCTCGCTGCTTGAACCTTCAGCTTTCTTGCAGCCTCCTTTCCATCCGGTAGTACGCCGTTCTTCAGGTAGGAAACTAATGGCGTAGTCCAATTGCTTTCGGAACCAAGCTCCTGTATGTCGACAGAATTTATAAGTGGAGAGAGCTGAACGAAAGAGAGTACGTTACCAAGGGTGGCCATATGCTCGGCTGAAGCGGCTTTGGCTAGGCGATCGGCTTGCTCGTTTTCTCCTCGCGGTATCTGTGTGATTTCGGCCTTCAGCTCGCTGACCCTCCATCTTGCTTGGTCCAGATATTTTTTCATCCGTTCGCCTTTGCACTCATAATCCCCATTTATCTGGTTGACCACGACTTGAGAATCGCAGTGAATGATCGCTCTTTCAGCTCCTGCAGCTTTGGCGAGGTCAAGTCCCGCTATCAGAGCTTCGTACTTCGCCTCGTTGTTGGTGGTAGGGAACTCAAGGCGGATCATACACTCGACCATGTCTCCTTCGGGTGAGTGTAGTACGATGCCGGCTCCCCCAGCCTTCCTGTTGGAGGACCCGTCTACATGTATGCTCCATTGGGGAGACTCCTCTGCCCCCTTGTCTTCGTCATTTGTAAACTCAGCTATGAAATCTGCAACGACCTGTCCTTTAATGGCAGTTCGTGGACGATACTGGATGTCAAACTCGCTTAATTCTATAGCCCATAGAGCCAATCGCCCAGCGGCTTCAGGGTTGCCCATTGCCCGTCGCAAAGGCTTGTCGGTTAGGACGATCATCGTGTGGGCTTGAAAGTACGGTTTTAGCTTGCGTGCGGCTGTGACCAGCGCAAATGCGAGTTTTTCCATGGGCGGATATCTTTCTTCAGCTCCGCGCAGCGCTCGACTGGTGTAGTACACAGGTTTCTGCACTCTCTCGTCTTCTCTGATCAAGGCAGCGCTGACAGCGGCTGGGGAGACAGCAAGATAGAGAAAGAGTTCTTCACCCGGTTGTGAGGGACTCAGCAACGGGGGGGAAGAGAGATAAGCTTTCAACTCTTCGAACGCTTGCTGGCACTCGGCAGTCCATTCGAAAGATCTCTTCAATGTTCGAAAGAATGGTAAGCACTTGTCCGTTGCCCTTGACACGAACCTATTTAGCGCTGCTATCTTGCCGTTAAGGCTCTGCACTTCCTTCACATTTTTTGGTGGTGCCATCTCTATTATAGCCCGGATCTTGTCCGGGTTGGCTTCGATGCCCCTTTGGGAAACCATGAATCCTAGGAATTTTCCTGCCGTCACCCCGAAGGCGCACTTTCCTGGATTCAGCTTCATGTTGTAAGAGCGAAGGGTGTCGAATGTTTCCCTAAGGTCTTCCAAGTGATTTTCCTCCCTTCGGCTTTTCACCAGCATATCATCTACGTAGACTTGGACGTTTCTCCCGATTTGTGGTGCTAACATTTTGTTCATAAGCCTCTGGTATGTCACGCCCGCATTTTTTAGACCAAACGGCATTACCTTGTAACAGAAGAGGCCTTGGCTGGTCACAAACGAAGTTTTCTCTTGATCGGCTTCGTGCATCTTGATTTGGTTGTAGCCGGAGAAAGCGTCCATGAAGCTTAAAAGCTGGTGCTGGGCTGTAGAGTCTACTAGAGTGTCGATCCTCGGGAGGGGGTAGCTGTCTTTGGGGCATGCTTTGTTTAGATCGGTAAAGTCTACGCACATCCTCCACTTCCCGCTAGCTTTCTTGACCATCACTACGTTGGCCAGCCAGTCGGGGTAGTAAACTTCTCTGATATAGTTTGCTTCCTGTAACTTGCAAATTTCTTCAGCTATGGCTCGATCCCGTTCGGGGGAAAACACCCGCTTCTTTTGCCGAACGGGTGGAAAGGATGGTGATATATTCAGCTTGTGCACCATGACTGAAGGGTCTATTCCTGGCATGTCCTCGTGACTCCAAGCGAACACGTCCCGATTCTCTCTGAGAAAGGCTGCAAGCGTCTGTCGGATCATGGGACTTGCAAGGGTGCCAACCTTTGTTGTTCGGTCAGGTCTGGAGTCGTCAAGGGATATTTCTTCAAGCTTTTCGACGGGTTCCGTCGTATTTCGATGCTCTTCTATGCTCATGGCTTGGAGTTGATCATCCATTTCCATCATAGCCACGTAGCATTCGCGCGCGGCCACCTGATTTCCACGCAGCTCACCTGTTCCGTATTCGGTGGGGAACTTGATCATTAAGTGATAAGTTGAGGTTGCCGCTTTCCATGAATTGAGGGTGGGTCGCCCCAAGATGGCATTGTAGGCCGACGAACAGTCGACTACAAGGAACGTTACGTCCTTTGTGATCTGCTGCGGATAGTTGCCTGCCGTTACAGACAGTGTGACTGCACCCAGGGGAAACACCCTCGTTCCTCCGAAACCGACGAGGGGGGCATTCGTCGGAATCAATTGTTCTCTGCTGATTCCCATCTGCTGGAATGCGGGGTAATATAGGATGTCTGCTGAGCTCCCATTGTCAACCAACATTCGGTGCAAGTTGTAGTCCCCTACTTGCAAACTGATAACGAGCGCGTCTTCGTGCGGGTGGTGAAGACGTCGTGCATCTTCTTCGGAGAACCCAATGACGGGGCTTTCTCTTCGTGCTACTTTTGGTACTGAGCCCGTCAGCTGCACATTTTGAACCATCCTGAGGTACGTCTTCCGAGCCTTTTTGGATGACCCGGCAGGCATCCCTCCTACAATCATCCTGATGTCGCCAATGGGCGGTCTAGGGCGGTCATTGTCCCGTCTTGGGGGCTGTTCCTGAGGTTGTGGATCCGTTCTTTCTTTGCTTACAAACTTCTGCAATTTCCCTTGTCTTATAAGGGCCTCGATTTGCTGCTTCAGGTCGTAACAGTCGGCCGTGTCATGGCCGTGATCTCGGTGGAAGCGGCAGTATTTGTCTCTAGAACGCCTGCTAGGGTCCCCCTTCAGCTTTCCAGGGAAGGCCAGAGTCCCTTCGTCCTTGATCTGCATTAGGACTTGATCTATCGGGGTGGTTAGCGGGGTGAAGCTTGTAAACCTTCCTCCCGGAGGTTTAGAACGCCTCTCGTCCCTACGATCTCCCGTTCTTGGCCTCTTCCGCCCTTGATCCTGTCGAGCGTCTTCCTGCCTTTCCCTCTTCCTTGGTTTTTCTTCTCGAGCCTGCAGCGCGTCCTCAGCGTTCATATACTTAGTAGCTCTGTAGAGTACTTCCGACATGGTCTTTGGGTCGTTTTTGTATAAGGAGAACAAAAACTTGCCCTTTCGCAACCCATTTGTGAAGGCTGCTACAAGTATTTTGTCGTCGGCTTCGTCAATTGATAGCGCTTCCTTGTTGAAGCGTGTGATGTAGGATCTCAGTGTCTCGTCCTCTCGCTGTTTGATACTCATTAGGCATGCCGTGGACTTCTTATACCTGTGGCCTCCAATGAAGTGTGTGGTGAACTGAGCGCTTAGTTCCTTGAAGGTGTTGATGGAGTTGGGAGTCAGCCGGCTGAACCATACCCTCGAGGAGCCTTTGAGTGTTGTAGGGAAGGCCCTGCACATGATCTCGTCTGCTACACCCTGAAGATGCATTAGGGTTTTGAAGGTTTCTAGATGGTCTAGAGGATCCTTTACTCCATCATAGCTGTCGATATGCGGCATGCGAAATTTGTGGGGTAAGGGGAAAGAGTTCACAGCCACAGTGAAGGGCGAGTCAGTGTGGTTGACTAGGTCGTCAAGATCGCTGGACACCCGTCCTTTAAGTGCGTTCATCATAACCTCCATCTGTTCCCTCATTGCCTGCATCTCTGCGACAACATGTGGTGGAGTTGCATCCGTGAGGGATGGCATGCTCAAGTTCTGCCTCTCTGGTTTGCTTGGGGCGTGGCTGCCTTCCGGTTTCTCCTGATTTTTCTTGGGAGTGCTATTCCCCTCCTGATCCCCTTGTTGGTCGTTCAGTGCTGCATTCTTCTGGCGCAGCTGCTCCTCCAAGTCTTGGTTTTGTTTGGTGAGGCGCTCCACGGCGGCACCAAGAGTCCGTACTTGTCTCTCGAGGGCGGTCGTGGGTTGCTCCTCTTCTTGAACGTTGTTAGTGGTTGCCATTGATCGAGTGAGTACCATGCAACTCTTTAGTCCGGGAAACGGTAGTATGGCTTACAGCGTTGTCTTTCCCACAGACGGCGCCAACTGATGATGCCGAAAATCTCACCAGTGAGTTGCACGATGCTTGTACGCTCGAAACGACACCTGCACAATAAAAAGGAGAGGACCTAACAGAGAGCACCGGTGTGGTGCCGGCCAAATACCCTCCGAAGGTCAAGTTAGAACTTGTTTCAACTCTAGAGTGCTAGAGAGGGGTTAATTATGCGTACCTTGATTTGTGAGGGTATTGGGGCTTTTATAGTAGTAGAGGGTTGACCTCTCTTCCTTGGAGTAGAAGTCTTTTCCATATAGGAATTCATGTGAGCGTAGATTGCGGAACCCTTTCCTTATAGGACTCTATCACTGGGCGTGGTGTCCAAGTAAAGGATTTTCTTGAACCGTCGGCCTCATGATCCGTCGGCCTGACCAGGGATGTCATTCTCGTCAGCTTCTAGAGTTATCCTTCGCCACATGAACCGTCAGCATAAGTGTATGCTGACGGGTTAAGCATGTGGGGCTGTACAACCGTCAGCCTGACGTATGCTGACGGGTTAAGCCTAAGGCGATGTCAAACCGTCAGCCTTTAGTACACGCTGACGGATTAAGACTACAATGCTGCTATTATTTATTCCTTATCACATATATTATACACAAAACCATTCATAAATTAATTGCTCAAATGCATTATATTATCCTAAAACTCTAAAATCCATAACTGACAGTATCCATTTTATGATTCCACAATCCAAAGTATACACCATAAATAGACCATCAACATACTACAAGAAGGTTTGCGTAAAAAATTACAAACTTTTCACCTAGTATAAAACCAAGCTTATAAGTTAACATATATAAACATGTGTGAAGCAATACTACCTCAAAATTCCTCAACCTATACACACCTCAATGTCATTCTACACACCCTACAACATAAACATTAATCATTTGGGTCCACAGTGGATACCTTAAACATCACACCCACCCATTTCAGAACACACCTCCAAAAACCTCAAATCCAACAAATACCACTGTGAAGTGAAAGAAAAAAAATGAATAAATTAAAAATAAAAGGAGAAATAGTATGCAAAAAAAAAAAACAAAAAAATTAACTCAAAAAGAGAAAAAAAAAAAAAAAAAAAAAACCCTGAATCGGTGAAGGGAAGCCAAAGCGACGCGGTGAAGGGAAGCCGAAGCGACGCCGGGTGCGTCGCTGAAACGTCGCCGGAGCGTCGCGGTGCGTGGCCGAAGCGTCGCTGTGCTCGCACCGAAGCGTCGCTGTGCTCGCGACGGCGAAGCCGAAGCGTCGCTGTGCTCGCCGGTGCGAAGCCGAAGCGTCTCCTTAGCGACGCTAGGATCGTCGCCTTAGCGTCGCCGGGATCGACGCCTTAGCAACGACGACTACGGCTCTGACTTTGAGTTTTGTGGGTATGAGTTTGGGTATGTGAGTTTTGTGGGTATGAGTTTGGGTGTGTGAGTTTGGGAAAGGGAGAGAACGCAGAAAGAAGATAGTGAAAAAAAAAAAAAAAATAGGCTGAAGCTCATATAAGTAAATCCCTTTAGTGACGAACTCTGATTCGTCACTATTGGGTGCCTTTAGCGACGAAACTTTTCGTCGCAAAAAATTAAACTTTTAGCGACGAACCGTTTCGTCGCTGTAGCTAAATTTTTTGGCGCAACAATTTTTCGCTTTGGCGCCTGAGTTCTATAAAGGTTTTAGTGACGAACTCAGATTCGTCACTAAAGCATACTTTTAGTGACGAATTCGAGTTCGTCGCTGAAACTTTATTCATATTTTTTTTTGTGGTATTCATATGTTTTACCCGTATATGTTTTAGTGACGAAACCATATTTCGTCACTAAAGCTTTAGTGACGAAATATGATTTCGTCACTAAAACACATACGGTAAATCTATTATTGTTTTTAGTGACGAAATGTGATTTCGTCACTAAAGCATTCTTTTAGTGACGAAATATGATTTCGTCACTAAAACACATACGGTAAATCTATTATTGTTTTTAGTGACGAAATGAGATTTCGTCACTAAAGCATTCTTTTAGTGACGAAATGTGATTTCGTCTTTAGTGACGAAATGTGATTTTGTCGCTAAAAACATATAAGTGTAATTCCTTTATTTTTTTAGTGACGACTACTTTTCGTCACTAATACTTACTTATAGCGACGAATGTATTTTCGTCACTAAAACTATCCACAGTAATATCTACAGTGACGAAATATTTCGTCACTAAAAATTTCAACTTTTAGCGACGAAAGATTTCGTCACTATAGATTAATTAAGTTGGCGCCAAAGTTTCCCTCCTTGGTGCTTATTTTTCAGATCACAATAGCGACGAAATATATTTTTCGTCGCTAAATGTAATAATTTTTTTTCATTATTAGTGACGAAATTCATATTTCGTCACTAAAGCTGTATTTTTAGTGACGAAAAATATTTCCTCACTAATTTTCGTCACTAAAAATACATTTTGTTGTAGTGAGTAACCAGAGCGTACAAAAGGACACACCTCTCAAGAGGAATGGTGTGAACATGAGAAATGGGCTAGATGGAATGACACGCTATCCTAAAGAACAGATAGTGCAACCCGGAGAGCTCAGCAGAAGTGATCCGTAGATCAGAACCCCACTGGACAGAAGTCCCAGTGATGTAAGACAAAACGTCGCTCAACTCGGGAGACTCGTCATATGGATAGATAGGATTCCTAACCAACGGTACCCCTAGAGCATCAGCCACTACCTGAGGAGTAATGGTGTACTCTACGTCTCGTATCCAACTCTTTACTAAAGTGTTGGAATCATAGACGCGGATAGAGATGTTCAAAAAGAACTCTCTAATCAAGGCAGAAGGTGGAGGAGAATCAGAAATGTCCAACAAGGGTAACCAGCCCCGACGCTCAAAGTTTGCCCTAATGGCAGGATCTAGTTCATCTAACAGAACAGAACACTCAGCCTAAATCTTTCTCTTAATTAAGGTTAAGTTTCTCAAAAAGCTCTTGGTTTTTCTCACTTGGAAACCTCTCACGGTCAAAGGAAGGAGGGGATGGAGAAGAAGAGGGAATAGTCCTACGGGCTCTAGTCTTCCTAGGCATGATGCTAAGGAAAGGACAGAGACACAAAGAGAAAACCAAAAGAACACAAGAAAACAAAATCAAAGACATACTGCAAGTTAGCACAAAAAACAGTAGAATGAAAATCTATATGATGCATGAACAGATGCAATGCCATGATGCATGTACTAATGCAGTAAGCAATTAAGTTCAATTGAGATTAAATTGACAAAATTGGCTTGAGCAGGGAATTTCTAATCAAAAAACCCAAAAATTGAAAACCACTTGAAAATTTTTAAAACAAATTGATGAATTGAGCATTACAAAACTCAGTACATAGATTATAATGCTTAATTACATCAATACAATAAGCCAATTTCATCAAATTTTACCCAATTTAACAAAAGCCCCAAATCGGATCAAGAACAAACCCTAGAATTTTCAATTTTTCACCAAACTCAAAATTGATCAAATTAACAAGCAAGAATCATGTTTATGATGTGTCCCCACAAAAACCCAATGATCAATTGCACAAAATAGGGCTTGAATCAATTAGAAAATCCCAATATGCAAAGTCCGAAAATCTCCCTTAAATGCATGGATTTATGCATGAAATCATGAAAATAAAATCAAAAGGAAGGGCAAAAGAGTCTTATCGGCTTGAGGAAAGAGAAATTTTGCAAAAACTTCGGAGGAAAACGACAAAAATCTAAAATATTTGGCTTGCCTCATCGGAGAGAGAAAGAAAAAGTTTGAAAAAAGTTTGAATAGTGTTTGAAAAAGTCAGATTTGATCTTTTAAAAAAGCTTCTCCACGATTTTTGATCGATCGAAAATTACATTCGATCGATCGAATCAGCTAGACTTTTTAAAACAAACTAGAGCACTTTTTCGATTGATCGAAAAATAGACTGGATCGATCGAAATGGGCAGAGATTCACTAAAATTTGAAAAAAAACCAGTTTTGAAAAACACAAACCTTATTTTGAAAAACAACTCCTCAAAGCATTAAACAAGGAAAGCAAAATGCATGAGTATGAGATGGAATTTTTTTTTTTTTAAAATCCAAATTTTTAATCCCAAATTATGTCAAAAACAAGTTTCAATTATCCTCCCATTTAATTTTCTCAAGCCAAATATGTTGTGCACAAATCTCAAGATATTGTCAAACTTGGTTGGTCAGACCAAAAACACACACACTAGCATGTACAGTGTTTAACAAAGAGTAACTTGTGTAGTGTGTGATACTAGTAAAAACTTGAGATACATGTGAGGTGATATGTGAATAGCAATCAAACACAAAGTCTACACAATTCATCACATAGAATTTAAAAGAGACTATCACCTAAAGAGTTACATCCTATAACTCCCACATCTCCTAGAACAAAAGCTTGCAATCATGTAAGTTTCTTGCATTTTTGCCTCTTATTTGTATGAAATGGCATTCAGCCTAATAGTACACACCGGTTTGAATTAAGTGAATTGGCGTCAAGCCTTATAGTACACACCAGTTTTAATTTAATTTGAGGCTACACCTTATGTTCTTTTTGTGCATGTGCTACACTTTCTCGAGCACACAATCTTATGATATGCACTAAGGTGTTCATGATTGGCTAGTGAACAGTGGTGAGATGGTTATTTATGCCTTTCTCAAAAGAATCAAGTCCGACAGTCAAATAACATATGACTTCATGATTAAGACAGAGTGATTAAGAACCATACACATCTTTCCCACACAACATGCACTACAAAGTTTCAACTAGTCAAGTGCAATGAATAAGATCATCAAAGTTAAACAAGGTACACAAGACATGACATGTGTAAGAAGATAGACCAACCTTGTTTTTCAAAAATCAAGAAACATAGTGTTAAACATAATTTTTGCTTTCTCCTTTTCCCTTTTTATTTTTTTTATTTTTTTTATTTATTTATTTAAGAGAAAACAAATAAATCCTAGAATGAAATGCATGAATGTAATGCAATGCAAATTCTAGAAACAAAACAAAAGAAAACACAAAAACCAAAGAACAATGGTCACAGAGGAATGAGCAACGAAGCACAAGGACCATGAAAGCTAAAAGAGACTAAGGACACCGAAGAACACCAATCACTTGACGAAGTGTTTCAAACTTACTTCCATCAAGCGGTTTGGTAAAGATGTCAGCATTTTGACGATCAGTAGGGATATACTCAAGAACAACAATTTTCTTTTCAACCAAATCCCTAATGAAGTGATATCTAAGTTCAATGTGTTTGGTCTTAGAATGCTGAACAGGATTCTTAGATATATCTATAGCACTGGAATTATCACAATAGACAACCATGGTGTCTTGAGGTATCCCATAATCACTTAACAACTTTTTCATCCAAAGGAGCTGAGAACAACAACTCCCAGCAGCAATATATTCAGCCTCAACAGTGGATAAAGAAATAGAATTTTGCTTCTTACTCATCCAAGCCACAAGATTTGCCCCAACATAAAAACACCCCCCAGTGGTGCTTTTTCTGTCATCAGCATTCCCAGCCCGATCAGAATCAGAAAACCCAGCAAGAGACAAATTAGACTCCTTACTATAAAAGAGTCCATAATCACAGGTTCCACTCACATATTTTATAATTCTCTTAACAGCATTTAAATGAGAAACCTTAGGGTTGGACTGAAATCTAGAGCTAACACCAACACTAAAAGATATATCAGGCCTACTAACAGTCAAATATAACAGACATCCAATCATGCTTCTATACAAGGTAATATCAACAGACTCACCTGATGGATCAATTGTTAATTTTGCATTAGCAGCCATTGGTGTTCTAGCATGAGCAGCCTTGTCCAAGCCAAATCTCTTGACTAAATTTCTTGCATATTTAGCTTGATTGATGTAGATGCCTGATACCACTTGAACGGTTTTAGACCCCTTAGAACAACCAGATTGGTTAGCCTAGATTAATTAGCCAAGTTGTTACTTAGTCAAATTATGCAATTCTAGGTTAAAGCAATCAAATAATCATATCAAAATAATAAAGCAGCGGAATAATAAAAGACACAATGTTATGATCACCCAGGAAACCACACGGTAAAAACCTGGGGAGGATTTGACCCACCGATCCTCAAGGCAAACCTGAATCCACTATGAAAGAATCGAAGTTCATACAAAAGGATTACAAGCTCCCCGCTCGACTTCCTAATGCTAACCACCAGTAGAACTTACTGACACGACCCCGTGCAAGCTCCGAATCCACGGACTCCTTCTTTCTTGGACTCTTCAATCAAGTACAAGCACCCCCGCTTGATATTCTTTAAGCTTCAATGGCAGCAACCAAGTTGATCATCAAGCTATTGATACTATCTCTAACTTGAAAACCCTAAGCTTTGTGTAAAGAAAAACTCCTCTAGATCTCACAAGAGATTTACACAAAACAGCAATGTATGAGCAACAATACAACTGAAGCAACCTTCAAAAACTTGGCTAGGGTTTTGTTTAAATACCTAGGGTAAAAACATAAAACCCTAAATGTTTAATGAAGTAGAGCTGAGTTGGAAATTCTGCAGAATAATCAACCTTTGCGATTTTCGATCGATCGAGTCTTCGATCGATCGATCGACCCCAAACATCACTATGCCACTCGATTCCAACTTTACAATAATAAACCAACTTTGAGCAAGCCTAAACAAGACTAAATACATTGTTTTGATCATGGTTTGCCAACATTACAAATTAGAGTTCTAAATACATAAAATCCTAAGACCTTAGAACCTAACAAATACAACTCAGCTGCAGTAGAGGCCAAAGCACGATATTCAGCTTCTGTGGAAGAACGAGACACAGTGCATTGCTTTTTAGCAGACCAAGTGATGGGGGAATTACCAAGAAACACCACCATACCAGTGATAGAACGTCTGTCCACAGGATCCCCAGCCCAATCAGCATCACTGTAAGCAGATAAGGAGATGGGGCCTGGAGTAAAAGCAATCCCAAAGTGAAGAGAACCTTGAAGATACCTCAGAATCCGTTTAGCAGCTTAAAGGTGATTTTGGGTAGGAGTGCTCATATGCTGACAGGCTTGTTGAACAGCAAAGGATAAATCTGGTCTGGTGAAGGTGAGATACTGTAAAGCCCCAACAAGGCTCCTATAGGATGTAGGGTCAGTCAAAAGAGGGCTATCATTAGGAATAAGATGATGATTAGGAGAGCATGGTGTTTTACTAGGCTTGCAATCAGTCATGCCAAATTTCTGAAGAAGATCAGTGGCATATTTGGACTGATGCACAAATAAACCAGTAGAGGTATAATCAATCTGCAAACCAAGAAAGTAGTGAAGCAAGCCAAGATCCTTGAGGTCAAACTCCTTGCCCAACAGCTTGATAATAGTAGACACAAATGAAGAACTATTACCAGTGATGATAATATCATCTACATAGAGCAACAAATACACAATGAAGGACTGATGCCTCAAGATGAACAAATTACCATCAGCAGCTGAAGCACAGAAACCCACATGAAGTAGCTGAGATGTAAATCTGTCAAACCAGGCCCGAGGAGCTTGCTTAAGACCATAAAGAGCTTTATGGAGAAGGCACACATGTGTAGGAAAAACAGAATCAATATAACCTTGAGGTTGAACCATGAAGACCTCTTCTTTAAGAAAACCATGCAAAAAAGCATTAGAGACATCTAATTGCTTCAATTCCCAACCATGGTGCACAGCCAAAGCAATAAGAAGTCTAACAGTGGCAGGTTTGACAACTGGACTAAAGGTTTCCTCATAATCCAAACCATATTGCTGGAGATAGCCCCTAGCCACTAGTCTGGCCTTATATCGAGCAACTGACCCATCACTATGCCTTTTAAGCTTATACACCCATTTGCAGGTCACAACATTCTTCTGTGGAGGAAGAGGAACCAATGACCAAGTATTTTGCTTCTGTAAAGAGGTGAATTCAGCATCCATTGCAGCCACCCATTGAGGATGCTTGGAAGCAATGGCAAAGGAAGGAGGTTCAGCAACAGTATAGTCACATTGGACCTGCATAACTTTAGGCTTATATATTCCATGCTTAGACCTTGTGACCATAGGATGGGCATTAGTGGTGGATGGACCAAGGGCTGTAGGAACAGAATTGACAGATGACACAATAGGTAGGATAGGTTCTAGGATCACAAGCAAGGATGTAGACATTGAGGAAGGAGTTTCAATGGGAGCAGGAACAACAGGAATGGAATGGGAAGAAGAAAGGAATGAGGGAAGTAAAAAAGCAACCAAGTCAGAATCAGATGAATGAGAAGAAGTAGGAGTATCAATAGAATGAATAGAGGCAGAAGGAGCAGGATGAGACAACCAATCAGACAAGGAAGTAGAAAAGGGGATATGAGGATTGGTAAGATTAGGATTAGCAGCAAAGGGAAAAAGAGATTCATTAAACAGAACATGACAAGCAATATAGATTCTGTTATTTGAAGGATCAAGGCAAATGTACCCTTTAGACATAGGAGGGTAACCAAGAAAGATGCATGGTGTAGATCTAGGTTGTAGCTTGTGTTTATTATAAGGTCTAAGGAAAGGGTAGCAAGCACACCCAAAGGATTTAAGAGCATGAACAGATGGTATTTTAGAAAATAATTTCTCCCAAGGAGATTGGAAGCTTAACACTGATGAAGGAAGCCTATTAATAAGATAAATTGCAGCAGTGAAAGCATATGACCAGAAATTAATAGGCAGATGTGACTGATAGAGAAGAGCAAGACCTGTTTCAACAACATGTCTATGCTTTCTTTCTGACACTCCATTTTGTTCAGGGGTATGAGGACATGAAGTTTGGTGGAGAATGCCATGAGTAGAGCAGAAAGATTGAATCTCAACATTAATATATTCTGAACCATTGTCAGTTCTCAAAGTTTTAAGTTTAGAATTATGTTGAGTTTCAACCATGGACTTGAAGTGCTTAAACACAGACAAAACTTCACTTTTAGATTTAAGAAGAAACATCCAAGTGAAACGAGTGTAATCATCAACAAAAAGTACATAGTAGTTAAAACCAAGTAAGGAAGTCATGGGAGAGGGACCCCAAACATCACTATGTACAAGTTCAAGAAATGAAGTGGAAACAATTGAAGTTTTATTTAAGTGAAGTCTGTGCATTTTAGCACTTATACAGGATTCACAGGAGGGACAAGCCTCAGCAATAATTGACAAAGTAAGAGATGAGAATACAGGTTTAAGAACAGAATACAAAATTCTAGAATGAGGGTGACCAAGTCTGTGATGCCAGAGCAGAATCTGGTGTGGTTTGACAGAAACAAAAGCAGAAGACTTGAAGTAGTTCAATGATGAGGAAAAATCAGAGATGGATGGAATGGGATAGACCCCATCTTTACTCAACCCTGCATAGAGGATCTTCCCCATGGGCAAATCCTGAATTAAGAACTTGTTGGCATCAAAGTAACAAAAAACATTATTTTGGAGACACAGTTTATGGACAGACAGAAGGTTAGAAGCAAGGTCAGGCACTCTTAGAATATTATCAAGCCTAAAATTATGAGTCAGGGTTTGAAGCTTACCATTACCAATGTGAGTGACTGGAAGCTCCTGACCATTCCCAACAGTGACAGTTTCATTGCCTTGAATAGGTTGCTGATGGATAGACAGCTGTGACAGATTAGGAGTCACATGATCTGAGCAGCCTGTGTCAGTAAGCCAAGAATTGGAAGCCTGAACTTGAGCAGCATTGGCCACCATTGAAGCAAGCTTAGCAGGAGCATGTCTTCCTTGATATGCAAAGTCCATACGATGGTAGCAATCAAGAGCTGAATGACCATTCTTTCCACATATCTGACAAGTAGGCCTACTGGATTGACCTTGAGTTTGACCTTGATTCTGAGAAGTCTTAGATTGATTAAAGGACTGAAATTGAGATGGAAAACCTTGATTTCCAGGATTAAAATTCTGAAACTGAGATCCAGAACCAGAACCACCAAAATTGGAGTAATTTCCTCCACCAAAATGAGAATTCATTCCACCAGAGTGAGGGCCATGTCCACGAGCACCTCTTCCTCTCTGGTTGTAATTTCTTCCTCCTTTTCCCCGAGGAAAGCCTTGTGAGTGAAAGTTGGCAGCCATAGCCATAGAAACTTGATCAACACTATTAGATCTTTTCTTAATAATTCTCTCTTCAGCATTAAGTAATGCATTCAATTCTTCCACTGACAACACATCACTCCTAGTTCTAATAGCAGAGCTAAAAGAATCATAGTTAGATGGTAGACCATCAAGAACAATGTGGAGAAGCTCCTCATCATCCACAAATACAGACACAGCAGCTAATCTATCACGAGCTTGCTTAATTTTCTGAAAGTAACCATTAATAGATTCATTTCCTTTCTTAATAGCATTCAATTCATTACGGAGACTCATAACATGAGACCTTGAAATTGATGCAAATCTCTTCTCTAACACTCTCCAAACTCCTCTAGCAGACTTTTGCCCAACTGTGAGAGCAAGAACTGTAGGGGAAAGTTCAAGAATGTGAACATTGCTTGTTCACGATTCTTCCAAGCCATGAATGCTGGATTGATTTCAGTAGTAAAATTTCCAAATGAATCTCTGAGAAATCTATCTGGAGCAGTGATGATTGAGTTATCAAGAACATCAATCATTGAATAGGTATCAAGAATTACCTCGATTTGATATAATTTCCATAATCCAGCTTCACGGTCATCATAGATGACATGTTTGATAATAATAGCAACGAAGAATTCATTGGCAGACCTGAAGAAGCCATAGTAGGCACAGCACTTGAAGAAGACGATGAACCAGACTGAGCAGAGGCCATTGATATGGATCAATGCTCTAATACCATGAAGAAACACTCTTAATCTCTCAAACAAACCTCTCTTAATCTCACAATCACTCTATGAATCAAAATAGGAAGAAAAACAGAGCCAACGAAATGGTAGAGAGAGAACTCAGATATTCTTCATTTCAAAGGAATACCATACAGTAGTCAATATGTAAATGAATAGATATATATATATATATATATATAGTTACATCAGAGAGGAAAGCAAGGTGATGCCCAACGAAGTCTGGTATAACAGACTTGTAACTGCTTCGCACGTTCTGTAACAAACCTTTACACGTGCGTGGCTTTCCTCAGGTCTTCAATGATTCTTACAAACTAAAACGACACCGTTTGGTTTTAATGAGAGACGGCACCGTTTCACTTTAGGCGTATTTTATATCTCATAATTTTACTGCACGACATCGTTTTGGAAGGTGAACTAGCCGTTGGAATAATTGCATCTCCTCCTTCAGTGTTTGATTCTAAGCTTGCACTGTCAGTAATTTACACTGATATAGCCAAATCGACCATCCCTCTATTTTATGAGCTCAAACTTTGAAGAAAAATATATTGATGAAGAATGGGAATTAGCAAGTGAAAAATAATTCTTATTATTTTTAGAAAATTATTTTACATCTACAAATAAAGTTGGTAGTTAATTTTCCACGCATAATATCAATAGATTTAATACACTAATACAAGATTGTATGAAATTATTTGAGCTACTCGCGTATAAAAGAAACATATAGAAGACAAGGTATATGAAACATGCAGAATGCTTCTTAATCAATGAATAACCATAAGCAAGCTTATCTAGAATGCCAGAAAATTCTTTCCATCCAATGTAACACTTTGAAGGAGCACAAGACTTTTTGGACCTGGGAATAGTTAGTAGAAAACAACATTAAGAGAAAAGATCAAAATAAGTAAAAAACTTAATACCAACATTAAGATGGTGAGAAGTTTGATTTTTAACCTTCCATATAGCCATGCATGTTGTGCTAAATCCTAGCACCAAGAATAATGTCCCTAACCAAATGCAACTCAGAGATGGCCTTACTAATGTCCCATCGTTCTTGTGGCAACTCCATAGAGCATGCCACTCCGACCTTGACCATGGATATCAAACACTCCTTTATTTTATTTGCAAGTCTACCATTGTGATTTCCAAGAACTTCATCAACATTATTTAAAAGTTTTGGATCTACAACTTCCATTACACCGTCAAGAAAGGCCATGCTAGCATAGTTGTGAAGGTTAAGGTCTACCTCAAACACACTATTTGTGGGTCTCTTTCTTGTTATCATCTCCAACAATGAAATTCCATAGCTGTACACATCTCCTTTGGTTGACACCTCACTTCCTCGACCGTACTCTGCCATTAAGAATATTTAATATAGATAATGTGTTCACATTATATTTTGGGAGCTCAAAATAATCATTGTAAATATGGGAAAGCACATGTTAACAATTAAAAGGTACAGTAAATCATGCTTACCTGGAGGCATGTACCCAATTGTTCCTCTTATTCCAATTGAACTACTTTCTTTCGAATTTGTAGGTCTTAAAAGAAACTTCGCAAGCCCAAAATCTCCTACATGAGCAACTATATCACAATTGAAAAGAATGTTGCTTGGCTTTAGATCACAATGAACAACTGGTATTTGGCAATGGTGATATAGATAATTGAGTGCATAAGCAACATCAATGGCAATGTTTGTTCTTTGAAGAATGGTAAGAGTTTGTATCTCTACCTGCATGATATTTGTTTCTAGATCCATATGCAACCAATTTTCTAGACTTCCATTTGGCATGAACTCGTAAACCAGAGCCCTAAAATCATGGCCATGAAAATCCACACTTGAGCAAGAAGTTATGATCTTCACAAGATTTCGGTGACGAATATTTTTCAAGGCTTCACACTCGGAGATGAAGCTCCTGGAAGCTCCTTGACGTTGAATATTTAGTACCTTAATGGCAACAATTGATCTATCCTCACCAAGGATGCCTTTATATACTGAGCCAAAACTACCAACGCCAATCAAATTTGCTAACGAAAATCCATCAGTTGCTTTAAGGAGCATTTGGTAAGACACTCTCAAAAATGATTGCTTCAAGGAAGATTCTGAAGAGTTATCGTTTCTTTTATTTTTGCACCAATAAAATAAGAAAAATGATACTATGGTTATTACCAAAATCACACATGCCATTGAGGTTACCACTTTGAGTGCAAATGGCCACTTTATTTTCTTCTCTTCTTTTGTTAAGCACCTCGACAACTTTAGTTCTGATATGCCCCCACATAATCTACTATTTCCAATGAGCGATATTGCGCTAGCATTTGCGAACACTCCTTTTGTTGGAACCTATCCCTGAAAATCATTGAAGGATAAATTCAATTTCTTCAAAGTGAGTTTCTCCAAGAAATTTGGAATTTGACTAGAGAAGTTGTTCCGAGAAAGATCCCTGACTTGAATACCTCTCAAAGAACTCAGGAATGTTGGAATTTCTCCTTGAAATAAATTACCCTCCACGTGAAGGTACTCAAGGCTTGTGCAAGAGCCTAGACTGCTTGGAATTTTACCAAACAACTTGTTTTCAGATAAGTCCAACTCTTTTAAATGGACAAAATTGCTGACCTCAAAAGGTAGTGATCCCACGAAAACGTTTTGACCTAAATAAAGTCCAATTGACAACATGGAAATTGCAAAGAGTTGCTTTGGAATGATGCCACTGAAATTGTTTTGAGAAAGATCTAACAACAACAAATTTTGGCAATTTTCTATACTTGATGGGATAGTTCCTTGCAATTTGTTACTTCCTAAGTACAGTTCATTTAACAATGTTAGGTTTTCGAGGGTAATTGGCAACATTCCTAAGAGTTTGTTGTTAGATAAATCTAATCATTATAACTTTTTAACACGACTAATATCATCGGGGATTGTCCCTGAAAACTTGTTACCATCCATCCATAGGGTTGTCAAGTTGACCAAATTACCCATCCCTATGGGGATCTCTCCAAAAATAAGAGTTTCTTCAATTGCAAAAAAGGAAAGCTGGGTTGAAAGATTACCCAAAACATTAGGCAACGTACCTTTGAATTGATTCCCCGTAAGGCCTATTCTCTGTAAATTGCTACAATTGACTAGAGATTGAAAGAAATTCATTTCATCATCATCATCTCCACTTCCTAAATTATTTACACCAATGAATAATACCTCCAAACGGTGTGGGCCTCCAAAATTGACGGAAATTTTTCCTGTAAAATTGTTCGTGCCAGCTTCTAAGCGTTTTAACTCTGAAGCATTAGATAATGAGACTGGAAGAGATCCGGTAAATTGGTTTTCAAAGATTAGAAACCACTGGAGATGCGGAAGGGTGAGGAATAAGCTTGTAGGAAGACTTCCACTAAGCTCATTTCTGTTCAGTGCAAAAAAAGTAATAGACGAGAGATTATATAAAGATGGAGGAATCAAACCAGAGAGTTTATTTCCATCCAATGCAAGTTTGTTTATGCTTCGTAATTGACCCAAGGCATCCAGAATGTGCCCTCCCAAGACATTGTAGCCTGCAAATAAAACTTGGAGAGAGCTAAAGTTCCCAATGAAAGGTGGGATTCCTCCCATGAGATTGTTAGTGCGAAGACCTAGAAACTGCAGCTTTGATAAAGAAGCAAGCTCCTCTGGGATTGACCCCGAAAGGTTATTTGTACCGACTCTAAGAATCTTAAGGTCGGAGCAATAGGAAAGGTTTGCAGGAATTTCCCCTTGGAAGGAGTCATTAGACAACCACAATACTTGCAACCTGAATAGATGACCAACTTCATCAGGGATTTTGCCTCCAATGGTGTTGTTTACCAGCATGATTTCCCTAATGAAGCTAAGGTTTCCTATGTATGGAGACGAGGAACCCACCAAACCTCTGTTACTCAGATCTAATACAGTGACTCTTCTATGTTTGCGGCCGCAAGTAACACCTTCCCACTCGCAGAAATGGAGGGAATCATTCCAAGAGCTGAAAACGTTTTCAGGGGCCCATGTTATTTGTGTCTTGAAGGCCAACAAAGCCTGATGATCAGTCTCATTCCCACCGAAATAAGTGGAGGTGGCAATACTAATACCAAAAACAGAAAGAGTTTGTACATGCAGCAGTACAACCAACAAGAGAAGGATGATTTGGAATTGAATTGAGCACAATAGTCTCAGACTCATTGCTGCAACTGAAGATCCTCTTCCTTGCCTTTTCATGTCCAGTGTGCAAAATCTACGTTGTGCTTCTGCTTGACAAATTATGGAAATATCGATGCACCTGGGTCTTGACTCTTGACCATGACAAAATAGGCATCAACTGTACAAAGACCAAGACTTCTTTTGTGGTTGCGGTGATATTGCCGCGCAAATTGCTAAAATAGGATACAACATACTGTTGCCCATGTGCCTTTGATTATTGACCTTGAAAGTGAGCAGAATATGTATGTCTGTATTATTATTAACTATCTACCGTTTGATTCGGATTCCACATAAAATAAAGACGTAATTATGTATGCTTCGTTTTTCTATTCAAGTTTGGACATAGTAGAGCTTCATGCTATGCTTCCTTTCATTTTTACCGACTGTTTAGACGGAAAGAGATAATTGAAAAGGAGCAAAGCTCATAGAACTTTCCACCTTAAACAAGATGAAACAATTTATCAGCATAGGATTGATCACCTTGACAAATGACAACTGGGGTTTGGGATTTTTTTCGAGGATTCTTATTAAGCACCTCGCTTATATTTCAATTGAAAGATGACATTGCAAATTTCATTCGAGCGAGTTCCAAATTTTTTCAAGAAATTTTATTTGTTTTGATATGTTAAAAAATTATTGTTGTTTTTATTCATTGCTTTTAATAAATAAATAAATTGTGGGGGCAGTGAAGAAAGGTCAGATTGTGAGGGTGAAAAAAAGGAAGAAGTGACTTAAATGGAAATTTGCGTTTTGCTTTACATTAAGTAGAATATAGATTGAGAGCTTTTCAAACTCTAGCTCAAAAAGTAGAATATTGATTGAGAGTTTTTCAAAGTCTAGCTCAAAGTGTCGGTATAAACAATGATTTCATGCAATAAACTAATATGAATAAACTAATAGATTGCGTTTTGCTTTACAAAAAGAAGAATCAATAGAATGGGAAAGTAGAATAGATTGAGAAAATTTTTCAAAGTCTAGCTTATTTTTTCAAAGTTTAGCTTAATTTTTTTTTTTTTTTGCTGAAAGAAAGAAAATTTTATTGAACCATTGCAAAAACAGAAACCTGGGCAGTCTTATCCAAGATAATATTAACAAAACTTTGAGGGCCAAAACCCATATCAAAGGAACCAAAAAAAGTGCTGGTATTAACAATAATTTCATGCAATAAATAATTATAATTTGCTAAACGTTTACCATAAAGTGCTGGTATGAGCAAAATCACATGCCACTAAACTAATATGAATATTACTCCTTTCTCGTACAATGGAAACAGCTAGACCAGTCACTCATTTTTTTTTTTTAATATATATATATATATATATATTTTTTTTTTTTTTTAATAAATTTTTGCACCAATGAACCATTCACACTTTCACTGTAGTTGTAGACTTTATAGTGTTTATCCCAAATATTTGATCTTGTCCAATGTTTTTACATTTTCATTTCCCAAGTTAGTACAGGTGCATTTTCAAATAGTAAATTTTACGTTTGGTAAGGATTTTCCATGTTGCGTTTTCAGCCCCCAATGTGAAAATTTACGATTTTGCATTGGACTCTTGGAAAAAAAATGTAGCAAAAACCCAATAGGCTACCATTGTAAACTTTCTCTTATTTTCTTTAATTACCCTTACATTTTTTCCCAAAACCCATTTTTACCCTTCTTCCCTAAGAATTTTCTTTACGCTTAGAATGGGGTGCTAATTTATAGGAGACTGACGATAGTCTTGCGCTGACGGTTTATTTATTTTTTATCTTTAACCCCCTTGGGATTCACGTGATGATGAATCAAATATAAAATATAGAATGTTTCACATAAGTTTCGTTAGTACTTACAAATGTTAGGCTCTTTTTTAAGTGCTAGTATTGTTAGTCCTGTTTTCCCATTCCCTCCTTCTCTATCCTCTATGTATTCTATCTACATTATTTAAAAAAAAAAAAAAAAAAAAAGCATGTTTCACATAAAATAAATAATAAAAAAATGAATCTCCCAAAGTCTTCCACTATAAAAAGTTTTTTCTTTTGATCAAAAAAAGAAAAGTTGTGCGCTTCCCTTTTCCCTTCCTTGGGGCCAAGCCTTTTTTATAATTTTTTTATTAAAAATAAAATAAAGCAAAAGGCCCGTCTTCCACTAATAATAATAATAATAATAATTTCGTCTTATTGAAAGCATTCAAAATTTCCAATCAATTCATGATCCATGTTCATAGAGTTTAGACTACAAAAGGCAACATAGTCATCTTTCTCACAAATCACAAAACATCAACCCATTTGAATTGTCTTCCACTACAAGAAAGAATTCTTCCACTATCAAAAGCTTGTACTTTAGAAGTCTTCTCCTATAAAAAACAAAGTTTTTCATTTTTGAAGACAATAATTTCATGAGAAATATTATGAACACAACAGTTTTCACAATAGTTGATTGACAAATTTTAATCTCTTTCACATATAAGTATATAATGAATGTTACAATCAATTGTTGTTGTTGTAATTTATCCTAGGATAAATTACAACAACAACTGTTAGGTTCTAAAAGTTTAAACAATTGACAAATCATGAACACAAACTTGTCTAAATATATATCCTAGAGTCTACAAGTATTATTAGACAATGCTGAAGGTGATACAAGTCAAGATTCAAGAATATACAAGTTGTAGAAAGAGGAGTTTAGAAACTGCCTAGTTTGACCCATCAAGAAATTGGCTTGACCGATCAAAATATGGGTCTGCAGAATTTTAAGTTCGGCCCAACAGCAGTTCAAGCCCAAAAAGGATTAGGGTTTCAGATCTACTTCTTCTAATATATAAAGGAAACCCTAAACACGTTTTTAAAAAAGGCTTTTCAGAGAGAAAAGAGTGTGCCTCTTTTGTAGATCTAGGGTTTTGTACTCAAAAGCTCTCTAAGGTCTTTGTTGAGTTGTGTGTTGAATCTTTTGTGAGATCTAAGAGGTGTTAAGCTTCATACACACACATAGAGCTATCAAGATCAAGATTCACATCAAGAACTTGATGGTTGCTTTAGTTACTGCATAAAGAACTTTCAAGAAGATCTTAAACCTTTGAGAGGAGTCTTAAAGTCACAAGTAGGTGAACTTGTGTTTGCTGTAGATCAAGGAAAGAAGTAGTTCGTGGACTTAGAGTTGTCACGTGATCGTGATAGTAAGTTTTCTACACGAGATAGCAATAGGATGTTAGTGGTCTAAGTCTTATTGTACAAACTTCAATTCTTTCATAGTGGATCTGTTTTTACCTTGAGGATAGCTAGGTTAAATCCTCCCTAAGTTTTTTACTGGTTAGGTTTTCTTGGGTCATCAAATCTTTGTGTTCTTTATTTTCCACTGCTTTACAATTTGTGTTTAACCTAATCTTGAGTAACAATCTTGTTAATCAACTTAGTATAATATTAGGTTAAACATATTCTGGTAAGGGGTCTAAACTTAACAACAACAACTCAAAAAGTTTCCCAAAATAACATTATTTTTTCTTAAGTTTGTATAAATGTATAGAGAAGTTCATGCCCTCTTACATGTGCCATCACTAACATAATGTTCATTTTTGAAAAAAGAGATATTTGCTCATGGTTTATTTAAATCTCAAAGGAGGGTGTCATTTATACAACATCAAGAGAGAGTGTTATAGCCAAGAGTAAAGGTTCAAGGTGATTTTTTATATTTGCTTAATTACACTTCTACACAAATACTATGTTATTATTTACAATATTTCTATTAAGTTGAAATTTGTAATTAATAGCCAAGAGTCTTATAGTACGACGAGCACATGTTGATGTTTCCAATGAAGACATCCCCAAAGTTCAAATCCTTCTACTCTCAATTATTAAAATTTTATATTTAATACCATCATTTGAAATTTATTTATAATATTTATTTACCGAACACTCCAAATTAGTGTAAAAATTAACAAAAGTCTAAAATTTATTTTATATACTCTAAGTTTATGGTGGCTTCTAATTGGATCCCTCAATTTTTTTGAACTTGCAATTTAAACCCTCAAGTATTAGGATCATGTCAATATGCCTTTAGTTACTTCTCATTCCAAATATCATTTTGTGTAATAGTTGTATACCACATATTTATTACATGGAGCCTAGTCCTACACTTGTGCGGTTCATATTTATGTGAGAAGGATTTTGTATGCAACCATTACGCAAAATATGATCTCATCCTTTCTCTCCCCCATTATCCACACCACTACTCCTAACTCAAAACCATCGACACATTTCTCTCTCCACAATCCTAAATCAAGATGAAAATCGTAGGCACATTACCGTTGTGCCCTAAGCTAAACTTGCAAGTGGAGAGTGGTGATGTGCCATCTGGTTTTGGGTTTTATTGTGGAGGTTGTTTTTGTAACTAAACTTGTTGTTGGACTTGAGGGTGGGGAGTGGTGTTGTACTCGCGAAGGGTGGTGATGGTTGCTGTGGGTATTGGGAAGGAGGAAGATAGGGAGAGAGGAGTGATTTTTTTTTTTTTTTTTTTTAACTTTCTAAAATAATTTACTCTTTTTTACAATTTATTTTTTTTTCCCCTATTTTGCTTTTAAAAACAATGTTGTTTTGTATGGTTTACAACAAAAATATAACGAGAGGTGACGTAATGCCATATTGACATTATTGTAGTATTTGAGAGTTTAAATTATAAGTTTAATAAGTAGAGTGACCAATTTAAAGCAGTTCCAAATTTAAAGGCTGTGAAATACATTTTAGCCTTAGCAAAATATATAAGTAGGTGACTGAGGGGAAATAAAAAATATTGTGAACTAATATGTTATTTTTTAAGTGTACCACCAATCAACTTGTTAAGTAATTTAGATGGTAGAGTAGATATTGCGAATTAATCTCAAATCTCAAATTGTAAAAACTAATTTAGTTAAAGGTAAGTGTGGGGGAGAAAGGCCCAACCCAACTTATTGGGCCCAAGGCCCTATCCGAGGACCACCGTTAGTCCGAAGAGACCAGGACACAGGCCCACGTGAGGATGCCCGCAGGCGAACACGTGCACTGTCCGAGGAGTAGTTCATATGTCCGAGGATGCCGATACCCTCGGACCCGACGAGGTTTTCGCCCGGCACGTGTCAAGCGATCTGTCTGACAAGTGTCAAGGGAGAAAAGGGGCCTCGGACACACAAGAAGGTGACTGGAATAGAGAAATATCAAGGAGACAGACTTCAACCACCGCATTTAATGCACTGCACCTACCCTTCTGGCCGCATTTATGTGGAGAAGACCCCTGAACAGTGTATCCTCAGCTACCGCCACTCAGACAGGGCTAAAGGGGGAGTGTGATGGGACATGCACTCAAGTGGGCTCCCAGATGATGAACAAGTGGACGGTGGAGATGTAGGAAGACATTACTATATAAGAGGGAAAGAGGTCCCTGATAAGGGGATTGAGAATAAAGAGAGAGAAAAGAGCATACTATTTTACTGTAGCTCCAACATTTGTAACCTAAGCTCATCAATGATAATCACCTCCTCGGACGAGTTATTCATCTCTGTCCGAGCGTGTATTAGTTCAAATCTTTCTATCATCAGCGCCGTTTAATACTGTTATTTTCCATTTTTAGCCTAGCTCTTTCACCCACTCTCTACAAATTTATTGTTTTGGGTTCAGTGGGCTCAAAATCCACACCTCCTTGGGCTTGGGCTGCAGAATCTGACCCTACAATTGGCGCCGTCTGTGGGGAGAGCTTGTGCAAGAGTGGAATAAACAGTTGATAATGGCAGAACAAGGTGAGCAACAAGCAGAATCCAGGGCATCCCAACACGTGGACCGCTTTGGCAACTTAGAGAGGAGACAAAACCGTGAGGGCAGTGTACACACTGTGCGCCTTAGCCAGAGCCAATCACAGAGCGAGAGTCACATGTCCCATGCAGAGAAGAACCGTGACTTACAACTGGAAGTGGAAAAACTAAAGAGAGAGTTGCGACACGCAAAGAGGAAGCGGGCTTCCTCGTACTCTGAAGATGATCTTGATGACGAGCAGGACGTCTCTTACCAACGCAAGTCCAAGACACCAACTAGCGAGTCCTACACCTATGTAGAGGAGTCCCATCGTAAAAGGGAGCGTAGGAGCCCATCACGCGAGGACATGGAGAATGATGCCATGAACAGGGCTCTAAATCAGATATCTAGGTCACCCTTTACGCGCAGGATAGAGGAGGCCAGACTCCCTCGGCGCTTTAACCAGCCAACATTCACCATCTACAATGGTAAAACTGACCCCGTGGAGCATGTGAGTCATTTTAACCAGAGGATGGCTGTCCACTCCAGAGATGAAGCTCTGATGTGCAAAGTTTTCCCTTCCAGTCTTGGGCCCGTTGCTATGAGATGGTTTGATGGCTTGAAGGCAGGCTCCATCAATTCCTTCAAAGAGCTCACTCAGGCATTCGGCTCCCGTTTTGTCACATGCCGAAGAGTGGCCAGGCCTCTCTCTTCCCTGTTATCCTTGTCCATGCAGGAAGGCGAGTCCCTGAAGGCATATTCAGACAGATATTGGGAGATGTTCAATGAGGTGGAGGGCAACAACGATGCAATGGCTCTCAGCACGTTCAAGCTCGGCCTTCCTACTGACCACGGTTTGAGGGGATCCTTATCTGGCAAACCAGTCACAAACGTGCGTCAACTGATGGACCGCATAGAGAAGTATAAGAGGGTTGAAGAAGATCAGCAGCAGGGCAAGGGAAAGGATAAGATTATCCCTCAGGAGAGGAGAGATTCGCGGTCGGACCGGTACAATTACAATAAACCGCGGAGGGATTTCGCCGGACAATCAGGATCAATGAATCCTCAATCGGTCAACACTGTGTTCAAAGAACCAGTGCATCAGGTCCTGGAAAAAATTAAGAACGAATCGTACTTCAGGTGGCCGAACAAGATGGTAGGAAACCCCGAGAGACGCAACCACAATCTCTACTGTCAGTACCACCAAGACCATGGGCATACAACGGAAGATTGTAGGAGTCTGTGGGATCACCTGGACCAGTTAGTCCGCGATGGTAAACTGAAACATCTTCTGCACCACTCCAGCGGCCGAGGGCAGACAGGCTCGGGGCCACGCAGGGATGACCCCCCAAAGCCGCCGCTTGGGACTATAAACGTCGTCTTCGCTGCGCCTGGGAGAACAGGGTCCTGGCCCGTGAAAGTTATGTCAGTAAGCCGACCACCCGCAGGGGAGTCGAGCCGAGGACCGAAGAGAACCAGGTCTGGTGCCCCGCTGGTTATGGGATTCTAGGACGAGGACATGATCGGCACCATCCAACCCCACGATGATGCACTAGTCATCACCCTCAGAATAGGAGGGTACGATGTAAAGAGGGTGATGGTGGACCAGGGCAGTGCCGTGGAGATAATGTACCCGGACCTCTACAGGGGGCTAGGCCTAAAACCCCAAGACCTGACGCCGTACGATTCCCCCCTTTTCACCTTTGAAGGAAGGCCTGTCATTCCGAAAGGCCGGATACGCTTACCTGTGCAGTGCGGCCCCGAGGTGGTAGAGCTAGATTTTATCGTCGTGGACGCATATTCGCCCTACACGGCACTCGTAGGCAGACCTTGGATTCACGCACTTGGGGCTGTGCCCTCTACTTTGCACCAGAAGGTCAAATATCCATCAAGAGGACAGATACATGAAATCCGAGGAGATCAGTCTGTTGCTAGGCAGTGCCTGATAGCCGCCATACAGCATGAGGCCCCAGCCGAGTCCTCAGATGTAGCTGGGAGGAATTTATAGCAACTACAGTCCCGGGGATTGCCCTTTGAAGAATCGGATGAAGGCACTCGATGCGAGGATCTAACGAAAGTAATCATTGGGGATGATCCTGACAGGTTTTTCCAAGTCGGATCTCAGCTGCCTCTTCAAGAGAAGGAGGAGCTGATAGAGTTCCTCAAGCAAAACCTCGACGTGTTTGCCTGGAGTGCTTACGAGGCCCCAGGGGTGGACCCGGAGTTCATATGCCATCATTTGAAGGTGAATCCACTGGTCACCCCCAAGCAGCAACCTATTCGGCGCCCATCCAAGGAGCATGCTGACGCAGTGAGGGACGAGGTGACGAAACTCAAAGCAGCTGGGGCTATCAAAGAGGTTTTTTATCCCGAATGGCTAGCGAATACTGTGGTAGTAAGGAAGAAGAGCGGGAAGTGGCGAGTATGCGTGGACTTCACGGACCTGAATAGGGCATGCCCCAAAGACCCGTTTCCTATGCCGAAGATCGATCAGTTGGTTGACGCCACTGTCGGCCACCCTCGGATGAGTTTCCTGGACGCCTTTCAAGGCTACCACCAGATACCATTAGCCCTGGAGGATCAGAAGAAAACTGCCTTCGTCACCCCTATTGGCAACTACCACTATAAAGTGATGCCGTTCGGCCTGAAGAACGCGGGAGCTACCTACCAGAGGATGATGACGAGGATGTTCGAGCCACAGCTGGGCAAGAACATCGAGATTTACATAGATGACATGGTGGTGAAGAGCAAAGTTATAGCCGAGCATGTGAAAGACCTTGAAAGTACCTTTGAGGTTCTACGGAAACACAAGCTACGACTAAATGCCTCTAAGTGCTCGTTTGGGGTAGGGTCCGGCAAGTTCTTGGGATACATGGTCACCCACAGAGGAATCGAGGTCAACCCCGACCAGATAAAGGCCATCAACAACCTCCGAGCTCCTCGGAATCCCAAGGAAGTTCAAAAACTGACTGGAATGACTGCTGCCCTCAATCGGTTCATCTCTAGATCAGCGGACAGGTGTCGACCCTTTTTCTCTCTACTCAACAAGTGGAAGGGATTCGAATGGACTGAGGAATGTGCCTTGGCGTTCCAGCAACTCAAGGACTACCTGTCTCGGCCACCAATCATGTCCAGTCCTGAGCCAGACGAGGTACTGTTTGCCTACATCGCTGTAGCTCCCTATGCGGTGAGCCTGGTGTTGATACGGTCAGACTCTGGTGTACAAAGACCCGTCTATTACGTGAGCAAGTCGCTGCATGAGGCTGAAATTCGTTACTTGCCGCTGGAGAAGGCTATCTTGGCGGTAGTGCTTGGCACACGGAAGCTACCTCATTACTTCCAAGCCCACACGGTGATCGTTCTCACACAACTCCCACTCAAAGCTATACTCCAAAGTGCCGATTACACTGGTCGGATTGCCAAGTGGGGCACAATCTTAGGGGCTTTCGATATAAGATATATGCCCCGCACATCGGTCAAGGGACAGGTCCTCGCAGATTTGGTGGCTGAGTTCACGGAGCCCCAGCTAGAAGAGGTGAAGTCCAGGACGGGCATGGATGAAAAATCAGTTGGCATGGTCTCTCAACAGAATCCCTCTCATTGGGAAGTGTATGTCGATGGCGCAGCAAACCAAAGAGGCTCTGGAGTTGGACTGGTACTGATATCCCCCGAGAAAATCATTATCGAGAAATCATTGAGGCTGGACTTCTCGGCTACAAATAACGAAGCAGAGTATGAGGCCCTACTGATGGGGATGACTATGGTCCATAAAATGGGTGCGAAGTCGGTGGAGTTGTTCTCGGACTCAAGACTGGTAGTAGGTCAAGTACAAGGCGAGTTCGAGGCAAAGGATGAAAGAATGCAGGGATACTTGGGTCGTGTTAAACATCTGCAATCAGAGTTCGAATTTTTCAGTTTGCTGCACATCCCCAGGAGTGGCAACTCACATGCTGACTCTTTGGCCACGCTTGCCACCTCTTCGGCACAAGACCTGCCGAGGGTCATCCTCGTTGAGGACCTGCACAGTCCTACAGAGACGAAGTCAGGGGGAGTCCAGGTTCACCAGGTCAGGGCCGGGCCGTGCTGGATGGACCCTTTAGTCAAATTTATCAAAGAGGATATACTGCCGGAAGAGAAGGCTGAAGCCGATAAAGTTCGGAGGAAGGCGACTAAGTTCTGGCTATCCGAAGACCAGAAACTATACAAACGCTCCTATTCGGGACCATATTTGTTATGCGTGCACCCCGAGGCGACTGAGACACTGCTAGAAGAGCTGCACGAAGGAATCTGCGGGAGCCACACTGGAGGCAGATCCTTGGCTCACCGAGCCCTCACCCAAGGCTATTGGTGGCCTAACATGCAGAAGGAGGCGCACGAGTACGTCAAAAAGTGCGATCAATGTCAGCGCTTCGCTCCAAACATTCACCAGCCAGGGGGAAACCTTAATCCACTATCTAGCCCATGGCCCTTTGCCCAGTGGGGCTTGGATATTGTGGGACCCTTCCCCAAAACTGCAGGAAACAAGAAGTACCTACTGGTCGGAACAGACTATTTCACCAAGTGGGTTGAAGCCGAGCCGCTAGCTAATATCAGAGACGTTGATGTGCAAAAGTTCGTGTGGAAGAACATTGTCACACGGTTTGGAGTTCCTCACACCCTCATCTCGGACAACGGTTTACAGTTCGACAGCAAGGCATTCAGGAATTACTGCAGTGAGCTGGGAATCACAAACAGATACTCCACTCCAGCCTATCCCCAGGGTAATGGCCAAGCAGAAGCTTCCAACAAGGTCATACTGAACGGCCTAAAGAAGAGGCTAGATGATGCAAAGGGTAAATGGGTAGAAGAGTTGCCACATGTACTTTGGGCTTACAGAACTACACCCCGCAGGTCTACTGGAGAGACCCCCTTCTCGATGACCTATGGGGCTGAAGCCGTGATTCCTCTGGAAACAGGGTTCCCAACACTAAGAACTAGCTCATTCAGTCCAGCCGACAACGACGAACAGCTACAGAAGAGCTTAGATTTGATTGAGGAAAGAAGGGAGAATGCAATGGTTCGGCTGGCACACTACCAACAAAAACTCAGACAAGGCTACGACGCTAACGTGAGGCTGAGGCCTTTAGAGCCCGGTGATCTGGTGCTAAGGAAAGTTGTGGGCGCCGCGAAGAACCCAGCCTGGGGTAAATTAGGACCCAATTGGGAAGGACCGTATCGTATCACTTCGGGCGCTGGTATTGGGGCATATTTCCTAGAGGACCTGGATAGTCATGTAATCCCTCGCCCATGGAATGTAAATAACCTCAAAAGGTACTTCTATTAATCAAGTCTTCTCTTCAACTGATATACCAATGCGCTGCGTAAAGTTTTTCTCTATAGTGTTTAAACTTAAATCCAATCATGCCTGTAGTCCTCGGACCAGATGATTTGGGTTAGTTAACACTCATTCATCGCTTCCTCTAGTGTTTAAACTTAAATCCAATCATGCCTGTAGTCCTCGGACCAGATGATTTGGGTTAGTTAGCACTCAATTACGGTTCGATAGTGTTTAAACTTAAACCCAATCATGCCTGTAGTCCTCGGACCAGATGATTCGGGTTAGTTAGCACTCGATTACGGTTCTATAGTGTTTAAACTTAAACCCAATCATGCCTGTAGTCCTCGGACCAGATGATTCGGGTTAGTTAGCACTCTGTTACGGTTCTAGTGTTTAAACTTAAACCCAATCATGCCTGTAGTCCTCGGACCAGATGATTTGGGTTAGTTAGCACTCAATTACGGTTCGATAGTGTTTAAACTTAAACCCAATCATGCCTGTAGTCCTCGGACCAGATGATTCGGGTTAGTTAGCACTCTGTTACGGTTCTAGTGTTTAAACTTAACCCAATCATGCCTGTAGTCCTCGGACCAGATGATTTGGGTTAGTTAGCACTCAATTACGGTTCTATAGTGTTTAAACTTAAACCCAATCATGCCTGTAGTCCTCGGACCAGATGATTTGGGTTAGTTAGCACTCGATTACGGTTCTATAGTGTTTAAACTTAAACCCAATCATGCCTGTAGTCCTCGGACCAGATGATTTGGGTTAGTTAACACTCAGCTACGGTTTTATGGTGTTTGAACTTAAATCCAGTCATGCCCGTAGTCCTCGGACCAGATGACAAGGGTTAGTTAACACTCGAATACATCCGAATTCTATAATCCTTGAGCCGAGCGACAAGTTAGTGCTAAAACTCCTAATCGCGTTTAAAATGTTTCAGATTTATAAATGCTTCCCCTAGTTGTGTTTAGTTTGAAGCCGAGGAATAATAACTTATGTTAACTTGAAAAGACATGCAAATCATCATTAACTCTGGCTAAGCCTATCCTTTTCAATATTAATTTTGCTTACTTACACCATAAGTATGATGTATCAAACAGATTTATTTGCATTATTTGGTGAAGTGCAATGTACAGTTGTATGTGACATTAGTAATTAGTAAGGCAGGTATTTAAAACATCATAGACAAATAAAAATCTATTTCATAGATAAAAGTATGGTTTACAATTCCTTGGATAAAACAAAAAAGCACAGGCGCAAAAAGTAAAAGCCCTATACGTCTATTCTTTTGCCGAAGGGAGCACGGGGTCAGCAGCCTGGCCTATCCGAGCAGTTGCGTCAGGGGCTTGGTCCTTGGGCTCAGAAGGAATTTCCTCTTCGCCTGACCCTTGGACTTTCTCTTTGGCTGGTTCAGCCGGCTTATCTTTGCCGCTTGGCTGACCAGTTTCCTTGCTTGCCCCAAGGGTAAGTGGAGGAGCATGGCAGACCAAAGTTGGCTCTGAAGCTTCTGGCAGCTGTGGAGCAGGAGGGAGATCAGTTCCTGGGAGCTCTCGGATATCAGGATCGTAGTATACGCTCCCAGGATGCCTCAGCTCCGAGTCGGCAGGAACTCCAGCTGCATCCAGGGCTTTGCCCCAACTTATGTCGCAGTAATCTCGGCTGACCGAGGTGAACTGCTCTAGAAGCTGGGACGTGGCTGTTTCTACCCCCAGCTTGTAAGCTGTTTTCTTTTCGGCCTCGGTCGCCTCCTGAGCCAACTGGGCTCTCTCTTCAGCATATCGGACGCTATCTTTGGCTCTTCGGAGCTCATCCCTTAGCCCGTTCACCAGCTCCCTCTCAGTCTTCAGATTGGCCTCCGCCGCCTTTAGCAACTTGCGCTGGTCCTCAACCTGCTTTTCAACATTCTTTATCCCAGCGTCAAGGCTTTTCTTCTGGCTGGTCATCTCCGCGAGCTCCCCGGACAGACGGGTATAATCGTCCTTCAGTTGGCCCAGAGATTTCTCCGCCTCATCTCGGGAGTAGAGAGCCGCCTGGGTTTCAAGGCGATTCTTCTTGTCCCACTCCTCGGCTACGTAAATCTGCTGAGTGACCTGCAGGGTGGGAACTCTAAACGTCAAACACAGAAATAGGAAAGACAAAAGCAACGATTCAGCTAATCGGATTGAAGTTACTTACGATGGCTAAATCCCTCTTTAGGGATCGAAAGAGCTCCGCCTGGTTGAAGCGCCTGAAGGACTCCATGTCATGAGGGAGGAGAAGTGGTTGCTGCAGGGCCTCAGCAACGTAGCCGGCCCTCCCTCCATCATAATTCCTGAGGGAGGTCTCCCAGAGGATTGGAGCGCCCTCCAACTCCAATTTTGGAGACCAGATCCGCGGTCCCCCTCCTCCTCGGCGTACTTCCGCCATTGTGCCCTCGTCTCGGCTCTCAGTAGACTGAGCCCTGTGAGTTCGGCTGTCCTGTGCCACTTTTTGCTGCTTGGCCCCCTTTGGTGGTGGCACCTGTTTTTCCCCAACCTCGGTGTGGGGTCTCTTCTTCTGCAAGGTTGGCATTGGTTTCAGGTTTGGGTCAGGGATCTGAGTAGGCACTGGAGGGAGAGTCACCACCGTCTTAGATGTCCCAGCATCTTTCAGGTCTGACTTTTTGCCTCTCCCCTTCATCAGGTTCTTCAAATCCATATCTTCGTCCGAGGAGTCTTCAGAATGGGTGGCTAGCAAGTTAAGCTGGGCGCCTGACTGCTCGTAGGCCTCTTCCTCGGCGTCTGAGATCTCTACCACCTGGTTTACTCTTGAAGCCTCTCCCTCAAACTGAAATTCGTCTATCTGTTCTTCTAGCGACGAAGTGGAAGAGCCAACCCCCTCACCTTCAATCGCTTGTCCGAAGGGAACTTGCTGAAGTGGTTGGATAAGGGGAGGTGCAGCCCGAGGAATTGGACGAGGTACAGGTTCAAGATCGTCTGGCGCCAAGAAGCCCTTCCGACCAACGTCGATACGCGCAAGGCGATGATCCCCTTGGACAATTGCGTTGCCGGCCGGTTGAAGACCCTTTGATGTCGCTTTATATCCAAGAATGAGGGGAGCAGACCGTAGTTGCCCGTCCTCGCTCACGAAGATCTCCGACCTTAAAAGGTAGTTGAGGGCAACGACATTCGTTAGGCTGAGCTGAGGAGAAACTTGTCTCTTATCTGTTGCAAGTAAAAAAAAAAATGGTTAGAAGCTCAAAAATATCGACCGAAGAGAAATTAAAGACAGTTAAAAGACGGGAGCCCTAAGCCTATGGCCAGTACGCCTAAATCTACGTGTCACACCTGGCTTCCCAGGCTTGGTTGGGCAACCAGGGCCGTTGCGCCAGGCGCCCGAGACGATCACATAGTCGTCTTTCATCCCTTTGTTGGATTTAGGAAGGCAGGAAATGAGCCTGACAACATCCGACCGGGATTTTAAGTAGTACCCAGCGTCTTGCTGGCTGTGGCATTCGTACATGTATACCACGTCAAGCCAGGTGAGTCCCAACCCCAAATGGCGCTCAAGGTCCTCAATCGCTCCTAGGATCCTAAACATGTTGGGCGCGCATTGCCAGGGAGTAAGTCTATGGTTCCGAAGGTAGGCAGTGGTGATGGGACCCATGGGGATTGTCATTCCCCCTTCTTTGAAGGCGATAAGGGGGATAACCACCTCTCCCGTCTCCCGGTCTGTTAGTATTTTTTCTGGGGGGCAATACCTCACGCCCACGTTAGGGGGTATGCGGTACGCGGTCCTAAACGCCTCTATTTGCTCAGGGCTATCCACCATATGCTCGAGTTTCCCCATGGTACTTGAGTGAAACGGTTGGCCGAAGAGAAAACTAAAAGATTCGGTGGGCGGCGACTTACAAGGGCTAGACCGGAGAAGCGATCGCAGGCTCGTAGGAGGACTCGTGAAGTTTCTGAGCAAGATCGGCACCGGCGACTGGGAGATTCGAACGGAAAGATATGGACGGAGGGGCGCGTCTGTTCTTGCTGGAGTGTCTGAAGATTTGTAAAGTGAGGAAGAAATGATTTCCTCCGAGGCTTTATACGGGGTCAAGCGAAAGGTCAGGGGCACTCCCGTCCAAATCATGAAGAAAAACCACAGCCATTGGATCAATTAGCCACCGTTGGATGGGAAGGACAAAACGTCGCCTGGTGCAGTTAATGCAGCGCCTTGGGAATAAGGAAACCGCAGTGGCATTAATGAGGCGTCTGTTCCAACACTCACACACGTGCCAGCTCGGTTGTGCGTGTTTCCAAGCTTTTGCTCCGTGACAAGTCAAAATCCTACTTTTTCTCCTCGGGTGCGAGGGAAAAACTACAATTTTGAGGGGCTATTGTGGGGGAGAAAGGCCCAACCCAACTTATTGGGCCCAAGGCCCTATCCGAGGACCACCGTTAGTCCGAAGAGACCAGGGCACAGGCCCACGTGAGAGGATGCCCGCAGGCGAACACGTGCACTGTCCGAGGAGTTGTTCATATGTCCGAGGAGGCCGATACCCTCAGACCCGACGAGGTCTTCGCCCGGCACGTGTCAAGCGATCTGTCTGACAAGTGTCAAGGGAGAAAAGGGGCCTCGGACACACAAGAAGGTGACTGGAATAGAGAAATATCAAGGAGACAGACTTCAACCACCGCATTTAATGCACTGCACCTACCTTTCTGGCCGCATTTATGTGGAGAAGACCCCTGAACAGTGTATCCTCAGCTACCGCCACTCAGACAGGGCTAAAGGGGGAGTGTGATGGGACATGCACTCAAGTGGGCTCCCAGATGATGAACAAGTGGACGGTGGAGATGTAGGAAGACATTACTATATAAGAGGGAAAGAGGTCCCTGATAAGGGGATCGAGAAGAAAGAGAAAGGAAAGAGCATACTATTTTACTGTAGCTCCAACATTTGTAACCTAAGCTCATCAATGATAATCACCTCCTCGGACGAGTTATTCATCTCTGTCCGAGCGCGTATTAGTTCAAATCTTTCTATCATTAGCGCCGTTTAATACTGTTATTTTCCATTTTTAGCCTAGCTCTTTCACCCACTCTCTACAAATTTATTGTTTTGGGTTCAGTGGGCCCCAAATCCACACCTCCTTGGGCTTGGGCTGCAGAATCTGACCCTACAGTAAGCATTGCAAATTAACCATAATTTACAATAGATAATTGCCATTAACTCTTTCTTCCTTTTATTCTTTGTCTGCTTTGGTAGGTCTATATTTTCATTCATTTTATCTGACGTAGGATTACATGATCTATGGAGAAAATGGGCTTTAGCCCCTTTTTTTTTTTTTTTTTTTTTTTAATATCCAGCAAAATGCCCCATATTTAAAACTATTTAGGGAAATGCCCCTATTTTGAAACTTGATTTTCTAAAAATCGAGTTTCAATTTAAAACTCGATTTTTGAACAATCGAGTTATAGCGAACTGAAAATAAAAAATAAAAAATAAAAAAATTTCTGGAACTCGAGTTCCATGTGAAGTACTCGAGTTCATGGAACTCGAGTTCCTTGAAAAAATTCAAGTGGAACTCAAGTTCCATGAACTTGAGAACTTTACATGGAACTCGAGTTCCAGAAAAAAAAATAAAAATTCTAAGTTCACATTCGCTATAACTCGATGTTCCAAAAATCGAGTTATACATTTGAAACTCGATTTTGAGAAAATCGAGTTTTAAAACAGGAGCATTTCCCTAATTAGTTTCAGATATGAGGCATTTTGCTGGATATTTTAAAAAGAAAGGGCAAAAGCCCATTTTCTCCCATGATCTATATATATATATATATATATATGAATTTTTCTCTTCTTCTTTTTTTGATATATATATATATATATATATATAAGTATTAGAATGTTTCCTTTGCACGATAATGCAAATTTCCAAATTAATTTTTGAGTAATTAGAAGAAAATGTTAACAAGGTCACAAAATGTTACGTAACTAGGATTTATTCAAGTCCAATGGTTTAAATAAACCAACAAGTTATACTAATTAATATTGGCCCGAAACTAATATTGTTATAATGCTACAAAATCATCAAAATTAAGTTAACCTGTTTGGTGTACTTTTAATATTTTATATTGTCTTTTTACATAAAAGTAAATCCTTCATATGAGTGTCCCACATCAAAACCATATTTTCTCAAGAGAAATATATAATACAATAATTTTTTCACAAAAAGAGTAATGATTTTCCTTCTTCTTTTGTCAACTTAGTTTTTCACTTATACAGAGTTGAATTGAAAATCTTTCAACTCTCTATTGTATGACATATTAGTGTGTTTTTTCTTCTATGAATTTTAATTATTAGAATTATAAAGCCTTCAATAAAAAAAGATAGAGGAATTTTTGAGCTTGCACGTTGAGGCTAGTTATTTTATTTTATATTTTGATGGGACAAAGAGGCTAGTTATTTTTTTGAAAGAGTTTCACTTATAGCGTCCGTTCCTGATAATTGCTTTTTATCATCAAATCAAGACACCAATTGGTTTTTGGTGTAGGCAATGATTGAACCTCAAACTCTTATTTAACCATCAGTGGTTTTACCAGCTGAGCTAACTAGGACAATAAAGCTAGTTATTATTATTGATAAGAAGGTGAAAGTAACCATCTTATATATATGTTATGTCATTTTTAATAATTTACACCTAAAACTACAATTTTAATAAGTACTTTTCAAACACTCAGTTTTTTCAAAAAGCAATTTTTATCCATTCTTATCAAACTCTCAACTTTTTAAAATAATCTAATTTTATATCGCATTTTTTTTTAAAAAAAAGTCACTTTTCATAAAGCAAAACATCAAAAAGTTGAACCAAACTCTCCTTTAACTTTCTTATTTTATCTTGTCCAAGTTTTCACCTTTTTACTATTCACAACAAAAATTAATTTTCAAGTGTTTATCCTTTTTTTTTTCCTCAT
The DNA here is from genome assembly GCA_019022515.1 of Quercus aquifolioides. Classification (NCBI taxonomy): domain Eukaryota; kingdom Viridiplantae; phylum Streptophyta; class Magnoliopsida; order Fagales; family Fagaceae; genus Quercus; species Quercus aquifolioides. Next base: position 20,875,750 of record CM032331.1, read on the forward strand.
GGCATTTCAATGTATTTTACACAAAATCTATTAGTCTATATAAAATGTGTGATCTTCTCAAAAATATGTATATATATATATATATAGATTGGTTCAAGTTACACCTGGTGTAACTTTTATAAAGTTACACATTTTTTTACATCGTAGATTCATAAGAGATCTAACGGTTAAAAAAATATCATTAAATGCTATTGGTTTCCACCTCATTCGTAATTAATACTAGCATTTTGTCTCTCTCTCTCTCTCTCTCTCTCTCTCCTTATTTATTGTTTTTCACTTGATTAAAGAGCATATTGCCATTTTTAACAACTTGCAGATATTTTTCCTTAAAATCTTCCAAAGCCATGAGGTATTTCTCAACAGTTTATAAGATATATAGCTTCCGTTCCAGAACTGGATTAAAAATAAGATACAACTTAAACTGTAACAAATTTGAATGTTCACTTATGGTATCACAACAATCATGATTTTATGTGACATAACAATGTATTCATACATAAACACGCCTCTTCCACCAGACACTGTCCAAATATCGCTCTTACCAAAGCAAAGTTATTAGATATCAGTTGCAAAATACCATAAACATGCCAAACCTACAAGCGCTCAGATGCAGTCCACTTCAATCACAAGTGGGAAGTTCCGGAGTTATACAGCATAGAAACCCTTCTTTTTAAACTTGAAATACATATTTTTAAAGTAAAAATAGATGAATAACACATTGACAAGCCTAAACACTGGAATCCTCAAAACACATTATATGTGCATAGCAGCAAATATCAGTCGGCACCCAAAACCTCACATTGGTAAAACTATAATAACTCAGCGAGCTTTACATTGGAAAAAATATTTGCTTTGCTAATATTTTTTCCTTCTTCTGCCAACAATCGATCCATGGAGGCAGAACAGCGGTGCAAGAGAAAGAGATAGAGAGAGAAATGTAGAGAGAGAGTCAAATATAACACTTTTTTGGGTTTAGAGATAGATATAAAATATAATAAATAAAAGATAATTAATGAGATCCTAATCAGAATATTAGCATTAATGAGGGTCTTTTTTTTTACCGTTGGATCTACTTAAATCCAATGGTTTAAAAAAGGTGTAAATCTAAAGAGTTACACTAGGTATAACTTGAACCCATATATATAAGATGGGTTCAAGTTACACCTAGTGTAACTCTACAAGAGTTACACATTTTTTAAACCATAGATTTATGAGAGATCCAATGAATAAAAACAATTCATGGCAGGAGCTGCAAATGGCAACAGACAACTAAATGAGGAGAGAGAATGGTATTGTAAGCACTCCAACAAATCATCCCTGAATAACACTTATCGTAGATTTATGTCTCTTTTTCTCTCTCCTTGAATAGTATGTTTAGTAAATTAATGAAAAAAAACGAAATAAAATTTTCAAGGAGTAACTACTATTGTATCTAAATTTTCAAGGAGTATGTACTATTGTATCTAATTTTCAAAGAGTAAGTATCTATATATATATATATATATATAGAGAGAGAGAGAGAGAGAGAGAGAGAGAGAGAGAGAGAGAGAGAGATGGGTTTAAGTTACACCTAGTGTAACTTTTTAGATTTACACATTTTTTAAACTGTTGGATCTACTTAAGTATCTATATATATATATAGAGAGAGAGAGAGAGAGGGAGGGACGGGTTTAAGTTACACCTGGTGTAATTCTTTAGATTTATACATTTTTTAAACCGTTAGATCTACTTAAGTAGATCCAACGGTTAAAAAAATACCATCATTATTACAAATATTCTTATTAGGATCTCATTAATTACCCCAATTTATTACATTCTAAACCTATCTTTAAACCCAAAATTGTTTGACGTCCGACTCTCTCTCTCTCTACATTTCTCTCTCTCTCTCTCTCTCTCTCTCTCTCTCTCTCTCTCTCTCTCTCTCTCTCTCTCCTCCACCATTGTTCCACCTCTATAGGTAGCCAGCAGAAAAAAATAAAAATAAAAACCAAGCCGAACACTAACAATAATGGGTAAATCCCCATATGGTGGTGAAAGGAGTACACAGATTTGGTTAAAAAATAATAATATAAATAACAAACCAGCCAATTCAACAAGCGAACTTGTTTCAAATTATCAGAAGTCTGGTTATGCTTATCTTGAAGTGGGTGAAAATAATCCCTTTTCTGCTTCTTAGCAACATATGAAGTTTCATTTTGATATACTTTAGTGTTGGTGATTATAAGTCTGCATTACCACCTGCTTAAATTTACAATTATGCAGTTTTCTTGTGCTATGTTTTGGGACATTATCACTTAATATAGATTGATTTTTGTTTTACACGATGAAAATTTACATATAAATAAGGTTCTTCAGATTTGCCTTGACATATTGAGAATTACCTTGACCTTTGTCTTGAGGATATTTACATGGGTATCTTTCTTTAACATGGAGAATGAAAGCAAGAATTAGTAAATCTGTCATTCTTTGAAAATATTGCTGTGACATTCAATATCTCATTACATACATGGTGATTGATTTCAACATAGTAAAAAGGCTAAAGTATTCGTCTTACCAAATTAACTTTTGCTCCATTGAGCTAATAGCCTAAGGAAATATTGACACATTTTCATTAAGACTATTATAACCATTAAATATATCTTAAACAAATTCTGAGGTGGTTGGACCATAAACCATGTAAAATTAACAGATGCTGCAGAAATTGTGAGGCAAGTAATTTATGAATCTATCTCACTATCTAGTTATTACCTTCATCTTTCATTATTCTTCTCATATATTGATTATTAATTTTTGCAGTTATGCTCAAAGACGAGGGATCATGTATTGGGTGAAATTGATGTTCCTGGACATGCTCGCTCATGGTAGCTACTACCTCTGCCAAGTCTCATTGTAGTCTAATTTCAATGTGTAAAGAAGGAAAAAAAAAGACTTCCTGAACCAAATCTATTTATTCCTGATACTCAGAACATTGAATTTATCCTTTCTGTTACTTGTTCTGCATTTTATAAACTATCCTTTATTGTTTTTTTTCCGGTCTAATAAACCTTTCTGCTTTTTGAAACTACCTCTTGCATTATTGATTGACATCTTAATTCTTTTGATTAACAATAATTTCTCATTGGCATTTCGGCTTTTTTTATTTTTTATTTATTTTTTTTTTCCTGCTGGCAACCTGTAGAGAGAGAGAGACAGAGAGAGAGAGAGAGAGTTAGACGTCAAACATTTTTGAGTTTAAAGATAGGTTTAGAATGTAATAATAATGATATTTTTTTAACCGTTGGATCTACTTAAATCTAACAGTTTAAAAAAAGTATAACTCTAAAAAGTTACACTAGGTGTAACTTGAACCTCCCATATATATAAAGTTCAAATGGAGGTTTAAACGGTGCTTTTGTAAAGAAAAATTTTGTCGAGTAAAACGCATTTCTGCTGGGTCATAATGAGGGCCCATTATTACGTTTTTACCCATAGGCATTTGAAGGGTTTTAACTTTTTATAATTTAAAAAAAAAATGGTAATTAAACCAGATGGTCGGGTTCTCTTTTGGGCCCACAATTAGGCGGAATTTGAAAATACTGTAGGCCGATGTTAATTCCTTATAGGCCCATCAGTCAAGTTTCGGCCCACTAGATGGTGTCGACAGGCTCTTGATAGTCGCTCCGACGAATATACAAAGAATAAAAAATAAAAACAAAGAATACAAATACATGCTATTCTCTATGTTCAAAGGTCAAGTATATGAGAGAGAGAGAGAGATAAAATCTTATGACTATTTTGGGGTTCAAATATATGATGAAAGACAAAATTAATTACGTAAACAGCATTTAATTCACTCTGTAATCTTGAGCACATTATTGTTCTAGAAAGTCAAATGGCTTTGAACTAAAAATACCAACAGTATTGTAGAAGTAAACTTCTGTTTATGGGGTAAGATAAATGTACATGTTTAGCCATGCCAACTTGATTTCCCCATTAGGATCTACTAATGTCCCTGCTAGGAAAGTTACATTATTAATTAAGTACCATGAAGAAATTAACAAAGCTGCAACTCTTGGAACAAATAAATAACTAAGGAACCAAAATTAATACCCAAATACCTGTGCAAGTATTCATTTCATGTAACTAGGCGAGTCCAGAAACAATCTGCCTGTTGTAATTTTTAATGACAGATTCCTTAAAGTGACCATAATATTCTTGAAATAATTTATGGATTGAGCCAGCAGAGACATATTCCAAATAAACTGAGAGCGTTTCCTCACCCTGGGTTCATAGATTGTTCTCACCATATTGGTCACATTAAACATAAAGGAGATTTGCTTCTAGATATCTGACAAGTTCTTGCCGACCCAATTTTTCCAACCAAACAAAAGATTGGCTTGGTTGTTCATTGAATTTCTCAATTCTAAAAGCAAGTCCACTCCATTATATTCAAATCTTGGCCATTTTTATTCATTGTGAATTTATAATAATAGCAAAATAATTAAATTCACCTTAAACTTTTGGGACAAATGATAGTTTATTAGTGAGAAATATATGGACCAGCTCATTTTAAGTCTGTAGTAAGTAAAATATGAAATATCTGACATGATTGCTATTGAAGAAAACAGCAGAGTGTAATAATGAGTAACACTATACTGTGCAGAAAATGCATGTGATCAAGATTGCCCAGGAAAATTTAGGAATTTGACGACTCTAGGCTATAGCTCAGATTTACAAGAGAAGTTAGTCTGGCTGTTAATTTGCTCTGCAACCTGTCTCTATAATTTCTTACTGGGCTTTATTTATGGGCCACGCGCATCAAGCCATCTCACAATTTGATTCACCATATGTTTGCCCTCATGGAAGTTCGCATTTCCATGTATTCTACAGGTTTAAACTGAAATAACACAATTAAATTTATAAATATTTACAAATTAATCAATAAAATATTTTGAAGTAGACGTTAAACGGCCAAGAAGTTAGACAACCCAGAAGCATTGAAAAGAATCCCTGGCTACAGCTGCAAGTCCATAGCATTTGATGAAGTCCTCCAGTATTTGATATAGTTTTTGGTGAAAGGTCTAGAGCACACAGCTGCATTGTTTATCAAAACGTCACCATTCTGTTTAATGAGAAACGGTGCCGTTCTTCTTAATCTTAGACACGCGTTTCACCCATTGCTTGGACGACAGCGTTTTGGGCTTTACTGTAGGAACATCACCTTCATCTTTAACAGAGGATGATCTGCTAGTGCTTTCATCAATGAATAATCATATTATGAACTGTGGAAATATATATTCGCTTTTGGAAATGTTTCTATTGCTATTACTTAATTAAACAGACATAACCAGCACAGGCTACTTGATAAAATGTTTTTTTATGGAAAACAATTAGCACTGTATTAATCATACAAAATCCAAGCATTCGCAACATAACAAAAACTTCAATAACACAAGCTGAAACACTTCATTTATGTATAAATGTCAAGAAACAGACCAAGTACTGATTGTAAATTAAAAACAATACCATTCAAATTCCCAAGGAAAAAAAAAAGGTTTGGAGTTGTAGTACTTACAAGTGAAGGGGGATAACTTGGAGTTGGAGCATAATTCTTTGAAGTATGATCAAGATGTCCCCATTTTCTTCGTTGGTGAAAACATATAGAAATTAGTGTCATCATTTATGCAGGTACGGGTCATTGAAGATGAACCCAAATTAAACCCACCAATAACGGATAATCCTAATGCCAAATCAGGCTGGTCAAAGCCAAAGTTAAGACTCATTTGCTGTATCCAGGACCAGAGGAGAGGCTCACGTTCTTTGTTTTTTCCATCGAAAGCCACTAAACTCCTTCATTGTTGGAAATATCATGATACATATTCAAGCCACAAGAAGTGGGGAAAAAAGATTGAAAAGGCAGGGAGTTAGTGTCATAAGTGACAGAGGAAGAACAACCACCATGCCTAGCACTCGGAAAGGGGAAGCAAGTAATACCAGATTTTGTAGGGCAACATGTGCATTCTACATGAATCCCCCACCTTTTTATGATATGGGGAACTTTAACACGTGCTGCATCAGTCCCACGTCTAGATCTTTTAGATTTCAATATCATCACACATAGGGGTGTCCACGGGTCGGGCCGGGTCGGGTTTGTGCCCAACTCGGACCCGACCTGACTTAATCGGGTGGATTAAAATTTGACCCGAAACCAACCTAGACGACTGGCTGGATTTTTCGGTTTGAGTCTTGTCAGTTTCGGGTTGTATCAGTTCGGTTTCGGGTTTCATTTCGGGGGCCCATTTTGGCCGGATCTGGCGAGATCTAGCCGAAATCTAGCCAGATTAGACAAGATCTGGCCGAAATCTGGCCGGATTCGCCGAGATCTGGCCTAGATTTCGTCGGATAACGGCGTGATCTCGCCGGATTTGGTCTGGTATGATGAATATTTCGTCGGAAACGTTAAAGGTATTGGAGATTTGGTCTGGGTTGCTTAATATTTCACTGGAAACGTTTAAAAATATCAGCGATTGGTTTGGGTTGTGTAATATTTCGCTGGAAATGCCAAAAGTATCGGTTCAGGTCAAGTTTCACGGGTTTTGAAATGCAAAACCGCCAACCGACCCGCCGGAGGTCGGGTTTGACAGTTCGGAACCCGCGTCCGACTGTCGGAGTCATCGGATTGAGTGGCGGTGGGTCGGTCTCGGGCGGGTTGACCAGGTTGAGCGAGTCCACGGGTCTCCTAGACACCCCTAGTCACACATATAACCTTAGGGGAGTAAGGGGTACTAATCCAATGATGGGTTTCACAAGTAACCATAATGTGATTTTTTTTTTTTTTTGATAGGAAATCACACACTTAATATTAAACAACATTAGAGTTTACATCATGAAGAATTGCAAGTTCTAAGAAACTAGGACAATTCTCCACTCACATACATTGATTAACTATGCCCTTGGCATACTTTGCTAACAAATGAGCTGAGGAATTAGCATTACGCTTTACATGAGAAAAAAACACATTGTGAAACTCCAATGAAGCTAAACTAATCCCCATTATTACTGCATCAATTGAGGCCGAAGGTGAGGATGACTGATTCAACGCTCCATAAACCATTAGTGAATCACCCTCCATGATGATGTCTGATAAACCCAGCTGCTTTGCGAACTGCATACCAACTTCAACAGCCTTCGATTCCACTCCAAGAGGTCCCAGTGGTGCATGTAATTTCTTGCACATTGCTGCTACAAAGTGCCCATGCCAGTCTCGTACAATCACACCAGTTCCCACTGACTTCATATCAGCAAACACAACAGCATCAACGTTACACTTAAAACACGAAGTGGGTGGTGGGTTCCATCTTTGAACATGAGAAACAGAAGAGTTTGTAACTGGTGACAAAACCATGACAAAACGGTATTCCTCCAGATATTGAGTCGCCCAATGAAGAAGCATCCTACCATCTTTTCGCTTTCCGCCACATCTAACTTCATTCCGGTTTCCCCACAACACCCACGCACAAGTTAGCAGCAACTCCAAATTTTCAGGTGAACTTTTTTCATCCATCAATAAACACCATACCATCTCCTTAAAAGAACTCAACCGGTCCATTATATTTGGAAAAACCAACTTGGACGATGACCAAAGCTCTTTTGCTCTACTGCATTTCCAGAAAAAATGGATCGAATCCTCTTCCTCCACGTTGCATCCATCACATGTAGCCACCTGCAAAACATTTCTTTTAACAAGGTTAGTTTTCAATGGTAAGATGTCCCGACAAGCCCTCCAAGCAAAGTGCCTTATTTTGTGAGGCACATTTATCTACCATAGACGTTTCCAGAAACTCCTTTCTTGGCTGCCATCAGAGCTTGAACCAAAAAAATCAACTATTGACATTTGGCAAGCAACCCAGTAGGCATTCTTCACCAAGAACACTCCATTATTGCTCCAAGCCCAAATCAGTTTATCTTCGGGCAGATGAGAACTTATTGGGATAGCTTTTATAACCTCTGCTTCATGCGGCATAAATAGAGCATCTATAGCATCAGCCTTCCACGAAGCCTCCTCCTTATTTATCAATTCTCCAACCTTCATATCATGTGGCATAAACAATCTAGGAGATGAAACCATGAAAGTTGAAGGCTTAGGCAGCCATTTATCACCCCAAATCCGGATACTCTCACCATTACCAAACCTCCACCATAAGCCATTTTTAACAAGGGGTTGAGCAAACATAATACTCCGCCAAGTAAATGAGGGATTATTACCCAAAACAACCTGTGAAAAATCACATGTAGGAAAATACTTAGCTTTCAAAACCTTATACACCAATGAATCATGACCTTGTTGAAGCCTCCACCCTTGCTTAGCCAATAAAGCCAAGTTAAACTCCTTAAGTTTTTTAAATCCCATCCCACCACAACTTTTTGGAGCACATAATTTTTCCCAACTCATCCAAGCTATCCTCCTCTCTTCATTTCTTTGCCCCCACCAAAAATTACGTATCATAGACGTCAAATCCTCACAAAGAGAATCAGGCAATTTAAAAACACTCATAGTATACGTCGGTATTGCCTGTGCCGCAGCTTTTATCAACACTTCTTTTCCTGCCTTAGACAATAACTTCTCTTTCCAACCAGAAAGCTTTTTCCTTAGTTTGTCCTTAATAGAATTGAAAGTATTTTTCTTATTTCTTCCCACCAATGACGGCAAACCAAGATATTTTTCATGGTGCTTAATCACTTGAGTCCCAAACCTCTCTTTAATAATTTCTTGAATATCCATAGGAGTATTACTACTAAAAAACAGAGAAGTTTTGGTACGATTTAACTGTTGGCCCGAAGCACATTCATAAACCCTCAACACCCTCTAAAGGGCATCACACTCCTCCAAAGAAGCTTTGCAAAAAATGAGACTAGGCAAAGAAAAGATGGGATATTATGGGACCCCTACGGCACACCGCAACTCCCCCCAACCTTCCATTCTCCACCTCTTTCTTAATAAGAGCAGAAAGACCTTCCGCACATAGCAAGAATAGATATGGAGATAGTGGGTCACCCTGCCTTATTCCCCTACTTGGAACAATATGCCCTTTAGGTTTACCATTAATCTTCACTGAATAAGAAACAATAGTGACACATCTCATAATCAGAGCACACCATTTCTCATCAAAACCCAACCTTTGCATAATTTTTTCCAACCATATCCACTCTACCCTATCATATGCGTTACTCATATCAAGTTTTAGAGCCAAATCACCCATTCTACCACTCTTCTTTTGACTAATATTGTTGCTTTCCCCATGTAAAGCTTCGGCCGCAGCCAGAACATCTTCGGGACTCCTGTGAATCATCAACTCCCCCAATTTCTCGTGTATATCAGATTGCAAGGAAGGTGGCAGCGAACCTCCTGCCAAGAGGCCAAGGTTGCTTACTAACTCTCAGCCACTTGTTAGAAGGAAGTGCAGCTTGATTGTCGGGGGGAATCAACAGGAAGGAAAAAAAAAAAGGTAAATTCTTCGATTCTATTTCCTTCTTTGGTAAGGATTGGCTTTAAGTGATAGGGGATATTCGAGGCGGATCCCTTTTTTCTTTGCCTTTACGAGTTGAGTAAACAAATCAAAAAATCTTTCCCGTTATTTAAGGTTATAACACTCTAATGACAAAGCGTCCGTTGTTTAGACGAATTTGAGTTATTCAATTGCTCTTGCAATTTCTGAGTAGATATAGAAAACAGCCATAGATGATCATTAATTTGTTCTTTAGAAATTGACTTATGGTGTTTCTTTTCACAACCATTGATGGAAAGGTAAACCTGATAATAAAGTCCACTTCTATGTGCCTCTTCTGGTCCAAAAGCAATACAGATGGTAATTTTTGGAATTTCGCAGCCAACCCAGAACGATATTGAATTTTCGACACTCTGATGGTTGAAGTTGAACCAACTTGGAATCTCAATTCCCGGTACTATAATTTCGCAATCATCATCCTCATATGATGAGTATGAAGGAGAGAGAACCTAATGTGAAAATCGAGTTGATGGCCCTATATCCATTAATATTTCTCCTCTTGCACCTTCACATTCTTTATTTGGCAAATTCCCTATAATTTCTCCAATCTGAATTAGAAAATATTGTAATGTAGTATTTGAGAAGACAACAAAATTTGTTTCTTTACAACTAAAAGAGAGATAAAAAGAGAGAAACCTGACTCAATAATGTACTCGATGATAGTGGATTCAATGACCAACAATTCTTTGCACACACACTTCTTATAGATTGTGGAAATCTTGGAATTTTTTGAAGCTTCTTGCAACTGATTATTTCAAGTACTACTAATCTAGTAAAACTACTAATGTGTTCGGGGATGGTAACAATATTCGTTTGGGATAGATATAGATATTTCAATACGGGGAAGAATTCCAGCTTCAAAAAAAACTCTAATTCAGTTATATTTTCACAGTTGATGAGATTCAATGCTTCCAACCTCAAAAACCTGTACCCAAAAGAACAATTAGGAGAATTGCTTGTTAGTATTGAAGGGGTTGTTGGAAAGACTGATTCCTCAGGCAATTGAAATTTATAAATAATATCTGGAAGATCACTAAGGTTTGGGCAATCATATAAGTATAACATCCTAAGTGCAATGAGATAACCATTTGATGAGAGTAACCCTCTAATACCACTCCTTGACAATTCTAAAATCTCTAAACATTTCATAATTGGATGAACATTGGGGAACTTCCCAAGGCTTGAGCAGCCCTCAAGATTAAAATATTTAAGAGATTTCAACATCAGCTTGCTTGGAAGAATTTGAAGTTTTTCGCAGTGCTTGAGGCGCCATTCTTGAAGCTTATCAAGAAATCCAAAAGACTCATGAACCACAACCAAAGTTTTACAATAAGAAAGGTCCACTTCCTCTAAGTTTGGAGCACAAAAGTTAGGTAAATTTGTAATGGAATCACATTCACTGAAATTGATACATTTCAAATTTTCAAACCATAACTCCTGTACAAGGTGAAAATAATTAGAATAAATCTTGAACAGATTTAAAAAAAAAAAAATTTAAGAAAATCATAATTTAGAGATACTAGTAATCATACCTGCTTGAATAGCTTTTCTAATCTTATGTGACTATGTGGCATTCCAAATGCAACAAGTTGCCAAGGACAATATTTTTATGGCAAGGAAAAATGATATCCAGGCCATTCAAGCAACCTTAAACCATTGGGGAGAAATTTAAGTTCTTCACAAGTGTGTACATTATGAACTATGAGAAATTTGAGATTTTCCATCCTTTTGAAAGCTTTAGCATGTAGTTGCATTGTTATTGGATTAGGAGAATGCAACATTATACCTTGGATTTTGCGGGATCCCTAATAAGATAATGCATTAAATGAATGATACCCACAATAGAATTATCCATAAGTATAATCATCATGAAATTTTAATAAAAGATGATATTGATAAACTTATTTTGTCTACTGTGTTAAAAAGGATAAAAAAAATTCAAAGAAAAAAGTTCATTACATCTACCTAGTGGGAAAAAGAATTTAAAAATTTGAAGAGAAAGAACTTATACCTTACTTCTAGTTAACACTTTAAGGGCACCCTTATAATACCATAACCTGCTGCGTTTTCCTAGGATTTTAGGTGATTCTTGCCAAACAACTTCCTTACCATTTGTTGTATCAAATCATGCATTGATAGTGTGTCATTTTGATCAACAGTTATGAGAGATTTATTGTTGGAGCATTTTAATATTAAATAATTAAAATGAATAAATGTTATAACATAAATGTAAAGATATGAGATTAAATATGGAAGACAAGGAGTTAGTGAAAATGTTTAATCCCACATTGAAAAGGAGTGAGGCTTTTTTATTCTTTTTAATTGTGGTGATTAATGGGCTAAAATGAATTGTCTCAGATATTGGGCTAAATACGTACACAAGGGGGAGGTGAAGAGTGGAGGTATCAAAATTGAAAATGAATCATCCTACTTGACAACTTATTTAGAGTAATTACCATATTCGTTGGTGAGTAAATGGCCCGAATTAGTACTCCATTTTTATTATGGAAAAATAAAGAGCCATTAACCCACTTAATGGACTATCCATTTGGGCCTTTTCATTCTTCAGAAACTCCTTATCTCACCATTAATTATGTAACTCCAGCTCATCAGATTAATATCTAACAATTAATCTTGTAACACCCACTACATCAATATAATGAACCTAATTAATCAAATTAATTTGGGTAGTAATTTCGTGAGGCCCATTGAGTCTATAAATAGACTCATTCAGATTCAATCCAAGTTACTACAATACACCAAAAAAAAAAAAAAAAAGAGATTGTTGGTAAGGAAGGGTGTTCTTTCTGGTGGAGCTTTGGGCCTGAACACTTTGTGCAGAGGTTGTTCTAGCCGTACGACACTTGTTGGGCTATTGTATCTTGGGGGAGACAAGTCAGAGACGGTTTGCACCGGCTACAAAGTTTAGCCAACCAAGGGCTTGAAGAGAGAGAAAAACAAAGAAACCTGACTCAATAATGTACTTGATGATAGTGGATCCAATGACCAACAATTCTTTGCACACACTCTTCTTATAGATTGTGGAAGTCGTGGAATTTTTTGAAGCTTCTTGCAACTGATTATTTCAAGTACCACTAATCTAGTAAAACTACTAATGTATTCGAGGATGTTAACAATATTCGTTTGGGATAGATATAAATATTTCAATACGGGGAAGAATTCCAGCTTCAAAAAAAAAAAAAACTCCAATTCAGTTATATTTTCAAAGTTGATGAGATTCAATGCTTCCGACCTTGAAAACCCATACCCAAAAGAACAATTAGGAGAATTTCTTGTCAATATCGATGGTGTTGTTGGAAAGACAGATTCCTCAAGCAATTGAAATTTATAAATAATATCTAGAAGATCATTAAGGTTTGGGCAATTATATCGGTATAACATCCTAAGTGCAATGAGATATCCATTTGATGAGAGTAACCCTCTAATACCACTCCTTGACAATTCTAAAAACTCTAAACATTTCATAATTGGATGAATATTGGGGAACTTCTCAAGGCTTGAGCAGCCCTCAAGATTAAAATATTTAAGAGATTTCAACATCAGCTTTGCTGGGAAGAATTTAAAGTTTCTCATAGTGTGTGAGGTGCCATTCTTTAAACTTATAAAGAAATCCAAAAGACTTATGAACCTCAACCAAATTTTTACAATAAGAAAGGTCCACTTCCTCTAAGTTTGGAGCACAAAAGTTAGGTAAATTTGTAATGGAATCACATTACTAAAATTGATACGTTTCAAATTTTCAAACCATAACTCCTGTACAAGGTGAAAAAAAATCAATATAAATCTTGAACAGATTTCAAAATAAAATTTAACAAAATCATAATTTAGAGATACTAGTAATCATACCTGCTTGAATAGCTTCTATAATCTAATGTGACTATATGGCATTCCAAATGCAACAAGTTGCTCAGGAGAAAATTTTGATGGCAAGGAAAAATGATATCCGGGTAATTCAAGCAACCTTAAACTATTGGGGAGAAATTTAAGTTCTTCACAAATGTGTACATTATGAACTATGAGAAATTTGAGATTTTCCATAGTATATATTAATAACTAAAGTTGAGAGAAAATCTAATTAGATTTCAAATTGAATTTAATTAGAGTATACTTTTATGCCATGTATCTCATCTAATCTAAAATTTTAAATTTTTGTGACAAGTAAGTTAATTTAGTGTAAAAATTGGATTTCAATTAGAGTTTAATTTTGCGACACGTGTCTCATCTAATCTAATTTTTTTTTTAAATTTTTTTTAAGTGAGTCAATTCAGTATAAAAAATGAGGAGTCTAATATAAATAAACCTAGATTATATATATATATATATATATATAAAACCAAAGCTTAGAGAAAATTTGATTAGAATTATGAAAGTTCAAATAGCCCACATTTGTGAGAAGGCTTTTTAGTGCTTTGGGAAGCAGTTAGGAACGGACCAATGGTTATTGGTTGATGCTATGAGCTATAGCGGAATCCAGTAAGCTAGAAAAGACAAAGGTTCGGCGTAATCTCGTTGGAGCAAGAAGCTTGGAGGGCTTAGGTACATTGGGTAGATTAGGCTTGGAGGGTCTATTACTGTTCCTATATCCTAACTACATTTTCTAGTGGATTATTGACCGCTTGGAGGGCGGCCAAGAGGTTTTACACCGAGGGTTTCGGTTTCCTCTTTGATAACACATCGTTGTGTTGGTCTTGTGTTTGCATATCTTTTCCCTTAATCTTTGTCATTTAATTTCTACTGTGGATGTGATTTTAATTAGTTTAGATTGTTTATCAATTCTGTTATTAGCTTATGTTCATTTTCTGCACATATATTGTTTGACATTAAGCTTGAATTGATAATTTTGTAATTGGGGGTCTAAATGTTCATAGTGTTTATATGCTATTTGAACTTTCAATTGGTATCAGAGCAGGTACACTTGTTGTGGTTTAATTACCTAAGTGTGATCCTTGAGCCCTTGTGTTTATTTGCCATGGATAGTGCTTTGTATGCTTCTATGCATGTTTTAGATGCTGATGAATGTAACATACCACGTGTGTGTGAAAATGCCTCTATGAGTGATAATCCTCATGATTGTGATGCTATGTTACATGAATCTTTGGAGGATGTTGTTGATATTCCAAATGAAAAACTCTTCAAGAAAAAGGCTAAAAAGTTTCAAAAGAATTTGAGCAAGTTATTTTGTGAAAATGATGATTTGATTGCTAAGCACAATGAATCCAACAAATTGGTTGAGAAATATAAGAAATTTGCTAAAAATTCTCTTGAAAAGCTAAAAGAGTTTGAATGTTTCAATATGGACTTGGATGCTAAACTTGTTTTTTCTAACAAACTTGTTGATGAGTTAAAATGTGAAAATGAATCTCTTAAGATGCATGCCAAGTGTTTGATTGCTGAACCTATTACTAAAAAGGATGAAAATATTTGTTGCAATCATGTTGTGGTACCCGATTTTGTGCCTATTGTGTGTTCTACCTCAAAGGGCAAATCAGTGTACATTCCTCCACACAAAAGAAATCAAAAGGTAGAGAGAAAGGCTATTAAGTTAAAGTCTCCATTTAGGTCTCAACTTAAGGTTTTGGATGGATCTAAGTTTATTCCAACTTGCCACCATTGTGGTGTGAGTGATCATATAAGACCTCAATGTCATAAGTTGAACTTTTTTGTATATCTTTAAGTGTATTTATGCAAATACATGGGATTACAAGCTAGTATATATTAACAACTAAAGTTGAGAGAAAATCCAATTAGATTTCAAATTGAATTTAATTAGAGTCTACTTTTATGCCATGTATCTCATCTAATCTAAAATTTTAAATTTTTGTGACAAGTAAGTTAATTTAGTGTAAAAATTGGATTTCAATTAGAGTTTAATTTTACGACACGTGTCTCATCTAATCTAATTTTTTTTTTAAGTGAGTCAATTCAATATAAAAAACGAGGAGTCTAATATAAATAAACCTAGATTATATATATATATATATATATATAACCAAAGCTTAGAGAAAATTTGATTAGAATTATGAAAGTTCAAATAGCCCACATTTTTTAGAAGACTTTTTAGTGCTTTGGGAAGCAGTTAGGAACGGACCAATGGTTATTGGTTGATGCTATGAGCTATAGCGGAATCCAGTAAGCTAGAAAAGACAAAGGTTCGGCGTAATCTCGTTGGTGCAAGAAGCTTGGAGGGCTTAGGTACATTGGGTAGATTAGGCTTGGAGGGTCTATTACTGTTCCTATATCCTAACTACATTTTCTAGTGGATTATTGACCGCTTGAAGGGCGGCTAAGAGGTTTTACACTGAGGGTTTCGGTTTCCTCTTTGATAACACATTGTTGTGTTGGTCTTGTGTTTGCAAATCTTTTCCCTTAATCTTTGTCATTTAATTTCTGCTGTGGATGTGATTTTAATTAGTTTAGATTGTTTATCAATTCTGTTATTAGCTTATGTTCATTTTCTGCACATATATTGTTTGACATTAAGTTTGAATTGATAATTTTGTAATTAGGGGTCTAAATGTTCATAGTGTTTTATATGCTATTTGAACTTTCAATTGGTATCAGAGTGAGTACACTTTTGTGGTTTAATTACCTAAGTGTGATCCTTGACCCCTTGTGTTTATTTGCCATGAATAGTGCTTTGTATGCCTCTATGCATGTTTTAGATGCTGATGAATGTAACATACCACGTGTATGTGAAAATGCCTCTATGAGTGATAATCCTCATGATTGTGATGCTATGTTACATGAATCTTTGGAGGATATTGTTGATATTCCAAATGACAAACTCTTCAAGAAAAAGGCTAAGAAGTTTCAAAAGAATTTGAGCAAGTTATTTTGTGAAAATGATGATTTGATTGCTAAGCTCAATGAATCCAACAAATTGGTTGAGAAATATAAGAAACTTGCTGAAAATTCTCTTGAAAAGCTAAAAGAGTTTGAATGTTTGAATATGGACTTGGATGCTAAACTTGATTTATCTAACAAACTTGTTGATGAGTTAAAATATGAAAATGAATCTCTTAAGATGCATGCCAAGTGTTTGATTGCTGAACCTATTGCTAAAAAGGATGAAAATATTTGTTGCAATCATGTTGTGGTACCTAATTTTGTGCCTATTGTGTGTTCTACCTCAAAGGACAAATCAGTGTACATTCCTCCACATAAAAGAAATCAAAAGGTGGAGAGAAAGGATATTAAGTCAAAGCCTCAATTTAGGTCTCAACTTAAGGCTTTGGATGGATCTAAGTTTATTCCAACTTGCCACAATTGTGGTATAAGTGATCATATAAGACCTCAATGTCATAAGTTAAAGAGAGAACAAAACCATGTTGCTAGATCCCTTCCCAAAAAGCCTAGTAGACCTAAACACATTGTTTGTCACCATTGTGGTGCTTTTGGTCATCTAAGATCTCATTGTTCTAAGTTTCATGCTCTTAAAAGAACCAAAAGAAAAGAGAAACTTGAGTTTCTTGGAAGTTGTGCTAAAAAGGGTAAATCGGATTTGAGTGAAAATAGCATATTATTAAAGAAAGTGTTTAATGCTCTTAACTCCTTGTCTATGTGCATCTTTGGTTTTCATTCTTCCAACCCTCGTCTCACTTCTCATGAGACACTCATTCCAAACAATCGTTTCGTTTGGATGGAGAAGGGTTTCTATGGTTGAGCTTTTGCTCATTTAGTTCTTGATCTAATTCTTTCGTTCTTTGTAAAACCCTTTATGTATTAGATGCTTCATTGTCATGCATTTTGTGCATCTTGCATTTCTTTATATGCATTGTTTCTGTTTTGATCTTACTTTTATGTTTTAGTTTTGTGTGAGTAAAAATCCAAAACCACATAAAAAGTGAAAAATTCAAAAAATTTGATTGTATATATTTGAGTACATATCACATGTGAGTTTGGCCTAGTACCTTCGTACTAATAGCATAGTGCATTTACAAGTTTAGCTTGTTATGTATGCATATATATCTTTGTGGGAAAAATCTTGACATCTATGTGTGATTATTGTAAATTGATTTTCAAGCTTGTCATGAATGATTAGTCAATAGTCATGTTGGTTTTGATACATGCGTAGACTTGTGCCTATATCTCTTCCCACTCTTTTATTTTTTTTGCTTAAAGAGTTCAACCAATGTAAATCTCAAAATAAAAAGAGATAATGAGCTGTAAAAGCCATCGCACATGCTAGTATTTGACTAGGAAAAAGGGAAAGCGACTTTTATGAAAAAGTATGATGCCTAAAAGCTAAAGGCTTGTTCATCAAATTGAAATATCAAAAATTTCAAGCATCCATCTCAAACAGAGATGTAAAGATAAAAAAATGATCAAATGTTGTGAATTGTAAAGAAGCTAAATGAAAAGCTTCAAAAGTTATGTAATTATTTTCTTATGGTAGGTCATATATGTTCATTTCTATAATTGAGAGAGACCACTTGTCTTAGCACTAGTTGTGTATGATTTGATTGAATTGATCATTGAAACTTCACTTTAGACTAAGGATTATTCGACATTTGATACACACACTACACACATGCCTAATGTTCAATGAATGCCTTATTCATTTGTTCGATTGTACTTGTTTAAATGTGATGTGTGTGTGCTCAACTATATATGAATCAATCCAAAAAGGTTTTTGATCATTTTATATGAATTTGGAAGTGATTTTTATCACTCTTTGTGTTCATGTTTAGTGCTTACATTGTTTTTTATTGTTTAAACTTATTCTGTGTTGAAAAACAAGTGTCAGAGTTTTTCTCGACTCATTCGCGACTCACTCGCCAGCCGTGAAATTTTTCGTGACTTATCTCGCGACTCACCAATCGTGAAACCCCAATCGTGAGTTCATCCAGAAGACTTTTGCGACTCACTCGCGACTCGCCTAGTTGTGAAATGCCTAGAAACAGCTTTTTAAAGGGTTTTCATGGGAAACATGTTTTTAACCTCTCCTATCCTCTTTTAAACCCCTCTTTCAATATTTTTACATCAAAACCCAATCAATTTGAATGTTTTTTCATTCCATTAACATCTCTAAGGTTATATTAAACTCTTTTCATTGATTTGGATCCTTAGATTATGTTTTGGTGAGTTTTGTGCTCTTGGTTGGGTTTTTCATCATAAGGGTTGGGGAAACTTTATTTTTGTCAAATTTTTGTATGGGATTGGTTTCTTTTGATGTTTTGCTTTAGATGTTGGCCCCTTGTGGCAAAAAGAGCATGTATTAAGGGTGGATTTCATGATGTTCATGTATTGTTTTACATTGTTGTTCATAGTGTGCAAGCTAGGTGTCTGATAAAATGTCTCTTAGGCATTTTCTTACTTGTTTGGACTCCGATGAGTACCAAACTTTGGGGTTTCTCATGTTTCCTTATTAGGAACATGTTTGGTTCATTGGTTGTGTATTTAACACACCTTACTCTACATGTGCATTTTCTATGCATTGGTCATGCATTGCACATTGCCACCTCTTACACACACATCTGCTACCCTTGTCATGCATTGGTCTATACCTTGTTTCTTCATCCTAGTATGTCATATTTATCTTATGCTTTGTAGCATTTTGTTTTTTCCTTGGTTTGAGCTTTATTTTCTCATTCATCTCGCATCCCTTATGCATCATTATCATTGTTCGTACCTTCATCTCTTGCCCTCGTTTCTCCTTGACCCTTTGTCTATTTGTGACAAAAAGGGGGAGAGTGTACTCTAGAGAGTATACCGTGAATTTTTGTCATTCCTACATGGCTTTTGTGCATATCGTTAGGGGGAGAAATTCTATTTCTCGTGCACAATTGTAGAGGGAGAGATATTCCATAGGGGAGATGCATATACCAAGGGGGAGAAGACATTGTGTTAATAAGAAAACTTTGTTTTGGTGTTTAGTGTATGATCAAGTTGCTCTCATGTTTTACATCATAATAACTTGATCACAATTTACTTGTTACATTATATTTATCATTTTTACGACTTACTTTACCTTGAGGGTCTAATGTGTTTTGTGCAAGTGTTTCAAGTTACAAGTATATATGTTCCAAGTACATCATAGCTTCTCATCATTTTGAAGGGGAGAAACTTTAAGCACTTTTAATTTATATTTTGTACCTTTGCTTTTGTAACTTTTAGAGTTTTTGTACCCATGCTTTATAGCTAAGCATTTGCTGTTAAATGTTATGCATTTTCTTTAAGTACATCACATTTGTGCCCTTTGTCTGATTTTATATCCTTAATGCAATTACCTTGAGTTGTTGCATTGGTTGAGTGTTGGACATGCAAATAATACTTTGCATTAAGCTTATTAGCTTACATGTCCAGATGTTCATTCCGTGTGTGAATGAACATTGTGATCGTGATTGTTCGTTTTTGGTCAAGCCATGGTTTATTACTTATTTTCATTTTGCTTGATCGCGTTGTGCTTGCTACATATGCATTACAAGTTTTCTGCATACAATGATCATACTGTGTTATTGTGTTTCAAGAGATACTTGTTCTTATGGTTCAAGAGTTTCACAGATTCTAGAGTTAGGTGTGAGTGAGTTTTGTTCAACTGTTCCCAACTCACGCGTTAAGTCTAGAGTTTGTTGTAGGGTTTTGTCATGGAATAGCCAAAGGGGGAGATTGTAAGGTTGAATTTAATCAACCATCTTGTTGGCTTTATTTCATGCCAAATTTGCTTGTAATTCAGCATTTAGAAATCCTGTATTTAGGTGGGAATCATGTAAGGGTAGTGTATGAGAGAGTGTGAAGAAATGCTTAAGACTATGCAGTGAAGCAGAGACTTGTGATTGGATCTCGCCGGTGGCTTACGACTAGCAAGCAGCCAGAAGAAGCACACGAGTGAAGCATGCAGAGAAGCTGGACCGTCATGCCAGCTGTAGCACTACAGGACAAAAATTCCAGACTGGCCATTTAGTTAACTCACGGCTTGAACTCACGACTCAGTCAAGTCGCAAGGCCAAGTCGCCAGCCAGCTCTGTTTTGGAAAAATGACTTTTCGCATTCCAAACACACACCATTATATATAGACCTTATACCCACGAAATGTAGAGAGCTTCTAGAGAGAATTTTGAGAGAGAAACCCTAGAGAAAAACAAGATTGACTCATCCATAATCTTTATATAGAGACTCTTCAAATTCCTCTACTCTCACTCTCTCCATTGTTACATTCTTAAGAGGTTCATTAACCAAATCCTTATCTCACCATACTCATATGTGTGAGAAGGCTTTTTGGTGCTTTGGGAAGCAGTTAGGAAGGGACCAATTGATATTGGTTGATGTTGTGGGCTATAGCAGAATCTGGTAAGCTAAAGAAGATAAAGGTTTGGCGCAACCTCATTGGAGAAAGAAGCTTGGAGGGCTTAGGTACACTAGGTAGATTAGGCTTGGAGGGTCTTCTACTGTTCATGTATCCCAACTTCATTCTTTAGTGGATTATTGACTGCTTGGAGGGTGGTGGAGAGGTTTTATGCTAAGAGCTTCAATTTCCTCTTCGATAACACATTATTGTATTGTCATTGTGTTTGCATCTTTCTTCCCTTAATCACTGCCATTTAATTTCTACTGTGGATGTGATTTTATTTGATTTAGATTGTTTATCAATTCTGTTATAAGCTTATGTTCATTTTCTGCACGTATACTGTTTGATATTAAGCTTGAATTGGTAATTAGTAATTTGGGGATCTAAATGTTTATAGGTGTTTTACATGCTATTTGAACTTTCAAATCAAAATTAGATTTTACCTTTGTTAGCTTTTTTTACAAATTAAATTGTTTAGATTTTTGTTGTGTTTTTTTTTTTTTTTTTTTTTTTTTTTTTTTGAACTAATGAGTATATTTTTTTATACTTTTTCTATTTAAATTTTTTGTATGTGAAGATCTTGAACATAACAAACTGTATTTGAGTTAAATGATTCCATGCATCTATCCCCATTCAATTTAGGAGATACTATTGAACCAATTTATTCTTTATTTTGTGTTTTATTTAGTAGAATTTCACAAATAATGATATTGAATTGATATTGTATATGTAGTGTCCAATAATTATTTTTAAAATTATATACATAACAGTAGTGTAATGAGAAACTTGGCATAACCAATATCATTAAAATTACAAGGAAAAATCATTTTAGTGCCTCCAAATGTCCTGGTTGAACTAATGTCCTATGTATTCAATGACTCAAACAAATAACAATAGCATCACTACAATTCATTATTCATGTGCATAAACACGATTTACATAATAGTTTTAATAAAAGATGAATTGATAAATTTAAATTTTCTAATGTGTTAAAAAGAACAAAAAAACAAAATCAATGAAAAAAAATCATTACATCTTCCTATTAGGAAATTTTTTTTAGAAATTTGAAGAGAAAGAACTTAGATCTTACTTCTGGTTAACACTTCAAGAGCATCCTTATAATACCATAACCTATTGCGTTCTTCTAGGATTTCCGGTGATTCTTACTTAACAACTTCCTTACCCATTTGTTGTATCAAATCATGTATTGATAGTGTGCCATTTTGATCAGCAGTAATGAGAGATTTATTAACAAGTATTGGAATACCAAAATTTGGATATAAACCACAAGCATCCAATATATATACAACATAATCTTTGTACCATCCTTTGAAGAAACATACAATATCAAGGAAAGTTTACTTTTCAATTTCTTCCAGTCCATCATAAGTATCTCTTGAATCTCTTCTTTGGGAATTTTTTCATATTTATCTATTGCACTTTTCCACTCAAGTTTAGTTCTTCCACACAAATCAGAACCTATTATTTCCGGAGCTAGTGGAAGGCCTTTCGCATAATGTATAACTTGGCTTGCAACTTCCAAATAATCATCATTGGGTTTTTTTTCCATGGAAGGCATGTTGACTAAAGAGTTCAAGAGTTTCATGTTTGTCTAATTCCTTGACCTCATAAGATGTACAAAATTTTCCAAGAGTAGCTACTAAGTGTTCATCTCTTGTTGTTACAATGACTCTACTTTCTGAAACAAACCAATCACATGATCCAAACAAATTTCAATTTTTTTATATTTATCCACATCATCAAGAATTAAAAGAATCCTTTTACTACGAAGCATTTCCTATATCACATTGATTCCTTCTTCTACAGTGTCCACCTTCAAATGTTTGTCCCTTAAGATCTTAGAAAGAAGATTCTCTTGTAATTGGATTATGCCATCATTTGTTCTAGACTTTTCTCTGACATTCTTTCTAGTAAACAACTTCCTTCAAAATGATCAACAATTCTGTTATAAACTGCTTTTGCAATTGTTGTCTTGCCTATTACCCCAAGGCCATGAATCCCAACTATTCGAATATTATTTTTAACTCAATATTCAAAAGTGATTCTATGGTGTTGGTACGAGAATCTACTCCAATAGGGTATTTAGCAACAAATAATCGTGTGCGGTTTAATTCGACATCTGATATCTTTTCAATAATTTGTTGGATAAATTTGGATTCAAGGCCATTGGCAATTACAAAAGCATAAAAGAGCTGTTCAATGAGTTGAATTAGTTGGAAATATAGATATGAAAATAAAATAAATTGAAGATATCTAGTTTTGTACGTTACAACATACACTTGAAACAATATTTAGTTAAAGTAATCAATCTATCTCTGTTTCTAAGAAAGCTCTCTCTAGCTTTTCTTACACAGTAGAATTGGAGTCCCTTCTTGACGAGGGTGTGTTAGTAATCCTTGAAATAACAAAGTTATTTCTAGGTTTGTGGGGTTTTCTTTCGTGGGATATTGGGAAACAGTTGAGTTTTTTTTTTTTTTTTTTTTTTTTTTTTTTTTTTCTTTTGTCGTCAACCTAGGTCTGTTTTCACCATGTACGACTTGACCACCAACTGGAATCGCCTTACTCTATCAGACAAGGAGGGACCAGGATGCTACCTTGAAGGGGACTTAAGCTCTCACGAGTTCATCATTGTAGCTAAATTCATGACAAAAAGAGCGCTAAACATTGATGCCATAGACGAAACTTTTACTCCCCTTTGGCGCTCTAGAAATGGCTTCAGGTGCATAATATGGGCAATCATAAATTGCTGTTCGTGTTTGACAATACTATAGAGGCTGACAGAGTGCTTCTGAGTGAACCATGGAGCTTCGACAAACACCTGGTGGTTTTGGAGAGGTACGACAAAAACTCTGACATTAAGGAGCTTAAATTTGATAGGTCCAAATTTTAGGTGCAATTCCACGGCCTCCCTATCAAATTTATGAATGTGAAGCCAGCCGAAAAGACTTGCGATGTTCTCGGAAGAGTCATACCTACTGATAATCCAAGTGAAACGGAGGGAGGAAGTTTTATTTGCATCAGAGTTTCAATGGACATTAGTGTTCCTCTATGTCGTGGCCTAAGAAGCACGGGTGCGTTTCGGGACTCGGGTGCGGGTGCGGGTACGGGTGCGGGACTCGGCAATTTTTGAAAAAGTAGGGTGCGGGTGCGGCGGGACTCGGCAATTAAAAAATTATTAAAAATATTTTTATTTATATTTTCTATATATTTTTACTATTAAAATCTTCTTAAAAAACCCATTGCTATGCTTTGATTCACAAAACAAAGAAAGAAGAAGGCAATAAACACATTACTATGCCTCTAAGGTCAGAATTTCGGCTATTCCGGCGAGTTTCAAGGCCGATATCGGCCTGTTTCGGCCGTTTCCGGCCTGTTTCGGCCGTATCGGTCGCCGGCCGATACGACCCGATATGGCCGATACGGACCGATTCTGGCCGAATCGAAGCCGATTCGGCGCGAATCGAGCCGCGTCGGCGCGAATCCGAGAAAAAAAAAAAAAAACTCAGACGCGGCACCGACGCGCGGTCAACCGCGTCGGACGCCGCGTCCCGCGTCGGGCCGCGTCGGACTCGGGTGCGGCACCCTCCCAGCCGCGTCCGTGCTTTCCAGGTCGTGGCCACCTGGTATTGTTGGGAAGAGATAAAAAAAGTTTGGATTAATTTTAAATATGAGCGCTTGCCGAACATATGTTACTGGTGTGGCTGTTTCGATCACGGTGATAAGGATTGTGAAATATGGTTGAATAGTGAAGGCACTCTTTCTCAAGAGCAGCGACAATTTGGTCCAATCCTCAGGGCAACTCCATTTTTTGTCTTCACGAAAAACTGTCATCTCAGTACCCAGGTTTTACAAGTCAAAGCAGAATCCATCCATGGCCTCGGCATCTAAAGCTGGATCCGAAACTGAGAAGGGGAAGAACGATGAATAAACAGCAGAATCGCAGCTAGAAAGTCAGTGCACAGAACCAAGGAGAAGCTGATTCGACTGAGAGGGTAATTCAGAAATTAAAGCAAATCGTTACTCTTGGTGATTTGCCAACAGAAAAAACGCTCCACGGTGAAGCCCTAACACCCATTAATTGCGCTGTGCCCTCATCAACATGGTGCATTGATTCACAATTGAAGGAGATAGACGTGGCCTTAAATGTGTTTGATCCCATTAAATCTCCTATCCAGCAAGGCAATCAAGCGGCTCCTTTATTTCCGAATTTAAGTCCAAATATAATTCCACTTATTGATAGTCATGCAGTTATCCCAATCCGACAAATCAACCCTTCAATGCATTTAAATATGGAATTAAGTCTCCAAATGGAATTAAATTAGGAATCAACGCTCTGTTTGTTTCGCTGAAAAACCTTCTGTAAAGATAGTTTTTCACATTTTCTTATGTTTGGTAGCAAAAAAAAAAAAAAAAAAAAAAAAAAAAAAAAAAAAAAAACTGGTCAGTGGAAAACTATCTTTGGTCAACGAAAAACCCTAATGAAAATTACGCTTATTTTCTAGAGGTTGTTTTCCAAAATTATTTTTTGGAAAACAATCTCTCTCTCAGACGTTGCATCTCCTATAAATATTAGCTTCGTTTGTAGCCATGGGAAACATAATTTTTTGGTGCTTTCTCTCTCTCATGGTAAGCTTTTTCACTTTTTCTCTCTTCCCTTTACTTTTTCTCTCCTCACACCCTCACTGTCACTAACTTTGATCTCTCCTCTTCCCATAGATCTCTCTCTCTCTCTAAGTATATTTCTTCTCTCTTTTCTCCATGTTTCTCTTCCCCTCTATAACACAATTCTCTAATTAGATTTTTCTTTTTCCTTCACTATTCAGTCAATAGCTCCGACTTGGTAAGGAGAACAAATTTGCTGCAATAATTATTTCATTCCTCTCTACCAAAATCCCAATTCTTTGCTTTGAATTTCAAGCTTGATTTTCTTTTTTCTCTAAGAAATTTTTGCTTTGATGGATTCCAGGCAGAAGTTACTTCTTTTTTGTACATAAAGTGCAAAAAAAATAAAAAAAAATAAAAAATAAAAAGAAGAAGAAGAAAGAATGAATGAAGTAAAAGATGAAAATTTTAAACATAGTACCTATATTGCTCTAAATTGCTTTTACATGGGACAATCTTTACTGTGGACTAATAATATTGTTATATAATGAATGATAATTGTTTAGGGAAATTGCATTTGTTGGCAGATACTATGTAGTGATGATATATTATGCAGATACATTATGTAAATACATAATTTAGAGTAATATTGAAGACTTGTGGTTTACTGTAGTAGACAATTAGTATACCAACAAAAAGAGTAGACAATTAAAAGTTATTGTTATTTATACTTATTGAAAATGTATTCCCCTATCAAATATATATATATATATATATATAGAGACAAATAGTTTATATATATGTGTGTGTGTGTGTGTGTGTGAGTGTACATACATACGTACGTACATTACTATCCATATATATGAGCAAGATGAGTGGTAGAGATCATGAAAATTTGACAACTAATTAATTTTGACTATATCTATTGTCAAAATTTTAGCATGAAAAACAAATTCATTCTTGGTTTTTTATTTATAATGATTATATTAGTTGGTTTACATAATAAATATGTTTTAAATTATACCAGAAATATTTAAAAAAAATTGCATACGAGACACTAGAAAACATTCGCAAGCTCATTTTCAAGCACTGAAAAATGAGACAGTTTTTTCTAGAAAATCCTCTTTAGAAAATGAACCATTTTCCAAAAAAACATTAATGCTAAAACAAACAAAGTGTGACACACATGGGATCACTCCGTTGACAATCAAGGTCCAATCATTCTTTCTTGCAATTCTATTTAGGTTGATGAATCATTGTATATTGGGTAAAATACTATTTTGATCCTAAACTTTACCAAAGGTTTTTTTTTCGTCCCTAAACTTTAAAAAGTTTTTTTTTTTTTTTCTCATCTCTAAACTTTGTAAAGAGTGTTTTCAATAGTTTAGAGACAAAATAGGGATGAAAATAGAACTTTTTTCAATAGTTGAAGGATGAAAACCAAATTTTAGGTAAAGTTTAAGAACATAAATAAAATATCTTCAATAGTTTAGGGATAAAAGATGAACTTTTCAATAGTTTAAGGGCGAAAAATGAACTTCTTAAAGTTTAGGAATGAAAAACAAACTTTTTGTAAAGTTTAAGGACCAAAATAATATTTTACCCTTGTATTTTTTTATGACACTATTTAGGGTTAAGACAATTAGGTGGTATGTTTTTTGAGTTTTGTATCACAAGTCTTCTCTCTCTCCCATATGACATAATGCTTAGTTATTTTAGAAGTGGGAATTTGAATCTATATCAAAATAAAATCTTGATTATATGTTTGAATGTGGCTATCAACTATTTGAGTAATATTAAGTATATTTTTGTGATAAATCTTGATTATCATGGTAATCTTTTTTAAGAGAATGAGAAATTTGAATAATATATTTGAAACTTAAACAGTTTATTTGTACAAAAAAGGGGAAAATTTAACACACCATAACATAATTTAGAAAAATATGAATCACTTAAAAAAAGAATAATATCAATCAAAAAAATCCAAATAATAAAATGATGATATATTTTTTGAGATAGAGAAATGAAAAATAAATTTACAAATTATTTAATTTTTTGGAAAAACAAATTATTTTCCACAAAATTTAGAAAACAAATTATATATTATACCATAATTATAAAACAATTATTTATTCTCACGCATTGCTTGGGTTTGCGACTAGTATATATATAAAAACAGAAAAACCTCATGCAGGAGAGCATGAGTGTCATGTAGCGCTTTGTATGAGTAGTATTTCATTTAGCCTTTCACCTTACCCCATCTTCTTATCAATTGCCAGTTTATGCCATAAATGCAGAAGATTAAGAGATTTGGTTCCTCCCCATTTTCCAACTTCTTGAAATCTTTCACTTTTAATTTCATTAATTTTAAAAATGAAAGGTTTTTTCCATTCAATGTCAAGGTGGTCGATACCATACCTATACAGGTCGTACCAGCTAGTATGTATCGTACCAGTACATATACCAGTATCGAAATACCAACGTTTCATACCGGTTTAAATATCAGTCGTACCGACCATGTACCGGCTATAATGGTAATTTGCATTAACTTATTAGTATTATTTGTTTTCTTACTATGCAATGAACAATTAAGCTTTCTATTTTTTATATTATGTTTTTTCCCCCCTTTTAATTGATGCTAAAGTCTAAAATCATGAATAATTTGTTCTAAATTGAGCTAATGTTTTATGGTAAACTTTTATATTTATTATAATATATATATATATATGTACACACACACACACACACACACATACATACATACATACATACATATATATATATATATATATATATATATATATGTATATTTATATTTATAAATATAAAAAATAACGGTAAACCCAAAATGGTACATCGGTATTGACCGGTACCGAAATATATTATTCCATTAGTTAAACCGGTACAGCCTCCAATACGAGATTGACTCCCTTGTTCAATGTTAGTTTTTCATGTTATAACACCTATTATTTTAGATGCATATGATCTAAACCTCTCAACAACACTATCAAAGCTTGATACAGTGCTTCGGCGACATTTGGGGCTCCTAAAAGGTATGTTTAGGGAAGATATAGAGCCTATGTGTTATTTGTGTTTATTTATATTATTGAGAAGTGCTTAATCTTTGTAAGGGATTGAGATACTTAGATGTATGTAAAATTAAACTTAAAATATGAAATAGTATAATTTTATATTTCATAGTTCAATTGTTGTTATATTTTTATTCTCTTGACATGTATATTTAGTTTTGCAAATTAAAAATTATAAACCTTAAATCTTAGATGTTCAACCTTCCAAAGTCCATTTGTTTTCTTTAAAAAAATAAAAATAAAAAGATATACTCCTAAAAAAAATAAAAAGAAATCATAATAATTTTTATATTGAAAATGTTAATAAGCATGTAGTGGCACTTTTAGGGTCTAATTAATTATGGTTACTTACATATGGATATATTGTATTACAATTTCTTTCTTCATTATTTTAGTGACACATAATACATAGTCAAAATTAATTGTCTAAATATTATAACACATATGAGTGTTATAAAATAACGAACACGCACATCGCTCGAGACATCCACTAGTGACATATAATCCATGGATTTGAGAAGCATCATTGATACTAGTACTTTTTTTAAGAAATCAGGTTAAGGCTTTTAGCAAGTAATTGTATGGAAACTTTGTTTAGGTAAGGAAAGAAATGTAATAGAAACTCACTCTCCATTCTTGACCAAAATGGGTTCCCTGAGTACTTATATTGCTTTCGAAATGCAGCAGCTGTGGTTAGACAGAAATAGAATTATATTCTCTGAAGCTATTACCTCTTTGAGTGATAGTATTTATCACAAAATTAATTTAGCTAAATGCATTTTCTCACAGCTAAAAACATTCTAAACCCACTACCGTACACCCTTGGTGCAATGGTCACTCTACAAGTATAAGTATTTGTGAGGTGTGAGGTGTGAGGTGTGAGGTGTGAGGGGCAAGGGCCAGGGTTCAAGTCTCCAAAAGTGAGCTTCACATACATATATACTTAGATTAGGTTAAAGTAGAATTTCTATATTGTATAAAAAAAATAAAAATAAATAAAATTCTGAACCCCCCAAAAATTAGTGAATTAATTTTAGATCATTAGCTAGGATATATTTCCTCATATTAAGGGATAATATTTAACAATGTTTTAATGCAGGTAAAAATTTTATCATTTAAATTTCAACAAATTTAAATTCTATTCAAACAACAATCCCAAACAACAATCCACATTTTCTCTCTTAAAAAAAAAAAAAAAAAAAAAAAATCTATTATCAATATTTTAAGAACAACTACTTAGTACATTAATTGTTCTTAAAATATTGATAAAAGATTTTTTGTTGGAGCAGAAGTCAAAATGTGGGGGGTTTCTATCTTTTTCTTTTTTTTTTTCTTTTTTTTTTCTTTTTTTTGGAGAGAGAGAAAATGTGGGTTGTTGTTTGGAATTTAAGTTTTGAATTTTTTTTATAATTTTACATTAATTGTTTAAGTTTTAAGAACAAATAATTAGTACATTAATTGTTTCTCAAAAAAAATATTAGTACATTAATTTTATATTATTTGTTCTAGTATATTTCCTCAAATTAAGAGATAATATTTAAAAATTGTTTAATTTAGATAAAAGTTTATAATTTAAGCTTCAACAAATTTAAATTCTATTCAAACAAAAAGTCTATTATCAAAATTTTCTAAACTTAAAATTTTCAACATATAAAAATTATATTCAAACTAAAAGTCTATTATAAAAAATTCTAAACTTAAATCTCAGAAAACAACTCACGTTTTCTTTCTTTATAAAAAAAAAAAAAAAAAAAAAAAAAAAAAAAAAAAGACTTCATTCTTCTACTCCAACTAAAAGTCTATTATCAACATGTTAAGAACAACTAATCTCATATATATATATATATATATAATTGGACTTAGAGGCTGTGGTTGCGCCAAGTGGCTACTCTCACTAATTAATAAACTAATTTTATATTATTTTTTATTATATATTTTCTAAAATTAAGGGATAATATTTAATAATTTTTTAATTTAGATTAAAATTTATCATTTAAACTTCAACAAATTTAAATTATATTCAAACTAAAAGCTCATTATCAAAAATTTCTAGACTTAAATATTTCAAAAAAATTTAATTTCGATTCAAACTAAAAGTCTATTATAAAACAAATTCTAAACTTAAATTCCAGATTTTCTTTCTAAAAAAAAACAAACACATTTTGGCTTTTACTCTAACTAAAAGTCTATTATCAACATTTTAAAAACAACTAGTTGGGAAATTAATTTTATATTATCTGTTAGAGTAATACTATGTCCATAATAGTTTTGCAACACTTTCACAAAAAATAAATTAACAACTATTTAATTTAGGTAAAATATTTCATTTAAAATTTCAAAAAATTTAAATTCTATTCAAACTAAGAGTCTATTATAACAAATTTTTAACTTAAATCCCAAAACAACAACCCACGTTTTCTTTCTTTAAGAAAAAACCCAAATTTTGACTTTAATCCAACTAAAAGTCTATTATCAATATTTTAAGAACAACTAATTAGTAAATCAATTTTATATTATTTCTTACAATATATTTCATCAAAATAACGAATAATATTTAACAATTGTTTAATTTAGATAAAACTTTATCATTTAAACTTCCACAAATTCTAATTATATTCAAACTAAAAGTTTATTATCAAAAATTTCTAGACTTAAATATTTCAACAAATTTAAATTCTATTCAAACTAAAATTCTATTATAAAAAAGTTTTAAACTTAAATCCTAGACAACAACCCACGTTTTCTTTCTAAGAACAAAATCCACATTTTGACTTTTACTCTAACTAAAAGTCTATTATCAACAATATTTTAAGAACTAATTATTAAATTAATTTTATATTATTTGCTGTGATATATTTCTTCAAAGTAAAGGATAATATTTAACAGTTGTTTAATTTAGATAAAATTTTATCATTTAAACTTCAATAAATTTGAATTATATTCAAGCTAAAAGTTTATTATAAAAAATTCTAAACTTAAATCCCAAACAACAACCCACGTTTTCATTCTTTGAAAAAAAAAAAAAAAAAAACAAATTTTGACTTTTACTCCAACTGAAAGTGTATTTTCAATATTTTATGAACAACTAATTAGTAAATTAATTTTATATTATTTCTTATGATATATGTAGGGTCGCAATTTTTGGACTAGGCCCAAATGCGAAATGCATCTTGGCCCAGTGGACCCATTATAATGAATTTTGTAGAGAGTGGGCCAAAGAGCTAGGTCTTAATAAGGGATACCACGACTAGGCATGGTTACGGGTTGATTTAAATAACGAGAACAAGGGTTTACAGTATGGAATCCTGTTCTCGACCCTCGCCTGAAGAGTTTTCAGTTCTTGCTATTTTTTCAGTGATTGGTTACAGGGGCTTCAAAGACCATGCAAACAGTTCC
The DNA here is from genome assembly GCA_019022515.1 of Quercus aquifolioides. Lineage (NCBI taxonomy): Eukaryota > Viridiplantae > Streptophyta > Magnoliopsida > Fagales > Fagaceae > Quercus > Quercus aquifolioides. Next base: position 20,907,711 of record CM032331.1, read on the forward strand.
TCAGTTTTCTTTTTTTCTCCTTTCTTCTTGGAGGATCTCCTCCATTATATACCCCCCTTTAGTTGGTCTGGCCCCTCTATTTGTTGATAATGTAGGTCACTAATCGAGTGCTTGTCCTATCAGCTGTCTTCCCAAACCTTCTGTGAGTTGCAGTAATCAAGACAGCACTGTTCAGGGGTCATTTCCTCATTAATGCAGCCAGAACGTTAGTTGTGGGCATTTAATGCAAAGGTGATAGTTTCTCCTTGAATTGCTCATCCGCCATACTTCCATGGCTGAGCCATTGTACTTGTCTTTTTATTGGAATGCTTAAGGAGGTTGCCTTTGGTGGCGTGCTGCTTTTCCTCTTTACGATCTCGGCTAGCCGAGGACAAGATCGTCCTCGGTGATGTTTTTTGGCAACTTGAGCTTTTTACGTTAATCCTCGGACGTTTCTCCCTCCTCGGCCTAGGCCTTGGGCTTAATATAAAGTGGGCTGGGGTTGCCAAATTCTTAGGCCCCACAATATATTTTCTCAAATTAAGGGATAATATTTTACAATTTTTTAATTTATATAAAATTTTATCATTTAAACTTCAACAAATTCAAATTATATTCAAACTAAAAGTTTATTATCAAAAACTTCTAGACTTAAATATTTCAACAAATTTAAATTCTATTCAAACTAAAAGTCTATTTAAAAAAAAAAAATTCTAAACTTATATCTCAAACAACAACTCATGTTTTCTTTCTAAAATTTTAAAAAAAAAAAAAAAAAAACCACATTTTGATTTTTGCTCCAACTAAAATTCTATTAACAACATTTTAAGAGCTATCGTTCTTTGCTATAAAAAAATAAAAAAAATAAATAATAAATAATTTAAGAGCAACTAATCAGTAAATTAATTTTATATTATTTGTTAGAAAAATTCTATGTCTATAACAATTTCACAACACTTTCATAACAAATTATACATGGCAAGTTGTTGAGGGTTATTATTGATGGACAAAAAAGTAATGTCAATTATAGATCTAAATTAAAACCTGTAAGGACTAGATTTGGTACCTGAGCCCACCAAGAACAATGGATGATGGCCCAACAAGCCCAAAACAATAAATTTGTTAAAGAATGGATTTTACAAGAGAACGTCTCAGCAAATTAAGTATGGGCCATAATTAGCTGGATTCATGCCAAGAAGACTAAAAACACAAATTGGTAAAAATAATGCTCCTTGGTTAAGTCCAAGGATGAGATGTTCTTATAATTACTCAAGTTTATATGAATACAAAGTGTTCTTCTATTTTTTCTTCCTTCTCAAATTACATGCCCCATTTTTTACGGGGGCCTTTCCCTTATATAGTCCTTCCATCCTTCATCCCAGCCTTCCACTTGTTGATCTTGTAGATAATCTTTTGAATGCTTGTCCCATCAAAAACCTCCTGGAAGCTTTGTGAATAGTTGTAAACTGATATACCACTGTTCAAGTGTCATTTCCACATAAATGCAGCCAGTTGGTAAGGTGTAGAGCATTTAATGTGATGGTAGCAGCCTTCTTCCCAGATATTTCTTCATTTGTTGTTGGCTACCTTCCCTGAAACTTATCCTTAAACGAATGATTACCTTTTGTACTTAACTCTCGAGATGACTAAATTCCAACCTTCCATAATGCTTTCCTGATGAGGCTCAACTCCTCGGGAACTATCACCAATCTGTTATTATTTTCCCTTGTCCTTGGCTTATTGACCCTAAAACTTAACAAACCTTACAACAATCCTCGGGTTTCTATGTGTCCTCGGGCACGGCCCAACACACTTTACTCGACCTACTTATCCTCACAGAACCAATAACAACTTATCACTTATAATTTGTTGAAAACATTGTAGATGGAGCACTTCTCTTATTGTTATGATATATTTCATCAAATTAAGATATAACATTTAATAATTGTTTAACTTAAATAAAACTAAAAGGCTATCATCAAAATTATCTAAACTTAAATCCCACACAACTCACATTTTTGTTTTTGTTTTTTTTTTTTTTCCCCTCAAGTTGCATCTTACTAAATTAATATTTTATTAGGATATTAACCTACAAAACTCTTGACTAAGGGATAAGATTTAACAATAATTTAATTTAGATAAAACTTTATAGGGTAAATTACAAAGTTAGTCTCTATCCTTTACACCAAATGTCAATTTAGTCCTTAACCTTTTAATTGTGCCAATTTGGTCCCTAACATTTTTAATATTGTGTTAATTTAATCCTTGTCATTATCCCGTGGATGAAAAAGGCTGATGTATCAAATGGAATAGTAAAAAACTATTTTTAATGCCATGTTAACTACCAACCGGAAAAGTCAGATTAAAAAAAAAAAAAAAAAAACCCAAATTAAAATCTACACACAGATCTGATTTTTCTCACTAAATAGATCTAAAATCCCTAAAAGGTTCTCTCTCTCTCTCTCTCTCTCTCTCTCTCTCTCTCTCTCTCTCTCTCTCTCTCTCTCTCTCTCTCTCTCTCTCTCTCTCTCTCTCTGCAACTACCAAATGACAAATTATTGTTTGAAAGAAACAATCCTATTTACGAAAGCTGGTCTAGAAACCAGCTCAAAAAATCTGAGGAGTTAGTCCACTAGGATCAAACTTGCACTACCTTGTGCCACAGATCCCTTTGCAAACGCGTGATTTGCTACTACTCTTTTTTTACTCTCCAGATATTATAGAATCATCACGTAGACCTGCCAACAAATCTACCATCATTTCAAATTCAAACCAAACCTGAAAACCCATAGAGTTTTACAGAATGGTGGACAACCTTTCTCAAATAAAAAGAAAAATGAATCCATTTTTTATGAGCTGCCAACAGTGGTTTCACAAGGTGCTTTGCATTCGTTTATAGCCCAAGCTCCTGAAGCAACCCTGTAGGAGAAAATTAAACAAACTGTTAGCCAACACTTAACTTTTGAGAAATTTGTATAACGGTAGCTATGGAGATGATATTGACAAGAGAGAGAAACTTTTAGGGATTTTAGAACCATTTAGTGAGATGAATCCAATCTCACATGCGCAGATTTTTTTTTAAATTTGACATGATTGTACAATTGGCAATTGATGTGGCATTTTTTTAATATTTTTTTTGACATGTCTGTTTTTTTCATCCAAGAGATAGCGGCAGGGATTAAATTAACACAACACTAAAAATGTTAAGGACTAATTGACACAATTGAAATATTAGAGACTAAATTGACATTTAATGTAAAGGATAAGGACTAACTTCGTAATTTACCCAACTTTATAATCTAAGTTTTAAAAATTTAAATTCTACTCCAACTAATAGTCTACTATCAAAATTTTAATATATATATATATATATATATATAATTATAAAGCATGGGCTACTTAGGATTATTGCACAATCAAATGCTAATTCTTGGTGTGTACTTTTGGTTTGCTTTTAAAAAGCAGTCACGAATGCATCTTTTTTAGCAAGCCTTAAGCACCGTATCTCAACGTAAAAACACCTGAGCCAGCCAAATTGATTGAACTAGTGGCTAGAAACCAAGCCCTCATATGGGCATTTGTTGAGCGTTTTATACAGCCAAAGAAATACTTGGATGTGCAAAGCATTTAAACTGCAGCCCCACCCCCTGCGCCCTACATAATAACAAGAACCTGATTATTCAAGAAAACCTTCATTTTCTCAAAACCAGAAATAGTTTTAAACATATCTTCAATGAATTGATTTAAAAGCATTCCTATTGAAATAATTTTAAAGAAGATACCCAAGGATCATTTAAGTAAGATAAATGTAATAGATGTGTCAAAAAACTGCCCATTTTTCCCCAAAACACTGAGTGAAGAACTGTCCCCAACATATGAGTTTCCAATTATGAAATATATGGAGTTAAACCCTTATCTTCTCATGTTCATACACCTCATGTAATATATACAATTGTACGAAGCATCCAAAAATAATTATATTTAACAAATTCTCTAGAGGTTTTACAACATCGTATGGACATATCATGAAAAGATAGAAAGATCCATACATTCAATATCAGATCATGTGTTATATTGCCAAGAAAAATGCTGAAAACTGAAAAGTACATCTGGTGGTTTAACTGGAGTGTCCATATCTAACTCATCACACAGCTTTTTGATGTCGTAGTTTTTGTGTTGATGACTTCACTAGAATACTCTGGATCTTCAATGTAGACCAGAGATGCAGCATAGTACAAAACCCTTGGTGCATATATGTCACAATAGTTTCTCCAACTTTCACTATTCTCTCTTATCTTATAATGACCTAAAAAGCCTATTTACATGTCATGGAACCCCAATGCATGGATTTCTAGGTCACTTGGTCACCATGGCTGTAGACTGGAAAGTCTGGAAAAACAGAGCTTGACTTGTTGACTAGAGTCGAATTTGGAGTCAAGGTTTATTGAACCTTAATCGGTCAACTTGTAATTGACCCTGCAAAACCTCTTCTTCTTGAGCAATTTCCTGACCTCAGACCTGTATTCTCGTGTTTTCAATGTACAACTTCAAACACATTCTTGGACACTAAAACTCAACCTAAAAACATTAAATTACATTTTTGGAAATACGGTGTTGCCAACACTAGATACATTTGATCCTAACATGGACCAAACTGCTAAGTTTAAAATGTATACAAACTGTTAAAGTTTACTGAACATGTGTGCAGATTAAATCAAGTCTGTTAAGGGAACTGAGTACGTGCATTGATCAAGTCTGTTACATGGTAGTTTTTTTAAAAGGAATAGAAACGCTTATAATTGGTAGCTTAGAGAGGGGATTTTGACCAAAGGTTTGGTATATATGATCATGTAGGCGTGCGCGTGTAATGTACTCAGATCAAATGCAATTTCTCTCTCTCAGTTTCTCAGCTCATTCTCTCCTATTTTCTTCTTTTCACTTAACTCTTATTTCTCTTGATTGTTTTAATGCATATACTGCAAATTTTACATAGTTTGAAAGCCATATGATCATAGTTTCCTGCTCAACTGATTCCACAGCCTTGAATGCTTTACTTAGTTCTCCTCAAGCTCCAATTTTTTCTATCCAAGATCTTCAATCTTGTTTCTGTGAAGCTTACTAAAGGAGCTTGCTAAAGGCTAGCAGCAGGACTAACTATAAACAATGAGAAATTGCTGCACAAAATACTGGAAGAGTTGCAATATTAGTACCATGCTTTTAGTTCTGCAAAAAGAACAAGGAGTGAGCTGTTATCCTTTGAAGAAATCCATGTACCCTTAAACTCAGAAGAGCAATCACAGAAAGAAAGACTCATCAAATGACTCCACACAGTACTCGATGGCCAAGGCTGCAACATTCAGAGAACAAAAGCCAGGAGTGAACTCTTTTACACAAGAATTTCATCCTCACCACAGCAAAAGTTTAGACACCCCATTTTACAACTTGCATTTAACCAACCGCTAGATCTTCAGAATTATGATACAAAACAAATCTTGATGCTCTAACGATCATAATGGTATGTCATAGGTTTTGATCGAGCCACTTGATCAGAAGTTATCATACAAACAATTTTCAGTGATCTTGGCTCACCTACACGATGGCCCGATCACGTTCTATTTTGAACACTTAATTTTGATTGGTTCTTACAAGAATTAATTTAAAATTAATCAAGTGTAATTTTTTATTGGATTTCATTTTATTTCATTTCCTTAAGAAATAATAATTAAAAAAAATCCTTTATGCCATCTTATCTGCTCTTTTGAAAAAATTTTGGAGATGGAAAAAGATATGATCCATGAAAAATTCAAAAAAACAGAAAAATGCTCGAAAAACGTCATTATCTTCAGCAGCAACTTGAATCGCATTTTTGGTTTGGAAAACGTTGAAATTTGGTTTTCTCTATTTCTATAAAAGTTGTAGAGAATTGAATTTTCTTTCAAAAAAAATCAATCTCGAATTAATTGAAATTCTGATCAGAACTTTATGGTCAATATACGAAACAGGTGCAGAAGATAACACAAATTCAGCATCATCTTCAATTTTCTTTCAAAATTTCAAATGGGGATCAACATCAAATCTGTTCAAGCTTATCTAATAGGCTTATCCCTTCCTATAGCTTCAGAAGAAAGTTTTTTGAAAAATAAATTGGATAGAGAAACAGATACATCCTGTGAAAATTTTCAAAAATGCTCAAAAGACGTTACTATTTTTAGTAGCAATTTGAAACGCATTTTGGCCTGGAAAACTTTGAAATTTAGTTTTTCTCTATTTCTGAAAAAGTTGTATATAATTGAATTTCCTTTCAAGAAAAACAAATCTTGAATCAATTGGAATTTTGAGCAGAAAGTTAGAGCCAAAATACAAAGTAGGTGCAGCATCATCTTCAACTTCCTTTCAAAATTCAAATAGGGATCAATACCAAATCCGTTCCAGCTTATTTAAACAGGTTTATCTCCTCCCTTAGCCCCAGAAGAAAGCTAATAACTTAGCTTTAAAGCTAAGCCATCCCTTCCCCTATAAATAGAGAAGACCTTTTCCATTTTCTAGACCCTAGGATTCCCTCTGGAGAGCTAGTGAGAAAGCAGAAAAGAAAAGCTATTATGCAACCATTGTTCTTACTTTGGTTGTAGTTTAGTACTTCCTTGCTTTCTCCCTAGCCATTTAAGTGATCACTTCCCCCTTTTAATTTATGCTCTATGCTAGTAAGTAGTTAATTATGTTCTTTAACTTTCTGCACATGCTTGAATAAATACTTACAAGTCATTATTTGTTTCTTTCATGATATGCTTGGATGAACATGCCTATATATCTCATTAGTATTCCTTTTACATGCTTAGATGAACACTTCTAGGCTAATGTGCAATTTTCTCTTGAATGCTTAGATGAACACTTCTAGGCTAAAGCACAACTTTCTCTTGAATGCTTAGATGAACATGTCTAGGTAGTTGTCCTACTTTTTTTTAAATGCTTGAACGAAAATGTCTAAGTATTTTGATTTTCTCTAGATGAACATGCCTAAGAGATTTTTCCTTTATTTTTTTTCATAATTGCTTAGATGATCAAATATGCTTAAATGTTTTATTTTATTTTGTTCTCTCTGCAATTATGTTGAAGACAAATAACATGACAACTTTGTTTTTTCTTCATATGCTTAGATGAACATGTCTAGGCTAGGAATTCTTTGTTTACATTGATTTCTTGGATGAACATGCCATTACCTTCATGCTTTCTTTACATTAAAATTGTTATCTAACAAGTTTCACTTTTTGTGTCTCTTTATGTCAAATTCCCCTAACACATATTTGTTTACAATTCCTGCAAATTAACATGTTTATATGACATATTGTTTGTATTTGCTTGACATGACATGATATTGGCCACCTTAACCTAGGAGACTGGTTTTACCGGGCGAGATGGGTGCTTAATCCATTCCCATCTCGTAAATTAGCCTCCAAACCAAGATCAAGGGTTCTAGACGATGCTCTTGTATATGCAATTTTAATTTTTTTTTAGAATGTTACTAGGAAGTAAAGCAATGTAATTTACTTTCCTTAGATTGTATCTAGGACAAAAAAGCATTGTAAATTTTTGTTACAAAATTGATGTAAATTGTTATATACATTAATACAACAAAATTATTTTTTATATTGAAGATTTTCTTATTTTTCCATTTAAATTAAATAAGTGGCGACTCCATGTAAAACTCTCGATCTAGGGGGGAGTACATTTTACAGTGGCGACTCCACTGAGGATGTTGAAGGCTAGACTTCAATTCAGGTTATGGTAGCCAACCATGTCATTTGTTTGTTTATTACTTTTAATAATATGTCATATTTGCTTGCCATAACATCATTTGCATGATTGGAATTGGATATGAATTGTGTATGTTGCCTGGAAACCATGGTAATTGTAGCCATGGATCGCGGTCCTCTTGGATTTGTGTACCCAGTTGTGAACCTACCACCCCTTCGCCTAAGACTTGCTTGATCTTTCTTGTGTTTCATAAAGGACAAACTCTACTATTTGGACCAACGTGGCGTTCGTACGTCACAAGTTGGGAGGTACAATGTCCTAGCTTTTGGGGAACCTATTAGCCTACCTTCTACCTTCATGTAAGAAGCCATAGAACTAATCTTTATGTCAATCCCATAAAATACATTGCATCCCATGAATGTGTTTGGACGTTGTTTGATCCATGATGAGCCTTAGTCCAATGCTTAGGCCCATAATAATTGCTTCAGATTTCTTAAAAAAAGTAAAAATTTAACTTATGCATTTTGGTTGAGACCAAAGCATCTCAGTCAAGGTTCAAGCCCACCAAGTTCAAAGTATAACTAAAAGCTCAAGATCATCAAGCTTAAAGCCACCAATCTTAAAGTGCAAGGCCCAAGCAAACATCAAAACCGAGGCTTCCAATTAAGAAATGGCCAGTAAGAACAACAACCAAGAAGATCGACACATGAATGATCATAGGGATCAACCGCCTCTCACCACTCAAGATTTACTCAACACTTTGGTAGCGGGTCAAGCCCAACTCCAAAAGGACATCCAAGCATTGATTCAACAGATGGGGAACAAGAACTCTCATGAATCCTTTATGGCCTAAAATGATAATGGACCCAGAAATTCTAAAGAAAGCCATGGCTTGGTGTTGACTGAAAATAAGAAAAAGATAGTTGAACAAATGAACCAAATGGAAAAGCTCCTAATGAGATCTAGAAGGGTTGAAGAAGCTATGGATCTGCATTCACTTTCGCTCTTTCCTCAAGCAAGGGCCCCACCAAAGTTTAAGATGCCAACATTGGACAAGTTTGATTGTATGGGTTGCCTTAAAGCCCATCTGAAAATGTACATAAGAGCATTGCAACCCCTTAGGAGCTGATGAAGAGTTACTGGCCCAAATGTTTCAAAATACACTCATTAGAGCTGCCCTACGTTGGTTCCTAAATTTGGAGGATTCTCGAACTCGGACTTGGGAAGATATGTGCCACGAATTTTACAAGCAATACAAGTAGAATACTGAGGTGGACATCACTCGACAAGACCTTGAGACAACCAAGCAAGATTCCAGTGAATCTTTTCATGCATTCATCACAAGGTGGAGGACAAAAGAAGCTCAGATGACTGTTAGGCCTAATAAGGAAGAACAATTGAACATGATTGTGAAGAATCTCCTCCTGACCTACAACAAGTATCTATTTGCTTGATACTTTTCCAACTTCAAGACCCTAATTGCTGCTGGAACCCAAATTGAAGAGGCCATAAAAAACGATGCGATTATCCAAGATCTCATGGACCAACAAATCATTGCTACACCAGCATCTACCAATCAATCCAACTCTACTTCACAAGTTGCCAAGCCATAATGGGTTTTTCAAGAACTTTTTTTATTACAAACTTTGTCTATTCCTTACTTGTTTCCATTTCTCTATTATATTAATTTCATTTCTTGTTTGATGCATTTTGTTATTCATGCTTTGTTTGATGCAAAAAAAAAAGAAAAAAAAGAAAAAAAAAAAGAGAAGAAGTTAAAGAAAACTTTGGACTAGGGCATTGGGATCTTTAGTGACATTTCTGACTCCCTTCAAAGCCCAATTGAAAATGGTTTCCTTGAGACCTACAATTTTTGTGAAAATGGACTTGTTCATAATAATCCTTCAAACCAGGGGCATTGGGCCCTTTAGTGGATTTTCAAAAATCATGTGAGTCTTAACATTTTCATCAAAGCCCAATCCACTTGGAAAGAGTGTGAGATGTCAAAATTTTCAAATGTTATTTTCTTCAAGTACTACCTGAGAATTCATTTGCAAAACTTTTGCAAATCATAATGCTTAATGGGCCAACCAATCAATGTGCAACAAGAGAGAATTAATTTCATTTGATTCATGTAAGGATCTTTACTGAATCACTTAGAACATAAGAAGAGAAGGTCATAAAAGGCAATCAAAGAAAATCTAGTTATTAGAAAATCTCGACAAAAAGGGATTCCACCGATCAAAAATTCTCAAACAATGTACACTAAATCCAAATCTTAGAACATTTTTTGTGTCACAATATTGGAGCATTCATAATTTTTATTCCAAGAGGAATTTACTAAAAGAGCTTGAGTTACTGTGCCTATAAACAAACATTACTAGGGATAGGAGGCCATTTTTGGTTTAGCCACATTATTCCTTGACACCCATTACAAATATTATCCATTGTTAGCCCATTTGAGCTAATAAATGCTTACCCTTTTTTTTTTCTTGAACCCTTAACAACCTAAACTTAGGGTGGGAAAATTCGAGTATGCATACTCAAAATTTATGCTATAGAGGACAATCTCATAGCTTCAATGAAGACATCAAGGAAAGCAGAGTCCATCAAGATTAGAAGAAACAATGGAGATCACATTTGAGAATGCAAGGAACTAATAGTTTTCATTGAAAGATACAAGGGTCCAATAAAGAGATCTAAGAAAAACAATGACAGTGCATCGAGGCAAAGATGATAATACTCCATCAAGGTGAGAAGATAAGAATTCATCAAGCTGAAAGCTAAGAGATTCCATCATGCTGAAAGAGACGAGAGCTCATCAAGTGAGAAAGCATGAAGCAATAACAAAAAAAATCCTGCTAGATTGAAAACCTAAAAGGACAGTCTAGGCAAAAATTGGGGATACAAAAAACAATGGTAGATTGAAAACCTAAAAGGGCAGTCTACGCAAAAAGAAAGACAAAAAAAATCGAGTGTGAGAGAGCCCACTAGATTGAAAACCTGAAAGGGCAGTCTAGACAAAAATTAAGGCACAAAAAATTATTTTGAACTATGGATGACCTAATCCTAATTTTAAAAGAGGTAAGTAGGCAGCTTTTTCAAGCACGGTCATATCAAAAAAATTCATTCATTCATTTGCTATCAAAGAAAGGTGAATAAAAAAGAAGTCCAATTGGTCAAAAATCGAAGAAGCGGCCTAGTCACAAGTGCCAAAAAAAGAGAAAAAGAAAAGGCGACCTTGTCATAGGTTTTGAAAGAAGAGAAAAAAGAAGAACAAACAAGGTCGAAAACCGAAAAGGCGGCTTGGTCACAAGTTCCAAAAGAAGAGGAAATATTTGTCAAGATGAAAGTCTAGCGGTTTGAAAAACAAGCATGAAAGAACATTCCTACACTAGATCAATGAAGAGAAAGGCAGAAGAATTCAATCACTACAAAGACCTCAGCACAAATTCAAATCAAAGAAGAAAATTTGAAATCTCAAAAAGATTTGCCTAAGAAGAATACAAGGTGAACAAGCATGATATAACATTGATACAAATGATCCATGATGACCAGTAAGCGGATGACAAGAATGATGAGAATCTCAGCACAATGTCAAGAAAGGGAGAAACAAGAAAATCCTTCTAATGCCTAACTTTTGAGTATTGCACACTTGAAAGGAATATCTACATGGGATTTTGAGCATTTTTATGTCATTTCTTTCATAACCTTATCCTAGCCTACATTACAACCCATGCATAAAGACCTCTTTGAAGTTCTGCTAGTCATAGGCACACCTTTAACTTTGGCAATTTTTTCTCTTGGATTAAAAAGGAAAAATGCTTGAGGTTATCAAGCCCCACTGGCAAGTAATCTCCATGACACAGTTTCTTAAATTCTCAAATGACTTGAAAGAATTCTCTAACTGAGGGCATTCCCTTTTTGTTTGTTTCCAACAAATGTGACTCCCAAATTTGGGGCACTCCTCTTTGTTTCTATCCGCCCTCCCCCCCCCCCCCCCCCAAATAAAAAATAAAAAATACATGACTCTTAAACATCTCCACATTTCATTTCTTTGATTGTCTTTGAAGACCTAATCCAACAATGTTTAAAAAGAAGAAGCAAATTTGATTACATGTATTTAATGACTTTGATCCTTTTTAGTCAAAAAGATTGACTTGACTCTTAAATAGTATGATATGCTAAAATAGTTGTTGAAAGGATTATCTCATGATCATTTAGAAAAGAAAAAGAATTTTCTCAAAAAGAACCACTATGCATCAAATGGTTTTTCAAGAAGAAAATCAATTTCTTTCAAAAACAAAATTTTTCATGGACAAGTCCATTTTGAAAATACCATGCAAGGTTTGGTTGGAAGCCATGATCATCTTTTGGGTGGACTAGATGTGTTCCTTACAGACTTGAACTATGTCTGACTTGGTCTTCTTGAAGAGAGGTGCGAAGGCAACCTGTTAAAGGCTCGGTAAACAATAGGCACCAAATCAAGACAATGACCCAAAGTTGTATGGAAATAGCTTTAAAGTAGGGGCATTGGCCCATTTGCTTTTTTATCTGCATTAAGCATGCCTAATTTATGAGCATTGGCCATTAGTTTTCATATGCAAGCTTTTCATCTATTTTTCTATGCAAGCATGTTTATACTAGGGGTATTGGTCCAAATTAACTGGTTTCTAACAAGCTTGAGAAAGGAAAATTTTCATCTTTGTAGGAATTAAGCAAACATCTCTCATTCATTTCAGCATTCAATAGTAGCTTCAAGTCCAGATCACCAAATCAGCTAAGAAGTCTAACATCTCACGTGGATCAACTAAGAAGTCTCCCACATCACACAAGGCTTGACTAAGGAGTCTCTTGCATTCATTGAAGTTGACTAGTATTGTCCAACATCTCAGGCTCTAGGGTTTAACAAAGTTTTTTTTCTTGAAAGTCACAAAAAGGTTTTCAAAAAAAATCCAACAAGATTTTCAGAAAATTCATAACTTTTTTCACGGAAACTTGAAAGTTTTTAAAAATTCTTACAAATTTTCAACAAAACCCGTCAAGGTCTTCATACTTTATTTAACAAATTTTCAAAAAAGAAAATTCTCAAAACCCAACAAGGTTTGTGAACAAAATCCTCAAAAAACCCAACAAGGTTTGTCAACAATTTTTCAAAACAAGGTATTCATGACTTTCTCGAAAAATCAAACAAGATTTTCAGAAAATTTTAGATCTATCTCAAAAAACCAAACAAGGTTTTCTAATAAAATTCTCAAAACCGAACAAGGTTTGTGAACAAAATTTTCAAAAAACTCAACAAGTTTTGTCAACAATTTTTCAAAACAAGGTTTTCATGACTTTCTTTAAAAATCAAACAAGATTTTCAGAAAATTTTAGCATCTTTTTCAAAAGTTGAGGAAAATCCTACAAGATCTTCAAACATCTCTCAGAAAAAGAATGCTTGACACAGTTTTCACAAAAACCCAACAAGGTTTTTATCAAATTTCCAAAAGACATAACAAGACCATTCCAAGAATGCCTAACATGTTTTCATAGATACCAATTTTGATAAGAATATCAAAATTTTCAAATGAAAATTCAACAAGATTTTCAACAAGTTTCAAGTTCAAAAATTTTCAAAAAATAGACAAGTTCTTAGAAAATTTACCAAGATGTTTATAAGAAAACACAAGAAGGTTTTTATCAAATTTCCAAAAGACATGACAAGATCATTCCAAAAATGCCCAACATGTTTTCACAAACACAAATTTTTGTAAGAATATAAAAATTTTCAAGAGAAAATTCAACAAGATTTTCAACAAGTTTCAAGTTCAAAATTTTTAAAAAAACAGACAAGTTTTTAGAAAAATTGCCAAGGTCTTTACAAGAAAACCCAACAGAGTTTTCAAATAAAAAAGCCCAACAAGGTTCTTTTAAAATAATAATAAGTATTTTTTTGAGAAAATTGCTGACACATTTTGGATAAAAAAATTTTGGAAACCAACAAGTTTCCAAAACTTAAAAAAAAAAAAAAAAAGGGTTAAATTTCAAGTTGCAAAATTTGGTGTCTTTCTTTTATATTGACATTTGCTTTTCAAGCTCTGTCAATGAGGGGTATTCTGTAAACACCCATTTTACAACTTGTATTTAACCAACCGCTAGATCTTCAGATTTGTGATACAAAACAAATCTTGATCATAATGGTATGTCATTGGTTTTGATCGAACCACCTGATCAAAAGTTATCATTCAAACAATTTTCAATGATCATGGCTCACCTACACGATGGGCCCGATCACGTCCTATTTTAAACACTTAATTTTGATTGGTTCTCAAAAGAATTAATTTAAAATTAATCAAGTGCAATTTTTTATTGGATTTCATTTTATTTCATTTTTTAAGAAATTAAAAAAAAAAATTCCTTTATGCCATCTTATCCGCTCTTTTGAAAAAATTTTGGAGATAGAAAAAGATATGATCCATGAAAAATTCAAAAAAACAGAAAAATGCTCAAAAAACGTCATTATCTTCAGCAACAACTTGAATCGCATTTTTGGCCTGGAAAACGTTGAAATTTGGTTTTCTCTATTTTTATAAAAGTTTTGGAGAATTGAATTTCCTTTAAAAAAAAAATCAATGCCGAATCAATCGGAATTCTGAGCAGAAAGTTATGGCCAATATACGAAACAGGTGCAGAAGATAACACAAATTGATCAGCATCATCTTCAATTTTCTTTCAAAATTTCAAATGGGGATCAACATCAAATCTGTTCAAGCTTATCTAATAGGCTTATCCCTTCCCTTAGGTTTAGAACAAAGATTTTTGAAAAATAAATTGGATAGAGAAATAGATACATACTGTGAAAAATTTCACAAATGTTCAAAAGACTTTACTATTTTCAGCAGCAATTTGAAACGTATTTTTGGCCTGGAAAACGTTGAAATTTATTTTCTCTATTTCTTAAAAAGTTGTAGATAATTGGATTTCCTTTCAAAAAACACAAATCTTGAATCAATTGGAATTTTGAGCAGAAAGTTAGAGCCAAAATACAAAGTAGGTGCAGCATCATCTTCAACTTCCTTTCAAAATTCGAATGGGGATTAACACCAAATCCGTTCCAGCTCATTTAAACAGGTTATCTCCTCCGTTAGCTTCAAAAGAAAGCTAATAACTTAGCTTTAAAGCTAAGCCATCCCTTCCCCTATAAATAGAGAAGACCTCTTCCATTTTCTGGACCCCTGAATTCCCTCTAGAGAGTTAGTGAGAAAGCAGAAAAGAATAATTGTTCTGCAACCATTGTTCTTACTTTGGTTGTAGTTTAGTACTTCCTTACTTTCTCCCTACCCCTTTAAGTGATCACTTCCCCCTTTTAATTTATGCTCTATGCTGGTAAGTAGTTAATTATGTTCTTAACTTTCTACACATGCTTGAATAAATGCTTAACAAGTCATTATTTGTTTCTTTCATGATATGCTTGGATGAACATGCCTATATGTCTCATTGATATTCCTTTTACATGCTTAGATGAACACTTCTAGGCTAAAGCAAAACTTTCCCTTGAATGCTTAGATGAATATGTCTAGGTAATTGTTTTGCTTTTTTTAAATGCTTGAACGAACATGTCTAAGTATTTTGATTTCCTCTAGATGAACATGTCTAAAAGATTTTCCTATACTTTTTTTCATAATTGCTTGGATGATCAAATATGCTTAAATGTTTTTTTTTTTTTCTTCTTTTTGCAATTATGTTGATGACAAATAACATGACAACTTTGTTTTTTTTCTTTTCTTCATATGCTTAGATGAACATGTCTAGGTTAGGAATTCTTTGTTTACATTGATTTCTTGGATGAACATGCCATTACCTTCATGCTTTCTTTACATTAAAATTGTTATCTATCAAATTTCACTTTTTGTTTCTCTTTATGTCAAATTCCCCTAACACATATTTATTTACAATTCCTGCAAATTAACATGTTTATATGACATATTGTTTGTATTTGTTTGACATGACATGATATTGGCCACCTTAACCTAGGAGACCGGTTTTACCTGGTGAGATGGGTGCTTAATTCCTTCCCACCTTGTAAATTAGCCTCCGAACCAAGATCAAAGGTTCTAGACTATGCTCTTGTATGTGCAATTTTACATTTTTTAGAATGTAACTAGGAAATAAAGCAATGTAATTTAAATTTCTTAGATTGTATCTAGGACAAAAAAGCATTGTAAATTTTTGTTACAAAATTGATGTAAATTGTCATATACGTTAATACAACATAAGCATTTTTTATATTGAAGGTTTTCTTATTTTTTCATTTAAATTAAATAAGTGATGACTCCATGTAAAACCCTCGATCTAGGAGGGAGTACATTTTACAAAAAGCAGGGGCAAATCCAATTTTAAGGATATATGGTCGAAAGTCACAAAATTGAAAGGTTAGAGAGATATTGCAAGTGATCTTCAAAGAATTGATCATTCCACTTTCAAGTAACACACACACAAGCACCTCAGTATTTGAATGTACACTCAAGTTGCAATTATTGAAACATCCAATGCATCCTTTATTCATAGAGGGATCAACTATTGCTACAAAATGGGGAAAAATTACTTTAAAAAAAACCACCCCATGATGGGAAATATAAATACAATGACGTGTTGTATGGCCAGAGCACCAATCCTAATGCTATATGTATACTTTCCCGTTGCCTCCTCATTGGAAAAGGCAAGACTATAACTCAAATTTCCTCTTTGCACGGTTGTTGGCTTTCATAAGCTCCACTAAGGAGGGAAGAGGCTGAGGCACAGGAACATTCATTTTCCTACAGAACTTCCTCAATCTTTCACTATATCTGTTTGATGATCCAATTGTTAAAGAAGCAGTGTTAAGAACTTCAGTCTCTTTATCCACTGACTTCAGACATTGCACTTCAATATCTGCTACACCGGTCTTGCTTTCTGACTTATGGCATTTCACTTCAGCTTCCTCCTGGAATGAGAATTCTTCTACTTTGTTGGCAGATATTTGTGGAGGGTTATTGTTGATAGATGCAACTGTTGGACCTTCATGTGAAAAACTAAAATCTTGGAGACCAAGTCTCGCTCTTCCAAATAATGTCACTTTTTTGCTTGGAGGGGACAATTTTATAAGTCCTTTTAGGCCCGTAGATACTTTGACTGGTTCAAATTGAGGTTGAGCATAAGTTTGGGTGCGCTCTTCAACTATAGAAGAACCACTAACACTTTTGATGGATACATCCACATCTGGAGAATCTTCTGTGGCAATATCAAGAAGCTTCTAGATAGGGTCATTTGGAGCTACTTGATTGCCCAAGCAGTGTTTCTTAACAAAATCTAGCTCCATGGCCCTACAACTGGGGGTTGTTGAAACAACCTATTTAGGCACAAGAAGTTGCAGGGTCCATTCTAATTCTTCCTTGGATGAGTGAATAGAGTAACAAACATGCCAAACACCAAATTGGTCCCTTACTGCTTCATTCATTCTCAGTTTTCTTTGAATTTCATTCTCCGAGAACTCTTCCTCACATGCATACCACTGTGCTGATGGGCGGATTATGAGAGGGGCAGGCTGGCAGTGAGCTTGGGCCTCCAAAAGCTTTGCTTTTGCTCTTTCATATAGTTTAGGAAATCCATCTAATACCTGGAAGCAGGACGAGGAGTCTTCAGAGATAATGTCAGGAAATGTTAGGGTTAGAGCTTGGAAACACTCTGGATTAAAGGCTTTATCAACATAGATCTTGGACCCAAATGTTTGGGACACATTTGCCAGAATTTCTTCCTAGCCGAGAAGGTCTCAGGTCAGATACACCACAGGGGCATCAGGATGCTTCCGCATACAATTAATAACCTATTTCATGGAAACATAGAAATGTAAGAAGCAGATTGAGGTTATATAGATATTGTGACATAAGAAATGTGCTTAACATTTAAGAATAATTTGAATGGAATATATTTCTTTCACAATTGGATGCCCTTATTGATTACTATTACTGATATAGAATAATGTTAGTAAGAATTCCCAAAGCCTGCTTAAGTGCCTTACTTATGGACACTAAGATAATGATACGCATAACAAGAATGAACTGTGAATTAACAGCATCCATTTATGATATATACCTAAACCAGGGCTCATATTAACCTTGAGGTTTCATGCAGCAATAAAAAAAATGTGTAGAGGAAAATAAAGTATCCTAGTTTAAAATTAGGCCTACATAAGGGCTCATTTATAATTACACATAAAATATGAATGCCTGCTAAATGAATTAACCATTGATGAGGTTCAAAATGAGGTTTCTAAGGATATGCTATCTACAGAAAAATTTTCATGATCCATAAATTACCGATGCAAAATATTGTTTCCACAAATTTTCAAAAGATTACCTTAATGTAAAACAAACTAAAACTACAAAGGAGCAAGCAAGATAGATATTATCAGTGGTAATAGCCATGAAAATAGATTTTGATTAAACCAAATACAAGTATATAAAGACAGTTGTATTATATTTGCACGTTCTGCACATTTCAATCTAACATTGCAGCATGTTTGAGACCACTGATCACTTCAAAATGTATGTAGGGCTTACAGTAAGGTCATAATATACACATTGCAGCATGTTTGAGACCACCGATCACTTCATACATTATAAAAGAAACATGAATAGAATGAAGATCATGGGTACCCGTTGGATTGCTGAGTACTTGCTGGGAAGGTTCTGACGAATCTCCCAAATGTGCAGTCTAGGAAAACATAATCAAGTTGACACCTTGGTACTTTTCCTTTCTTGCCAACAAACTTCTTTGGTAAACTTTGTACACAATCAGCCATGAGTCTGCAATCTCCTGTGTGCAAGATATTACCAAAATTTCCTTCAAACAAGAACATTACAGCTCCTGAGGTTTACACAACCCATGCCAGAAAAGGGACAATCTGTCAATAGAGCTTCTCAAAATTATTTTAGGTTTTGAACACAAATGAAAGAAGGTGAAAAATGCATAATCAAATGGGGGATCTATTTGACAAGTAATTTATCAAAGGAGTATTGAACTGTATCAGTCTACTGACATTTATCGTTCGCAAATTTAATGAATATCCCTTGGCAACATGGCTCCTGAGATATCTACTAAGTTGACTGTGCTTCTTTGCTTTTGTAGAATAGTCTTTACTAACACACAAGCTCCCAAGTAGAAATTTCACTTAGGTGATGCATTAGAAACCATTTTCTTTTGTCAGTAAAACTTAGATACAATACTTTAGGTCTATTATATTAGGTTCCCCAATTGAATTCAAACAACTAGACCTAGTTGCATTGAATCTAATTGTGTTTTAATGGTCAATGCAATCAGGCGTTTAAATTTAATTGGGGAACATAATATACTGCTCCTAAGTTTCACCATTTTTTTTGCTAAGAGCTGATGAGAATTAGAAATAATTGCCTATACATTCTGCAAATTAAATGATCCAAGAATGTTTTATTATTTTTAAGAACTTTCTGAACAAATTTTACTAGCATTGTTGTTTTCCTTTAGTTGATTTTCTCCCATAATTCCTAAATCCAAGACATTCCTAGCCTAATTATGTCAATATGATGCAGGCACTTGAAAATAAACAATATAACAGAAAATGTTTATTGTGTATAGTTTTGGAATTTGCTTGTGGGAGATATATTGTTGTGATATGGCACCATATCCTAATCTTATATTCTCTGCTCTGACTTTGTCTATTGTTTATTAGGTATATAATTTTCTTCTGTGCGGACACATTATTGCACATCATTTTTAGTGTGACAAATTATTTACTTAAAAATGCAGAATATTAGGCCAGAGATACCCAACTGTTGCCCATGCTCTCTAGGGGAAATTCTGAACCACTTTAAAAGCCCAAACAAAAGCCCAGCGATGGTTGACGGAGTAACCATGTTAAAAGCCACTGACACTTAAAGGGCAAAGGGATGACACCTATTTACGAACAACAGGGCTGTTTATTCCTTAAGTGCCTGTTTGGGGGGAGAGAGGGGGAGCAAAAAGGAGTAGAGTAGAGTTGGCCAAAAATTAGGCTAATTTCCAATCAACTCTACTCTACTCCCCCTCCCTCCCCCTCAATCCAAACGGACCATAAATCTGTATTTAGCTAGACCACAGAGCAGAAATTTGATTCATCATACCTGAATTCATAAAATAGAGTAACATCCTCCCCTCCCCAGTACTTATTTTTGTTGAAGTTATAGACTTTTTATTAAACTTGGCTTCATGCCATTCACTTAAATTTCTCTCCAAAATAACTTGGAACTACATATCTGCTTAACCTGCTAATTCATCCCTCTCTAATTCTAAGGGTAACATCCACTCCAATCTCTATTCAATCGTAACCATCAAAAATACAACATATCATTATAAGATCAAATTTAAACAAATCCTATCCCTGAAATATGCATATATAATATGAAATATCCACAACAAGAACAAAATTATACGATTTCCACAAAACCCACATGAGCAAACCAATTAAACAACAAAATACAATACAGAGCCAATCAAAAACTTTTTTAAAAAAGAACAATAAATTACCAGGGCAGTGATTGGCATCAAAAGCCGTGACAGTGAAAGCCCCATCAGGATCGTCCACAACCACCGATTGCCCAATTTCAATTTCCACAAACAATGAATCATCAAGCTGCACAAACCCCCACAAAATTAAGCTCAACCCAATTAAAAAAAAAAAAAAAAACCCTGAAAGCAGAGACAAACCTGGGTGTAGTGTTGAAGGACCAGAGTCTTGGTGAGAAGGGTTGAGTAGATAGGGAAAGAGCATTGGGAAGAGATGCCGAAGGAGTGGTCTTTGTGGGCATGAGTTAAAAAGTGGTGCCTCTTTCTCTTTGAAGATGAAGTCCATGTGTCCACTGAGAATGGCAGCCCTTTGGGCATTTCTATTGGCATTTTCCTGCT
This sequence comes from Quercus aquifolioides, assembly GCA_019022515.1. NCBI lineage: Eukaryota > Viridiplantae > Streptophyta > Magnoliopsida > Fagales > Fagaceae > Quercus > Quercus aquifolioides. The sequence goes on from CM032331.1 coordinate 20,928,384, forward strand.
ACTAATCTGTGTTGGGAGAAATGGGTTTGAGAGAAAAAAAAATGAATAATGTTGTGAAAAAGTTTTCCTCACAGAGCTTGTATAGGAAGAAAGAATGAGAGGGAAGGAAAATAAAAAGTTTTCCAAGTTGGGGGGAAATGTTTTCGTAAACAATTGAGGATAATGAATCGAGATCATTGAGTTTAAGCCCGACCCGACCCGTTCATCCATCATCCAACCGTGTTTACTACTTTATTTTCTGTTATTTCTTGGGGACCCGTAGGATTATGTTTAAGTTCCCTTCGATTTTGGCAAATGACGGAGGAGACTGTTAATGACTTAGGAGGAGCGTTAATTCAGCCCTCATCTACGAATATTGAATCCAAATAAGGTAGTAGTCTAATAGATTTTCTCCCTAGTGTTACGTACTTAGGAATGTATTTGGTGTTTTTAGGAAATTGTTTTTAGAATAGTTACTACCAAATTTAAATTATACAAAATTTAACAAAGAGATAACTTGAATATATTAACGTTAACTAAAAAAAAAAAAAACACATACACACACATAAATACATGAATTATTATAATTTTTTTGTATGGCTTCAAAAAAAAAAAAATTGTACTAATAAAGAGAAAAAGAAAAAATAGAATAATAAAAGATAAAGTGAAAATTGAAAATGTTGAGAGAAGAATAATAAAATGAGAGAGAGTTTGAATGATAATAGAAAAGAGAAAAATGGAGAGAGAGAGAGAGAGGATATTTGCTACAACTGCGAGCCAAACTAAGAAGAGTAAAATTGTTGCGACTGCAAAGCCAAAGAGAACATAATTACAAGCATTGCAAAGGAGAACATACGAACGCAGTATTTTTCTTGAACTGTTTTTTAAGGAAAAATGAAATTTGAAACTATTTTTATGTAATAGGTTGAACGAGTTGCAAATTTGAATGATTAGGGATTTTTATTTTTATTTTTTGTTTTTCAATAGGCTTGTTGTTGAATAATTTGTTCATTTGTTGTTGTTTGGTCTAGTCTTGTTTTTGTTTAGGATATTTTTGTTGTTATTTGGGCTAATTTTTATTAAGAAGTATGTTTGGGGGGCCAAAACAATGTTCGGAATAATGCTACATTCACAAAATTTTCACAAAAAATCTTATGCAATAAGGTGTTATTGGTGAGTAAAAAAATAATGTCAGTATTGGACTCAAATTAGAATCAGTAACAACTTACCACATAAGATTTATTACAAAATTATTGTAAAAATATTGTAAATGTAACATTACTCTTACTTTTGTAGAACCAAATTCTTGTGATTTTCAAGTTATGGTATTCAACATTTTTATTAGGACGGTCAAAATAGGTTAGTTTATTATAATTTTATTTTGCAAGTATATATAAATATTTTTTGCTAGTCAAGGTGGTCATGTGACCTCCCTAAGTTAAACATGGAGCCGCCATTGGGTCTATAATCTAGCCTGGGTATTAAAAGACAGCCTTGTTTATTCATTTTATTTTAAACACTAGTAGAGCTCGAGCTCAATATCAAACAAAAAAACTTGATTTATTTTTTTGTTAAAATTTTTTTAAGCTTGAGCTTGTGCACAAATTACTTTTACCCCATCACAAATTTATGAATAATATTGCGAATAAGTTTTTCTGTAAGAGATCTCTATCTAGGAGCTTCTATATAGAATTTGAGGGAAGGGAAGGAAACTTTTCTAGGAGGGAAAAGTTTTTGTAATTTTTAAAAATATATATATATATATAAAAAGAGGTTAGGAAATTTTTGTACAAAAAGAAAATATGAAAAAAAAAAAGGGTTAAAGAGTATGACAGTATGTTCAATCTAATTAAGGTAAAGGCTTTACCAAATTTAAAGAAACTAATTTTGAATATTAAAGAAAAATGAAGCCAAAAATATACCATCTTACCAAAATTATATATCGTAATTTTAGACATTAAATCTGTGAAGTCAAACCTTAATGTCTTTCAAGATTTAGAAAGCATTAAAACTAGAAGTTATTGGGTTGCCATTTTAGAATTTTGAAATTAAGTTTAAGAATTTCAAAGAATTTTTGGATAAAGAAAGTTAGTAAATATATGTTTCTACTTTCTACAATTACTTTCCTAATGAAAGTTAATTCTATCAATGTTCCTTAGAGCAACCACTCAACTATGAATGTTCCTTAATTCTATAAATGTTCCATAGCATCATGAATATTTCTTTCTTAAAAAAAAAAAAAAAAAATGCTATATCAATACGCTATATGTCTAATACATAATGGCTCACACAATGATATGTAAGAGACATGGTGTTAAACCTTAGCTTGAATATATATTGAATGTGAAAGTATGATGATAGATCATGTATCAAGTATAAGTACTCTTTTTAAATTGTATTATATGTGTAACCAATTAGGCATGTGTTCGGAAAAATCTTATCCTATGCACATGCCAATCTTGACCTTAATGGGATCACCCCTTAAAACAAACTGGAACAAAGGCTAAACGCCCTATAAAATCTTACTAGTGGTCTCTTTATTCATATAACATGTGTTTAATGAAACACTTTGCAAGTACATGTATAAATTGTAGAATGACAGGACTTTAAACAATCGATCATAATAGTCAAGTGAATACTCAAGGAGAATTTGGCCAACTAGGCCACTGTTTCAACAAAGAGACAAAAAGCGAAGGGTCATTTCACTGGTCGTGATCAAACGATAAAGGAAGTAATAATAGAAGCCCGTGGGATTGTTTTCGTCCCTAAAGGAAGGAAATATAACCTTGAATGGTCAACATGCCCTAGTCCTTGCACCTTCAAAAGAATGAAGCAAAAGAGATCTAAGCCTTAAACATGGAATATCATGTTAAGCTTAACAAAAGAGATCTTAAAGGCAGGGAAACTTGTCAAGAAGAATACAACAGTGAGAAGATCGAAGTACATACAAAATAGTATCGTGATTTAGGGTCTCTTGTTAAGGTAACTCATTTATTTATTTCTTTCTAATTAACCATGCTAGATATGATCTTGTTAGAACTAAGTGGATATCAAGCTTGCATGATTATTACAAATGTGTATGTGGAACATGTTGAAAATATTTCTATGAAATTGTTACAAATATCACAATTAGTATAACTATATTATTAGTAGCATATGTTTCATCGTCATGAATCTGAGAAGATCTATTAAGTCTCCTAGACTCAAAATGATAAGATGATCGTGTTCACAATATAGTCATGAGTTAAAGTCTCAATAAATTTCCAATATCTTCGTCAACTCACCAAAATAATTTTAAATTGCTTTTAAAATTATTTACTGTGCAAGCACCTAACAAAGATCAGTTTAAAGAAGCATATAGTCAAGAAGCTTTACTTTTTATATATCATGGAATACTTCTCTATGATTCATATAGAATGCACTTCATCAAATGACATCCATAATTGTATAGCATGCAGTTGCATATTTGTACATTGTCATTCCTAACAAAATGCAGCTAGCACTATTGAAGTGACTTAAGCATACAACTAAAGAAGAAGGAAGAGGGAATTGCTATTACAAACAGCAATGGCCATAGTCGTCCAAAAAAAAAAAAAAAAAAAAAATCTAATCATGATAGAGCATTCCTCTAGTCGTTAATAAACGAGAATTACATTCCTCATGTTTGAATGGAGGCAACACATGGCCTAGTTTTTACGCCTTCGAAAAACTGAAGGCAAAAGAGATCTAGGCCTTAGACGTGAAGTATCACGTTAAGCTTAAAAAATCTTGAAAAGAGGAGCTCGTCATCTTGAAAAGAGAAAAGTTTGTCAAGAAGGTCCCAACAATAAAAAGATCGAGGTATGTGACAAAATAATGTCGTCATTTAAGGTAACACATTTATTTTTGTCTCTTTTATATTTCAATAAAAATTTACACCTAGTAAGGTTTCACATAAAAATGTATGCATTACTAGATAGATCACAAAAGAGGTAAAACTCTAGGATTACAAGGAAATAAGAAAAAGGTCCACCTAGGGTATTGGTAACTTATTATTTATATATGAATTGTTCTAAAATTCTTGTCTAACCAAGTCTTGGCAAGTGCATGTGCAACTTAATGCAGATATCAACATGGCCTCAAGAAGGTCCAAAACGACATAGCGTCAAGGAATCTTTCTAGCAATAAGTGACAAGATTCCTTAAATGGATGTAAGTCACCAAAAAAAAGGTTAAGTGATAAGATTCCGCCAAGACGGATGTAAATCACTAACGAAGCCTAAGTGACAAGATTCCTTAAATAGATGTAAGTCACCCAAAAAAAACAAAAATGTTAAGTGATAAGATTTTGCCAAGACGGATGTAAATCACTGACGAAGCCTAAGTGACAAGATTCCTTAAATAAATGTAAGTCACCAAAAAATGGCTAAGTGATAAGATTCCGCCAAGACGGATGTAAATCACTGACAAAGCCTAAGTGACAAGATTCCTTAAATGGATGTAAGTCACCAAAAAATGGCTAAGTGACAAGATTCCTTAAATGGATGTAAGTCACCAAAAAAACAAAAAAAAATGGACAAGATTCCGCTAGACTGATGTAAATCGCTGACGAAGTCTAAATGACGAAGCTCTGTAACTGGATATAAGTCACCTAAAAGTGGTTAAGTGACTAAATACCCTTAGATGAGTGTAAGCAGACAAGGATTCTCACACAAACAAAAGTCACACACAAATCAAGAATATCAAAACATGACAACCAGAAAATGAAGGAAAGAAAAAGCATCGAAATGATAAAAAATGGTCGTCCAAAGAAATTACCTTACTCTTCAGCAGAAATAAAAAATAATCGTCCAAAGAAATTAGCTCATTTTCAAGGTCAAGCTATGATCCCTCGAATGCCCAAAAAGACTTTCAAAAGGCAGAAGTCGTCGCAAAAATACTATCATTCTTGAAGAAAAAAGTAGTTGAAGATAAAGAAGTTTGAATCTAAACAAGTCAAGAATATTCCCAAAGCCTGACTAGCACAAAGCAAAATCAGACTTGGGAATAGGGGGCAACTGATGAGTCCATAAAAACTATTAAGGTCGTCCATCTTAATGGACGGTCATTGCGATTTATGAGTAACCGCCCAACACATTCAATAACGATCATCAAAGGCCTTAAACCCTTTCATCAAGACAAAGAATGTTACAATTAGGGTAATAATCATCCTCATTTATGTCCAACAGCTACCTAAGTCACCTATAAAAGGGACAATTTGTCCATTTGCTAAGGTACGTCAAAAAACTACTCAAAACACTATCTATATATGAAATATATGGGTTGGTACTAATTGAAGCATCGGAGGCTCCCCCACCGGGCACAACCCGGTGGTCTTTTCGATCTATCTCTCCTTTATCTTGCAGGTTCTATAAGGTCGTCTAATGCTCTGGATTGAACGAGGGATCCAACTGACGATTTTGGCATCATCATGGGTCATATAGAACTAATCGACCCATCAAAAACCAATAAAGATTATCTTTTGTATCGTATATAAACATATGGGTCAGATCAAATTAATTCCAAATTTTATAATTTAATCTTTACAATCATAGGCCAACTTGCAAAATATAATTGAATTCTTGACTAAGTTAATCTGATTTTGAAATTACATGTATGGTACCTACTTCTTGCAGATGTGATTTGCGTTGATATAACCAAATCAAACATCCATCTATTATTTGAGCTATAACTTTGAAGAAAAATATATTAATGAGAATGGGAAGCAAGTGGAAAATACTACTTATTATTGGCTGAAAATACTAAAACTGCAAATGAAATTACATAGTTAACTTTCCAAGCATAATACTCAGGTTCATAGAATCCAGATATAAGACAAGTTATAAGAAACAAATAGAACACTCCTTGTTCAATAAACCAATAGCATGCTTATCTAGTATGCCATTGAAGATGGAGTACGTTAATGTGTCCACTGAGAATGGGTATTTCTATCGGCATTTTAATTTCCTACTACTATGTTTTGGGAGAATCGGTTTGGAAGGAACATGGCACATTCTCATCAACACATTAGGTAAAGTTTATGTGAATAACAACCTATTTTAATCTACGAAAAATCTTTGGCTACAAACTTGATTGTAACATTAGACTTCAAACTACTTTAAGAAGCTAAAATGTGTACTTTGCACATGACTCACTTGTTGGTTGGCTAAGTGTGGTTAAGAGCATCTTTAGCAATCTTCCTAAATTTATATACTGTTTGGAAAATGAATAGTGACTTTTTCCTTTTACTTACTTTTTCAAATAAACTTTTTAACAAACTCTCTATATTTTTCTCTATCCTATTAAAATATTGTTTCTTTATTCTTCTTTTAACATTTCTTGATTCATTCCTAATGTATATATTTTACAAATTCCAAACAACATTAATAATTATATATGTTTTTTTAATGAGAAGTGTTGTGTCTATAACATTTTTTTGCAATATTTTCACAACAAAATCTTATGTGATAAGTTGTTACCAGTTCTAATTTGAAGCGATCACTTAAATTATTTTTTTACTCACCACTATCAACTAATAACAATCTGTCACTTAAAATTTATTGTGAAAGTATTGTGAAAATATAGTGTAACATTTCTCAATTTTGATTTCTTATTCTTTGTATTATTTTTCCTTTCTTTCTTTAGTTTTTTTTTTTTTTTTTCATCCATACGTTTTTTTTTCTTCTTCTTCTTCTTTTCTCTCTTGTTTTTTCTCCTCCACACACGTACACCTACCCCTATCTCTATCTTCACTTTTATTTTACTTTTTGTTTTTCAAGTTCTTGATCTCCAAAACATATCTCTAGGTCTCTCTCTTTCTCTTTCTTTCCCTCTCTCTTACACACACAAATCTCTCTCCTTCTATCTCACACAAATAAATTCTCTCTCTCTCTCTCTCTCTCTCTCTCTCATACACATATAGATCATCGGTAGAGAACAAAGACTAGAGAGAGTTGGCCTTTTAAATCCATGTTCATGCATGCCGATCGTCCTCCTCCCCACTTCTAGGAACATGCAACTTAATAAGCATATGGGTCAGATCGGCGTTCTACATGTTTTTTTTTTTTTTTTGGGTTTTGTTTGATTAGTTTTATTTTATATGAAAGATTGTATTTTCTCTTTGTTTTGATTGTGTCTCCCTCTTGAGTTCAAAGACGATTGAGAGAGAGAAAAAAAATTTGGGATGAGTTTGTAGTAGTTGTAAATATTAAGTAAAAACTGAATATTTTAATTGATTGATTGAATTTTTTATTCTCATAAATTGTTTTGCTAATGAACAGTAAGTCATCAGACCAAGAGAGCTACTGTTCATTAGCAAACAATTTTTTGCTTATGAACAGTGATTTAGAGAGTCTATTGGAGTAATCTTTTGTGGGTTTACTCTCCAAATTTTGGGTTTAAAGAGCTTGTTGGAGATGCTCTAAGTGAGTTGTGTGCATTGCGCTTGAAAAGTACACATACCAACTTCTGAGAATGGTTTGTAGTCTAAAGCTCTAACCAAGTTTATAGCTAAATTTGTCCTTAAAATAATACATTATTTGGCATACCTGATTATAGGATCATATACAAACTCATCTTACTCGACATGCAGAAACTTGGATCTTATGGAGCTTCTTAGAAAAGTCGTGTATAAAATAGATTGTCTTTAATTTAATGGTTCTCAACCATGATTAGGTAACTCCAAATTTTGCAATTTCGTCTTATCACTAGCAGAATAGAATTAACTCCTTAACAGATTTGACTAGCCAACATGATCTTGGAAGAACATGAATGGAACCTATTACTCCTTATTCTATCTTGTCAGGCATTGTGATCACGTGATTACTTTTGTTCTTGAAAATTGGGTAACCATAGCATGGATATATGTGATTTGCATTAATATAAACAAATCATCCATCCTTCTATTATTTAATATCGACCTTTGAAGAAAAATGTATTGACGAGGAATTGGTAGCAAGTGGGAAACACATCTTATTATTTGCTTGAATACATTACAACTACAAATTAAATAGTTAATTTTCAAAGCATAATATCAATAGAATTAAACATAGATACAAGTTTGAGGGAAATTATTTTGAGTTACTCACAAACGTATAAAACACAAATATTAGACAAGGTATAAGAAACATGCAGAACACTCCTTATGCAATAAACCATGACCATGCTTATCTAGTATGCCAGAAGAATCTCTCCATCCATTGTAAAAGTTTGAAGGATCGTAGACTTTATGGGCCTGCGATACACCATAAACAGGAAAATAGCAAAGTAAATAAATTATTTAATTAATAACAACATTAATAGGATGAAAAGTATGATTTTTGACCTTCCATGTAGTCAAACATGTTGCATTAACTCCTAGAGCCAAGAAGAATGTCCCTGACCAAATGCAGCTCAGAAATGGCCTTGCTAATGTCCCATCGTTCTTGTGGCAAATCCACAGAGCACGCCACTCCGACCTTGACCATGGATATCAAACACTCCTCTTTTCTATTTGTAGGGCTAAAATTATGATTATCAATCACTTCATCAACATTATTTAAAAGCTTTGAGTCAACAATCTCCATTACACAGTTAGGCAAGGCCATGCTAGCATAATGGTGAAGGTTAAAGCCTCCCTCAAACATGTGATCTGTGGGCCTCTTTTCTGTTATCATCTCTAACAATAGGATTCCATAGCTATAGACATCCCCTTTGGTTGACACCTCACTTCCTAGACCGTACTCTGTCATTCAGGATATTTGACATAAATAATACATTCACATGACAATTAGGGATCTAAAATTAATGTAATCATGGTTAATGTGGGAAAGCATATATAAACAATTAAAAGACCAGTAAATTTTTGTTACCTGGAGGAGTGTACCCAATTGTTCCCCTTATTCCAATTGAGCTGCTTTGTTTTGGAATTGTAAGTTCTGAAAGAAGTTTTGCAAGCCCAAAATCTCCAACATGAGCTATCATATCATAATCGAGAAGAATGTTACTTGGTTTTAGATCACAGTGAACAACTGGCACTGGGCAATGGTGATGTAGGTAATCGAGTGCACATGCAACATCAATGGCAATGTTTGTTCTTTGAATAAGGTTCAAATTTTGTATCTCTGCTTGCTCGGTATCTGTTTCCAAATCCATATGTAACCATTTTTCTAGACTTCCATTCGGCATGAACTCATAAACTAGAGCCTTAAAATCATTTCCTTGAAAATCCACACTTGAGCAGGAAGTTATTATCTTCACAAGATTCCGATGACGAATATTTTTCAAGGCATCACACTCAGAGATGAAGCTCCTAAGAGCTCCTTGACGTTGAAGATTTAGTACCTTGACTGCAACAATTGACCCATCTTCACCAAGGATGCCTTTATACACTGAACCAAAACTACCCACACCAATCAAATTTGTTAATGAGAACCCATCTGTTGCTTTGAGAAGCATTTGGTAAGACACTTTCAAAAGCGACTTTCTCAAGGTAGATCTTGAAGACTCATCTTTTCTTATATTTTTGCGCCAATAAAATAAGAAAAAAGACATTGTGGCAACTACAAGGAGCACACATGCCACTGAGATTACAATTTTGAGTGTGAGAGACCACTTCTCTTTTTTAGTTAAGCAACTAGGCAACATGAGTTCTGATATGCCCCCACAAAGCCTGATATTTCCGACAACTGATATTGAGCTAGCATTTGCAAACACTCCTTTTGTTGGAACCTCTCCTTGAAAATCATTGAAGGATAAATTCAAATTCTTGAGGGAGAGTTTTTCCAAGAAATTTGGAATTTGACTAGAAAAGTTATTCCGAGAAAGATCCATGACTTGAATACCTCTCAAAGAACTCAGGGATGTTGGAATTTCTCCTTGAAATAAATTACCCTCCACATAAAGGTACTCAAGGCTTGTGCAAGAGCCTAAGCTGCTTGGAATTTTACCAGACAACTTGTTCTCAGATAAGTTCAACATTGCTAAATGGACTAACTTGCCGACTTCTGATGGTAGTGATCCTACGAAAAAGTTTTGTGCTAAATTGAGTCTAATTGACAACATTGAAATTGCAAAGAGTTGCTTTGGAATGGTGCCATTGAGATTGTTTTGAGAAAGATCTAGAAACAACAAATTTTGGCACTTTTCTATACTTGATGGGATAGTTCCTTGCAATTTGTTATTATTTAAGGACAGTTCACTTAACAATGATAGGTTTCCAAGGGTAATTGGTAACCTTCCTGAGAGCTTATTGTTACTCAAAGAAAATCGTTGTAACTTTTGAAGATTACCAATATCACTTGGGATTATCCCTGTAAATTTGTTGCCATCCATAAATAAGTTGTTCAAGTTAACTAGGTTGCCTATCCCTGAAGGGATCTCTCCAAAAATAAGATTTTGGTCAATCGCAAAAAATGTAAGCTGGGTAGAAAAATTTCCCAAAACATTAGGCAATGTACCTTCAAATTGATTCACCTCGAGATCCAGCTTCTGCAAACTGCTACAATTGGCTAGAGATTGAAAAAAATTCATTTCATCGTCATCTCCGCTTCCTAAATTATTTCCATGAATAAATAAAAACTTCAAATGTTGTAAACCTCCAAAATTGACTGATAATTTCCCCGTAAAGTTGTTCTCATTAGCTTCCAACATACTTAACTCTGAAGCATTTGATAATGAGACCGGAAGAGGTCCGGTAAATTTGTTTTGATAAATTTGAAGCCACTGGAGATGAGGAAGGGTGAGGAATAAGTCTGCAGGAAGGCTTCCACTAAGATCATTTCTGGCGAATGACAAAGTAACAATAGACGAAAGATTATATAAAGATGGAGGGACCAAACCAGAGAGTTCGTTTCCCATCAGTCCAAGTGTGTCTAAGCTTCTCAATTGACCCAAGGCATCTGGAATGTGTCCTCGCAAGACATTATGGGCTGCAGATAAAATTTGAAAAGAGCTAAAGTTTCCAATGTAAGATGGGATTTCTCCTGTGAGATTGTTGTTGCGAACAAGAAGAAACTCCAGCTTTGACAAAGAAGCAAGCTCCTTTGGGATTGACCCTGAAAGGTTATTTTTAGAAACTCCAAGATATTTAAGTTTGGAGCAATGGGAAAGGTTTGCAGGAATTTTCCCTTGGAAGGAGTTATTAGTCAGGCCCAATCCTCGCAACCTAAGTAGACGACCAACTTCATCTACGATTTGGCCTCCAATGGTGTTGTCGTCGAGCAGGATTACCCTAATGAAGCTGAGGTTGCCTATGTATGGAGACAAGGAACCCACCAAACCTCTGGAACTCAGATTTAATACAATGACTCTTCTATGCTTGTGGCCGCATGTAACACTTTCCCACTCGCAGAAATGGAGGGAGTCATTCCGCGAGCTCAAAATGTTTTCAGGGTCATGTGTTATCTGCTTTTTGAAGGCCAACAAAGCTTGATGATCCATCTCATTCCCACCAAAATAACTGAAGGTGGAAGTACTACTACCAGCAAAAATAGTAGGAATTTTTACATGCAGGAGTGCAATGAACAAGAGAAGGATGGCTTGCAAGTGAATTGGACAAAACAGTCTGAGATTCATTGCTGCAAGTGAAAATCCTCTTCCTTGCTTTTTCATTTCCAATGTGCAAAATTTAGGTTCGCTTAATAAAATAGGGAGTCTATACAGCGAAAATATGGGTGCACCATGGTCTTGATGATGGCAAAATAGGCGTCACTTCTACAAAGGCCTAGACTTTTTTTTGTTGGTATGATTGATGCCTTACTTGGGCTTGACAAAATAATGTGCGAGTGTATTTGGCGCAAATGCAGGAGCGCTAGGGTTTAATTGATAAGTAATACTATAGACACAAATTATTTTACAATATTTTTACAAATTGTTGATATGGTAAATTCTTACTAGTTCTAATATGAGCTTATCATTAACATCATATTTTTACTTGCAATAACTATTTAGAAAATACTAAAATCACACCAGCAGTTTGTAAAAATATTGTAAAATAATTTGTGTCTATAGTATTACTCTTAATTGATGATGACAAAATAGGTCTCTATTTAGTATTTATGCCACCGTACTGCAAGCCCCACCCGTTTGACGTAGCCAAATTCAATTAATTGCAGATGTCCTTCCCAGGTAAGCTGTCATGTCATTTTCATGGTATTTTGTTTTAAACTACTATGTTTTAACATAATTTTCTGATGAATACATCAAATAAATTGTTTTCCTACTTGAAGCATGATCATTTGTTTACTTTTGCATGAAATATTTGATAATAAATTTTTCTCATATTTGTGGCCACACAAGAAGCAATTACTGTGTGTGTTCTACCCAAAAAATAAATAAATACTGTGTGTTTTTCACCAAAAAAAAACAAAAAATTACTGTGTGTGTTTAAAAAATTATTCTAAGAAAAAAGATTGTGAGTGTAAAATTCTACCCTGGTCTACGTAGTCACAGGTTAGACCCTTTTGACTGGGTACTCTAGGTGAACTAATGAGTCGAGCTTGAGTGAGTGTAAAATTCTTATGTGTGTGTGTTTAAAAAATTATTCTTAAAAAAAAAAAAAAAAAAAAAAATTAACCGTACCGAGGTAATCTTAGATCACCTTTATGATTTGCAAGGTAAGAGGCATCAATTCATCTAACATTTTCGGTCTAAATCTTACTTTTCTGTTTTACATGACGACCTCTCAAAAACACTCATATTAGATTATAGATCATACACTATTTTATTTATATAATTTTTTTTTTCACCTTTTTATTATCTCTTAGCTACCCTTTTAACCTTTCTAAACACACACACACGCACACTCTCTCTCTACCCATTCCTCTAAACACACACTTTCTCTCTCTACCCATTTCTAAACACACTTAGATCGCCTCTCTCCACTTGAGCCTCCATGGGCATGAGCTGGAGCCTCCTTTGCTCATATTGCCTCTCCCTTTCCTTCATGGTCAGATGACCTCTCCCTATGTTTAAACCCTAAGCCGCCACAAGCATCCATCTCTGTCACAAGCATAGAGACTCGTTCAAATCGACCCACAACACCGATCTCTACCACAAGCACCGAGACCTGTTCTAATCGACCCCCGACCCACAACCACAAATTTGCAACAATGCTTTTTTTGTCTTTGTTGGTGTGTTGGTGTGTGGGAGTGTTTGATTTCCCATTGATTTTGTGGTCGGATTATTATGTATTGTAAAATGTAATGTTGTGGTGATGGTGGTTGGGAGGTGGGTGGACGGATTGATCGGTTGTAGAGCTAGAGAGTGAGATGGAGAAGAAGAGAGAGAGCGTGGAGGTATAATGATGAGAGAAAAATTAATAAAATATTTACACAACAATAGACAAGCTAATGCGGTTTAATTTTAGGAGAAATTGTGTAAATTTTACCTCTTTTTCTATTATGCACCCACTTATGAGAGTGCTCTAAATCAATTAAAAGAAACGCAATTTTTTTCTTGACTGCATTGCCATTAGGAAAAAACAATAGAAGTTACGAAGTGTCAAACTACTTACATTCAGAAAGTAAATTGCGTGCATTTGAAATGCAAAGGATCAACCAACGCCCATAATAAAGTATATAATAGCTTTTAAGTCTGCTGGTGCTAGAAATTTTACTGAAAGCTTTGCATATTTGGATATGATGAGATTCAGGCATTCGGCCACCCTTTTCAAACAATTCAGGTATATTTGGATATTCAAGGTTTTTAAGGTCGGACCGAGGTTCAACCAAGATTGAACCGTGATGAAGTTAAAATTAATTTAACATTAATTAAAATACAAATAAAAGTATTAAATGTGTAAAAATATAAAAATTTACCTAAAAAAATCTAAAGCAATTTAAATAACTTTCAAATGAATTTTCATTATTTTTATAAAGTGAATAGAATTAATAAAATATAAACAAGCTTTACAAAATTTTGTTTACAGTAATCTTTCAATTAAAAAGCACTTTAATTAAAAATAAAATCATTTTTATCATAAATTTACAAATTTCACAATCACATGTAATGATGTAAAAGCATAATTGAACACAAAAAAAATTTAGCAAATACTATTAAGTAAATAGTGATAAAATAAAATGAAAAACTATTAATCTTGTAAAACAAAAATAAATAAAATATGAATTCAATGGGAGACATTAGGAAGTCAGCAAGTGTAGTGGTTAATGTAACATTGATCTTAAATGCGTGGGAAGTCTATAAAATTGTATATATGAAAATACGTGTTTAAAATACTCATAATGTAAAAAAATATATTTGATATTATATTTTGTGTTTTTAAGAAGAAAAAAAAAGTGTTTATGTGCTGTCAAAACTTCTCATATATTTCTTTTTTGAGTGTGAATTTTTAAAATCTAACCTTTAAATTTCATGTTCCTTATGTTTTTAACATGTGTATCAAATTTCATTCAAATTGGATATTATTTACTATTTGATCAATTAACTTATTTTTTATATATAAATTTATATCACAAAAACGTGAAATTATAACATTCATTTGATGAAATAGCAATTTTTTTTTTTTGAGAAGAAATGATGACATAGCAATTGATCTTTAATCTTCTTGAAATTTTGTAAGCATTAAGGATGTAATAAGAACATGCAATCCAATGATTAGATTTTTAAAATTTACACTCAATATAAAGATATATGATAAATTTATAGAGTTCCTTTCCAAACTAGTTTGAAGAAAAACTTTATTCTTATAACAATGTAATTCAATTTTTTTTTTTCTCAACCATTCACAATTTACCATGTAATTAAGTTGTGACCAGACATGTTGGGTGTCTCTAGACTTTTTCTTTAAAAAGTACTCCTAATAAAAGTTGTTTGGCCCAAAAAGAAAAATTGAATTAAATGAGTGACAGTCTTGACAGCACCGACCACCCTTTTTCATTAATTAAACGGTAGCATGGTTGGTGGTAAAGAGGAACTGTAACAAAAAAAGCCACCACTTGCCATCTGTAGTTAATTCCTAAAAGTAATCATCAACCAGTTCATGTCCCACTCTCTTGTCTTCTCAAAGATGCCATTCTGTACAGGCTACGTATTGACAAACGTTATTACGAATAATACAGCTAACCTTCCAATCGCCTTAATCAGTAAAAATATATAATGTTAATCACAATTTTGTTTTATAAATATTAATCTTGGCCTTATTATTTTTCTTTTTGATGAATCTTCATGGAACCTCATCCAACAATCAGGATCTCCCGATCCTGATTTTGCTTTTTTGTTTTTAATAAATATACTGCTCAAGGAAATGTGATGTCAAATTTTAAGGGACCTGATCATTGTTGTTGAGGGAAGAGGGCTTATAGAGAAAAAAATTAAGCATACAATAACACAACCTAAATTGCAATGCATAATTCTTATCAAATCTCATAGCAAATCATGAAACCGAATCTTTTCTTTTTAATAAGATGTCCTATCAGTCAAACAATTCTCTATATACATGCGAGCTGTTTTCAATAATTATGATTCTTTTACAATCTTGATTAAATGATATCTACAATTTTTTTCTTAAATCTACCAAAAAATGCTCTCACTAACAATTTTGATTTTCACATCACCACTGATTTTCTCAGAAACCAAATGGATGGTCTTATTCTGCTATTAGGTGATCAAACCCTGTTCAGCAGCATTTAAATTTAGGATTGTTTGGGTTTTAGACCCTAGCAAACAACTTCCAAAGGGTTCAGGAGCCTATTGTGATTTTTGAAATGATTGAGGGCTTATTGCTTGCAATTTTGGAAAGACATGGGGTCAAGATGTAATTTTATGGAAAAAACTGGGGTCAAAATATGAATATTGAAAATTTTTGGGTCAAAAATCAATTTTTGAGGAAGACCGGGGTCAAAATATGATTTTGGGAATTTTTGGGATTAAAACATGATTTTTGGGAATTTTGGGATTAAAACATGATTTTTGGGAATTTTGGTATTAAAACATGATTTAGAGAATTTATGAATTAATATGCAAATATGGGAAAAAATAAATTAGTTGCAAACAAGATGAAATGAATTAAAATGCAAACATAGCGAAAATATGTTAATATGTAAATATGGGAAAAGGGATTAAAAAGAATGTAACAAAAATACATAATAGCAAATAAAGAAAAGATGGCATTTTATTAAAGAAAAGAAAACATGCATGGACCCTTTTATTTAAAAGGTGGGTTGAAAATGTTTAAAACAAGATATAGGTTTAAACCCAAAGTGGGCTGAAAGTTTGATGTGCATGTGGGTTCAAAATTAAAGTGTGGAGGCCTGGGTCGAATGCTAAGCCTTAAAACAAATTGGGGTTTAACTTTAGTGAAAGAGCTATCAACCCAATTAGAATAAAAGGGCTGAAGCCTTAAACCTGGTCCAAGAGACCAAACCCGTGGTTAAGCTTCAAGCTTCAAGCTCCCACTTTGAACATCAATGCCACCACAATAAATCTCATCGAGCCCTCTCTCTCACTCTAAACCCGAGCTCTGTCTTTAACCACTGAAGCTCCCATGGCTGAAGCCCAAGCTTCCACTATCTCTGATCCTCACCACCACCACAGACGGTGGTTCCACATCTCGATCCCTTTAAATCCGAGCCAAAACAACACCTATCTCTAATTTCTACTCCCTTACTCTCAACCTCAAAACCCACTTCTGATCTACCACCTATGACGGCACTAGACGGCGCGTGACTTAGCAAAACAAGAGTGTAGAGGCTAAGGTAGTCTCGGGTCAGCCAACCACTGAGGCAATGGTAGCGCGTGGGCTCACACGCGGTGGCGCGTGGTCAACTGTGTGTGTGTGTGTGTGCGCGCAAAAAGAGAGTAAGTGCTGGGTTTATATTTGTGTGCTCGGTGTTTGAGGCTTTGTGTATGAAAAATGTGTAGAGCAAGCTATCATAGACAAGGACCACAAAGTGTATGTGTGTGTGTGTGTGTGTGTGTGTGTGTGTGTGAAGCAGAGAGTCACAGAGAGTGTGTGCGTGTGTGTGTAGAAACAGAGGGCAAGTGTTGGGTTATTGTGTTTGTGTGTTCAGTGTTGGGAAACTCTGTATATGAGGATATTGTGTATGAAAATGAAGTGTTTGGCACGGATTAGAAAAGTGTGTGTGGTGACTCTGTGTGCATTTCTTGATAAATCTAGCTAAAATCCTACGTCAAATGGTAATTATGAGCGCGTACCAAGATTAATTTCTATTCCAAATGCAGCTCACCGGGAACTTTTAGAAAATAACTACAAAACCCAAACAATATTATTAGTTAGGCAACGTTTCAAACATATTGCATTTCTAACAATTCGACTTCAGAGGAGTCGATTTTACTGTTCATATCGCCTATTTTTTGCACCACGTAGATAAAGAAATCGAGTTCTTTGGACTCATTTCTTATACATGGAAACCGACTTCAATGGAGTCGTTTTCTATACAAAGAAATCGACTTCAGTGAAGTTTATTTTTTTGTGTAAAAATTGACTCTACTGGAGTCGTTTTCTATACATAGAAACCGGCTCCACTGAAGTCGGTTTCTATGTATAGAAAACGACTCCAGTGGAGTCGATTTCTTTGTATAGAAATTCAAATTCGTGAGTGTCCTACAGCTACTGAGATGGAGCATAAAAAAAAATATGCAGTTCAGGTAAGGGTCTTTTTTAATGAAGATATCTTAGTAGCCACATGTTAATGGCTACTCCCTCATCTACTACAATATCCCGTGCAAGTGAACCATATGTTAAGATTCGGAATTTCCAACAATTGCTCTCTGTGTAGCTTTTGAGCCACCAAATTATTTGGGTTGTGATACCAAGATGTTGCCCAAGTTCCCTGGCAAATGTAATGAAGCGATGCTGGGATGCCAGCCCTGACAAGCGGCCAGAAATGGAAGAGGTAGTCTCCATGTTAGAGGCCATTGACACATCAAAAGGTGGAGGTATGATCCCCGTTGATCAGCCTCAAGGTTGTTTGTGCTTCCGCAAGTATCGTGGCCCCTAAATTCTCTAGTCCCTTGAACAACTCGGTGTAATTATTTGAAGACCAGAGAAACCTCAATTGTACTTAACAGTGAAGAGAATAGAATTTGGGATATCATGATGAGAGAAGCACATGGTGGTGGGTATAGGCTAAGGAGCTGTGCCATCATTTCACAAACGACCAAAAAAATAATGACTGGAGAGATTTTGTGTTTTGAGGGCATGTGTTTTTCTTGTAATTGCAGGAACTATTTGATGGCTTCAATCTTGGTGATGAGAATCTTGTTGAGATCTTCTGTGAAACCTCTTCTCGTCCTCCATGCAAAATATATCCTAGCAAGAAAAATCAGCAACAAAAAAAGACCCTTACTGCCGCAAAGTATGGAGCTGAATTTGAATTTCTATAAAAAGAAAACGACTCCAGTGGAGTCGATTTCTACGTATAAAAAATGAGTCCAAAGAACTCGATTTCTTTATCTACGTGGCGCAAAAAATAGGCGATATGAACAGTAAAATCGACTCCTCTGAAGTCGAATTGTTAGAAATGCAATATGTTTGACCTAACTAATAATATTGTTTGGGTTTTGTAGTTATTTTCTAAAAAATCCCCAGCTCACCAGAGCAATCCTGTAAACTTCAATAACATGTCAGATATGCATTTTGAAGGAAATTAATTGCCAATTTAAATAACAAAGTTCATTTTAGAGGTGAACCCCTAAACCGGCAACTTTCTCATTTTCACAACAATTCAATCAATTCAAGCCTGATTTCGGTTTTTGGACATTAAAATAAGAGTATTCAAAAGTGCTTAATGTCATGTCCAAGTAATTGATGAAACCTTTAATTTGACATTTGAAATTCTCATTAATTTTGGAGCTGGATAAAATATGGTATTAACAAGGATGTAAAATTGTGATTTATAACTATATTTTATATTGACTTTATTACATGACAAAAAGTGTTGTAATTGCATTAAATTATTTTTTTGTATTTTGTGAGATTTTATTATATTGGGTTTAGTATTAAGTTGGTGAAGAATTAAGCATACAATGAAAATTAGTGCAGTTTTGCGACTAGCTCGTAAGAAGTTCGCGAGAAATATTCCCGCAAAAAGGACATGTGAAAAGCACATGTAAGAAGTTGAAGAGTCAAGTGTCAAACTGTATTTTGCAAGTACTTCGTGAAGTAGGCCATCTTACAAGATATTCACGAAACTTTCTGCTTAGAGGATTTTAAATGTAACTTTCTTACCTTTCATTCACACTATATATACCCTCATTACCTATAAAAGTATAGTAGGTTATTTAGAGAGAAAACCCTAAATAGGTTTCTACAAAAAAAACACATCCATCTTTTAGAGAGAGAGCTACTCGTCCTTTAGTAAGAAATCATTGTAGTCTCTTCTCTTTCCCCTCTCCCATTGCTATACCTTGAGAGGAGATTTGTACCCAAACACAACCCACACATATTCAAAGTGTAAAGAGTGTTTTGGAACTTGAGAAGTATTTGAGATTTGCCAAAAAGAAGTTGGTGAGGCTTGGTGGATGCAATAGGGCGGTATTACGAGATTTAGAAAGCTAGTGAAGACAAGACTCCGAGAAGTTCGTTGATAGCAGGAGTTTGGAGCGCTTAAGTACATTGGGTAGATTAGGCTTGGAAGATATTTTGTTATTCATGTACTCCAACTTATTTAAAGGATATTTGTACTCAAACACAACTTACACCTATTCAGAGTGTAGAGAGTGTTTTGAAACTTGGGAAACATTTGGGATTTGCCAAAAGAAGCCGGTGAGGCATGGTAGATGCAATAGGGCAGTATTACCGGATCTAGAAAGCAGGAGCTTGGAGGGTTCAAGTACATTAGGTAGATTAGGCTTGGAGGGTCTTTTGTTATTCATGTACTCCAACTTATTTACTAGTGGATCGATTTCGACTTGGAGGGTCACAGAGAGGTTTTTCGCCTAGTTCTTCGCTTCTTCTTCAATAATACGTCTTGGTGTTATCTTGTGTTTGCATCTCTTTTTCCTACTCTTTAAGCTTTCATTTTATTGTTAATTGTGGATGGATATGGCTTAGAATAGTATAATCGATTTATTGCACATATTTATTCTTGTTCTACACTTTGTTAAGTTAAAGTAAAAGCAATTTAGTCGTAATTTTTAATTTGGGGTTTGAACAAGCTCATGTGTTTTCAATCAAATTTTGAATTTTGAAATGAGATATGGAAGAAACCTAAAGGATAAAGAGATATTGTGAATGATCTTTAAAGAATTGATCATTCCACTTTGAAGTTACATACACACACACAGAAGAACCTCAGTATCTGAATGTACACTCAAGTTGCAATTATTGAAACATCAAATGCATACTTTTATCAGAGGGATCGACCTACTGCTACAAAATGGAAAAAAAGAAAAAAAAAATCACCCCAAGAAATGGAATTTAAATACAACTAGTTGCTAACCCATGCGATGCATGGGAGAACTATTGAAAATAAATTTTTAAAAAAAAGGTTATGTGGGGTCCGTAGTCCTGGTAGCCTGGGCCCATCTTGCATTTGGCCCAAGGCCCATGCCGAGGAGGGACGATCGTCCGAGGCTGGTGTATGAAGACCTATACTTTTCTGGACCCCGCCGAGGACATCCCTGTCCTCGGCATACCGAGGCCAATTTCAGGTGGGGGACAGACCCAGAACAGGTTGTCACCTCCACACTAAATGCGCTCATCTAACCCCCCCCTCCCGGCCGCATTAATGGGGATGTAACCCCTTGACAGGGTAACATTGATCATGGTGAACCACTCGAATACTGATAATGCCTCTGATGGGACGGACGGTCAGAGAAAAGACAAATGGATGATCAACAGAAGGAAGAAGGGGAGAGGGAGAGAAGAACTATATAAGAAGGACGAGCAAAGTAGTTGAGGGGGGGGAGGAGGAGGAACCTCCTCGGACAAGTGCCGAGGAAGCTATCTTTAGTTGTAAATTGGGCTCACTCCCCTTCAATGGTAAAAGGTGGCTTGTGTTCCGTTGCTAGTCTGTTAGGGCCTAACCCTTCGTCCCACTCTCTAGAAATGTATTGTTAGGGAACCTTTCTAAACTGAGTCCCTACAATTGGCACCGTCTGTGGGAAGGATTAGTGCACTGGCAGGCATAACGGGCGATCGTTCCTAAGTAGTCATTTTACGGAAGGTTGGTAGCGATGCATAAAAATAAAAAATAAAACAAACATTGTAGAAAAGCAGAAGATTCAACAGAAAAGAAAGGGAACGTCATATTATTTTATTAAACGGAAAGTACAAGATACAAACAGAGGCTCAGGCAGGCGTGTTTTAAAGCTAATTTTACTAGCTAATTCTACAAACAGAGGCCCAGGTGGACCTGTTCTAAAACTAGCTAGAGGGAATGGGGCTAAGGCTAGCATGCTTCAAGGCCACCAACAACTTCTTGTCCAGTGTGGTGGAGCTGGAACAAAGAGAGGAGCCGACGCAGGTGCACCGGGAAACCCTCCCCCATGATGTTCCCTTGATTCTCTCCAATCCTCACTACAGTTGGCCATTGGAGACGGCAACACTCGGGCACCAGCCATGACATGATTTTGCGCGTCTCCTCTGGCAGGGGTGCGTCCCAGGGAGGAGCGTTAAGTACTTCAGGGACATCCCTCCTGGTCACCACGCATGGCACTATCAGGGTTACGCTTAAGCTCTGCCGCGCCGGAACTCTGGTGGGGGCTGCGGTCACGACGGCTCTTGGCCGGGGCAGTAGGACCTTTGGCCTGTGGTGTGTCCTCACACCCACCCAGGGCCGCCCCATATCTCCCAACTCTGGTCACAATCCTGGCAGGGTTATTGAAGGGGCTCGGGGAGCTGAAGGGACGTGGTTCTAGTTGTGTTGGAAAGTTCATGGAGTGTGGAGAAGCGTTTCCCCCAGAAAGCCTTATATAGAGGATGAATACTGGTGGGAATTAATACACACAAAGTTCAAAAAGAGAATTATCAGTGGCACTAATCACGAGGATACCAAATCCCAAGAAGGCCGTAGACCGCTGAATCTGTATCAATTCACGAGGATATTAATGAAGGCGGGCCTCGCGCATCGAAACGTCAAACGCGGAGCGCGAACGGCCAAGGGACGCCTCGTAAGTGAAAAAGATGGGAACTTGAATTGAAGGCGAGGTCAATGCCACATGTAAGATCAGAGTCCGAACCACCCCTGCCCAAAGCACCGCAGAGTTAATAGTCCGACCCGAGGAGGAATCGTTTCCAGTAAAGCGGTCCGAGGACAAACCCCTTCATACAGAAGAATGGAAGTGTTAGACAGAACCAAGGCATTGCATGGTCCTCGGACTCAAGCCTATGGGGAAACTAACTACTCGGCTATACCTGGGTACTAGACAGAACCAAGGTATTGCATGGTCCAAGGACTCAAACCTATGGGGAAACTAGATACTTACAGAAGAATGGAAGTGTTAGACAGAACCAAGGCATTGCATGGTCCTCGGACTCAAGCCTATGAGGAAACTAACTACTCGGCTATACCTGGGTACTAGACAGAACCAAGGTATTGCATGGTCTAAGGACTCAAACCTATGGGGAAACTAGATACTTACAGAAGAATGGAAGTGTTAGACAGAACCAAGGCATTGCATGGTCCTCGGACTCAAGCCTATGGGGAAACTAACTACTCGGCTATACCTGGGTACTAGACAGAACCAAGGTATTGCATGGTCCAAGGACTCAAACCTATGGGAAAACTAGATACTTACAGAAGAATGGAAGTGTTAAACAGAACCGAGGCATTGCATGGTCCTCGGACCCAAGCCTATGGGAAAACTAACCCCTCAGCTATACCTGGGTACTAGACAAAACCAAGGTATTGCATGGTCCAAGGACTCAAACCAATGGGGAAACTAGATACTTACAGAAGAATGGAAGTGTTAGACAGAACCAAGGCATTGCATGGTCCTCGGACTCAAGCCTATGGGGAAACTAACTACTTGGCTATACCTGGGTACTAGACAGAACCAAGGTATTGCATGGTCCAAGGACTCAAACCTATGGGGAAACTAGATACTTACAGAAGAATGGAAGTGTTAGACAGAACCAAGGTATTGCGTGGTCCCCGGACTCAAGCCTATGGGCAAACCAACTACTCGGCTATACCTGGGTACTAGACAGAACCAAGGTATTGCATGGTCCAAGGACTCAAACCTAAGGTAAAACTAGATACTTACAGAAGAATGGAAGTGTTAGACAGAACCAAGGCATTGCATGGTCCTCGGACTCAAGCCTATGGGGAAACTAACTACTCGGCTATACCTAGGTACTAGACAGAACCAAGGTATTGCATGGTCCAAGGACTCAAACCTATGGGGAAACTAGATACTTACAGAAGAATGGAAGTGTTAGACAGAACCAAGGCATTGCATGGTCCTCGGGCTCAAGCCTTTGGAGAAACTAACTACTCGGCTATACCTGGGTACTAGACAGAACCAAGGTATTGCATGGTCCAAGGACTCAAACCTATGGGGAAACTAGATACTTACAGAAGAATGGAAGTGTTAGACAGAACCAAGGCATTGCATGGTCCTCGGACTCAAGCCTATGGGGAAACTAACTACTTGGCTATACCTGGGTACTAGACAGAACTAAGGTATTGCATGGTCCAAGGACTCAAACCTATGGGGAAACTAGATACTTACAGAAGAATGGAAGTGTTAGACAGAACCAAGGCATTGCATGGTCCTCGGACTCAAGCCTATGGGGAAACTAACTACTCGGCTATACTTGGGTACTAGACAGAACCAAGGTATTGCATGGTCCAAGGATTCAAACCTATGGGGAAACTAGATACTTACAGAAGAATGGAAGTGTTAGACAGAACCAAGGCATTGCATGGTCCTCGGACTCAAGCCTATGGGGAAACTAACTACTCGGCTATACCTGGGTACTAGACAGAACCAAGGTATTGCATGGTCCAAGGACTCAAACCTATGGGGAAACTAGATACTTACAGAAGAATGGAAGTGTTAGACAGAACCAAGGCATTGCATGGTCCTCGGACTCAAGCCTATGGGGAAACTAACTACTCGGCTATACCTGGGTACTAGATAGAACCAAGGTATTGCATGGTCCAAGGACTCAAACCTATGGGAAAACTAGATACTTACAGAAGAATGGAAGTGTTAGACAGAACCAAGGCATTGCATGGTCCTCGGACTCAAGCCTATGGGGAAACTAACTACTCGGCTATACTTGGGTACTAGACAGAACCAAGGTATTGCATGGTCCAAGGACTCAAACCTATGGGGAAACTAGATACTTACAGAAGAATGGAAGTGTTAGACAGAACCAAGGCATTGCATGGTCCTCGGACTCAAGCCTATGGGGAAACTAACTACTCGGCTATACCTGGGTACTAGACAGAACCAGGGTACTGCGTGGTCCAAGGACTCAAACCTATGGGGAAACTAGATACTTACAGAAGAATGGAAGTGTTAGACAGAACCAAGGCATTGTATGGTCCTCAGACTCAAGCCTGTGGGGAAACTAACTACTTGGCTATACCTGGGTACTAGACAGAACCAAGGTATTGCATGGTCCGAGGATTCAAACCTATGGGGAAACTAGATACTTACAGAAGAATGGAAGTGTTAGACAGAACCAAGGCATTGCATGGTCCTCGGACTCAAGCCTATGGGGAAACTAACTACTCGGCTATACCTGGGTACTAGACAGAACCAAGGTATTGCATGGTCCATGGACTCAAACCTATGGGGAAACTAGATACTTATAGAAGAATGGAAGTGTTAGACAGAATCAAGGCATTGCATGGTCCTTGGACTTAAGCCTATGAGGAAACTAACTACTCGGCTATACCTAGGTACTAGACAGAACCAAGGTATTGCATGGTCCAAGGACTCAAACCTATGGGGAAACTAGATACTTACAGAAGAATGGAAGTGTTAGACAGAACCAAGGCATTGCATGGTCCTCGGACTCAAGCCTATGGGGAAACTAACTACTCGGCTATACCTGGGTACTAGACAGAGCCAAGGTATTACATGGTCCAAGGAATCAAACCTATAGGGAAACTAGATACTTACAGAAGAATGGAAGTGTTAGACAGAACCAAGGCATTGCATGGTCCTCGGACTCAAGCTTTTGGGGAAACTAACTACTCGGCTATACCTGGGTACTAGACAGAACCACGGTATTGCATGGTCCAATGACTCAAACCTGTGGGGAAACTAGATACTTACAGAAGAATGGAAGTGTTAGACAGAACCAAGGCATTGCATGGTCCTCGGACTCAAGCCTATGGGGAAACTAACTACTCGGCTATACCTGGGTACTAGACAGAACCAAGGTATTGCATGGTCCCAGGACTTAAACCTATGGGGAAACTAGATACTTACAGAAGAAAAGAGCGTTAGACAGAACCAAGGCCTTGCATGGTCCTCGGACTCAAGCCTATGGGGAAACTAACCACGCAATTATACCTGGGTACTAGACAGAACCAAGGTATTGCATGGTCCAAAGACCCAAACCTATAGGGAAACTAGATACTTACCGAAGAAAAGAGCGTTAGACAGAACCAAGGCCTTGCATGGTCCTCAGACTCAAGCCTATGGGGAAACTAACTACGCAATTATACCTGGGTACTAGACAGAACCAAGACATTGCATGGTCGTCGGACTTAAGCCTATAGGGAAACTAACTACTCGGCTATACTTGGGTACTAGACAGAACCAAGGTATTGCATGGTCCAAGGACTCAAACCTATGGGGAAACTAGATACTTACAGAAGAATGGAAGTGTTAGACAGAACCAAGGCATTGCATGGTCCTCGGACTCAAGCCTATGGGGAAACTAACTACTCGGCTATACCTGGGTACTAGACAGAACCAAGGTATTGCATGGTCCAAGGACTCAAACCTATGGGGAAACTAGATACTTACAGAAGAATGGAAGTGTTAGACAGAACCAAGGCATTGCATGGTCCTCGGACTCAAGCCTATGGGGAAACTAACTACTCGGCTATACCTGGGTGCTAGATAGAACCAAGGTATTGCATGGTCCAAGGACTCAAACTCATGAGGAAACTAGCTACGTACAGAAGAACCGAAGGGTTAAACTAGCTATTTACAGAGGAACCGAAGCTTTAGCTAGAACCGAATTGTGATGCGATCCTCAGATTCATGCCTGAAGGATAGCTAATGGTCTCATAAGACCAAATCCAGAACGGAACCAAGGTATTGAGCAAAATATTAAAGTACGGCAAGAAAAAGGAAGCATCAATAATTAGAAGCAAAATAGTGAATATTCATTTCAAATAGAAAGTATATAGTTTCATTACAATGCCCCTAAGGCAAGAAGCAAAAATGGAATGAAAAAGAAAGCAAATAACAGTGTCCTATGCCATATGCCATTTCCTTCCAATTCGGCAAGTAAATTGTCTCGAAGAGGCTTGTCAAAAGGCTTCAACCAACACCTAGGGACGTTGTCTCGGAGGGGCTACTTCAGAGGGCCCTTCCACGATAGGGGTAGTCGGAGGAACCGTGAGTGTGGCTGGGGAGCTAGCAGGAAGCCTTGCCACCTCTTGGGGCAATTCTTGACCCTCGGTTCTAGCCCCCTCCAACGCTCTATGGGGCTCGGCCCCCTCAAAAGGTCTGTTAGCTGCAGATGTGTCCTCAACAGTTCCGTTATGACTTTCACTTGACGCTGGTAATGCAAACCCCTCCTCGGAAGCAACAGGAACAACCTCGCAAATTGTGGAAGGGTAAAACACTCTCTCCGCCCTCCTAAGGTCAGACGAGACATCAACCCCCGCTTGGTTGAGGGCTTCATGCCAGGTCTCATAACAGAAGCGCCCGCACACTACAGGAATTTGAGCTCTGAAGGTGGTTTCAGTCTTGGTCACTCCCTCGGCGAAAGCCTCCTCTTCCGCCTGTCCTGCGGAGCGCTCGGCATCTATTCTTGTAAACACCGCCTCGTCTTTGGCCCTCACAGCCTCATCCCTAGCATACTCGGCAATACCCCTTGCGCTAACTGCCTCGGCCAACTTTTTCTTCAGGTCTGCGATGTCCTCTTTGGTAGTTCGTAGGTGGCCCTCGACATCCTTCCACCGCTTGGTCTGATCCTTGGCCTGTTTCATAGCCGTGGTTAAGTCAGGGGCCGCATTACCTCTGGCCTTTGTCATCTCCTCCAGATTTTCAATCGCCTCTTTTTTAGATCTACCTTAGATCTCTTAAGGGTCGTCGTAGCCTTTAAGAACTTGTCAAGCTCCTGCGCTAAAGCATTACCTCGATAAAAGCCTCCTCGTCCAGCCTGAAAAGGGCCTGGACAGCCTGCCAACAAAAACAGGTACGCCGTAAAGAGAAGGGAGATGCTAAGCAACAAAGTTCCAGTAAGATAAACAGGTATCAGGGGACCCACCATGCCTAGATATCTCTTAAGGTTAAGGGCAACCTCTGGCCCACTCTCGCTCCTAAGTTCAGCCATGTCGGCGGGAAGAAGAAGAGGCTTCTCTAGGACGTCGACCACGAGGACCCATAGGTATCAAAACCCTCCTCCCCGTCCGAGGGAACGGGCAGCAAGATTTTGAGAGGCTATTGTGGGGTCCGTAGGCCTGGTAGCCTGGGCCTATCTTGCATTTGGCCCAAGGCCCATGCCGAGGAGGGACGATCGTCCGAGGCTGGTGTATAAAGACCTATGCTTTTCTGGACCCCGCTGAGGACATCCCTGTCCTCGGCGTACCGAGGCCAATTTCAGGTGAAGGACAGGCCCAGAACAGGTTGTCACCTCCACACTAAATGCGCTCATCTAACCCCCCCTGGCCGCATTAATGGGGATGTAACCCCTTGACAAGGTAACATTGATCATGGTGAACCACTCGAGTACTGATAAGGCCTCTGATGGGACGGACGGTCAGAGAAAAGATAAATGGATGATCAACAGAAGGAAGAAGGGGAGAGGGAGAGAAGAACTATATAAGAAGGACAAGCAAAGCAGTTGAGGGGGGGAGGAGAAGGAACCTCCTCGGACAAGTGCCGAGGAAGCTATCCTTAGTTGTAAATTGGGCTCACTCCCCTTCAATGGTAAAAGGTGGCTTGTGTTCTGTTGCTAGTCTATTAGGGTCTAACCCTTCGTCCCACTCTCTAGAAATGTATTGTTAAGGAGCCTTTCTAAACTGAGTCCCTACAGGTTATTATTATTATTTTTTAATATTGAATATATCGTTTTCTATGTCAAGATCTAAAGAAATATAATTTTAAAATATTTTTATTGGTGTTGCATATTAGTTTGATATTTTAATCCTTTGGTTTTTAATGGATCATAAAAAACACTAAGTCAATGGCACTTAGCCAAACTGTCAAGTTTTCAAATTTGGCTTAACATAATTGTTTCTTCTCTCTAGTGGCCGCACAATTGCAGTATCAAAGATTCATACTTTAATCATAGATAAGTTGTAGAATATGCTATATAGATGATCTCAATCATTGCAAATTTAAACTTGTATCTGATTGGTTACATACATATACTAAAAAACATGTTTCTATTTAGGAAGACTACTAAATATTGTAATGTTACAAATTGGGCTTGGATTATGCAAAGTTTTAATGTACTAAATTGCCAATGATGTTGATGACTTAGTATGCCTAAATGCACATTAGAAAAAAATGAGACCATCAAAGCCTACTCAAACCAAGAGGTGTAAAAAAAAAAAAAAAAAAAAAAAAAACAAACAAACAAACAAACTTACCAAGATTTCACTTAAACCATGAAGTTAATTTAAAAAGATGTAAGAGGGAGATATTTTCTCAAACACATAATGTGCATGTTCTAAAACAAGAACGAAAAAAGTATTTTGTAACATGAATCCCCTCAAATATTACACCAAAGACAAACTAAGTACATTACAATTGAACAAACAATGATCCCAAGTTGGCAAGAATAAAGCAAAATGTTCAAAATGATCAATTTCAAATTTCAACATTAGATGGGTGGCATATGAAGTACTCAAGCAAAAACCAAAACCAACAACGTACATAAGAAATGCAAACAGAATGTTCTGTGACTTCTAAAAGCAAAATTTATGACCCGGACATTATCACTAAGCTGGAAATCTTTATTTATTTATAATTTTATTTTATAAAAGAACTCAAAGATCTCATTAATGAGAACAAATTGAATACATCTAAAGATAGTTGATCGTGTTAGGTTCTAAAGATTTAGGATTTTATGTATTTAGAACTCTAATTTGTATTGTTGGCAAACCATGATCAAAACAGGTTGTTTAGTCTTGTTTAGGTTTGCTCAAAGTTGGGTCTTTCATGTAGAGTTGGAATCGAGAGGCTGCAGATGCATTGGTGCATTTCGGCCTGGCTCAATCGATCGGAAGAAAGGCTCGATCGATCGAATCTTGGGTAGAATGTTTTTTTTGTAGAATTTCCAACTCAGCCCAAGCCCATTAAGGATTAGGGTTTTAGATTTACTTCTCCCACTATATAAAGGAAACCCTAAGCCACGTTTTTGAGTGCTTTAGAGAGAGAGAAGAGAGTGCTTCTTTTGTATCTAGGGTTTTGTACCCAAACCTTTCTAAGTCTTTGTTGCTCATATTTGCGGTTTATGTGAATCTCTTGTGAGATCCTTGAGGAGTTTTCCTTCACATAAACTTAGGGTTTTCAAGGTAGAGATATTATCTACATCTTGATGATCAACAAAGTTGCTGCCATTGGAGCTTAAAGAATAACAAGCATGGGTGCTTGTACTTGATTGAAGAGTCTAAGAAAGAAGGAGTCCGTGGATTCGGAGCTTGTACGTGGTTGTGTCAGTAAGTTCTACTGGTGGGTAGCATTAGGAAGTCGAGCGGGGAGTTTGTAAGTTCTTTTGTATGAATTTCAATTCTTTCGCATAGTGGATTCAGGTTTACCTTGAGGATAGCTAGGTCAAATCCTCCTCAGGTTTTTACTGTGTGGTTTCCTGGGTGATCATATTATTGTGTCTTTTATATTTCCGCTGCTTTATACTTTTGATATGATTGTATGTTTATGATAACCTAGAATTGCTTAAATTGACTAAGTTAATCACTTGGCTAACTAACTAGGTTAATCTGGTTGGTTTAAGGGGTCTAAATTTCTAACAAATCGGTTATATTTTGGTTTGCCTTAACGTGTTTTTGTGTGTTTTTGATCTTGGAAGTAATTTTTTGGTGAATGAATTTGAGGGTTTATAGAATTTGTTAAGAGGGGTTAAGAAACACAAAAAATGGCACAAAGAGAATTCATCATTTCTATGAAGAAGAAAAGAAAGTAATTACAAAATCATATAATTAAGCAACCCAGATTCTCAAATTTCTAATTGTCCTGATTGTTATTCAACTTTTCCTTTGGAATTTGGATCAATTTGTAGAGCACTAAGTGAACTACTTATGTAAAAATTTTAAGAGACAAAATTATATGTATGTAGAACTGATCACATGTGTAAGGAAGAAAAGGGGTAGTATTGTTTTTTAATGTTAAAAAAGAAACCTTATTCGTCCTGGTCCTGCCAAACTCTTTGACTCTCTCATCATGAGCCCATCCAGAGAGCAGCCAACCAAAGCCATGGTAATTGTTGTCATGCACTCAATCCCTTTGTGAATTGTTCCGCCTTGGATTTCGCATAATTTTGGAAATGGCAAACCATCTCAGTGGTGACATACTAACAATGATGAATGAGCTTCGTTGTTTCTGGAAGTTATTTAAGTCAACATAGTTGGCTTCTTTAATCACATATTTTGTTTAGCCATTGAAGCTCTCCAAAGTTTGAACAATGGCAAAGAAAAAGAAAGGGTTTATCGAGAGGAGAGAGGTAGTGATCGGGTGGGAAGTAAAAATCTTAAGAAACAATTGAATTTAATTTAAAAATGACAATGATGTGTAAAATTAGATAATTTAGTTTTTAAAAAAAATTAATAATGATGTAACAGGCTCTGGAGAGGTCAACAAAAAGTTAAAAGCTTCTGTTTTATATATATATATATAAAATAATGATGAGTTTAAGTTTAAGTTGGACTTGTTAGAAAGATAGAGTTTCACTTCTTATCATATTTGGACTAAACAAAAATAATTTTATTTAAATATTGTACTAACGTGGAAAATTGTGAAAACTTCAGAGGTTTCGATTATATATATATATATATATATATATATATATATATATATAGATGACGTGTTGTGTAACCAAAGCACCAATCCTAACTCTATATGTATACTTTCCCGTTACCTCCTTGATGGAAAAGGTAAGATTATAACTCAAACTTTATCTTGACACTTGTTGGCATTCATAAAGAGGAAAGAGTTTGAGGCACAGGAACATTTTCATTGACATGTAAAACTTCCTGAATCTTTTACTACAGCTCTTTCAAGATCCAATTGTCAAAGAAGCATTGTTATGAACTACAGTTTCTTTATCCACTGACTTCTGATATTGTAGTCCAATCAATATCTGACCTGTCTTGCTTTCTAAATTATGGCATTTCACTTCAGCTTCCTCCTGGAATGAGAGCTCTTCTACTTTGTTGGCAGCTATTTATGGAGGATCATTGTTGGTAGATAAAACTATTGGCTCTTCAAGTGAAAAACTAAAATCTTGGAGGTCAAGTCTTGCTCTTCCAAATAATGTCACTTTTTTTGCTTAGAGGGGACAATTTATGAGTCCTTTTAGGCCAGTAGATACTTTAACTGGTTCAAATTGATGTTCAACATAAGTTTGGGTGTGCTCCTCAACCACAGGAGGACCACTAACGCCATTGAATGATACATCCACATCTGGAGAAGCTTCCAGATAAGGTCATTTGAAGCTACTTGATTGCCAAAGCAGTGTTTCTTAACAAAATCCAGCTCTATTGGCTCTACAACTAGGGGTTGTTGAAATAGCCCACCTAGGCACAAGAAGCTGCAGGGCCCATTCTAATTCTTCCTTGAATGAGTGAATTGAGTAACAAACATGCCAAACACCAAATTGGTCCCTTACTACTTCATTCATTCTCAGTTTTCCTTGGTTTTCATTCTCCTAGTACTCTTCCTCACATGCATACGACTGCGTTGAAGGGCAGATTATGAGAAGCTCAGGCTGGCAAGTAGCTTGGGCCTCCAAAAGCTTTGCTTTTGCTCTTTCATATAGCATAGGAAATCCATATAATAACTGGAAGCGGGATGAGGAATCTTCAGAGATAATTTCAGGAAATGTTAGTGTTAGAGCTTGGAAACATTTTGGATTAAGAGGATTTATCAACATAGATCTTGGACTCAAATGTTTGGGACTCATTTGCCAATATTTCTTCCTGGCTGAGAAGATCACAGGTCTGATACATCACAGGGGCATCAGGATGCTTCCATATACAAGTAATAACCTATATTGTGGAAACGCAATTTGAAATGTAAGGACAGATTTGAGGTTATTTTCATATTGTGAAATAAGTAATGTGCTTAACATTTAAGATAGAACAATAGAGAAAACCAATCACACACGCTCCAACATGAAGAGAGAGAGAGAGAGAGAGAGAGAGAGAAACAGCTAAAATATAATAAGAAAACATAAACATGAATTTTTATCAGGCTAACAATCGTCAAGATTATAACAAGGAGATGTAAAAGGCCATCCATTTTAAAAATAACGTGAACAGAAAAGACTATATTTCTTTCATAATTGGATGTCCTTATTGATTACTATTATTGATCTAAAACAATGTTAGTAAGAATACCCAAATTCTGCTTAAGTCCCTTACTAATGGACACTAATGCCTATGGTAATGATAAAGCATAACAAGATTGAACAGTGAATTAACAAAATCCATTTGAGGTTTCATGCAGCAATATAAATTGTTTAGAGGAAAACGAAGTATCCTAGTTTAAAATTAGGCCTACAATAGTGTAGTCAAAGGCAAGCTGGGCGCTCACCTAGGCACCCGGGCAAGGCGAAGCACTACTAAGGCGCCTTAAAGGCTCTAAGGCGAGGTGCTCGCCTTTAGAGCCTAGGCAAGCAAGGTGACCGCCTTAAGCCATGACAAAGGCACTAAGGCAAGAGCCTCAAGGGTTTTGTGTGTGTGTGTGTGTGTGTGTGTGTAGAAGTTTGTTGTGAAACCTATTTTAGATTATTAACTTCAAAAGGCATGTTATAAAACCTATTGTTAGTTAAATTAATTTACAAATTTGTTTTGTAAAACTTATTGTTATATAGAAGTTTGTTGTAAAACATATTGTTAGAAATAAATAATAAAACCTAAACCATGCTAATCCTATTCTAAAATAATTTTATAAACCTAATTTCTTCATGCTTCACATTGAAAAAAAAACTTCACTATAATATTATATTACACTAGGTACATATGATTTAAGTTCTATATGTGTAATAAATATGTTAAGAATTTGGCACCTCGCTTTACTAGGGTTAGCGCCTTTTTGTCGCTTCACGCCTCGGGTGATGCAAGGCCTTGGCACCTTAAGGTTGCCTTTCGCCTTTGACTACCTTACATAGGGGCTAATTTATCTTTGCGCTTCAAAATCATGTTTCTAAGCATATGCTATCTACAGAAAAATTGTCATGATTCATAAATTAAAGGAGCAGAATATTGTTTACACAAATTGTCAGAGATTACCTTAACATAAAACAAACTAAAACTACATAGGAGCAAGTAAGTTAGATAATATCAGTGGTAATAGCCACAAAAGCAGATATTGATAAAGCCAAATGCCAATATGAAAATAAAGTCGTATAATATTTGCATGTTCTGCACATTTCAATCTCACATGAAAAAAACAAAATAAAGTATGTAGGGCTTACAGTAAGGTCATAATTTACACATTGCAGCATGTTTGAGACCACTGATCATTCCACACATTATAAAAGAAGCTTGAATAGAATGAAGACCATGGGTACCTGTCAGATTGCTGAGTGCTTGCTGGGATGTTTTGAGGA
Source organism: Quercus aquifolioides (assembly GCA_019022515.1). Lineage (NCBI taxonomy): Eukaryota > Viridiplantae > Streptophyta > Magnoliopsida > Fagales > Fagaceae > Quercus > Quercus aquifolioides. The sequence continues at coordinate 20,962,275 of CM032331.1, forward strand.
AGTCTCCCAAACGTGCAGTCTAGGAAAGCACTTATTGGCCTTAATGCTTCCTCAGACTTCACATTGCTGCAGAATACACAAGCATTTCTTTTAAGCCAACAATAATAAACCACTGCAAACCCAACAAGTTTGCTTATGGCGCTTTTAAAACTTCTGCCCTTAAAATTATTTTTAACATCAGAGAACTACTTGGTACCTGTTAGGATTTTATTACAAAATGGCTTAACTTGCTGCTTTAGCCTCTTTGAGAAAGGATACTCCAAAAACAAGTCACCCCCACTCTCAAGGCAGGTCCGGCAGAAGAAAAGGTTACAGAAGCCATAGTTTAGTGCCATTTCAATTTTCACTTTTCTTGCCAACAAGTTCAATGCATTCTTGTCCAGTTGTCATTTACTTTTCAATAAAATAAGGAATAATCTAAGTAATATTATTCAATGAATCAGTAAAAGTAAAGAAACATCTATAACAATAAACAAGATCAAAATTTAAAACTCACAAGAAAAGCAGAAGTAATCAAACGATTTTTTTTTTTTTTTTTTTCAAATTAAAAATAAAAACTTAACAATTGGTGCAATGAGTTGCATAGGTCAGAAACATCTAAGCAAGCTGGTTCAATATTCTAAAGAAGCATTTCATCAAACAACTTGTGTTCTTGTCCTAAATTTCAATTTCAAACAATCATCAAACATACTCATTATTCGGTAAAATTGAAACACAAATTTATTAGAAAGTTTCAATTTCAAAGTATACATGTTTTCAAAAAAGGCATTGGAAAAAGAAATACATTGTGAATCTTTCAATAAATTGAAGCCCAGGGCTTTCCAATGAGAAGAAGATGAGTGGCAAGAGAACGGGGTATTACTCAAAATAAAAGACACACATCGCTCCTACAAAGGTCAGTAGATTCAATACAGTTAGCATCATGCTTGACTTACGGCTCATTTAACTTCTATATAACTTGAGATTGAACTCTCATTTTTCTTTTTTCAGTTGAAAATTGACAATACTCACATTCAACATAGATAGCAAATGTATAATTAAAAGCCATCCTAAAGTCCACAACATTTCAATATTAAGAAATGCATTTTAAAAAACAAAAGCAAAATTTGAATATCTAAGGACATGGTATAGAACCAAAACATAAAAAACAAGAAAGAAATGGGGCCATATGGTCAGCTGCAGAGATCTTGAGTTATTGAAGAGCACATTTATATGCATCAAAACAAAAACTGGGCCAACTGTATTGAAATAAATAAATTAAAGAAATTAAATAATTATCTTATAAATAAAAATTACAAAGCCCAGTAACCTGATTTCTCTATAAATACTCATCCTATGAATAAGTCTATAAATTTAGAGAGAGAGAGAGAGAGAGAGAGAGTAACAAAGGCAGCCAAAGATGTTGATAAAGGAGGCATACCTTGGCATCAAGGTTGTTTTTCAGATGGAACCAGATTTCTTCAAAGTTCAATCAAGATTTTCTTGTCTTCTTTGATGGTGGATACAGATTGGTGTTGGAATCATCATTGAAAAAGGTATGAGCCAATGAAGACGAACCCTATCCATTTTATGAAATTGGTGCGAGTGATGCTGGGATTGATGGGCTCCAAAAGCCAGAGCTTTTATTCGTGGGTAATTCACTTACTTCTACGGAATCAAAAGATATAACCTCAACCTCAACGTGATTCTTTCTGAATAGAAATAAATACTCATCCTCTTGCGTAAAAGATACGTAGTCCATGAGCAGATGCTCAAACAAATCTGTTATATTTTCAACATGGATTTGTTTTTTACTACCATTGATGGAAACATAAAAGGATAAACTTCTGCTTAGGGCCTCCACCGATCGAAAAGAAATACAGAGGAAGAAACTGTTATCTGATTCAGAATAACAAAAAAATCAGAATTGCTTTTGATGATTAACAGGAAAGCATATAAAAATAAATAAATGTACATGTTTAGCATTAGGATCTAATAAAATGTTTGCCCCTTCGACATCCCTGCCAGGAGAGCCACATTATTTAATAGCCATAAAGAAATTAACAAAGCTGCAAGCTCGCAATTCCTGGAACAAAGAACTAAAGAACAACAATTGATACCCAAATAACTGTGCAATGTATTCCTTTCATGTAACTAGCCAGAAAGAATCTGTCAGTTGTAATTTTGAACGACAGATTCCTTGAAGGGAACATATTCTTGAAGTAATTTATGGATTGAACCACCAGAGACATATTCCAAATAAACTAAGATTTTTTCCTCACCCTAAGAATATGATAATCTGGAATTATTATGAATGAGAGATCCAATATTACATAGATTTGAACATGAAAAGTCCTTCACTCTCCCTCTCTGTCTCAATTATCTATATTACTGTCTATCTAGATTCAGCTAAAAACTTATATACTGCCGGATGAAAAAATACCGGTTTCAGTTCCTTTGATATCTGATCATCAGAAACAACTCTGACTTCTTTAATTGCACACATTTGCTCACTTCCACTGTTATAGATGCAAATATAACAATTAGCAAAGTAAATAGAAAAAATGCTACTCCTACTACACTATTCTTTAGTTTTTACTTCATCACATTGCTGCTGAGTTTATTTTCATGTCCATCATGTGGACCACTCACACCGGGTACACTTCATGTGTCTAATACTGATTGCAAAGCAGTTGTTCATCAATCTTCTTTTCTTTAACTGGAGACATGGTTTCATTTATATTTTATTTTATTTTTAACATTTGTAATAACACCTTGGCTTTTTACCCTGTAGCCATACTAAACGCACCATACCATCTGGCACAAGTATGCAGTTACCATAAAAAAATTAGGCTTATCTGTGGAAAAAAGAAAAGAAAAAAAAGAAAAACCAATCAAGGAACTTTTAGTCTATACGACAATAGGCAATACTAATCCAAACATTTATTGTAACTTCATTACCTCAAATCCAAGGGATACAAGCCCCAAAGTCACCCTTCCTTTGTTCTTGTGTTGGGCAAGGCAGAAGGGCTAGTAGGAGAACCTGGAGGAAGAGGCTGACAATAACAGTGACTTCCATCTTCTAGCTTTCCAATTGGAGACTTCGGGCTCAAGCCATAATGTGGGAGGAGAGGTGATGTGGGACTTGTGGGCCACCTCAACCCTGGACCAGAGTGTCTTGATCACATGTTGAACATGGTATCACCATGTCCTCTGCCACCAAGATACAACACCAGTTACTATTCACAGAAGCATTAAAGAAGCATAATTAGAATTACCCATTGACGTCTTTTTTTGGCTTTTTCGATAGACAATAGAATAATTGATCTTACGGTATCTATTAAAAAAAAATCCTAATAATTATTATCTTTTGAGTTGAACACATACTTCCTCCCCTCTAAGGCTCTAACTATACTACCCAAATACTCGTACGACAATAAATTCACGTCAAATACCAGGTAAAGGTTATCTAAAATGAATAACGACTTATCTTAATATGATACATTTATTGCTCATACAACACTACATTGGTTGAAGTTGATATACTTTTGAATCTCAGTTCCTGGTATTTAATTGAACAATTCCAATATCCTCCTAGTTCTAAATACTGCTTGCATTTAGCAAATACAAGAAATTTAAGTAACATGAATTTGGGGAAAGTAACAAATATTGTTTCTTTATAACTTAAACGAGAGAGAGAGATCACCTGATTCAATAATGTGCTTGATGTTTTTGGATCCAACCCTATGCAGTTCCTTGCATCCACCATTCCCATTGATTGTGGAAGCCTGGGAATTTCTTGAAGCTGCTTGCAGTTGTCAATGTCAAGAAGTTCTAATCTAGGGGATCTACTAATGCTTTATGGGAAAGTAACAATATTGGAGTTAACTAGAAACAGAAATTCCAATACAGGGAAGTTATCGGGCTTCATGAATTCAATTATATTATTATCACAGCCAACGAGTTCCAGACTAATCACACTGAGAAACCCATATCCCTAAAACTGACTAAAGGAACTGTGTGCTAATAGGGTCCAGTACTCATTAGCATCTTGTGACTTTGCTTGCTTCACCCATTGTTCCACTGCTATTCCACTTGCTTCCAGTTTACATTTATCCCTGCACATAAAAGTATGGAAGCGAAGTCAGTCATGTCACACAATTACGAAGCATGAATAAGGATAGAAAGGAAGGATGTTACCACCACAGCCTTTTAAAAGCTGTTGAACTGGGAACCACTAACATTGTTGCATAATCTCTATCACTCAAAGTGGTTTTTTTTTTTCTACTTGAATTTTGGATGGAGTTCCGAAACTGGCTGCTCAGAAAGTTAAAGTAGGGATTAGCTTAAGTTCCAATTTCACTGACTAATAAAAATTAGCTGTGGATATAGATTTAAATTCCTCACATCTTATAGAAAAGAAAGTGAAACTAGATATTCTACCTTTGATATCATTAGTTTTCTAAAATGTCATCTGAATAGATGATTTTAATTCTTTTGCTGACAATTATCTAAGGTTTAAGACATTCCTTTTCATAATAATAATAATAAATTTTAAAAAGGTGAACAGTAATAGGAAACTTGAAAGATACGAAGGGGGAAAATGAGGAGAATGTGCATATTGCATGTCAATGAGAAGCAGAGAGGGAGTTGACGTGGGAAGGAGAGACAGACAGCATATACCTCAGGCGCTATTCTGTAAGGACTTCCCTTGGAAGAAAGCATGGAGGAAGAAACTCTTATCTGCTTCAGAATAACCAAAAATCAGAAATGCTTTTGATGATTAGCAGGAAAGCATATAAAAATAAATACAAAGAATACAAGTGCATACTATTCTCAATGTTCATTGGTCAAGTATTTTTATGGGCTCCCCAGTGTGTCAGGCTAGCTTCATACCAGTAAATCATATGTCCTTCATTCTAGTTGGCTTATAGAAAAATATGAGAGAGTGAGAGAGATAAAATCTTATGACTATTTGGGGTTCAAGTATATGGTGAAAGACAAAAATTAATTTCCATTACCAATATTACGTAAACAACATTTAATTCAGTCTGTATTCTTGAGCACAGCATTGTTCTAGACAATTGTATGCTTTTGAAATAAAAGTAAACTGCTATTTATGGGGTAAGATAAATGTACATGTTTAGCCATGTCGATGTCCCTGCAAGGAAAGCCACATAACACATTATTTAATAACCATAAAGAAATTAAAAAAGCTGCAATTCCTGGAACAAACAACAAAGGAACCACAATTGATACCCAAATACCTGTGCACTGTATTCCTTTCATGTAACTATGATGGATCCAATATTTACATATTACATAGATTTGAACATGAGAAGTCCTTCGTTCTCCTTCCCTTTGTCCTGATTATCTATATTATTGTGTATGTTTGTGCGGTTGTATGTGCATGTGCATATCCACTGGCCTTTATGGGATCAACTTTTACCAATTCATTTCCGTAGTGTCAATCAATATTTGGATGTGAAAGCTGACAAAGAAAATTTATTTCCTGTTAACAAGAAAAGATTCAACTAAAAACTTATATACCGCCAGATGATGCAATGCAAGTTGACAGTGGTAATTCAACTATTCAAGTAACAAAAATATAAAAACTGAAGAGAATCATATAAATAAAAATTACAAAGCCCAGCAACTTGATTTCTCTATAAATACTCATGCTATGAATGAGCCTATAAATTCAGAGAAAGAAAGTGACAAAGGCAGCCAAAGATTTTGATAAAGGAGGCATACCTTGGCATCAAGGTTGTTTTTCAGATGGAACCATATTTCTTCAAAGTTCAATCTTGTCTTCTTTGATGGTGGATACAGACTGGTGTTGGAATCATCATTGACAAAGGTATGGGCCAATGAAGACGAACCATCAAAGCCATTATCAAATCCCATATCTGCCTAATTTTGATTCATTTGTGGTAACCTATGGAACCTTGCTTTCCGCTTGGCCTCTTCGACATAAGTTGGAGCCAACGGAAGAGGGGGAGGTAGGGATTTTGGGGACGTTTGGCATGGGTTGGTCAATGGTTTCGTCTTTGCCATTAGCATCAGATTCCAGCACATCTATGTGGAACCAAGGAAGACCCACAACCACAACAGATGCATTCTACATGGACCCCTATCTATTTTATGAAATCAGTGTGATTGATGGTGGGATTGACGGGCCCCAAAGTCACCCTTTCTTTGTTCCATTTGTTTTGTGTAGAGTTTTTTTTTTTTTAATGACACTCGTTGATTTGATTGATTTTATGAAATCAGAATAACAACTTATCTTAATCTAATACATTTGTTGCTCATACCCGATTTGATTTTGTACTCGTCAAGGTCAAACACGAACCCATCTTAGCTGACCAACAAGAGCATTAATTATTTGTGGAGCTTCTAAAAATAGTCTTGCATAATTAATAAAATCTCTTTTTAATTTAATTGTTCTTCAACATGATTAGGTGACTCCAAATTTTTTAGTTTCATCTTAACAATCATTGCTCAACTTTTATAATAGAATTAAATCCATGACAGAGTTGACTAGCCAACATGATCTTGACATTGTATCTACTCTGTGCCCTATCTTATCAAGCACGATCATCAGATTACTTTTGTTATTGAAAATTAGGCAAACGTAGTATTGTTATGTAATTTACACTGATATAGCCAAATCGACCATCCCTCTATTTTATGAGCTCAAGCTTTGAAGAAAAATTTATTGATGAAGAATGGGAATTAGCAAGTGAAAAATAATTCTTATTATTTGTAGAAAATTATTTTGATATGCAGGGTTCAGAAAAAGGACATGTGATGGGGGCTTTATACCTCTTTGTAAATTTCAAGCATTAATTGGTGCTGGCAGGATTATTGTGAAAGCATCAACCGGTGTTATGAATTGGTAACAAACATTCTCCAACATAACCTGCATATTTCAAATGAAAATAGAAAATTATTTCAAACTATTAAAGTTAAATTTTTTTTCAGTCAACTTTTATTGTTTATATCATATTTTCTATGAGATTGTTTGTTTTTATCAGCGTGGAGTACCATGTTAATGTAACCAAAAGTACTTAATAATTTTCTTCGATAATACTAGATTTTGTGGCATCAAAATCATAAGTATAAAAAAAGAACAATTGATTACCAGGGCAGTGATTGGCATCAAAAGCCGTAACAGTGAAAGCCCCATCATCAGGATCATCGCACAACCTCAATTCCCACAATCAATGACTCATCAAGCTGCATAACAAAACCCACAAAAAATAAAGCAAATGGGCACCGATGAAAAAATGTAGGAAAGTGGAAAACAGAGACAAACCTGAGGATAGTGTGTTAGTGAGAAGGGTAGAAATGGAGTGAAATTCCATGGGAGTTGTCTTTGTAGGCATGATGAGTTAAGAAATTATGCCTTTCTCTTTGAAGGGGGAGTCCGGGTGTCCACTGAGAATGGTAAATCTTTTCTATAACTATTGGCATTGTTATAGCCAAATCAACCATCCATTTATTTTATCAGCTAGTGAGACAAACCTGAGGGTAGTGTGCTAGTGAGAAGGGTAGAAATGGAGTGAAATTCCATAGCAGTTGTCTTTGTAGGCATTTTCCTGATAAATGGGTTATTGAAAATTTGGCAACCATAGCATTGTAATAGCCAAATCAACCAATCATTTATTTTATGAGCTCAAGCTTCGAAGAAAAATATATTGACGAGGAATGGGAAGCAAGTGAAAAATAAATTTTATTACTAGTGTAAAATTTTACAACAACAAATAAAAGTAGCTAGTTTATTTTCCAAGCATAATATCAATAGATTTAAACATTAATACAAGTTTGAAGGAAATTATTTTGAGTTACCCACGCGTGTATTAAAAAAAAACATATATAAGACAAGACAAGGTCTAAGAAGCATGCATAACACTCTTAATTCAATGAACCATAAGCATGCTTATCTAGTACGCTAGAAAAGTCTTTCCATCCAATGTAAAACTTTGAAGAAGCGTAGAACTTTATGGACCTGCAATTAGTTAATATAAAACAGCATTAAGAGAAAAGATCAAAACAAGTAAATAACTTAATAACAACATTAAGAGGGTGAGAAGTTTGATTTTTAACCTTCCTTATAACCAAGCATGTTGCGCTAAATCCTAGCACCAAGAATAATGACTCTAACCAAATGCAACTTAGAGATGGCCTTACTAATGTCCCATTGTTCTTGTGGCAACTCCATAGAGCATGCCACTCCGACCTTGACCATGGATATCAAACACTGCTCTATTTTGTTTGTAGGGCTACGATTGTGATTTCCAAGAACTTCATTTATATTGTTTAAAAGTTTTGGATCCACAACTTCCATTACACCATCAAGTAAGGTCATGCTAGCATAGTTGTGAAGGTTAAGGTCTCCCTCAAACACACTATCTGTGGGTCTCTTTCCCGTTATCATCTCCAACAATAAGATTCCATAGTTGTACACATCTCCTTTGGTTGACACCTCACTTCCTAGACCGTACTCTGCCAATAAAAATAAATTTTAATATAGATAATACATTCACATCACAATTTCGGATCTCAAAGGTAGTCATGGTATATGTAGCAAGCATATTTTAACAATTAAAAAGTACAGTAAATCATGCTTACCTGGAGGGGTGTACCCAATCGTTCCTCTTATTCCAATTGAACTACTTTCTTTCGAATTAGTATGTCTTAAAAGAAACTTCGCAAGCCCAAAATCTCCAACATGAGCAATCATATCACAATCAAAAAGAATGTTGCTTGGCTTTATATCACAATGAACAACTAGCATTGGGCAATGGTGGCGTAGGTAATCAAGTGCACAAGCAACATCAATGGCAATGCTTGTTCTTTGAAGAATGGTTAGATTTCATATCTCTGCTTGCATGATATTTGTTCCTAGATCCATATGCAGCCAATTTTCAAGACTTCCATTTGGCATGAACTCGTAAACTAGAGCCCTAAAATCATTGCCATGAAAATCCACACTTGAGCAAGAAGTTATGATCTTCACAAGATTTCAATGACGAATATTTTTCAAGGCTTCACACTCGGAGATGAAGCTCCTGAAAGCTCCTTGACGTTGATTATTTAGTACCTTAATTGCAACAATTGATCTATCTTCACCAAGGTTGCCTTTATACACTGAGCCAAAACTACCAACACCAATCAAATTTGCTAACGAAAATCCATCAGTTGCTTTAAGGAGCATTTGGTAAGACACTCTCAAAAATGATTGCTTCAAGGAAGATTCTGAAGAGTTATCATTTCTTTTATTTTTGCGCCAATAAAATAAGAAAATTGACACTATAGTTATTACCAAAATCACACATGCCATTGAGATTACCACTTTGAGTGCAAAAGACCACTTTATTTTCTTCTCTTCTTTTGTTAAGCACCTCGGCAACTTTAGTTCCGATATGCCCCCACACAATCTACTATTTCCAATGAGTGATATTGCGCTAGCATTCGCGAAAACCCCTTTTGTTGGAACCTCTCCCTGAAAATCATTGAAGGATAAATTCAAATTCTTGAGGGAGAGGTTCTCCAAGAAATTTGGAATTTGACTAGAGAAGTTGTTCCGAGAAAGATCCATGACTTGAATACCTCTCAAAGAACTCAGGGATGTTGGAATTTCTCCTTCAAATAAATTACCCTCCACATGAAGATACTCAAGGCTTGTGCAAGAGGCAAGTCTGCTTGGAATTTTACTAGAAAACTTGTTTTCAGATGAGTCCAACTCTCTCAAATGGACAAAATTGCCAACCTCAAAAGGTAGTGATCCCACAAAAAAGTTTTGAGCTAAATAAAGTCCAATTGACAACATGGAAATTGCAAAGAGTTGCATTGGAATGATGCCACTGAGATTGTTTTGAGCAAGATTTAACTCCAGCAAATTTTGGCAATTTTTTATACTTGGTGGTATAGTTCCTTGCAATTTGTTACTTCCTAAATGAAGTTCATTTAACGATGTTAGGTTTCCCAGGGTAATTGGTAACATTCCTGAGAGTTTGTTGTTAGACAAATCTAATCATTGTAACTTTTTAAGACTGCTAATTTCATTTGGGATTGTCCCTGAAAATTTGTTATTATTCAACCCTAAGGTTGTCAAGTTGACCAAATTACCCATCCCTATAGGGATCTCTCCAAAAAAAAGATTTCCGCTAATTGCAAAAAAGGTAAGCTGGGTTGAAAGATTACCCAAAACATTAGGCAACGTACCTTTGAGTTGATTCCTTGTAAGATATATTTTCCGTAAACTGCTACAATTGACTAGAGATTGAAAGAAATTCATTTCATCATCATCTCCACTTCCTAAATTATTATCAACAATTAATAATGCCTCCAAACGGTGTAAGCCTCCAAAATTGATTGAAATTTTTCCTGTAAAATTGTTCTTGTTAACTTGGAAATCTTGTAGCTCTGAAGCATTAGATAATGAGACTGGAAGAGATCCGGTAAATTGGTTTTCAAAGATTAGAAACCACTGGAGATGCGGAAGGGTGAGGAATAAGCTTGTAGGAAGACTTCCACTAAGCTCATTTTTAGACAGAAACAAAAAAGTAATAGATGAAAGATTATATAAAGATGAAGGGATCAAACCTGAGAGTTTATTGTCACCTAGTGCAAGATAATTTAAGCTTCTTAATTGACCCAAGGCATCTGGAATGTGTCCTCCAAAGACATTATAGGATGCAGATAAAACTTGGAGAGAGCTAAAGTTCCCAATGATAGGTGGGATTCCTCCCCTGAGATTGTTAGTGCTAATAGCTAGAATTTCCAACTTTGATAAAGAAGCAAGCTCCTTTGGGATTGACCCCTAAAGGTTATTTAGACCGACTCTAAGAATCTTAAGGTTGGAGCAATAGGAAAGGTTTGCAGGAATTTCCCCTTGGAAGGAGTTATTAGCCAACCACAATACTTGCAACCTGAATAAACGGCCAACTTCATCAGGGATTTTGCCTCCAATGGTGTTGTTTGCCAGCACGACTTCCCTAATGAAGCTGAGGTTGCCTATGTATGGAGACAAGGAACCCACCAACCCTTTGGTACTCAGATCTAATACAGTGACTCTTCTATGCTTGCGGCCGCATGTAACACCTTCCCACTCGCAGAAATGGAGGGAATCATTCCAAGAGCTGAAAAGGTTTTCAGGGACCCATGTTATCTGTGTCTTGAAGGCTAGCAAAGCCTGATGATCAGTCTCATTCCCATCGAAATAAGTGGAGGTGGCAATACCAATACCAAAAACAGAAAGAGTTTGTACATGCAGTAATACAACCAACAAGAGAAGGATGGTTTGGAATTGAATTGAGCACAATAGCCTTAGACTCATTGTTGCAACTGAAGATCCTCTTCCTTGCCTTTTCATGTCCAATGTGCAAAATATACGTTCTGCTTCTACTTGACAAATTATGGAAATATCGGTGCACCTGGGTCTTGACTCTTGACCATGACAAAATAGGCATCAATTGTACAAAGTCCAAGACTTCTTTTGTGGTTCCGGTGATGCTGCCACGAAATTGCTAAATAGGATACAACATACCGTTGCCCATTTGCCTTTGATGATTGACCTTGAAAGTGAGCAGAATATGTATGTATGTATTATTAATAACTATCTACTGTTTGATTTGGATTCCACATAAAATAAAGATGTAATTATATATGCTTTGTTTTTCTATTCCAGTTTGGACCTATTAGAGCTTCATGCTATGCTTCCTTTCATTTTTACCAATTGTTTAGACCGAAAGAGATAATTGAAAAGGAGCTAAGATCGCAGAACTTTCCACCCTAATAAGATGAAACAATTTATCAGCATAGGATTGATCGCCTTGACAAATGACAACTGGGGTTTGGGATTTTTTTTCAAGGATCATTAAGCACCTCGCTTATATTTCAATTGAAAGATGACATTGCAAATTTTATTTGAGCAAGTTCCAAAATTTTTCTAGAAAATTTATTTGTTTTAATATGTTAAAAAAATTATCGTTGTTTTTATTCATTGCTTTTAATAAATAAATAAATTGTGGGGCAGTGAAGAAAGGTCAGATTGTGAGGGTGAAAAAAAAAAGGAAGAAGTGACTCAATGGAAATTTGCGTTTTGCTTTACAAAAAGTAGAATATAGATAGAGAGTTTTTCAAAGTCAAGCACTGAGAGTTTTTCACAATCTAGCTCAAAAAGTAGAATATTGATTGAGAGATTTTCAAAATCTAGCTCAAGGTGCTGGTATAAACAATGATTTCATGCAACAAACTAATATGAATAAACTAAAAGATTGCGTTTTGCTTTACAAAAAGAAGAATCAATAAAATGGGAAAGTAGAATAGATTGAGAAAAATTTTCTAAGTCTAGCTTATTTTTTCAAAGTTTAGCTTAAAGTGCTGGTATAAACAATGATTTAATGCAATAAATAATTATAACTTGCTAAACGTATACCATAAAGTGCTGGTATGAGCAAAATCACATGCCACTAAACTAATATGAATATTACTACTTTCTCATACATTAGAAACAGCTAGAGAAGTCTTTTTTTTTTTTTTTTTTTGCACCAATGAACCATTCACATTTTCACTGTAGTTGTAGACTTTATACCATGTTTTTAAAAATCAGACCGGGGACAAAACCCTTTTTGCCTCTAATTTTCGGTTTTGACCAGTTTAACCCCAGTTTTAGGCATTTTTACCGAACCAAACTAGCCTCCAATTCCTGGTTCAACCGGTCGGACTGGCCGATACGGTCTGGTTTTTTAAACATAGCTTTATATTTATCCAAAATATTTGATCTTGTCCAATGTTTTTAAATTTTCACTTCCCAAGTTAGTTAGTACAGGCGCAATTTCAAATCGTAAATTTTATGTTTGGTAAGGATTTTCCATGTTGCATTTTCAGCCTCAAATGTGAAAAATTATGATTTTGCATTGGACTTTTGGAAGAATAATGTAGCAAAAATCTGATAGGCTACCATTGGAAACTTTCTCTTATTTTTTTAATTCCCCTTACATTTTTTCCCAAAACCCATTTTTACCTTTCTTCCCTAAGAACACAACACAACCGATTTTCATAACACAACCCAGAAAATCAACACAAGACAACCCATTCTCAAAAAATCGGTGTTGCTAGTGACCAAATTGGTCTTACCCTTGTTTTATTGGAATTAGTTTGTCCATGATGATAGTTTCTAAAATGGAAGGACATGGAAATATGAGAGATAAAGGAGGATAAAATTGTTGTGAATAACAAAACTATGAGTCAAAGTACGATGTTATATTGTCATTCACTCCTAGTACCCTCATCCGGGGCAATTAGAGGCTTCTCCTTGTGTTGTGAGGGCCAAAAAATCAGTCACTTATTCTTTGCTGACGATAGCCTACTCTTTTACCAAGCAACAAAGGGAGATTTGGAGGTAATCCTCAATATCCTATAGTTATATGAGCTAGCCTCGAGACAAAAGCTTAATAGGGAAAAAACTACGGTGTTTGTTAGTAAGGCTACTACAGAGGAATGAAGGGTGGAGTTGGTGGATTGTTTGGGAGTGAGCGAGGTTAGGGAGTACGAGAAATACCTTGGCTTATCGGCCGTGGTGGGGCGGAAAAAGAAAGAGAGACTTAATTACATTAAAGAAAGAGTGTGGCATAAACTCCAAGGGTGGAAGGAGAGGCTTTTATCTCAAGCGGGCAAGGAAGTATTGCTTAAGGCGATGGTCCAAGCAATTCCCACTTTTGCAATGAGTTGCTTCAAACTCCCAACGGGGCTTATACAAGATATTGAGAGGTTGATTAGGAAGTTTTAGTGGGGGCAATAGGGAGATCAAAGAAAAATCCATTGGAAGAATTGGGAGACCTTGTGCAAACCAAAGTTTTTGGAGGGAATGGGCTTCAAGGACTTGGAGAAGTTCAATGAGGCTATGTTAGCAAAACAATTGTGGAGGCTATTAACCGATCACACATCATTGTTCTACAAGGTTTTTCGAGCCAAATACTTCCAAAGTGGCTCAATTTTGGATGCCAAAACTTCCTCGGGGTCTTATGCTTGGCAAAGCATTGTAAAAGCGAAGAATCTTGTCCAATCGCGTTTGTTGTGGAGGGTAGGAGATGGAAATAAAATAAAAATTTTCGAGGATAGGTGGCTACCTGTAGAGGAACTTGCCAAGGTTATTTCGCCTTCAAATTCCACCTCAACTGAGTGGACAGTGAGCAGGTTATTGAACCCGGATGGGGCTGGTTGGAATGACCAATTGGCGGACTCCATGTTCCTTCCTTTTGAAGCCCAACGAATTAAAGGCATCCCCATTTGTGTCACAAATCAGGAAGATTGCGTGTCTTGGCCAAAATGTAGAATCGAACTATACTCTGTGAAATCCGGATATCAAATGTTGTGTGAAGCCAAGGCAAAGCGTGTGCCTTCGGGGTTTATGGATGAGAGTGCAAAACTCTTTTGGAAGCACATTTGGAGTACAAAAGTGCCTAATAAGATTAAAGTCTTCCTCTAGCGGGCGTGCTCAAACGCTCTTCCAACAAAAGTGGGGCTCCACAAAAGAAAGGTTGTTGACAATTAAACCTGTGAACAGTGTTTGAAGCGAGATGAAGATGAAGTTCATGTGGTGTGGGGCTGTGAAACTATCCACTCGGTTTGGGAAGCTCCCTTTGCAGAGGTAAGGTTGAAATATCCCAAGAAGGACACCATGTGGGACCTAACCAGTGCTGTGCATGCCGAGACTGGAGAGCTCGACAAGTTAGCCATGGTTGCCTGGGCGATTTGGCAGTGCCGAAACAAGCTGCAATGCAAGGAGCAAAGCACCCCAATTCATAAAATCTTCAAATCGGCCTTGACTCTCTTAGCTGAGTTTCAGCAGAGGAGGCCGAGACTTGTTGGGCAAAGCCACTCCAGTCCGAACCAGTGGTAGCCTCCCCCTCCTAATTAGGAATGGCAATAGGTCAGGTTTGGGACAGGTTTTTCCATACCCGGATCCGACCCGTGGCCCGGACCCGGCTCATTTACTAAGCGAGTTTTTTTCCCAGGGCCCGAACCCGCCCCGTCGGCCCCGTTAAAGGATTGGGCCCAATTCGTGGCCCAACCAAAAAAAAAAAAAAAAAAAAAAAAAAGAATTGAAACCCAAATTTTATTTGCTTTACCAGCAACACACATCCTTTTCGGTTCCTTCGCTTTACCAGCAACCAAAAGTAATATCAACAAACTAAAACCATGACAAAGAAGTCTCAATTATTTTCTAAATACACTTTCTTTTTCATAGCAACCAAACTGAAAAAGAATATATAATAAATATCATAGAGACATTTCAACAAACACAAGAGCTTTAGTGCAGTAAAACTCAGGCAAAATGAAAATAAGAACAAAATAAAATGAAACTATAATATAAAGCCAGTAAGAAGTAGCAGATGGATTTTTGTTTTTCCCACTATACTTTCCTCTTTGTTTTTCTTGAGAACCAAACAGAAAACAAAAGGAAATATTGCAGATCGAAACTTTACTACCCACTCCAACAACCCACCCTTGGCAATGTTCTCCACAGGGCTATCGTAAGAAGGAATCCCAACCCAAATCGGCCATTATCTCCTCCTCCATCTGCCAATAAACCCTAAACCATCAAGGGTTATACCAGTTTGCCCAAACATGCTCACTAATTCAAGGGTTGAAGAAAGCCATTGTCATGTCATTGCCATCCACCAGACATGGTTATGCCTTAACGGGCCATGTGCTGAGGGAGTGTCAGAGTGAGGGTGAGGAGGCGAGGGAGGCGTGACTGAGGGAGTGTGGGAGTGAGGGTGAGGGAGTGTCAGAGTGAGGGAGTGTCAGAGTGACTGGCTGACTGCGTGAGCTGAAATGAAGGACTGAGCTGAGGGAGAGGGAGTGTTGGAGTGAGGGTGAGGACTGAAGGAGGGAGGCGTGAGTTCTAAGTTGCTGCTGAAGAAATGAGGGATTAGGGTTAGATTATACGTATATATATATATATATATATATATATATATATATAGGGGTTATTTTTGTAATTTCAGAGTATCGGGTTTTTATCCGGGTCGAGTCTCGGATTTTTTTGATAAAACCCAGACCCGCTTAGGGTTTTTTTTTTTAAAAAAAACCCATACCCAACCCTATTCCTAATCAGACCGGGTAAAACCCGGCCCATTAGGGTCAGGCCGAGCCCGGTACCTGCGGGTCGGGTAAAAATTGCCATCCCTACTCCTAATTCAGTAAAAGTTAACTTCGATGGTGCTATCTTTGAAGACTCTCATGAAGCAGGGGTGGATGCTGTGATTAGGAACAGCCTTGGGGAGGTGATGGCTTCGCTATCTGAAAAAATAGTGATGCCATCGTCAGTGGAAGTGCTTGAGATGCTGGCTACCAGGAGAGCTGCCATCTTCGCTAAGGATTTGAGCTTCAAGCATGTCTGGTTTGAAGGCAATGCCAAGGGGGTTGTGAGAAGCTTAAGGGATGGGGTCAACTCAAATGCCTTTGTTGGACACTTAGTAAAAGACTTTAGGTCTATAGTTGGTTTGTTTCAAATCTATTCTATCTCTCATGTACGGCAACAGGACAATAATGTAGCCCATGCTTTAGCTAGAGAGGCTAGAATGTCTTTTCCTTTACAAATTTGGATGGAAGATGTTCCTCCAAATGTTTTGTCTATTGTAACCAAAGATGTTTCCTGATTGAATATACTTTTCCCATTGGGATGGATTTCTAAAAAAAAAACACTCCTAGTACCCTCATCCATACATTCTATGGAACTATTAATAGATGTAGAAGTGTTCTTGGTTCACATTTTCTAACTTTAAAGTGTTTGGATTTTAATGGGATTACTAGATGGAATGAGAAATTGTGATATAAATTTTCATTTATGAACATTTGAAAATAATGTATAAGGAGCAATTTTGGAAAACAATCAAGTATTAGAATGTTTCCTTTGCATGATAATGCATATTTTCAATTTAATTTTTGAGTAATTAGAAGAAAATGTTAACAAGGTCACAAAATGTTGCATAACCATGATTTATTCAAGTCCAATGGTTTAAATAAACCAACAAGTAATACTAATTAATATTGACCCAAAACTAATATTGTTATAATGCTACAAAATCATCAAAATCAAGTTAATTTGGTTGGTGTACTTTCAGTATTTTATATTGTCTTTTTACATAAAAGTAAATTCTTCATGTAAGTGTCCCAAACATAAAAACCATATATTCTCAAGAGAAATATATAATACAATAATTTCTTCACAAAGAGAGTAATAATTTTCCCTTTTCTTTTGTCAATTTAGTTTTTCACTTATACAAAGTTGAATCAAAAATCTTTCAACTCTCTATTGCATGACATATTTTTGTGTTTTTTCTCCTATGAATTTTAATTAGAATTATTATGCCTCCAATAAAAAAAAATATAAGAGCTTTTGAGTATGCACGTTGAGGATAGTTATTTTATTTTATATTTTGATGGGACAAAGAGGCTAGTTATTTTTTTGAGAGAGTTTCAATCTATGGCGTCCATTTTTGATGATAGCTTTTTATCATTAAATCAAGACACCAATTGGTTTTTGATGTAGACGGGAATTGAATTCCAGATCTTTTATTTAACTATCAGAGACTTTACTAATTTAGCTAAATGCTAGTTATTATTATTGATAAGAAGGTGAAACCATCTTATATATATGTTTTGTCATTTTTAGTAATTTACACCTAAAACTACAATTTTAATAAGTACTATTAAAACACTTAGTTTTTTCAAAAAGCAATTTTTAACCGTACTCATCAAACTCTTAACTTTTTAAAATAATCCAATTTTATATCGCAGTTTTTAAAACTGTCATTTTTCAAAAAGCACAACATCAAAATTTTGAACCAAACACACCTTTAGCTTTCTTTTATCTTGACCAAGTTTTCACCTATTTACCATTCACGAAAAATTTAATTTTCTAGTGTTTATCCTCTTTTTCTTTTTTTCTTTTTCTCACGGCATTTCAATATATTTTACACAAAATCTATTAGCCTATATAAAATGTGCGATCTTCTCAAGGAAATATATATATATATATATATATATATATATATATAAGTGCAAATGGAGGTTTAAACAGTGCTTTGTAAAGAAAAATTTTGTCGAGTAAACGCATTTCTGCTGGGTCATAATGAGGGCCTATTATTACGTATTTACCCTTAGGCCTTTGAAGGGTTTTAACTTTAAAAAAGGGTCCGCTTAATGTATGCCCTAAGGGCATACATTAAGCTATCCACTTTTAGAAATATTTTCTCGGGAATTGAAAAAGTTGTCGATACTTTTTCAATTTCCGAGAAAATTTTTTCCATAAATAAAAATTATTGTGTGCCCTAGGGCACACATTAACAAAATCCTTAAAAAAAAAAAAAAAAAAAAACCAAAAGTGATCCTTTTTTCAGCTTTCCAAAAAGAAGAATTGAAGTGATCATTTTTTCTTTATAAGAATGTACAAAAGTCCAGCAACATTTATAAAGGGATGTTCAAAAGTCAAGTCACATGAATGAAGATGTGATGTTAAGCTTGTGAGACACGTTGAAGGAAGAAAAGAAGAAAATGATGAAGAAATATAAAGTAAGGCCATTCGGTGTACAAGTTCAATTATTCTTTTTATACCCAGAGCTCTGTATAAAAAGAAGAATTGAACTTATTGTTCACTCTGTAATCCTTTCGTAAATAGCATTTAAACCACTCTGCATTCTTGAGCACATTATTGTTCTAGAGAGTCACATGGTTTTGAACTGAAAATACCACCTGTATTCAAGACGTAAACTTTTGTTTATGGGATAGGATAAATGTACATGTTTAGCCATGCCAACTTGATTTCACCATTAGGATCTACTAAAATGTCCCTGCTAGGAAAGCCACATTATTATTTAAGTACCATGAAGAAATTAACAAAGCTGCAATTCCTGGAACAAATAAATAAGGAACCAAAATTGATACCCAAACACCTGTGCACTGTATTCCTTTCATATAACTAGGTGAGTTCAGAAACAATCTGCCTGTTGTAATTTTTAATATTCTTGAAATAATTTATGGATTGAGCCAGCAGAGACATATTCCAAATAAACTGAGAGCGTTTCCTCACCCTGGGTTCATAGATTGTTCTCACCATATTGGCCACATTAAACATAAAGGAACAATGCTTCTACATATCTGACGAATTCTTGCCAGCCCAATTTTTCCAACCAAACAAAATATTGGTTTGGTTTTTCATTGAATTTCTCTATTCTAAAAGTAAGTCCACTCCATTATATTCAAATCTTGGCCATTTTTATTCATTGTGAATTTATAATAATAGCAAAATAATTAAATTCACCTTAAACTTTTGGGACAAATGATAGTTTATTAGTGAGAAATATATGGACCAGCTCATTTTAAGTCTGTAGTAAGTAAAATATGAAATATCTGACATGATTGCTATTGAAGAAAACAGCAGAGACTATAATAATAACACTATATTGTGCACAAAATGCATGTGAACAAGATTGCCCAGAAAAATTTAGAAATTTGAAGACTATAGCTCAGATTTACAAGAGAAGTTAGTCTGGCTGTCAATTTGCTCTGCAACCTGTCTCTATAATTTCTTACTGGGTTTTATGGGCCACGCGCATCAAGCCATCTCACAATTTGATTCACCATATGTTTGGCCTCATGTAAGTTCACATTTCCTCCAGTATTTGATATTGGTTTTTGGTGAAAGGTCTTTCAATCTGCAGAATTTAATTACATCAATCAGGTACCTCAATTGTAAAATCTCATACAATAGAGAGAGAAAAAGAGAGAGAGACTATCAACAAAAACTGGAATTCATCAACTTAATTACAAAGAGTGAGATTAAAAAATATCTAAATCTGTTAGCCTAAAATATCTGTGTTTGTTATGCTAAACTCTAACTAACCTATACACGTGCGAGTTTAAAGAATAACTAACTCCATTCATTAACACGGCACACTCTAAAGCACACAGCTGCATTGTTTATCAAAACGTCACCATTCTGTTTAATGAGAAACGGTGCCGTTCTTCTTAATCTTAGACACGCGTTTCACCAATTGCTTGAACGACAGCGTTTTGGGCTTTACTGTAGGAACATCATCTTCATCTTCAACAGAGGATGATCTGCTAGTGCTTTCATCAATGAATAATCATATTATGCACTGTGGAAATATATATTCTCTTTTGGAAATGTTTCTATTGCTATTACTTAATTAAACAGACATAACCAGCACAGGCTACTTGATAAAATGTTTTTTTATGGAAAACAATTAGCACATGACTACAAGGGCCGTGACTGTATTACCCATACAAAATCCAAGCATTCGCAACATAACAAAAACTTCAATAACACAAGCTGAAACACTTCATTTATGTATACATGTCAAGAAACAGACCAAGCACTGGTTGTATATTAAAAACAATACCATTCAAATTCCCAAGGAAAAAAAAAAAGGTTTGGAGCTGTAGTACTTACAAGTGAAGGGGGATACCTTGCTGTATGAGGGATCAGAGGAGGCTCACGTTTTTCTGCTTCTGAGACATTTGCTAACAAACTCAAATGCCGGAAATCACTTACTGTGTTGGAAACCTCGTGATCCATATTTGAGTCATAAGGAAGAGGTATTAAAGGCAGGAGCTCAGGATCATTAAGTCCACTTCTATGTGCCTCCTCCGGTCCAAAAGCAATACAAATGGTAATTTTTGGAATTTCGCAGCCAACCCAGAATGATATTGAATTTTCGACACTCTGATGGTTGAAGTTGAACCAACTTGGAATCTCAATTCCAGGTACTATAATTTTGCAATCATCATCCTCAAATGATGAGAATGAAGGAGAGAGAACCTGATGTGAAAATCGAGTTGATTGCCCTATATCCATTAATATGTCTCCTCTTGCACCTTCACATTCTTTATTTACCCTATAATTTCTCCAATCTTTATTAGGAAATATAGTAATGTAGTATTTGAGAAGATAACAAAATTTGTTTCTTTATGACTTAAAGAGAGAGAAAAAGAGAGAAACCTAACTCAATAATGTACTTGATGATAGTGGATCCAATGACCAACAATTCTTTGCACACACTCTTCTTATAGATTGTGGAAGTCTTCGAATTTCTTGAAGCTTCTTGCAACTAATTATTTCAAGTAGAACTAATATAGTAAAACTGCTAATGTGTTCAGGGATGGTAACAATATTTGTTGGGGATAGATATAGATATTTCAATACGGTTAAGAATTCCAGCTTAAAAAAAAAACTCCAATTTAGTTATATTTTCACAGTTAATGATATTCAATGCTTCCAACCTTGAAAACCCATACCCAAAAGAACAATTAGGAGAATTGCTTGTCAATATCGATGGGGTTGTTGGAAAGACAGATTCCTCAGGCAATTGAAATTTATAAATAATATCTGGAGGATCAGTAAGGTTTGGACAATCATATAGGTATAACGTCCTAAGTGCAATGAGATATCTGATTGATGAGGGTAACCCTCTAATACCACTCCTTGACAATTCTAAAACCTCTAAACATTTCATAATTGGATGAAGATTGGGGAACCTCTCAAGGCTTTAGCATCCCTCAAGATTAAAATATTTAAGAGATTTCAACATCAGCTTGCTTGGAAGAATTTGAAGTTTCTTGCAGTGTTTAGTGTGCCATTCTTGAAGCTTATCAAGAAATCCAAAAGACTCATGAACCTCAACCAAATTTTTACAATAAGAAAGGTCCACTTCCTCTAAGTTTGCAGCACATAAGTTAGGTAAATTTGTAATGGAATCACATTCATTGAAATTGATACATTTCAAAATGTCAAACCATAACTCCTGTACAAGGTGAAAAAAAATCAATATAAATCTTGAACAAATTTTAAAATAAAATTTAAGAAAATCATAATTTAGAGATACTAGTAATCATACTTGCTTGAATAGCTTCTCTAATCTAATGTGACTATGTGGCATTCCAAATGCAACAAGTTGTTGAGGACAATATTTTGATGGCAAGGAAAAATGATATCTGGGCCATTCAAGCAACCTTAAACCATTGGGGAGAAATTTAAGTTCTTCACAAATGTGTACATTACGAACTATGAGATATTTGAGATTTTCCATCCTTTTGAAAGCTTTAGCGTGTAGTTGCACTGTTATTGGATTAGGAGAATGCAACATTATACCTTGAATTTTGCAAGATTCCTAGTAGGATAATGCATATAATGAATGATACACACAATAAAATTTTCCAAAAGTATAATCATCATGAAATTTTAATAAAAGATGATATTGATAAACTTATATTTTCTACTGTGTTAAAAAGAAAAAAAAAAAAAAAATCATTACATCTACCTAGTGGGAAATTTAAAAAAAAAAAAATTGAAGAGAAAGAACTAATACCTTACTTCTGGTCAACACTTCAAGGGCATCTTTATAATACCATAACCTGCTGCATTTTCCTAGGATTTCAAGTGATTCTTGCCGAACAACTTCCTTACCCATTTATTGTATCAAATCATACATTGATAGTGTGCCATTTTGATCAACAGTTATGACAGATTTATTAACAAGTATTGAAATACCAAAATTTGGATATAAATTGCAAGCGTCTAATATATCTACAACATAATCCACGTACCATCCTTTGAAGAAACACGCAATATGAAGGAAAGTTCCCTTTTCAGTTTCTTCCAATCCATCATAACTTACTTTAAGTATCTCTTGAACATCTTCTTTGGGAATTTTTTTCATATTTATCTGTTGCACATTTCCACTCAAGTTTAGTTCTTCCACACAAATCAAAACTTATTATTGCTAGAGCTAGTGAAAGGCCTTTGGCATAATGTATAACATGGATTGCAATTTCCAAATAATCTTCCCTAGGTTTGTTTCCATGGAAGGCATGTTGACTAAAGAGTTCAAGAGCTTCATATTTGTCTAATTCCTTAACCTCATAAGATGTACAAACTTTTCCAAGAGTTGCTACTAAGTGTTCATCTCTTGTTGTTATAATGACTCTACTTCCTCAAACAAACCAATCACATGATCCAAGAAAATTTTCAATTTGTTTAGATTTGTCCACGTCATCAAGAATTAAAAGAATCCTTTTACTATGAAGCCTTTCCTGTATCATATTGATTCCTTCTGCTACATTGTCTACCTTCAAATATTTGTCCCATAAGATCTTATAAAGAAGATTCTCTTGTAACTGGATTATGCCATCATTTATTCTAGACTTTTCTCTAACATTCTCAAGCAAACAACTTTGTTCAAAATGATTAACAATTCTATTATAAACAGCTTTTGCAATTGTAGTCTTACCTATTCCCCCAAGGCCATGAATCCCAACCATTCGAATATCATTTGACTCAATATCTAAAAGTGATTCTATGACCTTGGCACTTGAACCTACTCCAATAGGTATATAGCAACAAATAATCGTGTGCGATTTAATTTGGTATCTAATATCATTTCAATAATTTGTTGGATAAATTTGGATTCAGGTCCACTGGAAATCACAAAGCATAAGAGATGTTAAATAAGTTGGAAATATAGATATGAAAATAAACTAAATTGTAGATATTGAGTTTTGTACATTACAACGTACCCTTGAAACACTATTAATTCAAGTAATGACATATAATCCATGGCTTTGAGGCATTTTTTGCCAAATAGCATAATTTTAGGAAAAATTTATGAGAAACATATCTAGCCAAACTTATTTAGTTATGTAACATTTTTTTGGAACTCAAGTTTGTCAAACTCCGGTTCCAAGTGAAACTCGAGCTCTAAGTACTATGTTGGATTAGATTATCACATGAGTCTATAACGCTTGGAACTTGAGTTTGGTAAACTCAAATTTATCAAAGTCGAGTTCCAAAAAAATACTACATAACTAAATAAATTTGGCCCGATGCATTTTTCTTAATTTTTTTTCTTTCTAAAAGTATGCTATTTGAAAAATTTAGCCATGAATTTGAGAAGCATCATTAATATTAGTACTTTTTTCGGCCAATAAATGAGATTAGGGCTTTTAGCAAGTACTCCCTCCGTCCCAATTTGTTTGAAAAGTCAAACTTTTTAAGGAAATATTATTTATTGTCTTGTTTACCTTATAAAAATGTATAAATTTACAAAAATATTCTTAAATAAATTTATTAGCTTCTTTTATTTAAAAGAGTTATTCCTAATGAGGCAACTAAAAAGGTGTCCCAATTAGATTGATTTATTAAACATTTGCTAGTTTTCTTTTCAAATAGTTTTGAAAATAAAGTAGGGGTATAATAGGAACATTAGTACATTAATGACTTTTATTTTTAGAAACAGGACGATATTTTGGAATATCCCAAAATGGAATAGAGGACAAACAAACTGGGACGAAGGGAGTAGTTGTGTGGAAACTTTGTGTAGGTGAGGAAAGAAACGTAGTAGAAAGGCAACTGTGGTTAGATAGATATAGATTTATATTCTCTCAAGCTATAACCTCTTTAAGTGAATGCATTTATTACACAATTAATTTAGCTAGAGAGTTCCATTTTCTCAGAGCTAAAACATTCTAAACACCCCCCACCCCTCGAGTTATAAAATCAAGAGTAAATTACAACTTGTCTACCTGTGGTTTGATTAAAATTTAAGTTGCCTATCTGTAGTTCAAAATCCCATGATGCAAGTGTTCCATTGAATTCTTTTTAATCTTATTTAATCTTGTATTTTTATGTATTTTTTTTGTGTTTTTGGAGGAGAGAGACATAAAAATGAAGCAAAATTATATTTAGTCATGTTTTTAACATAACTAGGTCACAAAACTCTAACTGAGCTAATCTCAAGTGGGTAAATTGTCAAATTTCAAACTACAGATAGGTGACTTATATTTTGACCAAACCACAGGTGGGTATGTTATAATTTACCCTAAAATCTATCAAATGGAATCCTCCTTATCTTCCCTTTGTCACTTTAAATACGAATGGAAGCACTTAAGACAACTCAGGCAAAGCGGGGCTAGAGGAGTTATTGATGACCATGAAGGCAAATGGATGAAGGGCTTTTCTATAAACTGGGTATCACTTCTAATAATGTTGCAAAACTTTGGGCTATTAGACATGGTCTTCACATGGCTTGGGAGTTGGGTTTTAGATTTATTTGTTTGGAAATAGATTCTAACTCTTGTTATTCATCTACTAACTTCTCAATCCAATCCTACTGTTGGAATGTCTATGGTACAGGAACCTTCTAGGGAGACAATGGAATGTTAAGCTGCAACACATCTACCATGAAGCTAATGGGGTTGCAGATCTTTTAGCTAAGAGAGGAAAGACCAAGTGGAAAGAATAAGAGAATATACTTAAAGCCCGTATTTTGTTAAGCATGCAGTAATGTCTGATTGGATGAGTTGGGGAGTAGTCGTGTAGATGGATTTTGCCGATCTTATGTTCTAGATAATCTTGTGGCACTCAAGAGCAGAGTTAGAAATTTTGGTTTAGCGGGGCGAATCACATATTGATAAATTAGTTAAGAGAAATTCAAACCACATAAGTAGTCGTGTAGATGGATTTTGCTGATCTTATGTTGTAGATAATCTTGTGGCACTTAGGGGCGGAGTTAGAAATTTTTGTTTAGGGTGCCGATTCACATATTGATAAATTAGTTAAGAGAAATTCAAAACAAATACATACATACATTTACATGTGCGCATGTGTGTATACATCATTTTGAAGAGAACTTATTATTTTTATAAATTTTAATATACACAAATTGCCTTCTTTGCAATCATTATGTACGCCCCCCCCCCCCCCCCCCCTCAAAAAAAAAAAAAAAAAAAAAAAACCAGTATTTTATTACAATTTTTTTGAGTGCCATCACTCCCTAACATTAAATGTCATTTTGTTTTGTTTTTTTTTTTTTAACATTTTGAGTCTAATTCAAACATTGACAAACAATTTCCAACTTAACAACAGTAACAATTAAAAACTTAGTTCAAAATAATAAAAATCTACAAGAGAAAATTACTTTATTAAATACTCACTTTTTGAACTTGACAACTAGAACTCACCAAATAAGATAGGAAAAAATAAAAAAGGAGAAACATTGTTCTCGTAGGTTTTTTTTTTTTTTTTTTTTTGGAGGGGGAGGGGTTAAAAAATAGATAGTTTTTTTGTTATTATGAGCTACTAGTATGTAACCCTATGCATATGCATGGGTACATTTAAAAATAATCACAATTACATATATATGTGAAATCAAATTAAACTTAGTGTAAGAATTACAACTTACATATTTTTTAAACCATGAATTTCTGAAATATATAAAATTGAATCTAGACTTTTCGGTTTTTGCACCCAATAATTTACTTGCCACAAAAATTAAAAAATTAGATAAGACGCACGGTGCAAAATTGAACTCCAATTAAAATTCAATTTAGAATCTAATTGAATTTAGATTCTTTGATTTTTGCACCTAATAATTCACTTAACACACATTTAAAAATTAGATGAAACATGGGGCGCAAAATTATACTCCAATTTAGAATTTAATTAGATTTTCTCTCAGTTTTAGCCATTAAGCCACCTTAGGACACAAATTTTCTCAACCTCATTAATTTAAGAGACATATTCTCCATACTCTATCCATTCAATAGATGGTTAATTCAATTTCACAACTCCTACTAAATCATACTAACTGAAAAGGGGGGGGGGGGGGGGGGAAACCCTATTGAAGTCTAAACATATATGCATTTTTTTTTACACATGACATACATACTAACCAAAAATATACACAACATATTGTTTATAAAAAAAATTATTAGCTGTATGTTAATGGACAAAGTGGCTAAAGTAAGATTCTACCAAAATTAAGCACAGATATTGAAGAAAGAATCTTGTGCTCAATCTGAGCTCCAAATCACAGTGGTTTCCCCCATTAAGCCATAGTGGTTCATACTTCTCTTTACACAGTTCCTAGAGTTGCTTACCATGGGAGCAATCAACAACTTCATATGAAGTCCCCTACAAAAGGATATAAAAGAGTTACTACAAAAAAATTAATTTATACCAGCATGTGGTGGCATTTTCACTTATTTCAGAAAACTCTCTTGGTGGGAAGCAAACAATCTACTTAGAAATATGTATTAACCTTAGAAGATTTTACAGAAGAAAAAGCTATTAATATTGGATTAGAAATATATATTTTTTGATATGTTTGGCATCAGGCAGAGGATGAAGGGAAGATTTGAACTAAGGAACGTGGGTTCACTCCTGCTACCCACTAATAATGTATCCCTTAGGGTGATATTACAACTATTGCAAATTTTATCATATAGTCCTTACAAACTGATGTGCCAACTTTTAAACAAACAACTAAGAAATTTATGAATTTATTATATTATTTATGTAACGCCAAACACATTCATTGCCATGTCAGTTATAAGCTTTTGTGGAAAATTGGTAGTAGCTTTAGAATTTTTCTATCTTTGAATGTCTAAATAACTAATGTAGTGTGACCAAATTGAACGTGCAATTCCCAGAATTTCCTCACACTCTTTTCTCCAAGAAAGAGACATGAAAATAAATAGAAGAAAAAAAAACTGGAAGGCACTCTCTTTCTATGCTGTCTACGCTCAATTCTTTTCCTCCTTTGACTAATTATTTTATGATCCCTCTAAAGGTCAAAATGGACACATCAATATAAAATCCTCTGAAATACACGAAATTAAAAGCCATAAGAAGAATATAAAAATACGAAATTTTATATCCAACTAAACTGAAAATCCTCAAAGAATACGAAATTAAAACCCAGAAGAAAAATATCAAAATTCTAGGGAATACCTCCATAGATGTTTCTTTGCCTTTTGGTTTCTTAAACTACTTCAACATTAATGTTGGCAATGGAAAAGAATACTAAACACACCAGATTATGCAATTCCACAAAAACCAATTTTAAACAGAATAGAAGAAGATTAAAAAAGAAAATCTCAAGCACATAGGTAAAGAGAAACTGCTTAAACTTTAATATATATATATATATAGAAGAAATGAAAGAAACAATGGTAATTCATGAATAGCATACTTACTTGGTTATGAACTCTTATTGCAGAAAAGAATATTCCACTATCTAACGGTGGCTGTAAGCTGGTAGAGACAACCCTCTGTTCTGTATCTCCACGCTTTACAAAACCCATACCCTAATAACAACTCAGGTGGTAGTATTTGAACTTCTAGAGTGCTTCCTTGACTTCAACAAAAAAAAAAAAAAAAATAGAAAGGAAAAAGGGTTAGGAATCAAAATCCCAAAATTGACAGCAAACATAATTATGGACAATAGTAAAAGAAATTAGTCTTAGATTAATTAAAAATTACCAATAGAGAATGGTCTGATATTGAGGTTGGGTCAGAGATGGCAGACATAGTCATGGCCTTGCAGGGTATTACTGTGTTGGGTCTGCATATGAGAGAGTGACAGTGGGAAGAAAGACAGATGAGAGAGGGGATAGGTTACGTGCAGTGTATGAATAAATGCAAATCGTGAGAGGTAGGTTTTAAATTAAAATGTAAAAAAACATTATATAATAAAATTGGAAAATACTACTGCACAATTGTGTGAGATGAACTAATAACCATTGCTCTAATCAAAATACAACCAAAACTACAAATAAATAACTGAACTTTCACACTGGAGTTTTGAAAATATTTGGCTACGTATTTGTTTGAATCTTTGAGAGAGATTAAAACTGTTATCTTTAAAAAAGTTTTTTATAAGCCAAACATTAAAAAGGATCAACTGAGCCACAAATATCAAATAAAAGGGAACAATGAGAGACATAGATATCAAAAATTCAGTGATCAATAAACTGTGAATTTCTCATAAAATAAAAAGGAAAAAGTTACTTTCCCACCAACAATACCCAACAGGAACTCAATATGCCACCAAAAAAAAAAAAATCTTTATACCTATCAATGATGAAACAGAATAGTAATAGAGCAAAACCACAACAACATTAAAACATTTTGTATTGCTTGTCTAATACATTAGGCATTCAGAATACTCAGCTTCATTTACATCCTTCCTGGTATGCAAAAATTCCCATTCTCACAAGTGGGCAAATATCGCCTTAGGTTCTTCAACAACAGGTGTTGTTGTTGACGAACTTTCTGAACCAATCTGCAGAGCATTAATAACCACACTTGAATCACACTTAAAATATCTCTAAATTCCTACTTCCAAGGAAAATTAGGTAAAATTTTAACTAAACCATTACCCCACCATTATTAATGTAGAGACCAGAAAATTGGGCAATGCAAGCCTTGGATGTATAATTCAAGCGGTTAGTTTTTTTTTTAATTGGGAAAACTATAAAACGGTGTTTTAACGTTGTGAAATAGTATAATTTATCACTTTTTAATCCTAATATTTAAAACAAAAACAAATAGAAAAAAAAAATCCTAACCCAAATACCTAAATGAAAACAAAATAAATTCTAACCCAAATACCTAAAAATCAAACCAATCCAACCAAATATCCAAACATAAAGCATATTTAAAATTCAATTAAAAAAAATTACTGGTGATGGTTCCAATAAAGTGGAAACTATACCTGCTAGTACTGCTTCTACTCAGACTTGGATTGCTTCCAAGGATTTGCCTTTCCACCTACAAATCCAGAAAAAGAAAAGCTAAAGAAAAACCTTTTAATTTTTTATTACACAGATTTGAAATTGAAATCAATCAATGACAAATGAAATCTACAATTGAATCCAAGATAGAATTAAATAAATCTAAATTTGTACTTGATAAATGAAAAAATTGGAAACTCTTCACCAAGAATGCTGATTCATGAAGAGTAAAGACATTGAAGAAACCAAAAATACTTTGCGTTGTAATCCACAAATTACCCACAAATTATCCAAAACAATTTTAACTCAAAAATCCAAAACCAAACCAAAGCAACACATATACCCTAACCATAAACCAAGTCTAATCCTAGAATTGATCAAAACAAAATCTGACCCAAATGGCTAAATTGAAATACTCAAACATAAATCATAGTTATCGTGTAATTTAAAAAAAAATAAAGAAAACTCTCACCGGTAACGGTTCCGACTGCATGACGGTGGTGGCTGTCCTGAAATTCATCTTTCTGTCGATCTTTGTTCTTCATCTGTTTTGACAGAATCATTATCTCGACTGAAAGCACTTACGATCTCGCTTTTCTAACATTTTCGATCTATCTTTCGATCTCTGTTCTTCTGCAGTTTACGAAATCTTTTTGTATCTCTCTGTTCTTTTGTGTTTTTTCTCTTTCACCAAACTGTTTCACCAAACCGTCTACCATTATGGTCTGGGTTTTGGATGATGAAGAAGGGGTTTGGCCGTGGAGCGTGTTTTGGAAGATGGAGAAGTGGAACAGAGAAGGGTCGGCAAAAAAACCTAAAATAAATATCAATGCAACATTCAATCCTATACTTATTTAATCCCAACGATTTTAATTGAAATAACTAAATCTAAAGCAATCCAAGCAAAAAATCCAAACCTAAATCATATTTAATCCCTAGATTTGAAAAAGAAAAGGGGAAAAAAAAAAAAAAACAAAAACTTTACTGATTATGGGTATACGGCAAAAAAAACCTAAAGTAAATATACTTATTTATTAGAAACAGAAGTACCCAAACTAAAACCATTATTTTTTAGTGATTTCTGTAATCTAAAAAAAAAAAATCCCGTTTCTTTACAGTGAAAACCCCAAAAAAAAAAAAAAAAAAATCAAGACCTAGTGTAATCCAAATACCTAAATAAATTCAATCCAGCAATTCTCATACCCAGATCTAAGAAAGAAAGAAAAGAAACCTTTACCGATGGTAGTTCCGACGATCTGATGGTAACGTGTTGATGGCACTTAGTTTTCTCTTCCTCAATCTCTACTCCTGCGCGCCTTATGGACTGTCTCTCTCTATCTCCGTATCTCTCAATCTGATGGTAACGGTGTTGATGGCTTTCTGTAGGTGTGCGTTTGAGTGTCGCCATTGTTGGGATCTCTCGCTCTCGCTCTTGGTCTCTGTGTGTTAGGGTCTTCGGCGCGCCTCATCTCTCTCGTTTCTCCGCGTACCAATCTTTCTTTTTCTTTTTTTGTTTTGTTTTGTTTTAAGCGGTTAGTTTCCTTTTATACCAAGAGGCTCCCGAACAGTGTTTCAACATAGTGAAACATGGTATTTTATCGTTTTTTAACTTAAGCGTGGCAGCATTTGAAGGGGCTTTTTTTGCTTAAGCGTTTTAAGCGTTTAGTGAAAGATTGTAATGCATCGCCTTTTAAATTGCTTACGTGTCAGCACCTTGTTGAAAGGCTTCGTCTATTATATATATAGATATATATATATATATATATATATATATATATATATAGAGAGAGAGAGAGAGAGAGAGAGAGAGAGAGAGAGAGAGAGAGATTGGTTTTAGGTCCCTTATTAATTGTTTAATTTTTTATTCTTTTATTTTGTGTGAGGGGGGCAACTCTTATTTTTTTGGGTCTAATAGTTAAACCTTTTTTGTTGGAACTGCACCTCATTTACTGTAAATATCCTTGGTTTGTATTTTGTGAAATCTATATAAACCTCTCCTATTTTATCTTAAAAATAGAAAGAGAAAAGCATGAGACTAATGATGAGATATACATACCCATTCTTGTAATGCCATCCAGACAAACTACCAACTTCACATGCATAGAGCTTCCCTCCATCTCTGCACTTTGCCCATGTTATCTTTGAAATTTTCTTCATGTTTAGCCAATGCTACCCCAAACTTTCTCTCTTGTTTAGATACTTCCGATGGACTCACTTTGTAAAACACTGGTAAAACCAATTGACCATTTTTCCTACACTCAAGAATCCTAACAAGTTTATCCAAGCACCAAGTAGAAATGTGTAGTTTTTAGAGAATATAATAATTGAAATCATTGACAACTCAATAGCTTTGAGAAGCTCTACTGAAACTTCCTCTCCTCTTTGAAGGTGATCATCGATGAAGGTATTAAAACTCTTGTCACACAAAGTTTGACATAAATAGACTATAAAACCATAGCGGATATCTTCACCTCTAAAGCTTAAGAAGACATCATATTTCCATTGGGGAGTGAAAGAATAAAAGGAGGTTTCTTTATTCGTTGGGAAAGCCATCATGGTCTATGAGGAGAAGGGTGAGAAGATCAAAAAAGAGGACGAGGAGAAATGGGTTTCGGTATGAGGCAGACAAGGATTGCAAGCCAGGGAAGATATAATGGGAAGCCGATTTGTTTCCACTCAAGATCTCTCCATTGTAGTCTTGTAGACTAAACAAGCATTCACGTTGGAAAACACGTAGATGGAAGCAACTCCTTGTAGTGGTCACAGTTGGCTCCTCTGCTTTGCTATTGTCAATTATATTATAAGTAGCACAGGAAACAACGGTGTGACAGTAAAGTTTAGCCTTCATTACATGAAAAAACCCAATAAACATCACTACATGATTACATCTACAAGACTACAACTGCAAAACCAATGCAAATTAATTTGATACACACCCCATCCAATTCGGTCACTCTAAAAATCCATGTCCACTTTGAAGCCCCAATTTGCATCTTTACCCATAAAGCTATAAACATCGGAAAGGAAAAAATGGAGCTCGTAAAGGAAAATCCCCAATTAGCATCTCTACCCGGAAAGCATTTTAGAGCTAGCGAGCATTGAACAGCTACTATCAGTCTCTCTCTTCTCTCCCGATTGTTTGTCAAACAATTATAAAGATAAAGAATATACATCAAACTCATTCAGCAAAAATAAAAATTTTGAAGGACAATTATCATGGAATAAATATGATATGTACTTTACCCTTATAATTTGAAATCTAAGAATCAACAATGCCCAAAAGAGGAAACATGATACACGACAATCAAATACTTTATAATAATCCCAAGTCCTCCAAGGAAACAAAACTAAAAATAAATAAAGCTGCATAGATCCTCTCATAAAAGATCAACCAACGCTACCATCTAAATGGCATGCTAAACATTACACTTCCAAATGAAGGGTCATGGATTGGTCATCTACCATCTAAATGTTTGGTTTATGAAAGAAATCTAAAGTAAATCTTCATATCAGAGAATTAAGATGAAACTGAAATAATCTACACCACCATCGAGCTAAAAATCAGCAAAGAAACTTGTTTGAACTGATAAAATCAGTTCGTTTACTTGCATTTTTTTTTCCTTCTCTTGATACCTGAAACATTGAAACATTAAAATGAAACACTCACATAGATCCCATTCAATAAGGCATGGCCATCCTGGTCTTGCTAATAAAAAGTTGATCCGTGATATTCCTTTAATGTAATAAATGTGCCAAGGATATAGAAGAGATAAATGGCCCATATAGCATTTGAAAGAAAACATAAAAAGATCATCTGAAAGATGATGACAAAATTGGTCATTTATGGGGATCAATTACAATGTCCATAATCCAAACAAACATTAAGAAAAATTTGAGAGCAATTCAAATGCAATGTGAAAGTTCAATATGGGTATGAAACACCCTTGAACGTTTAGACCCCAATTTACAAATTTACCAATTCAAGCTTTATATCAAACAATCAATGTGCGGAATATGATAACAAGCTTATAACAGAATTGATAAACAATCTAAGCCAAATATAAACACATCCACAGCAGTAAATATAAGGCAAAGATAAAGGAAAGAGAGATGCACACACACGGACAACACACGATGTGTTATCGAAGAGGAAACCGAAGTCCTCGGCGTAAAACCTCTCCGCCGCCCTCCAAGCGGTGATACAATCCACTAAAGAATAAAGTTGGGATACATGAACAGCAGAAGACCCTCCAAGCCTAATCTACCCAAGTACCTAAGCCCTCCAAGCTTCTTGCTCCAACGAGGTTACGCCGAACCTATTTCTTCTTTAGCTTCCCGGATTCCGCTACTTGACCATAGCATCAACCAATGTATATTGGTTCCTTTCCAAACTGCTTCCCTAAGCACCAAATGGACCTTCTCACAGACGTGGGTGTGGTGAGATAAGGATTTGGTAAATGACCTCTCAAGGGTATGACAATGGAGAGGTAGAGAGTAGAGGAATTTGTAGAGTCTCTAAGGTAAAGATTGGGGATGAGGCAATCTTGTTTTGCTCTAGGGTTTTCTCTCACAAAATTCTCTCTGGAAGCTCTCTCAATTTAGTGGGTATAAGGGTGTATATATAGTAGGGTGAGAAGGGAATGCAAAACGTCAGTTTTTGCCAAACAGGGCTAACTTGCAGCTTGACCTCGCGGCTTGTCCAAGTCGCGAATTCCAGTCGCGACGTAACGGCCTGGCCAGCCTGGAACTTTTGTCCTGTAGCGTGACAGCTGGCGCGACGCTTCAGCTCCCCAGTGTGCTTCTCACGTGACAGATTCTGGCGGCTTGCCAGTCGCGAACCACCCGCGAGTCCTAGCCGCGAAGCTCTGTTTTCTTGCACACTCTTGAGCTTTTCTTCACATCTTCTCACACACTACCCTTACAATTTTCCCACCTAAATACAGGGTTACTAAGTGCTAAATTACAAGCAAATTGGTCACGGAATAAAGCCAATTAGATGGTTGATAAAATTCAACCTTACAATCTCCCCCTTTGGCTATTCCGTGACAAAACCCTACAACAGACTCTAGACTTAAACGTGAGTTGGGAACAGTTGGAAAACTCACTCACACCTAATTCTAGATTCTGGAAAGCTCTTGAACATATGAATAAGTAACTCCTGAAACACAATAACATAGCAACATCATTGTATGCAGAAAACTTAAAATGCATATGGAGCTAAATAAGCATGATCAAGCAAAAATGAACATAAGCATAAAAGCAATACTTCATGGCAAGATCAACAACAGTAGTCACTTAAGCACAAGTGATTACTATGTTCATTTACAAGCAATGAACATCCGGACATGCAAAAATGATAAACTCAATTGAAGAGAATCATTTGCAAGTCCAACACTCAACCAATGCATACAAACATATATGCATCTAGGAACAATCCTACAAGGGCACAAGAGTGTTGTACTTAAGATAATGCAAGGCATTAACAAGTACCAAAGCACAAAGCACAAAGGCTGCATAAGCAAAGAATTGCAAATACATGGCACAAACCACAAAGGCCTACAAAGAGTGCATTGAAACAAGAAACAACCCTCAAAGCTTACAAAAGCAACAATGGGTACAGAACAACAACATAAAATGCTGAAACTGAATAACATCATAATCTATATTAGCAAAAGATTAAAACCATTCAATAGTTATGAGTATAAAACCATACTTAAACACAATGTGTCAAACCTATACTAACATCAGATAGTAAACAAAATATCAAAGATATAAACACTAGGTTATGACAACTCCCCCTTAGATAGGCACTCCCCCTCAAGAGCTGCCTCTCAAAAATCTCCCCCTTTTTGACACGAATGGCCAAAGGGTCACTGATGAAATTTGGTAAAAATGCTGTCAACTTGTGCTGCTAACACATCAATCTGGTCTTGCATGCCTGCCAATCTTTCTGACTGCTCTCTCTGGCCTTGTCTAATTGTCTTTTCCAAATCCACAAGTCGCTTGTGGAGGTTCACAAATAATATCTCCATCCTATCAGGTTGAGGAGCAAATTGCTGTGAAGTGCTAGGTTGCTGTGTATCTAGCTCAGGAGTGGATGGAGTAGCAGGAGATAAATGTGCACTCTTTGGAATCTTTGATGAATGACTTCTACTAGCTTGTAGAGTGGTAATAGAGATTGGACCCGAACGAGTAATCATTTTCCCAACAGAGGGATGAGTAACACCTTCTCTTAAAACAAATTTCATAATGAGACTGCAGAATGGAAGGCACCCTCTTGCTACAGTTCTTGTCGCTGTCTTTCTTATGATATGATAGATATGGGCACAGATGTCAATGGTGGTGCCTGTGATGAGGTCACATAGAAATTGAGCCCTTCCAAGGTTGATATACACCGTGTTGGACAACGGATAGAGGTTGGTAAACATGATCAGCTTCAATGTTGTCAACTCAGGTGAAAACGTGGTAGTACTTATGGATGTGCTGGTACTGGATACGTCATGGTCAGGGCCTAGAACTTGGAGAATGTCGTGAAGCATTGGAGTGCGATCATCATACGGAGTTAGGTCGGCATTCTCAGGTCTAGTGATGTTGAGAAGTTCAGCAATGGTGTCTGGACTAATGATGAACTCTATTCCTCTTACCTTACAGTGAATTTCAGTTTTAACATCAACTGTGTTGGCATAGCACTCCTTCACTAGTTCCAACATAGGATCAACAAAATTTCCAAATAGTTCTGCCCAATCTTTTGTCTCGAAGATCCGAGGGACAAAAGTTGTTTCCAAAGTGTCAAATCTGACCTCCCGTTCCACTATAGGAGTTGCCCGGTTAAAAATGCTTGTGTAAGCAAGTAGGTGCTGAGGAGATCTGAACAGATCTTTATTGAGTTCAGTAGATGGCTGTGATGAAGTACGTGTTCGTTTTGCAATAGGCAACATTTCCTCTTCTGTCATAACCTCTTTTCCTTTGGAGGATCGTTAAGACATCTGTAAACACGCAACAGAAAAACCACAACCAGAACACAGCACAATATGTGAAAGTGTACATGTGTTAGGAACTGTTTAGTTAAACTAACAATATCAGAGAGACAAGCCAACCCTCACCCAAGAACAGATAATGACCAGAGATAAAAAATCAAACAAGATCACTCAGAGAGGATGCAGACAAGAGTAAGCATATATCAGCACTATTAGTGAAAACCTCTATATGATAGAAGAAGGCACATAGCACCGAAACAGGACAGGATGAATATGACACGAGCAAAGTAAACCCATATGCAATACCACAAACCCATATCCAAGACTTCTCCATTTAGAGCAAACCAACCACACAAAAACCCAAAATCATAAGCCCAAAGAGTATAAGAGCAAACACACAACATTGCTCAGAACCAAAGCAAGAGTAATGAAGCAAAACATGAACTTCAACAAATACAGTAAAAGAATAACCCCAATCATATTAACCCACATTTTTATCAAACCCATGAACGTACCCAACATTTCACAAAATACCACATTCTCAGATTCAAGAAAATAAAGTTCAAATCATAGCATATGAGGTAAGAGAAATGAAACCCATACCTTTTTCTTGGTGTTTGAAGAAGACATGATGCAAAAATAGTAGCTTTTCAAAGATGGGTACGACGAGTTTCAGAGGGGGGGTTTTGGGAAAGACAATGAACAGTCACCAAGTACGAGGGAAAAACTGAAAAACAATTTTAAAACTGTCTTCAAAACGCAAAACACGCGTTTTTCGCGACTGGATCAAGTCGCCAGTAAGTCGCCAAGTTAAGCCGCGAAACACTGTGAAAGAAAGAAACTTGAAAATTTCTCTAAGTGTTTTTCGCGACTGGAAGGTCTACCCGCGATATAGTCGCGATATGAGCCGCGAAATTCCCTGAGTACCTCTCGCGACTGGACCTTCCACCCGCGAACAAATCGCCACACTGACCCGCGAAATCTGGAAAATTCAAATTTTGGGAAAAATTTTCTAAGTATTTTTCGCGATTAGAGCATTTACTCGCCAGTTAGCCGCGACAGATCTCTGAATGATCTCGCGACTAGAGCATGCGACTGGGCCAACCCGCGACTTAGTCGCCAAAACAGGGCAACACTGTTTTTGAAAATTTTGACATTTTTGTAAAAACAAAGTACTTTCCAAAAACAAAATAAAACACTCAAAAATCTTTTTGTGTTTGATCAACAAGAATTGAGCATGTGAAAACACATTTAATCAAGTACAATCACACAAATGAATATGGCATTCATTGAACATAGACTTGTGTGTTGTGTGTGGATATCAAAAATGAGATAGTCCTTAGTCCAATGTGAAGCTTCAATGATCAATTCAATCAAGGCATACACAACTAGCACTAGATAATGTGACCTATCTCAATTATAGAAACATGCATATATGACCTCCCACAAGAACTTGATAACAATTCTTTGAAGCTTTTCATTTGGCTCCATAAACAACATATCATTTGCAACTTTTGAGCAAAGAAAATCTCATTGTGAGATAGATGCCTGAAATTTTTGATATTTCAATTGATGAGTTAGCCTTTGGCTTTTTGAGCATCATACATTTTATTTTGGTCGCTTTCCCTTTTTCCTAGTCAAATACTAGTATGTGCGACAGGCTTTTGCAGCTCTATATCTCTTTTCATTTGGAGATTTACATTTAGAGAGCTCTTTAAAGCATAAAAATAAATAGTGGGAAGATATATAGACATGAGTCTATGCATGTCTCAAGATCAACAAAACCATTCACTAATCATTCATGACAAGGTTGAAGATCTATTTACAACAATTACATAGATTTCAGAATTTCTTCCACAATGATATGAGTGCATGAAAGACAAGCTAAGCTCGTTAAATGCACAAAGCCATAAGTACAAAGGTACAAGGCAAAACATGCTTTGAGACAAAACTCAACAAAGTGATCAAACTTTTTGGATTTTTAATTTTTTATGTGTTTTTGGATTTTTGACACAAAAACAGTAGAAGAATGATCAAAAACAAACAAAAATGAAAAATTATTTTAAACACACACAAACACCAAACAAAACAAATACTCAAAAACACACAGCATATAACCAATCATATCCACAAAACATAGAAAGAATTGATGCATGGACATGTTATAATGCTTATGCATGAGTACCCTTTGTCACCCACACGTCACGTGCGTTTGGGGTGATATCCTTGATGGATCGGGTACGAGAGTTAGGACTTTCAAACCTCCTGTTGAAGTTCTCCAAGCAGGTGGTGAAGGCGCCAATCATCTTCATCACGTCCGTCATTCCGGGATCACGGTTTTGGCTTCTTGGCTGCTCACCACCCCAAGACCTCAAGTCATTTCTTCTTCCTCGTGACCGAGGTGCACTTGCATTGTTGTCAGCTCTTAGTTTTTGACAATTGGGTCTAGTGTGTCCTTGCAGACCGCAATAGTGACAAATATAATTTGTCCTAGGACCCTGCTGCTGTCTTGGGAGCGATCTTCCTCTAGCTCCAAATCTGACTTCAGATTGATTTCGGGGCTTATTAAACACCCGTGGATTAGCCACATTCTTTTTCTTCTCAGCCTCAACTATCTCTGGAGTAGGCTTATCAACAGCCGTCTCTTTGGTTTTTACAAACTTTACTTCCTTGGTGACTTTGGCTGATGAGCTGCTCCCTCCGGTATATCCCAACCCGGACTTGTCTGAGGCATGTTTTTGAGATGAAATAACATCATCTAACTTCCTGGAGGAGACCCTATCTACCTTGGCCTGAGCTTGTACTACCTCTTGCTCGAGAAACCTCACCTTCGTGTAAGCTTCTGATAGCTCACCATTAAGTGCTTCAATCTCACATTTAGCTTCCTTATATCGTGCCAGCAGACTTTTGTAATCTTCCTCAGCTCTCTTCATCTTCTTGATGGCTGCATTAGCCACCTTAGCATATTCACCGGTCTTCTCAAGAAGTGAGTTGTACGTCTCTTGCAATCCCACTGTTTCTCCAACTTCCTCATCTTCAGACTCCTCGACTATTCCCATAGACTCCAAATCAGAATGTTCCCCAAGCTCCTTCACCAGTGTACCCAAATCATCCGTGGTCTCCACATGTGCAATAGTCATGAAAGCAGAGTAATTTCCTTCTCCGTCACAGCTATCTTCAGAGTCAGAATTTGATGAATCATCATCACTCAAAGTTGTGGCATAGACTTTTCCTTTTGTCTTCAAATAATTTGGACATTCCTTTTTAAAATGTCCATGTCCATTACACTCAAAACACACAATGTCCGAGGAAGATTGAGACTCCTTCCCTTCTTTCCTTGTAAACTCTTTCTTATCACCTCTTGACGATGAAAATTTCCTTCCGGTGAATGGTTTCCCACTGTTCTTCATCTTCAGGAATTTACGGAAGTTTTTCGCCAGATATGCTACTTCCTTCTCCACTCCATCTTCTTCCGAAGGGTCATGAGACACTATCCTCTCGTCAATTGTCTTAAGAGCAAGGGATTTGCTCTTCTTCTGAGAAGGTAGGGACAACTCATATGTCTGAAGAGAACCAACCAGCTCTTGAACCTTGATTTCGTCAAGATCTTTACTCTCTTCAATGGCTGTAACTTTGGGCCGGAAACTTTCTGGTAGTGACCGGAGGATCTTCCTTACAATCTTCGAGTCCTCCGTCTTTTCCCCCAAGTTAAATTTACCAACAACCACTTCGTTCAATTTGCTGTAAAACGAATCAAACGACTCTTCCTCACTCATCTTTAACTCCTCAAAGCGAGTGGTCAACATTTGAAGTTTTGTATCCTTCACTTTCTTAGTTCCCTCATAGGTTGTCTCCAGAATTTCCCATGCTTCCTTAGCAATGGAGATGTGAGAAATCCGGTGGAATTCTTCTGGAGATACACCGCAGAAAATAGCATTCAATGCCTTGCTATTTGCATTCGCCACTGCAAGAGCAACCTTATCCCAATCAGCTTTAGGAGCCTCCGGTTTAGTCCAACCTATCTCAACTGCATCCCACACAGTCTCATCCATAGAACACAAAAATGCCCTCATTCGGACTTTCCAAAATGCATAATTATTACCATCAAAAAATGGTGGAACATTAAGAGATTGAGATCTATCCATCTTAATAAGGGGTCAAGGATCACACTCAGGTATTAAAACCACAACAAGTGTACCCGCTCTGATACCAAATGAAAGTTCAATATGGGTATGAAACACCCTTGAACGTTTAGACCCCAATATACAAAATTACCAATTCAAGCTTTATATCAAACAATTAATGTGCGGAATATGATAACAAGCTTATAACAGAAACTGATAAACAATCTAAGCCAAATACAAACACATCCACAGCAGTAAATATAAGGCAAAGATAAAGGAAAGAGAGATGCACACACACGGACAACACACGATGTGTTATCGAAGAGGAAACCGAAGTCCTCGGCGTAAAACCTCTCCGCCGCCCTCCAAGCGGTGATGCAATCCACTAAAGAATAAAGTTGAGATACATGAACAGCAGAAGACCCTCCAAGCCTAATCTACCCAAGTACCTAAGCCCTCCAAGCTTCTTGCTCCAACGAGGTTACGCCGAACCTATTTCTTCTTTAGCTTCCCGGATTCCGCTACTTGACCATAGCATCAACCAATGTATATTGGTTCCTTTCCAAACTGCTTCCCTAAGCACCAAATGGACCTTCTCACAGACGTGGGTGTGGTGAGATAAGGATTTGGTAAATGACCTCTCAAGGGTATGACAATGGAGAGGTAGAGAGTAGAGGAATTTGTAGAGTCTCTAAGGTAAAGATTGGGGATGAGGCAATCTTGTTTTGCTCTAGGGTTTTCTCTCACAAAATTCTCTCTCGAAGCTCTCACAATTTAGTGGGTATAAGGGTGTATATATAGTAGGGTGAGAAGGGAATGCAAAACGTCAGTTTTTGCCAAACAGGGCTAACTCGCGGCTTGTCCAAGTCGCGAATTCCAGTCGCGACGTAACGGCCTGGCCAGCCTGGAACTTTTGTCCTGTAGCGTGACAGCTGGCGCGACGCTTCAGCTTCCCAGTGTGCTTCTCACGTGACAGATTCTGGCGGCTTGCCAGTCGCGAACCACCCGCGAGTCCTAGCCGCGAAGATCTGTTTTCTTGCACACTCTTGAGCTTTTCTTCACATCTTCTCACACACTACCTTTACAATTTTCCCACCTAAATACAGGGTTACTAAGTGCTAAATTACAAGCAAATTGGTCACGGAATAAAGCCAATTAGATGGTTGATTAAATTCAACCTTACACAATGTAAAACACAATAACCTGAAATCCAAATTATAAAGCATGTGCTACTTAAAATTATTGCACAATCAAATGCTAAATATTGTTGTGTACTTTTGGTTCGCTTTTAAATCAGTCACAAATGCATCTTTTTTAGCTAGCATTTGCAAGACAACAAATACAGAACAAGCAGGAAATTAAATAAAAGCTGCAATTAACTTGCAAAGAATCAAACTAAATCGATCAATTATGGCTACCATCAAAATCATAGAAATCAACCTCCCCACTGCCCCTTACCCCCTAAAAAACAAATTACAAAATGACTCTATATAGTAACAAAAAATTTTCTCTTTACAAACTCATTGGCCTTAATGCTTCCTCAGACTTGACATTGTTGCAGAATACGCAAGCATTTATGTTAAGCCAACCATAATAAACCATTGCAAACCTAGCAAGTTTGCTTATGGTGCTTCTAAAACTTCAACCCGTCAACTTATTTTTACATCAGAGAACTACATAGTACCAGTTATATACCTTGGATTTTATTACACAATATGACTTAACTTGCTGCTATAGCCTCTTTGAGAAAGGATAATCAAAGAACAAGTGACCCTTTCTGAAGCCATAATTTAGTGCCAATTTGATTTTCACTTTTTCTTGACAATGAGTTCAATGCATTCTT
The DNA here is from genome assembly GCA_019022515.1 of Quercus aquifolioides. Classification (NCBI taxonomy): domain Eukaryota; kingdom Viridiplantae; phylum Streptophyta; class Magnoliopsida; order Fagales; family Fagaceae; genus Quercus; species Quercus aquifolioides. The sequence continues at coordinate 21,004,808 of CM032331.1, forward strand.
ATTTGGTTGTCATTTACCTTTCAATAAAATAATGAACAATCTAAGTAATACTATTCAGTGAATCAATTAAAGTAAAGAAACATCTATGACAATAAACAATATCAAAATTTAAAACACACAAGAAAAGCAAAAGTAATCAAACAAAATTATCTTTTGTAAAAATTAACAATCAAAACTTAACAAAATTGGTGCAATGAGTTGCATAGGTTAGAAACATCTTAGCAAGCAGGTTCAATATTCTGAAGAAGCATTTCATCAAACAACTAGTGTGCTTGACTTAAATTTCAATTTAAAACAATCATAAAAACAAAGTCATTATTTGGTAAACTGAAACACAAATTTATTAGAAAGTTTCAAATTCAAAGTATACATGTTTTTCAAAAAGGAATTGTAAAAAGAAAGACATTGTGAATCTTTCAATACCTTGAAGCCCAAGGGTTTCCAACGAGAAAAAAGATGAGTGGCAAGAGAGCAGGGTATTACATAGAAGACACGCAACACATCCCTAGATAACCCCATTTTAACAGCTTGTCTCGAGTGGAGAGTCTAATCCTCAAAGGAAGTCAGCAACTAATGGAATGTTAAGAATATCGGATCAATTTCCTCAACTTCACTTCTGAAAATTTGGGCTTTATTTTCTCCCAAGCTAATTTGAAAGAGAACTACAAAGTTTAGTAGATTGAAATAAGTTTAGCATCTTCTTCTAAATGTGATAAATACTGCCTTCTACTCCTAACATGGTTAACTTACAAGTTTACTTATGGCTCACTTAACTTCTATATATAACTTGACTTTGAGCATTTTGTTATTTATTATTATTTTTTTTTCAGTTGAAAAGTGACAATACTCACATTGAACATAGATAGAAAATGTAAAATTAAAAATCATTATAAAGTCCACAACATTTGAATGTTAAGAAATGCATTTTGAAGAACAAAAGCAAAATTTGAATATCTAAGGATAAGGTATTGAACCAAATCATAAAAGATAAAACAAAGTAAAACAAGAAAAGATATAACCTCAACCTCAACGTGATTCTGTCTGAATTGAAATAAATACTCATCCTCCTGCGTAAAAGATACAAAATCCATGAGCACATGCTCAAACAAATCTATTATATTTTCAACGTGGATTTGTTTTTTTACTACCATTGATGGAAACATAAAAGGAGAATCTTCCATCTAGTGCCTCCAATTAAAAGAAATTCAGAGGGAAAATTTTGAAATATTGCGACCCACCCAGAATGATACAGAATTTCAAACACTTCAATGGTTGAAGTTGAAATACTTTTGAATCTCCGTACCTGGTATTTTAATTGAACAATTCCAATATCCTCCTAGTTCTCAATACTGCTTGCATTTAGCAAATACAAGAAATTTAAGTAACATGAATTTGGGGAAAGTAACAAATATTGTTTCTTTATAACTTAAACTAGAGAGACAGAGAGATCTCACCTGATTCAATAATCTGTTTGATGTTTTTGGATCCAACCCTATGCAGTTCCTTGCATCCACCATTCCCATTGATTATAGAAGCCTTGGAATTTCTTGAAGCTGCTTGCAGTTGTCAATGTCAAGAAGTTCTAATCTAGGGGATCTACTAATGCTTTCTGGGAGAGTAACAATATTGGAGTCACCTATAAATAGAAATTCCAATACGGGGAAGTTATAGGGCTTCATGAATTCAATTATATTTTTATCACAGCCAACGAGTTCCATACTAATCACGCTGAGAGACCATATCCCTAAAACTGACTAAAGGAACTGTGTGCCAATAGGGTCCAGTACTCATTAGCATCTTCTGACTTTGCTTGCTTCACCCATTGTTCCACTGCTGTTCCACTTGCTTCCAGTTTTGACTTATCCCTGCACATAAAAGTATGGAAGCAAAGTCAGTCATGTCACACAATTACGAAACATGAATGAGGATAGAAAGGAAGGATGTTACCACCATGGGCTTTTAAAAGCTGTTGAATTGGGAACCACTAGCATTGTTGCATTATCTCTATCAATCAAAGTGATTTTTTTTTTCTACTTGAATTTTGGATGGAGTTCCAAAACTCGCTGCTCAGAAAGTTAAAAGTAAGGATTAGCTTAAGTGCCAATTTCACTGACTAATAAAAATTAGCTGTGGATATAGATTTAAATTCCTCATATCTTATAGAAAAGAAAGTGAAACTAGATATTCGACCTTTGATATCAAAAGTTTTCTAAAATGTCATCTGAATAGATGATTTTAATTCTTTTGCTGACAATTATCTAAGGTTTAAGACATTCTTTTATCCTTGTGATTTTTATAGGTTTTTATTTATTTATTATAGTTGCAAGCTTTTTTATTAAACTTGCCTTTGACCCTCTTGCTAATAGTAAGTATTTTTCCTCCAAAAAATAAATTGGACGAAAAACAAAAAATCATACATTTAATAAAATAACTTGTATAACCAAAAAAGAACTCTAACAAAAACTCAAAAGCAAAATAAAATCAAATACGTATAACGAAAAAATTGTAAGTGTAATATGAAATATCCAACAATAAGAACAAAATTTTACAATTTCTACAAAACCCAGATGAGCAAAATACAATACAAAGCCGTGATTAATTAGACTACTAGGGCATTGATTGGCATCAAAAACCAAGACAGTGAAAGTGGAAAACAGAGACAAACCTAAGGATAAAACAATCTCAATTCCCACAAATAATGAATCATCAAGCTGCACAAAACCCACAAAAATAAGTAAAAACAAATGGGTATCTCTGGAAAAATGGAAGAAAGTGGAAAACAGAGACAAACCTGAGGATAGTGAGAGGAAATCCCATAGGAGTGGAGTGGTCTTTGTGTGTGGGCATGATGAGTTAAGAAATGATGCCTCTTTCTCTTTGAAGAAAGAGTCCACTGAATAAAAAATGCTTTGGGCAAATATAATTTACTAATTTACACTGATATAGCCAAATCGACCATCCCTCTATTTTATGAGCTCATGCTTTGAAGAAAAATATATTGATGAAGAAAGGGAAGCAAGTGAAAAATAATTCTTATTATTTGTAGAAAATTATTTTACATCTACAAATAAAGTTGGTAGTTAATTTTCCAAGCATAATATATATATCGATAGATTCAATACACTAATACAAGATTGTAGGAAATTATTTGAGCTACTCACGCGTATAAAAGAAACATATAGAAGACAAGGTATATGAAACATGTAGAATACTTCTTATTCAATGAATAACCATAAGCAAGCTTATCTATAATGCCAGAAAAAGTCTTTCCATCCAATGTAACACTTTGAAGGAGCACAAGACTTTTTGGACCTGCGAATAGTTAGTAGAAAACAACATTAAGAGAAAAGATCAAAATAAGTAAATAACTTAATACCAACATTAAGATGGTGAGAAGTTTCATTTTTACCTTCCATATAGCCAAGCATGTTGTGCTAAATCCTAGCACCAAGAATAATGTCCCTAACCAAATGCAACTCAGAGATGGCCTTACTGATGTCCCATCGTTCTTGTGGCAACTCCATAGAGCATGCCACTCCAACCTTGACAATGGATATCAAACACTCCTTTATTTTATTTGCAAGGCTACCATTGTGATTTCCAAGAACTTCATCAACATTATTTAAAAGTTTTGGATCCACAACTTCCATTACACCATCAGGTAAGGCTGTGCTAGCATAGTTGTGAATGTTTAGGCCTCCCTCAAACACACTATTTGTGGGTCTCTTTCCTGTTATCATCTCCAACAATAGAATTCCATAGCTGTACACATCTCCTTTGGTTGACACCTCACTTTCTAGACCGTACTCTGCCCTTCAAAAAAAATTAATATAAATAATACATTCACATCACAAATTGGGATCTTAGAAGTAATCATGGTATATAGAGGAAGCATACGTTAACAATTAAAAAGTACAGTAAATTATTGTTACCTGGTGGAGTGTACCCAATTGTTCCCCTTATTCCAATTGAACTACTTTCTTTTGGATTTGTACATCCTAAAAGAAACTTTGCAAGCCCAAAATCTCCTACATGAGCAACCATATCACAAACGAAAAGAATGTTGCTTGGCTTTAAATCACAGTGAACAACTGGCATTTGGCAATGGTGATGTAGGTAATCAAGTGCATAAGCAACATCAATGGCAATGTTTGTTCTTTGAAGAAGGTTCAAGTTTCGTATCTCCTCTTGCCCGTTATTTATTTCCAAATCCATATGCAACCAATTTTCTAGACTTCCATTTTGCATGAACTCATGAACTAGAGCCTTAAAATCATTTCCATGAAAATCCACACTTGAGCAACAACTTATGATCTTCAAAAGATTTCGATGATGAATATTTTTCAAGACTTCACACTCAGAGATGAAGCTCCTGGAAGCTCCTTGACGTTGAATATTTAGTACCTTAATTGCAACAATTGATCTATCCTCACCAAGGATGCCTTTATACACTGAGCCAAAACTACCAACACCAATCAAATTTGCTAACGAAAATCCATCAGTTGCTTTAAGGAGCATTTGGTAAGACACTCTCAAAAATGATTGGTTCAAGGAAGATTCTGAAGAGTTATCATTTCTTTTATTTTTGCGCCAATAAAATAAGAAAAATGACACTATGGTTATTACCAAAACCACACATGCCATTGAGATTACCACTTTGAGTGCAAAAGGCCACTTTATTTTCTTCTCTTCTTTTGTTACGCACCTCGGCAACTTTAGTTCTGATATGCCCCCACATAATCTACTATTTCCAATGAGTGATATTGCGCTAGCATTTGCGAACACTCCTTTTGTTGGAACCTGTCCCTGAAAATCATTGAAGGATAAATTCAATTTCTTCAAAGAGAGTTTCTCCAAGAAATTTGGAATTTGGCTAGAGAAATTGTTCTGAGAAAGATCCATGACTTGAATGCCTCTCAAAGAACTCAGGAATGTTGGGATTTCTCCTTGAAATAAATTACCCTCCAAGTGAAGGTACTCAAGGCTTGTGCAAGAGCCTAGATTGCCTGGAATTTTACCAGACAACTTGTTTTTAGATAAGTCCAACTCTTTTAAATGGACAAAATTGCCGACCTCAAAAGGTAGTAATCCCACGAAAAAGTTTTGACCTAAATAAAGTCCAATTGACAACATGGAAATTGCAAAGAGTTGCTTTGGAATGATGCCACTGAAATTGTTTTGAGAAAGATCTAACAACAACAACTTTTGGCAATTTTCTATACTTGGTGGGATAGTTCCTTGCAATTTGTTACTTCCTAAATAAAGTTCATTTAACCATGTTAGGTTTCCAAGGGTAATTGGTAACCTTCTAGAGAGTCTGTTGTTATTTAAATATAATCGCTGTAACTTTTGAAGATTGCCAATATCGTCAGGGATTGTCCCTGAAAACATGTTACCATCCATCAACAAGGTTGTCAAGTTGACCAAATTACCCATCTCTAAAGGGATCTCTCCAAAAAGAAGATTATTGTCAATTGCAAAATAGATAAGCTGGGTTGAAAGATTACCGAAAACATTAGGCAACGTACCTTTGAATTGATTCTCCTGAAGACTTATTTTCCGTAAACTGCTACAATTGACTAGAGATTGAAAGAAATTCATTTCATCATCATTTCCACTTCCTAAATTATTATCATCAATTAATAATTCCTCCAAACGGTGTAAGCCTCCAAAATTGACTGAAATTTTTCCCGTAAAATTGTTATCGCCAACTTGTAAGTATTGTAGCTCTGAAGCATTAGATAATGAGACTGGAAGAGATCCGGTAAATTGGTTTTCATAGATTAGAAACCACTGGAGATGCGGAAGGGTGAGGAATAAGTTTGCAGGAAGAGTTCCACTAAGCTTATTTTTGTAAAGTCCAAAATTAATAATAGACGAAAGATTATATAAAGATGGAGGGATCAAACCAGAGAGTTTATTTTCACCCAACTCAAGTTCCGTTAAGCTTCTTAATTGACCCAAGGTATCTGGAACATGTCCTCCCAGAATGTTGTAGGATACATATAATGATTGTAGAGAGCTAAGATTCCCAATGAAAGCTGGAATTTTTCCCTTGAGGTTATTTTTGTTCAATTGTAATTCAGTAATAGACAAAAGATTATATAAAGATAGAGGGATCAAACCAGAGAGTTTATTGGCAGACAGTCCAAGTAAATTTAAGCTTCGTAATTGACCCAAGGCATCTGGAATGTGTCCTTCAAAGACATTTTCGCCTGCACAGGGGCAGAGCCATAAATTTTTGTTTGGGGGCTGATTTGTGTTGCTAATTTATTAGTCTATACAAACTTTTATATACATACACAAACACATGTATCTATACACATACACAAAAAATTAGTATCTTTCATAATGAATCTTTAAAATTAAATTAATCTTTCACCATCTTCCATGGTGAAATCCTTACAATTTTCATTTTCAATACAAGTTACCAAATTTTCTACTATTGTGAGTAAAAAAGTTTCAATTGAATTAATGAAGTGTTCACAGACATAAATGATCCAAAACTTTAAAAAATACGAGAACACATTTTACCATAAAAAATGAATTTGAGAAATAATACGTTCTCTATAACAACTAAACAAATTGGACAATTTTTTTTAAGAACATTATTGGACCAACTCAAATAGTTGGGGGGCCAAGTCCCATTTTTGAGGGCTAATTATTAAAATATTAAATATTTTATATAATAAAAAAAAAATTTCAAAAATTTTGGCCCCCCACCCTAACATGTAGCTCCGCCCCTGCGCCTGCAGATAAAACTTGGAGAGAGCTAAAGTTCCCAATGAAAGGTGGGATTCCTCCCTTGAGATTGTTAGTGTGAAGAGCTAGAATCTCCAGCTTTGATAAAGAAGCAAGCTCCATTGGGATTGACCCCGAAAGGTTATTTCTACCTACACCGAGGTAGTAAAGGTTGGAGCAATGGGAAAGGTTTGCAGGAATTTCCCATTGGAAGGAGTTATTAGACAACCACAATACTTGCAACCTGAATAGACGGCCAACTTCATCAGGGATTTTGCCTCCAATGGCGTTGTTTGCCAGCAATATTTCCCTAATGAAGCTGAAGTTGCCTATGTATGGAGACAAGGAACCCACCAAACCTCTGGTACTCAGATCTAATACAGTGACTCTTCTATGCTAGCGGCCGCAAGTAACACCTTCCCACTCGCAGAAATGGAGGGAATCGTTCGAAGAGCTGAAAACGTTTTCAGGGGCCTGTGTTATCTGTGTCTTGAAGGCCAACAAAGCCTGATGATCAGTCTCATTCTGGCCGAAATAAGTGGAGGTGGCAATACTAATACCAAAAACAGCAAGAGTTTTTACATGCAGCAGTACAACCAACAAGAGAAGGATGGTTTGGAATTGAATTGAGCACAATAGTCTCAGACTCATTGCTGCAACTGAAGATCCTCTTCCTTGCCTTTTCATGTCCAATGTGCAAAATCTACGTTGTGCTTCTGCTTCACAAATTATCGAAATATCGGTGCACCTGGGTCTTGACTCTTGACCATGACAAAACAGGCATCAAGTGTACAAAGACCAAGACTTCTTTTGTGGTTGCGGTGATGTTGCCACGCAAATTGCTAAAATAGGATACAACATACTGTTGCCCATGTGCCTTTGATTATTGAGCAGAATATTATTATTATTGACTATCTACTGTTTGATTTGGATTCCAGATAAAATAAAGATGTAATTATATATGCTTTGTTTTTCTATTCAAGTTTGGACCTAGTAGAGCTTCATGCTATGCTTCCTTTAATTTTTACCGATTGTTTAGACGGAAGGAGATAACTGAAAAGGAGCAAAGATCGTAGAACTTTCCACCCTAAACAAGATGAAACAATTTATCAGCATAGGATTGATCACCTTGACCAATGACAACCAGGGTTTGGGATTTTTTCAAGGATTCTTATTAAGCACCTCGCTTATATTTCAATTGAAAGATGACATTGCAAATTTTATTCGAGTGAGTTCCAAATTTTTTCAAGAAAATTTATTTGTTTTAATATGTTCAAAAAAATTATTTTTATTTTTATTCATTGCTTTTAGTAAATAAATAAATTGTGGGGCAGTGAAGAAAGGTCAGATTGTGAGGGTGAAAAAAAGGAAGAAGTGACTCAAATGGAAATTTGCGTTTTGCTTTTCAAAAAGTAGAATATAGATTGAGAGTTTTTCAAAGTCTAGCTCAACGTGTCGGTATAAACAATAATTTCATGCAATAAACTAATATGAATAAACTAATAGATTGCGTTTTGCTTTACAAAAAGAAGAATCAATAGAATGGGAAAGTAGAATAGATTGAGAAAATTTTTCAAAAGTCTAGCTTATTTTTTCAAAGTTTAGCTTAAAGTGCTGGTATTAACAATGATTTCATGCAATAAATAATAATAATTTGCTAAACGTGTACCATAAAGTGCTGGTATAAGCAAAATCACATGCCACTAAACTAACATGAATATTACTACTTTCTCCTACATTGGAAACGACAAGTGCTTTTTTTTTTTTTTTTTTTGCACCAATGAACCATTCACACTTTCATTGTAGTCTGTAGTTGTAGACTTTATAGTGTATATCCAAAATATTTGATCTTGTCCAATGTTTTTATATTTTCACTTCCCAAGTTAGTTAGTACAGGTGCATTTTCAAACAGTAAATTTTGCGTTTGGTAAGGATTTTCTTTGCATTGGACTCTTGGAAGAATAATGTAGCAAAAATCTGATAGGCTACCATTGGAAACTTTCTCTTATTTTCTTTAATTACCCATAAATTTTTTACCAAAACCCATTTTTACCCTTCTTCCCTAAGAACACAACTCACAACCGATTTTCATAACACTACCCAGAAAATCAACACAAGACGACCCATTCTAAAAAAATGGTGTTGCTAGTGATCAAATTGGTTTTACCCTTGTTTTATTGCAATTGGTTTGAAGGACATGGAAATAGGAGAGATAAACACTACAACAAAATGTATTTTTAGCGACGAAAATTAGTGAGGAAATATTTTTCGTCGCTAAAAATACAGCTTTAGTGACGAAATATGAATTTCGTCACTAAAAGTGAAAAAAATTATTACATTTAGCGACGAAAAATAAATTTTGTCGCTATTGTGAACTAAAAAATAGGCGCCAGTGGAGGGAAATTTTGGCGCAATTTTAATTAAGCTATAGTGACGAAATATTTCGTCACTAAAAGTTGAAATTTTTAGTGACGAAATATTTCGTCACTGTAGGTATTGCTGTGATAGTATTAGTGACGAAAATCATTTCGTCGCTATAAGGAAGAATTAGTGACGAAAACTATTCGTCACTAAAAATAACAATGGTTTTGCACTTAAATGTTTTTAGTGACGAAATCATAATCCGTCACTAAAAGTATGCTACAGTGACGAAAATAAAATTCGTCACTAAAAGTGTAAAAATTCTGGGTTCTCTTGTGACGAAACAAAAATTCGTCGCTAAAAGTGGGCAATAGCGATGAAAAATTTCGTCGCTAAAGACCACTTTTAGTGACGAAACTGATATTTCGTCGCTATTTCCCACTTCTAGTGACGAATTTCAGTTTCGTCACTAAAAGTGATCTTTAGCGACGAAAAGTTTTCGTCGCTAAAAATCACTATAAATACTCCAACCCAAAAATTAGCCTCACCCACTCAGCAGAACAAAAAACACTCACCCACTCAAAAAAAAAAAACACTGAGAAACCCAAACCAAAAAAAAAAAAAGAAACCCAGCCGATGAAGATGAAGATGAACCGTCGTCGATAAGCAGCCCACCGTCGCTAAAAATCTTCATCGGCGACGCTTTATACACCGTTCTTTGAATCGCCGAGAAAGATGAACCGTCGCCGATGAGCAGCTACCGTCGACGATAAGCCACTCCAATCATCGGCGACGGTCCGGCCGCGACGCTCACAGCGTCGCTTCAGCCCCAGCGTCACTTCAGCGACGGTCTGGCCGCGACGCTCACAGCGTCGCTTCAGCGACGCTCCGGCAGCGACGGTCCCAGCGTCGCTTCAGCGACGCTCCGGCCGCGACGCTCCGGCAGCGACGATCCCAGCGTTGCTTCAGCGACGATCCAGCGGCGACGATCCCAGTGAAGCACTCCGGCGACGACGATCCCAACGTCGCTTCAGGTCTTTTTTTTTTTTTTTTTTTTGTTCTTTCTCCTTTTGAGTTTTACTTCAGGGTTATTTTTTATTTATTTATTTATTTATTTGTTTTGGTGGGTTTTGCTACAGGCACAGTATTTGTTAGTTTTGTGCAGTTTCAAAGAGCAGCTTCAACAATAGCTCACCGGGAAGTAAAAAGGTTTTTCTTCTTTTTGCCTTTTTCAGGATTCACTTTGTTGTCTATATCCATTTTTTTAGTGAGTTTAATAGTCACAAGGTGCCTTTTTTTTTTGTTTGGGTATATGAATATGATTTGAATATCAAATGGGGTTTTTGTTTAGTGAGTTTAATAGTTACAAGGTGCTTTTTTTTTTTTTTTTTTTTTTTGTTTGGGTATATGAATATCAGAATATGGTTGAGTATCAATGGTGTTTTATTGTTTTGGTTGGATCAGGTAGTCTTATAGTAGGTAGTTTGGAACATATATTTAAAAAGGAGGGGTTGCGAGGCATGTATCGCGGGCTCTCCCCGACTATGATTGCATTACTTCCCAACTGGGCGGTGAGTCTTCTACCTTATAGTTCTAGCTTCTTACCTCTGCTTGTTATCAGTTTCTTGACTAGAGAAGTCCCTCTAAAAATGAAAGTTTCTAATTAGTTTTGTCAAGAATCTTTCTTTGTGTAATTGGGACAAAGGCTTTGTTGGGGTGCTAAATTGAGCAATTTGAGGAAATGCTATATCTATAAATTGTGAATTTGTGTGATCCAATTCATTTTTCTACACGATGCATTGAAAAAGGGAACCATAGTAGTCTATAGTCTATACACATGTTCTTCACTTATTACAAGATGGGAAAATTGGAGTTCCATCTATACAGGAGGTTCATTTACTGACCAGTTCAAAATTCTCATAACTTGGTTAAAGTTGTGTTTTTTCCCATTTTACCTGCCTCATTATAGTAGTTATTTCATTACAACTAAGCAATCACTACAAGAAAATGTATTTTTAGTGACGAAAAAATTCGTCACTAAAAGTCCAATTTTTTGTCACTAAGAACCTTTAGTGACGAAATTGGACTTTTAGTGACGAAATTCGTTTCGTCACTGTAGCCCCGTCGCTAAAAGTCCTGGCGACTTTTAGCGACGAAAAATTTCGTCACTAAAAGTCCAATTTTGTAAAAAAAAAAAAAACTTTTAGCGACGAAAACGCTTCGTCACTAAATGTTTTCCTCGCTAAAAACAATATTTAGTGACGAAAAATTTCGTCACTAAAACTATTTTCGAGTATATATAGTGACGAAAATATTCGTCACTAAAACTATTTCTAAGAAAATCCATGCACATATAGTGACGAAAATTTTCGTCACTAAAACCATTTGTTACAAAATTCCACTGCATTTAGTGACGAAATATTTCGTCACTAAAACAACGAAATATTTCGTCACTAAAACAATTTTTTGTTGCCATATTTGTGACAAAAAAATTCGTCACTAAAACTTATTTTTTGTTTTTATTATTTTCATAACGTTGATATTAACATATAACCTGTCATTACATTATTAAAACCTCACATTTGATTAACACATTTATTTCAACAACACATTTATAAAAAATCGATCCATACATTTCACAAGTTAAAATTAAAACAAATATCAAATTCAAACTCCTTCCATACAATAATTGTTTGTAACACATACAATAACTTAAGATGTTTTATAACAATACAAAAAATGTAGCATAATATAATTAGAACCCCTTAAAGCCAAAAGATGTCCTCATATGTCTTCAAATAATGCCAAAAGTAAATCCCCTAAAGCCACCAATAAGAAATCTGCACAAATATAAAAACACTACTACATTAAAATCGTAGAGTAAAAACATTAACTATGTTATAAAAAATATTTCTAACAATTAATTTCAAATGATACATAAAAAATGAAGTGTTTTAATTTAAAACACTCCCAATATGAATTTAAGCCACCTTATAACACAATGCAAGCCACCCGCTTGCTCCAACACAACAACCCACCACAAAACAAATTTCTAACATCACAACTATAATTCTTACAAGTATTGAAATAGAATAAAGGAACACAATTGCTACTAATTAACAAGTTTCATTCACATTTGCAAGAAATTAAAAACACTCCCAATATGAATTTAAGCCACCTTATAACACCATGCAAGTCACCCGCTTGCTCCAACACAACTACTCACCACAAAAACAAAACAAATTTCCAACATCACAACTATAATTCTTACATGTATTGAAATTGAATAACAACCCACCACAAAAACAAAACAAATTTCCAACATCACAACTATAATTCTTACATGTATTGAAATTGAATAAAAGAACACAATTGCTACTAATCAACAAGTTTCATTCACATTTGCAAGAAATTAAAAACACTCCCAATATGAATTTAAGACACCTTATAACACCATGCAAGCCACCCGCTTGCTCCAACAAAACAACCCACCACCAAACAAATTTCTAATATCACAAGTTTATATAGAGTTTTATAAGTTTTTAACTAGAATATACTTACTTTGCTCAAGCTAAGTTTACAACTTTTAGAAAAAATCCAAAGTTAACTTGTGTTCTTCACCTTGTTCCTCACAATTTCTTCAGCCACAAAAGAGAGAGCTGGAAATAAAAGAAAGATAGCTTTTAGTGAACAGTTAAGTAGACCCAATGATAAGCACAAAAAGATGAGTGAAGCTTTACCTGCATGCAACACATAGATTTTTTTTTTTTTTTTTTTGATAGGAGCATGCAACACATAGATCAGTGAAGCTTTACCTCTTGATAGAGACAATGTAAGAATTTCAATAAAAAGATGACTCTCAATCTAGAATACCATAGATTTACATAATAAATAATAAGTAGATAATTGACATAAAGTCATTAGAATTAGGTAAATCACAACCAACATTGAAAAAAAGAAGAAAACACAATGTTATAGTAACTAAAGGTGTTAAACTACCCTATCAAGAAGTTCTACAAATATAAACACACAAGGAAATCAATCTAAACTTTTCCTTTTAGAGCATGTAATCATGTTTAACTATTAGATATCCCCCTAAAAAAATTTGCTAAAGACATGACAACTACTCCACTATGCTTTACACCACATCTCCATCCTAATAAGTACGCTCATACATCAATGAAGAGTTTATGATTGATTTCAAAATTGAGACCCAAAACCATTTCACAACAATCACCATTCCACAACCACAATCACCATTCCAGTTCACAAACAACAACAGCACAGCCCTCATCCAAAACAATATGTACAAAATGAGAACGGTCTCTATTCAAACTTAGACAAATTATCCTACCATAGAGAATAAATTTCAAACAAAATTAAAAAAAAAAACAAAAACAAAAATTAAAAAAAAAATTAACATCAAGCATTTAGAAACAAAAACTAACAAAAATTTGTTTGGATAAAACTGTTTTGGATAAAACTGTGTTCAAGTTTTGGATAAAACAGTTTCACAACAAGAGCATATTGAAGAAATTCAAAACAACCTGAAGTGAAATCCAAGTCTTTATAGCTCCAAGATAATTTCCAAGGTGAATAGATTCAGTTGGTCTCTTCCTGTAAAACAAAAGGGTTCAAAAGATTTGCAGCCAAAGAATCAGTCATAACCACTATAATGAGCAATTAAATTGTTTGCTAACCTTTGCTCAATTTAAATCCATTGCTTAGTTGTAATGAAATAACTACTATAATGAGGCAGGTAAAATGGGAAAAAACACAACTTTAACCAAGTTATGAGAATTTTGAACTGGTCAGTAAATGAACCTCCTGTATAGATGGAACTCCAAGTTGATATTCAAATCATATTCTGATATTCATATACCCAAACAAAAAAAAAAAAAAAAAGCACCTTGTAACTATTAAACTCACTAAACAAAAACCCCATTTGATATTCAAATCATATTCTGATATTCATATACCCAAACAAAAAAAAAGGCACCTTGTGACTATTAAACTCACTAAAAAAATGGATATAGACAACAAAGTGAATCCTGAAAAAGGCAAAAAGAAGAAAAACCTTTTTACTTCCCGGTGAGCTATTGCTGAAGCTGCTTTTTGAAACTGTACAAAACTAACAAATACTGTGCCTGTAGCAAAACCCACCAAAACAAATAAATAAATAAAAAAGAACCCTGAAGTAAAACTCAAAAGGAGAAAGAACAAAAAAAAAAAAAGACCTGAAGCGACGTTGGGATCGTCGTCGCGGGGGTCGTCGCTGAAGCGACGCTGGGATCGTCGCTGCCGGAGCGTCGCTGAAGCGACGCTGTGAGCGTCGCGGCCGGAGCGTCGCTGAAGCGACGCTGGGACCGTCGCTGCCTGAGCGTCGCTGTCGAAGCGTCGCTGAAGCGACGCTGGGACCGTCGCTGCCGGAGCGTCGCTGAAGCGACGCTGGGACCGTCGCTGCCTGAGCGTCGCTGAAGCGACGCTGGGACCGTCGCCGGTGCGTCGCTGAAGCGACGCTGGGATCGTCGCTGAGTGCGACGCTGAATCGGCGATGACGGCGTCTGAGTTTTTGTGGGTATGTGTTTTTCTCAGATACAAAGCGTGAGGAATTTAAGTTTTTTTGTGGGTATGTGTTTTTCTCAGATGAGCTGTGAGGGAAAGGGAGAAAAACCAGAAAAGAGAAAAGTGAAAAAAAAAAAAAAAAAAGGAGCTGACCATAATAAGTACAAAGCCTTTAGTGACGAATTCTGATTCGTCACTATTGGATACATTTAGTGACGAATTTTGATTCGTCGCTGATAATATACTTTTTAACTATAATTTATTTTTAGCGACGACTTCAATTCGTCACTATATGTTATATTCAGCGACGAAATCCTTTTCGTCACTAATAGTGTTATCTATAATACCTTTAGTGACGAAAATTTTCGTCGCAAAAAATTAAACTTTTAGCGACGAACCGTTTCGTCGCTGTAGCTAAATATACTTTGGCGCTACAATTTTTCGTTTGGCACTTGAGTTCTACAAAACTTTTAGTGACGAACTTGGATTCGTCACTATTGGATACCTTTAGCGACGAATTTGAGTTCGTCGCTGAAAATATACTCATATTTTTTGTACTTATATGTTTTTAGCGACGAAATCACATTTCGTCACTAAAAGTATGCTTTAGTGACGAAATATGATTTCGTCGCTAAAAACATATAAGGGTAAATCTATTATTGTTTTTAGTGACGAAATTAATATTTTGTCACTAAAGCATACTTTTAGTGACGAAATGTGATTTCATCGCTAAAAACATATAAGTGCAAAACCTTTATTTTTTTAGTGACGACTATTTTTCGTCGCTAATACTTGCTTATAGCGACAAAAGTATTTTCGTCACTAAAACTATCCATAGCAATACCTACAGTGACGAAATATTTCGTCACTAAAAATTTCTATTTCGTCACTAAAAATTTCAACTTTTAGCGACGAAATATTTCGTCACTATAGATTAATTAAGTTGGCACCAAAGCTTCCCTACTTGGAGCTTATTTTTCAAATCACAATAGCGACGAAATTTATTTTTCGTTGCTAAATGTAATAATTTTTTTTCATTATTAGTGACGAAATTCATATTTTGTCACTAAAACTATATTTTTAGTGACGAAATATATTTCCTCACTAATTTTCGTCACTAAAAATACATTTTGTTGTAGTGAATGGATTTAAATTGAGCAAAGGTTAGCAAACAATTTAATTGCTCATTATAGTGGTTATGACTGATTCTTTGGCTGCAAATCTTTTGAACCCTTTTGTTTTACAGGAAGAGACCAACTGAATCTATTCACCTTGGAAATTATCTTGGAGCTATAAAGACTTGGATTTCACTTCAAGTTGTTTCGAATTTCTTCAATATGCTCTTGTTGTGAAACTGTTTTATCCATAACCTGAACACAGTTTTATCCAAACAAATTTTTGTTAGTTTTTGTTTCTAAATGCTTGATGTTAATTTTTCTGCTTGATGTTAATTTTTTTTTTTTTTTTTTTTTTTTTTTTTTTTTTAATTTTGTTTGAAATTTATTCTCTGTGGTAGGATAATTTGTCTAAGTTTGAATAGAGACCGTTCTCATTTTGTACATATTGTTTTGGATGAGGGTTGTGCTGCTGTTGTTTATGAACTGGAATGGTGATTGTGGTTGTGGAATGGTGATTGTTGTGAAATGGTTTTGGGTCTCAATTTTGAAATCAATCATAAACTCTTCATTGATGTATGAGCGTACTTATTAGGATGGAGATGTGGTGTAAAGCATAGTGGAGTAGTTGTCATGTCTTTAGCAAATTTTTTTAGGAGGATATCTAATAGTTAAACATGATTACATGCTCTAAAAGGAAAAGTTTAGATTGATTTCCTTGTGTGTTTGTATTTGTAGAACTTCTTGATAGGGTAGTTTAACACCTTTAGTTACTATAACATTGTGTTTTCTTCTTTTTTTCAATGTTGGTTGTGATTTACCTAATTCTAATGACTTTATGTCAATTATCTACTTATTATTTATTATGTAAATCTATGGTATTCTAGATTGAGAGCCATCTTTTTATTGAAATTCTTACATTGTCTCCATCAAGAGGTAAAGCTTCACTTATCTATGTGTTGCATGCAGGTAAAGCTTCACTCATCTTTTTGTGCTTATCATTGGGTCTACTTAACTGTTCACTAAAAGCTATCTTTCTTTTATTTCCAGCTCTCTCTTTTGTGGCTGAAGAAATTATGAGGAACAAGGTGAAGAACACAAGTTAACTTTGGATTTTTTCTAAAAGTTGTAAACTTAGCTTGAGCAAAGTAAGTATATTCTAGTTAAAAACTTATAAAACTCTATATATACTTGTGATGTTGGAAATTTGTTTTGTGGTGGGTTGTTTTGTTGGAGCAAGCAAGTGGCTTGCATGGTGTTATAAGGTGTCTCAAATTCATATTGGGAGTGTTTTTAATTTCTTGCAAATGTGAATGAAACTTGTTGATTAGTAGCAATTGTGTTCCTTTATTCAGTTTCAATACATGTAAGAATTATAGTTGTGATGTTGGAAATTTGTTTTGTTTTTGTGGTTAGTTGTTGTGTTGGAGCAAGCGGGTGACTTGCATGGTGTTATAAGGTGGCTTCAATTCATATTGGGAGTGTTTTTAATTTCTTGCAAATGTGAATGAAACTTGTTAATTAGTAGCAATTGTGTTCCTTTATTCTATTTCAATACTTGTAAGAATTATAGTTGTGATGTTAGAAATTTGTTTTGTGGTGAGTTGTTGTGTTGGAGCAAGCGGGTGGCTTGCATAGTGTTATAAGGTGGCTTAAATTCATATTGGGAGTGTTTTAAATTAAAACACTTCATTTTTTATGTATCATTTGAAATTAATTGTTAGAAATGTTTTTTATAACATAGTTAATGTTTTTACTCTACGATTTTAATGTAGTAGTGTTTTTATATTTGTGCAGATTTCTTATTGGTGGCTTTAGGGGATTTACTTTTGGCATTATTTGAAGACATATGAGGACATCTTTTGGCTTTAAGGGGTTCTAATTATATTATGCTACATTTTTTGTATTGTTATAAAACATCTTAAGTTATTGTATGTGTTACAAACAATTATTGTATGAAAGGAGTTTGAATTTGATACTTGTTTTAATTTTAACTTGTGAAATGTATGGATCGATTTTTTATAAATGTGTTGTTGAAATAAATGTGTTAATCAAATGTGAGGTTTTAATAATGTAATGACAGGTTACAAGTCAATATCAACGTCACGAAAATAATAAAAATAGAAAATAAGTTTTAGTGACGAATTTTTTCATCACAAATATGGCAATAAAAAATTGTTTTAGTGACGAAATATTTTATCACTAAATGCAGTGGAATTTTGTAAGAAATGGTTTTAGTGACGAAAATTTTCGTCACTAAATGTGCATGGATTTTCTTAAAAATAGTTTTAGTGACGAATATTTTCGTCACTACATGTACCCGAAAATAGTTTTAGTGACGAAATTTTTCGTCACTAAATATGATTTAATAAACAGAAATGGTTTTAGTGACGAAATATTTTCGTCACTAAATACTGTTTTTAGCGAGGAAAACATTTAGCGACGAAATGTTTTCATCGCTAAAAGTTTTTTTTTTTTTACCAAATCGGACTTTTAGTGACGAAATTTTTCGTCGCTAAAAGTCGCCAGGACTTTTAGTGACGGGGCTACAGTGAAGAAACGAATTTCGTCACTAAAAGTCTAATTTCGTCACTAAAGGTTCTTAGTGACGAAAAACTGGATTTTTAGTGACGAATTTTTTCGTCACTAAAAATACATTTTCTTGTAGTGAAAGGAGGATATGATTCTTGTGAATAACAATGGAGAAAATGGGCAAATGCCCTTTTCGCACTAATTTTTTAGTACTTTGCCTTCTTTCTCAAACTAATTAGGAAAATGCTCATTTTTAAAAACTCAATTTTCTCAAAATCGAGTTTAAAAAAAAAAAAAAATCCTGGAGCCCTATAGTAGCGTTTTAAGAAGCCTATAATGACGTTTTAAGGACCTATAATGGCGTTTTGAAAATTGAGCTCCATGCAAGGTTTTTTTTTTTTTTTTTTTTTTTTTTTTTTTTTTACCTATAACTCGAGTTCTAGAGATCGAGTTCCAAAACACCACAATAGGCTCCTTAAAACGTCACTATAGGCTCCTTAAAATGCTACTATAGGGCTTAACTCGATTTTGAGAAAATCGAGTTTTAAAAGAGGGGCATTTCCCTAATTAGTTTGGGAAATTAGGCAAAATGCTAGATTGTTTGATAGAAAGGGGCAAAGGCCAATTTTGTCCGAATAGCAAGACTATGAGTCAAAGTATGATTTTATATTGTCATTCACTTCTAGTACCCTCATCCATACATTCTACGGAACTGTTAATAGATTTAGAAGTGTTTTTGGTTCACATTTTCTAATTTTAAAGTGTTTGGATTTTAATGGGATTATTAGATGGAATGAGAAATTGTGATATAAGTTTTCATTTTTGAAAATTTGAAAATAATGTATAAGGAGCAATTTTGGAAAACGATTAAGTATTAGAATGTTTCCTTTGCATGATAATGCATATTTTCAATTTAATTTTTGAGTAAATAGAAGAAAATGTTAACAAGGTCACAAAATGTTATATAAGCAGGATTTATTCAAGTCCAATGGTTTAAATATACCAACAAGTAATACTAATTAATATTGACCCGAAACTAATATTCTTATAATGCTACAAAACCATCAAAATCAAGTTAATTTGTTTGGTGTACTTTCAATATTTTATATTGTCTTTTTACATAAAAGTAAATCCTTCATATGAGTGTTCTTTCACATAAAAACCATATATTCTCAAGAGAAATATATAATACAATAATTTCTTCACAAAGAGAGTAATGATTTTCCTTTTTCTTTTGTCAATTTAGTTTTTCACTTATACAAGGTTGAATAAAAAATCTTTCAACTCTCTATTGCATGACATATTTGTGTGTTTTTTCTTCTATGAATTTTAATTAGAATTATTAAGCCTCCAATAAAAAAATAAAAGAATTTTTTAGTATGCATGTTGAGGCTAGTTATTTTATTTTATATTCTGATGGGACAAACAGGCTAGTTATTCTTTTGAGAGAGTTTTAATCTATGGTGTCTATTCTTGATGATAGATCTTTATCATCAAATCAAAACACCAATTGGTTTTTGGTGTAAGCAGGGATTAAATTCCAAATCTCTTATTTAACTATCAGAGACTTTACCAGTTGAGTTAAAGGTTAGTTATAATTATTGATAAGAAGGTGAAACCATCTTATATATATGTTTTGTCATTTTTAGTAATTTACACCTAAAACTACAGTTTTAATAAGTATTATTAAAACACTAAGTTTTTTCAAAAACAATTTTTAACCATTCTATCTGAAAACCAAGTCTTAGTTACTCTCATGATGATGAGTGTCTAAGAAGATGGTGCTTCTCTGTCCCTCCCTTTCTGGGAGGTGATCCGCCAATCCTTTTTCAATCTTGAGCGCTTAAATTAGTACAAGACGATGGCTGTCTCTCTGTTGCTAAGAGAAGTGGGATTTTCCTCCTTGTCTTCAATAGTAGAAGTTGTTTGTCCCTTCTTCACGAAGGAGAGTTTTGTTTTGGGTTTGTCTTGTTTGTCTTCCTGTATCTTTATGGATATCAAGCGTATCCATGGAGTTTGTGGGGTTTATTTGTTGTGGGGCTGGGGAAACACTTTTCTTTTTGTGAGGAAGAATGAGATCACTGTTCTGGGGTTTTACTTGTCCAAGAATACGGGAACCAGCATCAGTTCTATGGACTGCTATTCCTCAAGCCAAACGCCGGCGACATCCAACCATCAACGACGCAGCAAACTGGGCAACGGTATGACCATTGACACGTCTGAGATACTCAGTAACGTATGCCCTGGCGTTACTCCAATTAATGACCCGTTACATGAAGCTGCTCCCCCAGATGGCGCCGTGATTAATGGGATTAAATCTCATTCAGTTGGTCCGGATATTAAGGTGATTAATGGGATTAATGCCCAATCAATTGGCCCGAATAAAGGAGTGATAAATGGACCAAATTTCCTATCAATTAGGCCGGTTATAGCAACCAGTGATTTCAACGCCCAATTAAAGGATAATGAGAATTTATTTGATACAGATTTGGTAAAGTTTGATGAGGATCCGGATTTTATGGGGTGCACTTTAAAGCAATCCCAACGGCAACTATTTAATATGGTCCATATTCCAAATAAGGAAAAAAGCTCAACAATAGCAATATAGGGTAATGTGCTAGATAAGTCCAATCAGCCTCCACACCGTGCCATTTGGAAACCTCCTCCATGGCCGATCCTGAAGGTGACCTCCGATGATGCTAATCTCCGGGAACAAAATTATGTCGTGTTCTTAGCCGAAACATGGGCAAATGAAGCTAGGCTAAAAGAGGTGATGAGGAAATTTCAGTGTGAAAGTGTGTTTGTTTACCCAATAAATTTTAGAGGAGGTGGATCATTGTTTTTCTGGGGATTGACTATTGCTGTAACTATGGAGGTTTCAGGCACAAATTACACCGATGCATTGTTTCAAGGAGATGATAGGGCTGGGATTGGATTGATCATTCGAGATTGCCAAGGTAGGGCTTGGCACAGGGTCGAAATCACCCCTCTCCCCTTAACTGTCATGGATCTTGAAACTTTGGCTACATCGAGTGCTCTACAGTTAGTTGCTGATTTGAGTTTAATTGGTGCCATCCCAGAAGGAGATTCTGACTCGTTCTCTTTGATTTCTTTTAGTTTATTTAGTCATAAGGTTAGATGTTTTGCAAATTTATCTCATTGTTTTAGGTTTCCACATGTTCATAGAGAAGGGAATATTGTAGCTCACAACCTAGTTCGACATGCACGACATGTCACTAGTTTTCAAGTGTGGATGGAAGATGTCCCATCGCACACCATTGCTATTTATCTGGCTGTTTTGCTTACTATTTAATAAAGTGCAAAGTAGTGATTCTCAAAAAAAAAAAAAAAAAAAAAAAAAAAAAAAAAAAAAAAAAGAAAAAGAAAAAAGAACCATTCTTGTCAAACTCTTAACTTTTTAAAATAATCCAATTGTATATCGCAGTTTTTAAAACCGTCTCTTTTCAAAAAAGCACAACATCAAAAAGTTGAACCAAACTCACCTTTGGCTTTCTTTTATCTTGTCCAAGTCTTCACCTTTTTACCATTCACAAAAAATTTTATTTTCAAGTGTTAATCCTTTTTTTTTCTCACAGCATTTTAATATGTTTTACATAAAATCTATTAGTCTATATAAAATGTGCGATCTTCTCAAGGGGAAAAAAAATATATATATATATATATATATATAGATGGATTCAAGTTACACCAGATGTAACTCCACAAGATTTACACTTTTTTATGATCATTGATTTCTATTAGATCTAATGGTTAGAAATCTCTTATATCCACCTCATCTTGCATAATTAATAGTAGCATTTTTTTCTCTCTCTCCCTATTTATTACATTTACAATCATCTTTTTTTCCTAATGTGGGATTAACCCACTGTTTTTCTTTTTGAAAATACTAAATATTTTTAACACACACACACGGAGAGAGGAAATAAGGGTTTTTAAAGAAACTTACAGTGGTGTATATCCAAAAATGCCTAACTCTTAGATATACAGCACAGGCTTTAAACCTCTTAAACTCAAACTCATTTTTCAATGTGGGATTAACCCACTGTTTTTTCTTTTGAGAATACTAAGTATTTTTAACACACACACGTGAGAAGAGGGAAGAAGGTTTTTTAAAGAAACTTACAGTGGTGTATATCCAAAAGGGCCTAACTCTTGGATACATAGCACAGGCTTTAAACCTCTTAAACTCACACTCATTTTATAGTCATCTAAATGTTGAGAGGAAGAGGGAAAAAAACTGTACATTCGATGCCACCCTCTTCGACGGTGAATACAGAGCTAGTTGCGATGTTGTGGAATGAATGAGAAGGAGCTCAAGGAGGCAAACCCAATCGCAGTGGCCTTAAAAGAAACTTTTATTCATTTTCTCTAAGATTCGTTTAAAGAGATCAAAGACTTCTTTGATTTAGGCATGGCTATGATTTTCCTCATTTTAACTTTCTAAAATTACTCATACTCTTGCCCTTGATTTACTGACTGCTACAATTAAAACCATAAAAAATTCATTTTGCATGGAGGAGTATTTTGATAGATAAATTTGTTCTTTTATATCTTTCACACTATTTTCTTTGATCACCATGGCCTTTCATATATCCTAAATAATAAGGCTGTTGTGCCATGTCCCGTGCGTGGCTCTTATTTCTAAAACAATGCAACTCTAAAATCATCATAACCATTAACTTTGACCCAATTCTTACTGAGCTTCAATTCTCTGAATTTTGATCAAATTTTCATTCAGACTACTAGAACACCCCTATTTCATTGCTAAGTGACAGAGGACTCTAACCAGTAAAAAAATTTAACAGATTGGTGTTAGACTTATATCTAAAACTAAATTATACTTCTGAATTTAACCGACTAAATTTAACATGTAGCTTCTGTGAGTTGAGTGGGTTAGCGGAGGAGGAGGTGAGCTCAAAGAGGCCTAGGCAGATGAGAGAGAGAAGAGAAGAGAAGAAGAAGACGATGGGGAGAGAAAGTGGAGCTTAATGGCTTTTTAATATATATATATATATATATATATATATATATATATATATAAAGGCATTAATGACTTTTAATGCTTTGACATCACTTTTTTTTAGAAAGTTGATAACATGGCAATTAGTGTGTTATTTACCATTAGATTTAATAGAAATCAATGGTTAGAAAAATGTGTAACTCTTATTAAGTTACGAGTCCAAATCTTCTATCCCACTTTTCTTGCTCCACTCTATATTCCACCAATAAAAACTTGTCACGTGTTCACCTAATTAATTAAATACTATCATTATTGACTTATTAATACTACCATTATTAATTAATAGTAGTATTTAATTAATTAGGTGAACACATGGTAAGTTTTTATTGGTTGAGTATAGAGTGAAGTAGGAAAAGTGGGACAGAAGATTTGGACTCTTAAGTTACACCTGGTGTAACTTCACAAGAGTTACACCTTTTTTGGACTATTGATTTGTATTAGATCTAAGGGTGAAAAAAACACTCATAGTCATGTATTTATTGTTCCCTAGAAATTAGTAACTAAGAGGGTGTTTGATAAGTATACTCAAACACATGTTTTCAGTTTTTAAACAGTATTACACTTATTTCCACACACGTATTTCCACATGTTTTCAAACAACAAAACATATGTTTTTAAGTGCATGTACCAAACGCCCCCTAAGTCATTAATTCTTATTAAAAATAGAAAAATAAAAAACGGCATTAACTCTCTACTCTCCATCATCTTCATCTTCTCTCCCCTCTCACATGGTCTTGTGTTCTATCTTGTGGGCGTCAATTATAGGCTTGAAGACAAGAAAGACAATAACAATTGAAGTTTTGTTCAACTGTTAAGTTTGCAGTTTAAAAAATGATTTTGGATTGTTTAGCTGCGCGCGTTCCTGTTTTGCTTAAATAATTCTCATTCCAAATTAAAATTATTCCAAAGTTCACGAATGGTGTCGTTAAGTACTTGGCAAAGGACAAAAAGTCCTTATCTAAGTTATCTTATGCTAGAATTTTCGTAAAAAGATGAAACTTCAATCCTTATCCGATTCAAGTTAGTCGTGGTTGCATTATTTTAGTTGTGCAGGGTTTCTTTTGATTAAGGAATAAGAAATCAAACATGGCTTTCAACTTTTTAACAACATATATATATATATATATATATATATATATATATATATATGTATGTATGTATATTCAGACTCTTAAAGAAGTTTACTTTGATCGTTAGTTACTATCAAAATTATGAAGCATGCTGTTTTTCCTTCTTCTTTTTTTGAGAGAAAAAGACCATGTGAGAGAGGGAGAGAAGATGAAGATGATGGAGAACAGAGTTAATGCTGCTTTTTATTTTTCTATTTTTAATAAGAAGAATTAATGACTTAGTTACTAATTTCTAAGGAACAATAAATACATAACTATGAGTGTTTTTTTCACCCTTAGATCTAATACAAATCAATGGTCCAAAAACTGTATAACTCTTGTGAACTTGAACCCATATATATATATATATATATATATGAGCAAGACTTATGTACAGTATTTATGTGCTGTTTCTTAGGTTCCATTTTTAAAATTTTGTCATGTGGATTTTTTCTCATGGGCTGGAAGTGTATTTTTTAGTTAAATAGTCACATGGTTGAATCTGAAGAGAAGAACCTAAGGAACAACACTTATATATATATATATATATATATATGAGCAAGACTTATATACAGTATTTATGTGCTGTTTCTTAGGTTCTCTTTTTAAAATTTTGTCATGTGGATTTTTTCTCATGGGTTGGAAGTATATTTTTTAGATAAATAGTCACATGGTTGAATCTGAAGAGAAGAACCTAAGGAACAACACTTAAGGTACTGTACCTAAGTTTTGTCATCTATATATATATATATATAGGAAAATGTTAACGAGTGTCGTTTGGGCATTAGTTAAGAATCCATTTTAAGAAAGTTTTGATATTACTTTTATGGGAAATGAAAAAAGCTGTCAAAACATTAATTGCTTTTTTTTCTTTTCCCATAAAAACTTTCTTTAATTAGATTGTTAACCAATGTCATACGGCACTCGTTAACATAACCCATATATATATATATATATATATATATATAAAAGTGCAAATGGAGGTTTAAACAGTGCTTTCGTAAAGAAAAATTTTGTCCGCATTTCTGCTGGGTCATAATGAGGGCCGATTATTACGTTTTTACCCTTAGGCCTTTGAAGGGTTTTAACTTTTTATAATTAAAAAAAAAAAGGTAATTAAACCAAAAGTGATCCTTTTTTCAGCTTTCCAAAAAGAAGAATTGAAGTGATCCTTTTTTCTTTATAACTATGTACAAAAGTCTAGCAACATTTATAAAGGGATGTATAAAAGTCAAGTTGGATGAATGAAAATGTGATGTTAAGCTTGTGAGACACGTTGAAGGAAGAAAAGAAGAAAATGATGAAAAAATATAAAGTAAGGCCATTCGGTGTAAAAGTTCAATTATTCTTTTTATACCCAGAGCTCTGTATGAAAAGAATAATTGAACTTATTGTTCACTCTATAATCCTTTCGTAAACAGCATTTAAACCACTCTGTATTCTTGAGCACATTATTGTTCTAAAAGTCAAATGGTTTTGAACTAAAAATACCACCAGTATTCTAGACGTAAACTTCTGTCTATGGAATAAGATAAATGTACATGTTTAGCCATGCCAACTTGATTTCACCATTGGGATCTACTAAAATGTCCCTGCTAGGAAAGCCACATTATTAATTAAGTACCATGAAGAAATTAAAAAAGCTGCAATTCCTAGAACAAATAAATAACTAAGGAACCAAAATTGATACCCAATTACCTATGCACTGTATTCCTTTCATATAACTAGGCGAGTTCAGAGACAATCTACCTGTTGTAATTTTTAATATTCTTGAAATAATTTATAGATTGAGCCACCAGAGACATTCCAAATAAACTGAGAGCGTTTCCTCACCCTGAGTTTGTGGATTGTTCCCACCATATTGGCCACATTAAACATAAAGGAACAATGCTTCTACATATCTGACGGATTCTTGCCAGCCCAATTTTTCCAACCAAACAAAATATTGGTTTGGTTGTTCATTGAATTTCTCTATTCTAAAAGTAAGTCCACTCCATTATATTCAAATCTTGGCCATTTTTATTCATTGTGAATTTATAATGATAGCAAAATAATTAAATTCACCTTAAACTTTTGAGACAAATGATAATTTATTAGTGAGAAATATATGGACCAGCTCATTGTAAGTCCGTAGTATGTAAAATATGAAATATCTGACATGATTGCTTTTGAAGAAAACAGCAGAGACTATAATAATAACACTATATTGTGCACAAAATGCATGTGAACAAGATTGCCCAGAAAAATTTAGAAATTTGAAGACTATAGCTCAGATTTACAAGAGAAGTTAGTCTGGCTGTCAATTTGCTCTGCAACCTGTCTCTATAATTTCTTACTGGGTTTTATGGGCCACGCGCATCAAGCCATCTCACAATTTGATTCACCATATGTTTGGCCTCATGTAAGTTCACATTTCCTCCAGTATTTGATATTGGTTTTTGGTGAAAGGTCTTTCAATCTGCAGAATTTAATTACATCAATCAGGTACCTCAATTGTAAAATCTCATACAATAGAGAGAGAAAAAGAGAGAGAGACTATCAACAAAAACTGGAATTCATCAACTTAATTACAAAGAGTGAGATTAAAAAATATCTAAATCTGTTAGCCTAAAATATCTGAGTTTGTTATGCTAAACTCTAACTAACCTATACCCGTGCGAGTATAAAGAATAACTAACTACATTCATTAACACGGCACACTCTAAAGCACACAGCTGCATTGTTTATCAAAACGTCACCATTCTATTTAATGAGAAACGGTGCCGTTCTTCTTAATCTTAGACACGCGTTTCACCAATTGCTTGGACGACAGCGTTTTGGGCTTTACTGTAGGAACATCATCTTCATCTTCAACAGAGGAAGATCTGCTAGTGCTTTCATCAATGAATAATCATATTATGAACTGTGGAAATATATATTCGCTTTTGGAAATGTTTCTATTGCTATTACTTAATTAAACAGACATAACCAGCACAGGCTACTTGATAAAATGTTTTTTTATGGAAAACAATTAGCACATGACTACAAGGGCCGTGACTGTATTACCCATACAAAATCCAAGCATTCGCAACATAACAAAAACTTCAATAACACAAGCTGAAACACTTCATTTATGTATAAATGTCAAGAAACAGACCAAGTACTGATTGTAAATTAAAAACAATACCATTCAAATTCCCAAGGAAAAAAAAAAGGTTTGGAGCTGTAGTACTTACAAGTGAAAACATATTGAAATATGATCAAGATGTCCTCATTTGCTTCGATGGTGAAAACATATTGAAATTGGTGTCATCATTTATGCAGGTACGGGTCATTGAAGATGAACCCAAATAAAACCCACCAATAACGGATAAGCCTAATGCCAAATCAGGCTGGTCAAAGCCAAAGTTAGACCCATTTGCTGTTCAAACTCAAATGCCGCAAATCACTTACAGTGTTGGAAACCTCGTGATCCATATTTGAGTCATAAGGAAGAGGTATTAAAGGCAGGAGCTCAGGATCATTAGGGACCGATAATGATAGATTGAAATCCAGATTCAAATTCGTTCTTTGTTTTTTTCCATTGAAAGCCACTAAGCTCCTTCATTGTTGGAAATATCATGATACATATTCAAGCCACAAGAAGTGGGGAAAAAAGATTGAAAAGGCAGGGAGTTAGTGTCATAAGTGACCGAGGAAGAACAACCACCATGCCTAGAGCTCGGAAAGGGGAAGCAAGTAATACCAGATTTCGTAGGGCAACATGTGCATTCTACATGAATCCCCCACCTTTTTATGATATGGGGAACTTTAACACGTGCTGCATCAGTCCCACGTCTAGATCTTTTAGATTTCAATATCGTCACGCATATTACCTTAGGAGAGTAAGGGGTACTAATCCAATGATGGGTTTCACAAGTAACCACAATGTGATTTTGTTTAGACGAATTTGAGTTATTTAAAAAGATAAAAAATACTTATAAAATTTTTTTTTGAAAAATAGATAATACTTGAAGTAATTATTACTTTTTACATACTATACTCCATTACATAATATTTATACATTTCCACACATTGCATGGATTTGCAGCTAGTTAAGAGATAAAAAAGATTACTTCATCAAAGACTCAAAAACCAAAAACTATATAGGGAGAAAAGATTACTTCATCAACCAAACTAGGAGAAAAGATTCCAACTTCATCGTTGCCGTCAAAGGAGGATGGGAATATCCCATCAAGCTCATATGAGTTAATTTTCTTCTGTTTGTTTTCTCTCTTCTTGGCCTCAACATGCTGATTAGGTGCTTTCTCACATTTTCCTTGTTCATTGTTTTCATTCTTTTTGCTCTATCCAACATCTTCACCCTGTATATCAACAATAATATAAATGTATTAATATTTAATGACCATCCTAGTTGCTAATCCAAGAGGAAACAAGATTGGCAATTGAACTTTGTGGATTTAAAAAAAAAAGTACTAACCTTTTTTCTCTTTAAACAAAAGAATCAAATATTCTCTGAGAACCTTATGAGGAAAAAATATGGTACTGGATAACCTGTTTCAGAAATATATATATACACACACAAACAAGAACTTCTTAAACTCAACATGTGTGCAAACACAAATTCTCATGTATAAACCACAATTTTTTATGATTCATAGTTGTATCCATGTAAAAGTACTTCACACATACAACTTTTGCTTTGAAATTGAAAATCTTAACACTCAAGTCCTATAGAATTTATTTTTCACTTTTCACTTGGCGAAAGTAAAAAGACCTTTAATCAAATGAAGGCCATACCTCATCCATTCTTTTTGCAGTTTAAAATCACTAATGCATTATGTGCAAATTGAGTTCAAGAACCTGAAAATGTGCATTAATACGTCAAGCAAAACAAAAGCCTAAAAGAATTCATATTAGCAATGGAATACCGTGGGCAACAAGGGAAACAGGAAAACTTTGAATCTTAGATCCTCTCACCAGTTTAGATATCATCATGAGCATGAATTTTAGCAGGTTGGAAATGATTATGTAGATCCCTATTCTTAGGTTGCTAATAGAAACTGCAAGAGCTGGCAACATTCAAGGTCTTAAAAAAGGGCTTAACTCTGATGAACCATAGAAGAAGAAATTGTAAGGTTGAATTTAATCAACCATCTAATTGGCTTTATTCCATGACCAATTTGCTTGTAATTCAGCACTTAGTAACCCTGTACTTAGGTGGGAAAATTGTAAGGGTAGTGTGTGAGAAGAAGTGAAGAAAAGCTCAAGAGTGTGCAAGAAAAACAGAGGTTCGCGGCTAGATCTCGCGGGTGGATCGCGACTGGCAAGCCGCCAAAAGTTGTCACGTGAGAGGCACACTGGGAAGCTGAAGGGTCGCGCCAGCTGTCATGTTACAGGACAAAAGTCTCAGGCTGGCCAGGCCGTTACGTCGCGACTGGAACTCGTGACTTGGACAAGCCGCGAGACCAAGTCGCCAAATTGCCCTGTTTGGCAAAAATTGACGTTTTGTATTCCCTTCTCACCCTACTATATATACACCCTTATACCCATCATATTGAGAGAGCTTCCAGAGAGAATTTTGTGAGAGAAAACCCTAGAGAAAAACAAGATTGCCTCATCCCCAATCTTCATCTAAGAGACTCTACAAATTCCTCTACTCTCTTCCTCTCCATTGTCATACCCTTGAGAGGTCTTTTACCAAATCCTTATCTCACCACACCCACGTCTGTGAGAAGGTCCATTTGGTGCTTAGGGAAGCAGTTTGGGAAGAAACCAATATACATTGGTTGATGCTATGGTCAAGTAGCGGAATCCGGGAAGCTAAAGAAGAAATAGGTTCGGCGTAACCTCGTTGGAGCAAGAAGCTTGGAGGGCTTAGGTACTTGGGTAGATTAGGCTTGGAGGGTCTTCTGCTGTTCATGTATCCCAACTATATTCTTTAGTGGATTTTATCACCGCTTGGAGGGCGGCGGAGAGGTTTTACACCGAGGACTTCGGTTTCCTCTTCGATAACACATTGTGTGTTGCCCGTGTGTTTGCATCTTTCTTTCCTTTATCTTTGCCTTATATTTACTGCTGTGGATGTGTGTATATTTGGCTTAGATTGTTTTATCAATTCTGTTATAAGCTTGTTATCATATTCCGCACATTAATTGTTTGATATAAAGCTTGAATTGGTATTTTTGTAATTTGGGGTCTAAACGTTCAAGGGTGTTTCATACCCATTTTGAACTTTCAATTGGTATCAGAGCAGGTACACTTGTTGTGGTTTTAATACCTGAGTGTGATCCTTGACCCCTTGTTGAGATGGATAGGTCTCAATCTCTCACTGTTCCACCATTTTTTGATGGTAATAATTATGCTTTTTGGAAAGTCCGAATGAGAGCATTTTTATGCTCTATAGAAGATACCGTTTGGGATGCGGTTGAGATAGGTTGGACTAAACCGGAGGCTCCTAAGGCCAATTGGGATAAGGCAGCTCTTGCAGCAGCCAATGCTAATAGTAAAGCTTTAAATGCTATTTTCTGTGCTATGTCTCCTAATGAATTCCACAGGATATCTCACATGACTGTGGCCAAGGAAGCTTGGGAAATTTTGGAGACAACTTATAAGGGGACTAAGAAGGTGAAGGACACAAAGCTCCAAATGCTTACCACCAAATTTGAAGAGCTCAAGATGGGTGAAGATGAATCGTTTGATTCATTCTATGGGAAGCTCAACGAAATTGTCATTGCTAAACTCAATCTTGGTGAGAAGATTGAAGATACCAAGGTGGTGAGAAAAATTTTGAGGTCCTTGCCTGAAAGTTTTAGAGCAAAAGTCACAGCCATAGAGGAGAGTAAAGACTTAGATGAGATCAAAATTCAAGAGCTGATTGGGTCTCTCCAAACATATGAACTGGGACTGCCTTCCCACAAGACGAGTAAATCACTTGCTCTCAAAACCATCACCAAAAGAATGGATGATCCCTCCAAAGAAGATGGAGTGGAAAAGGAAGTAGCATATCTTGTGAAGAACTTTCGAAAATTTCTGAAGATGAAGAACAGTGGGAAACCATTTAACAGAGGAAAATTCTCATCCCCAAGAGGTGATAAGAAAGAGTTTACGAGGAAAGAAGGGAAGGAGTCTCAATCTCCTTCGGACATTGTGTGCTTCGAGTGCAACGGACATGGACACTTCAAAAAGGAATGTCCAAATTATTTGAAGCCAAAAGGAAAGGTCTATGCCACTACTTTAAGTGACTCAGACTCATCAAAATTTGACTCTGAAGAAAGCTGTGACGGAGAAAGAAATTACTCAACATTCATGACCATTGCACATGTGGGATCTTCAGATGATTTGAGTACTCTTGTGAATGAGCTGGGTGAATGTTCTGATGAGGAGTCCATTGGGATTGTTGAAGAATCAGAAGCTGAAGAAGAAGAAGATGCATCCAGCCTTCAAAAGAATTACGCATTACTTCTTGAGAAATCAGGAGAGTATACAAAGGTGGCAAAGGCAGCCGTGAAGAAAATGAAGAGAGCTGAGGAAGATTTCAAAAGCCTGCTGGTCAGATATAAGGAGGCAAAGTGTGAGATTGAAGCACTTAATGGTGAGCTATCAGAAGCTTACACGAAGGTGAGGTTTCTCGAGCAAGAGGTAGTACAAGCTCATGCCAAGGTAGATAGGATCTCCTCAAGGAAGCTAGATGATGCTATTTCATCTCAAAGACATGTCTCAGACAAGTCCGGGTTGGGATATACCGGAGGGAGCAGCTCATCAGCCAAAGTCTCCAAGGAAGTAAAGTTTGTGAAAACCAAAGAGACGGCTGTTGATAAGTCTACTACAGAGATAGTTGAGGCTGAGAAGAAAAAGAATGTGGCTAATCAACGGGTGTTTAACAAGTCCCGAAATCAATCTGAAGTCAGGTTTGGAGCTAGAGGAAGATCTCTCCCAAGACAGCAGCAGGGTCCTAGAATAAACTATATTTGTCACTATTGCGGACTGCAAGGACACACTAGACCCAACTGTCAAAAGCTAAGAGCAGACAACAATGCGAGTGTACCTCGGTCACGAGGAAGAAGAAATGACTTGAGGTCTTGGGTTGGTGAGAAACCAAGAAGTCAAAACAATGATCCAGGAATGACGAACGTGATGAAGATGATTGGTGCCTTCACCAACTGCCTTGAAAGCTTCACACGAAGGTTTGATAGTCCTAATTCTTGTACCCAATCCGTAAAGGATATCACCCCAAATGCACGTGACGTGTGGGTAATGAAGGGTACTCATGCATAAGCATTACAACATGTCCATGCATCAATACTTCCCATGTTCGTGTATATGCTTGGTTGTTTTTGCTTCTTGCTAGTTTGTGATGATATTTTTGTTGTGTTGGTTAAATTGTTTTTTTTCTCTTTGCTGATTTTGTTTTTGATCATTTTTTTCTTTGCGACAAAAATCCAAAAGCACATAAAAAGTAGAAAATCTAAAATGTTTGATCAACTTTGTTGAGCTTTTGTCTTAAGGCATGTTTAGCCTTGTACCTTTGTACTAATGGCTTTGTGCATTTAACGAGCTTAGCTTGTCTCTCATGCATTCCTATCATTGTGGAAGAAATTCTGAAATCTATGTGATTGTTGTAAATAGATCTTCAACCTTGTCATGAATGATTAGTGAATAGTTTTGTTGATCTTGAGACATGCATAGACTCATGCCTATATATCTTCCCACTTTTTATTTTTATGCTTTAAAAGAGCTCCCTAAATGTAAATCTCCAAATGAAAAGAGATATAGAGCTGAAAAAGCCTGTCGCACATACTAATATTTGACTAGGAAAAAGGGAAAGCGACCAAAATAAAATGTATGATGCTCAAAAAGCCAAAGGTTTACTCATTAATTGAAATATCAAAAATTTCAGGCATCTATCTCTCAATGAGATTTTCTTTGCTCAAAAATTGCAAATGTTATGATTGAATATGGAGCCAAATGAAAAGCTTCAAAGTATTGTTATCAAGTTCTTGTGGGAGGTCATATATGCATGCTTCTATAATTGAGATAGGTCACATTATCTAGTGTTAGTCGTGTATGCCTTGATTGAATTGATCATTGAAGCTTCACATTGGACTAAGGACTATCTCATTTTTTATATCCACACACAACACACAAGTCTATGTTCAATGAATGCCATATTCATTTGTGTGATTGTACTTGATTGAAATGTGTTTTCACATGCTCAATCTTTGTTGGTCAAACACAAAAAGATTTTTGGGTGTTTTGTTATGTTTTTGGAAAGTACTTTGTTTTTACAAAAATGTCTATTTTTTTTCAAAAATAGTGTTGCCCTGTTTTGGCGACTAAGTCGCGGGTTGGCCCAGTCGCAAGCCCCAGTCGCGAGCTCGCTCAGAGATTTTTCGCGGTTTACTGGCGAGTCAGTACTCTAGTCGCGAAAAAAGACTTAGAAATTTTTTTAAAAATTTGTGTTTTGCACTATTCGCGGCTCATTTTGGCGGCTTGTTCGCGGGTGTAATGTCCAATTGCGAGGGTTACTCAGAGATTTTCGCGGCTCAGCTCGCGACTCCTTCGCGGGTAAACCCTCCAGTCGCGAAAAACACTTAGAAGATTTTTCTAGAATCTTACCTTCACAGTGTTTCGCGGGTTGACCTAGCGACTTACTAGCGACTTGGTCTAGTCGCGAAAAACGCTTGTTTTTGCTTTTTGAGGACAGTTTTAAAATTGCTTTCCAGTTTTTCCCTCGTACTTGTGTGACTGTTCACTATCTTCCTCATTTTACTCTAAAAAACACTCCGAGTTTCTCATTGCTAATCTACCATTTCTGCATCATTTCTCTCACATCTTCAACAAAAAGGTGTGGGTTTTCTTCCTTACTCTTCATTCTTCCTGATTTGGGCAATATTTTTTTTCCGTTTTGAGAAGTTGTTGGTGTGAAGTGTGTTTTATCATGTTCGAACATGGGTTTATGTTTTTTTTGGATTATACTGTTTGTTTGTGCTGATCCATACACTGTTCGTTTGATAGAGTTTCTCTTCCTCATTCGACATATGGGTTTGAGGTCTATGTGGTGCACTCTGTATGTGACCGTGGGTCATTTGTCTATGGTTCTGTGGTCTTTGTCGTTTTTGTGTTCCTTGGAAGGTTTATGTGCTTTTGTATGGTGTGTGTTTCTTTTTAGCCATTTGGTATCTTGTTATTAATCTGATTCTTGTGTTTGTGATTAAATTGAAATTTTCTCACATTCTTAACTGAATCTAATCAAGTTGCTGTTGATTCCCTGTGGTATTGCATTTGGTACTTTGCTATGTGTTTGCTCTCTTGCAGATGTCTCGACAATCCTCTAAAGGAAAAGAGGTGATGTCAGAAGAAGAAACAGTGCCTGTTGCAAAAAGAACACGGTCTTCCTCACAGCCATCCACTGAACTCAATATTGAGTTATTCAGAACTTCTCAGCACCTAGATGCCTACTCCAGCATTTTTGACCGGGGAACTCCTATAGTGGAACGGGAGGTCAGATTTGACACTTTGGACACAACTTTTGTCCCTCGGATCTTCGAGGCAAAAGATTGGGCAGCATTATTCGGAAATTTTGTTGATCCGATGCTTGAACTAGTGAAGGAATGTTTCGCCAACACAGTTGATCTAGAGAGTGAACTACATTGTCTGGTAAGAGGAACGTAGTTCATCATTAGTCCAGACACCATAGCTGAACTTCTCCAAATCACACGACCTGCGGATGCCGACCTAACTCCGTATGATGATCGTACTCCAGTGATTCAGGACATTCTCCAAATTCTTGGTCCTGACCATAAAATTTCCAGCACCGGCACATTACTTAGTACTACCAAGTTTTCACCTGATTTGACAACATTGAAGCTGATTATGTTTTCAAACCTCTATCCGTTGACCAACACGGTGTATATAAACCTTGGAAGGGCTCAATTTTTATGTGATCTCATCACAGGCACCACCATTGACATCTGTGCCCATATTTTTCACATCATAAGAAACACAGCAACCAGAACAGTAGCACGAGGGTGCCTTCCATTCTGTGGTCTTATCATGAAGTTCGTTCTAAGTGAAGGTGTTACTCCTCCCTCAATTGGGAACATGATTGCTCATCCTCGACCAATCTCTATATTCACTCTACAGGCCAGCAAGAGTCATTCATCCAAAGCTCCAAAGAGTGCACATCTATTTTCTCCTACTTCCTCTACTCCTGAGCAAGTTTCACCTGTACATGCCACCCATGCGTCACAGCAAACAGGCACTACACAACCACAGTCTGCTCCTCAGCCTGACAAGTTGCAAAGGCTCTTTGATAACCTTCACAAACATCTTAAGGAAATGGAAAAGACCCTCAGCGATGGCCAGAAAGAGTAGTCGGAGAGATTGGTTGTCATGCAGGACCAAATTGATGTGTTAGCAGCTCAAGTTGATGGCATTTTCACAAAGCTGCAACAGTGACCCTTTGGCCATTCTGGTCAAAAAGGGGGAGAATTTTTGGGGCAGCTCTTGAGGGGGAGTGCTCGTTTTGAGGGGAAGATTTCTTCATCATTTTTTTTCGGTTGTTTTACTTGTTTTTCTGTATATAAAACTTTGATAACTCAAAATACTGTGGTGGTAGTTGTTTATTTCAGCATATATATAGTATGATGTTTTTCAGCTTTCAGCACTTTATGTTGTTGTTTTGTACCCATTGTTGCTTTTGTAAGCTTTGAGGGTTGTTTCTTGTACTTATGCATGGTTTGTAGGCTTTTATGGTTTGTGCCATGTATTTGCAAAACTTTGCATATGTAGCCTTTGTGCTTTGTGCTTTGGTACTTGTTAATGCCTTGCATTATCTTAAGTACAACACTCTTGTGCCCGTGTAGGATTGTTCCTAGATGCATATATGTTTGTATGCATTGGTTGAGTGTTGGACTTGCAAATGATACTCTTCAATTGAGTTTATCATTTTTGCATGTCCGGATGTTCATTCCTTGTGTGAATGAACATAGTAATCACTTTTGCTTAAGTGACTACTGTTGTTGATCTTGCCATGAATCATTGCTGTTATGCTTATGTTCATTTTTGCTTGATCATGCCTATTTTGCTCCATATGCATATTAAGTTTTCTGCATACAATGATATTGCTATGTTATTGTGTTTCAGGAGTTACTTATTCATATGTTCAAGAGCTTTACAGAATCTAGAGTTAGGTGTGAGTGAGTTTTCCAACTGTTCCCAACTCACGTTTAAGTCTAGAGTCTGTTGTAGGGTTTTGTCACGGAATAGCCAAAGGGGGAGATTGTAAGGTTGAATTTAATCAACCATCTAATTGGCTTTATTCCGTGACCAATTTGCTTGTAATTTAGCACTTAGTAACCCTGTACTTAGGTGGGAAAATTGTAAGGGTAGTGTGTGAGAAGAAGTGAAGAAAAGCTCAAGAGTGTGCAAGAAAAACAGAGGTTTGCGGCTAAAGCTCGCGGGTGGATCACGACTGGCAAGCCGCTAAAAGCTGTCACGTGAGAGGCACACTGGGAAGCTGAAGGGTCGCGCCAGTTGTCACGCTACAGGACAAAAGTCCTAGGCTGGCCAGGCCATTACGTTGCGACTGGAACTCGCAACTTGGACAAGCCGCGAGACCAAGTCACCAGTTCGCCCTGTTTGGCAAAAAAAACTGACGTTTTGTATTCCCTTCTCACCCTACTATATATACACCCTTATACCCATCATATTGAGAGAGCTTCCAGAGTGAATTTTGTGAGAGAAAACCCTAGAGAAAAACAAGATTGCCTCATCCCCAATCTTCATCTAAGAGACTCTACAAATTCCTCTACTCTCTTCCTCTCCATTGTCATACTCTTGAGAGGTCTTTTACCAAATCCTTATCTCACCACACTTACGTCTGTGAGAAGGTCCATTTGGTGCTTAGGGAAGCAGTTTGGGAAGAAACCAATATACATTGGTTGATGCTATGGTCAAGTAGCGGAATCCGGGAAGCTAAAGAAGAAATAGGTTCGGCGTAACCTCGTTGGAGCAAGAAGCTTGGAGGGCTTAGGTACTTGAGTAGATTAGGCTTGGAGGGTCTTCTACTGTTTATGTATCCCAACTATATTCTTTAGTGGATTTTATCACCACTTGGAGGGCGGCGGAGAGGTTTTACGCCGAGGACTTCGGTTTCCTCTTCGATAACACATCGTGTGTTGTCCGTGTGTTTGCATCTTTCTTTCTTTTATCTTTGCCTTATATTTACTGCTGTGGATGTGTGTATATTTGGCTTAGATTGTTTTATCAATTCTGTTATAAGCTTGTTATCATATTCCGCACATTAATTGTTTGATATAAAGCTTGAATTGGTAATTTTGTATTTTGAGGTCTAAACGTTCAAGGGTGTTTCATACCCATATTGAACTTTCAGAAATAAAACGAGAGTACAACTAAACTTGTGTTGTAAATAGTGCCAAGTCCAATAATGAATTCAATTGTCTAATTAATAGGCTCTCCAATATCCTCAAGGGTCTGGTGGCAGACCACCTGACGAATATTGTTTTAACACAGTTACCTTGGGGGGTTGAGACAAAAGGTGTCAATACAAAGCATATAGGAAGAAGTATGCAATAGCAGTATAGAAATATCTTGATAAAGTTTTGAAAACCAATTTTTCTGAAGAGGTTTAAGGAAATACAGACCTCCGACCTTAAATGCTAGATAAGCCATAGCAGTGATAGTCTGGAGATTCCAATTCTAGAATGTTACAGGCATGTACTCTCTACAAAATTATATTGCTATTGAATTAAAACAGCATAAAAACGCATGTAATATCTGAGGCTACTTGAAAGGAATTTCAATCATATTTGATGCACTTGCCACACCCTCCGGAGCCAACAGTCAACATGTTCACAGTGAAATAAAAAGCTAAAAAAAATTCAATTGATGACTTGTTAGGGCTTTTATTGATATAATTATATAACTATAAACATGGCATTTTTACCTGAAAATGAAGCAGCTATTTCTTAGAAACTTATGGTCTTACAATAGGATGGTAAAGACTTGCTGATTGAGAAGAGACAAATCAAGAACATTTATGATCACGCCGAAAGTACATCAGTTGAGAGGAGAAAGGGGGGGGGGGGGGGGGGAGAGGAAGGGCTAGAAAAACATATTATCTAAAGCATTACATTGGAAAAAGAAATGGAGCTTATTCTAAGCATATCTTCTTTGCGAAGCTCAGGTTCAAATGAAAGGTCAATACTTCTGTGTATATCAACTATCTATATCTATATCTATATCTATATCTATATATATATAATAGACGAAGCCTTTCAACGAGGTGCTGACACGTAAGCAATTTAAAAGGCGATGCATTACAATCTTTCACTAAACACTTAAAACGCTTAAGCAAAAAAAAGCCCCTTCAAATGCTGCCATGCTTAAGTTAAAAAACGATAAAATACCATGTTTCACTATGTTGAAACACTGTTCGGGAGCCCCTTGGTATAAAAGGAAACTAACCGCTTAAAACAAAACAAAACAAAAAAAGAAAAAGAAAGATTGGTACGCGGAGAAAGGAGAGAGATGAGGCGCGCCGAAGACCCTAACACACAGAGACCAAGAGCGAGAGTGAGAGATCCCAACAATGGCGACACTCAAACGCTCACCTACAAAAAGCCATCAACACCGTTACCATCAGATTGAGAGATACGGAGATAGAGAGAGACAGTCCATAAGGCGCGCAGGAGTAGAGATTTGAGGAAGAGAAAACTAAGTGCCATCAACACGTTACCATCAGATCATCGGAACTACCATCGGTAAAGGTTTCTTTTCTTTCTTTCTTAGATCTGGGTATGAGAATTGCTGGATTGAATTTATTTAGGTATTTGGATTACACTAGGTCTTGATTTTTTTTTTTTTTTTTTTTTTTTGGGATTTTCACTGTAAAGAAACGAGATTTTTTTTTTTAGATTACGGAAATCACTAAAAAATAATGGTTTTAGTTTAGGTACTTCTGTTTCTAATAAATAAGTATATTTACTTTAGGTTTTTTTGCCGTATACCCATAATCAGTAAAGTTTTTGTTTTTTTTTTTTTTTTTTTTTTTTTTTTTTTTTTCCCCTTTTCTTTTTCAAATCTAGGGATTAAATATGATTTAGGTTTGGATTTTTTGCTTGGATTGCTTTAGATTTAGTTATTTCAGTTAAAATCGTTGGGATTAAATAAGTATAGGATTGAATGTTGCATTGATATTTATTTTAGGTTTTTTTGCCGACCCTTCTCTGTTCCACTTCTCTATCTTCCAAAACACACTCCACGGCCAAACCCCTTCTTCATCGTCCAAAACCCAAACCATAAAGGTAGACGGTTTGGTGAAATGGTTTGGTGAAAGAGAAAAAACACAAAAGAACAGAGAGATACAAAGAAAGATTTCATAAACAGAGATCGAAAGATAGATCGATAACGTTACAAAAGAGATATCGAAAGTGCCTTCAGTCGAGATAATGACCCCGTTAAAACAGATGAAGAACAGAGATCGACAGAGATGAATTTCAGGGCAGCCACCACCGTCATGCAGTCGGAACCGTTACCGGTGAGGGTTTTCTTTATTCTTTTTAAAATTACATGATAACTATGATTTATGTTTGAGTGTTTCGATTTAGCCATTTGGGTTAGATTTTGCTTTGATCAATTATAGGATTAGATTTGGTTTATGGTTAGGGTATATGTGTTACTTTGGTTTGGTTTTGGATTTTGAGTTAAAATTGTTTTGGATAATTTGTGGGTAATTTGTGGATTACAAAGCAAAGAGTATTTTTAGTCTCTTCAATTTCTTTACGCTTCATGAATCAGCATTCTTGGCAAAGAGTTCCCAATTATTTCATTTATCAAGTACAAATTTAGATTTATTTAATTCTCTCTTGGATTCAATTGTAGATTTCATTTGTCATTGATTGATTTCAATTTCAAATCTGTGTAATAAAAAATTAAAAGGTTTTTCTTTAGCTTTTCTTTTTTTGGATTTGTAGGTGGAAAGGCAAATCCTTGGAAGCAATCCAAGTCTGAGTAGAAGCAATACCAATAGGTATGGTTTCCACTTTATTGGAACCATCACCAGTAATTTTTTTAATTGAATGTTAAATATGCCTTACGTTTGGATATTTGGTTGGATTGGTTTGATTTTTAGGTATTTCGGTTAGAATTTATTTTTGTTTCATTAAGGCATTTGGGTTAGGATTTTTTTTTTCTATTTGTTTTTGTTTTAAATATTAGGATTAAAAAGCGATAAATTATACTATTTCACAACGTTTAAACACCGTTTTATAGTTTTCCCAATTTAAAAAAAAAAACTAATTGCTTGAATTATACGGATACGGCAAAGGCTTGCAATGCCCAATTTTCTGGTCTCTACATTAATAATGGTGGGGTGATGGTTTAGTTAAAATTTTACCCAATTTTCCTTGAAAGCGGGAATTTAGAGGAATATTTTTAGTGTGATTCAAGTGTGGTTATTAATGCTCAATAGATTGGTTCAGAAAGGTCGTCAACAACAACACCAGTTGTTGAAGAAGCTAAGGCCATATTTGCCCACTTGTGAGAATGGGAATTTTTGCATACTAGGAAGGATGCAAATGAAGCTAACTATTTTGAATGCCTAATGTATTAGGAAAGAAATACAAAATGTTTTAATGTTGTTGTGGCTTTGCTTTGTTATTATTCTGTTTCATCATTGATAGTTATAAAGATTTTTTTTTTTTTGGTGGCATATTGAGTTCCTGTTGGGTATTGTTGGTGGGAAAGTAACTTTTTCCTTTTTATTTTATGAGAAATTCACAGTTTATTGATCACTGAATTTTTTATATCTATGCCTCTCATTGTTCCCTTTTATTTGATATTTGTGGCTCAATTGATCCTTTTTAATATTTGGCTTATAAAAAACTTCTTTAAAGATAACGTTTTTAATCTCTCTCAAAGATTCAAACAAATATGTAGCCCAATATTTTCAAGACTCCAGTGTGAATGTTCAGTTATTTATTTGTAGTTTTGGTTGTATTCTAATTAGAGCAATGGTTATTAGTTCATCACACACACACAATTGTGCAGTAGTATTTTCCATTTTTATTATATAGTGTTTTTTTACATTTTAATTTTAAAACCAACCTTTCACGATTTGCATTTATTCATACCCTGCGCATAACCTATCCCCTCTCTCATCTGTCTTTCTTCCCACTGTCACTCTCTCATATGCAAACCCAACACAGTAATACCCTGCAAGGGCATGACTATGTCTGCCATCTCTGACCTGACCTCAATATCAGACCATTCTTTATTGGTAATTTTTAATTAATCTAAGACTAATTTCTTTTCCTATTGTCCATAATTATGTTTGCTGTCAATTTTGGGATTTTGATTCCTAACCCTTTTTCCTTTCTATTCTTTTCTTGGTTGAAGTCAAGGAAGCACTCTAGAAGTTCAAGTACTACCACCTGAGTTGTTATTAGGGTATGTGTTTTGTAAAGCGTGGAGATACAGAACAGAGGGTTGTCTCCGCCAGCTTACAGCCACCGTTAGATAGTGGAATATTCTTTTCTGCAATAAGAGTTCATAACCAAGTAAGTATGCTATTCATGAATTACCATTGTTTCTTTCCTTTCTTCTATATATATATATATATATATTTATTAAAGTTTAGGTAGTTTCTCTTTACCTATGTGCTTGAGATTTTCTTTCTTAATCTTCTTCTTCTATTTTGTTTATAATTGGTTTTTGTGGAATTGCATAATCTGGTGTGTTCAGTATTCTTTTCCATTGCCAACATTAATGTTGAAGCAGTTTAAGAAACCAAAAGGCAAAGAAAAATCTATGGAGGTATTCCCTAGAATTTTGATATTTTCTTCTGGGTTTTAATTTCGTATTCTTTGAGGATTTTCAGTTTAGTAGGATATAAAGTTTCGTATTTTTATATTCTTCTTATGGCTTTTAATTTCGTGTATTTCAGAGGATTTTATATTGATGTGTCCATTTTGACCTTTAGAGGGATCATAAAATAATTAGTCAAAAGAAGGAAAAGAATGGAGCATAGACAGTATAGAAAGAGAGTGCCTTCCAGTTTTTTTTTCTTCTATTTATTTTCATGTCACTTTCTTGGGGAAAAGAGTGTGAGGAAATTCTGGGAATTGCACGTTCAATTTGGTCACACTACATTAGTTATTTAGACATTCAAAGATAGAAAAATTCTAAAGCTACTACCAATTTTCCACAAAAGCTTATAACTGACATGGCAATGAATGTGTTTGGCGTTACATAAATAATATAATAAATTCATAAATTTCTTAGTTGTTTGTTTAAAAGTTGGCACATCAGTTTGTAAGGACTATATGATAAAATTTGCAATAGTTGTAATATCACCCTAAGGGATACATTATTAGTGGGTAGCAGGAGTGAACCCACGTTCCTTAGTTCAAATCTTCCCTTCATCCTCTGCCTGATGCCAAACATATCAAAAAATATATATTTCTAATCCAATATTAATAGCTTTTTCT
This sequence comes from Quercus aquifolioides, assembly GCA_019022515.1. NCBI lineage: Eukaryota > Viridiplantae > Streptophyta > Magnoliopsida > Fagales > Fagaceae > Quercus > Quercus aquifolioides. The sequence goes on from CM032331.1 coordinate 21,047,763, forward strand.
TCTGTAAAATCTTCTAAGGTTAATACATATTTCTAAGTAGATTGTTTGCTTCCCACCAAGAGAGTTTTCTGAAATAAGTGAAAATGCCACCACATGCTGGTATAAATTAATTTTTTTGTAGTAACTCTTTTATATCCTTTTGTAGGGGACTTCATATGAAGTTGTTGATTGCTCCATGGTAAGCAACTCTGGGAACTGTGTAAAGAGAAGTATGAACCACTATGGCTTAAAGGGGGAAACCACTGTGATTTGGAGCTCAGATTGAGCACAAGATTCTTTCTTCAATATCTGTGCTTAATTTTGGTAGAATCTTACTTTAGCCACTTTGTCCATTAACATACAGCTAATAATTTTGTTTATAAACAATATGTTGTGTATATTTTTGGTTAGTATGTATGTCATGTGTAAAAAAAATGCATATATGTTTAGACTTCAATAGGATTCCCCCCCCCCCCCCCCCCCCCCTTTTTAGTTAGTATGATTTAGTAGGAGTTGTGAAATTGAATTAACCATCTATTGAATGGATAGAGTATGGAGAATATGTCTCTTAAATTAATGAGGTTGAGAAAATCTGTGTCCTAAGGTGGCTTATACAAAACATAGTTTTTTATCAAACTTTGTGGTCTATATGCATTTATGATTTATTATTATTATTATTATTAGTTTCTTATCAAGCTTCTAAGATACATTTACTTTGTGCAGTATATAAATGTTGGGGTTGAACGAAATCTACAAAGGTCTATATTCATTCCTCACGAAAGGGACATGATAGGCAAAAAATAAGAAGGGGAAAATTTTTTTGCCCGATTTAGGAACAAATCTCACATCATTCCAATTCTTCGTTTCTCTCACACTATGTCTCAAAAGGGGGAGATATTTATTCATCTATCATAAAAAAACAGCTGAGATATGAAATGAGCACATAACTACACAAAAAGCAATGTAGAGATGCATTGGAATTTAGAAGAAAAAAAGTTAGCTGCAGTCGAATTAGCATCTTCAAGTGCACTTAGTTGGATTGTTTTAGATTTAGATATTTGAGTTAGATTTGGTTTTAATTATGGTATTGGGTTTAAAATAAATTTTGTATTGGGTATTTGTATTAGATTTGGTTTTGTTTTAAATAATTGGGTTAAATTAGTTTTTGGTATATGCCTATGGTGTTTGTAATTAGATTTGTAAATCAAGATATGTCTTGGGTGTTTATTATGTGGTAAAAGTGTGTTTAAATATTATTAAAAAAAATTATTTCTAATAAATGTAAATAAAAAGGTTCCCGCATATGGTGCGGGTTAAAAACTAGTATTGATAATTGATGGACCATCTAAATTGTCCATGACAAATATTAAGAACTTAGAAATAGAAAAGGAGAATCAAGGATTTTTTTTTTTTAATTGTGAAGAAAATAACTTGTAGCTAATGAAAATGATTCATTCAAGACCAGTAACACTTACTAGCTTGGTCGTTTCTCTATATCAAGTTAAACAGAAACTTTCTGGCTAATTTCAAGAATCATTGAGTGTAACCAATTTCTTAAGCACTGGTTACCTTTCCTACAAGCCAAAAGGTGAAATAAGAAATAATTCACACTTAACTCCAAAAGATTTGAAAAGCACAGTCAGTGACTTACCATACAACATGTTAAGTCCCGATGACAAGGATCTGAAGCAGCTGCTATGGTATGTAAAGCAAGGTCTAGCAGGGAAAATCTTTTGGCAAACTCTTGAAATATTATGTCTTGACCAGGCATAACAAATCCGAAAGCTCTATATTATGCATAATCAAATTTGTTACTTCTTAACTTATTGAGAAAATTTGAATCATTAATTTGAAACTTAAAAATGTTTAGTTGTGCCCAAAAAAAAAAAAAAAAAACATAACACACTATAACAAAAGTTTTGAAGAATACAGCCTACTTCAGAAAAGAATATATTTATAAAAATAGAGTGATGAGAAATACTTTTAAAAATGGTTCTATTTTTAAGGATTAAAATTAGTGGTTAGAAATGAATAGATATAGTTATACATTTTAGAAAATAAATGATATATTATACCACATTACAAAATAATTATATATTCTTTTTTTGAATAGCAAATAATTATTATATATTTTCACACAATGCGTGAGTCTGTGACTAATTTTCCATCAAAAAAGTGACAATTTTTGTAAGCAATATTTTCCAAATATTTGTAACTCATAATGTCCAAATATGGGTTTCAGAATATGAAACAGCTCAAGGTCGAAACAGAAGCGGGGGCAATTACAGTTCTTACTGGGCTTTATGCCGCACATGCATCAAGCCATCTTACAATTTGATTCACCATATGTTTGGCATCATGGAAGTTCACATTTTCATGTTTACAGGTTTAAACTGAAATAACACAATTAAATTTATAAATATTTACAAATTAATCAATAAAATATTTTGAAATAGACTTTAAACATCCGAGAAGTTATACAAGCCAATTACCAAAAGACAACCCAGAAGCATTGAAAAGAATCCCTTGCTACAGCTGCAAGTCCATAGTCACGCAGACCAGGCATTCGATGAAGTCTTCTAGTATTTGATTTTGTTTTTGGTGAAAGGTCTTTAAATCTGCAGAATTTAATTACATCACACAGGTAGCTCAATGAATAATCAAATTATGCATTGTGGAACTATATATTCTATGTTGGAATTGTTTCTATTGCTATTACTTAATTAAACAGACATAACCAGCACAGCCTACTTGATAAAATGTTTTTATGGAAAACAATTAGTACATGACTACAAGGGTCGTGACTGTATTACCCATACAATATCCAAGCATTCACAACATAACAAAAACATCAATAACACAAGCTGAAACACTTCATTTATATATATATATGTCAAGAAACAGACCAAGTACTCATTGTGTACATTAAAAACAATACCATTCAAATTCACCAAGGAAAAAGGAAGAAGTTGTAGTACTTACAAGTGAATATCTGAGGAGGCTCACGTTTTTCTGCTTCTGAGAAAATATCTGAGTTGCAGAGAGAATATCTAAGATGAATGGTAATACATAATTACATTTATACCACTGAGCAGAGGAGAAAATAAGGATGAAAGGCGGGAAAGAGAGAAACAAATCTAACAAACAAATTAACTTTCTAACCTACCAATAAGATTACAACACGTGGAGTCCGTTACCAATAAACTGAGCTAGGTGCACGTTTTCAGCTTCTTTCTTAAATCTTTTCTTCAAAACGCCACCGTTCTATTAAATGATGTCAACCTCTGCGTTTGATTCACAGTGTCGTTTTGGTCCTCCACTTCTTTCTTCTTTACTTCGTTCTTCTCCAATTCTTTCTTCTTAACATCCTTCAAATCACTTACGGCAGGAGCTCAGGGTCATTAGGGACCGATAATGACAGATTCAAACTCGTTCTTTGTTTTTTCCATTGAAAGCCCCAAAACAGATTCAAACTCGTTCACTGTTGGAAATCTCATGATAAATATTTGAGCCACAAGAAGTGGGGAAAACAGATTGAAATGGCAGTGAGTTAGTGTCATAAGTTACCGAGGAAGAACAACCACCATGCCTAGCGCTCGAAAACACAGATGAATCCCAGATTTCTCAAGTAATACCAGATTTCTCAGGGCAACATATGCATTCTACATGAATCCCCACCTTTTTATGATTTGGGGAACTGCCATAAAACACACATGCTTGGTAAAACTATTGAATTCCGTCAAACATATAACCTTAGGAGAGTAAGGGGTACTAATCCAATGATGGGTTTCACAAGTAACCACAACGCGATTTCGTTCAGACGAATGTGAGTTATTCATTTGCTCCTGCAATTTCTGAGAAGATATAGAAAATAACCATAGATGATCATGTACTTGTTCATTAGAAATTGAATTAAGAGTGTTTCATTTCACAACCATTGATGGAAAGATCAACCTGATAATAACGTCCTGTTGTATGGGCCAACTCCACTCCAAAAGCAATACAGATGGTAATTTTTGGAATTTCACGGCCAACCAAGAATGATATGGACTTTAAGAAAGAAACTCTGATGGTTGAAGTTGAACCAACTTGGAATCTCAATCCCCGGTCCTATAATTTCACAATCATCATCCTCATATGATGATAATGAAGGAGAGAGAACCTGATGCAAATATCTAGTTAATGGCCCTATATCCATTAATATGTCTCCTCTTGCACCTTCACATTCTTTATTTGGCAAATTCCCTATGATTTCTCCAATATGCATTAGGAAATATAGTAATGTAGTATTTGAGAAGGTAACAAAATATGTTTCTTTATAACCTTTTTTTTTTTTTTTGGAGAAGATGTTTCTTTATAACTTAAAGAGAGAGAAAAAGAGAGAAACCTGACTCAATAGTCTACTTGATGTTAGTGGATCCAATAACCAACAATTCTTTGCACACACTCTTCTTATAGATTGTGGAAGTCTTGGAATTTCTTGAAGCTTCTTGCAACTGATTATTTCAATTACCACTAATCTAGTAAAACTACTATTAGGCTAAAAATAAAATATTTTTCACATGTGTGATCATGTGAATCAGTTACTTGAGGGGCTGGATTTTTGTCAACCATGGCCCAAATATGCAAACTTGCCAAGCCCATTATAACAGAGAATATTGTGGGAGGTGGTCACGTGTAACTAAAAGTCTTTGTAAAGTTTTCACATATGTGAGCATGTGAGTCAGTTTTCCACTAAAGGGTGACTTGAGGGGCTGGAACTTGATCAATGTAAACCATGGCCCAAATAAGCAAAACTTGCAAGACCTGTTACAACAAGAGCATATTATAGTCAGTTATCCACTAAGTCAGAGTGCAATAGAAGTTACCAAAAAATAAGGAGTGCAGTAACTAATTTGTCTACTATAAATAAAGATTAAAGGTATTATCAGAGGGGACAACAAAAATCTGATAAACTTAATTCACATACCCAGTCAATGGAATGATAATTTCATGTTTGTAAGTGCATTTGCCTCACATGAATTATCTAAGTATAGTTTTTGTAATTTAACTTAGGAGTTTGTGTGATTTGAATCTTTCTTATTTGTATGAACTTGAATTCTGAATTAAGATATCTATATATTGTGATTACATTGCTTGTTCCCTTATTTTTCTTAGTTGAATATTTTGTACTTTTGAACTCCTATTAGTTTAGGCAGTGGTAGAGCCCATCAATTTGGTGCAAAGTCTTGTCTTGCAAATAGTTCTTTCCAAGATAGTTTGTATTCTCACAAACAACTACTAATGTGTTTGGGGATGGTAACAATATTCGTTTGGGATAGATATAGATACTTCAATACAGGGAAGTATTCCGGCTTCAAAAAAAACTCTAATTTAGTTATATTTTCACAGTTGATGAGATTCAATGCTTCCAACCTTAAAAACCCATACCAAAATGAACAATTAGGAGAATTGCTTGCCAACATCGATGGGGTTGTAGGAAAAATTGATTCCTCAAGCAATTGCAATTTATAAATAACATCTGGAAGATGACTAAGATTTGGGCAATCATATAGGTAAAAGTCCTAAGTGTAATGAGATATCCGATTGATGAGGGTAACCCTCTAATACCACTCCTTGACAATTCTAAAACCTCTAAATATTTCATAATTGGATGAATATTGGGGAACTTCTCAAGGCTTGAGCAGCAATCAAGATTAAAATATTTAAGAGATTTCAACATCAGCTTGCTTGGAAGAATTTGAAGTTTCTCGCAGTGTGTGAGGTGCCATTCTTTAAGCTTCCCCAAGAAATCCAAAAGACTCATCAACCTTAACCAAATTTTTACAATAAGAAAGGTCCACTTCCTCTAAGTTTGGAGCACATAAGTTATGTAAATTTGTAATCGAATCACATTCATTGAAATTGATACATTTCAAATTTTCAAACCATAACTCCTGTACAAGGTGAAAAAAAAACCAATATAAATTTTGAACATATTTTAAAATAAAATTTAAGAAAATCATAATTTAGAGATACTAGTAATCATACCTGCTTGAATAGCTTCTCTAATCTAATGTGACTATGTGGCATTCCAAATGCAACAAGTTGTTGAGGACAATATTTTGATGGCCAGGAAAAATGATATCCGGGCCATTCAAGCAACCTTAATCCATTGGGGAGAAATTTAAGTTCTTCACAAATGTGTACATTACGAACTATGAGAAATTTGAGATTTTCCATCCTTTTGAAAGCTTTAGCGTGTAGTTGCACTGTTATTGGATTAGGAGAATGCAACATTATACCTCGAATTTTGCGGGATTCCTAATAGGATAATGCATTAAATGAATGATACACACAATAGAATTTTCCATAAGTATAATCATCATGAAATTTTAATAAAAGATGATATTGATAAACTTATATTTTCTACCGTGTTAAAAAGAAAAAAAAAATCAAAGAAAAAATATTCATTACATCTACCTAGTGGGATTTTTTTTTTTTTTTTTTTTTTTAATTGAAGAGAAAGAACTTATACCTAACTTCTGGTCAACACTTTAAGGGCATCCTTATAATTATAACCTACTGCATTTTCTAAGGACTTCAGGTGATTCTTGAGGTTTAGGGTGTGGATGTAGCCTTTTAGCTGCAATCCACACCCTTTTCTTTTTATAGCTTTTTCTTGTTCAATAATATGTTTTATTGCTTTTTCTAGCATGTTCTTGCTTCCTAGCATGTCTTTATGGTTTTTCTAGCATGTTTCCTTGCTTATGCCATGATTTATCGCTTTGATGTTATTGGCCTAGCCTTCTTCGGCTAGAATATGTCTAAATTTAATGTTTATGCTTAGATCCACATGTTTTTAGGCTCCTTGCTATGTTTATGCTTAGATCTACATGCCTATATGTTCTTTGCCATGTTTTTGCTAAGATCTATGCCCCTATGCTTAGATCTATGTGTTTATGTGCTCCGTGCCATGCTTGTGTGCTTACATCTATGTGTTAGTTGCTAGGCCATGTGCTTCTAAAGCCCTTCTATATCTTGATGTCTCTCTTTCTTGTGTTTTGGCCCTTATTGGTGGGTTGTAGATCTAGGTTACGTGGTCTAGGCCTACATCCGCACACCTACTCCTATATCAAAGAGTTTGGATCATTTCCTAATGCATGTCTATGTTTGCTTGCTTGTTGCTATGCTTTATGCCTATGTTTTCTTGCCTAGATTTAGGCTTTGCCATGCTTTGTGCCCCCCGTGGGCTTGTTCTTATATGTGGTTACATTCATCCCCCTCGTGGCCCAATAAGGTGTAACCACTTGTGAGACGCATCCTCATGATGCCAGTTTGCTCAATGCATATCATTTCTCCCCCCTATACGATGTTGCTTGCCATGCTTACTTTGTGCCACCTATAGACACCACATTTTGTACCCCTTACGCCTCAGGCCCCCATTCCCCAATGATGCTCAAAATCTAAGACCCAAGGCCAGTATAGTGCTCAATCAGATATTAAATTGACTTGAGGAGTATAAAAATGGAAAATATAACATTTTAAATGAGCAAAAATCTATTTTTGGAAAGTAAATGACTAAAGTGGCCCTCGGCCTGCGTACGTGGACCAAAGCATGTGTACGCAAACACATTCTTGCATATGCAACTAGAGTTTCAAAAGTATGAGACAAGCAAGCTTTTTGCAATAATGGCTAAGGTTTGGAATGAATCCTACATAGTTGGGGAGCCGCTCCAAACCTCATTTTTTCCACTATATAAAGTCTTACATGGTACATTTTTAAAACACACAGAAATCTCATAGGAAAAACCTAAGATTCACTAGAAAATAGTGAATCAAAAGAGAGTTTTTTACAAAACACCCTCAAGTCAATTTTATTTGATTGTGACATTTTCTAGATTGAGCCACCAGAGACAAATTCCAAATAAACTGAGAGCGTTTCCTTACCCTGAGATCATAGATTGTTCCCACCATATTGGCCACATTAAACATAAAGGAACTATGCTTCTAGATATCCGACAAATTCTTGCCAACCCATTATATTCAAATCTTGGCCATTTTTATTCATTGTGAATTTATAATAATAGCAAAATAATTAAATTCACCTTAAAATTTTGGGATAAATAATAGTTTATTAGTAAGAAATATATGGACCAGCTCATTGTAAGAGCACTCCCATCAAAACTTCTAAAAAATTTAGAATTTACCATCTCAAAAGCTTATTTTATTGATTTTAACACTTCATTTTACAATACACCATACATCAAAAGTTCTATTTTTTTACCACTTCATTTAAAATAATATATACAATACTTTAAAATAATATAAAAACAACCTCTATAGGAACGATCACAACTACCTCCACCACAGCACTACCAGCATCAACCTCCATTGTGGCAACCAAAATCCACCACATGAGGAAAAAAAAACAAAGGCCCAGCCACTACCTTCCTCTTCCAAATCACAAAACAACTACCATCACAATCACAGAACCCAAATTAGCGAGAAGAAAGAAGACAATCACAAAACCCAAATCAGTGAGAATAAAGAAGAAAGACAGAGAGGCAAACCCATCACACTAGCAAGCAAAACACACACACACACACACACACACACACACACACAAACCAACCACAACAAACCTCCACAAAATCAAACCCATCACGCCAATCCATTGCACCATGACCCATTACAACCCAGACCCACAACCCACCATCCCGATGCCACCAGACTCACACCCTTACCACTGTCACCACCACCCACGCCGATCACAATCCCAAATCACAAACCCACAATCCAAACCCCGTCAATCACAATTCCAAATCACAAACCCACAACCCAGACCCACACTGATCACAATCCGAAATCACAAACCCACAACCTAGAGACCCACGTCGATCACAATCCGAAATCACAAACCTAAATGGAAGCCTAACCCATGGAGCTTTAGTCTGACCCAAATGGAAGCCTAATCCCCTCCCTTGAATCTTTGGTTTTGAGATGAAAATATGGGTTTCAAGACTGGGTTTTTGGATTCAGTCAAGGAGAGAAGAGTGGGTTCGGTATGGGTTCACTCAAAGGAAGAAGAGCAGAGGCTGTGTTTGTGATGGTGGTTCGGTCAGAGGGAGTAGTGAAGCGAAGATGAGTTTGGCAGCGTGGGTTGAGGGAAGGGAAGAGTGGCTTGGGTTGAGGGAGAACGAGAAAAAAAAAAAAAAAAGGAGATAGGCGCAAAAAGGAAAGCATGTGAGAGGAAAGTGAAACGTGTTTTATTAAACAAATATATATATTTTTTTTTTACAATAGCATTTTTAATGAGAATGCTCTAAGTCCATAGTAAGTAAAATATGAAATATCCGACATGATTGCTATTGAAGAAAACAACGAGTATAATAATGAGTAACACTATACTGTGCAGAAAATGCATGTGATCAAGATTGCCCAGAAAAATTTAGAAATTTGATGACTATAGCTCAGATTTTCAAGAGAAGTTAGACTGGCTGTCAATTTGCTTTGCAACTTGTCCCTATAATTTCTTACTGGGCTTTATGGGCCACGCGCATCAAGCCATCTCACAATTTGATTCACCATAGTTTGCCCTCATGGAAGTTCACATTTCCATGTATTCTACAGGTTTAAAGTGAAATAACACAATTAAATTTATAAATATTTACAAATTAATCAATAAAATATTTTGTAGTAGAAGTTAAACGGCCGAGAAGTTATACAAGCCAATTACCAAAAGACAACCTAGAAGCATTGAAAAGAATCCCTTGGTACAGCTGCCAGTACATAGTCATGCAGACCAGGCATTTGATGTAGTCCTCCAGTATTTGATATTGTTTTTGGTGAAAGGTCTTTCAATCTGCAGAATTTAATTACATCACACGGGTAGCTCAATGAATAATCAAATTATGCATTGGGGAACTATATATTCTCTGTTGGAATTGTTTCTATTGCTATTACTAAAAACATCGAAAAGGAAAAAATGGAGCTCCGAAAGGAAAATCCCCATTAGCATCTCTACCCGGAAAGCATTTTAGAGCTAGCGAGTATTGAACAGCTACTATCAGTCTCTCTCTTCTCTCCCAATTGCTTGTCGATCAATTATAAAGATAAAGAATATACATCAAACTCATTCATCAACAATAAAAATTTTGAAGGACAATTATCATGGAATAAAAATGATATCTACTTCACTCTTATATTTTGAAATGTAAGAATCAGCAATGCAATTTTTGCGTAATTTAGTACAAATGGGAGGGAAAAGTCCCAAAAATGGGGAGGGCGTGCCCAAAAGAGGAAACATGATACGCGACAATCAAATACTTTATAATAATCCCAAGTCCTCCAAGGAAACAAAAGTAAAAAATAAATAAAGCTGCATAGATCCTCTCATAAAAGATCAACCAACGCTACCATGTAAATGGCATGCTAAACATTACACTTCCAAATGAAGGGTCATGGGTTGGTTTATGAAAGAAATCTAAAGTAAATCTCATATCAGAATTGAGATGAAACTGAAATAATCTACACCACCATTGAGCTAAAAATCAGCAAAGAAACTTGTTTGACTGATAAAATCAGTTCTTTTACTTGCATTGTTTTTTTCCTTCTCTTGATACCTAAAACATTGAAACATTAAAATGAAACACTCGGATAGATCCCATTCAATAAGGCAGGGCCATCCTGGTCTTACTAATAAAAAGTTTATCCGTGATATTCCTTTAATGTAATAAATGTGCAAAGGATATAGAAGAGATAAACGGCCCATATAGCATTTGAAAGACAACATAAAAAGATCATCTGAAAGATGATGACAAAATTGGTCATTTATGGGGATCAATTTCAATGTCCATAATCCAAACAAACATTAAGAAAAATTTGAGAGCAATTCAAATGTAATGTAAAACACAATAACCTGAAATCCAAATTATAAAGCATGTGCTACTTACAATTATTGCACAATCAAATGCTAAATCTTGGTGTGTACTTTTGGTTTGCTTTTAAATCAGTCACAAATGCATCTTTATTAGCTAGCCTTAAGCACTGTATCTTAACGTAAGAACACCTGAGCCAGCCGAATTGATTGAACTAGTGGCTAGGAACCAACCCCTCATATGGGCATTCAATGAGCGTTTTATACAGCCAAAGGAATACTAGGATGTACAAAGCATTTAAACTGCAGCCCCACCCGTGCACCCTATATAATAACAAGAACATGATTATTCAAGAAAAACTTCTTTTTCTCAAAACCAGAAATAGTTTTAACCATATCTTCAAATGAATTGATTTAAAAGCATTCATATTGAAATAATTTTAAAGAAGATACCCAAGGATCATTTAAGCAAGATAAATGTATTAGATGTATCTTGACTCTTGAACCCTCTATCTATATATTTATTAAAGTTAAAGATGGAAGCTTGCAATTAAATGATGCAAGTTCTACTTTGACATAATTTTTTTTAATTAAAAAATCAAACAAAAATAACTACACAGTTCATAACAACACATTTGATGAGGGCAGATGCAAACCGATTCAACCAAAGCCCTTACATAATCTCAAAAAAAAAAAAAAACTTCCCATTTTTCCCCAAAACACTGACTGAAGAAACTGCCCCCAACATATGAGTTTCCAATTACAAAATATCTGATGGAGTTAATCTCTTATCTTCTCATATTCATACACACCTCATGTAATATATACAATTGTATGAAGCATCCAAAAATAATTATATTTACCAAATTCTCTAAACGTTTTACACCATCGTATGGACATATCATGAAAAGATAGAGAGATCCATACCTTCAATATCTTATCTTGTGTTTGCTGCGTCCCTACAAATAGCAGAGAGGAAAGCACAATGACTTTGGACTTCAAAAGCTAGCATTAACACTGACTGATTGTCTTGTTTTCCAATGGAAACTGCATGACTTGAAACTACTTAAAATAATTTAATTTAAAGCTTTAGAGAATGGTCCAACAAATGCAAACAGAGGATCCTATAGAACGGAAGGATCATTTTAAGCACAAAAAAATAAAAACTTAAGGGATAAAGGAGTTTTATCAGTAGCCAGTAGGTACAGTTGTTATCCCAACAATGATGAAGTTGTGGCCACATTACACATATCAATAAATTCAGAAACACTTTTCAAAAGCTTGTCTATAATTGTATCAAATGACCAGCTAACAGTAAATTTTCATAGGCTTGAAAGGTAAGATGCTAAAATACTAAAATACCAATCATTCACAAAATACTGGTATTCAAGAGGAACCATAGCGGTTCCAACACCTTTTATGGTGTCTGGTCATGATGGTTAGAACCCCACCAGCCCCACTCCCCAAATTTACCTAGGGAAAAATAAAAAAGAAAGAAAAAGCCCATCTCAAACAATTTTGTACCTGGCTGTCATGAGTTTAAAAGCAACCCCCCCCGGGAAAAAAAAAAATCAACTTTGGGCCCAGTTTTTAGAAAAAATACACTTCTTTAACACCATCTAATGCAACAAGAATGGACCGTTGGTGCAAAAAAGCTTTTGCCCTGATCATACACCCACACCTGGAAAATGTTGAAATACTTTATGCACTGATTATGGAAATCAAAATATCTAAATCTAACTGCATCTCAAATTCAAATAAATATGACCAGGTAACATATTGTAATACATATTAATGAATATCAAAAAACTAAATAAATGAATAAACCAATCTATGACTCCGCATTCTAATTGAATCTTTTAAAATACATACAAAACATAAACTTGAATAATAATTTTAATGGTCTAGAACTTGGAACATCCAAATTTTGAACAGACTCAGTAATCCCAATTCTTCTCAACTGCAAATACCCTCCTTTGGAAGCTCCTCCCAAATTTGCAACAATTTTAGAACCTCCAAAATTTTGTTTTGGTGTTTGTCTATTTGAGTATTCTTATGAAAAATTTTATGACCAATTTTTTTTTTTTTTTTAAGTGCAAATCAATTAGTATTAAAAAAAAATAATAAAAAAAAAAAAAAAAATTCTCAGCAAACACCTTTTTGTGTTTTCCCATAAAAACAAACCAAAAATTGTCATTTAGATTAACAATCAATTTATTGTCTTATTCTATGATCCAAAAACTCTATTAACTTTTTAGAACCTTAAGAGCAAAGTGCACTTCGAAAGATGCCTTTTTAAAAGTTTCTAATTGATTCACCTACCTTTTAGCTGTAGAAAAGTACATCTTGATGGCCTTTTACATAGGATCTCATCCTTTAAAGGCTACTCCACATTCCTAGACAAACAGACAAAAGAAGATTTAAAACAATTAATTTGTATAAAAAATAATTAAATCCCTAAATCATAAGTGATAGAAAATACCACAGCAAAGGAGTTTACTCTTTACCTCTCTTCCAATATGACTCCTCCTTAGCTCTTGAAGCAGAATCTAGGAACCAAAATGGGGAAAAAAATTATGTATTGTTATGCAATTGAATGAAAGGGGAAATTGGTTTAAGAGATTTTTAAAGAAAAGAAGAGTTCAATACCAGTGAATTATTATGAAAAAATTGCAATTTATCTCATCGACCATGTTCTGATCCTCCCATCCATGAATATTCACCAAAACATTGATCACTAAAGATGGAGATCTACAAAATAACATTTTTATGGTATTAAATCAGGGGTTTGGAATTCCTGCTAAAAATTCAAACCTAAAAGTAAAAAGAAACAACAAAGCTAAACTTTTACCTGATAGGACCTTTCAACTATCACACTGAGCATTACATGATTCAACTTGCTTGGATAGATCTAAAGCAATTTGGTCTCTAAGAGTTGATCTTGAAACACCTTCATCTGTTCATCATTAATTTTTTTTTTTTTTTTTTTTTATGAAATATGAGAACTTCACTCAGATTAGTTGCACATCGCAAAGCATAATGTACAACAATCCTCACTGTTTGCATGTACACTTTCTTTGTAATTTGTTTGGCAATGTAGAAAATAAGTGAAAATGGTCATGGTCCTCAAGGAAAATCATAGGTAATCATAAGCTTTTTTGGGATGAAAAAATAAATTTATTAAAGAAACAGACTTTACAAACGGAAAACACCAGTAGCTAATTGCTGCAACACCTAACAACAAAAATAGAGCAAGCATGAAATTAAATAGAAGCTGCGACTAACTTGCATTGAATCAAACTAAATCCCTCAATTATGGCTACCATCAAAATCATAGACATGGACCTCCCCACTGCCCCCCCACCCCCTAGAAAACAAATTACAGCATGACTCTATACAGGAGCAAAAAATTCTCTCTTTACAAACTCATTGGCCTTAATGCTTTCTCAGACTTGTTGCAGCAGAATACATGAGCATTTCTTTTAAGCCAACCATAATAAACCACTGCAAACCTAGCAAGTTTTGCTTTTGGTGCTTTTAAACTTCTGCCCTTCAACTTATTTTTACATCAGAGAACTACTTGGTACCAATTATATACCTAGGATTTTATAACACAATATGACTTAACTTGCTGCTATAGGCTCTTTGAGAAAGGATGATCAAAGAACAAGTGGCCTCCACTCTCAAGGCAGGTCCTGCAGAAAAAAAGGTTTATGAAGCCATAGTTTAGTGCCAATTTGATTTTCACTTTTCTTGCCAACAAGTTCAATGCATTCTTGTCCAGTTGTCATTTACCTTTCAATAAAATAATGAACAATCTAAGAAATATTATTTAGTGAATCAATAAAAGTAAAGAAGCATCTTGACAATAAACAATATTAAAATTTTAAAAACACAAGAAAAGCAGAAGTAATCAAACAAAATTATTTTTTTAGAAATTAACAATAAAAACTTAACAATTGGTGCAATGAGTTGCATAGGTCAGAAACATCTAAGCAAGCAGGTTCAATATTCTGAAGAAGCATTTCATCAAACAACTTGTGTGCTTGACTTAAATTTCAATTTAAACAATCATCAAACATAGTCATTATTTGGTAAAAGTGACACAAATTTATTAGAAAGTTTCAAATTCAAAGTATACATGGTTTCCAAAAAGGCATTGGAAAAAGAAAGACATTGTGAATCTTTCAATACCTTGAAGCCCAGGGGTTTCCAATGAGAAAAAAGATGAGTGGCACTAGCATGAGAGCGGGGTATTACACAAAAGACATAAAACACATCCCTATATAACCCCATTTTAACAGCTTGTCTCAAGTGGAAAGTCTAATCCTCGAAGGAAGTCAGCAACTAATGGAATGTCAAGAATACTTATATGAATGCCAGATCAATTTCCTCAACTTCACTTCAGAAATTTTGGTCTTTATTTGCTCCCAAGCTGATTTGAATGAGAAGTACAAAGTTTAGTATATTGAATAAAGTTTAGCATCTTCTTCTAAATGTGATAAATACTACCTCCTACTCCCAACTTGGTTGACTTACAAGTTGACTTATGGCTCACTTAACTTCTATATATAACTTGAGTTTGAACTCTAATTTTTCATTTTTCAGTTGAAAAGTGACAAAACTCACATTCAACATAGATAGCAAATGTATAATTAAAAATCATCATAAAGTCCACAACATTTGAATATTAAGAAATGCATTTTAAAGAACAAAAGAAAATTTTGAATATCTAAGGATAAGGTATAGAACCAAAACATAAAATAATAAAAAAATAAGAAAACATATAACCTCAACCTCAACGTGATTCCTTCTGAGCAGATGCTCAAACAAATCTATTAATATTTTCAACATGGATTTGTTTTTTTACCACCATTGATGGAAGCATAAAAGGACAAACTTCCCTCTAGTGCCTCCACTGATCGAAAGAAATACAGAGGGAAAATTTTGAAATATTGCAACCAACCCAGAATGATATAGAATTCCCAACACTTCAATGATTGACGTTGAAAGGCAGGATGTTACCACCACGGGGTTTTCAAAGCTGTTGAACTGGGAACCACTAGCATTGTTGCATAATCTCTATCAATCAAAGTGATTTTTTTTCTTCCTGTTTTTGAATTTTGGATGGAGTTCCAAAACTGGCTGCTCAGAAAGTTAAAGTAGGGATTATCTTAAGTGTCAATTTCACTGACTAATAAAAATTAGAGGTGGATATAGATTTAAATTCCTCAAAGTCAATTGCCAGTGAGGTCCTTCCTCATCTTATAGAAAAGAAAGTGAAACTAAGTATTCAACCTTTGATATCTTTAGTTTTCTAAAATGTCATCTGAATAGATGATTTTAATTCTTTTGGAGAGACAGAGAGCATATACCTCAGGCACCATTCTGTAAGGACTTCCCTTGGAGGAAGAAACTGTTATCTGGTTCAGAATAATCAAAATTCAAAAATGCTTTTGATGATTAACAGGAAAGCATATAAAAATAAAAACAAAGAATACAAATACATACTATTCTCAATATTCATAGGTCAAGTATTTTTATGGGCTACCCAATATGTCATGCTTGCTTCATACTTTGTAAATCATATGCCCTTCATTCTAGTTGGTTTATAGAAAAAATATGAGAGAGAGAGAGAGAGAGAGAGAGAACTTAAAATCATATGACTATTTTGGGGTTCAAATATATGGTGAAAGTCATGATTAATTTCCATTACCAGCATTACATAAACAACATTTAATTCGCTCTGTATTCTTGAGCACATTATTGTTCTAGAAAGTTGTATGCTTTTGAAATAAAAGTAAACTTCTGTTTATAGGGCAAGATGAATGTACATGTTTAGCCATGTCAATGTCCCTGCTAGGAAAGCCACATTATTTAATAACCACAAAGAAATTAAGAAAGCTGCAATTCCTGGAACAAACAACTAAAGAACCACAATTGATACCCAAATACCTGTGCACTGTATTCCTTTCATGTAATTATGACAGATCCAATTTTACACATTACATAGATTTGAATATGAACAGTCCTTCATTCTCCCTCTCATTGTCTCAATTATCTATGTTACTGTGTATGTGCATGTGCATATCTACTGGTCTTTATGAGATCAACTTTTACCAATTCACCTCCATAGTATCAAACAATATTTGGATGTGAAAGCTGACTAAGAAAATTTATTTCCCGTAAACAAGAAAAGATTCAGCTAAAAACTTATATACCACCAGATGATGCAATGCAATCTAACAGCGCTAATTCAACTATTCAAGTAACAAAAATATGAAAACTGAAGAGAGTTAAAATTAGCTAAAAATAAATAAATAAATAACCTGGTTCAGTTGCTTTGAGATATTTTCTTCATGTCTGGTCATCAGAAACAACTCTGACTTCTTTAATTGCACACATTTGCCCACTCTCACTGTTATAGATGCAAATATAAAAATTAGCAAAGAAAATAGGAAAAATGCTACTCTTACTACACTATTCTTGAGTTTTTTACTTCATCACATTGCCACTGAGTTTGTTCACGAATGCACATCATTTACAGCCCTTGTTGCACGTGGCAACTCACATGGACCTTCAAGTCATGGAGATAAGACGATTTTTTTTTTTTTTTTAATGCTGTACTAGTAGAGTTGATGAATAAAAAATCCAAAGCTACATCAGTCTTCTTTTATCTATCTGGACAAGATTTCATATGCCGCGTATCAAATAATAGAAATGTCACTAATGTCATTCAATCAACTCTTTCCAATGCTTTAGTCTGTAAGCTATCACTCATGAAGAACATAGGGGATTCAATAGGCCAGGCTTTGTCACATAACATTTAAGGTAGTCCTCCTGAGAAAAGCTTAATTTATTGATGAAAATTGACATTTCTGTGACTTGTTTTTATCACTGAGAAGGGCTTAGTTCAAGAATTGATAGAGATAGAAAGATCAGTGAAGGATCTTGTGTGTGTTTTCTTCAACAAAACATAGTATATAACAACTTAAACATAGGTTAAATTGAGGCATGGTGAACTAGATTAAAGTCCACATCTGCTCTGCTGGCTGTCCCTATGACTGTCTTCGCAAAATGTAATCCAGATACTTTTTTTCCATGTGGTTTTTATACGTTTTCTATTTATTAAAGTTATAAGAACAAAATTTTACAATTTCTACAAAACCCAAATGAGCAAACCGATTAACTAAAAAAATACAACACATAATTAATCGTGATTAATTACCAAGGTAGTGACTGGCATCAAAAGACGTGACAGTGAAAGCCCCATCAGTATCATCCACAACCTCAATTCCCACCAAAAAAAAAAAAATAAATAAATAATCAAGCTCCACAAAACCCAAAAATAAAAACAAATGGGCATCTCTGAAAAAATGGAAAAAAGTGGAAAACAGGGACAAACCTGAGTATAAGGATAAAGAGAGGTAGGAGGAAATTCCGAAATCCCGTAAGAGTGGTCTTTGTGGGCATGAGATGAGTTGAGAAATGATGTCTCTTTCTCTTTGAAGGAAGAGTCCACGTGTCCACTGAAAATGGTAAATCCTCTAGTGTTGGATTGTGCTGAAAGCTGCGTCACACGTGTTCCCGTGCATTTTGCAACGTGTTCACCAAAACTCGCAAATACCTTTTTTAACAAAAATAATTTTAAAATTGGATTCTACCACACTTTTTTTATATTTAAAAATTATTTTATTACAGTGTTTTTCGTTTTTAACAATAAAGATTGAGTTTGTGTTCAGTGGCCAGTTTCACTGGGCAGGTCGGACACGTGTCCAGTTTTAGACACAACCCTCTCCCCTTTTAAAAATACTACATTTGCAATATTTTCACAATAAATTATAAATGGTAGGTTGTTGCTATGAGTAAGAAAAAAATTAATTTAAGTTTTGAATTCAAATTAAAACCAATAACAACTCGCCATCTATGATTTATTGTGAATATGTTGTGAAAATGTTGTAAATGTAGATTTTTTTTTTTTAACAATCTTTTGGCTGCTTATTATTATTGGCATTTTCTTGTTATTATTTGTGCACGAATATTTTTAGAGCATCTATTAACGAAATCCTACTAATTATTATCTTTTGTGCAGAATACATACTTTCTCCCCTCTAACCATATATAATATCCAAATACTAAGTAAAAGTTATTTGAATAACGACTTATCTTAATCTAAAACATTTGTTGCTCATACTTGATTGATTTGTACTCATCAAGGTCAAACACAAACCACCGACCCATGAGAGCATTGCTTGTGGAGCTTCTAAAATAAGTCTTGTATAATGATCTGTCTTTTTAATTTAACCATTCTTAAGCACAATTGACAACATGATCTTGAAATTGTATCCATGATCTTGAAACATGATTATCCGATTACTTTTGTAATTGAAATTTAGGCAACCATAGCATTGTTCTGTAATTTGCATTGTTATAGCCAAATCGACTATCCATTAATTTTATGAGCTCAAGCTTTGAAGAAAAATATATCGCTGGGAGGAATGGGAAGAAAAATAAATTTTTTTATTAGTTGAAATTATTACAACTGCAAATACAAGTAGGTAGTAAATTTTCCAAGCATAATATCAGTAAATTTAAACACTAATACATGATTAAAGGAAAATATTTTGAGTTACTCACACGCATATAAAAGAAAAAAAAAAAAAACATATACCAGACAAGGTATAAGAAACATGCAAAACACTTCTAATTCAATGAACCATAACAAGCTTATCTGGTATGCCAAAACAGCCCTTTCCTTCCAATGTTCAACTTTGAAGAAGCGTAGAACTTTATGGACCTGCGATGAAAACAATATTAGGAGAAAAGATCAAAATCAGTAAATAACTTAATACCAACATTATCAGGGGTGAGACGTTTGATTTTTGACCTTCCATATAGCCAAGCATGTTATGCTAAATCCTAGCACCAAGAATAATGTCCCTAACCAAATGCAACTCAAAGATGGCCTTGCTAATGTCCCATCGTTCTTGTGGCAACTCCATAGAGCATGCCACTCCGACCTTGACCATGGATATCAAACATTCCGTCATTCTGTTTGCAGGGCTACAGTTTGGATTTCCAAAAACTTCATCAACATTGTTTAAAAGTTCTGGATCCACAACTTCCATTACATTGTTAGGTAAGGCCATGCTAGCATAGTTGTGAAGGTTAAGGCCTCCCTCAAACACACTATTTGTGGGTCTCTTTCCTGTTATCATCTCCAACAATAAGATTCCATAGCTATACACATCTCCTTTGGTTGACACCTCACTTCCTAGACCGTACTCTGCCATTAAAAAAAAATTAATATAGATTATACATTCACATCACAATTTAGGATCTCAAAAGTAATCATGTTATATATAGGAAGTATATGTTAACAATTATAAAGTACAGTAAATCATGGTTACCTGGCGAGGTGTACCCAATTGTTCCTCTTATTCCAATTGAACTACTTTCTTTTGGATTTGTAAGTCTTAAAAGAAACTTTGCAAGCCCAAAATCTCCTACATGAGCAATCATATCACAATCGAAAAGAATGTTGCTTGGCTTTATATCACAGTGAACAACTGGCATTGGGCAATGGTGGTGTAGGTAATCGAGTGCACAAGCAACATCAATGGCAATGTTAGTTCTTTGAAGAATATTTAGATTTTGTATCTCTACCTGCGTGATATTTGTTTCTAGATCCATATGCAACCAATTTTCTAGACTTCCATTCGGCATGAACTCATAAACTAGAGCTTTAAAATCATTGCCACAAAAATCCACACTTGAGCAAGAACTTATGGTCTTCACAAGATTTCGGTGACGAATATTTTTCAAGGTTTCACACTCAGAGATGAAGCTCCTGGAAGCTCCTTGACGTTGAATATTTAGTACCTTAATTGCAACAATTGATCCTTCCTCACCAAGGACGCCTTTATACACTGAGCCAAAACTACCAACACCAATCAAATTTGCTAACGAAAATCCATTAGTTGCTTTTAGGAGCATTTGGTAAGACACTCTAAAAAATGATTGGTTCAAGGAAGATTCTGAAGAGTTATCATTTGCTTTACTTTTGCGCCAATAAAATAAGAAAAATGACACTATGGTTATTACCAAAATCACACATGCAATTGAGATTACCACTTTGAGTGCAAAAGGCCACTTTATTTTCTTCTCTCCTTTTATTAAGCACCTCGGCAACTTTAATTCAGATATGCCCCCACATAATCTACTATTTCCAATGAGTGATATTGCGCTAGCATTTGCGAACACTCCTTTTGTTGGAACCTCTCCCTGAAAATCATTGAAGGATAAATTTAAATTCTTGAGGGAGAGTTTCTCAAAGAAATTTGGAATTTGATTAGAGAAGTTGTTTCGAGAAAGATCCAAGACTTGAATACCCTTCAAAGAACTCAACGATGTTGGAATTTCTCCTTGAAATAAATTATTCTCCACATAAAGATACTCAAGGCTTGTGCAAGAGCCTAGGCTGCTTGGAATTTTACCAGAAAACTTGTTTTCAGATAAGTCTAATTCTCTTAAATGGAAAAAATTGCCAACCTCAGAAGGTAGTGATCCCACGAAAAAGTTTTGAGCTAAATAAAGTCCAATTGATAGCATGGAAATTGCAAAGAGTTGCTTTGGAATGGTGCCACTGAGATTGTTTTGAGAAAGATCTAACACTAGCAAATTTTGACAATTTTCTAAACTTGGTGGGATAGTTCCTTGTAATTTGTTACTTCCTAAATACATTTCATTTAACAATGACAGATTTCCGAGAGTAATTGGTAACCTTCCTGAGAGTCTATTGTTATGTAAAGATAATCGTTGTAACTTTTCAAGACTGCCAATATCATCTGGGATTCTCCCAGTAAATTTGTTATACGCCATCCCTAAGATGGTCAAGTTGACCAAATTACCCATCCCTATTGGGATATCTCCAAAAATAAGATTTTCGCTAATTGTAAAATCGGTAAGATGGGTTGAAAGATTACCCAAAACATTAGGCAACGTACCTTTGAATTGATTTGATTGAAGATCTATTTTTTGTAAACTGCTACAATTGACTAGAGATTGAAAGAAATTCATTTCATCATCATCGACACTTCCAAAATTATTTATGCCAATAAGGAAATGCTCTAAGTGCTTTAAGCCTCCAAAATTGACTGAAATTTTTCCCACAAAATTGTTTGCGTGAACTTCGAAGTATTGTAGCTTTGAAGCATTAGATAATGAGACTGGAAGAGATCCACTGAACTGGTTTTCAGAGATTAGAAACAACTGGAGATTCGAAAGGGTGAGGAATAAGTTCGTAGGAAGACTTCCACTAAGCTCATTTTCATATAGTGCAAAAACAGTAATAGACGAAAGATTATATAAAGATGGAGGGATCGAACCAGAGAGTTTATTCCCAGCCAGTCCAAGAAAAGTTAAGCTTCTTAATTGACCCAAGGCATCTGGAATATGTCCTCCCAGAACGTTGAAGGCTAAAGATAGTTGTTGTAGAGAGCGAAGATTCCCAATGAAAGCTGGAATTTCTCCCTTGAGATTGTTCTTTCGAACAAAAAGATACTCCAGCTTCGACAAAAAAGCAAGCTCCATTGGGATTGACCCCGAAAGGTTATTTCTACCTACATCAAGGTGGTAGAGGTTGGAGCAATGGGAAAGGTTGGCAGGAATTTCCCCTTGGAAGGAGTTATTAGACAACCGCAATACCTGCAACCTGAATAGATTGCCAACTGCATCAGGGATTTTGCCTCCAATGGTGTTGTTTGCCAGCACTATTTCCCTAATGAAGCTAAGGTTGCCTATGTATGGAGACAAGGAACCCACCAAACCTCTAGCCTGAAGATCTAATACAATGACTCTTCTATGCTTACGGCCGCACGTAACACCTTCCCACTCGCAGAAATGGAGGGAATCATTCCATGAGCTCAAAACGTTTTCAGGGTCACGTGTTATTTGTGTCTTGAAGGCCAACAAAGCCTGATGATCAGTCTTATTCCCACCAAAATAAGTGGAGGTGCCAATACTAATACCAAAAACAGCAAAAGTTTGTACATGCTCTAGTACAACCAACAAAAGAAGGATGGTTTGGAATTGAATTGAGCACAATAGTCTCAGACTCATTGCTTTCCTTTCCATTTCCAATGTGCAAATTTACGTTTGCTTGACAAAATAAGGCCTGTATACAGTGTAAATATGGGTGCACCAGGGTCTTGATGATGACAAAATACGCGTCAATTCTACAAAGGCCTGGACTTTTTTGTGTGGGTATGGGTGATGCCTTACTTATGACGACATACAAGATAGTCTCATCCATGTGCCATTGATTTTGATCTTGAAGTTAACTTTTCAGGCTGGACTGAAATTATTCTTTGTGGGTAACCAATTAATTATACTTTTTTTTCCCAGATGAGACAAAGACCTAGACTTCTTTTGGCAGTATTTGGTTGATGACTAACTTTGTTACCCATGTGCCGTTGATTATTGACCTTGAAGGTAGCTGTTGAGGTTGAACTTGAACTGCAATCACGATTTTTATTAAAATTTTCTCCCACCCAGTTAATTCATCAGAGGAATTGGGTGCACTGGGATCCCCATGGAAATATTACTATCTCATTGTCTCTGCTTTCAGAACATTTGAATTTTGGAAGTACACAATTACATGCTACAGAATTCAAAATTCAGAATTACACCAGAAAAATAAATAATTGCATGTGGAAACAAGAGTATTTTGCTACAAAGTTTGAAAAATGGACTCTTTGGCTACATAGTTAAAAAAAATTAAGGCTAAACAACCATTTTCTCCAAGAAATTATGCATGATTGCATAACACTTGAATAGAACTTAAGCCAACAGAACATTACATGCATCGCATGACCGAACCAGCCCAGGCAGCCTAGGTGTACGTGTAACCACCTCATAGTTTGGGCATGAAATTTGTGTCAGTTTACAAAGGAAAAATAAACATAAAATTTATTTCAAAATTACTTTTTTCATTTGCTGTTCTTTCACTTTTAAAGCCGAAAATCCTTTTGTCCAAATATGTTCTCTATGAATTATTAAATAGCTAGCTTATATTTCAAGTGACATAAGAGAAAGGCTTTCTGAAACTTATGTCAAGCAAGGCATAACCCATGATTGGTATGCTGTGTATTTAATTTTTTTGAACTTTGACATTATTTTTAAAGTTTTTTACCTTATATACAATATTTGCGTTGAAATTTCAAGTTTCTTATGTTATAAGGTTTACTGTGTCAACAAAGATAAATACTTTACCAAAGGGAATATATTGGATGCCATCGCTTGCTCTCAGAAGCTACATACATCTCAAGAGTTTCTTGGTTTTTGATCACCATCAGCAATTTCTGTATATCTTGTCAAATGCTTATATATAAATGACGTCAAGTAAGAACAAGATGATCATCAACATAATTGTAAAGATTCTCAGCAAAAAATAATAATAATAATTGTAAAGATTTTTTTCTTATTCTAAAAAGTATTTAATTTATATTATGTCAAAAATATGCAAGTGAAACTGTTGAAGCCTTCCAAAAAAAGGTTTATCATTCAAAAGAATCAAAACCGATGTGTTGGTCCAAAAACTGAGTCAAGGAAGTTTAGTATTCAAAGTAAATTATGGCGTTCTTACAAATTTATGATGCAATGTTCTGATGATGGAGAGTGTGATTAATAGGGTAAGTTATGTTAGAATTGATTTAAAATAAAATATTTAACAATGTAAAATTAGTATGATTTAATACAACACATTCTAAGCATTGATAATACAAATACATGATAGTTATTCATGTGTGTGTCTATATATATATATTCATTCTAACCAAGAAAAAAAAAATTTCCATCTTCTCACATTTTTCTCATTTTTATTGTACACACATGAAGTAAAATAATTGGATAGAGAAAGAAATTCGAACAATATTTTAATTGCAATGTGTTCACTTTTATATGATGTCATCTTAATTCTATCTCAAAAAATAAAAAATAAAAAGATATCATGTTAATTAAATTGGTAAATAGTCTTTTTTATATACAATGGATAAGTAGAGAAAATAATAAAATAATAGAATAATTATGGGACAAAGTTTGGCTACTACTTCATTCAATATATTTTTATTGGATATGAATTTTGATAGATCTATCACTGGATTCATTTTCTTCTTATATTCTCCATACTTGCAAAATTTTCATAAGATCAATAATCAATAGCTATATCATCAATTAATTGTTTAATTTGCAAGTTTTTGTAATCTAAAATTGTGGATAAAAAATAAGTTTATGGATCATATAATAACTAACATCCAATTAGCAAAAAAGTTGACATGTGTATTAAAAACGTAAAGAACTTGCAATCTAGAATATGACTACTACATGAGTCTTTCCTCTCACTAGTATCGTATTTCTATTATGGATTCAATTAATGTATGCCCTAAGAGCATACATTAATCATCCATTTAAAAAACTCATTATGAGAAATTAAAAAAGATGTCAAAAAAATTAGTTATGTATTCATTTTTTCATAAAAATATTCCTAAAATGGGGGTTTACTAATGTGTGCCCTTAGGGCATACATTAGTAAAATCTCTCTATTATATCCTGTCTAGTTTTTCAATAACACCTTGGAGTGTGACTTAGTGGTATAAGTCCTTGTATTGTTTCATATGTTGCTTGGTAGGAGTTGAGTGGTTTGAGCTATGGTTGTGGCACTCCAATGAATGAGTAGTTGCGCTCACAACGATAGCCACATTAAGGCCCTAGTGGTACTTGTAGTACTACCTTTACTACCACATGGCATAGGGTCAATGAATCCACACCAAAAACCCTCTTTTTTTTAGGAAAAAAAAAATCTAGTTTTTCAATAATGGTAGCATCTTTTAGTATCTTCAATAAGTCTAAGTGGGGATAGTGAAATGGGTAGAGATCCACTTCTAATAGTCTCAATGAGGAAACTTTTCAAAGTCTAACTTGAAATATTGGTATAAACAATGATTTCATTCAATAACTTGAGTAGTGCTGGTATATGCAAAAGAGCAAGACTTAGGTATAATACTTAGGTGTTGTTTCTTAGATTCCCATTTTAAAATTCTACCATGTGGATTTTTTCTCATAGGATGAAAGTGTATTTTTTAGTTAAGTAGCCACATGACTGAATCTTAAAATGGGTACCTAAGAAACAGCACCTAAGGTACTATACCTAAGTTTTGTTCTATGCAAAATCATACACCACGAACAAATGCTAAACCAATTGACGAAATTGGTATTCCTTACTCAATTTTTTGTCTAGATTTGAATTTTGTATCAGTTTTATTCATCGAATGCTACAAAAGGGTCCAAAATGATCTTTTTCTATTGATTTTGATGAATTTTTAATGGTTCCCAGTTCCCACTTTGTTGAATGGGCATTTAATAATTTTTCTAATCAATATATATATATATATATATATATAAGCAGAGACCTCATGTGGAAAAGCACGAGGTTCTATCAAATGGCACATTGTATGACATCCTTCTCATTTAGACTTTCACTTCTTCTAAATTTAGCATTTATGTCAACCTATTAAGTAATGGCAAATACATTTATTTCAATGTATTAATTAAATTCAAAGAATTTGTATACATTTGTAACTTTACATGCTTTGAATTGATACGGATGGATTTAAAAAGTCATGGGAAATGTAGGAATAAAATTCAAAAAATTTGTATACATTTATAATTTTACATGCTTTGAATTGATATAGATGGATCTAAAAAGTTATGGGAAATGTAGGAATCAAAAAAACTTTTCAATTTTCTGCTTAAGACTAACTTCAATGCAGAATTGCAAGAGTTGAATTCAATGAATAAGGCAAATATTATTTGTCTCCACATCAATCAATCAATATCAATATATATATAAAAACAGAGATCTCATGTGGGAAAGCACGAGGTTCTGCCAAGTGACATCCTTCTCATTTAGGCTTTCACTTCATCTAAATTTAGCATTTATGTCAAACTATTAAGTAATGGCAAATGCATTTATTTCAATATATTAATAAAATTTAAAGAATTTGTATACATTTATAACTTTAAATGCTTTGAATTGATATAGATGGATTTAAAAAGTCATGGGAAATATAGGAATAAAATTCAAAGAATTTGTATACATTTATAACTTCACATACTTTGAATTAATAAGGATAGATCTAAAAAGTCATGGGTAAGGTAGGAATCAAAAAAACTTTTCAATTTTCAGCATAAGACTAACTTCAATGCAGAATTGCAAGAATCAAATTCAATGAATTGGGCAAATATTATTTGTCTCCACATCAATTCAATCAATATATATATAAAAGCAGAGACCTCATGTAAGAAAACATGAGTTTTGGCCAAGTGGCACATTGTATAACATCCTTCTCATTTAGGCTTTCACCTCATTTAAATTTAGCATTTATGTTAATTATTAAGTAATGGCAAATGCATTTATTTCAATTTATTAATAAAATTAAAAAAAATTGTATACATTTATAACTTTACATATTTTGAATTGATACGGATGGATTTAAAAAGTCATGGGAAATGTATGAATAAAATTCAAAGAATTTGTATACATTAATAACTTCACACATGCTTTGAATTGATAAGGATGGATCTAAAAAGTCATGGGAAATATAGGAATAAAAAAAACTTTTCAATTTTCTACATAAGACTAAATTCAATGCAAAATTGCAAGAGTCGAATTCAATGAATTGGGCAAATATTATTTGTCTCCACATTTGTCCAGTATAAATCTCCATTTCCATTGGACTTGAAAATTAAACTTCCATAATTTTATCACAATATTCTGAGAGGTATGTTAATTTTAAAAATATTATGTTTGTCTTAAATATTTTGTTTAGATTTTATGTATACGGTTTTACTTATGTAGCATTGTAATTTATTTAGGCTTATTTTTTCATATTATGTGCCAATTTATATTTTTGGTTTTCTATATGATGCGTATACCTGGTAAGGATCTATTTTTGGCTACTTTTAG
This sequence comes from Quercus aquifolioides, assembly GCA_019022515.1. Lineage (NCBI taxonomy): Eukaryota > Viridiplantae > Streptophyta > Magnoliopsida > Fagales > Fagaceae > Quercus > Quercus aquifolioides. The sequence goes on from CM032331.1 coordinate 21,075,623, forward strand.
TTCAATTAAAATTTGGAAGTTAAATTGTGATATTATTGCATCACTATGACATTATTTTTTATATTGTTGTATCATGAAATTTTAGAAGTTTTTATAGCTAATTAATATATAAAACATAAATAATACAAGAAAGAGATCTGGGAACCAACAACTTTGTAGGTGACAATTTCACTATGATCTGGTGATATTTTTTGGTTGCATGAATTAGTGGAATTTTCCCCCCAATGTATTTAGTTTGAATTTAGTTTTAGTAGAAAATCTCATAGATTAAATGTGACTAACAATAATAGTAATCATGAAATCAATGGGTCATAAATAATTTCTTATAAAATTTATCAAAATGCACCGCGCATCGCGCAGGATATCGGCTAGTAAATTCAAGTTGTCATAATGGTTCACACCTTTGGTCTAATTTTATAAAACAGGATTGTTGACATATGGACCACCACCTTATACTATTTCTAATTATCATTTTTTTTTTTTTTTTTTAAGTTTCAACCTATGACATCCACTCTTAATAATAGCTCTTTATCATTAGACAAAGACACCAATCAGTTTTTGGTGTAAGCGGGGATTGAACCCCAGATCTCTTATTCAACTATCAGAGACTTTACCAGTTGAGCTAACTAAAACTCACTTCTAATTATCAATTTGATGATGATGACCAAATATCATTCAGGGTATAATTGATGATTTTCTTGTGACCAAATACAAGATAGTCTTCTCCTTTTATAATTAATAGAATAATAATAATAATAAATCAAATAAACATTTTCCACTAAATTTACATTTATCATAAAATAAGAGAACAATGAAGAGATATTAACTTGATGATGTTTGAAATTAATGTCATAACATTATAAGCAAATTACCGTCAATTTATGAATGTTTTAAGATGGTGGAGTTAAGGTGTGGACCATGTCATTATCTTGAGACGATAAATGCGTCTACAGGATTTCCGGTGTAGTAGACTAACAACATTGTGCGTGCCACCTCTGCGATACAACAACCCAACCACCTTGTTGATTATCCTTACAAGCCTACACCAATTGTAGGATAGGAAGCTCTCAATGTAAATGTTTTCTTTATGTTGTTAGATTATAAACAACTATAATATAAATTCTAGAATCTTGAATTATCATGATTTCACAAATACTCAAAATGATTATAAAGCTTACCATCTGTTGCTGAAATTTTCTAAAGATCAAGTCTTAGTATAAACAGGAACTTAATTCTTATAGAATTGGTTTTTCTCTCTTGACCCTCTTTTCTCTTTAACTATTCAGTGTATGTGATGGGGTAGTCGACAAAATACATTAAGCGCTACAATTACCTATTAAATCCAAGGTATACATTCCCCGAAGTCACCCTTCTTAGAAGCCTTCCTTTGTTCCATTTAGTCTGTGTAGAAGTTGTGTTTTAAATGACACTCGTTCTTGTGTTGGGCAAGACAGAAGGGCTAGTAGGAGAACCTGGAGGAAGAGGCAGACCATTGGAGACTCCAGGCTCAAGCCTTAATGTGGGAGAAGATGTGATGTTGGGCTTGTGGACCCCCTCGACCCTGGACCAGAGCTTCTTGATCTCATGTTGAACGTGGTATCACCATGTACTCTGCATCCAAGATAGAACACCAATTACCATTCACAGAAGAATTAAAGAAGCATAATTGGAATTATTCATTAAGGTCTTTTTTTTCTTGGGTTTTTTACTTTTTAGCTAGACAATAGAATAATTGCTAACCTCACTTATCCTATGCCGATTACAAGTTAACCCTCGACTTCCACCTCTGTAAAGAGAGAAAGTACCAGTAGGGTACAATGCCATTGATTGGTTGGGTTGTTCCCCTTCTTCTTTTTTTCTTTTCTTTTTTTTTTTTCTTTTTTTGATCTGTAAAGAAATATTTATTGCAAAAAGATTACTACAATTGACATAAAGAAGTCTAAAGATTACAGCTAAGCAATATTGTGTACATAAAGAAGATGACTCTATAAACTCTAGGATGGAATTACTAGGTGGTAAATACCAAACGCGAGCCCAACCAAAAAAAGAACTAGTAAACAGAGCTAGTGGTAAATCCTCAAACATATGCGGGGATTTTGTCCCCACCATATTGGCCACATTAGACTTAAAGGAACTATGTTTCTAGATATCCAACAAGTGCTTGCTGACCCAATTTTTTTTTCTACCCAAACAAAAGATTGGCTGGATTGTTTATTAAATTTCTCAATTCTAAAACTAAGTACACTCCATTATATTCAAATCTTAGCCGTCGTTCTTCATAGTGAATTTAGAATTTAGCTAAATAATTAAATTCACTGTTTGTTAACAGCTTAAATTTGTAGGAGAAATGATAGTTTATCAGTGAGAAATATACAGACCAGCTCAATGTAAGTACGTAGTATGTAAAATATGAAGTATCTGACATGATTGATGATTGCTATTGAAGAAAGTAGCTAAGGCTATAATAATGAGTAACACTGTATTGTGCAGAAAATGCATATAATCAGGATTTCCCAGAAAAATTTAGAAATTTCACAACTATAACTTGAATTTTCAAGAGAACTTAGACTGGCTGTCAATTTGCTCTTCAACCTGTCTCTATAATTTCTTTACTTGAAGATCATAATGGACAGTGCTGATATAATTTTTTGACTATAGCATGTGAACCCCTTCAGTTTTTTTTTATGTTGTTAGTACATTTACCCTCTCTCTTTCCATTGTTTCTGTGTAGGTCGTTGGTTGGACTATGTAGTCTCTTGTTTAACAGGAATCCCATCTGGACAAGATTTCATATGGCTGTCATTCTCCCCGCGTATCAAATAATAGTAATGTCACTAATGTTATTCAATCAACTCTTTCCAATGCTTTATGGCCTGTTTGGATGGAGGGCGGAAGGAGGGGAGTGGAGGGAATAGTAAAGTTGGCTAAAAATAAGCTAACCCTCCCCCTCAATCCAAACAGACCATTAGTCTGTAAACTATCACTCATGAAGAACATTAGGTAAGGGATTCAGTAGGCCAGGCTTTGTCACATAACATTTAAGGTAGTCCTCCTGAGAAAAGCTTTATTGATGAAAATTGGCATTACTGTGACTTGTTTTTATCACTGAGAAGGGCTTAGTTCAAGAATTGATAGAGATAGAAAGATCAGTGAAGGATCTTGTGTGTGTTGTCCCCAACAAAAAACATAGTCTAACTTAAACATAGGCTAAATTAAGGTATGGTGAACTAGATTAAAGAGCCATATCAGCTCTGCTGCCTGTCCCTATGACTGTCTTTGCACAATGTAATCCAGATACATTTTTTCCGTGTGATTTTTATACGTTTTGTTTTTATTAAAGTTATAAGCTTTTATTGCATTCTTGCTAAAAAGTATTTTTCCTCCAATAAGAACAAAATTTCACAATTTCTACAAAACCCAAATGAGCAAACCGATTAACTAACAAAATACAACACATAACCGTAATTAATTACCAAGGTAGTGACTGGCATCAAAAGCTTGAAAGTCTCATCAGCATCATCCACAACCTCAATTCCGATCAAAAAAAAAAAAAACAAATGGGCATCTTTGAAAAAATGGGAAAAAATGGAAAACAGAGACAAACCTGAGGATAGGCCGATAGGGAAAAAGAAGTAGGAGGAAATTCCAAGATCCCATAAGAGTAGTCTTTACAGACCTGCGAATATTTAATAGAAAACAACATTAAGAGAAAAGATCAAAATAAGTAAATAACTTAATACCAACATTAACAGGGTGAGAAGTTTGATTTTTAACCTTCCATATAGCCAAGCATGTTGTGCTAAATCCTAGCACCAAGAATAATGTCCCTAACCAAATGCAACTCAGAGATGGCCTTGCTAATGTCCCATCGTTCTTGTGCCAACTCCATGGAGCATGCCACTCCGACCTTGACCATGGATATCAAACACTCCTTTAATTTGTTTGCAAGGCTACAATTGTGATTTCCAAGAACTTCATCAACATTGTTTAAAAGTTTTGGATCCACAACTTCCATTACCCTGTTAGGTAAAGCCATGCTAGCATAGTTGTGAAGGTTAAGGCCTCCCTCAAACACATTATTTGTGGGTCTCTTTCCTATTATCATCTCCAACAATAAGATTCCATAGCTGTACACATCTCCTTTGGTTGACACCTTACTTCCTAGACCGTACTCTGCCATTCAAAAAAAAGAACAAAGTTTCTTTCTAAACTAATTTGGAGAAAAACTCTACAAACTCCTTATATATCTCTATATTAAGTGTGAATTTTGAAAATCTAACCATTAAATTGCATGTTCTTATTATATTTTTCATGCATGTAAAATTTTAAAAAGATCAAAGATCAATTGCTATCTCATCAAACAAATGTTAAAATTTCAAATTTTTATGATTTAAAATTGTGTATAAAAATAATTTTATTGATTGAATAGTAAATAATATCCAATTTGAACGAAATTTAATATGCATGTTAAGAACATAAGACACGTGAAATTCAACGGTTAGATTTTCAAAATTCACACACACACACACACACACACAAAAAAAGGATATATGAGAAGTTTAAAAAGTTTCTCTCCAAACTAGTTTGGAGAGAAACTTTGTTCCAAAAAAAATTAATATGGATAATGCATTCACATCACAATTTGGGATCTCAAAAGTAATCATGGTTTATGTATAAAGCATATGTTAACAATTAAAAAGTGCAATAAATCATGGTTACCTGGCGGGGTGTACCCAATTATTCCTCTTATTCCAAGTGAAATACTTTCTTTCGGATTTGTAAGTCTTAAAAGTAACTTTGCAAGCCCAAAATCTCCTACATGAGCAATCATATCACAATTGAAAAGAATGTTGCTTGGCTTTATATCACAATGAATAACTAGCATTGGGCAATGGCGGTGTAGGTAATCGACTGCATAAGCAACAATGGCAATGTTTGTTCTTTGAAGAATGCTTAGGGCACGTTTGGTACACTGTAATGATTATTACATGGGAATAAGAATAAATATTATAAGAAATACATTAAGTTAGAATGTAATAAGTATTACTATTCATTAGTTTGGTGACCATTTAGGAATAGAATCATGAATATGTATCCACAATTTAGTAGAGTATAAAAAGAAGGTGTAATTAAATCATTTTTAAGTCAAATTTCTTAAAATACACTTATTTTAGGGTGTTCAATATAGAGCTAAAAATTAACAATAATGAAAATTTATTTTCTTTCCTTTTGAAGATGTGGCAACTAATGGCTTTTTAGAAAAAAAATTTATAAAGTTATTACATAAGGTGAATGAATAGATATTCAGTACTGCCTTTATACACTGAGCCAAAACTACCGACACCAATCAAATCTGCTAACGAAAATCCATCAGTTGCTTTAAAGTGCATTTGGTAAGACACTCTCAAAATTGATTGCTTCAAGGAACATTCTGAAGAGTTATCATTTCTCTTATTTTTGCGCCAATAAAATAAGAAAAATGACACTATGGTTACTACCAAAATCACACATGCCATTGAGATTGCCACTTTGAGTGCAAAAGGCCACTGTATTTTCTTCTCTTCTTTTGTTAATCACTCGGCAACTTTAGTTCCGATATGCCCCCACACAATCTACTATTTCCAATGAGTGATATTGCGCTAGCATTTGCGAAAACCCCTTTTGTTGGAACCTCTACTTGAAAATCATTGAAGGATAAATTCAAATTCTTGAGAGAGAGTTTCTCCAAGAAATTTGGAATTTGACTAGAGAAGTTGTTCCGAGAAAGATCCATGACTTGAATACCTCTCAAAAAACTCAGGATGTTGGAATTTCTCCTTGAAATAAATTACCCTCCACGTAAAGGCACTTAAGGCTTGTGCAAGAGGCTAGGCTGCTTGGAATTTTACCAGATAAGTCCAACTCTTTCAAATGCACAAAATTGCCAACCTCAAAAGGTAGTGATCCCACAAAAACGTTATGAGCTAAATAAAGTCCAATTGACAGCATGGAAATTGCAAAGAGTTGCTTTGGAATGATGCCACTGAGATTGTTTTGTGAAAGATTTAACAATAGCAAATTTTGGCAATTTTCAATACTTGATGGGATAGTTCCTTGCAATTTGTTATTATCTAAGAACAATTCATTTAACAATGATAGGTTCCCGAGGGTAATTGGTAACCTTCCTGAGAGTATTGTTATTTAAATATAATCGTTGTAACTTTTGAAGATTGACAATATCATCTGAGATTGTCCCTGAAAATTTGTTATCACTCAACCCTAAGGTTGTCAAGTTGACCAAATTACCCATAAAGTTTTTGTAATTGACCCTATTAAGTTTCTATATTCTTCCAATTTTTCTATTCCCTTTCCAAACACACAAAAGTAAAACAATTATCTTTTCTTTCCTTTTACTTTTCTATCCTTCATATATTTACCATCCATCGATTACTGCAAATTTTACACAAACCAGAAATAGTTCAAAAAAAGAGTAATTTTTATTTTAGGGTCATACTAAACTAATTTTACAGTTTTTCATGCACCTCCTAATTAGTTGGACATCCCTTATGGTTTGAAACATCTAAATGACACAAATTAATTCGATGAGAATGATACACTTTACCACTATTTAATATTTTTGGGACAAAGAATTTTGTGAATTCCGAAAGTTCAAGAAGGATCCAAAGGAGATAAGACCCAATAAACACTCCAGCTTACAAGCAACACATAGTGATCTCAAAAATGTGAGGAAGAAAGAGACTTTGAAAGTTCTACATATTTACAAAATACTTTAACTCATAAATTCTTAACCATACTATACTTTTTTTTTTAATTGGAAAACCAAGTTAGTGTTGAAGTGGGACATATCTATAGGAGTAAGGCATATAGAAAACTTCCAAATGTACATGGAATCAGGTGAACTACTTCAAACTTACTGATACATATGACTACAGGTTTAGACATTTCACAGGGAATGTATGTGCTTCACCCTCTGAATCACTTGCTTAACCTTGGTTGATGGTTCATCATACAAAATGGCAGGGTTGTCAAACTCAGATGCCAAACTCCTCTCCCCAAGAAAAGCACGAAATGAATCTGCCACTGAGTATGAAAGAGAATGAAGATTGTATCCCCCTTCTAAGAAAAACACACATCGACCCCCACATAGATCTTTGGCCAGTTGTTTAATATTGGACGCTAGCGTGTAGTATGTTCCCGTTGTGAACTGCAGACTGGCTAGTGGATCCAATACATGACCATCATACCTAACACATTCATTTGCAAGATATGAAAGTATGAGAGAGAGAGAGAGAGAGATATGCAAGTGGGTGAATGACTAGATTGGCAATGATAATTTGTTATAAGCTACTTAAAGATCAACACAATCTAAACCCAGGGACGGGGGCAGAATTGCCCTCAGACCCATAGAGGATGTCTTTGTGCCATAGTCATTTGGCAGCAGATGATGTTGCCACTTCTGGTTGTTGAAATTTGGAAGCATTACCAAATATTGACAGGAGCCTATCTTAAGGTCAAAGACTGTGAAAGTTAAATATAAAATGTTTCTTTACATTTGAATGACTAGATTGACAATGATAATTTGTTTTAGACTACTGAGAGAGAGAGAGAGATGAATGACTAGATTGACAATGATGATTTTTTTTAAGCTACTTAAAGATGAAGGCAATCTAAATCCAGGGGTGGGAGGCAGAATTGCCCTCAGTCCCATAGAGGATGTCTTTATGCCATAGTTTCATTTGGCAGCAGATTCTTTATGCCATTGTTTCATTTGGCAGCAGATGATGTTGTCCCTTCTGGTTAAATATTCAAAATTTTGTTTACATATGAAGCAACATCTAAATTATTGAAATCATGTGATAGATAAGTCTGTTAATTTGATTAATTCAAATTCAAATTTCAATACTGGAGAAACACTAAAATGTCTATCCATGTTGAACCCTTGCATTCATTTCTCCCTCCCAAAAATAGCAAAATCAAAAAGAAAGAAAAGGGAAAGAAAATGCTATATTTTGAAAAATAAGCTAATAAATGACAGATGTACTTATTGTTATTGAAAGAAAAATTTGCAGTTAAATTGCAGATGCAACACAACCATACAACTTATAATTGGATGACCCCATACAACAACTGAGCTGCAACCCTTATAAAATAACTTTTCAGTTTCATTATTTTCATCCTTTTTCATGAAAGACAACTTATATTTAAAAGCTCTATTCAGTCATGGTAAAATCATTTTCCTTTAACCTTTTCTTAATTAGTATAGTATTCTCGGTATTTTATGTCATGGTTAGTATTCTTAATATTGCATCTATACATTGTAATTATAAGTTGGGCAATGATCTGTTGCTATTTACATACAAACCCCTCACCTTTTTTTTCTCTCTCTCTCTCTCTCTTCCAATAAAAATTCTAGATCCACCCATAGGAGCCTCACTTGGGATTACTCCTAGTCCTATATATTTTTTTGATAAGTAATAAATAAGTATATTCAAAAACACTACCTTATGCAGAAAAGCATAAGGCAGAGATCAAATTACAGAGAGAGAAGAAACACAAGAGAGGAAAAAGAGAGGAAAAGATACTAATTACAAAGAAGAGAGCTAAGGAACGTAGGGAGAGAATCACTAGAGGTGAGTCCCCAAGCCCTAGACCAGTCAAACAGAGAGCCACCGAAAGAAGCCAATAGCTGGTCATCCGGACTTTCCATGTCCTCAAACGTCCTCCTAGTCCTATATATACCTACATGTGATTTTATTTTACAATCTATGCAATAATTCAGATATTCACGGACTTACAAATAGAATTCTACAACTCTTCACCAGAGACAGAAATAAATTGCACAGTGAAGCTAATTAATTCAGCAAACGTTGTTTTTCATGGGAAGCATGTATGCAATGCCATTTATAGAAATGGGATACTCACCCAGCAGAAACAAGAATTATATCCGGCTTAAACCTTTGAGCACAGGGTACAATAACTTCATCAAACACAGTTGTCATGGCAATATCACCTGATCCTCCAGGTAGAGGCAAATTTAATGTTGTTCCTTCACCATCTCTATGACCTACCTCATCAACTTTACCAGTACCAGGGTAGCTTCCATCCTATTTCAAAAGAAGACTAAATAGCATTAGATTGGTTGCTGCAAAATGAACTTCTAAGATGAACATTCATGCAGTGATCAAAAACAATAAAACCGGACAAATCAGTTGGACAAATCAGTTATTAAAAAAAAGATACTGGACTATTGCTAATAGAACATCTATTACGCATACTTATTGGCATCTAGATTCTAGACACTACAACAGCTAGAATACACCATAAGATCACATACAATTGCACATCTTCTTGCCTCCACCACATAAAAATATATATTTTTTAAAATATATTGAAAAGTGCAGGTATGTTTCTTTTCAATATAGGTCAAACAAGAACTTGACACTTAAGTCCTGATTCTCACCTATACATACATACATACATATATATGGGTCATTACTTAGTGACAGCATTTGGTTCCACCTAAATAAGGTCCTAGAAGAGGTGGCTTAGATATGGTCCTTTTCCAACACATTTGCACTTGACAAGCCAAGACTTTACCATTGCTATAGCGTACCAGACAATGATCCCTTATACACATATGTATGTATGTATATTCACACTTTAAGTCATATCTAAAGTTCTTTAAATGCGGGAGAAGATAAAATTCATATAATTGATGAGAGAGATTAAGGCCTTGAATATGAAGCAGGATAAAAAGTTTGTGATTAAATTGCAAGGTAAAACATATAAGACAGGTCTGGACCAAATTAATGCTTACTTGGTGAGTTGAAAGGAAAAATATATCTGGATCATCATAAAAAGCGTCGTTTGTCCCATTTCCATGGTGAACATCAAAATCAATGATAAACACACGCTTCAACCCATGTACACGTTGGGCATAACGAGCTGCAATGGCCACATTTCCAAAAACACAAAACCCCATAGGCCCCTTTGGAATAGCATGATGTCCTGGAGGTCTTATCAAAGCAAAGCCCACAGGTGGATCCAGGCAATTTTTTGATGCTGCAACCTGAAATACAAAATAGAAAATGTTGGATAATATAAACTAGAATCTACTTCTACCAACTTCAGTGCAATTATGAACATTTAGCGGTGTCAAAAAAAGAAATGAAATTGTTTCAGCACAGCAAATAAAATATAACAAATAAGAATAATCATAAGAGACTGACGTGCCAGGTCGAGACATCACCACTGAATCAACTAAGGTGATTCCTGCTCCAGCTGCAACTAGTGACTCATGAAATGTCTGCATCAATATACCATGATAAGAAAGAGTGGAATGTACAAGCTATAGCTTGCAAATTGAAGCTTCAAGATCCAACTCAAACATACACTATATGGTAAGATAAAAATCACATAAAACCATTGATATCACATTTCAAATTCAATAAAAGGACAATAAAAATGAGAGACGCCCCATATTTACATTCAGATCAACTGGAAAACCTTTCTTTTCCAGTCAGTTAAACTAATACATATATGACTCAACTAGTTGTAGAAACATTGACGTTAAAAATGTTCTCAATTAGAATGTCAGAATAAAAAAAAAAGGTTTTCTGGGTCACATATGAACCGCTTCTTTGCAAAGGTTTAACAATATGTGCGTTTCTTTTCATCAGCTGAATATACATCCATTGGAGCATGCTAAGACAGTTATCCAAAGTACCCAAATTTCTTTTGATCTGAATAAGTTATCGATGTGAATATACCTACATTAAGCATACTAATATGAAATTTAAGTGTCATTGAATCCACCCATAAAGCACATAGACATTTCACAAAATATGAGAGGAGTCTGCAATTGATTTTTTGAAGGCTTCGACTTCCAAAAATAGTCATGATATACAATTTCAATACAATCACTTCTGCTAAATCATCTAACGTACACCTTCCCAATGAGAAGACCACTATCACTGATCTTCTTGTTAGGAAACAAGAAACCTAACCCAGATCCATGGAATGCAATACCCGTGAACAGTAACCTTAGAAAGAAAGAAGAGAAAAAAACAAAAAGAGAAGGGGAAAGAAACAAGAAAGGCTAACATGACTATTGCTCAAAACACTCAATTTTATTAATCAACCCATTCTATTTTGTTTGAATAGATTGAGCACAATATATATAAAGACCTATGAAGCATGGGTGCGTTTCTGGATTCGGATAGGGTGCAGGTGCGGCGGAGTGCGGCGATTAAAAAATTATTAAAAATATTTTTTTTATATTTCAAAGGCAAAAATATATTTTTATTCTGGGAAAGCATGCAAACAACATCCTTTGAAAGCATGCAAAACAACATTTTGGGAAAGCATGCAAACAACAAATGATAACAAATATATTTCACTGCTGGGAAAGCATGCAAACAACATCCTTTTCTATATATTTTCTATATGTTATCATTTTCATTTCAAATATATTTTCAAAGGCAAGAAACACAAAAGAAGCAACAAATATTCATAATAAAATTGAGGAATGATAGATTTAGGATGTTTGGGCCTCATTCAAAACCGATTTCGGCTGTTCCGGCATGGTTCAAGGCCGATTTCGGCCAGTTTCGGCCGCCAACCGATACGATCCGATTCGGCCGATACGACCCGATTCTGGCCGAATCTGCCCAGTTCGGCCCAAATCGAAGCCGAGTTGGCGCGAATCGGAACTGAGTCAGCGCGAATCCGTAAAAAAAAAAAAAAAAAAAACCTCAGATGCGGCACCGACGCTCGGGCAGCCGCATCGGTGGCCGCACCCCACATCAGACTCCGGTGTGGCACCCTCCCAGCCGCGTCGGTGCTTCCTAGATAAAGACTCTTACTTGTACTAGTAGTATTAGGATTCCTACTAGTATTATGACTACTAATAAAGCCTAATAAATACTAACTTGGACTCAAAGTAAATAAACCTAAGATACTTAGAGTACCTTAGAAGATTCTAGACTCAACTAAATTACCAAAATACCCTTAATTCGCAGGAATTTCAGAAATTACAGATTTGCCCCTCAATATAAAACTGACCATAACTATTTTTTTTTTTTTAAGAGACCATAACTAATAAAATAAAAACCCAAATTAAAAATTGTAACCCTAAAAGACTCATACTTAGACCAATAAAAGGGCACGCACAACTTTCACTTCAATTGGACTTCACACGAGGAACCAATAAAATAATTCTTCAATAGGCGAATTTGCAAAGTAATAGCATATTAATCTTCCATGACTCCATCAAGAAAAGATCAACAAACACACAGATTTACATGGTTCACCCAAAAAGTAAGGCTATGTCCACAGGGTTGCTACAATTTTATTATGGCGGGGCTATAACAGGAGTTACAAAGATCATTAGAACATACCACCCTATTATTTAGTCTACACAAGTGGGAAATTACAATAAAAAAGGCCTAGAGCATCTAAAGAGATACCCCCAATAATTATACAGACACCAATGTTCAATTCAAGGTGGGCTGCCAGCCCCTGAACTCCCGGCATAACCAACACAATAAATCAAGCTCCACCTATATAGCATTTGATCTCTCTCTCTCTCTCTCTCTCAGTAAAAAGACAAAGGTAAAAGAACTAAATAACACAGATTCTAATAAAAAAAGGTTCACCAATGTAATATGCAAGCTAACCACTACGCTAGAGATGCCACTTCTCTCTCTCTCTCTCTCTCTCTCTCTCTCACACACACACACACACGCACACACACACATCTCTCTCTACTGTAACGAAAATACCCCTCCATATCAGGAGAGCTCAAAGTGGAATCCAGTTGAAAAATAAAAAATTAGGATCAAGTTTCAAATAAACTGATTTCAAGAGATCATCATTTTAATTTTTCTAATAGTTATCCCTTTTCTTACCTTATCATGATAGTTATATTGATTTGCTCATGTAACTATCAATTAATTAATCTGATTTGATGATGCAAAGAAATTAAATCATCGATTATGACAAGTCCAGTGAAAAAAATATCTAGAAGCAAATGACTTTTAATACTTTAAACAGAATGAGTGTCTGTAAATATCCACAAGCTCAAGAAAGAATGCAGATTCATCTAAAGTGTTGAACTTACAGTGGAAGTAGCATATGTTGGCCCAGAACCATCAATGAATATAATACCCTCTTGTGAAGCCTGATCCATTGCCTATAAAAATAGACCAAATAATCCTGATTGGTTCCATGCAAGACTAAGAACAATAAAAGTATATAATATTAAAATAAAACACCAGCATAAAGTAAAAAAAAAAAAATTAACCATTCAAGGAAAATGAATACTTGAAACCTCAAAAAGTCACCAACACATTGACTGACTAAGACTAATAAATGTATTATAGCACCTTGAAGGTATAAACCCTACATACAACGCATCCTAAACTTGCCATTGCATTGAGGTCAAAACTTATTGCTAAGTCTCTAGCATCAGTCATCACAAACTAGATATAAAAAGAAAGCAAAAAAATTGCAAGCAAAGCCAAAGAGTGGGATCACGTACTAATTTGTGGTACTCTTCATATTTTTTCTCAAAGGACCTGCATATTAAGGTATCAAGTCATATTCAAATCATTCCCACAATCTAAATTATTATGCTTCTCACATTAGCTGTATATGTCAAAAAGGGTGGAGAAGGGGGAGGGTGCCACCCATTTGTACCTATATATCAATTTGCCTTACCTATGATTCTCCTTCGGACTGTCATTATCATTTTTGTTTTCAGTATTATGGATCTTGGTTAGCAATGGTACTTGTGGATAAAAATTTATGCATCAGTGAGGTCAATGTTGTACTTTTACATTTCATTTTTTTTTTTTTTTTTGATAAGTTGTAGATTGGTGCTATATGTGTAAAAAGAGTGGGGAATTAGTGAATCATCTTCTTCTTCATTGTCCTATTGCTTTTGAGTTACGGTCTATGGTGTGGGCTCTGTTTGGTCTTCTATGGGTTATGTTGCAAAGTGTTACTGATTTATTTTCAAGTTCACAAGGTTCCTTCGGTAGACATCAAAGCATAAATTTGTGGAGGGCTGTACCACATTGTGTCTTATGGTGTATTTGGCGAGAACAAAACTCAAGATGTTTTGAGGTGAAGAAACGGTGTATTCCGAAAATTAAATCTCTCCTTCTCCACACCTTGCTGGATTGGAGTTCAGTTTTTAATCTCTTTCCATGTTCTAACTTTTTAGAAATGCTTGATCTTTGCAATTTTAGAGTTTGATGTACTACTACCCATGTATTCCCCTGGTGTACCTAGTTTTTGATTAATACAACTCCATTATTTATAAAATAAAAACAAGAAAATTAAAACTTTTTTTTTATAAGTAATAAAGCTTCATTGATAACACATCTCAAATACAAAGACCAAAGTACATAGGGAGTGTGCTGAGGAAAAATGTAAATAAAGTCTTGCTACCTTCTTCACATGTCTTTTCCTTGGAAAACTGTGTGGAAATCAAAAGTGCCAACAAAGATCAGTTTCTTTATATAGATGGCGATGTTGGGTCAGATCTTAACTAATGATAATTTATGGAAGCGTGGCTCTTTGTTATTGATTGGTGTTGTATGTGTAAGAGGGATGGGGAGACCGATAATCACTTATTCTTACACTGTTCTCTTGCCAGAGACTTATGGAGCACGTTGTTTTCACTCTTTGGGGTTGCTTGGGTTATGCCTAGTGGTGTGGTGGAGCTTCTAGGCTGTTGGTCGGGCAAGTTTAACCAGCATAGAAATGGGGCAATTTGGAATATGATCCCTCATTGTCTAATGTAAAGCATTTGGCAAGAAAGGAATTCTCGAATCTTTGAAGGAACCGAAAAATCATCTCATGACTTGATCTTGTTCTTCTTTCAGACTTTGCGTGGGTGGAAAAATGCTATGGGTGTTCTCAATTTTACTTCTTTGTATGATTTACTTGATAGTTGTACTTTCTCTAAAACTTAGTTTTGTCAAAGATCCGTTTAGTTGGAGAGATGGAAAATGGGGAGAGGATAGAAAAGTGAAGGGATAAAAGAGATTTTAACTTTCCCTCATGGTGTTAGGTTTGGGGGGTTGAAAAGTGGAGGGATGGAAAACTTTTTTGTTTGGTTGAGAAGAAAAATAAGAAGATAGAAAATATTGTTTGTAGGAATTTACTCTCATGCCCCTATTAAATATTTTTATATATATAAATATTTTACTAGGTTAAAAAAAAGCTGGAGTTAGGGGTATAAAAAATCCGTGCCAAACGTTAACTTAAAAGTGGGGAAAAAATAAAGGATAAACAATTTGAAAACAGTGGGGAGCAGAATGGTAAATACCATCAGCCCCTCTTCTCTCCTATTTTCTCTCCATTTTGTGGGGATTGAATTTTGGTGGTCCCTGAGAAAAAACTGCCAGGCCCCACAATTTTCTCCCCCCTCCCCTCCCAACCACACTCATTATCCATTTTCTATCCACCCGGTTTTCACACCAACCAAACACATTCTATCATATGTTTGAACTTCAAAAACCTCCTAGGATGAAGGTTTCCAACACAATTTATCCATGCTATCTCCCCTCCATACTCCAGAATAAAGTAGATCCATGAAAGAGACAACTGACTCTAGCTCCCAGTCTTGTACTAATGATTTATATAAGTAGTCAACCACTCTCCATAGTACTCTCTACTTCTAAATGAGATGAAGAATATGCATCTAATGAGTAAATTCCATCCACTTAAAGCATATAGGCAACCCAGTTTCTAAGCCTTGTCGGCATGCCCAGGGATTGCAGTAAGCCGCTTCCTTGTAGTCATCACCTCGTTCTTGACAGATTTAATCAGGTGTTAATAATATGGAGTAAAAGGATTTGAGGTGACATGGATTTGCTGGGAATTCCAGATCAAGGAAGAGGCAAATCAAAATATGGTCCGGAAAAACCCAAGTCAATATGAATGAAAGATGCCTCTGACACTTCTTATTCTCAGACAATTGAGGTAAAAACCACAATGTTACACCCCAAAATAGAACTATAAGGAGCCCCCTTGTCCCAGTCAGCAAAAGCTAGTTTCCTGATATATGAACTCTCGTCCAGCCAATCAACTAGGGGTCCAGAACCTCAAACAGATTTAGCCTGGCCAAGTTGTGTAAAACAGAACCTTCTTAAAAAATGTTTCTAGAGGTGGATTTGGCCTGGCAAGATCTACATTGACTACTGAGACCTCAACAAGGCGTGCATGTGTTTTTTAACTAAGAAAATATCCTGTCTCTAAAGTAATGGTATACGAATCCGCTGAAGTAAAACAAACTTCTTTCACAAATTCCAAAACCACATACCAGTATATACAAGATTCAACATTCTCATGAAAAAAGTATGAAAGTAAAAAATAAATAAATAAAACATTGGAAGCTACACATATACAAACAACAAAAAACAAATGGCACTAGCCACATGCTTCCATTCCTTGTACCATATAAATTTCAGCTAATTTTTAGCACTTATTATGATCTGATGCAATGAACACCAAATGCATGAAGAAAAACTACAATAGTTAATTTTGAGGCTACCTTCTCAAGGCCTGATACATAGCCTCTTGCATGAACACTTGCAATGTCATCTACTGAAGCAGGCTTGAAATTGTGAAGTTCAATGATCTCTGAGCCACGGATCTATGTAAAGGAAAACATGACTAAGCAAATTGGAACAACAAATTTCCTTATTCATAATATCAAAATAATTATCCAACCTCAATTAAAAAAAGGACTGGGCATTTTTCTAGTCATATGGGTCAAACAATGGAAGTTTGGTGCAGGGAGTGCAAGACAATTTTATTTTATGTAATTTCAGAAGTCAATTGTATTTTTTAAGATTTACATTAAATTTTATTATAGGTCTTATACTCTTACTAGTTAATTTGACTATTAGTATTTATTTAATTTCCTAAATTCAAGGGTACTTTTATAATTCAATAATTGGGCTTTCCTAAGTCGATTAGAATTAGGCTTAAGTCATACTAGTTTATATAAGCACACTATTGTACTCCAATGGTGATAGTTAGGTTGAGTAGTAAAATTTATTGTTGCAGTTTTTCCTTCAATAGCTTGGTGCTGATTCCAGGAAACTCTATGTACTAATTCCTAGATTTTGTTTTCTCTTGCTTGGAGCTGATTCTTAGAGTGTTTTTTTTTTTTTTTTTTTTTTTTTTTTTTTCAGTTTTTGTGAATGAAATTTTTTTTACATATAATTATTTGGAATTACAAGCAATATTAATGATTTCCATGCGAATGAATTAAAAAAAAAAATGCTTTTTTGCTCATTTTCAAGGTCAGTTTCCTAAAACTATTTTCTAGAAAATACGTCATTTTCAAGAAAATGTTTTCAGTCAAAACAGATGGAGCATTAGTGGCAAACCCTAATACTGCAACTACTACTACTAGTGTAATCAGCATCATCATGTTATAGGTAACTCCTTGAGCAAAAAGTTCTCCAGAAAATTATATGTAATCCTAAACACTTTCTACATTTTCTTTTCATCTCGGTTGCTAATGATTTGGGGCACCAGTTGTTCAATGCTACCATTTCATTCCGAAAATATAATTTTGCTTGTAGCAGTTTGTAATACCAAGAGAGAATTGTTAAAACAAGAAAAATGAAGAAAAAAAAAATTCAAGTATTAGACTCAAACATAGGGATTTGTTTTATAAGTTTTGGCCTCAAGGGGAAAGGGGGGAATGGGAGATTTAAACCAGTGATATCCAATTCATGAGGGGTGGTTCACAGCCATTTGTGCTACCCTTTTTGGGGTTATTAACAAGGAAAATATCAAATTTAATGCAGAATAAGAATCTCGACATTAAAGAATGAAGCATATTATACATTTCATTTAATACCTTTGGAGTCAGTTCCATCTTTTCAAGAGCATTAACAATTGCAGGAACTCTAAAATTAGATTCTGGATGGGACTCCTGTACACAGCAATAAATCCAGAGTTCAATTAATGGCATATACACAACTTCAAACACATTAGTAAGACCATGACTGAAAATAACAGGGAATACACTTGGTATGCTAAAAAAATCATAGATTAAAAATGTAATTTCTGATTAGTAAATGAAGTGATGGATATCTTGAGAGCCATTCAATCAAAAGATCTCTTCCCTCCTCTGTTCTCTTGCACGCTAAAAAGAATAATAAAAAATGAAGAACAAAAATATGGAATTCCTGATTACCAATTGAAGTGATTGACCACTTTAGCTTGAAAGACAAATGTATTATTTTTTTCCTCTATTCCTTTCTACATCCTAATTTTTCACCTTTAAAGAAGTACAAATAAGGATATAACACTCTATTCTAATTAAATTCTTTCAATGCTGATATTATTTGAAAGATCTTTCAACAAGGAGTGGAGACTGGACAGTCCATAATCTACACAGCATAGTCCTAATTCAAGTCCTATTCCACACTAAAACTAATAACTCAAACCTTTACCTTGACCAGTTGGTAGTTGAAAAACTCAATGATTTAATCATTTATAGTCACTCACTGGAAGTTTGGAACCCTGAGTACAGTGTTCCAACCATCCAGTTGTAGCAGGAAAAGGAACTTTATGTCAAATGGTGCTCAGATGAAAAAGCCATTGGATCAGCAAGGGTGTGATGGATCAACCAATAAGAGATGATCAGGTCTATTGTCAACTAGAAAAGGCATTATGGAACTTCGGAAATGAAGAAAAAAATCATCTAATTTCACAAAGTGATTTATAATGAATATTAGAGGACGGAGGACTTAAAGATAATTCAAATTTCAAAAAAACTGCATAACGGGACCGTTTGAAGGTAGTATATGATGGAGAAAGAGAAGCACTTGTCTACTTATAAACATTTTACAAATAAACTATAGGATAACTAAAATAACCTCAGAAGCTAAATAGTTTCTTAAAGGAGTACGTAGAATAAGGTACTTTCCAGAAATTCTTGTAACATAATTGCCAATTCAAACTACCAATACGTTATCTTTATTAGTCAGTTAAATTTTTTTTTTTTTTAATAAGTATTAGTCAGTTAAAATAATAGCCCACCAAATAATAACAAAAATAAGTCCTTTCATATTTTAATGTTTATAAGCCAAATTCAGCACAGAAAGAACTGAAAATCAGATCATATATATTCATGACCCAAGAATTATAATAGCAAACAAAAATATAACCATACATATCAACCAGATCTTTTCCTGTTATGATAATATCCAGCATCTTAAGGTATGATACAAATCTGAAGCCATTTTACATTATTCAAAATGATTGCACTACAAAGTTGGGAAACCAGGAATTATGTATGTTATATATCAATTTTTTTTGGTTATATATCAAAACTAGACCATCAAAATAATCCCCATGTTTGAAAATCGCAACTGAGACAATTAGCCCCAGAAATCCATACTTAAAGGACCTCTTAACAAGCTTAAACAAAACTCATGACATTTTAAGAGTATAAAAGTGAACTAGTCAGCTAAATAACCTGGTTGTGACCCATGGCAGGAGCAACAGCATAAATCAGCCTTGCATTAGTGATCTTTTCATTAGAAGGAACATACAGATCCTTCCCCATACTATTTGAACAAGAAATGGAAGCTCCTCCAATACTTCTTGAGAAACATCTCCTTCCTCCTCTCAATTTCTTTGGGGAAAATTGACCCCCCACAAATTTCCCATCCATGTCAATTCTAATATGACTTTTCCACTTGTATAGATGATGCCGCACAAAAAATAACACATTCCCTAACACAAACACAATTATTTGATCTTAAAAACACCAGAGGCCAGACCATATTTCTAGGATTTTACAAAATTAATATATATATTAATCAAGACAGTTACCATATAGTGAATCTAGCAAGCCAAATATGAGCATAAGTCATATCCATGTTAAAGTACAGAGAAATTGATTCTGGATATCTGTAAATCTCTTCTTTAGGGCAGTTACTCAACAAGCAAACATTAACAGCTCTAACCTGTGATGGAGGCTTGGAGTTGCTTGAGAGCTGGAGCATAACATGAGGGAAAAGCAGTACTAAAGTAGTTAGGGAACCAATATATTTATATTTAATGTGGTTCATTTGGGAGGTGGAGCTCCAATTAGATAGACTAAAGCAAATGTTTCTGAGATCATAAAATTATTGTTCAATGAGACTTGATTCTTCCTTTTTTTTTAATCACAAAGAATTCTAAAATACAAAGAACTTTTATAATCCCCTCTTTTGTTATTTCTCCCTTCTTAAAGCTCTTTATCAATTTGATTATTAAACCAATGTAACAACTTTAAAAACACATTATAACTGTAATTTACTAAATTCTAATAGCATTTTAATAAGAAATATTTTTTGCAAAATATTTATAGCTAAAAGCCTAAAACTATACATCCCACCACAATTCCAAATGTGCGCCCACTAAGCCAGGCTCAAGCTTGACTCTCATGCCAATTGTTTTGCAACCCAACTAGACATAAGAACAATGAGTAAAATACAATGACACATGAGTCCAATTTATCTTTTGGAATCCTTTTCTCTTTTTTTTTCTAGTAGTTTCTACTTGGTTTAGTAAGGGTTTTTTTTTTTTTTTTTTTTAATCTTAGTCTGTTTAGGAAAAAGATTTTAAACCAATAATTCTATCAGAATTTTTATGCTTTGAGAGCATGATTACCTTCTCCCTTGTAGATTTGATTGTTAAGAAACTTTAGAAAGATTTTCTGGGTTTCATCATTTTTTTTCTTCTTTCACTCATGATTTTAAAATTTTAATACCAAACAGACATCAATTTGCTTCAAAATCTTTTGGCAAGTGGCCAACCTTGATTAGTCTATTGAGGATTCATAGCCGAACTCAAAGTTTTAGTCTATTGAGGATTCCCTTGCACAGTTACACACTTTGATTAGGGTTGTTGTAGTAGTTTTTGTACTTATCAAATTTCAATCCATTTTATAATATAATCATCCTAAAATTCCTTAAACAACAAAGGCCCTCCAAGAAACCTCAATTAGTGCTAAATTTCTAAAGTTGGTCCATCAAAAGATTCAGCATAATAGCTCACTCCAGTACTCCTTACTTTCCTACATCACAAAAGCGTATCAAAGTGCAATATTTTTTTATTGGCAAGTTAGCCAAGAACTTTGTAACTCAACTGGCACCTGTTAATGTTTTCAACAGAGATGTCTAAACTTCAAATCCCCCATCCCCCATCGAACTATGAAACATCAAAAAAATATTTATTTGCAAGTTACAATGGTTCTAGAATGAACCCATGACCTCACCCTCCACCTTATGCTTACAAGAGGAATATATGTGACTAGAGCTAGAGCTCACTGACAAAGTCTAAAATTTTTCTCCTCCTAAGATAGTGAATGACCAAAAATAATTTTTGTGTCCACTTTGAAAATAAACTATAACTACCCAGCAATTCAAGAAAGACTCAATTAGTAATACTAACATGTTAAAATGAAAAACCCAACTGAAACACCAAACTATTTAAGAATTTAAAAGACACCCAAATCAAATTTCGTAGCTATCAATTTAACAGGCATATATGAATACATAATATACTACAACCCAGATAAACGATTTTTTTTTTTTTTTTTTTTTTGGGTGAGATAAACGATTTTTTATTTATTAAAGAAATACATAAATTCAAGGAAACAATGTCTAGTGGTTTATAAGTGCATGTCTGTGCGAGAGAGAGAAGAGAGAGAGAGGTACCTGCAGAAGATGGAAATGGAGGGAATGCTTGGAGATGCATATCGATTAGAGGGAGGGAGGGAGAGAGAGAGAGAGAGAGAGAGAGAGCAGTTTGGAGTTAGGATGGTGCGTGAGCGCGCTCAGTCAAGCTTTTTTCTTTCAACATTTTGGCAACAATACATTTTAACCACAAATTAATAAATCCTCAAATTTTCAAAAATACTAAATTAAATTTTATTTTGAATAATAATAATAATAGTGAATTCTATAATTTCAAGAGTAAAAAAAATTATATGATTGAAAAATAAAAAATTTAACTTCAACGCATGGGTTACGAGCTAGTTACAATAATATCATATTCACTCCTCTCACTATTACCTAATAGGAGAGATTATAACATAATATAATTCCAAATTATTGTATATGTATAATTACTCGATTGAAAACCTCTCTAGTCCATCATATCATACACTTTTTATTTTAACTCATATCTCTGATATGATACCCATATTATTTGATTAAATGATTTAATAGATCATTGTACACTAAGTTATTAACCGACATATTTGATGGTCATATGATTTTATTAAAAATTTTAATAGATCCTTGTACACATAAATAATTATCTTATAGATTTGAAAATCATATGAATTATTTAGAATTATCTAAATAAGATAAAATTAAAGATAGAGTTATTTTAGTCATCCACGTATATTAATTTGTTACATGACATTTAAAATTTATATGATTTGTTTATAACAAATGAAAGAGATGAGTTTTAAACCGAAATTCTTTGCCACAAGAGACCTAAACACAGTAAGTGATACAAAATTCTTGACAATTATGTGACTAATTTAGATAACTGTGCAGGTTAGAAATGGAAAATCAACTTAACTTGAGACAAATAATTTGTATTATGGACTAATGATAATCCACAATAGGAGATTTAAACAAGAACAAGCATATAAGTAAAAAGTTATATTACTCAAGTATGTGAAAGGTGTTACAATTTTCCTATCAAGAACAAGCTCTTGAAGGTGTTGTAAAGCTCCCTTTTTCTCTTTGTGATTCTCACTCTAAGTTTTTAAGTTCTTTTTCTATGTCCCCCCACTTTTGCCCTACTTCTAGCACAAGGATGTGTTGTCCCTGTACTACTGGAGATCTTTATGTCTCACCAAGCTCTTCCTTCCTTACTTTTATGATGAATAGAGACTTTTTGGGGCTCTTTGCATTATTCAGGCCAGTCACCCAGTAATAAATGCAACTGTGCCAGGTAGGTGAGCCTTATTAATGCGAGGTGACTGTAGATTTATCAGTAAGTTTCAACAAGCTTCCTCAAACAATCTCGTACATTCTAGAATTTTTCCTCGGAAGCTCGATAGGTACTTCGTCTTTGTCAATTCGATAAGAGTCTTGTCTTCAGATGAGGTTCTTGGTGAGTTTCATCCTCAGATCCAAGGTGACATATTGTCTGATTTGTGGTCCGAGGTTTGGCTCTTTTAGTGAGGCTTATCCTTAAAGTGGGCTAGCTTGTATTGGACTTATTTTCACCCATGGCCCAATGTTATTCGGGCCCAAAAAACCATCTCCCTCCAATAACTTAATTTGTCATCTAAACAAAAATAGAGTAGATGGTCATTTTAGTTCAACCACTGGGTAATGGGTTGAACAAAGATTCTTCCAATTGGGTTGGAAGATAAACTATATCATTTTATATATATGCTTGAATCCAAAGAGTTTGTCACAACGGATTGATCCCAAGATTATTGCTATTTTTCCAACATTTTCCTCTATGCGTATGGAGCAAAGGCAAAAGGGCAGGTAGGGAAAATGGGCTCAGGCCAATTAGTATGGATACATACAACCTTTACAAGTTCTTGGTCATTGAACCAGTTGTCCAATTTTCTTTGTATTAACTACTAAGCAATACTAGTCACAGTCACGTACATGTGAGATATGCGAAAAAATTTCACGATTTTTTTTTTATTAAGTGAAAAATGAAAAAAGATAACAATACTTGTGGGGCCAGAATAAGTCAGCAACCCCGGCCCACTCCAAACCAAGCCCAGAGGCCCACGCCGAGGACGCCTCCACGATCCGAGGCCCGAGGACGAAAGTTTAGAGCCCAGGATCCAAGGCGCATTGCCGAGGATGGTTACATCCTCGGTAGGCCGAGGACAGAAAGTGGGCATGCGGCATACCTTTAAGGGGAGTCTCCCCAAGCATCCAAGGGGCAAATAGCAAGAACCAATCACCGGACATTAAAGCATGGCGGAGGAGTAAGTCCCAGGCGAACTGTCACCTCCACATTAAATGCCCTCAACTACCGCTCTGGCCGCATTAATGAGGATAGGACCTCTGAACAGTGCCGTCTTGAGCGCTGCAACCCACTGGAGGTATGGGAATGCGGCTGATGGGACAGGCACTCGAGTGGAAACCGGATTGAGCAACAAATGTAGGGCTAGGATCAACTGATTGGGAAGTATATAATGTAAAAATCCCTCTTGTGAAGGGGACGGACGAAAAACCAGAGAAAAAGGAATACTGTAGCAAAGTATTCTCTCTCAACTCTTGTAACCCTTCTGAAAAGAGATAATAAGAATTTCCAACTCCATAAGGCACGTCCGAGGAGCCACATTGTGTGTTCAAACCCACGTTTTAGTTGTTAGCAATCACGTACAACCATGCATGGCCGTTGCCTTCTTTACTGAGGCCTAGCTCTTGAGCCCATACTCTACAAATTTATTGAAGGGTTAGCTGGGCTTGGGCCCACTCTCTCAATCCTTAGAGAGCGCTCGAATCCACCCCCTACAATTGGCGCCGTCTGTGGGGAGAGCTTGTGCGTTGGTAAGGACAACAGTCGAACATGGTAGGATCAGGCCCTCACCAAGGAACTCCCAATCGACCTGAACCGGCGAAGTCACGGCATCAGGGTAAGTATGGCGACCCCGGGGGCGGTCAGAACGACAACAGGCGCTTTCGGGAAGGAAGCGTGCATACTTCAACGGCGAGCGAAAGCCGAGGGGACAGGCACATTCCCCAGAAGCGCGACGATGGCCAGGCCACGCGTTCACAAGAGGCCCACAGCCACGCTTCCCAGAGAAGGGACGATAAGGTGGCCATGCAACGTGAGATAGACGATCTAAAGAGGAAGCTGCGCCGTGCGCAACGAAGACGGTCTGAACCTAGCCCTGACCCGCCCTCCGACGACGAAAGCGATGATGAATACAGGCAAAGGTCAAGGACGCCCCCCAGCGAGACTTTCTCCCACGAGGAGGAGCGCTACCAGAGGCGTAGGCGTGCCAACCCGACCCCAAGGGACTCAGGAGGCGACGCCATGAGCAGGGCGCTGGACCGGCTCTCCAAGTCACCCTTCACGCGTCGTATAGAGGACGCGGAGCTTCCTCGGCGGTTCCAGCAGCCAACCTTCATTGCTTACAACGGCAAAACGGACCCTGTGGAGCACGTGAGCCAGTTCAACCAAAGGATGGCGGTCCACTCCAAGAACGAGGCGCTGATGTGCAAAGTCTTCCCATCCAGCTTGGGGCCTGTGGCAATGAGGTGGTTCAACGGTCTAAGGACGAATTCCATAGACTCGTACAGGCAGCTAACCCAGGCTTTCGGCTCCCGCTTTGTCACAAATAGCAGGCCTCCTCGGCCCATGAGCGCGCTGCTGTCCCTGTCCATGCGTGACGGGGAGACCCTCAAGGCTTACTCGGACAAGTATTGGGAGATCTACAACGAGCTGGACGGCAAGTACGATGCTGTTGCCATCAACACGTTCCAGAATGGATTACCTATGGGGCACGGCCTGAGGACGTCCCTAACCGGTAGGCCGGCCACCAGCGTGCGGTAGCTGATGGACCGGATCGACAAGTACAAGCGGGTGGAGGAAGATATGCTGCAAGGCAAAGGCAAAGAGAAGGCTATCCCCCAGGAGAGAAGGGACTTCAGGTCGGACCGTTATGACAATGCCCGTCCGAGGAGGGATTTCGGTGGGCATTCTGGAGCGACCCACGCACAGACGGTAGGCGCGGTGTTCCGAGAACCCGTACACAGGGTGCTGGAGAAGATAAAGGACGAACCGTACTTCAGGTGGCCGAACAAGATGGCTGGGGAACCTGGAAGGCGCAATCAGAGTCGCTACTGCCAGTACCACCAGGATCATGGACACACTACGGAGGACTGCAGGGATCTTTGGAACTACCTGGACCAGCTAGTCCAGGAGGGGAGGCTGAAGCACCTCCTCCACCATTCCAGCGGCCAGCAAAGCCGGACCTACCAAGAGCCTCGGAGGGACGCCGCCATGGGGCAACCCACCGGGACGATCAACATAATCCTGGCTGCGCCAGGAAGGACGGGCACACCCCCTCTACGAGTGTTGTCTGTGGCCCAACTGCCCGCCGAGGACCCCCGGACGGGGCCAAAGAGGTCCAGGAAGAATCCTCCCCCAGCCCTGAGTTTCTCGAAGGAAGACAAGATGGGGACCATCCAACCACATGAGGACGCCCTAATCGTCACCCTCAGAATAGGGGGCTACGACGTGAAAAGGGTGATGGTGGACGGTGGCAGCGCAGCCGAGGTCATGTGTCCAGACCTCTACAAGGGGCTGGGGCTAAAGCAGGAAGACCTCACACCTTATAGCTCCCCCCTAATGAGCTTCGATGGGAAGCTCGTCATCCCAAAGGGCATGATCAGACTGCCCGTACAGACAGGCCCAGTGGTGGTGGAGGCGAACTTCATAGTGGTGGACACATACTCTCCCTACACAGCCATCGTAGGGAGGCCCTGGCTACACGCCCTGGATGGCGTAGCCTCCACGTTGCACCAGAAGGTGAAGTTCCTGTCAGGGGACCAGGTTCTGGAGATCCGAGGTTGCCAATCCACGGCTAGGCATTGCACAGTGGCTGCCATATCCCGTCGGATCGATGCACAGTCCTCGGCCCCATCCGAGGAAAATTCATAGCAATCAAAGACCCAGGTGACGCCTCCAGATGCACCTGCCGAGGATGCTAAATGCGAAAACCTGGAGAAGGTGATAATTGGCGATGATCCGGAGAAGTTTTTCCAGGTCGGGATCCAGCTGCCTCCACGTGAGAAGGAGGAGTTACTTGAATTCCTCAAGAGGAACCTTGACGTGTTCGCATGGGACCCCTGCGATGCTCCTGGGATTGATCCATCTTTCATCTGTCACCACCTCAACGTCAACCCATTTGCGACCCCCAAGCAGCAGCCACCTCGGCGCCCGTCGAAGGAGCACGCTGATGCGATCAGGGAAGAGGTCGATAAGCTTAAGCACGCGGGGGCCATCAAGGAGATCTTCTACCCCACATGGTTGGCCAACACTGTGGTGGTCAAGAAGAAAAGTGGGAAGTGGAGGGTTTGTGTAGACTTCACAGACCTGAACAAAGCATGCCCAAAAGACCCCTTCCCAATGCCACGAATAGACCAGCTAGTAGACGCGACTGCAGGCCATCCTCGGATGAGCTTCCTGGATGCTTTTCAGGGTTATCATCAAATCCCTCTAGCCTTGGAGGACCGAGAGAAGACGGCATTTGTGACACCCATTGGGAACTACCACTACAAGGTCATGCCGTTTGGCCTGAAAAACGCCGGATCCACCTACCAGAGGATGATGACGAGAATGTTCGAGCCAATGTTGGGCAAGAGCGTCGAAGTCTACGTTGACGATATGGTGGTGAAAAGCAAGTTGGTGTCCGAGCACTTGGAAGACCTCGGCCGCACATTTGGCGTCCTGAGAGAGCACAAGCTCCGCCTTAATGCCTCAAAATGCTCATTCGGCGTAAGCTCTGGCAAGTTTCTGGGGTACATGATCACCCACCGTGGGATCGAGGTCAACCCTGACCAGATCAAGGCCATTCACAATATGAAGCCTCCGCGGAATCCCAAGGAAATCCAAAAGCTTACTGGGATGATCGCGGCGCTGAACCGGTTCATTTCCAGGTCGGCTGACAGGTGTAGACCCTTTTACCTCCTGATCAACAAATGGAAGGGATTCGAGTGGTCTGAGGATTGTGTCGTAGCTTTCCAGCAACTCAAGGATTACCTCTCCCGACCGCCTATCATGTCCCATCCTGAGGTCGACGAGGTCCTATACGCGTACCTTGCTGTGGCGCCCCATGCGGTGAGCCTAGTACTGATACGGGAAGATAATGGCGTTCAAAGGCCAGTTTATTACGTCAGCAAGTCGTTGCACGAAGCGGAGGTGAGATACCTACCCTTAGAGAAGGCCATCCTGGCTGTAGTCCACGCCACGAGAAAGCTCCCCCATTACTTCCAAGCTCACACCGTGGTTGTCCTAACCCAGTTGCCTTTGAAGTCTGTGCTCCAGACCGCTGATTACACAGGCAGAATCGCGAAGTGGAACACAATTCTGGGGGCTTTTGACGTCAAGTACATGCCCCGGACTTCCATAAAAGGCCAGGTTCTAGCAGATTTGACGGCCGAGTTCGCCGAACCAACCGTAGAAATGACGGCCGTGGATAAGAGCCGTGATGAGAAATCAGTTGGGGCAATCTCCATCCCAGAGGCACCCTGTTGGAAAGTGTATGTGGATGGCGCGGCAAACCAGAGGGGGTCCGGAGTGGGGCTGGTCCTAGTATCCCCTGAAGATCATGTCATTGAGAAATCCCTAAGGCTCGGATTCGCGGCCACGAACAACGAGGCCGAGTATGAGGCATTACTACAGGGGATGATCATGGTACAAAGGATGGGAGGAAAGTCGATAGAGATGTTCTCGGACTCGAGGTTGGTGGTAGGCCAGGTAAATGGGGAGATGGAGGCCAGGGATTCAAGAATGCAGGAATACCTGGACCAAGTCAGTCGCTTGCGGTTGGGGTTTAGCCTCTACAGCCTGTCTCATATCCCCAGGAGCGGGAACAGCCATGCCGATTCATTGGCCACGCTTGTGACCTCCTCGGCAGGGGATCTGCCTCGGATAATACTCGTGGAACATCTGGGGAGGGCAAGCGAAGTGTCAAGGGAAGGAATCCCCGTCCACCAGATTGAGGTGGGTTCCAGCTGGATGGACCCCATAGTGAAATTCCTAAAAGACGATATCCTACCCGAGGACAAGTCAGAAGCCGAGAAGGTTAGAAGGAAGGCCCCTCGGTTCTGGTTATCCGAGGATAACAAGCTATATAAGCGCTCCTACTCTGGACCATACCTACTGTGCGTCCACCCCGGAGCGGCGGAATTACTACTCGAGGAGCTGCACGAGGGAATATGTGGGAGCCACACGGGGGGGAGATCCCTGGCTCACCGAGCCATCACTCAAGGATATTGGTGGCCGGGAATGCAGCAAAAGGCCCAGGAGCATGTCAAGAAGTGCGACCAATGCCAAAGGTTCGCCCCAAACATCCATCAGCCAGGAGGGGTCCTCAATCCGTTATCCAGTCCATGGCCGTTCGCCCAATGGGGCTTGGACATTGTGGGACCCTTCCCCAAGGCACCAAGAAACAAGAAGTATCTGTTGGTGGCCACGGACTACTTCACCAAGTGGGTCGAGGCCGAACCACTAGCCAACATCAGAGATGTGGACGTGAAGAAATTCCTTTGGAGGAACATAATTACGCGGTTCGGGGTCCCTCATACCCTCATCTCGGATAACGGACTCCAGTTCGATAGCAAGGCCTTCAGGGAGTACTGTTGCGAACTTGGGATCACAAACAGGTACTCAACGCCAGCCTACCCCCAGGGGAATGGGCAGGCCGAGGCAGTCAACAAGGTCATTGTCAACGGGCTTAAGAAGAGACTGGATGACGCCAAAGGGAGATGGGTAGAAGAGCTGCCCCATGTCCTCTGGACGTACCGGACTACGCCCCGACGCTCAACAGGGGAAACACCTTTTGCCATGACCTATGGTGCGGAGGCAGTGATCCCCCTGGAAACCAATTTCCCGACACTAAGGACGAGCTCCTTCACCCCAGGCAGCAATGATGAGCTGCTGGGGCGGAGCCTGGACATGGTAGACGAACGAAGAGAGCAAGCAATGATCCAGCTGGCCTACTACCAGCAAAAGCTCAAGCAGGGATATGACACCAACGTAAAGCTCAGACCACTAGCACCGGGAGACCTGGTGCTGAGAAAAGTTGTAGGAACTGCCAAGAACCCTTCCTGGGGAAAGCTCGGACCCAACTGGGAGGGCCCCTACCGAATAACCTCGGTGGCAGGGATAGGAGCGTACTATTTAGAAGATTTAGATGACAGACCTGTACCTCGTCCATGGAATGTAAACAACCTGAAAAGGTACTACTATTAATAAAGAAGTCACTTTGATTCGTATTGTTAGCATATCTTAGTTATTTGCCTCGCGTCCTAACTACTTTAAGAAAACTAAGTGTTAGACAGAACCAGGGAACTGCATGGTCCTCGGACTCATTCCCATGGGGAAACTAATCACTTTAAGAAACTAAGTGTTAGACAGAACCAGGGAACTGCATGGTCCTCGGACTCATTCCCATGGGGAAACTAATCACTTTAAGAAAACTAAGTGTTAGACAGAACCAGGGAACTGCATGGTCCTCGGACTCATTCCCATGGGGAAACTAATCACTTTAAGAAACCCAAGTGTTAGACAGAACCACGGAACTGCATGGTCCTCGGACTCAGTCCCCCGGGGAAACTAGCTACTTAAGAATGCTAAGCTTTAGACAGAACCAAGGAACTGCATGGTCCACGAACCCAGTCCTATGGGGAAACTAACTGCTTTAGAAAGCTTAAGAGTTAGACAGAACCAGGGAACTGCATGGTCCTCGGACTCAGTCCCATGGGGAAACTAACCACTTAAAGAAAACCAAGTGTTAGACAGAACCATAGGACTGCTGGGTCCTCGGACCTATGCCTAAGGAGAAACTAACCACTTTAAAAGATCCTAAGTGTCTACTTCAAAATTCCACCTTACGTTGTAATTATCAAATGCCGCGATTGGCCGAGGTACAATTGAAGTCAAAGTTATACGAAAAAATGAATAGCATGCAAGTAAGGAAATAGCCACAACAGACAGAAAAGGAAATAAAGTTTTCATTTCATTAAACACAAGGGAATTGCTCCCAGGAAGTCACATTACAGATAAAGCAAAAAAAAAAAAAAAAAAAAAAGGAAAAAGAAAGAGATGCAGAAATAAAGTGCAGCAGGCAGAAGGGCCATGGGGCCTAATTGGCCGCTTCAGTGGGTGGCTGGCCCGTAGCTGCCTCAGGGTCCCCCGAGCCCTGACTGGTGGGAATGGCCTGCAGAGGCGCAGCAGGAATAGCCGCCCCCTCGGCAGAAGAGACCTGGGCAGCGGGGGAAGGCTCTATAACCTGCTGAGGCGCATCCTCGTTGGAGCCATCACTCAACACAACCACCACGGGAGGATTGCTCCCTTGGATTGGCTCACCAGCAACCCCAGCATCCGAGGCCTCTTCGCCCGGAGTAGCAGCAGTTTCCACAGCAGCCTCCTCGGCTTCAGAGCCATCGTGGGCAGTCTCGCGGATAAAAGGAGGGTAGTACACGTTCTCCTCCTTCCACAAGTCAGAAGAAGCCTCCACTCCAGCCTGCCTGAGGGCTTCGCTCCAAGTTTCGGAGCAGTAGCGCCTACATACCCCAGGGACTTGGGATTTGTAGGCAGCTGCTGTCTCAGCTGCCCCGGCAGTGAAGGCTGCCTCCTCAGCTTCCTGCTTAGCGGCCCAGGCTTCCTCCTTACCCTGCTCTGCCTCAAGCTTGGCCCTCTCAGCCTCCCCTTTGGCCCATTCGGCCACCCTCTTAGCCTCCTCGGCTTCTGCCACCTTCTTCGCCAGGCCAGCTATCTGATCCTCGGCGAGCTTCAACTGCTTCTCTGCCTCACCCAGGCGCTTTGTCTGAGTCTCGGCCTGCCTTTGGGCACCCTCAAGGCCTGACGTTGCACTTTCCTTAGCCTGGGTCATTGCCTTCAGCTCCTCCCGGGCCTTGGCAAGGTCCTCCTCCGACTTCTTGAGGGTCCTGGTAGCCACCAAGCGCCTATCGCGCTCCAGATCCAGGGCCTTCCCATGTTCATTGGCCGCCTCTTCCAGCCTGAAGGTGGCCTGTACAGCCTGCCAAACGAAACAGACAAGTTGCAATTAGCCGAGCTCAAAAAGAAATGAAAGCAAGAAAAAGGCAAGGAAAAGCACAAGTGTTAAGGCCTTACCATCCCCAAATACCGCTTGAGGCAGAGGAAGACATCCCTACTCCTCATGGTTCCTAGCTCCGCCATGTCCGCAGGCAAGAGCAGGCATCTCTCCACAGCGTCGGCCACGTACGCGCCTTCGCCATCCTTAAAGTCCCTGAGGGAGGAATCATCCCTCAAGGGAGCCCCGCGGAGCATCGGGGCGGGGAGCCAGGCCTGGACCTCGGGCGGGGGAGCAACCTGTTTCTCCTGCGTTGAGGGGCCTATCCTCAATTGCTTCGATGGCCGCTGATTGCCATCGCCCTCCCGCGGGGGCCCAGATTTGTCCTCAAGGGTCCTCTTACCCTTGTCCTTCTTCTGCTTAGGGTCAGCAGGCTCGTGCCTGGACGACGGGCTCGCCTGAGGCGGAGGAGGAGGAAGCTTGGATTGTGTTGAAGCCGACCTGGTCTGAACAGGGCGATTCTTTGGAGATGGGGGAGGAAGCTTCGGCTTGGACTTCCCCGGCTGCCCTTCTAGTAGTTCGGACAGACTTGGCTAGTACTTCTTCTTGTAGCCCATCTTGCGCCGGGAAGACGTCTGTGCCGCGAAGAGGTCTGCCTCGGTTAGACGAGGACCACCCAAGTCTCCAGAGGGGTCCTCGGACTGATGGAGTTGCTCAAAAACGCTGAAATCCTCCTCGGCAGTACCAAAATCTACAGGTTCCCCTTCCCTCTCTAAGTCCTCTTCCGCGGCCTCTGGGAACGAATGGGAAGACGAGGGGACTGCTACTGTGACGCCTTCTGAAGTGGAGGTGTCCTCGGGAAACTCAAACCCGTCCTCGGTCACTGCTATTTTCTGCAACCGAGGATCCTTTGCTCTGATCACGTACTTCGGGGCCGCAAATGACTTCTGGAGCGGAGTGTACCCCAGAATCTTGTGCGCAACTCTGACTTGGTGGTCTTCTTCGTCCTCGAAATCCGCCGACCTGAGCACCTTCTGCAAGTCCTCCCTATTGATCAAGTTGAAATGGCGCGCATAGGAGTGCAGATCTGCAAATAAAGTACACGTCCGTGGTTAGAAGCCAAACAATACAAGAAGAAATAACGCAGAGAAAGAAGCTAGAATCTATAAATCCCCTTTTATTCCCATTGCCCCACCTGGTTCTCCCTCCGTCGTCGGACAATGAAGGCCATCGTGCCACGCTCCGGACACGATGAGGAAATCCTCATTCATCCCCTTGTTGGACTCGGGGAGGCACTGGATAAGCCGGACCCTGTCGTCCCTCGTCCTCATGTAATAGGACTTGTTCTTCAAATGTTGAAGATTGTAGCAGTAGTTGACATCGTGATAGGTCAGCCTCAGACCCATCTTTTCATTAAGGGCGTCCACACTGCCCAAAATCCTGAACATGTTGGAGGCGCACTGGGTGGGGGTCAACCGGAAGTAGGTGAGGTAACCCCTCATCACTGGCCCCATGGGGATCCTCATCCCCCCTTCAAGGAAAGCGATGACAGGAATCACCACTTCGCCCTCTCGCCTCTTGAGGTACCACTCCCCCTCCTCACAATACCTTAAGCCCACATTGGCTGGTATCTTGTAATCGGCGATGAATTTCTCCATCGCCTCCTCAGTGCCAACAAGCTTCTTAAGTCTACCCATCCTAGATGACGCCTAAGCGAACTAAAGGATGAACGAATGAAAGAGAAGGACGAGTAGAGAGGGAGAAAGCTCAGAGAGAGACAGAGAGACTTACAGAAATGAGGAGGAGCTCCTCGGACTGGCTTTTTGTGCTGGAGATGGAGGTGGAAGTTTGGCTGGACTCAGAATAGAGGCGCAGGAGCTCTCGATTGCAAGTGAAAAGTGAAGAAACGGCTCTAATGGGTACTTATACCCTAGAAAGAAGAGCTGCGCAAGTTTTCCCGCCCATAAGTGCCAGACGCATCTCCACCGTTAGATTGTCATCTGCCCGTTAAACGTGGGGAGCATAAAACCGCCCGAATTTAATGCAAGACACGTTACGCACATCGAAGCGCCAGTAACGCACCTTGGGCAGTTGAAAAGGCGCCAACGCTGACGAGGGATAAGACTTGATTAGACGCGAAGCAGGCCCAAGGATATCAAAATCCTCCTTC
Source organism: Quercus aquifolioides (assembly GCA_019022515.1). Taxonomy (NCBI): domain Eukaryota; kingdom Viridiplantae; phylum Streptophyta; class Magnoliopsida; order Fagales; family Fagaceae; genus Quercus; species Quercus aquifolioides. Next base: position 21,109,600 of record CM032331.1, read on the forward strand.
CGCCAGAGGATGCAGACAGCATGATTTTGAGGGGCTATTGTGGGGCCAGAATAAGTCAGCAACCCCGGCCCACTCCAAGCCAAGCCCAGAGGCTCACGCCGAGGACGCCTCCACAATCCGAGGCCCGAGGATGAAAGTTTAGAGCCCAGGATTCAAGGAGCATTGCCGAGGATGGTTACATCCTCGGTAGGCCGAGGACAGAAAGTGGGCATGCGGCATACCTTTAAGGGGAGTCTCCCCAAGCATCCAAGGAGCAAATAGCAAGAACCAATCACCGGACATTAAAGCATGGCGGAGGAGTAAGTCCCAGGCGAACTGTCACCTCCACATTAAATGCCCTCAACTACCGCTCTGGCCGCATTAATGAGGATAGGACCTCTGAACAGTGTCGTCTTGAGCGCTACAACCCACTGGAGGTATGGGAATGCGGCTGATGGGACAGGCACTCGAGTAGAAACCGGATTGATCAACAAATGTAGGGCTAGGATCAACTGAGTGAGGAGTATATAATGTAAAAATCCCTCTTGTGAAGGGGACGGACGAAAAACCAGAGAAAAAGGAATACTGTAGCAAAGTATTCTCCCTCAACTCTTGTAACCCTTCTGAAAAGAGATAATCAGAATTTCCAGCTCAATAAGGCACGTCCGAGGAGCCACATTGTGTATTCAAACCCACGTCTTAGTTGTTAGCAATCACGTACAACCATGCAGGGCCGTTGCATTCTTTACTGAGGCCTAGCTCTTGAGCCCATACTCTACAAATTTATTGAAGGGTTAGCTGGGCTTGGGCCCACTCTCTCAATCCTTAGAGAGCGCTCGAATCCACCCCCTACAATATTTATAAGTGTTAGTCCCAAATCCTTTTTAAAATGATGTGATTAGTTTCTAACAAAGTATAGTTCATACAATATATTAAAATTTCTAAATTAAGCTTTGAAAGTGTTTTAAATTTAATAAAGCCTTTTTTTCAAAGAAATATGATGCATTTTACATTCAATTATTATATAAGGTTGAGATATTTTATAAATAATGTAATGTGTGATTAGAATTTGTTTCTTATACTCCTTTCAAACGATTCATCCTCTATATATCTTAAATGGCCTAAAAATGAAGCATTTATAATTAAATATCATCACTTATATTACCCAAAAAAAAAAATTACAAGAATTTAATAATATAAGAAAAATGTAATTTTATCAAGAACCTACTAACATTATATTGAAAATGTGTCATAATTGTCAATGAAACAACTCATCTTACTATACAAACTTGTCTCCCAATGCATCATCAAAGTGGTCTAAAATGGACAAATGGAGCGAATTGGTTTGAAATGGACCAATAATGGTCCAAAGTGGACGGAAGTGGACCAAACTAGTCTGAAGTGGACCACAATGGACCAAACTAAACTGAAGTAAACAAAAATGGACAAAATCTAAGTGGACTAAAATAGTAAGCTAATTTAGTTCAATAAGAGTGTGACAACAAAAAATGTTATGCTTTAACTATTAAATATTAAATAGATGTAGCAAGGTATTTCTAGTTTGCAATTGCTGGAAAGAAACAAGAGATGCATTTCTGCTTTCTTTTCAGTTCACTTCCACAGAAAAACTTATTTAGGATTAGGAAACTTTTCCGATTGTTATATTGATAGTTTTGAATTATTATTGACGGGACTGACGAGTCCGTCTCACATGGACGATCTCACCTATGGACGAAGACACTATCTGGAATGACGAAGTAATCATTCACACTACTGACGAAGACAGCCAGGCCATTCAATGCAGTCAATTAAACCCAGAACGGTTACAAGGCCAACTGTATGGACCGTTGGAGCATATTGATGCCACATTACACTGCCCCAAACGTTACCAAGAGGAGCATTAAAATCTCCATAACTACTCCAACGGCTAGAAGCCATGAAAACATATAAAAAGCCCACACATTGCCAAGAACAAAGTACGTACACACTAAGAGACTTCTTTTGCTCTATTATTTTACGTTATTCATTCTTGAATAGCATTTTATACTGACTTTGGCATCGGAAGCGCTGTGGCAGGCACCACACCGGTGACCACCTTTGAAGGCTGGAGATTGCTTCCATCTGACGATCTTTACTGACGAACTTACGCTTCATCAATTATATTATTATTGTTATTATTATTATTTTGAAAACATTTTTGATTCTGGCGCCATAGATCCAATCGAGATCAGTGTTGCTAATTTTAATTTTAGGATATGGTCCAACCAGGTCAACCACGTTTCAATATATACATTCTCCAGTCGAATCCATCTTTGTAACCAATATTATCATAGACATGACTAACGCAACTTGATGATTGAAGAAAACGTATTGAAGTCTATGTAAATGGTGTCAATGTCCTTGAAAGATTAATGACTGCTGTTTTTTCATTGAGGCCCATCTGGATTCCTTTATAATAAGGACAATCCTAACCTAATATAAGGCTAAGGTGGTGAAGTAGGACGACCATAGTTTTCTAAAGTTTAATAATTGTTGTCTCACAAAAGATGAGCTGTGGAAGATTCTTTGTTGTGGTGTGTAACTGTAATTTAAGAGGAGGCATTACGTATTGCTGAGAATCAGAAAGTATTAAAAGATTAAATAAAGCTCAATTGCCAACCTTGTTTCAATTAAATTGAATACTCAAATCAAATCTCCATAAGTGTGTCTGCTTGCTCTCGTGTGAGAGAGAGATGAGTAGGAAAGATGGAGTTACCAGTTTTGAGTGTCTGATACAATTACAGTGGGCTGGACTAGCAGCAATTCGCATTGTCAATTTGACATTACACAATGTTGAACTTGAACACACTTCAACCAAAGTTTTGTTGGTTCATTGAAACTAAAGTTGATATATTTTTGGTATTTTCTACAATGAGAAAAATAGAATCACTGTCTGGATTTAGAAAAAAGAGAGGGATGGGATAAGTCACTCAGTTTTTGGACTAATGGAAAAGCCTAGAAAGCAAAAATGACAAGATATCTTTCATCAAGATCCATTAGGGTCTTATCTTATGAGTGACCTACCACTTGTTTCATTGGTGCATAAACTTGACAATCAGTAAATAATTTATTTTCTCTCTCTTGCTAGGATCCTGCATAATATTTTTTTTCCTTGTGATTTAGAGAATCCTTAGTGACAAAAGAAGTGTTGTGAGGTTCTAGAATCAATTAATTAGGCATCATTATGCTAAGAGGGACGGAACTACCTTGGGGTTGAGGGGGGCCATGGGCCCCCAAGCCTTTGAAAAAAAATTCCCTAGTATATATATTAGCATAAAAAATTTACTTTTGGCTCTAAAATTAATATACTTGGCCCCCCTCTTCTAAAAAATTTACAAGTTGACCCATGAAACCAAAAATGAAAAAAATTATCAAATCATCCCTTGTCTAGTTGTCCCAAGAATATCAAGAAAAACATTTAGCTAAACATTTGGACAATTTACAAATCCAGATAAAAAGGAAAATCTTCAAAACAATTCACATATTCAAATAAAATATATATATATATATATATATATATATATATATTTGGACGCGGACTAAGAAAAAAAAAATTATAACAAATTAATTATAAATCCTACCAAAACAAATCACAAAAATCCAATAATTTTTACCCAATTTCTACCTCTTATTTGAGAGCTCTTTGTCTCTGTCAAATGACTCCACCCCATAGTCACAGATTCGACCTCTCATTTGAGAGCTCTTTGTCTCTCTCAAATGACTCCACCTCATAGTCACAGAAACAATTCTTATGCTGCTAATCACTCCATCCACACACCAATTAGCTAGTGTCCCCATAGTCACAGAGACAACTTTGGAACACACTTGGCATGCATGTATAAATGTAATACACATGTGAAACAACAACAATCTACTATTTTGTGCCTTACCTAAACTGCCACCAAAGCATGTGTGTGATTAGTTTATTGGTAATAAACTTTATGCTTTAGCTAAACTAGCTTGTAATCTCATGCATATGCATGGATATACTTAACAGATATATATTAAGATACATAATATAATTTTTACATATATAATTTAAATATTATTGATAGTCATTCTTATATATATATTTTTTAACTCTTTAAAAGGTCTTGTAAGAATGTTATTAGGTAAAAAATGTAAATTGTCCATTTTTTAAATATTTTTATGTTCATTAATTTTAGACCCTTTGGGTTTTGTATTCAATATCTCACTTGAATGAATATTTATGATATGATCTCACATTTGATTCGAAAATTAAGAAATAAAAATCTCTCTAAAAATAAATAATTTAGGACACATGACGCAAAATTGAACTTCAATTGTAGAATCTAATTGGATTTTCTCTAAACTTTATCTATTAATATATATATATATATATATATATATATATATATATGTGGGGGGTGAAAAGCCCAACCTAACGTATTGGGCCCAAGGCCCTATTTGAAGACTACTGTTTGTCCGAAGAGATGAAAACACTCGAGAAGAAGCCCATGTAAAAGAAGCATGTCTGGAGAGGAGCATGGTCATAATCCGAGGAGACATTCAGTTTTCCGAGGAGGCCATTATCCTCGGATCCGAAGAAGCTTGGTCCGACAGGCGTCTGGGAAGCTCAAATGATCCTCCTGACAGGTGTAATGATAGAGATGAACCTCAGGCACGCATGAAGATAGCAGGAACGGAGAAATATCTAGAAGACAAACTTCAACCACCACATTAAATGCACTGCACCTACTTTCCTGACCGCATTAATGTGGAGAAGACCCCTGAACAGTGCACTCTCAGCTACTGCCACTCACACAAGGCTAAAAAGGATACATGATGGGACATGCACTCAAGTGGGCGTCTAGATGATGAACAAGTGGACGATGAAGATGAAGGGAGGGGGTACTATATAAGAGGGAGAGGCCTCTGATAATGGGGGATCGGAAAAAGAAAGTTAGAAAGGAGAAAACTCCATTACTGTAACTCTAAGAATTGTAACCCACGTTCATTCAATACAAATTCCTCTTCGGACGTCTATGTTTGCATTCGTCCGAGCACGATTGAATGCTAATTTATTCACAAGCACTGCAGCCCAATACTGTTTAATTCATTACTAGCCTAGCTCTTTCACCCACTCTCTACAAATTTATTGTCTTGGGTTCATTGGGCTCACAATCCATACCTTTTGGGCTTGGACTACGAAAATTGACCCTACAATATATATATATATATATATATATATATATATATATATAAATGACTTATAAACTTGAATTGTTTTTGGTTTAAAAAAAAAAAAAAAAAACTCATAAATATAAAAATCATTCAAAAATTATGTTTTTTATGTTTTACTTATATTGGGCTCATCATTTTTAACGCTAAATTAACTCATTTGACATAAAAATTAAAAAAACTTAGATTAAACTCACTTGGCACAAAAATTTAAAAATTTATATTAGATGGGACATGTGGCGCAAAATTAGACTCTAATTGAATCCCAATTTAAAATCTAATTGGATTTTCTCTCAGTTTTATCTATTATTATATATATAGATTAATATAGTGATGGGAAAAACTTTATTATTTACATAGTTGAAGACTCAAAGTTACCATTCATTATCATGTGATTATTTAAGAGATCTCTTTTTTCTTTTCTTTTTTACTATTTTTTCAAAATGGCAATTTTTCAAAGGAAAAGATCTCACATCTTTATGCTACCTCAACCTTAACCAAGTAATTATAAAAAAAATAAATAAATAAATAAAATCCTTAACCAAGACACCAATAATTGTCTCACTCTTTTTTTCGCTGAATATTAGTGCATAATGTTGATTAACCATTATTTTAGTTGTTTTACTGTTGTAATACTAGACATGGATTTGAACTTTTAACTGTAGTTTTTTTTTAGAATCTTTTATATATAGCATTATGAAGTTATTAGGTATAGAATTATGTGAAAATAATAAATAGATTGTTAAAAAAAAATTATAATGTGGATAGAATAAAGAATTGGTCTAACCTCAATCAGACCTTGAAAATATCAAGACATGCCAATTGACTTATAGAACTCTTAATTATAAATATCTATTATTGATTTAAAAAAATATTTATATACAAAAAAATTAAAAAATTAATGCTAATAATGCATCGTTGTCAACCTCTAGTATTAATATTCCAACTTTATAAAATTCTTGAACAAAGAACTTTGGCTCTCCCTAAGTTTGAATCTTGGTCCCGTCCCTGGAGCTAAGAGTATTGTAGTTTAAATTAGCACATCCTAATATTTTTAATGTAGATGTTCAGATTAAATCCTCTCTTTCACTATATAAAATTATAAAATTAAATACTAAAAAATGCACCGTTCTAGTTGTGGGTAAAGCTTCACATCCTTTCCTCATGCAATGTGATGCTCGGTTTTCGATGCCCAAAAAATAAAACTTAACATATATATAGATTTCAAACAAGAAGTCTCTAAAGTCATCTTGAATGCTTGTGAGGTTTATTCATTATTGTTGAATCTTCTATTTAATTAATGAAGTTCCACACACACATATATATTCTAACCTCTATCACCTATATGTTTTAGGGTCATGTTAACGAGTGCTCTCAAAATAATTGTTAATAAATTATATTAGAAAAATTTTAACACCACTTTCATTAGAAATATAACAAGCTTACAAAAAAATAAATAAAAAAATAAAAAAATAATTGCTTTATTATTTACCTATACAAATGTTTCTAAAAATAGTTATTAAATCAATACCCTTAGATTATTCATTAACATTTCCCTATGTTTTAATTTAGAGAGAGAATAAAAAAATTGAAATAAGAAAATTATTATGTACTCATAGTCTTAGTCTTAGAATACAACAATGTGGTTACTCCATTCTTTCAAATGAATAGTAAATCTTACCATTCAATTTATTAATACAACTCACTATTATATAAGAAAAATGAGTACTATACAGTCTATACTACTCTTCTCTAATAATACTAAATAGTTTCTCTTCGAGAGTTATGTCAAGAATTGCCCAAAATACAACTCACTAAATAAATTATCAAGCAATAGAGCACCAAAACTAGTACAAAAAGATTTTGATTTGTACAACCACCACATTATCAAGATTCAAAATGGTAAAGGATCACAGCAAACGCATTCTCATGGGGAATCCACTAATAATGAGCTCTGCAAATCCTTAAAAGTTAAAGATTAAAACTATTACCTACATCCAAATCCCTAGAGAAGGCTACAGCTAAATAAACTATTACAAAATTCCAAATCATTTCCTTGCTAGAGAAGAAGTATTAAACAAACCGGCAATTTCTTATAAGAACTCTATCCAATTAGAAAACTGAGCCAGACTGAGACTGTGAGACAACAACTAGGAGTTCTAAAACAGATTTCCCATCAAATCAGACCTCAGATTACCTATCTTAAGCATTTGATACTTTTTTTTTTTTTTTTTTTTTCTCAATTCAAAAATGGGGTTTCAGTGTAGACTCATCAATCTCATGCTACATGATAGCGATAAGTAATATCATATATACTACTAGAATCTTGGCTATTGCTTGAACCATTTACCAAGTGAAGCAATTTGAGGTAAGCATTTGATACCTAAGTTGAATCATTGGTGAGAGAGAAAATTGAAAATGGGTTCACGGGTTAAAGATGTGTAGGAAATGAGTTGTTCATTGGTGGGGCAGGTGGTGGCAAATGCCAAGTGGGGTTCACAAAGACAGAGGGCCTTGATTGACCACACAGAAGATAGTTCACGGGTGCTACATAATCACATAAAATAATAATAATATAAACACTTTAGGACAAAAATCAGCACCATTGTAATTTGTAAAAGAAAAATATTTAGAAAACAAAAAAAAAAAATGAAATGCAGTAAAAACAAAATAGAGGACAAATGAGCATTCAAAAGCCACAAGAAATGGATGCCAAATAAGATCTTCTCTCCTCTTCTCATCCACAAAAGAGATTCATTCCATGTCATCATACTCTTGGTAACCATTTGCAACCACAAATAAAGATGTTACTTTACCAGAGAAAATTTGCAACCACAAATTAAGATTTTACTTTTTTGGCAGTAGTTGGTGTGTGGGGGCACTTGTAATTAGAGGTGGTAATTTCTTTAGCCGGATGATATATATGTGACTTGAAAGGTACATCACGTAAATGCCAAGAGTGAGGTGTAAGGTTGATTAAAATGAGATGTAAGGTTGATTGAGGTGGCTTATAATCTAAAACGTGATAGTTACATATATAACGTGTATATAAGATATTCAATATTATGTAAGTTGAAATTTTATTTTATTTAGATAAAAATGTGAAATTATTATTGAAAATGCGATTTTATAATTTCATATTTTGAAAACGCAAAAAATGCATAAAAAATGTGTGTAACAATGTGTAACAAGGATTAACCTATCATATAACTATATAAATTAAAGATAACAAAGCTATTGAGTTATTCTCAATGAAATTATCTAGTGATTTAAATTTTTTTTTTGGACACCATAATGCATCGGTAGGTGAGCAAATAGTGACATATGAAACCAAAAGCATTAAAAACATTATTTTAAAGTTTTCAAGGTTCAGATGTTTTCAGCCACAAAAGTGTTAGTGTAATTTCAGCCACAAATTAGAGGACCACTGGGGGCCACTGGCCCCATTGCCTCTTGTTTTCATCCAATTCCTAGGGTCCTCCTACTCCTACGTATAACTCCAACGTGCTTCGAGGGTTTACTAATTGTGTTGCATATAATGACATGATTGATTAACCCTTATTTTTGATTGTTTGCATCTTCACGTTATTGGAATGCATGTTCTTTTGGGGGAGTTGGAAGTACAAATTTCTTCATTTCTTGTACGTAATTGTACTGAAAAATTAATCAAGAGCAGCTCATTGCTTAGCCAAATGGGGTCTTAATATATAATAGGTGGCAGGAGTTTGTCAATGAAATGTCCTTACCTGAATAATTTGTGAATGTGATCAAGAATAATGCTTTGAATTGTATTCTGTAACGTTGTTTTCTAATGAAGCTTGCTTGGATTTAAAAATTAAAAAAAAAAAAAAAATTAAGCCAAAGCATTGCATTTCAAAAGCCAATGTTTAGACAGAAATGGCATAAATTTTAATTAAAACCCTCTAATGGCATAACATTGGTAATTTCCACTTTCTATGTTTTTTATTTTTTATTTATATTTTTATAATATAATAAAATTTCAACATATAACATCCGTTCCATGATGATTACTCTATATCATCAAGCCAAGAAACTAATCGATTTTTGGTGTAAACGGGGTTCAAACCACAAATCTTTTATTTGACAACAAAAAATTTTACAAGTTGAACTAACTAATCTACTTCTACCTTGTTTAAATCGCTGTATCTTAGAAATTCTTGGGTGCATGAGTTCTTTTTTCTTTCTTTTTTCACTAAGCAAAATTTAAATCTACAACTTGACTGGATTTCATTTCGTTCTTTACCTCTTAATCAAAGCTAAAAGTTCAAGAGACAAGAATGACTCTCACAATCATCTATGATCTTGTACATTTCCACTTCTTGATATATACTTTGACATTCAAACGTTGGAAGAGAAACCGCTGGCTTACCTTTAAGATTATTATTGAAATGTCCTAACAAAATAGAAAATCTTATCCAGTTGTTCCAATAATGGTGTTGTGATGATTACTTTTTATATGATTCATTGTTCTGTCATCTGTGCATTTGGAAACGCATAATTCCCTACCCCACATTATATATATATATATATATATATATATATATATATGTGTGTGTGTGTGTGTGTGTGTATACACGAAAAACAATTCATGTTTTTATTCTAGAGTAGAAGAATATGGACAAGGTTTTGTCACAAATAATGCTACAAGAATTATGGGCAGTTAGACAAGGTTTATTAATTGACTGGGAACTTAGTTACAAATTTATAGACCTGTAAATTGATTCTGAAATTGTGATATGTTGGTTAACATCAAATGAGATTACGGCTCCGGCTATGGCTCCACTAATTTGTGATTGCAAGGCCCTACTAAGCAGAACGTGAACCGTCCTGCCATGTCACATCTTTCATGAAACTAATAGCATTGCAGATGGCCTGGCTAAGAGAGAAGTAATGCAAAGAAGCAGCCTAGTGGAATATGCACAATGTCCTACTTTTGTAACTTATCCCTATATATGGGATCTTTTGGAAAATAAGCACTCCTAGAGAGTGTTCCTTAACATCCTTGACCTTGAACGCTAGACTCTGTCCAAAAATGACTAATGGACCAACTTTTGTAACTACTACTTAATCAAATAAAACATCTCCTCTTTCTACCCAAAATAAAAACTAAATATATAACATTTTATGCAAAGCAAGAAAGGGATAAACCGAAGCCAAATTCTTACATGACATACTGATGCAATACAGGCCAATAGATTTTTTGTCCCAAACCAAGTAATTATGTCAGTCGGTTGGTTGAATTTAGTAATTTACTGCCTATTTTAGTCGTTTAGCTAACTTAGTTGATTCAGGCCTAAGTTCTTTGTTCTCTTGTCTTTTGGTGCACCGTGATAATAATTTAGCCATGTTTGAGTGGTCGGCACCTTTTGGTGTTTCTAACAAAAATATTCAGGGTTTGAATTTCCCCACCTCCAATTACCAAATTATCAAAAAAAGTTAATCTTTGTAACAACTTTAGGTGGTTGTCTTTGAGTATATATATATATTTGTAGCAGGCTCCCCTAATTGTATGAAGGCAGCCTAAAAACTTTGTATCTGCGACATAGCAAGACAGTTTATGGGATGTATTTGAAGATTGGGTTTTGTAAATGAACATTGACATCGCTCTAAGGCTGGACCACATGCTACCTAGGCATTTAGATTAGTTTTCTTTGGAGATTTTTCCTAATTGGTATGTGAATCCGATATTTGGAAAGAAAGATGGTGAGTCGTCTACAAAAATTTCAGCAATTAGAGCTATGGTCCTTAATACTAATGCAAAGAAGTCTGATGGAATGAAAAACTTCAGCATGTGACAATGTGAATAAATGGGTGGCCTGATCCAACAGGAATTAAATATTGATTTGGAAAAGAAAAATTCAAATAAAACTAAGAGAAAATTAATAAACAAGATTAATAGGATCATCCTTTTATGGTTGGCCAAGGATAAAAATATTTTATTATGGGGTCTCTAAGGTTTTTTTTTTTTTTTTTTTTGAGAAACAGGTCTCTAAGGTTAAGCATGGGAAAAATTGGAGGCATTATTTTGTCTCTAAAAGCTGGAGCCTGGAAGCCATACAAACTTTACAACGAGAAACCAAGGGCTTTCAAGTAACATAGCCACGTGAACTATGCAATTTTCCATGACAAAATATCTGTAGCAAAAGATGCACGTGAACCATCTATAGAAACCCGAGGACCCAAGTGTCTTTGCTTAAACTACTCACTGTTTTCACAGTTCGTAGTTGAAGCCAAAACCAGGGATTAAATAAGAAAATAAACAAGAACAAAATCAGTTGAGAGAAACCCAAGTGAGTAAAGAAAAAAGAGAGAGAAAAGAGTGCATCTTCAATGAAGAAACAAGGCTGTGAGATTGAAGCAATAGGCATCAACTATCAGATTCAAACACAAAAAAGAGAGCACCCTTTTAAGATCTTTAGCAGAGAGCCACAAAAGAGTCATCATGAAGTGGTTCAAGAACCTGAAGAACCACAAGCCAAGGTTGAAGAACTATGTCCATGCCCCGGAGTCCGCCAAGTGTTAAAGGACGTGAACTGCCAGGCAAAACCATGGGAGATTCTAGCCATTGTCGGTCCAAGTGGAGCTGGAAAGTCTTCCCTACTAGAAATCCTAGCAGGGAAACACACACCACAAAGTGGTTCCATTTTTGTGAACCAAAAGCCTATAGACAAAGCTGGGTTCAAGAAAATATCAGGGTATGTCACTCAAAAGGACACCCTATTTCCTTTACTTACAGTGGAAGAAACCTTAATGTTTAGTGCTAAGCTAAGGTTAAGGCTTCCACCAGCTGAGCTGAGCTCCAGGGTGAAGTCATTGATTCAGGAGCTTGGCTTGAGTCATGTAGCCGGGGTTCGTGTTGGAGATGACAGAGTTCGTGGGATATCTGGTGGAGAAAGGCGTCGTGTTTCGATTGGTGTGGACGTGATACATGACCCCAAAGTGCTGATTCTTGATGAACCAACTTCAGGTCTGGATAGTACATCAGCGCTTCAAATTATTGACATGCTCAAGTCCATGGCTGAAACCCGAGGCAGAACCATAATTCTCAGTATCCACCAACCAGGGTTTCGTATTGTGAAGTTGTTCAATTCAATTCTACTGTTGGCTAATGGATGTGCCTTGCACCAGGGCACGGTGGATCAGCTTGGTGTGAACTTGAGGCTAATGGGGTTAGAGCTTCCTCTTCATGTCAATGTTGTTGAATTTGCCATTGAATCCATTGAAGCCATTCAACAGCAGCAAAAGTCTAAGCCAGTTCACCAACAAATGCTACCACAGTTGCCATCAACAACACAACAAAAGAAAAGAGATGATCCAGGTGAGTGTAGAAGTGGTAAGTGCACGCTACAACAGCTCTTTCAACAATCCAAGGTTATTGATGAAGAAATCATCAATGTTAATGGTATCGATTTCCCTCGTGGCTTTGCCAACTCTAGATTGCAAGAAACCATAATTCTCACTCATAGATTCTCGAAAAATATCTTCCGGACCAAGGAGCTCTTCGCATGCCGGACAATTCAAATGCTGATTTCTGGGCTTGTCCTAGGCTCCATCTTTTACAATCTAAAAGATGATTTGGTTGGAGCTCAAGAAAGGGTAGGTCTATTTGCTTTTATATTGACTTTTCTGTTATCATGCACCACAGAAGCTTTGCCAATCTTTTTGCAAGAGAGGGAGATTCTTATGAAGGAGACCTCTAGTGGAAGCTACAGAGTCTCATCCTATGCCATAGCCAATGGACTAGTTTACTTGCCATTTCTGCTAATCCTGGCCATTTTATTCACAATACCCTTATACTGGCTCGTTGGACTCAATCACAATTTCATGGCCTTTTTGCACTTCTTGTTGCTGATTTGGTTAATTCTGTATACGGCAAATTCTGTTGTGGTATGTTTCAGTGCTCTAGTGCCTAATTTCATCGTCGGCAATTCTGTGATTGGGGGTGTCATGGGATCCTTTTTTCTGTTCTCTGGTTACTTCATATCAAAGCATGGAATTCCAGATTATTGGATTTTCATGCATTACATATCATTGTTCAAGTATCCATTTGAAGGGTTTCTAATAAATGAGTTCTCTAATTCAGACAAGTGCTTGGAGTACATGTTTGGGACATGTATGGTGAGTGGAGAAGATGTGCTTAGAGAAGAAGGCTATGGGGAGGAAAGCAGGTGGAGAAATGTGATGGTTATGGTGTGCTTCATATTGCTTTACAGGTTTATTTCTTATGTCATTCTTAGGTGTAGATGCTCTTAGAGAGGGCTCAAGGATGCCCTTGTCTGAAGAATATAGTGAATTCTCTCTCTCTCTTCTCTCACGAGTTGTTGAAAACTTTGTTCAATGTTCACATGTTTTGGACTTTACTTAAGATAGCATCCAAAGAAGAAAAATCACATATATAATAATAAAAGAAGATATGTAATTTCTGTCACCAGATTGTACTAACATGAAATGTTGGTTTTTTATTTTCTATATTTCTTAATGATATGTGACTCTCTTTCTCTCTCTATCTCTCTCTCTAGGCCTATCGATTTTTAAGATGATAAACAAAAGAAAGTTTTCATTGTGAAGGAAAAACCAACACACTGCAGCACTTTGTTCGTGTAACAAGGTTTCTAAAGGCTTGGTCCATCTATCTTTTTAAGTCCCCAAAATGCTTAATATTCTGAATAACTGGAGGATCCAGACCACATTGAATTCCTAACACTCTGCAACTGTAAACAGTGCAAATTCTAACTGACCACTTATCACCGGGGTACGTACACATCTGATGATACATGTAGCACACTAGAAACAATGCAGAACTTTAAACCATCATTAATTTATAATTCTAAGGAGCTCCTCGAATCATAGACATGGCCTATTTACAAGAAAACAATTGAATATAGGGTAAATTACATTGACCTCCCCTTAGGCTCAATGTAACCTTCCAACTAGAAGGGAGGGAGATCAAAGTATTTTAAGTATTTTCTGATAATCAAAGTAATTTAAGTTCAAGAGTAGTAGCTGTCTTTCTGAATAATGTGTAATGGTACAACATTTAAAGCATTACAGTTATGAGAACTACTGACTACTATAACTTGCTTATTAGTTCTAAATTTTTTTTTGGTAAGTACTTATTCATTCCTATTAGATTAAATTCACCATTTCCTAATGGCTTAAACTTATGAAAAAAAGGGTAATTTATCCATTCCAAAAGTTGAGAAAAAAATCAATCGGATGTTGGTGAAAGAGATACCTGGAACAAAGCATCTGAATTCAACCAACAGCAGCATCCACCGCCATTTCCATTTCATAACATAAGGTGAATTCAGACTCACTCTGCTCATCAAAGGCCTCATGATCACCATCATCTGGCACATAACCAGCTCTCCTCATCTGTTCCGTGAGCATCTTCAAAAGTAAATAGATCTCCTTCCTCTGAGGATGCCTATTATCTTTCACCATAAAAACATGTGAATTACTCTGGATTTTAATCCAACTGCAACCTGGCTGCTTTTTAACTCCCTGTTGTCTCATCCGTTTTCTAACTTTCATAGCATCCCTCCATTTTCCATGCTCAGCATACATGTTTGAGAGAAGAACATAAGGTCCGGAGTTCAAAGGATCAATCTCTAAGAGATTCTCTGCCACATACTTCCCTAACGTTATGTTCTTATGGACCTTACAAGCAGCAAGTAAAGATCCCCAAACAACAGCATCAGGCTGCATCGGCATTGTGTCTACCAAACTCTTTGCCTCATCAAGGCATCCAGCTCGACCGAGTAAATCAACCATACATGAATAATGGTCCTTCAATGGAGCCAAACCATGCTCTATGCTCATTGAGTGGAAATAATGACGCCCCTCCTCAACCAGCCCAGCATGACTGCAAGCACATAGAACACCAATCATCGTGACATGGTCTGCTTTCTCTCCAGATGCCAACATTTTCTGGAAAATTTGTAGAGCTTCAGTTCCATAACCATTTTGTGCGTGTCCCACTATCATGGCATTCCAAGAGACATAATCCCTTTCCACCATATTTTCAAATACCCGGCTTCCATCTTCAACTGATCCACATTTCATGTACATGTCGATGAGAGAGTTTCCCACAAAAATGTCACTCTCCTCTCCAGATTGAAAGCGAAATCCATGCTTCAAAACATGACTATGAGCCTGTCTGCCCAGCTGTAGTTCAGCGAGATTGGCACAAGCATTGAGTAGATTCCCAAAGGTGTAATGGGTTGGCAAAATAGATTCCCTCTTTAGGAGGAGGAAGAGTCTAAGCGCCTCTTCATTCTCCCCATTCTGTGTATATCCTGCAATAAGTGCATTCCAAGATACTACATTCCGGTCCATCATCTTCGTAAACATTAACCTTGCAGCTTTCACACTTGCTGCCTTTGCATACCCACTTACCATGGAGGTTTCAGACACCACATTCCTAATTGGCATCCTATCAAAAACCCACCTGGCTTCATTGATTCTACTACATTTTGCATACATATCAACCAATGCATTTCCCAAAACAAGATCATCCCTAAATTTGTTGCATTTCACAACGCGGGCATGAATCTGTATACCTTCTCTAATCGCTGACAAACTCGCACATGCACTGACCACACTAGCTAGAGTGACCTCATCGGGTTCAATCCCACAATCCATCATCCTCACAAAAACCTCCAAAGCTTCACTTGCGGGACCATTTTGCTCATAGCATGTAATCAAGCTGTTCCAAGAAACTCTATTCCGTTCATTCATCCCATCAAAAGCTCTTTGAGCACAAGCCACGCTCCCACACTTAGAATACATGTCAACAAGAGCAGAGCCCATATAAACATCCAAAAAGTACCGTGATTTCGAGACCAAAGAATGAATTTGAATACCCATTTTCAAATCCATCAGGCCCGAACAAGCACTAAGAGCACTACCGAATGAGTATTCATTGAGCACAAAATTCTCCCTATGCATCCTAACAAAATATTCCAAAGCCTCATCAAAACGATCATGTTGTGCAAAACCCGCAACCATCAAGTTCCACGAGCACTGGTCCTGCTCAGGCATCGACCCAAAAACCTGTACAGCCTCATCTAGAAAACCCAATTTCGTTAACGCAGTTATAATGGAATTCCAAGTGAAAGTGTTCTTCTCAGGCATTTGATCGAACACTTTGCGTGCATCTTCCAAACAGCCACATTTTCCATACACATCAATAAGCCTGTTCTGGATAAAAACTTCAGAGCAAAACTGGGTCTTGATGATACGCGCATGTATGCGGCGCGTGTCGCGTGCTGACTTTGATTTGACGCAAGAGTCCAAGAGCTTTGCGAATGGCGACGAGTCGAGGAAAGAGAGGTCGCCCACCACGAGTTTTTTGAGCAGGCCATGTCTACTGGTACCCATTCCATTCTCTGTGAAGGAGACAGGTTCATGGGCATGTTTCGTTGACGTTGAGGTTTGGGAATGCTCTGAAACTCAATGAATATGAAAGTGAAAGAAAGCGTGGTTTTTGAGCTTCCATTTCCAATTCCATATATGAAGATTTTTCAAATTCCTGTTGCTTTTTAAGACTATGGTTCCCCGCGTCTTTTTGCTTAGTCGACCGTTGTGTTAATGGGTTTATGTGTGCCACTCATAACAAGTTTGGGCCTCTCTAATTCTATTATATGTTCTTACACATTCACTATTTCACCTCCTTTTTCCTATTAACTTTTTTTTTTTTTTCCAAAATAATTTTTCCTATCAACTTTTTAAGTGTTAAAATATGAACATTCCCACGTCGATCAAGAATACATAGATGTGAACTAGTGTGAGAATAATTTCCCTTCAAGAAATGGGGCTAAAAGCCCAACTACATATACAATAATACTGATTACATATATATAAAAGCAATAAATAAAAATTTACTCCTTGGTGTTTTTTGTGGAAAGACTTACTCGTTGCTTTTTGTCACACCTTTTTTAGTTTAATAAAAATAGCAAAACTAGCATTTTAAAAAATAAATTAACTTTTATCTTTTTACCTTTTGTTTTTTTAAATTATCTTTTTATCTTGCATTTAACAAATAAAATTATCAAAAATTACGAGATGCCAACCAAATAAGATGTATTCTCAAAATATTGACAACATGACTCTGAAGTAGATATCATGTGTAACGGTTACATATATAATCACATTAACACTTGTGAGACTCAATCCATCCTAGTGAAGTTATACATGTGATCATTACATAAAATAAAAATTTATGGCTCGAGTTTCAAGTCAGTGGTTCTTGTAGCTTTGAGTTCGCAAGCTCTCATGGCTTTGGGTCAGTGGACGGTGGTTTGTGACTCTGAGTTGCAAGTTCTTCTTGCTCTACAGCACAGGCCCAAATTTTTAAGTTGCATTTTTAAATCGCCTTGCCAAACAAGACTTTTCAATCAGACCCATCACTTTTTTTTTTGTTTTCAAAACATGAAACTTCTTTCTAAAACAGGGAACCAAACGACTTCATACAAAAAGATTTTTATTTTCTGAGATGGTGTGCCCAAATGCATGATTGGTAAGTAATACAAGTATACCAACACTAAATCAAAGTCAAGAGTCTCACTTATCACTTATCAATCCCAATAACGGGTCATGTTTCGTCTCACTTTACCAAGCTGATCACAACGTTTTCACTCTCTCGTTGTTATCAAGCCACTGCTCATGCTTCCTTCTGATTTCATCTCAGCCATTGATCAATACGCATCCCACATATCAAGATGCATCACAACCAAAAATCTAAAACTAGGCATGGCCTTGCACTCACACCTTATCAAAACAGCTTTCTCATTCAACCCAGTCCTAACCAACGGCCTCATGGATATGTACTCCAAATTCAACGCCGTTGAAAGTACCCAAAAGGCCTTTGATGATCTTCCTAATAAAACCACTCGTTCATGGAACACAATGATTTCTGCGTGCTCTAGAATTGGTCTTTTCGATAAAGCTCATAAACTGTTCGATGAAATGCCAATACCAAATATTGTTAGCTATAATTCGTTGATTTCTGGTTTAACCCATCGTGGGTTTCAGAGGGAATCTATTAGTTTGTTTAGACAAATGCAAAAAGACTATAATTGTTTAATCTTGGATGGGTTCACGCTGGTCAGTGTAGTGGGTGCTTGTGCTTGTTTGGGTGCTATAGCATTGTTGCGTCAAGTTCACGGAGCAGCAATTGTTTTAGGCTTGGAGTTGAATCTGATTATTCATAATGCACTAGTTGATGCTTATGGAAAAACTGGTGAACCCAATACCTCTTATTCTATCTTTAGTCGAATGCCAGTAAGGGATGTTGTGTCTTGGACTACAATGGTTGTTGCTTTTGCAAGGGCATCTAGACTTGATGATGCTTGTTGGGTCTTTAACGAAATGCCCGTTAAGAACACTGTCTCGTGGACTGCTTTGGTTGCCGGCTATACTCAAAATGGGCATGCCACTGAAGCATTGGTTCTTTTTCAGCAAATGATGGAAGAGGGTGTCCAGCCTAGTACTCATACTTTTGTTTGTGTTTTAAGTGCTTGTGCGGATTTAGCACTTGTTGAAAGAGGTAAACAGATTCATGGCCACATGATTCGAAGGAGCACTAGTAGCAACTTGTTTAATATGTATATATTTAATTCTTTAATTGACATGTATTGCAAATGCGGAGGCATGGAATCAGCTAAAACATTGTTTGAGTTGATGCCTGAAAAGGACATTGTCTCTTGGAACTCATTAATAACTGGGTTGGCTCAAAATGGGCTTGGTGAGAAGTCACTTGTTGTGTTTCAGAGAATGATAGAAGCAAAGATAAAACCAAATCCTGTCACATTTTTAGGGGTGCTATCTGCCTGCAGCCACTCTGGTCTAGTATCTGAAGGGATCCGAATTCTTGACTTGATGCAGGAGTATGATGTATATCCAAGACCAGATCACTATTCAATTTTAATTGATTTGCTTGGGAGGAAAAACAGACTCAAGGAAGCAGTGGAGTTGATCGGGAAAGCTCCTAATGGTTCAGATCATGTTGGGATGTGGGGTGCACTATTGGGTGCTTGTCGAGTCCATGGGAATTTGGATCTTGCTAAAAGGGCTGCAGAAGCTCTGTTTGAGTTGGAACCCACCAATGCTGCGAGATATGTTATGTTATCAAACGTTTATGCTGCGGCTAGTAGATGGGGTGATGCAGATAGAGTGAGAAGGCTTATGGAGGAGAAAGGTTTGAGGAAAGAATCAGCTTATAGTTGGATTGAGGTGAGGAATGCAAGGCATGAGTTTGTAGCCAAAGACAAGTTCCATTGTCAGATACTCGACATATATGAAGTGATTGGAAAGCTGGTAGATCATATGAAGGATGCTGGATATCAGCCCTATATCGGCAGCCTTTTTCTTCCGGATGAGGATGATAGTGTTTCTTGATCTTATTAACTGGATGAGGATTTGCAAATACATGGGTGAAAGCCTGCTCAACAAGCTTTAGAAAAAGACTACATAGCTGGCTAGGTTAATTGCAGTGTCTCCATTTAGTCCAGCTTATGCATCTTTCCAGAAAAAGATTTAGACAATGTCAGCTTTTTTTGGAGCAATGACCCCTTATCAAATAAAGCTCTTGCTGGCCTTGTCTCTAAGGCATATTCCGTATCTTTCAACCTACAGTAGCTGGAAACCAGTTATCTCGGCATTGGCTGTGTCTTTGTTAATCAGGAGTTTTCTTCAACCCATACACAACCAAACTCCCTATAAAACTATATAAACAGTGTGAAGTCATCTGGTTGCAGCGTCTGATCTACATCCAAATCTCTGCACTGGTAGGACAGAACTTTTGTTTAATATTTACCTTACCAATAGTAGCAGGGTACAGCAAGAATACAGATTGCTTGGTATTATGGTATACAATAGCCTTCAGCAATTCTAGTGCTATGCACAGATTGTAGGATTATCTCTGAAGTAGCCCAAGTGTGACATTCATGGCGTGGAAGATCCATATTAACTGCTAATTCAAATTGTGGGTATCTGGGAATGGGGACAAGCGCATAATCAAACAGTGTCGTTCATTGCTTGTTTTTAGTTTATTCAGTTTATTTGGATTATGTACAACTTGTTAAAGCCTTACTTTGTCTAGGTACAGCTGTATATTTGTCGAGCTTATTTTTTAAGTCCATTAAATCAATGAAAATATGCTCTTCTGGATGAGCAAAGTTACTTAGGATAACCTCTTTTTTTTTTTTTTTAGATAGAGCCGTTAGGACTCAGGATAATAGATAAGATAGAATTTTAACCTATGGTATTTACTAAATAATAATTGCTCATTATTATCACTCCATAATGATTACTCTTTATCATCAGGCTAAAACATCAACCAGTTTATGGTATAGACAAGACTTTACCGATTGAGCTAACAAAATCCTATGACTTAGGATAACTTATTATCGTTGAACTATCACTTAAGCCACTCTATATAGCATTTGAATTTTAAAGATATACGATCCAAATGTTTTTGCTATGTGATAAAATACTTGATATATTAACTGGCTGAGATGGGGGCTATATTAGCTATGGTAGGAAAATTGGGCTTTTCTGAGAGTACAGAACTACCACTTGAGTTGTAAGAGAACCTCAACTGGGCCGAAGAGTCCAACAAACATTTAAAAAAAAAAAAAGCCTCAACTGGGTAGCAGCTCAAAACCCAACCATAATGATTACTCTTTATTATTAGGCTAAAACATCAACCAGTTTATGGTATAGGCAAGACTTTACCGATTGAGCTAACAAAATCCTATGACTTAGGATAACTTATTATCGTTGAACTATCACTTAAGCCACTCTATATAGCATTTGAATTTTAAAGATATACGATCCAAATGTTTTTGCTATGTGATAAAATACTTGATATATTAACTGGCTGAGATGGGGGCTATATTAGCTATGGTAGGAAAATTGGGCTTTTCTGAGAGTACAGAACTACCACTTGAGTTGTAAGAGAACCTCAACTGGGCCGAAGAGTCCAACAAACATTTTAAAAAAAAAAAGCCTCAACTGGGCAGCAGCTCAAAACCCAACCAAAATTATTCGTTTGTGGGCTTGTCGTGGGATCCACAAGAACCTGTCAAGACTCAAGTGTGACTTTCCATGAGAAACTTCAGTAAGAGTAGTTATCTACTAGAAACTAGAAGTGATATTTGTTCTCTTTTGGAATCCAAAAATAGATTTAGAAATGGAATATTCGTTGCATTTATACAAACTTCAAGGAAAAAACTATTATTTATACAATTGTTTAGGAAGAGTGTCATTTTCATAAAATTCAAGGGATAGTGGTGTTGTAATGGTATTATTTAATATTTACTAGTATATCATAATTTATAACGATTTGATTTTTATGCATTTAAAAATTAAAATCCAATCTACAAACATATTACACATGACATTTAAGATTTTTCTAAATAATAAAGAAATTATAATAGATCAAAAAATTCTAAGATTAGAAACATAAAAATATTGATGTTTAGTATAAATAATAATATATGTAATAAAAAATATTAATTATGATAATTTTATTATTGTATACATTATACAATAACAAACATTTTCCTAAATAACAATTATAGCGTGGATAAAAGTATTAAGTTTAGTAAGTTATCTTATATATATATATATATATATATATATATATATATATATTTTGTAAGGACCAGGTTTGTGATCCCAGCTCACTACGTGGGTGGACTTAGGCCCAAAAAGCCAAAAACAATGAATTTGTAGAGAATGGGTTGGAAAACTGGGCTTTAGTTGATCAAACAAACGTTGGAATAGATTCAGATGATAAGAGAATGCAAAGAAGTAGGGTTGTATTGAAGAAAAATCGTCCTCGGCATTGTCCGAGGTGATCTGTTCTTGTATATTATTCTCAAATCAGGTTACAAGTTTGGTTCTTGAATGCTACAGTGTTTCATCCTATAATTCTCGATCCCTTTATCTTGTTGCCACCATCTTCTTTTATACTCTCCTTCCTTTTTCTTTCCACCTTACACGTGCATGTCAGAAGGTTGGTGTAGATATTTGTCCCATCAGCCCATCCTCTAAGTCATGATGCAGTAGCTATAAGGCTAAAACACATTGTTCAGGTATCACATTCACATTAATGCGATCAGAGAGTTAGCTGTAGTGCATTTAATGTGGAGGTAGCAGCTTTTCCTGGAGATACTATTCACCGTAGTACTTATCTTCTCATATGGAATGGTATGGAAGGTTGCCTTTGTCGGTAAAACACTTCTTCGTACCTTGGCCTTGGTTAATCAAGGAAGGATTCGTCCTCGGCGTAATTTTCTAGACTGTTATGATCAACATTGTCTTCTTCGCCTACAACTATGGGCCTCTATGACACCACGTGTTTGTCCTCGGACATGTCCTCGTCCTTGGCTTGGGCCTCGGGCCTGATACATACGTGGATGAGTATCTTTGGATCCTCCGGCCCACATATATATTTATATAAGTATAATACAGGAAACATTTAATATATATTAAAAAAAATTAAGTATAGAAAAAGCATATCTTTCAGGATACTTAAAACTAAAACTTGATTTATTGATTTATTATATTATTTACAAATGAAAAAATAGAAAGAAATGGTTCTATAGTTAGAGTTAGTAGGTAGAGCCAAAGGCTCTTGTTGCGTCCGCGTGGACTTCTTCCTAGCAATTATTTTTGTGTGAGTAGGTGCCCCTGTCACCTTCACATTAATGCGATCAGAGAGTTAGCTGTAGTGCATTTAATGTGGAGGTAGCAGCTTTTCCTGGAGATACTATTTACCTGTAGTACTTATCTTCTTATATGGAATGGTATGGAAGGTTGCCTTTGTCGGTAAAACACTTCTTCGTACCTCGGCCTTGGTTAATCAAGGAAGGATTCGTCCTCGGCGTAAATTTCTAGACTGTTATGATCAACATTGTCTTCTTCGCCTACAACTATGGGCCTCTATGACACCACGTGTTTATCCTTGGACATGTCCTCGTCCTTGGCTTGGGCCTCGGGCCTGATACATATGTGAATGAGTATCTTTGGATCCTCCGACCCCACATATATATTTATATAAGTATAATACAGGAAACATTTAATATATATTAAAAAAAATTAAGTATAGAAAAAGCATATCTTTCAGGATACTTAAAACTAAAACTTGATTTATTGATTTATTATATTATTTACAAATGAAAAAATAGAAAGAAATGGTTCTATAGTTAGAGTTAGTAGGTAGAGCCAAAGGCTCTTGTTGCGTCCGCGTGGACTTCTTCCTAGCAATTATTTTTGTGTGAGTAGGTGCCCCTGTCACTAACATAATAATAGTACTAAGCTCAAATGCTCAATAGTCAATACTATTAAGCTTGTTCCTTCTCTATAGAATCTTTAGAATTTATTAGGATGATGTTGAATCAAATAGCTGGTCATGGTTTTTTAATGGAAATAATATTAATGAAATTAAAAGTTTGGGATAAAGGCGACCTGAATGCCCATCCACCCAAATTTCCCCCTTATCACCTCATACTCCTATAAATAATATTTATTTTATTTTATTTTTTAAGAGCATTAGCATTGATAGAACTACAAAGGAAGAAAGAGAGAAGTCTGAAGAAAGAGAAAAGGGAGAGAGAACATGTATAATAATGAAAGAAAGAGAACTCGCCAAATAAAAGAGTTTTTAAAAAAAAAAAAAAAAAATACTTTTTTACTATAGTAGACTGCCAAAGATGGCAGTTTGCTGTAACAAGTTTGTTAAATTATCTAACAATAGCACAATTATGTAGCTTAGTTTTTTGTCATTTGTGGTACTAAAAATAGCAATTTGGCTTTTTAGCACCATCAATGCTAATGTTCTAAGAAAGTATAAATAGGTGAGTTCATTTGTAAAATTGTAATAGAGAGATGAATGAGAAATAGAATGAAATAATGAAGAATATTACATATAATTTATATCAAATCAATATAAATATAAAAGCAAAGACATCATACGGAAGAGTATGAATTTATATTATATGGTGCATTCTTTGAGATTTTCTGTTTTAGGCTTCTATCTCAACAAAATTTACATTTATTTATATTAAAGTATTAGTTAATTGAATTTTTCAATGGAGTAAATGTACATATTAATTATTTTTAGTTGTGCATTAATTAGTTTTTTTAGAGGGATTTATATGGTTACTGTGGGGCCCGTGGGCCTAGCAGCCTCGGCCCATCTTGCATTTGGCCCAAGGCCCATTCCGAGGAAGGATGATCGTCCGAGGATGGTGTATGAAAACCTATGCTTTTTTGGATCCACGCCGAGGACATCCCTGTCCTCGGCATACCAAAGCTGATTCCAGGTGGGGGAACAGGCCCAGAACAGGTTGTCACCTCCACATTAAATGTACTCATCTAACCCCCAGGCCGCATTAATGGGGATGTAACCCCTGGGCAGGGTAACATTGGTCATTGTGAACCACTCGAGTACTGATAAGGCCTCTGATGGGACAAACGGTCAGAGGGAAGGCAAGTGGATGATCAACAAATGGAAGAAAAGGATAGGAGGAGGAGGACTATATAAGAAGGGGAGCAAAGCAGTAAGAGGGGATGGAACCTCCTCGGATGGGCGCCGAGGAGCTACCCTTAGGAATGAATTGGGCTCATTCCCCTTCAATGGTGAAGAGCACCAGGTGCATTGTTGTTAGTTTGTTAGGGCCTAATTCTTCAACCCATGCTCTAAAAATTGTATTGTTTGGGTCTAATCAAAATTGAGTCCCTACAATTGGCGCCGTCTGTGGGGAGAATTTGTGCACCAACAGACGCAACGGACCATCGTTCCTAAGTAACTAGCTTGCGGAAGGTTAACGACAAAGCTTTTGCAAAAAAAAAAAAAAAAAAAAAAAACCATTGCACAAAAGTAAGAAGATTCAAAGGAAAAGAAAAGAAAGATCGCATTATTTTATTAAATGAAAAGAAAACGTACAAGATACAAACAAAGGCTAAGACAGGCTTGTTTTAAAGCCAATTCTACAAACAGAGGCCCAGATGGGCCTGTTTTAAAGCTAACTAAGGGAAGGGGGGCTGCGGCCGGCCTCTTTCAAGGCTACCAACAACTCCCGCGCCGGTGCGGTGGTGCTGGCACGAAGAGAGGAGCAGATGCAAGGACGCCTGATGGCCCTTCCCCGTGATGTTCCCTTGATTCTCTTCCAGCCCCACGGTGGTTGACCGTTGGAGACGGCAACACTCGGGTGCCAGACATGACGTAATCTTGTGCATCTCCACCAACGTAAGCACACCCCGGAGAGGGGCGTTATGTACTTCAGGGACCTCCCTCTTGGCCGCTATGCACGGCACCATCAGAATGACGCTCAAACTTTGCCGCGCCGGAGGTCTGGCGCGGCCCACATCCACAACGGTTCTCGGTCGAGGGAGGAGGACCTTCAGCCTGTGTGCCCTCACTCCCATCCAAGGCCGTCCCATTTCTCCAAACTCTTATCACAATTCTGGTAAGGTTATTGAAGGGGCTTTGAAGGTTGATGGGACATATTTCTTGCTTTGTTAGAGGATTCGTGGGGCATAGAAGGGCATTTCCCCCGTATAGCCTTTTATAGAGGGGGGAAATTGGTCAGAAATGATCTACACTGGATTCGAGAGAGGGATTTTCGGTGACATTAATTCTGATCATATTTCAAGGCGGTTGTCAACCGTTCGATCTGTATCAATCCACGAGGATATTAATGCGAGTGCGCCTCGCATGTCGAAACGTCAAGCGCGGAACGCGAACAATCAGGAGGCGCCTCGTAATTAAAGAGGGCAGAAACTTGAACTGAAGGCGGGGTTACCAACACGTGTAGGGTTAGGATTCTAAGCCATTCTTGCCCAGGGCACCGCAAAGTCAAGGGTCCAGTCCGCAGGATGAAACACGTCCCACAAAGCAGGGCCGAGGCTATCATCACGCTGAAAATAATATTTCCTGCGCCGAGGATAAATTCTTTCACCTCAGCTATATCTGGGTACTAGACAGAACCAAGGTATTGCATGGTCCAAGGACTCAAACCTATGGGGAAACTAGATACTTACAGAAGAATAGAAGTGTTAGACAGAACCAAGGCATTGCATGGTCCTCGGACTCAAGCCTATGGGAAAACTAACCACGCAGCTATACCTGGGTACTAGACAGAACCAAGGTATTGCATGGTCCAAGGACTCAAACCTATGGGGAAACTAGATACTTACAGAAGAATAAAAGTGTTAGACAGAACCAAGGCATTGCATGGTCCTCGGACTCAAGCCTATGGGAAAACTAACCATGCAGCTATACTTGGGTACTAGACAGAACCAAGGTATTGCATGGTCCAAGGACTCAAACCTATGGGGAAACTAGATACTTACAGAAGAATAGAAGTGTTAGACAGAACCAAGGCATTGCATGGTCCTCGGACTCAAGCTTATGGGAAAACTAACCACGCAGCTATACCTGGGTACTAGACAGAACCAAGGTATTGCATGGTCCAAGGACTCAAACCTATGGGGAAACTAGATACTTACAGAAGAATAGAAGTGTTAGACAGAACCAAGGCATTGCATGGTCCTCGGACTCAAGCCTATGGGAAAACTAACCACACGGCTATACTTGGGTACTAGACAGAACCAAGGTATTGCATGGTCCAAGGACTCAAACCTATGGGGAAACTAGATACTTACAGAAGAATAGAAGTGTTAGACAGAACCAAGGCATTGCATGGTCCTCGGACTCAAGCCTATGGAAAACTAACCACACAGCTATACCTGGGTACTAGACAGAACCAAGGTATTGCATGGTCCAATGACTCAAACCTATGGGGAAACTAGCTACTTACAGAAGAACCGAAGGGTTAAACTAACTATTTGCAGAAGAACCAAAGCGTTAGCTAGAACCGAATTGTGATACGGTCCTCGGGTTCACGCCTGAGGGATAGCTGATGGTCTCATAAGACTAAGTCCAGAACAGAACCAAGGTATTGAGCAAAATATTAGAGCACGGCAGGTAAAAGGAAGCATCAATAACTAAAAGCAAAATATTGAATATTCATTTCAGATAGAAAGTGTATAATTTCGTTACAATGCCCCTGAGGCAAGAAGCAAAATGGAATGAAAAAGAAAGCGAATAACAGTGTATTATGCCATTTGCCATTTCCCCCCAATCCAGTAGGCAAATTGTCTTGAGGGGCTTGTCAAAAGGCTTCAACCAACACTTAGGGACCTTGTCTCGGAGGGGCTACTTTAGAGGACTCCTCCACGATAGAAGAAATCGGAGGAACCGAGAGTGTGGCTGGGGGGTTAGCAGGAAGCCTCACCACATCTTGGGGCACTTCTTGACCCTTGGTCCTAACCCCCTCCAACGCTCCATAGGGCCCAGCGTCCTCGATAGGTCTGTTAGCTGAAGGTGTATCCTCGGCTGCTTTGCTCTGACTTTCACCTGCCACTGGTAATGTAGTCTCCTCCTCGAAAATAATGGGGGTAACCTCGCGTATTGCCGGGGGATAATATACTCTTTCTGCCCTCCTAAGGTCAG
This sequence comes from Quercus aquifolioides, assembly GCA_019022515.1. Classification (NCBI taxonomy): domain Eukaryota; kingdom Viridiplantae; phylum Streptophyta; class Magnoliopsida; order Fagales; family Fagaceae; genus Quercus; species Quercus aquifolioides. Next base: position 21,137,369 of record CM032331.1, read on the forward strand.
ACGAGGCATCAACTCCTGCTTGGTTGAGCGCTTCGGTCCAGGTCTGGGAGCAAAAGCGCCTGCATACCTCAGGGATTTGGTCCTTGAAGGTAGCTTCAGTCTTAGTCATCCCTTCGGCAAAAGCCTCCTCTTCCGCTTGTTCTAAGGAACGCTCAGCATCTGTTTTCACAAACACAGCCTCGTCTTTGGCCCTCACGGCCTCATCCCTGGCATATTCGGCAACGCCCTTCGTCCAAATCACATCAGCCAGCTTTTTCTTCAGGTCGGCGATGTTCTTTTCAGCGGATCGCAGTCGGCCCTCAACCTCTTGTAGTCGCTTCATATGATCCTCGGCCTGCTTTTTAGCTGCGGCTAAATCAGAGGCCGTGTTATCTCTGGCCTTTGTCATCTCCTCCAGATTTTCGATCGCCTTTTTTAGATCTGCCTCAGATCTCTTAAGGGTACTTGCAGCTTTCAAAAACTTGTCACGCTCCTGCGCTAAAGCGTTACTCTGGCCATCGACCTCCTCATCCAGCCTGAAAATGGCCTGGACAGCCTGCCAACAAAAACAGGTACGCTGTAAAGACAAGGGAAGGTACTAGGCAACAAAGTTCAAGTAGAATAAACAAGTACCAGGGGACCCACCATGCCTAGATATCTCTTAAGGTTAAGGACAACCTCTGGCCCATTCATGCTCCTAAGCTCAGCCATGTCGGCAGGAAGGAGAAGAGACTTCTCCAGGGCGTCAGCTACGAGAGCCCCCTCGCCTCCCCGGGATTCCCGAATCGTCGCGTCATCCATCAAGGGTTGACCATGGAGCATAGCAGCGGGCAGCCAGGCCTGGGCCTCGGACTGCTGGACTGTCTCCTTTCCTTTACGTTGACCATCGAGCCTCAGTTGTTTGGATGGCCGGTGGATTCCACCTTCCTCTGGTGAAGAACGGGGCTTGCCCCTATCCATTGGGTCCTTGCCCTTAGGAGATCTCTTCTTTTTTGGGTCGGAAGACTCCGACTGTGGGTCTGAGACTGGAGGGATAGAGGACGACCTGGTGCGCATAGACAAAGGCTGGGGCAGAGGTGATGGGGGCTTGGGCTGTGACTCTCTTGGCGCACCCTTATTGGAGTTGCCCTCAAGCAGGTCAAGAAGGCTGGTTTGGGGCTGTCTCTTTAGACCCATCTCGGCCTGAATACCAACCCTTGGGGACTGAAGATCGGCTTCGGACAAATGGGGGTCCCCCAGATTACCAGAGGGATCCTCGGACTGATCAGCTAGGTTAAACACACTAAATTCGTCCTCAGACGAGCTCAGTTCGACCACCTCCCCTATCTTCTTAGGTTCCCCTTCCTCGGTTTCTATTGCTTGATGGGATGAGGAAGAACCTGTCAACGGAATGCCTTCCGGAACATAAGACCCCTCAGAAAATGCAAAACCGTCCTCCACCACAGTGATTTGCCTAAGCCGAGGATCACGAGCCCTAATAACGTGTTTTGGGACCGCGAACGACTTCTAGGCTGGGTCGCATCCGAGGATCTGGTGGGCGGCTCTAACCTGGTTATTGGCCTCGTTCAAAAAGAGTTCCGCCCTAAGAACGGCCTCCAAATCCTCCTTGTTGACCAGGTGAAAATGACGCGCGAAGGCGTGCGAATCTGCAGAAACAGAAACAAAGCTCCTGTGATCAATCAATCAAAGCAGATACGCAATAAAAAAAAAATACAAGAATCTGGACCGCCTCCTAATTCGAGTACCCTACCTGGCTCTCCCTCTACTGTCGGGCAGTGGAGACCGTCGTGCCATTCCCCCGACACAATGAGGAAATCTTGAGTCAGCCCCTTATTAGAATCGGGAAGGCACTGGATAAGTCGGACCCTATCGTCCCTCATCTTCATATAGTACGTCTTACCCCTCAAGTGTTGAAGGTTGTAGCACCAGTTTACATCATGGTGAGTTAATCTCAACCCCATCTTCTCATTCAAGGCGTCTACACACCCTAATATCCTAAATACATTAACGGCACACTGGGTAGGAGTCAGCCGAAAATGCCTAAGGTATCCGCTCGTAACTGGCCTCATAGGGATTCTCATCCCTCCCTCTACGAAGGCGACTATGGGGATCACAACTTCACCCTCGTTTCTTTTAATGTATCACTCCCCTTCCTCACAATACCTCAAACTCACATTACTGGGTATCCCATAATCAGCAATGAATTTCTTCATCATCTCGTTGGACTCAACCAACTTCTTAAACTTACCCATTCCTAGCAACGACTAAAGAATCCGAAAGATGGAAAGGAAGAGTAGAATCAAAGAAAATTTTGTACTACTGAGAGAAGAAGACTTACAGAAATGTGGGTATCCTCCTCGGGCAGTGTGGGAGTTGAACCAGATTCAAGGTATATGCACCAAAAGTTCGTGAGCGCGCAAATAAGGAAGCCAAGCGGTTCAAGCAAGTATTTATATCCCCAATTTAAGTTCACCAAGCGTAACCTCCCGCCCATAAAAGCAGGAAGTCACCACCGAACGATTACCATCACACCGTTGGAAATAGGAAACGTGGAGCTGCCCAAAAGTTAATGCGAGCGTACACTGAGTCTTGAAACGCCAAAACGTACATTGGGCAGGCGAAGGGTCACCAGCCCTGATGTGGGCTGTGGTGGGATGGATCATCTGGAGGGCCCGTGGGTATCAAAACCCTCCTCCCCGTCCGAGGGAACGGGCAGCAGGATTTTGAGGGGCTATTGTGGGGCCCGTGGGCTTGGTAGCCTCGGCCCATCTTGCATTTGGCCCAAGGCCCATTCCGAGGAAGGATGATTGTCCGAGGATGGTGTATGAAAACCTATGCTTTTTTTGGATCCATGCCGAGGACATCTTTGTCCTCGGCATACCAAAGCTGATTCCAGGTGGGGGAACAGGCCCAGAACAGGTTGTCACCTCCACATTAAATGTACTCATCTAACCCCCAGGCCGCATTAATGGGGATGTAACCCCTGGGCAGGGTAACATTGGTCATTGTGAACCACTCGAGTACTGATAAGGCCTCTGATGGGACGGACGGTCAGAAGGAAGGCAAGTGGATGATCAACAAATGAAAGAAAGGGATAGGAGGAGGAGAACTATATAAGAAGGGCGAGCAAAGCAGTAAAGAGGGGGTGGAACCTCCTCGGACGAGCGCCGAGGAGCTACCCTTAGGAATGAATTGGGCTCATTCCCCTTCAATGGTGAGGAGCACCAGGTGCATTGTTGTTAGTTTGTTAGGGCCTAATTCTTCAACCCATGCTCTAAAAATTGTATTGTTTGGGTCCAATCAAAATTGAGTCCCTACAGTTACTTTTATAAATTTTATATAATAAATAAAATATTTTTATTTTGAATATATATTAACAATAAAAATAGTTGATTTGGAATATGACATTTTTCTTCGTGTTATGTTATATATTAAAAAGATTATTCTATGTAATTATTCTTCGTGTCAATAGGATGACATTCTTCTTTGTATTATATATTAAAAAGATTATTCTATGTTTTTTTATTATATATTTTTTAGAGAGTTTCAATTTATGACGTTCGCTTCTGATGATAGCTCTTTATCAGACCAAAACACCAATCAGTTTTTGGTATAGGCGGGGATTGAATCACAGATCTCTTATTTAACCATTATAGACTTTTCTAGTTGAGCTAATTAAAACCTACAAACATATTAGCATATATAAATAATTTTTTGACATGTGACATTTTTTTTAGAGAGTTTCAACATATGACATCCGTCCTTGATAATAATTCTTTATTATTAAATCAAGACACCAATCAGTTTTTGGTGTGGGTGGGGATCAAACCCAAGATCTCTTATTCAACTATTAGAGACATTTATTTTTTATATTAATTATTTTAAGTGGTGTATTAATTATTTAACAATAATGAAATTTTGATGTCAATTTTTTAAAATTTATATGAGAACCAATGGATTTGAAATATAGTATTCTTGGTCAAATTTAGTTAAACAAAGTACAACAAAAGAATAAGAAAAATTTAGCAACACACAATTTAGAATGTAAAAAAAAAAAAAAAAAAATTATTGAAAGATATTTGCATTTTTATTTGAGTAATACTAGGATCATATAAAATTTACTTTTACCAATTGTCATGTGGCGAGTTGTGAGTGGTAGAGATGTATCCCCTTATGGATCCACCACCACACCTCTACCACTCATAACTCGTCACATGGCAAGCTGTGGCAAAAGTTGTGTAACTATATGTGGTCCTAGCATTTCTTTTTTTTATTTATCGAACGATATTTGCATTCTTAAGTAGATAAGAAACATGTCTATCTACACTAGTTACTATATCGTGCAATTTTTAAATTTGTAAATATATATAATATGATCAAAGATCACTGTACTATTCTTATTATCTTTCTATTTTGTCTACAAAATTAAACACTAAATATTATAATAAAAAAATTATTAAAATATTGGAGGAAACTAATAATAAAATGCACAACACATTTTGTGGGAATTCGGCTAGTGCCAATAAACGCTTGCACTTTGTAAAATATCACACACTCTCTAAATAGAACTCAAAACTTTATTTCTTCTTGAGTGTATAAATAATAAATGTATAGAATAATGATACAATGGGAATAGTTCCCTTTATATACAAAGACTAACAGAAAAGAAACAAGAAAAATAAAAGGAGGGAAAAAAGTAACTGAATTCCAAATTACAAGCTAATCCCACCATGATTAATGGAGGTTAGTTATAAGTGGAATCCACCTAAAGGGCAGTTTACAAATTAGCGTCAGCATTTTGATTAGATTTCTGTTTTCCTTTAGTTTTAACACTCCCCCTCAAGGCTTAACATATTCTTTTGAGCCTTGAACTAAAGAGGAAGAATATAATGCAGAAAGAACAAAAAAGTTAACTAGTCCCAAACTCTTCACTAACTTTGAAAAAGCAGGCAACTCGAGGGCTCTGGTGAGAATGCCAGTAGTTTGATGATTGTTTGACACATGAAATTTCTTTATCATACCTGGTAAGATTTTTTCCTTTATAAGGTGACCGTCCACTTTGAAAGTTCAATATGTGTATAAAACACCCTTAAACGTTTAGACTCCAAATTATAAATTATCAATTCAAGCTTATAATCAAACAATTAATGTGCGGAACATGAACATAAGCCAATCACAGAATTGATAACTAATTTAAGCCAAATATAAACACATCCACAGCAGTAAATATAAGGCAAAGATAAAGGGAAGGAAGATGCAAACACACGGACAACACACGATGTGTTATTGAAGACGAAACCGAAGTCCTCGGCGTAAAACCTCTCCGCCGCCCTCCAAGTGGTCAAATAATCCACTAAAGAATGTAGTTGGGATACATGAACAGCAGAAGACCCTCCAAGCCTAATCTACTCAAGTACCTAAGCCCTCCAAGCTTCTTGCTCCAACGAGGTTGCGCCGAACCTGTTTCTTCTTTAGCTTCCCGGATTCCGCTACTAGACCATAGCATCAACCAATGTATATTGGTTCCTTCCAAACTGCTTCCCTTAGCACCAAATGAGCCTTCTCACAAACGTAGGTGTGGTGAGAAAAGGATTTGGTCAATAACCTCTCAAGGGTATGACAATGGAGAGGAAGAGAGTAGAGGAATATGTAGAGACTCTAAGGTAAAGATTGTGGATGAATCAATCTTGTTTTTCTCTAGGGTTTCTCTCAAAAATTCTCTCTAGAAGCTCTCTCAATATCGTGGGTATAAGGGTCTATATATAGTGGGGTGAGAAAGGAATACGAAGAGACAGTTTTTGCCAAACAGGGTAAGTTGGCGGCTTGATCTCGCGGCTTGTCCAAGTCGCGACGTAACGGCCTGGCCAGCCTGAGACTTTTGTCCTGTAGTGCGACAGCTGGCGCGACCCTTCAGCTTCCCTGTGTGCTTCTCACGTGCCTGCATTTGGCGGCTTGCCAGTAGCGAGTCAGCCGCGAGTCCTATCCGCAAAAGTCTGCTTCTTTGCACATACTTGAGCTTTTCTTCACACTCTCTTCACACACTACCCTTACATGAATCCCACCTAAATACAGGGTTACTAAGTGCTAAATTACAAGCAAATTGGCACGGAATAAAGCCAACAAGATGGTTGATAAATTTCAACCTTACACACTTTTATATGTTTAGTACGCTCCTGAAAAACAGGATTTGCTACTATATGTAGAGCAGCTTGATTGTCACAAAACATCAAAGCACTCTTTGGATGTGGAATATGCAAGTCCTTAATCAAAGAGAACAACCAAGTTATCTCACAAGCAGTGCTAGCCATGGCTTTGTACTCTGCTTTAGCCGATGATCTGGATATAGTTGATTGCTTTTTGGATTTCCATTATATAAGTCTTGAGTTGAAGATCAGAATTACTTGAAAAAAAATAATCCTTGTCTTGGTGATCCCTTCAAATATGGCACCACTCGATTAGCTGCTAATAGATGTGGTTCTCTTGGCTTATCAAGGTACTGACTCAATCTATATGCAGCATAAGTAATATCAAGTCTTCTAAAAGTCAAATAGAGCAATCTACTAATTAATCTCCTATACTGTGTTGGTTCAGCAAGCAACTTTCTTTCATACTTAGAAAGTTTCAAGTTTTGCTCCATTGGATTCTTCATTGGTTTTGAGCCAAGTAAGCCTATGTCTGCAATTAAATCTATTGCATACTTTGACTCAAACTAATGCTTGAATCATTTCTTGCAATCTCAAGACTCAAGAAATATTTCAATGAGCCCAAGTCTTTCAATCCAAATTTCTGATTAAGTAATTTCTTTAATTGTGTAATACAATTAGGGACCAAATTTCTGATCAAGTACTTTCATTAATTGTGTAATACAATTAGGGTCATTACCTGTGAGTAGGATATCATCTACATACACAAGTGATGTGGTAACAGAAGACCCTATTGAACAAAAGAGAATAATCAGTTCTTTTTTAATAATGAATAATCAGTTCTTGATTGTTTGAAACCAAACTCCAATATGGTAGCACTGAATTTGGCAAACCACTGCCTTGAGGCTTGTTTTAGTCCATACAAGCTTTTATTAAGTTTGCAAACCACAGAACAAGAAGTTGTCTCCCGTTGCTGTGAAAACTAGGAGGTAAAGCCACGTAAACCTCCTCATCTAAATCACCATGGAGGAAAGCATTGGTAACATCCATTTGGTGCAAAGACAAACTTTTCACAACAGCCATAGCTAGAACCACCCTGACTGAAACTGACATGGCCACTGGGAGAAAGTCTCAGAGTAATCAAGACCTGCTTGTTGTGTGTAGCCTTTAGCCACAAGCCTGGGTTTATACCTTTCAATTGAGCCATATAAATTATATTTGATCTTGTAAACCCATTTGCAGTCAATGGGAACTTTGCATGCAGGTAGGAATGTCAAGAACAAGTATTGGTTTGTTCAAGAGCATTAATCTCTTGTCCATAGTAGCTCTCCACTCAGGATGTTTAATAGTCTGATGAAAGAATTATGCTTCTTTGGTGATAGTGATGTTAATAGTCTGATGAAAGAATTATGCTTCTTCGGTGATAGTGATGGTCATTAGGTAAGATGTATAGGAAGGGCTAAGTTTGGAATAGGAAAGACAAACTGAGATGGGATATGGGTTACCAGGTGATGGTTTGTGAATGACAGATTTGCAAGAATAATCTTGCAGATAGGATGGAGAATTATGAGATCTAATTAATTTTCTAAGAGGTTTAGCTGGACTAGATACAGTAACCGGAGTAGGTGTATTGACTGGATTTGTCAATTGAAAAGGAAATTGAGTTCTTGAGAAATTTGTTGAAATTATAGTTTTCCTAAAATGACTCTTGATTTGTTTATTAGTTATTACTTTATTTTGTTTGAGTTGAATAATTGTTATATATGCTAGAAATTATTGTATTTCAAAAGCTTGAAACTTGTTAGTATTGTGAGTGATAAATAAAGTTATATTTTTAAAATATAAATTCAAATGTTTAAGAAGTTAAAAGGTTCAATAATTTAAAAATTATCTTATAAAACATGAATAAGCTAAAAATATATTATAGATATCATATAAATGCTTAATTTACATTTTGTTTTCAAATGCATGTTTTGCATCCTAAACTATGATCTTTATTACATTTTGCACCTTGACGTAAAGTTTGCTATTGATTTGAATGGAAAAATATAGCACCATGTGAAAAGACTTAATTGCCATTCTTTTTGATCCTTTCAAAACAAAAAATAAATTACACTTTACTACCCTAAACTATACTCCTGATTACACTTTTCACCATAAACTTTGAATTTTTGTCCAAATTAACAACAAACTTAATGTTATGGTGCAAAGCGTAACAATGGACGTAGTTTAGGGTACAAAACGTACATTTGAAAAGTTTAAAGTGGTAAGTATAATATGAGGTATAATTTAGGATGGTAAAGTGTAATTTTTCATAATTACTCAATAATAGATAACTCATTTAATCTTATTTTAAAAACAGTACGTAAACCAAATTTATTTTGTTAAAAATATTTAAGAATTTGCATGTAATTTCAGTTTAGTTATCTCTAACAAAATATTTTTTTTAAAAAGGCTCATATTTTTAAACAACATAGTACCCTAAAGCATGAATGATATTTGACTCAATTCTAAGAGATTTCAGGTGAGGCAAAAAAATAAAAAATAAAAAATAAAAAAATAAAAAAATAAAAGAAGAAGAAGAAGAAGAAGAAGAAAAAATACAAATGTACCCGAAAGCATGGGATGATATTTGTAGACCAAAAGATGCCGAAGGCTTAGGTATAAGAAAGATGCAACGTGCCAATGTCACATAACTGCCAAAATTGGGTTGGACCTTACTAACCAAACAAGGCAAATCGTTATGGTGAGACTGTTATGTTTAAAAAGAATGGATGACGGGTATGGAGTTCAATCCTAGAATCTAGGAAAGTTTTGGAAAAACTTTTACATTCTAGAAGGTAGGAAATGGAATTGCTCTAGATATTTGGAATTCTACTTGGGTGCCTGGGTTGGAAAAACTTTAAACCTAAACCTAGAGATAATATTCCAAATAATATTCTGACTTGAATCTCTAAATTAACTTATATTGCATAATCCTGTGAGATGGGATATGTATAGGTCCCTAATTAGTCAGGTAAATTCTCAACAAAGTCAGCATACAAAGTGTCTCGTTAGGTTAGAAATATTGAAAATAACCCTATGGAGAGAGTAAGGTGTGGAAGAAACTTTAGAAAATTGAAAATCCAAGAGAGGCTTAATTAAACTTCTATTATGGAAAATTAGCATGGTAAGTCATTCCAACAAGATCTGTGATTGGGAAAGAGTTAATATCACAGAAAAGGACTACATTTTATGCGAACGAGGAAGAAAATCTGGAACACCTTTTCATTGAGTGCTCGGTTGCAAAAATTGTTTGGGCTAATTCCCCTTCCAGATTTTTTGAATTGCTTGAAAGCCGAATGGGTGATGAACTTGACATTACCAAAAGACAACCAACAACTATCAAAGGAGGAAGCAAGCAATTTCTTACTATTTGTAGCAATTTATTGTGACACAATATGGATGACGAAAAACCGCCTCATAAGACAAATGATAGGGAATTATTATATTTATGGGTTCCGTTATCCTTAAATATTTATTACTTTTACCAAGATAAATTAATAAACTAACTTCTATCACTTCATGTCTTGGGAATTTACGGTTTAAAGTAGCAATAAGCAGTACTCTTGGGATCTCCCCATCACACGTTTTGTGAAGGTCAATTTTGATACGGCTATTAGTGAAGACAAAACTTATATAGCAGCAATAGGAAGAAATCATAAAGAGGAGTTGATTTTTGCATTGACAGAGTTGACATACGACCATGATCACCTTATTGCATAAGCAAAAGCAGCATTTTTAGGCAACAACCAAAGCTACCGAACATGGTTATAATTTTTTAATTGTTTCACATTGGTCTATAGAAAATATCACTCTTATAATCTTAATTGTTTTTAAATTCTCGAGAAATTACATATTACTATCCTAAACTATACATCATATTACATTTTGCATCTTAAATTTTTTGAATGCACATTTTGCACCTTAAATTATGACCCTTGTTACATTTTGCACCTTGACGTTAAATTTGCGGTTAACTTGGATGGAAATTTAAAATTTAGGGTGCAAAGTATACTTAGGAGCATAGTTTATGGTGGTAAAGTGTAATTTCTCATTTGTTTTTAAGGGATTAAGAAGAGGGGCAATTAGATCTTTTCACATTGTGTCATATTTTTTCATCCAAGTTAACGGCAAACTTTGTTAGGACATATGTGATTCACATGCTAGGAACATATGTCACTATTTTATGTAGTTGGCTAATCCTTTGACAAAACGCACCTTACTTGTATTTGGATAGATCTAGAATGTGTTTAATACTTCAAGAAACCTTGTTTCAAGATCAAGTGTTGAAGTCATCAAGTCTGTCCAAGAAAAACAAGCTGAAGTGCAAATTCATTAAATCTCGACACCTGCTCGATAGCTCCTCGACACCTGGCTATCTGTCGAGATCTTCAGCTGATGCTTATCGCAATCTCGATAGCTTCTCGATAGCTGGTCGATCGATCGAGAAAGTTTATGTCCCCTCGACACCTTCTCGACACCTCCTCGATAGCTGCTATCTATCAAGATTCATTAAATCTCAACACCTTCTCGACACCTCCTCGATAGCTGCTATCTGTCGAGGTTACAGAATTCAGATTTCTGTTTTTGGGCCAGACTTATGTATTTGTGTAGGGTTTCTTTTCTCACAACCCTAGACCTATATAAGGCTTATTTTAGAGGCCGTCACATAAGAGAATACAAGGAGAACATATGCAAAAGGTGACCGATACCTTATTCTCTCTAAAAGAAGCTACTGCGTCTTTGCGCCTTAGGGTTTTGTAACCAAGTGCTTCTTGATCTTCATTGTTGATGAAGTGAAGAACTTTGCAGTCAACATTCTTCTTCCTTAAGTTGGTAAGTGAGTCATGTACTGGGATTCGTGCAAAGGAGTTAGTCACGTATTGGGATCAGTGCAACAAAAAGGGTGGCATTCATATATTGAAGAGTTCAGAGGTTCTGAAGCGATAGAAGGTTTCTGCTGTGAGTTCATCTACAGGGATTGTAGAGTCTAGGGACAAAAGTTTTGTACTAGATCTGAAACTTCTCTTTACTATAGTGGATTGCTTTTCGGGAAGGTTTCCCCCCAGGTTTTTTACTGTGAAACTGGTTGGTTTCATTGGTTTTCCTGGGTCATCATATCTTGTCTTATTTATTATTTCTGCTGCATGATTTTGACATGATATTGATGTTTGTTTCTTTTAACAAGTTTGATTCATAATAAATCTAATTAACAACTTGGGTTTAAAACTTGTTAATTCTATCAACCGGGGTCTAAATTTCCCAACAAACTTGATGTTGGGGTGTAAAGTATAAATAAGGACCATAGTTTAGGATGCAAAATGTGCATTCCAAAAAGTTTAAGGTGCAAAGTGTAATTGAAGGTATAATTTAAGATAGTAAAATATAATTTTCCCTTAAATTCCTTTAACTAATTTTTAGGGTGCAATATTTTTTTACACGTTTTACATCCACAATATTTTCACAACACTTTTATAACAAATCATAGATAGTAAGTTGTTATTGGTTTTAATTTGAATTAACAACTTAAATTACTTTTTTGCCCACCCATAACAACTAATAACAACCTACTACTTAAAATTTGTTGTAAAAATATTGTGAACATACCATTTCTCTAATTGTTTTAAAATTCCTTTTTAACTATTTGGTATGTAATTTCACACTTTTAAGGAAGTTAATTTTGTTACCTATAATGTTGCTAAATGGGTCCTTTCGTGTAAGAGAGTTAAGGAAAATATTCTCATCTCCTCTTTTATTGATCTGTTGTCTAGAATATGCTTTGAAGGAAATGGTCTTAGCCCCCCACAATTGTAGTCTATTTTTGTTTCTTTTCTCTTTTTTTGTTAATGAAAATTGTTATCCAACCAATAAAAAAGAGTCACTCCCAAAGAAAAATAGCTCTGCAATGGTCCAAAAATAATATCAAACAAACAACGTGTATTACGAAAAATAGTTCAAAGAAATTGATTTATTCGTAGAAGCTTCTTTTGATGGTAGAGGAAAAGAAAAACTGCCTTAACAAACACGCACCACATGTTGAATCGGTGAAAGCGGAAAGTAGAAAGCGGAAAGCCACTGACTACTACCATTTACAAATTGCACACGATATCTCTCGTGCAAGTCATTCATGCATGTTTTTTTCTACAACTTTGAGTCAAATTTCAGAGCCAAGAATTCCAAGTACCATCAATTTCTTTGACAATGACTATTTTTTATTCAAGTAAAAGACTCAGGTAAGTTTCCAAGCACCATTTCTGAGAGTACAAAAAAAAAATGTGAATATCATTTTTTGCCACTGTTCGGCCGCTTTTTTTAATGTGTTCTTACATTTATTATCATGACAATCATGAATAGTGTACCTTTTTTTCTTTTTTTTCGGTGCTATAAGGTAGGCAATATTAAGGGTTATTATTGCTTGGTCTTCTCAGATTTCATCAAAAAAAAAAAAAAACCTTCTCAGATTGTCAAGTGTAAAAGTATGGATTCAAGCCAAATAAAATGTTGAAGCTTAAGAACATACGCCCCTCTCATGATCTAATTTTAATGATACCGGCGTTATTTTTCATATTTTCTTTATAATTGTTGATATAATATATTGTGTTTAAAGCAAATCACTTTCGCCAAATCTGTCGTTGATACTATTATATATAAATTAAATCAGCTAATATCAACAATAGTAGAAAATGTTTGTCTCCCGACGTATCATTCAAGAAGCAGCGCCTTTTTTGTTCTTGTTTTTTGTCTTGTCCTTTTAGTTTCAAAGAAATGAGAGTTTGAGATTCGGACAAAAGAAATGGACTAAGATTAATGGCAGCTATTCATTACAAATTATGGGTCCATTTTGTAAAGTTCACTTTAAATTATTATTATCTTAGTTTGAGACTAGTTTACAATTCCTAACTACCATCCAAGTTTGGTGTCAAAATTAACAAATTAATGAACAGTAGGGGGTCCTAATGTGTCAAAATCAACATATTAGTTTTATTTAATAGTCACCGAATCCCACCCCAATCAAGTATCAACCCACTTATTTCTTAATTTTGTCTTTGAACCATTTTTTTTAAATAGTGGGGGTGAATAATGCAAATTAATGTTAAATTAGTGTGTTAACTTTACAAATGACCATGTAGAATACATAACACGGCTATAATTAAACACAATAGACTAAAATAAAATTAGATTTGAAAGTCATTAGAGAAACTTTGAAGACTATACAGATGGAGAAAAATTGGAGGCTAGACCATGTGGTTGCCCCTCCCGTCCTAGACGGCAATGACTTTTGGGGCTCCTTATTAAACTATGGAGAATATGACAAGTTAACATTGACTAATCTGCCTATGAAAACGTTGCTCCCTTAACTATTTCTCTCTCACTCATTATAACTACAACCTACTTTCTCCTTTCACTAAACTCTCCTCAAACCATGCTTGATCACAGGCAAGGATTCGCTGGGAAACCACTTTTTTCTTCAAGTCCAAAATACCAAATACAGAGTAGTCATGACAGTACAGGAGATATAGAATTCGATTTCTGGGGTGTACATGATAGTGATACCATGTATAATGAGAATTTTAGCGATCAATTTGGCACTGAAATAGAGTTTCAAGTTCAAGCAAGCCTTGTTCAAGAAGGACTTGGAGGGTACTCTCTACCCTTATGGAAAAGAAACTCATCAAAAAAGGTTCAATATGAATCTTCTCCTTTGCTCCCACACAACCATCATCCTAGCAATCTTTCCCCCACTTCAAGGAGAAAAATAATTGCAGATGGTAGGAAACAGCTTATGGAGATGGTCAAAGACATGCCCGAGTCGTCTTATGAGCTTTCTCTAAAAGATCTTGTCGATGAGCAGCATAGTTTGGAGGAAGTTCAAGAGGGTCCTGTTGAGAGTGGCTCTCATTATGAAACTGAAGCTGAAGATCAAGCCAAGAAGCAAAAGAAGAATACAAAGAAAGGAATTAAGAAGGTACGTCAGTTGTCAAGGATTGAAAGTCTGGAAAGTGAAACTTTCCTACTCAAGATGTTCTTTCCTACTTCTCTATCTTTTAAGAAGAAAACCAAGGAAGGAAAAAGCTCAAAACTTTCTCCAAGTCCATCTTTTGAAGATACCAAGGACCACATTGACAAGGAATGGTGGTTGAAAAGGTTTTTTGTCACAGGAGAGAATAAAAGAAGTCGAGAAAATAGCAGGAATGGAAGCACCAGTAGCAGCAACAGCAGCACAAGCAGGTATTTGTTTAATTTACTAATAAGATCCAATGTTCAAGTGATGGTATAGGGATAATTTATCCTCCCATGGAAATCTATTCAAATTATGCTTTCCAAAGAATTTGATTGGGCAAATATGTTATTTTAGAATATGAAGTACACTTGTCAAGAATTCACTTAAAAGAGTTGTAGAAAATTATAAAAGTTAGAATAAAATTCTTAAATCTAATGCCAAAGGTTAATATTTACTATTTTGTGCAGGCATGATGATGCCAATTTCACACCCGGTTGCTGGTACTTCTTCCACACCAACAAAAACAAAACTAAGAGACTGAGAGGATTCGACTTGTGAATGGAAGGCAGTTGAAAACTGAATAGGATTGATGATCGTAGCAGAATTATGATGGTATGGTGCTTTTTGTTCCATGAGATTATCCTCTGGTAAAAAATCTCTAATTTTTGACAAGTCAATCTGCAAGTCTTATTGCTGCTGGAAATTTTGGAGGGACAGTAGATAAAGCACAAATGGCCAGATGCAGGCTGTGCTAATGAAATTTCTGAGTTTGAAAATAACATTTAATACCTCTGTTGTAGTTGCTCCAAGGCTTTAGCATGGCTGAAATAGAAGTTAATATTCTAGTCTGAATATTGGCTAGCAAAATTTCCTAAAAAATGTGTATAGTTCCTTGTATACTAATGCAATATGCAAACCCCAACCCAAAAGATGGATTGTATATAGATAATTTTGCAAATAGATAATCTTTCTTGATTGGGAGGCATTTATATTTCTAATGAAAAATTGTGTTCGAACTCTTAGGGTCAGAATTTAAAGGTCTTTGTTACCTTGCACTATATGTGATGCAGAAATGGAATGCGTAAGTAGCCCAATCTTTTGGCAGTCCTAATCCACATGTAGAATCCTCAACCAAAATTTACATCATGCACCCTCTGCACTAATCATTCAAGGAGAGCATTGCCTGCCTACTGGAGAACGCAAGGTCCTCATTCCCAAATGAACCTTTCTATTATTCAATAGCCAACAAGTCAGCTAATCAACTCAAGCTTTTGTAGTAAAATTCTTCAATACAGCATCTGCATGGAAGAAATCAGCAAAGTATGCATGCCTTAGATGGGTGATTTGGAATGTTGATCATGAAATAAGGGCAGAAGCATAATCAACATGAGCTTCTTACCAATTTTCTTACAACAGAAACCTCAGAACCCTGAGTTTGGCCAAAGATGCAACATATTGTGTTTTAATATTTGAACAGATTTTTGTCCATTAGTTTGGTTCAACTAATTTTCATAATGAAATAGAATCTACAGTTTTTCAAAGCATCACCTTTTCAAGATACAGACTGATTAAAACAAGCTCATCCAACCTTTACTCATTGTACGTGCATATCACATCCTCTGTTTTACGCAAGGATTTTGTTGTATTGTGTAATACTTCCAATCAATATGCTTCCTTTTTTGGGTATTTAAGAAAAGTCAGATTCAAAAAAATCACTTTAAAAACAGATAAGATGCTCCAAATGAATACAATACACAGAGATGCAAATTTGAATTTTTTTTTAAATAATAAAGATAAAAGGAAAAATTAACCAATTTTCATTTGCATAAAGAAAAGCCAATCATGATACAATAGATAATTGGGACCTATCTGCCACTGAACTCTTTTTCTTGGTAATAATTGATCAGAACTAGAGTTCTAAACCTCAAAACCTTTTATTTACAGAACAGTGAACAAAATTTTCCAAAATCTTTAGTTTCTAGCTATCTTTGTCATCTTCAGCATCCTGCAGAAAAGCACCTCTTACTTTTGCCCTGCCCAAATAATATAAGCTGAGTCATTATATGAATATATATATATATATATATATATAGAGAGAGAGAGAGAGAGAGAGAGAGAGAGAATGATACTGGAGATGCTGACTTACCTTCGATATGCTGGCACAACACGGTTGACAACTTTTGTTGAGCTTGCATCTTGAGCTTTTAGCTTGTCTACAGTTCAATCGGAATCCATTATAAGATCAAAGGATGCTAATAATAACTTCAAGAAACTTCTTTAGCCAAAAGAAAAACTTCAAGATACTTGCAAGGAAACTAATGCTGTGTTCCACAAAATAAAAAATGCTGGAAGGTGCAGAAAGGACATTTTTTTATGAGTTCTAATCAAAATCATATCATATTGATCGATAATGTTGAGAAATTATTTATTCGAAAAAAATAGAGAAATGAAGAGTACTTTGCATAATAAAGGTTTGAAGAACATAAAATTAGGATCAAAGGTAGCTCCTATACATAAGCAGAAAAAACCTTAAGAAAAATATTTTGATCAATTTATTTACACAAATTAGATAAAGATATTTTTTGGTGGGTTGGGGGGGGGGGGGGGGGGGGGAATTAAAGTTTTTTCTTATATACTGTTTTTGTTTTATTAATATAATTACTGTCACGCATCAAGAGAAAATAAATAAGTAAAATTAAATTGGCAGGAGCTCCCAGAGTGCAACCTGATTTGGGCACCTTCATCAGGTTGCAGAAATTTATGGTCTAGAATTTATGTATGCTCACAGGTTTTCTTATTACTCGTTAGATTTCAATCATAAATGCACCAAACCATGCAAACTAAAATCTAATTTGTACCCCTGCCTGATTGAAGCAGCAATGAGTCTCCATTTTGAAAATACTTATATTGTTAAGAACAAATCTATCATGGTCTCTGATAATAGTAAAAAAACAAGATGGAATTTATTCAAAATGCAGAGGTAGCCACTTATTAAGACAACCAACAACCATTCCTTGCAGGAAAAAAAAAAAAATAAATACAGTGCACACCTGGAGAATTTTGCAAACCATTACTCATAGGAGGAGCAGAAACATCTGCTTTGTCCTGTGGCATTCTTCTTTTGAAACTTCTGCCTCTTTGAGTAGTAATCCAGTTGGCTCTGTATAGTTTCATTCCTTTCCTGACAGATAAAAAGAACAAGATTTGCTAATAAGGAATGGAGCAGTAATCTGTTCACAAATGACAGACAATACAGCATTCAATAAGCTACCATAAACCATACTTAATTTCCATGTAACTAATTGGGGGAACTCAGCATTACAACTATAAAAACAACAGCAACAAAAAAAAGCCTTAGTCCCAAAATTTGGGGGTTGGCTATGGATCCTCAACAGAAACTCGGCATTACCAATCACAAAATTAAAGACAATCTCCTAAACAATGACTGTCGAAGGTAAAAAGTAAAACAATTTTCTCATTTAATAGAAGAAATTGTACTCCACAATCATCAAAGTAAGCAAAAGTTCTTTTCCATCACAAAAATTAACTTAGTTCAAGCTTCAATAATATATAGAGTTGTACAAACTACAATGATATTAAACTTTCAATAGTACAACTTAGGGTGTGTCCGCGAGAATTGAGCAAAAGGGTTTTATAAAATTCACACAAACACATATCACCAATAATATTAAAGATACAAAATATGGTCCTAATTAGAGAATGATGGCGAAAATGATGCGCACATCTAACCTCAATTGATAAGGTGAGGTTTAATTGAGTTCAGATGAGTTGTATTAACCCAGCAGGAGAGAGAGAGAGAGAGAGAGAGCAGAGCAGAGCAGAGCATGCAACTAGGATGCCTTGATATTGCTATCTAGCTAAGGGTACATACATAGTCTGAAGCGATTGACCTATTCTAATATTACTATAATGTGTGGATTCATTAGATTATATGAATAGTTCAAATTTTTCCATAGCTAATTTTGCATAAAGATACCCAAAAGTACACCAGCTCAATGCAAAAATCTTGACTCAAAATGGAGAGTTGGAGTAAGAAAGATTTGATCTCAGTGTTGCACTACTTCGACTATGGTTTTAGCTATTTTCATAAATTTCAACTGCTAATCAACAGGCAAGCATACCTTCTCGGCTGATATCACTTTTGTCAACTGAAAAGTTTGCTCTTGCTCTGAAAAATCACAATCAAGGAGCAACAGTTAATACAACCACAAGCCAATTTTGGAACACCTAAAGTCATAATGATTCTTGATAACATGAAACAAAAGGTTTAAGAAAGAAAAAGAGAAAGTGAACTCACCCAAAAAGGAAAAAAAAAAAAGCACATAACAAATGAACACATGGATGGCTTAATTTATTGGCTTAAAATATAAGCTGGGTAAAAACTAAGTTGTAACTAAAAAAAGTGAAAATTTAAAAAGTTGTACCTAGCCGAATAAGCTGGAAACTAAGCAATGCTAAACACACAGGCATAATGTAGAGAGAAGAATAAAAATAATGCAGGGGAAGTATAGAAGGATAAAGGCAAGCAGTAAGCACATACATTTTTTTTTTTTTTTTTTTTTTGTGGGGGTGGGTGGGATAAGTAACGAACACAATTATTCATCATGTAAAAAGTACAGCACATGAAAGGCCGCAAACAAATTCACAAACTCAAAGCTTAAAATATTTATTGTATGGTTGAATCAAATTATCCATTCAAACTCCAAAATGCTCATTTTGTGTAAAACATCACAGCATGCAAATCTCAACAGAATCCTGCAACAACCAGACTCTTCAAAGCCATTAAAAATATGATGGAATCTTCTAAGCAGCCACAAATTCCTTTTTCTTCTTCTTTTGACCCACACACACACACACACACAGATCACATCTCAGAACAATGTATTTCGCATCAAATGGAACAAAGCCAGATGAAAAAGATTGATTGTATGATTCTCGAGCACAAATACTTCTAGAGGTAGGAATCAAAACAGTGCCACAAATACAGCTCTTCCATATCAGCATATCCCTCTTTATAGCCATGGCAGAATTTAGGTCCATCATAGAGCATATTACCATACTGTGACTCTAAATGGAAAACCTATCTAAAATTTATCCATGCATCTAATATGCTTCAAAAAATGCAGCCACCAAATCAGCTGACAACACAATAGGCCTAATGCCCTTGTCTAGACCTATATTTAAATGCAATCACAATTCTGCAAAAACCTCTAAGAAGGACCCAAGTTTCTGTCAGCCATGTTTCAAGTACCACATAGATTGAAAGCTGTTTTGTGTGTCCAATATTCTTTAACTACAACAACATCAAAAATCAGATATGTCTCTTCAAATCATCCTTTCTCAAGTGCGTTAGAACAACCATCAAATGTTGTTAGTAGCTGATAAAACTATCACTAAAAAAGAAATAATTAAACAGAATATTACCAGTGAATATGAAAATGTGAAGAACCACAAAAAGACAAAAGCTTAGATAAAAGATAATAATGGAGTAACAGTTCTACACATGAATAGAGAGCACAACCTTCTACTAATGAATGCTGCATGTTTTTGAAAGCTTTGAAGAGCTCCAGAGACAGATTTGCCATAGCCTCACTAGCAGCAGCGTCCACAAGTTTTGTGAGAGGAATGGAAATTAGTGGCATTCCTTTCAATTTCTGACCAACTAATTTTGCATACGCAGCACCTAAAATACAAGAAGCAGACGTTTACATGCATTCGATATACTTCTTCACTCAAATTTCTGAATGCAGATGTTGTGTTCTCATTAAAGAATGTACACACACACACACACACACACACACACACATATATATATATACTATTTTACAAAATAACATGGTCCAAAGTACAATAAGATACTATCATCATACACATTAAAATGATACACAGCCATCACAACCAAGTACCAACTGCACCCAAAGTGGACCACCCAACTTATGAGCATGTCTGGTTCATGGGCACAGCCTCCTTGAGGAATAAAATCGTAGAACCACTACCTGCAACAAGAGAGATAGCTCACAGCCAATACTGTTAAGAACAATACTAAACTAATATCCATATCTAATACTGAACCGGACACCTCCTCACCTGTCACTACTATCACTTTTAAAATAAACATCACCACTGCAACAGAGCAAGTCACTGCCACTGTCTATCACCTCCATTTCCACAAGAGCTCTTAGTACTACTACCACAATTATTTAACCATTACTAGTACAATAGTACCAAACTCCAAACAACACATCCCCCCCCCCCCCCCCCCCACACATTCCTTTCCCCAGCAGGGGGGACTCCAACTCAAAAAAAGTGATCACCTTCTTAAATTTAAATCCCCACCACTCAAAGCATTATGCAATTTGATTTGGGGCAGTGTTGTGTGAAAACAGCTATAAGCTTCTCTAAATATCCATCACCAAACATATCACTATCATAATGGCATCAGCAAGAAAAATTATCACTAGCAATGACAAACTTGACATGCCATTATGTTATCTTTAACATCCCAACACCCCCCCCCCCTCTTTTCCTGCACAGATACCAACCTACCACCACTTAGTCATCACCTTAAACACGATAAATGACTACCATTTTCATCATTGATATTCTGAACTGCATCAAGAATACTGCCCAACTTTCACCTCCATATCACAAGGCACCTACAACCATAACGAATTAAACAACATTCCAGTCCTAAATTACCATCATGGTTGCCAACAACTTATGAAATCAAAACCTCAACAAATTTTCATCACTGATCTTATAAAATTCCTAACACATGGTGATGCAGTCATGGAAGATTATTTTTTTACTACTCACAAATTCATCTATTAAAGATTTATTTTATGGGGTTCGCTTGTGAGTTATGAAGTCCAATTTTAGTAAGAGTCGTATGGTTTCAAAGGTCTAAATATATGTGTCCTAGGGTTAAACCAATTTTCAATTTAGGCTTTTATGTAACAAGTAATGGTTAATATCATATCTGGAGGCAAAATCATAATTTATACAATCCTTGACAATTGAGGGTATTTTGGTAATTTACTTGAGTCTAGAAATTTCAGTTAAGTCTTAAGTATCTTAGGTTTTGTTTTATTTGAATCCAAGGTTGTGTGTTTGGTTTACTAGTCCAACTAGGAGTCTTGATACTACTAGTACAAGTAAGAGTCCTTATGTATATTTATGTTTAATGTACTCAAAGAATAGATGGAGATAATTAAGAATATATTGGGCGTTTTGAGCATTGAGGCATGTTGGCCTCATATCTCCCTTTCTCTTCTCCCTTTGCTTCTCTTTCTTGTGCTATAGTTCACAAGTACTATTCATAAAACCCTTAAGCAGTATAAAATCTTTTTTTTTGTTCTTCCTTACAATCCCAAGTCAAGTCATTCCTCTTCCTATCAAAACCATAATACCTCATATACTTTCTCTATCAAATAGTCATTTAAAAAAAAAAAAAAAAATCAACAACAACAACAACAAACCTAGCCAATTTTGAGCCCTAATTCTTTCTTCCACAACTCTAAACCCTAGATCCACAAAAACTCCTGAACCTTAACCCACTACAAGCAGATGTTAGACAAATTCGCCAATTTTTCCTACATCGCATGTTCTAATGACAAGCACACTAAATGTTTAAAACCATTCAACTGGAAGTTTGTTAATGAATTGAATTCTCTAAAGTTGTCAGAACCTCAAGTTTTATAGAGTTACTAAACAAAGTTACAAAATAAAAGTGAAGTAGGTTTCTAACTTGAGCTTCAATCAGAATCTGCTCAAGTGGAACAAATTCAGGATATGGAATTTATAATAAATCACACACAGAGCCCCTCAAGTGATTATAAAGGAGTGCTTAAAAATATGAATTTTCTGATAAACCATCAATATAAAGAAAAGAAGGGAGACAGAAGCAACGAAATATAGTTACCTCCAGAGCTAGAATGTCCCTCCATAACAAGCTTTAAATCTTCAGATTTTATGGAAGCTATAACATAGTCAACAAACTCAGACCAAGAGCCCCCTATTCCAATGTTATCCCTCTGCACATTACGTTACTAAAATTAAAAAATAAAAACAACAAACCAATAAGTGTATTCATTCCAGCACATAGAAATTTTCTCACAATTACTAAATTTAACTTGGACCAGCAATAGAAACACAAGTAAATCTAACAAAAGGACAAATCCAAAAGGATGTCTAGAAGAAAGGGGTCTTAGCAATTTTGAATAGTATTTACTCAAGACAGACAAAACCTGTTTAAATAGATCTAATAACTAGTATGTTTCTAGCTATTGTATGAAAGGGGAAACAATATACGAGAAATGACATTCTAAAGTGAGACAAGCATTTATAAAGCATAAAAAATAAACCGCCAGTCATAAATTGGGGCTCTTTATGCAGGCTTACAAAAACTGTATAAACGGAAAAGAAATCAAAATATTATAAACCCTACAAACTTGTCATTTTTTATAACGACTGACATACAAAAAACCAAAACCAAACCAGTCCTTATGCAACCAGTAAGGCAAAGCTTGAGTAGTGACGACCAATACGCAGAAGACTCTCCTTATAAACATTTCCAGGTGGGTTCAATCATAGCTTAACCTCGGCTAAGACCCAATAGCATTAATCTGTGGATGTCCTCGGTTCTTCATTGTTTAAAAATCCAAATCAATAAATGTTTAATTAAAAAAGAGCTTTTCTAGTTACCACCCTATGGTTTTAGAATTGTACACTAACACCCAGTTGGTGTTGACTTGTGAAAACTCCCACTATTTCCCTTATTGACAATTTCTTCTATAAATAATTCAATTGTTACAGCAAGTAAGAGATATCCTGCTTCTTGTTATAAAGGAGACCAGACAATGCCACTGAGACTAGCTACCTAGCTACTCGGAACTAACTAGCTACCCTGTATTAAAGTTTTGATTTGATAATAACATGGTAATTGCAGCTCTTGACAGCAAATTTAACTAAGCCTTTTGATTGTTTTCCTTTTTCCTAACTCTATCTTGGCAACCAAACAAAGGGTATGATCACATAGACAGTTAAACATACACACAAGTTAAACTAAGGCAAACCCAGAAGCAGAAACAGAAAGCTCACCATGTCTTCAAGCTGCACAACCGACTTAACGGCCTCCCACGCATTGGAGTGGAAATCAGTGACATGGATTCTGAGGTGTGAAGGATCAGAAGCAGAAACGTGGAACAAAAATGGACGCAGCTTAACCGAGTCTAGGCCCTGGTCCCATTCCACCTTCGGCTCGCCAAATATGGGCTCCAAGTCTTCAAACCCCATGCTTGCAAATACACAGATAGAGAGAGAGAGAGAGAGAGAATCAAGCTCTGTTTGGTTACTGAGAAAATGAAGGAAAAGAAAAGAGAGATAACAACATTTTAGGTGTTTTCATTAATTTATAATAATCTGAGATGAAAAAGCAGATTGCTTTTTTATTTTTTATTTTTTTTTTCCTGTTTCTGATTCCAAAATTTATGGAATTTCAGGTATCCAAACAGAACCAAACGGAATAGGGGATTTCGCATATCTAGGGATTCATCCTTTTTGGTTGCCGAGAAAATATCGAAGAAAATTAGAAACTTCCTCTACAACAATTGTTTTTTGGTGTAGTTGACTTGGCCGTACTTCTCTGAAGCCAAAACCACACACATTTATAAAAAGTATTATAAAGTTCCAATCTTTTTTTTTTTTTTTTTTTGGGTCGAATTTTCCTGCCTTTTCTCGGCAACCAAACAAGCAAAAACCAATATGAAAAATGGCGGGAAAATTGGAAAAAGAAAAGAGAGTAAGGCATTATTAATATATATATGGAATGGAAGGTGTAAGAGTAAAGAGTAGAGTATTGGAGATAGCATACCCAGTAAAAGAGATGAGAATCCACAGATAAACAACAGAAGATTCAAGAATAAAGGGAAAAAGAGGAAGGAGGTGAAGAAGTCCCAATTAATAATGGTGTCATGTCACTGTGTGAGTTTAGACTTTTGAGAGAGAGAGAGAGAGAGAGAGAGAGAGTCTGACGGTTGGGAGTGGGAATATTGTAGAGGAAGTTTTGTGGGGAAGTGATATTTTTGAAATTCTAATTTAAATGGTAAAAAATTAAGAGTGTGCATGGGTCAGGTGAGAAGATGTTTTGACCCAATTTATCATAGTAGGTCAAAAAAATTCAACTCAACTCAACCCATCACATAAATCCAACTCAATCCAACCTAAATCAATTTACATGGGTCGGGTTGAACTCATGGGTTTGACAATTTTTATTATTATTATTAAATTGAGTAGAAAAAAATATAAATATTAATATATTAAAAAAGACTAAAGATTAGTATCAATGTAACTCTTTAAAAGCAAACAACACTAATGACTAAACAACAATAGTAATTTATTAGATTTGTGTGAACTAATTAACATTTATATAGGATAAGAAAAACTGGTTATTTAAAAAAATTATTAATTATATAATATATTTTATATATATATTAAATTAGTATTAGTAGGAGGAACCAAGAAAGTGCTGCTCTGCAGTTGGTTTTTTTTTTTTAATTATTAAATATATAATATATATATTTAAATATATATATATATATATATAAGTTCCCTACAGTTGATTTAAAAAAAATTATTAAATATAATATATTTAATATATATTAAATATGGGTGGGTCGGGTTGGGTTTGGGGTTGGGTTGGGTCGGATTTGGCGGGTCAATGGGTTTTCTGCACACCCCTAGTAAAAACTCTCACAATGGTAACCCCTAACCTAATTTGATATATAATTTAATTTAATATGATAATAATTCTTTTCTCAAAAAAATAAATGAAAATAATTATAAAAAAAAAACCAAAGTTTGTAGTTAAAAAGTAAATCATGACTTTTTTAATTTTTTTCATAAAAAACATTTTTTTTTTAAACTACTCTACCCCAAGGTGCCATCAAACCAATTGGCTCATAATAAGCCTTAAACTTTATTAATCATAACAATCAAAATGCTTTGTCTATATTTGTTGTGAAAAAAAATCAATGAAACAACTTATTTGATGAGAATATTTTTTTGTTTGCAAGAGTTTTGCCGTGGTAGATGTTTTCTTCTCCATATGAAAGAGAGAGAGATAATACAATAAAGAGAGGGTAGTACCAATAAAGAGAAAAGCTTTTAACAAATAAAAATTACTGAAAATTATATTTAAGAAAGGTGCATTCCAAAATGGAACCTTAGGGCTCACTTGGTACTTGTATTTAATCACACGTTTTCAATATTTTTAAAAATATGTGTGGGTGAAAAAGTGTGTGAAAATGCGTGTAATGTTGTTTAAAAATTGAAAACATATATTTAAAATTATGTACCAAACAACTCCTAAGTCTGATGCTTAATGGGTTTTAAGTTTTTTTTTTATTTTTATTTTTATTTTTATGAGAGTTAGAGTCAAGCTGGTTCCTTTACATTTATATGTTTTGTGGGTTTTTTTATTTTGCTATTCCTAGAGAGGGAAAAGACATTTGTCATTACAGGTTATCTGATTTTGTTGTGCTCTTTTTGGTATTGGGTTATATTGGAATTTGCCGGTGGGTTTTTGGTAGGGCATTTCAAATATTCCTATTTTCAGTTTTTAAATAACATTATATATATTTTCACACACTTTTCACCCACATGTATATATTTCAAAAAACTACAAACAACACTACTCAAACTACTCTACCAAACGGGCCCTAATGTTTTTTATCTGCAAAAATGGTAAATGCATGAGATTGGAAATAGTTTTTGTTTTGTATTTCTTTGAAATCTCAACCGCAAATGTGTTTCTTCATTGTGCATTGTGCTGACAGCTTATTGGTAATATCTTTTATCATTCCCATTTTATGGTCTATTGGGTTGTTTTCACTTTCCGTGTTGAATTTTGTAACTTTCAGTTTACATTACTTTGGAATCCTTTTTGGAACATGTAGGAACTGATGATTTGATGATCTCCATGATTATTATAGACCGAGTGGACCAAGGAAGAGGATGAGAAACTGCTCCATCTTGCTAAACTCATGCCCACCCATTGGAGGACAATTGCACCAATTGTTGGGTGTAATCCATCCCAATGCCTTGAGCAGTATGAGAAACTTCATGATGCAGCCTGTGCTAAGGATGAGAACTATGAACCGGGTGATGACCCTTGAAAATTGCGTCCTGGAGAGATTGACCCGAACCCTGAGTCAAAGCCTGCAAGTCCTGATCCTGTTGATATCGATAAGGATGAGAAGGAATGCTTTCTGAGGCACGAGCTCAGTTAGCCAATACTAATGGTAAGAAAGCAAAGAGGAAAAAGCCAGGGAGAAACAGCTTGAGAAGGCTAGGAGACTTGCTTCTCTACAGAAAAGGAGAGAACTGAAGGCTGCTGGAATTGATAATAGGCACGGGGAATAGATTATAATGCTGAGATTCCCTTTGAGAAGAAGCCTCCTCCAGGCTTTTTTGATGTTACTAATGAAGATAGAACAGTGGAACCGCCCAAGTTCCCCGCCACAATTGAAGAACTTGAAGGGAAAAGAAGAATGGACGTGGAAGCACAATAAAGAAAACAAAATATTGCAAAGAATAAAATTTCACAAAGGCAGGATGCCCCATCAGCTATACTGCAAACCAACAAGATGAATGATCCGGAAACAGTTAGGAAGAGGACAAAACTTATGCTTCCTGCACCCCATATTTCGGACCATGAGTTGGAGGAGACTGCAAAGATTGGTTATGCTAGTGATCTTGGGGGACTGAGAAACTTATTGAAGGGAGTGGTGCGTGCTCTTCTAGCAAATTATGCCCAGACACCACAGCAGGGAATGCCCCCTTTACGAACTCCACAAAAAAACCTGCTGGTAAGGTTGTGGGAGTCTCAGACACCATTATTAGAAGGAGAGAATCCAAAGTTGCACTCTTCATATTTTTCAGGGGTCACTCCTAAGAAGAGAGAGATCCTAACACCAAATCCTATGCTGACTCCTTCAGCAACTCCTGGAGGTGCTGGTCTTGCTCCTAGAATTGGCATGACACCATCAAGGGACGTCTATTCTTTTAATATGACCCCAAAGGGAACTCCCATCAGTGATGAGCTCCATATTAATGAAGATATGGATATTCATGATAGTGCAAGACTTGATCAAAGAAGACAAGCTGATCTTAGAAGGAACTTGCGTTCAGGTTTAAGCACTCTTCCACGGCCAAAGAATGATTACCAGATAGTTATGCAACTGGTCCCAGAAGATAATGAAGAACCAGAGGAAAAGATTGAAGATATGTCTGATAGGATGGCTAGAGAAAACGCTGAGGAAGAGGCACGACAGCAGGCTTTGCTTAGGAAGATATTGAAAGTACTGCAGTGGGAGCTCCCTAGGCCTCCTACTGCTTCGTTGGATCTAATTAGAAATTCTCTTATTAGAGCAGATGGAGATAAGAGCTCCTTTGTTCCTCCTACTTCTATTGAGCAGGCTGATGAAATGATAAGGAAGGAGCTCTTGACCTTACTAGAACATGATAATGCAAAGTATCCTCTTGAAAAAAAATAAACAAGGAGAAAAAGAGAGGGGTCAAGCGCTCTGTGAATGGATCTGCTGTTCCTGAGATAGATGATTTTGAAGAAGAAGAGCTGAAAGAGGTATGAATTTAATTGTGCTGTATCATCAAGGTTCTTGTTTTCATAACTGCTTCTCTAGTTGTCACTTTTGTCTCCTTGTTTTTGTGTATTTGACTTTAAATGAAGCACCTTTATTGAGTCAGTGGTACTATCCCCCATCTTTGAAGTTTTCATTGATGCAGAAATGAAACCATTGTCTTTTTATGTTTGTACCAGTAGAAGTGTCTAGCATATACACTTGTAAGAAGAATCTTTTAGATATGTGTTCCATGTATCTTTTTGGCATCTCTTAAACATGTATTAATCATCCTTTGGAAGTTTGAGTTTAGAAAAGAAAATAATAGTTAGGAAGAACATAAGATAGATTTATAGTTTGGATGCCAAAACCTATGTCTTGGTATATAAATTATGTGTGCTTGTGAATTATTGTTATACTGATGGGCAAGTTCATTCCTATAGCATCAGTATACTGTAATATTTCTTTTTTGGATTCATCATGGTGACCTATTATCTAGAAAAAGCATCTATAACAATGCTTCTTAGAGCGCTCGATTATACTAAAAAATTGAGTTTATGAACTAATGATTGTTTATAGTTTGTATTCCTTATATCTTCCTCATTTTTGATATATTTGTTTTTACTCTTGACACTTGTATCATCAGAGAGGATCAAGTTGCAAACTTTTAATATATATTGTTGTTGGCAGGCTGATTCTTTGATAGAGGAAGAGGCCCAATAAGTTCATGTGGCAATGGGGCATGAGGATCAATCCCTTGACGAATTTGTTGAAGCACACAAAACTAATTTAAATGATCTCATGTACTTCCCTACCCATAATGCTTATGGTCTCTCAAGTGTGGCTGGAGAGTGAGAAAGAAGATGGATGGTGATAAAGCTAAGGCAGAGAGCCTTAATAAGGTTAAAGTTCTCTCACATGGTTAGGAGGTGTGCTAGTGCCATTTCTTAAGGACAGTTCTACCTGCCGAATCTTTGTTCTGGCCCTTCTAGGCATCATTTTTAATTTTATATTAGTGCCACTTCTTGAGGATTATGTCTTCTTCCTAGAATTTGTTGCTACTTTCATAAGTTTTTATTCCATGGCAAGCTTACTTTTATCATGAGAGAAAAAAAAGGATGTTGCAGTTTTTCACATCAAATGTGAAATATGGCTTAAATTATAGCGGTTGCATGACATGTCTTTAATAACAAAATTTTGGCAGAAATATGTTTTGACTTGTTTCCTGAATATATTGGAACCTTAACCGTAAATTAACATAAATGCAGATGTATGGGTTTATACTTTGCATTGGCATTGCAGACCTCTGTTTCAACAAGCTCTTTTCTGTTTTTTAATCATTATCTGGGGTAGAAATTTCTATCTCAAAATGTGTCTGTTATTTTTTCAACAATGATAGGGCAATGGGGAAAAAAGTGAATGTAATTTATTACAATGCTGTGCTAAAACCTATATAAATAATCTTTTAATCAAGATCATGGAAATTTTACCATTAACAAAATGTAAAATTTGCTCTCAGATCCATTGCTTTTCAGCCATGTTACTTAAGATCAAACTCCATAGGTTACTAAAATATTGGATATTATGGTTTTTCAGACTCGAGCTAAAACAGTTCTCTGGCCAAAGATCGGGGAAACTTTCAATCAGATGGACAATGCCACAATGGAGCTTGAGTGTTTTAAAGCTTTACAAAAGCAAGAACAATTAGCAGCTTCACACTGGATAAATAGTATCCGGAAGGAAGTTCAGAAGCAAAAGGAGCTCGAACAAACCTTACAGAAGCAGTATCTGGGATCTTGTGGCAGAGCTACAGAAAATGCAACACCTCATGCATGAATACAGAGTACAAGCACAAAATCAAGAAGAGATTGCAGCCAAGACTCATGCTCTGGAGTTGTCTAAGGCTCTAATGATGAAAATGCAGGCCAGCAAATGGATGTTGAACAAGATCATGCTTCTGTGAGCCCAAAACCTGATATGGACGCTGATGGCCAGAAAGAGCACCCTCAACCATGCATGGATGAAAACTTGCCGAGTAACATGCCTTATGCAGAGGGAAAGAGCACCACAATTCTACAAGGTACTAGTTTTGAAAGGCAATGATATTCAGCTCTCACATTCAGATAGAGAGAACTCTAACTGAGCTCCAGGCATGATGCATGTGGAGGAAAATAAGATCGTTATCGACTCTGTTGATAGGGCCTCTGGTGACATATGACTGTCGAGGTTACCAAAGAGAATCCACATATTGTGGATCACCAGAATGTATTGGAAGCCAGAATTCTTGATGGAGTTTTTATCAATCAAGAAGACTAGTCCCAGAAAAGGTTGGCAATGATGGTTGTGCTTATGGGGGGTGCCATGTGTGGCCTCTAGTGGGAAAGGGAAGGTTATAAATCAGCTGGGAATAGCATTAACAAAACGCCAAATGTGTTGATGCCGGAGGAGAATTTGCCTTTCCTGTATTGTGATTTTTATTGAGAAACAATCTGGATTTGGCAGATATGAATGCCCACTTCCGAGCAGATTATTGCAGGGTTAGACAGTTGCTGAATTTTGCGGTTCCTATGAATTGATGAAATCTTCAATTAGAGTTTGTGTTGTAGCTGAGTGGTAACCTGACCTTTGGTGATGTTCTTTGATTTTCACAATTTTGCAATTCAGGTTCATACCAGAACTGGAAATCAATTCTGTACTGTTTTGTTCTGTTTAAACACAAACCAAAAATAAGAAAAAAGGACGTGGTTAAGGTCTTAAGGATCTTATTTTGGTGAATGAGAAGAGCTTAATTTGGTCTTGCATATGGTGCAATTGTTATTCAATTGTGAAATATAAATTGTTGCAGTTCGCTTAAGATTTAAATGATTGTATCACAGTTTCCCTTATCAATATTCAGGATTTTGCATTTTATTTGATCCGGTAGCCCACTTTTTAGCAAAGGCAGAGGTTGAAGGTATGAAGAATGTTATCTGTCTCTTTGTGATGTCACAGCCCTCATGCTACCATTACAGCCATTAATTTAACAGAGAATTATTCAAAAATTAAAATCTGGTTAATAAAAGACTAATCACAATTGTTATTTGGTTTCAAACCATGTGCAAGTTGAAAGTATTCATGTTAAAGTAGCTTGTGATTGTGAAGACTGTATTAAAGAATAAGAAGAGCACAAAGAATATATATTTCTTAAAAGGAGTTCAAGATTAACTTTTTACTTACTAATTCAAAGTGGGAATTCTCTTCTTATAGATTGTTTCTACTGGAGCTTAGCATGAAAGTGCATATGTTCGATACATAAGCTCAAATCAAGAATCCTAGTGTGTCTTAATTCTATCAATTTCCATGCAAGCAAGACCTGGTACCATCGCACGTCAGATTCAGCTCTAGATCCTTAGGTGTTGAAAGTTGAAACTCATCTGATGCAGATAAGCTAGAACTATTTAACACAAAATTAAAAAAAATTAAAAAAAAAATATATATATATATATATGAAAAATAAAGATAGAACATAGGAGTCAACACCTAGACTTGTTTAGAATCAGAAAAATCCTTGGAGTAAGCACTAGGATATGCAGGAAGCGCATATAAAATTTTATTATAATTTAGTTTTATTAGATTTTGGAGTCACTAGTAATTTTTATTTGTGAATTATATATATATTTTTATATTAGGTCCTCGTATTTAATTAGGTATATAGTATTTTTATTTAAAGTCTAGGAAATTTTTGTAATATGCCATTTGGATTTCCTGTGATAGTTAGAATTAGGGTTTAGTGCTCCTGCATAAGCTTTTAGTCTTGTACTCCTGTCAAAGGAGAGATTCTTTTGATGAATAAAAGTTTATATTGAAATTGTCTCTAGGGTCTAATACCAGTTAGAAATATGTGATTAAATGATTAAATTTATTATATCCCAATAGTTTAAACTTTTAGAACAATCAGTAATTTAACATAAAATTAGAGGAAGATGTCCTAAATTCGATCATTGTATCCTTTGCTCTACCTACCATTTAAAATCTCATGAAATATATGGTTAAATGATTAAATTTACCATACCAATAGTTTAAACTCTCCTAGTGGTTTTTTCTAAATGGATGCTAACTCTAAACAAGCCTATAAGTGCTAACTGTAGGTTCTATCTTTACTTTTCCTATTTTTAATTTTCATTTTGAATTATTCTTGTTTTTCTTACGTCAAATTTAGTATTAGAGCAAAAAATTCAATTTGTATGAAGATCATTGTTAGTCAACCCAGTCCAGGTAAAAAAAACCCTCATGGATTCTCCAATACTAAAAATTTTGATTCCCCACCAGCCACCATTAATCATTGTCACATTTAGGATCTGTTTGGTTGGGGAGATTTTAGGGGGATAGAAAAGGAGGGAGAGAAAAGTAGAGAGAAAATGATTTTTTTGGGTGTTTGGTTGAAGAGAAGAGAGGAGTGAAAATTGGTAGGGTCCAAGTGTTTTCTCCTTAGGTCCACCAAAATATTTTCTCCCAAAATCAAGGTGAAAACTGGAGAGATTTTTTATTTATTTATATATTTATTTTCCTTTGGTTTTATTCTTTAGTTTTTGTCTTTTTATGTACTTCTCATTCGTTTTTTTTTTCCCTCGTTTGTTTTGGATCCTTTGGCTTGTGCTCTTTAAAAAAAAAAAAAAATTAAGTGTCCATGCACAATTTTTTAATAAGAAAATGTGTTACTTTTTGTTTTCTTTAATAGAGACATAATTGGAAATTTATACCAACTTCATTTTCTATCATCTCATTTTTCTTCTCAATCAAATAAATGAGTTTTTCATCTTTTCACTTTT
This sequence comes from Quercus aquifolioides, assembly GCA_019022515.1. Classification (NCBI taxonomy): domain Eukaryota; kingdom Viridiplantae; phylum Streptophyta; class Magnoliopsida; order Fagales; family Fagaceae; genus Quercus; species Quercus aquifolioides. Next base: position 21,170,001 of record CM032331.1, read on the forward strand.
CCATATTAGAGAAAATTAAATCTCTTCTATCCTTTCACTTTTCCACCCCTTCAACCAAACAAATACTTAAGTTAGTTTGAGCAAAAAGTCAAAAATCTCTAATCTCTCTACTTTTCCGCTTGTCATGTTTTCTCAAACCAAAGTTAGTTTGAGCAAAAAGTCAAAAATCAATTTTTAATTAAGTTTGGTCCCTTTTTAGCATCTGCAGATTACTCAAAGTGAAATTTCGGGTGAAAACCAAATTCAAAGTAGAATTTGACTTCATGGGTTATGGTTTGAGCTTAGAAAATGCCCCACTTAAGAGGATTTTTTGTCGCAATGCAAGTAACAATGAAATATAAGAAACTAAACGTGACTACAATTTTTAAGAGATTTTCCAATACCTATCTCTAAGTTATTTCCAATGCCATTGATTTGAAGTAAACTGACTTGAAGTAAATTAAATCAAATCTAACCAATTTGAAGTAAACAAATTCAAAGTGGAAAGAGAGGATAGCAAGAGTCATGAATGTTAATATGATTTCGATTGCCAATAACGTATAGATCAAATGATATTTCTTCTGTTATAATAAAGAATGAAGGGTAAGGTCGTCTGTTCAAAATTCTCTGGATGTATTAATAAACTTACCAACAGGGAAAAAAGAAAAAATAAAGAAAGATTTCAACTAACAAATTTATCAAGTTGGTATTTTAAGGGATGTGTTTGACTATTCTCATAATGGGAAGCAGCAGGAGGTTACATGGAAGCAAGGAAGGTTGTAATCTGCTGCAGTTTAAGAGTACAAAAGTCATAAAAGTTGATCAATTATTTTAAGTAGGGAGAACAGATAAGACGATGGGTTTGGATTTTCTTAATTGAAAAGTAAAATGAGAAAGTTAAAAAGAAAAGGAAGAAGAATGACACGCATGTAATTGACATGCAGAGTTTGTTTGACTCTCGTTACATCATTTTCAACCAATCACAACGATGATTCCAATGTTCCGCATATATATGATGAATGTTTTCGAAATCCAGACTACTAATAAGAGAATAATAATTATTAAAGAAAAACGAGGTATTTTAAGGTTTAAAGGTCTCACTTGTTGGGTCCCAAGCACCCAACATAACTATCAGTTGGAAATAAATAACTTGATTAATAATTGATGCAATTATAAAATAAATATAATTCAACTATAAAAGTTTTTCTTTTTTTTTAATGAAAAAGTGATCAAAGAAAATTTTATCGATTTTCCAATAGATTTTCACTAAATATATAAACTAAGAAGAAGATAAAAAGTAATCAAACAGCTTTTATATATATATATATATATATATATATATATATATATATTTATAAACTGTTTATTAAAGGCTCTAGATCCACTGCTCCAATAATGACTACTATCTGTATAATGTAATCACCCTCTTACGTATGGGTAGGGGCGAGTTTTATTTAGCAAAAAAAAAAAAAAAAAAAAAAAAAACCAAATACTAATAGTCATTATAAACTTGAGAAGTTATGACTTTTGACATACATAAATTACATCATGCTATCGTACACCTGAGCTCACAAAATGTCAAATATAAATTACATCATGCTATCGTACACCTGAGCTCACAAAATGTCAAATATATATAGGGTCCGTTTAGATTGAATTTATTGTTGCTGAAACTGAAAACTAAAAACTGAAAACACTGTAGTAAAATAATTTTTAAATGTGTAAATAGTGTTGTTGGACTTGTGAACAGTGCATGAACAGTACATGAACAGTGTTTTTTGTCCCCTACACAGTAAAATCATGTGATTTTACTGTTGACGTGCAGGAGAAAAAAAAAAAAAAAAAAAACTAAAAACGCAAAATGTGGACACCACTTTCAGCTGAAACCAAACGGGTACACACACACACATATATATATATATATATATATTGATGAAGCCAGATTTTGTCTTGTTAGTATGCTCCTCGTCAGTACGATGAACGACTTGAGATCCTGTGTAAAAGAAAGCACTAAATAGATAGTGGCACCGGTTTAGAAATCTATAATCTGTAGAGCAATTTTGTGTGTGTATATCGTTTTTTTATCCATCATTTACCTAGCTTTCTTGGCTTTATATAGCCTCTGTGTGAGTAAATGCTCTATGTAACGTTGTACTACAGCTGGAGGAGTTATGGCTCAATGATGACCACTTAATCCCATCTTTTATTGTCCTTAATGGTTATTTAAATGTACATTATTGGACGGTAGTAATGGTTCCATACTCATTTATGACTCGATCATTGAATGCTGTCTGGGATTAATGCACTCACACTCCTCCATACTCTTTCTCGTCATTATTATGGACGGTTTGCAAGTATGGATGACCATTTATATGCTACTCGTTAGTTGCCCCCTTTATTTCTTTGTTGTCATTTGTTCGGACGAGCAAAGGAATTTGGAAAGTCTTTTTTGGCGGGTTAACTTGTTGGTGCCCTAAGATTCTTGTCTTATCACATTTATTGTGAGGCGATATTCCCGTCAAGTGATTGCCACATTTCCCTCTTGAATTGGTCACATGTGTGTGTTTCCTTGTGTTTCCCACGCATTGATTTTGCTTCCCTTTTTTAGCAAAAACTTCTCACATTCTCCTTCTTCTTCAACGTGGGCTGTATTTGAAGTTTGAAACTTTCAAAAAGAGAGCTTTTGCAAACTCAGTGCAGTAAGACTCTTTTTCTTCAAAACTCCATTAATGGTTGATTTTGCTTTCATTAGGCAGGAAGCTTCTTCTATTTCATTTTTCTTCACTAGATTAGGGGTTTTCTTAGAGTTCTCTGGTGGGCATCATCCTCAAGTAGGTTTGTTTTTACCTCAAGATTGTGGAGCTTTTAGACCTGTTTTGACCACTCTTTATCCTCTAATTCGTCAATCCTTGATTGCTCATCACTTAGAGATGATTGCCGTAGAGTATAGGGACATTGATGTTAGGTTTAGCAAACTCGAGACTGGTTTGTCTTCGAGTAGTGAATTTATGTATAAAGATTTTGAGATTGTAGTATTGAAACCCTCTTCTTCTAAACCTTCCTCTTCTTCGTCTTCAAATCCTTTTCATGCTCTCTTTGAATCTTGCTCCTTAGAGCAAAGGCACACGAAATCTACAAGAAAAATATTTCAATTCCCTGGAGGGGTTGTCACAAGATTACCTTGTCTGAATGAAAAAGCCTGCTCCTTTGCCCATGGTGAGGTGAGTTTTTACGAGGCTGTTTTTTCATATGGCCTTTGTTTTCTTGTTCACTCTTTCATCATGCAACTTCTCGCTATTCTTAACGTCGCTCCAAGACAACTCGTCCCTAATGCTTGGAGGACGATTATTGGTTGTATGTCAGTTTGGGTATCTGCCCATGATAAAGACATGATAACCCTGAATGAATTCCTTCACTTATACCACTTGAAACCTTCTACCCACTATGGGTATTTTGAGCTTTTGCCTTGGAGTAGAGAGTCTAGGATCATCTGTATTTTTTGTACTTCTTTTCATGACTAGAAATCATGACATTTCTTTGTTTTTGGATCTAGATGGGAAACCATGACTGACGACCTGTGGGGAGAGGTCCTGTAGTTGCTACGGAAATGGGAAATCCCTTCTCTTGGTGCATTCCTCTACCTTTCCATTTGACCAACTATTTAAAATTATCATTTTATGATTCTCCAACTTGTTTTGCAGTTTCTGATTGCCCTAAGTTGGAAGACCGTTATCATGGACGAGTTCAAACTGCTCTTGAGTTTGCCCTTACAATCGAAGATTTTGACGACTTGGTAGATCCTTGTCATTTGTACAACTGTTGTCTAGGACCTAAACCCTCAGCATTTGTGTTAAAGAAGATTGCTTGAGAAGAGAAGAGTATGTTTAACTTCACTTTTTCTTCTCTTATTCCTCTTTTCTTTATAGGAACTTGGTTTTCTAACTTTCTGTTTTGTAGAAATGGCTACTAGGTATAGCAAAGATAAATATGCCCGTGTGAAAAGCTTGAAGAACGAGCCTTTGTCTTAACTTACTCCTGGGTCGAAGAAACGCAAGCTTGGTGAAGGGAAAGTGAAAGCTCTAAAATGTGTTGAAAAACACAAGAGCTGTTTAGACCCCCAATTAAAATTACGGCTAGGTTGATTTTACACAAACTTAATACTAAGTGCGGAAACGTGTAAACACAAGCGTATAATCAATAAGCTACTCTAATCCATAAACTGAGCAACACAGCAGTATAATGGAATATAAAAGAGTAGGGAAGAAAGATGCAAACACAGAAAACACCAAGACGTGTTTTCGAAGAGGAAACCGAAGAACTCGGCGAAAAACCTCTCCGCCGCCCTCCAAGCGGAAATCGATCCACTAGACAATCAGTTGGGATACATGAGTGAGCAAAAGACCCTCCAAGCCTAATCTACCCGATGCACCTAAGCCCTCCAAGCTCCTACTCCAACAAGGCTTCTCGGAACCGTGTCTTGTCTAGTTCTCCGGATCTCGCAACAAGCTCCATGTTGCATCTGCCATCCTTGGCTTCTTCCAATGCTTCCCAGCAGCACCAAAACGTCACTCAACACTCTCAAATGGTGTGGTAAGTGTTTGGGCCATCAACCTCTCAATGGTGTGGAAATGGAGAGGGAAGGGTTGAGGAGATACCACAAGCAAGTGTATAGAGAAAGGTGGGGATGACAATCTCTAATTGCAAATGTGTTTGGCTAGGGTTTTCTCTCTTAAGCATTACTCAACATTTGTGGGTAATGGGGGTTTATATAGGATAGGTGCAGAATGTGTGAGTCAGTCAGTACAGGCTGGCAGAACAGCATGTCTCGCGGGTGTCTCGCGGGAAGGCCTTACCCGCGAGATACTCGCGAGAGACAGCTGTCTCCATCTGTCCTGACTCTTCGCATTCCAGCATGTGCAAGGCACATGCTTCACTTCGCGGGAAGCTTAGTCGCGACATACCCGCGAGATTCCATCAGCTTCCACTTTGCTTGAGTCTTCACACACTCTCTATCACACACCCCTTACAACAATTCCCACAACAAATACAGGGTATAGATAATTGAAAGTAATTACAATCAAATTTGGCACGGAATAAAAGCCAACAAAACACATAGTTGTAAATCACAACTTTACAGAAAGACAAAACTCTTACCCTGTTGTCTCTTTTTGGCACCCTATCTTCTCCCACACCTTTCCTTGAAATGATGACCTTCACTCCTCCAACCACTCGCTCTAAAGGGAAGGGTAAGGTTGGCAAGAGTGTTTGGGAAGATCTTGCCATAGCCTTTGGACGAGCTCACAATGTCATCACTGACGACGAGCTTAGAGGTCTCTCGTCCATTCCTTCTCACAAATTGGTCAGCCGTCACATTCATAAACTGTTGCAAGTATTTTACTTAGCTACTCTTTATTTCTCATTGAGTATTTACACCTGTTTAAAGTTTTGACCCTTCCTTCGTTTTTCAGGTTCTTGGTGAATCCTTGTGCTTGACGACAGATTACATGAATAGTGAAGAGAAGGTAGTGGTGGCCAATTCCAAGGTTGACTCAATTAAGGCCGAGAGCTTGAAGTTGAGGAAGGATCTGATCAAGGCAACAGATCAAGTGATGAAGGCTAAGGAGAAGGTGAAAGATCTTAGGGATGCGCTGAAGGTGGAGAAGAAGCTCGTCATTCAAAAGGATGAGGAAGTTCGAGCTGCTCTTTTGAAGACAGACGAAGAACGTGAAAATGTGATCACTAAATTTCTTGAGTCTGATCGCTTTTCTGACCTCCAATTCGTCCAGTACTTCAAGGGCTTCGAGCTTCTTCGTAGATGGATGATAAAGCATCATAGTCAGGTAGCGGACTTTGCAAACCTTGATTTCGAAGCTATTGATAACGAGATCCTTGTTGACGAGACTAAAGAGAAAGAAGGTGAAACTGTTGCTGATGTTGCTGAAAGAAATGGTATTGTCACAAGTGGAGTTGTGGATAAGGCTCAGATGGACGAGGGCTATGTTGAGGAGGTCGTCACTACTCCTTAATAGAAGATTTTAAATAACCTTTCTTTCTTTTTCTTTTCTTTTTTTCTTTTTTCTTTTTTGAAGACTTTGGTTGCCTCATGTTTTGAGGCTTTAACTCAAAAACAATAGATGCCTCCTATTTTGAGGCTTTAATGCAGAAACAATGAATATTTTGCCTATTTTGAGGCTTTTGTTTTTATAAACAAGGGGAAATTGCAATTTACCCACCTGTGGTTTGGCTCGTTTTAACAGTGCCTACCCGTGGTTTGAAATTTGTCACTTAACCCACCTGAGGTGACCTCCGTTAGACCCCCGTTACCTACCTCTGTCCTTTCCGTTAGAAAATCCTCTTTACTATATAAGCCAAAATTAGAACTCAATTAGAACCCTAAAAAAAGGACTGAGCTCTCTCTCACCATCTTAGAAATCAAATCTTCAAACCCAAATTCCATTTCATGACCCGAATCTTGTTCAATCAACACAATAATGGTTTCCTCTTGATGTATATACTACCAACAATATACATCAAATCTTGCTATAAAAAAAAAAAAAAATCAGTTTAAGTTACAAACCCAGATAACAAGGGAAAACAAAAAGGAACCCATAAATCCACTATGCTTAGGATATTGCTGCCTAGATTTGTTGGCTTTTGGTAGCTTTACAGCTAAGCACCTCCTATGTAGTGGGCATATATGGTTAGAATTGTGTGACTCTACCTGTGGTTCTTTCAGGAAGTCAAGCACAGGATTCTTTTTCTTGTGGAGATGCTAGAGCCTTTTCTTGATCCTGCTATAGCCACGTCAAAAAGCGCAATAGCTTTTGGAGATCTATCTTCCTCTTTTCCTGAAAAGCAAGAAACCATTTGTGTGACTGCCCTCAATGTCATCCGTACAGTAGTAAGAAAGCCAGTCGTTCTTCCTTCTTTGGAATCTGAATGGAGGCATGGCTTAGTTGCTCCTAGGTAATACATGCCTGTATTGTTTGTTCAATGAGTTGGCTGTGGTGTTGGATTTGCTAGATTGCTGGGGTTCTTTTTGCAGATTTTTTTTTTTACTTGCAAATCTGGGGTTTTTTTTTTTTTTTTTTTTTTTAGAGAACCCAGCAAAAGAGAAGGGTTAGAGTTTTAGAGAGAGAAAGCCTAGATTGCTGGGGTTTTTTTTGCAGATTTTTTTTTTTACTTGCAAATCTGGGTTTTTTTTTTTTTTAGAGAACCTAGCAAAAGAGAAGGGGTTAGAGTTTTAGAGAGAGAAAGCCTAGATTGTTGGGGTTTTTTTTTGCAGATTTTTTTTTTTTTTTACTTTCAAATCTGGGTTTTTTTTTTTTTTTTACTTGCAAATCTGGGTTTTTAGGGTAAAGATAGAATCTAGCAAACTCGTGGATACCATTTATTCTTAATTTTTGTGTTTTATTTTGTTATTGTTTTAGGAAGAATTAAGTAGTCAATTTTTGGATTTAGAAGTGGAAGGCTAGCGAATCTGTTGGTGTATGTTCACATGGATTTGTGGCTTTGTTTGTGACTGTAGGTGTATTAGTTTTCTTGTCATTGTAAAAGTATGTTTGGCAATTGCAGTGGGCATTGGGTAAGAACGTTAAACACATCATTCCATATACATTTCTGGGTTTTGACTGTGAAGAAGAAGAAGAAGGAGAGAAAAGAGGAGAGAGACATAAAATATAATGAAAAAGACACAATTACCCCTATTTTTAACGGTGAAAAGGGAGAGGTGGGTAACAGAGGTCTAACGGAGGCCACCTCAGGTGGGTTAAGTGACAAATTTCAAACCACGGGTGGGCACTGTTAAAACGGGCCAAACCACATGTGGGTAAATTGCAATTTCCCCTATAAACAATGCCCTTTTTTAGGTTCTTTTTCTTTTACTTATTCAGCTTTAACTTAGGAAGCTTTGTTATGGCTTAAACCTCGAAGTTCTTCATCATAATATCAGACTTCGTTGTTTTGAGGTTCTTTTGACTATACATGATATTCCTTTGGGAATACATGATTTGAACTTGAAGTTTTTCATTGTTGACGACGAACTTCTGTGATTCTTATTCTTCTGAATTCCTGCTATGTTTATGGTTTGAACTCATTGTTAGAGCTTTTACAATATTTATGATTTAGACTCGTTTATTTGAGCTTTTACCATGTCTATGATTTAAACTCATCATTCAAGTCTTTACCATGTTTATGATTTAAACTCGTCATTCAAGTCTTTACCATGTTTATGGTTTTAAACTCGTCATTTGAGTTTTCACCATGTTTATGATTTAAAATCGTCATTTGAGTTTTTACCATTTTTATGATTTAAACTCATCATTTGAGTCTTTATCATTTGGTCATGGATATCTCCTTCTCATCTGTGAACTTAACCTTGAAGCTTTGTCAAACTTATTGAAAAAGAGATGGGTTATGGAACCTTATTATTTCATGCACCCTTATTTATGAGGGGATTACAAGGAAATTACTAAAAATAACTTAATCAAAACACTTGAAAGGAAAAAAATGCTTAAAGGAAAAAAAGAAAAGAAAAAAAATGAAATCTCGCTTATCTGATGCATTGTCAGGCGAGGTACTCCTATAGGCGGAGCTTATTAGTCCAAGCACTTCTTATTGATAGTACTTCTTGAGATGCTCCACGTTCCAGGGACGTGGCAGTGGATTGCCGTTAAGGTTCTTCAGGTAGTATGTTCCTCTTCTGGAGTAACAGATGACCTTATATGGACCCTTCCAAGTAGGGCCTAACTTTCCCTGAGTTGGATCCTTAGTAGCTTGTGAGACTTTTCGCAATACCATGTTGTTGGGGTTAAACCTTCTAAGTTTCACCCTCTAATTGTGGTACTTTGCCATCTTCTGTTGATACCGAGCCATTCTTAGGGCTGCCTCGTCTCTAACTTTAGGTAAACAATCCAAGTTAAGTCTCAGCTTGTCATTGTTTGTACCTTCGTCATTACGGGCTCGCCTAAGACTAGATACTCCCACTTTAACGGGAATGACTACTTTTGTACTGAAAGCCAACTTGAATGGAGTTTCTCCTATTGGTGTTCTCGGAGTCATCCGATAAGCCCATAGTACCCCAGGTAGCTCTTCTGGCCATGCACCCTTTGCCCCCTCAAGTCGTGCTTTGATAAGTTTGAGTAAAGTATGATTTGTTACCTCTATCTGCTTATTTGCCTGTGGGTGCCTAGGTGATGAATAGTGGTTTTTTTATCCCTAGTTCTGCACAAAATTCCCTAAAATTTCGACTATTGAACTGCTGAAGATTATTAGAGATGATCGTCCTTGGGATTCCAAACCTACAGACAATGTTCTTCCAAACGAAGCTCTGTATTTTGCCTTTTATAATTATTGCTAGTGGTTCTACTTCGATCCATTTGGTGAAGTAATCAACGACAACAAATAAGAACTTCACTTGTTTCTTCCCCTGAGGGAGTGGGCCGACGATATCGATCCCCTATGTGGAGAATGACCAAGGTGAGGAGATGCTCGTCAGTAATTCCCCAGGTATATGCTTCACATTTTTGAACTGTTTACATTTATCACATTTTTTGACAAGTTCAACCACGTCTTTTTGCATAGTTGGCCAAAAGTAGCTTGCCTTGACCATCTTTCCCACCAAACATTGAGGTCTTGAATGGTTACCACATACGCCTTCATGGATTTCTTGCAATACATATGTTGCTTCTTGAGGAGTCAGGCATTTCAGGTATGGCATCGAGAACCCTCTCTTGTAAAGTTCACCATTCAAAATAGTGAACTTGGTTGCTCTGACTTTAACCTTCTTTGCTTCTGACGAGTTAGATAAGAGTTGGTTGTCTCTGATGTAAGAGAGGATCGGGTCCATCCAGGTGTTTGGTCGCTAGACTAAGAGGGTCTGTAGTCCGTTGATACTGGGGATTGTTTGGACTTCCATGAGCAATTCTATCATTGCTGAGGCATCTTTAGTTGACGCCAGTTTAGCGACCTCATTAGCATCTGAGTTGTTTTCCCTTGGGATTTGCTCGAACTTGACGTCATCAAATTTGTCAATGAGTTGAGTCATCAGCTTGAGGTATCTCTTCATTCTCTCTTCCTTTACTTTGTATTTGTTGGTTATTTGCACAACAATCAGCTTAGAATCAGTCCTCAATCTCAAATTCTTGATCCCCAAGGCTCTTGCAATTCTTAGGCTAGCAAGGACTACTTTATATTCTACCTTGTTGTTTGTTGCTGGAAACTGGAGTTAAACTCCATACTTAAGGACATCCTTCTTGGGCAACATCATAATGATACCGATGCCTCCGAGCCCTGCCTGTCTATGCAGATCGTCCAATACTCTGCTTCCCAGTCAAGGTCTAGAAAATTGAATTCTGCAATAAAATCAACTAAAGCTTGAGCTTTGATTGCTGTTCTTGGCCTGTACTCAATATCAAACTAGCTTAGCTCAATAGCCTATTGGACCATGCGCCCTGCAGCGTTTGGTTTGCTCATTGCATTTCAGATTGGTTGATCCATCATAACCATGATGGCATGGGCTTGGAAGTATGGACAAAACTTCCTTGAAGCCACAATTAACGAGAAGGCCATCTTCTCTATGTGTGGTTACTTTGCTTCGGCACCTTGGAAAGCTTGACTTGTGTGATACATGGGCCGTTGTATCTTGATTCTTCACGGATCAATGCTAAACTAACGACTGTTTGTGATACAGCTAGGTACAAAAACAATTCTTCTCCTTCTATTGACGGGCTCAGTAATGGAGGCTTGGCCAGATACTCCTTGAGGTTCTGAAAGGCTGCCTCATACTCATCCGTCCAATGAAAAGCCTGCTTAAGAGTTTTAAAGAAGGGGATACACTTGTTAGTGGCCTTTGAGACAAACATGTTTAATGCTGCCACCCACCCTGTCAACCTTTGCACCTCCATGACTGTCTTCAGAGAAGTCATGTCAAGTATGGCTTTGACCTTCTCTATATTTGCCTTAATTCCTTGTTGATATACCATGAAGCCTAGGAATTTTCCTGATAAGACCCCTAAAACACACTTCACAAGGTTGAGCTTCATTTTATACATTTTTAAGGTATCAAACGTCTCTTAGAGGCCTTCAAGGTGGATTTTGGCTTCCTTACTTTTTACAATCATATCGTCCATATAGACCTTCATATTCCTACCTATTTGCTTGCTGAACATTTGGTTTACCAATATTTGGTAGGTGGCACCTGCATTCTTTAGTCCGAATGACATGACTTCATAGCAATATAGGCCCTGGCTAGTGACGAACGTAGTTTTCTCCTAATCTTCTTTCTTCATTAGGATCTGGTTATAACTTGAAAAAGCATTCATGAAGGTTAGCAGTTCATGACCAGTTGTTGAATCAACGAGCTGGTCAATTCTAGGAAGGGGAAAACTGTTATTGGGGCATGCATTGTTTAAGTCCATGAAATCCACACACATTCTCCATTTTCCGTTGGAATTTTTTACCATGACAACATTGGCAAGCCATTTGGGGTAATAGACTTCTCGAATTAATTCAGCAACTAAAAGCTTTTCCACCTCTTCCATAACTACTTTATTCCGCTCTGGAGCGAATACTCGTCTCTTCTGTTGAACGGGCTTCTTTTACTGTGCTCTAGTTCTTGTTCGTCAATCCTTGGCATATCTTTATGGCTCCATGCAAAGACATCCAAGTTCTTTTTTAAAAACTTCACTAGCTCATCCTTTAAGGACTATTGGAGCTCCTTTCCTACCTTGGTGGTTTTTGGACGGGTCTCCTTCCACTAGCTCGATGTTTTCCGCTTCCTCTATGTGCTTGGGTGGTTCCTCCTCTACCATCCAGGTGTGATTCTTTCTAGATGCCAAGACTGCTTGGTAACATTCCCTAGCTAAAAGTTGGTCTCCAGTGGTTTCTCCAATCCCATGAGGGGTCGAGAATTTAACTTTCAAGCAGTATGTGGAAGTTGCAGCCTTAAGGCAGTTAAGGGTTGGTCGTCCAAGAATCACGTTATAAGATGAAGGGCAATCGATGATCAAAAAGTCTACCACCCTCGTCACCTGAGCGGGGTAAGTCCCTGCTGTAATCTGCAATGAAATGATGTCCTTTGCATAAATACGGCCTCCATTGAAACTAACCAACGGGGATTCAAAGGGTCTAAGGCGTTTTGGATCCAACTTCATTTGCTGGAAAGCCGTCATGTACATTACATCTGCCGGGCTTCCATTATCCACCAGCATTCTTCAGGTGTTGTACCCTCAATGATTAGCATAATGACAAGGGGGTCATTGTGTGGCTGCTTGATCCCCTTCACATCTTGCTCGGAGAAAACAATGTCGTCATTCCCGGTACGATGATGTTTTGCTATTAGGTGTTTAATATGAACTTTGTTTACTTGCCTTTGGACTGCCTTTCTTAGGGACTTATATGATCCCCCAATGACTGGTCCTCTGGTGATCGTCCTTATTTCTCCCACGATCAGCTTGAGATTGTCCTGATCTTCTTCCCTATGGTCGTTAGTAGACTTCTCCTTCGTCCGCTAGTGAGCTTGATAATCTTTCTTAACAAACTTTTGAAGTTTTCCCTTCTGGATCAACTCCTCTATCTGTTCTTTAAAATCTCAGCACTCGTTAGTATAATGACCATGGTCCTTGTGGAAGTGGCAGTATTTCTTCATATCTCTTCGTTTTGAGGACGAGCTCAATGGTTTGGGCCATTTCAGGGCAAGGTCATCCTTTATCTGTATGAGAATCTTGTCCACGGGCATCAGCAAATGAGTGAAATTCAGCTTTCTCTTTGATGATGTCTCTAGACCGCTTTTGCTAGTTTTGGGTTCTGTGAGATTATCTTTGCGGTCCCTCTTCTTGCCCTAGGACTCAGCGTTTTCTTCTTTCTTTCGCTTACCTGTTAGTCCCTTTGCAGTTAGTGCATCTTCCCCATTTATGTATTTTTGTGCTTGAACAACAGATCTGTCATTGACATTGGAGGAGTCTTCCCTAGAGAGAATAAGAGGCCAGGATTGTTCAACTTGGCCTGGAAGGTTGTCATTATCACCTGATCATCTACTTCATCAATTTTTAGAATTGCTTTGTTGAAACGCTTCACATATTCTTTTAGGGTTTCTCCTTCTTATTGCTTCACAGTTAGTAGATAGGAGGTAGGCCTCTTATGGCGTTCGCCCTTAATGAAGTGACGGATGAAGGAGTCACTCAACTGGTCAAAATTTGCAATAGACACCGCGAGTAGTTTACTGAACCACACCCTTGCTACTTTTTTAAGGGTTGCTGGGAATGTCCTGCAAATGACTTCATTTGGGGTTTGTTGGAGGCTTAGAATTGTTTTGAATGCTCCTATATGATCTAGGGGATCCTTAGTGCCATCATAAACTTCCAGTTGAGGGAGACAAAATTTGGGAGGCAAGGGGCACCCCAAAACACTGGCATTGAAGGGTGAGTCTATCCTCCTGATCATGCCATCAAGGTTTACTGTTGTCTTATCCTTCATGGCATTTTTGACCTCGTCTAACTCCTTCCTCATTTTCTTCATCATTTGATCACTGCCACGAGTTGACTGCACGGTGTGTTCTGAAGTTTCCCTTATGCTATTCTCTGGACTCTAGGCTTCGTCATCATTTTCATTGCGGTTGCACTAAGACTGCGATATACTTGTGCCCTTGGGATGCGCCTTCCGCTTCAACTCTTCATTCTATTTCATCAATTCTTGCACATTAGCTGTTAATGCTTGAATTTGTTGGGCCATTACCACCGAATCTGGTGGTGCAGTCATAGTTGAGTCCATCAGTTCTGAGGAACTTAGTAAGTAGAGAATTCAACAACTTGTGGTCAACTTCCCCAAAGATGGCGCCAAACTGATGAAGCCGGATTTCGCCTTGTTAGTATGCTCCTTGTTAGTACGATGGACGACTTGAGAACCTATGTAAAAGAAAGCACTAAATAGATAGTGGCACTGGTTTGGGGTTTGCCAAGGATTCTCGGATGCTTAAGTCAAATTATACTTTTTAGAAATCTATAATCTGTAGAGCAATTTTGTGTGTATATCTTTTTTTTTATCCATCATTTACCTGGCTTTATATAGCCTCTGTGTGAGTAAATGCTCTATGTAACATTGTACTACAACTGGAGGAGTTATGGCTCAATGATGACCACTTAATCCCAGTTTTTACTATCTATAACAGTTATTTAACTGCACATTATTGGATGGTAGTAACGGTTCTGTGCTCATTTATGACTCAATCATTGAATGCTGCCTGGGATTAATGCACTCACGCTTGTCCATACTCTTACTTGTCATTATAATGGACAGTTTGCAAGTATGGACGACCATTTATATGCTATTCGTCATATATATATATATATATATATATATATTTTTTAGAGACTACTAACTAAACTGACTTTGCTTTTTTTTAATCCAATGTTTCACTACTTTAATGCCTCTTTACATAGGTTACAAATTTGAGTTACTATTCCCTCAAAAAAAAAAAAAAAAAAAAATTTGCATTACTAAACCCAGCCACAAATGCTAACCCCGCAGCTCGAACCTTTTCCCCCGTAAACCCCCAAGCATTTTGTGCATGGGGAGGTGTCAATTCAGCTACAAATGTCAAATATTTAAATCTTAATTAGTTGACAAAAATGTAGAGATATACACTCATTTGTAGGGATGTTCCTTTCTTTAATTTTATCACTTGGAGGGGGCATGATCCATTTAATCTTCTTTTTTTTTTTTCTTAAGGTGGAGTCTTTTTAATAATGAGCAATATTATTCCCCGACAACGAAGTACCAAGAGTGAAAACTAAGTGGATATGTACAATCTATTACTATTTTATTTTAATAAGAGTCTTGTAACTCAATTTGTTGGTATCTTTTAGGTATTTCAAGATATCTAGAATTTAATTATCTCCTATATTATTGATATATTAGTCAATAATCTTTTGGTGAAATGATATTTTTAAGTCTTTTCATCAAAAATGAATGCATTTCAGTCATTTTACATGAATTCAAAGTCATAGATTATTGAATGATTGGACAGCATGATTGTTCAGCCAAGGCCCACAGGCTAAAAGTAGTTTTGTAGATAAAAATTTGAGGTAACTCTGAGGCAAGTGGACATTGCAGCAACAGAAAATGAGTAGGCAACACATCATGGATGAATAAAGAGTACAAGAGGAGACTTTGATAAGGTTTTAGTTTGATGATAAGGGGTAAAAGTGTAAGAGACCGCTCCCCCGGCCCGTTTTTAGGTGTTGGGCTAAACCCACGTGAATGGGTAGAGTTGTGTTATTACCTCTTAAAATGGAGATTCGACTGATTATATTTCCCCCTTTAGATTAAGGGTTTTACAATGGAGTCGCCACTTAATTATTGGAATAAATAAGAAAACCAAGATTGAAAAAATTCCTCATTTTATTGATTTGCAAATGAATTTACATTGATCATAAGAAATTATATGACTTTGGTCCCAGATACAATCTAAGATAAAGTGCATGGTTTTGTTTCCTAGTTACAACCTAGAAATTGAAAATTATAAAGATAAGCATTGATCTATCAACTCTTGATCTAAGCTCGGAAGCTATATTACAAGGTGGGAAGGTTTTAGGCACCCACCTTGCCCAGTGAAACTGGTCTTCTAGACTATGGTGGCCAACATTCATATCATATCATCTAATATGTCAATCAATTTGCATGTTGAATTTAATTTGTGTGCATGTGATAAACCATAATTCAATTTATTAAGTATTGCAATTGGATTGAAAAATAAATTTTAGTAAATGTATGTGGATGGTGATATCCTAGATTCAATGATTTGAAAGAATTATGAAACAAACATATTTTTCATGTTTTTGATGTGGATTTAAGATCAAAACTAGTGTTATGCATGAACATGTGATGAACAACCAAGAACATGTGAAAAGCACCTAAGAACATTTAAGAACATTCAAACATATTCAAGAGAATTTAAATAATTACTATCATGCATTAATCTTAAATTTTCATCATGGCAACATAAAAAACAAGTTAGGAAAATTGAATATACCTTCATGCAAGATCCATATGGTGGAGGAGGAGACTCTTGGTGGAGGTCCTAAGGGTAGAAAAAAAGAAGAGTTAGGAAAGGGAGAGTGAGTCTCACTCAATATTTTGAGTCTCACGAAAATCAAGATATAACAAGACTACTCTACACTAGAACTCGAAAGAGGAGAAGATAGGGGGTTTTTGTGTCCTAGAATGGAGGAAATATGAATGGGAGGTAATTTAATAAGGGCTGACAAATGATAAAAAAGAATCATGAACCTAGACCCTATTTTAGACTTTGGGGAAAGCTGGTGCATTAAATATAGAGATTGGTGGGAGTGATGAGCAAGCAAAATTTGGTTTTCTCGTAGCTACTGTAACAGCCTGAAGAACCAAATTCAAAAAATCATATCTTACTCAATTCTGGTAGGAATTGTTTCGTTCTTGTACTCAAATTGAAACTCCAGATGTCTAGTTTCTGGGAAAATTAACCTCACTCACAGATTCAAAATATTCTGAGAGATATCAATGAGATGGTGAACAGAAGTCATTTGTTAGAAAATAATTTCAGCGTAATTAACATTAATAGGTCCCAAATTAGTTTCCAATTAACATTAATAGGCTTCAATCACTCTCATTCAGACTTAATTAGTTTCAAATTTATCCTAATTAAAAAGATAATTGCACAAATTACTTATTGAATAATTAATGTTTGACTATCTAATTAATTAAGTGTGTGCAACCTTACCATAAAATGTAGTTCTAGCCAATCAAATTATGACACGTCATTAATCACAAATTGATTATAATTATAACCAATTGGAATTAATTGTTCATAATCACATCTAGTTGGACTCAATTTGTGATAGTGCATTTCGGCCATTAAAACTTGATTTGATGATAACTTTCAATCGGATGCTTCGATTAGGGCTTATGACCAATTGATTTGATCGTTACAATATCAAGATCATTTTGAGGAAATGAAATTAAGGATCTAATGGCCACAAATAAGATGCCTATTTTCAAGGTAAAATTACCCTTTTACCCTCTATGTAAGGTTAAATGCAGATTGTAAAATGGGGTGTCAACAAAAAGATACTAAACTAAGAAACTATGGCAGATTTTCTTTGTCTTTATATTACTTTGATTTGCCTTCAATATTCTTTGACAACAAGCACAATTTATGTCTTAAAATTTCATGTATTGGTATTGTACATACTATATAGAAGGCCGTGTCCCTTAGTTTTTTTAATTATTTTTAATAACAAAATTAGCTTTTCTTTTAAATAAACTAATTTTATTTATTTTATCACATATTTAACATAAAAATTATTGACAATCACATCTCATCTTTTATTTAGTAAATAAGCTAAAAAAAGGGGTTAGGAGATACCCAGCACATTAGTTCGTTTAGGATATGGATTGTGGGATAAAAAGTTTAAAAACAACAAGAGGGAAGACTGAAGAGTCATTAGTGGGCTCCTTCATTTATGGATTTACCCATTTCTGTAGAAGCTTTTTTTTTTTTTTTTTTTTTTAAATAAAAACAAAAATAAACATACACACAAAAGAGAAGGAAATGAGTTATACCTTATAAGTTCTAACATAGACCAACCACAAATTCCACTAAAAAAACCATGGTATATAACATCCTATCAAAAAAAAAAAAAAATATATATATATATATATAGTACTTAATATTTGAACATATTTTATTACTCTATCGTACCTAGGGAGGAAAAAGTGAACATAATTTAACACTATTGTGCAAAAATTCATACAAATAATCATATTTTTAGGCCAAATGTTTTCTTACACTAGTTTTGTAGGGTCAACTTTTGTAGCCCAAGCCCAAAAGGTATGAGTTATGAGCCCAATGAACCCAAGACAATGAATTTGTAGAGCGTGGGTGAAAGAACTGGGCTGGATGTAAATTAAACAAGAGTTGATTATGGTATTTATGGATGGCCTAACATGCAATCATACTCGGACAAAGGCAAAGGTGAAAGTCCGAAGAGGCAATTTATTGAATGAAAGTTGGTTACAGTTCTTAGAGCTACAGTAAAGTTATTTTCTCATTCTCTCTCTTTTTTGTTTCGTCCTTTCTTATCAGAGGGCTCTCCCCCTTATATAGCATCCTCTCCCTTCATCTTCATCGTCCACTTGTTCATCATCTAAACATCTACTTGAGTGCATGTCCCATCATGTATCTTCTTTAGCCTTGTGTGAGTGGCGGTAGCTGAGATTGTACTGTTCAGGGGTCTTCTCCACATTAATGCAGCTAGAAAAGTAGATGCAGTGCATTTAATGTGGTGGTTGAAGTTTGTCTTCTAGATATTTCTCCGTTCCTGTCATCTCCATGCGCGCCTGAGGTTCATCTTTATCATTAGAATCGTCAGGAGGATTACTTGAACTTCCCAGACATCTGTTTGACCAAGCTTCTTTGAATCCGAGGATAATGGCCTCTTCGGACAATTGAATATCTCTTCGGACTATGCCCCACGTTCATCTCCAGGTATGTTTCTTTCATATGGGCTTCTTCTCAAGTACTTTCATCTTTTCGGACAAACAGTAGTCCTCAAATAGGGCCTTAGGCCCAATATATTAGGTTGGGCTTTTCACCCCCCACAAGTTTATATCTACAATTTTATACAAATATCCGTAATTAATGTGCTAGAATACAAATTTAAAAAAGCAAAAAAAAAAAAAATAATAATAATATCCACATTTAAAACATAAAAGTTTATGTGCGAGAATAAAAACTCCATCTTTTAATTATATATAACATTACCTAATAGATTCAATGCTTTTGTTAAGAAGATAACACCTCAACATAACATAAAGGGCATTCTTCGGCCCAAAAGTTTACACTTATAGATTTGGGCTCAATTATATTATATCAATTACTCGTTCTTAATCTTATTATTAGGATTCAATGTAGGAATACAAATCTTTTGTATAACTTTTTGTGTTTCATTTTATATTCCATCAATTGTTTTATGCCATATGTTTTTTTTCTCCATTTTAAACTATAGTCATTTTATGAGGGAAGTAAAAACAATATTCGACAAATTGTAATTGCTGGAACATAAAGTGAAACATAAAAAGTGGTATAGAGGATTTGTATTTCAAATATAGGACTTCACCACTTAACTAGCCATACCACTCATAAGTGAATATTCCATCAATTTTTCATTATTTTTGATAAACAATCCAATTCTTTCTCTTGGTGGATTCAATAGTCCTTCCATGTGAATTCGAAGAACTCTTTATGGATTAAGGGCTGTACTTTAGTTAGAATGGTATCGAACCCATTCACACTTTACGTTGAATCAATTGGTATCAAGGTTTATTAAAAAGCAACTGTTCCATCAACATTAATTGTGGGGTGTAGTGAGAAGATGAATTGTGGACGATAGGGATAACTGTTGCAAAAATATAGCTCATAGGCAATCTATAGATTCTATAAAATAATTGCAAACTTTGTTGGTAGTTTTTATAAGGAAGATTTATTGATTGGTTACTTGATCTAAAGGATTTTTTATTTTTATTTTTTGTTTGTTGAAAATATGGATAGTCCTAAAGAGCAATGTTAAATTTGTATTGTCAAGTTTAGTAGGTATGCCTTAGATTGGTGGAAACAGATATGTGGGGCCCGTGGGCCTGGGAGCCCCAGCCCACTTTTAGGCTGGCCCAAGGCCCATGCCGAGGAGGGACGATTGGCCCAGGCCGGCGTCTATGGGCTTCAGCCCTTACTAGGCCCGCGCCGAGGACACCCCTTCCTTGGCACTCCTAGTCTAAACTCCAGGTGGTCACATCCACACTTAATGCATTTACCTAACTCCCCTAGCAGCATTAATGCTGATAGGACCTCTGAGCGGCAGAACCTTGGGGGCTGCGACCCACAGTAAGGTTGGGAACATAGCGGATGGGACAGGTTCTAAAGCAAGGGGCTTGGATGATTGACAGCCGTAAGGCTAAGATCAACCGAAGGAGACTTATATAAGGGAAAGTACCCCTCTTGAGAGAGGGGGTCTCCTCGGCCGTCCGAGGAGCAACCCCCAAGCCCAGAAGAACGGGGCAAAGCCCCCTCGAAGAAGGGAGCCTCTGGAGAATCGGTGGCAAGCCTGTTAGCGCCAAACCCTTCGTCCCACTCTCTAAATAAATGTATTGTTGGGGGATCTACGACAAAACGAGCCCCTACAAGATACAATTTCAAAGATTTCAACAAGTTAAAGAAAAAATTCATTCATGGCTATAAATGAAAAACATGTTTGCAATTGATTTTTTTTTTCCTTCGATTATGATGTTATTTTTTCGTATCCAAAGGAAGATTACTAATTGAAATAGTTCATACTCAAAAAATTATATTGATGAATTTTACATTCAACCATCAAAAAGAAGATAATAATATTGAGGACCAACTATATAGGGCCAAGTTTTGAATAAACTAATGTAATTGAAGAAAATCAAGTTTTATAGCATGTTGATGAATTGAATGTTGAAGATAATATTTTCAACAAATCGATGAATAGATGATAGACAAGGACATTGAGTCGCTTAAGAGAACTAATGGAGAATTTGTTGAATGTGAGAATTCGAAAGGGAAAAATTATTGAATTTGAGGAACATGTATCTAATAAGCTTAGAGATCTTGTTGATAATAGGGAGAATAATGCATTACAATATGTTCATTATATATTCGGTTGAAATTTTTTTAGTTGGGTTATAAAGCCTAATTTGATTGATCTTGTGAATCCATTGAAGATTGGTGTGGCTAACATTTGGATAATCAATTCGGGGTAATCTACTTTTAAAAAGGTAAAAAAAAAAATAAAATGATAGATTCAAAGAATCTATTTGTTTGGAGTGGAAAATTTAATTTTTTACATAAAAATTTGAGGACAAAGTTCATTTAAGTGGAGGATTTGAAATGTAAGACAAAATATGGGGTTACTTTTTATTGTTTGTTAATTTTTAAAAATATTTTTATGTAAATTTTGTAATTTTAGGAGTTAGGATTTTATGTTTTCATTTTAGGTGTTTTAAAGAATTTTCTAGTCAAAATTAAATTCCTTTTATGATATTGTATCAATATATAGCATATGTTTAAGAAGATTTTGACTCAAAAAATAAGTTTTTAAAAACCTTTAAGTAGGTCTGCAGTCTATAAAACGAAAATAAAAGCCTATGATCAATCAAATTTTATTCAATTTATTTGCTATCGTTGGAAGATTTTGGAATTCTTCCTAAGAATCCCTTATAAATTTAAAAGTTTGTGTTTAACTAAGATCATATCTAGCTTATTACTTTCCATTCTTTATCATTTAAAGGTAAAGGCCTAAGAGTAATAACACAACATATCATCTGGATGAAATGCATAAAGTCAATTACAAATAGAAAAATTTGGTCTTATAATATAGGCAGGTGTTCAAAGAGTTTGGAACCATGACAAAAAGAAAACCACTCATAATTTTTTATACATGGCAATCCTACATTCTTCAAACTTAAGATTTAAAGGTCTGTTTGAATTGAGAGGAGATGGAGAGGGAGTGGAGGAGAGTAGAGTAAAGTTAGCCAAAAATAAGACAAAATGGGCTTTTGCCCTTTTCAACCAAATTAATTAGCCTTATGCCCTCCTTCCCAAACTAAATAGGGAAATGCCCCTCTTTTAAAACTCGATTTTTGATAAATCGAGTTATAAAAAAAAAAAAAATCTGGAGCCTTATAGCGGCGTTTTTAAGGACCTATAGTGACGTTTTCAAGACCTATAGTGACATTTTTTAACTCGACTTCCATGAAATCGAGTTATAGGCAATTTTTTTAATTTTTTTTACCTATAACTCGATTTCATATAAATCGAGTTACAAAACGCCACTATAGGTCCTTAAAAACGCCGCTATAGGACCTAACTCGATTTATCAAAAATCGAGTTTTAAAAGAGGGACATTTCCCTATTTAGTTTGGGAAAGAGGGCATAAGGCTAATTAGTTTGGTTGAAAAGGGCAAAAGCCCATTTTGTCCGCCAAAAATAGGCTAATTTTGGGCCAATTCTATTCTACACCACTCTACTCTACTCCCCCTGAATCCAAACGAATCATAAGAATAACAAAACAACATATTATTTAGAGTATGGGTTTGATCTGCTTCTAGAGCTTTGGTGCAATTTCACATTCGTATCTTGTCTAGTGTAGCAATAATTGGGCACTCAACAAGCCTTACCCTTAATTGGAAGTTAATAAAGCGATTGTGATAATTTAAGAGTAACAAGTACGTAACATATTATTAAGAGGAAATGAATAAAGTCAATGACAAACTATTTGTTGGATTATAACTTTTTATTTTTATTTTTTATTTATAACTGTAGGGGGGAGAAAAGCCCAACCCAGGGCCCTATTTGAGGAACACTGTTCGTCCGAGGAGATGAAGACATTCAATCAGAGGCCCATGTAAAAGGAGAATGTCTGGAGATGAACACGTGTACTATCCGAGGAGATGTTCATATGTCCGAGGAGTCCAATATCCTCGGATCCGAAGAAGTTTGACCCGACAGGTGTATGGGAGGTTCAAGTGATCTTTCTGACAAATGTTAGGAGGGAAATGAGCCTCGGACACGCATGAAGATAACAGGAACAGAGAAATATCAAGGAGACAGACTTCAACCACCGCATTAAATGCACTGCACCTACCTTCCTGGCCGCATTTATGTGGAGAAGACCCCTGAACAGTGCATTCTCAGCTACCGCCACTCACACAAGGCTAAAGGGGGAGTATGATGGGACATGCACTCAAGTGGGTGTCTAGATGATAAACAAGTGGACGGTGAAGATGTAGGAAAGAAGTACTATATAAGAGGAGGGTGCCTCTGATAGAAGGGGATCGAAAATCAGAAGTGGAAAAGAGTGTACTCCATTACTGTAGCTCCAAGAATTGTAACCCAAGTTTATGAATGAAAAACACATCTTCGGACGTTGCATTTACATCTGTCCGAGCACATACTAATACAAATTCACCCACAAACATTGCTGTTTAATACTGTTATTTCATTGTTAGCCTAGCTCTTTCACCTACTCTCTACAAATTTATTGTCTTGGGTTCAGTGGGCTCAAAATCCATACCTTCTTGGGCTTGGGCTGCAAAAATTGACCCTACAATAACCATAATTGTTACAATTCTGACATAGGAGATGAGCGATTGTATATTATTTTTACATAAATTCATAATTTTTTCTTTACCACTAACCATTTATCACGTTAAAATTGTGAAAAAAGAAGAAGTTATGACCTTAAATTTTCTGGTGACAAATATAATGGAAGTTTGTCCAAAGGAGAGTCACATTTTGTCAATGGCGTGATTGGCGTCTGACACGACTTTCTCTTTGAGTTGGGCATTGGGGAAAGTTCCGAATTATTAAGCAAACACAGGGAGAAAGGTCATGTATAAGTGAATTATGCTGCACATATTAAGACTTAACATGGCAAGTTAAAGTCAAAAGAAACAAAAAGCATGGCTTCTCTTCACCAGAAGTACCAGAAGGTCAAAGCCTTACACATTATATATGTTTGTTTCTCAATTCAGCATAACTTTTATTTTTGGTATATTAGTAAGATACAGCAAATATTAATGGCATGTTTGGACTAACTTATTTTTAATCTATTTTTTTTTCAAAAAATAATGTTATTTGAAAAATTGCAATTAAAAAAAAAAAGTAAATTTTTCTAGAAACTTTTTGTAGTTCAATTAGAATTGTCTAGTGTTTTTGACAAAAACATATTGAATTAATTCAAATCTCTTCACCCATTATAACTATCGAATTATGAAATAGAAAGTAAGTACAACAAAAAAAAAATTAAAAAAAAGTGTTTTTAACACTTTTTTTTTTTTTATAGAATACTAAGTATTTTTAACACACATACGGAGAGATGAGAGAAGGTTTAAAAAAAAAAACTTATGTTGATATAATATAAGTATTATTGATGTTGATTTTACGCTCTTGGCTGCTGTTGACTTCTTATTCTTCTAATAAAAATGGTTCAATATATAGTAGCAACTTTGTGGTGGTTGAGAAAAAGTCAAATAATTCCATTAAATAAAATCACATGAAGGTATAGAAAATGTCAAATAATTGTATATTACAATGTGATAGTCATCCTTTTATCATTCCTCCACTAATTTGAAAGTTAAAATATTCTTCAAATTAATGAAATAGATGATACAACAATCGTGGGTAGTGACAACAACAAACAAGAACAAAAACAGTAAAATTAAAGGTAATAAAATTTTTATTTCTCAACTGACAATTTCTAATATTAATGAGGTCCGTCAAATTATTTAAAAAAAAAAAAGATTATAAGAACAACTATTATAACCTGAAAATCATGAAAAGATCACGATGAATTAAACGCTTCCACATTTCATGATCTTCATGAAATAGTGTACAAGGATTGAGAAAATTTGAAGCTTGATACATCCTCTCTTGGGAGGCAGCTGGACTTGCCCTCTATTGCACCTTTTTGCCTTCACTCTTAACTCTTGTGGTTGGAACTTGATATTGGCCACTCTCCTTTGATCCATATTGAAAAACCAAGCTGTGCCAAATGTGAGTATTTGAGAAAGGGAGATTGAGAGATATAAAAGAAGTTGGTTATCTCAAAATTTGCTTCCAAATATCTATGCATATATAGGGGAAAGAATCATGAATATCTTTCTTTTTTTTTTTTTGATTGCCGAAAGAATCATGAATATGATAATTATATGATTTGGACTACAAAAAGTGTCAACTTAGCATGAACGTGTTTGACAATGTCATTATAGGACAAAAAATGAAGAGATGAATACATTTGGGAATCACAAAGGAAGTTGCATCGAACCCACAAAGGTCAGTATCTTGGGTCCGGGGACTACTTTCTGATGCAGTTTTGGTGTTCAAAAGTCATAATTTTTTTTTTTGAGAATCTTCAAAAGTCATAATTGAGATGGTTAATACTGTTACATAGGGAAGACTACTTAGGAAAAGGAAGACCTCGCCCCATGGCCCCTATATATGGAATTATGTGATGTCCTAGTTTGACACAAGTGAAATCACTTCACTTATTCAGCAGAAAGAAAGAAAAAAAAAAAAAAAATCACTCCACTTTAATCAATCTCAATAGAGAACATTCCAACTTTATGTCTCGGTGGTGGGCCCAAAGGGCCCCCTGACCTTAAGAAAAACAAGTTTGCATATTTTCTACAAACCTCTACAATTTTATGATGATTTTATTATAAGAGCATTTGCATTAGTTGTCGTAAAATAACATAAGATCTCAAATTTTTTCAACCAATCCTAAAATGCACCTATATTAATCTATGTGTCATTCTGTAGAAATACATTTGTGCAACAATAATTGTGAAAATTTACGTAATTATTGTAGCTATACAAATGAATATTTTAGTAATTCTTTAGATTGAGGGTAGTGGTTTTTTGTTAAGGAATAGAGAGATATGATTTAAAATGATAATAAAAATTGATAAGGTAATAGGTTTTTAATGAAATGTAGTGTAAAATAGATAATTTGATGTGAGGTGTTTTGAAAAGTAAGTATATAAAATAGAAAAAAAAATGTAAATTTTATGCTAAAATAAATATAAATTTTTTGCATAAACTGATGCGAATGCTATAATGTAGTAAGAAATAACGGTATTTTGTGTCTTTATCTTTGTTGATAGTTTATTAATACTAATTGGATTCTTATTTGGAATTTCACGATTTTTTTTTTTTTACTTATACTCTGGTTTTCCTAACTCGAAATCCAAGCCCATCTCTGGTTTTAAAAGCCAGAATATTGAGAGAATCAAGAAAAGCAATAATTTAAGGATTAAAAATATATTCATTTGTTCTCATATAAAATAATATTAAAGAAAAATCTATTCATTTTGGCGAAGGAAGGAAATTATGCTTCTGATTTTGTTATGTTATATTCTAATCCTCCTTGTATTTTGTCTCAGCTGTTAGGTGATGCTTAAGGAGTTACGTAACTTCAACTTTGTACTACTTAATTCTTCTCAAAAAAAAAAAAAAAAAAAAGGAAAAAAAAAAAGGCTTGATAATTAGGATTCCCAAATAGTGTTTGACTTTGACTTTGACCTACTTAAGTAATATACTAGTTAATAACTTAAGGAAATGTTAACGAGTGCCGTTGGGGTATTGGTTAAGAATCCATTTTAAGAAAGTTTTGACATCATTTTTATGAGAAATGAAAAAAACTGTCAAAACATTAATTGTTTTTTTTTTTTTTTTCTTTTTCTATGAAAACTTTCTTTAATTGGATTGTTAACCAATGACTTACAGCACTCGTTAACATGACCCCATAACTTAATATGAACACGGTTCGACCAAACTCCAGAAGATTGTTATGGAGTCGCAATGTAAAACTAGGCCCTAAGAAATTGGGCCTACTTGGGCTAGGCCTAATGGTACTGGAATGACGAGGGTTCCTCCAATAAAGAAAGAAATAAGTATAATTCAAAGTGTAAAAATTTATAAATTTGAAAAAATAAATAAATAAAGGAAATCCAATAAACTTCAATAATTTTGTAGGAGAATTTTACAGCACATATATAGATATATATATATATATATATAAATGGAAAATGTAGCCTAGCAGTTAACAGTTTTTTTAAAATTATACCTTTGTGATCCCTGCTCTAAATGTACGTAAATAGCTAATAGATTATGTTATTCTAGGTATTATTACTTAAGCAATTACCAACATTACTTGCTCTCTGTTGCACCATTTTGCCTTCGCTCTTAACTTTTGTGGTTGGAACTTGACATTGACCACTCTCCTTTGATCCATCCTGACTATATATATATATATATATATAGGAAATAAAAATGAATATGATAATATATGATTTGGATAACAAAAGTGTCACTTTTTTATTTAATTTTTTGGGATAAAAACTAAAGTTTCAACATGCAGGAATGGAGACAAGACTTTAAGTTAGGAGGGGCCGAAATATGAAAAAAAAAAAATTATGAAATTTCAAATAAGCATCTATTTAGTATTTATAAACTCTCAACAAAGACCAAGATATAAAATCATTGTTCCTTAATATGTTACAGTGCAATCATTTATGAAAAGGAATCTTGACTTTTTTTAAATCTTGGAAATTATTTGTGATAGAATTCGTACTACATGTTATAGCTTTGTTCCTTTCAATGTAAAACATCAAAGCTTTTGTCAAAATATCTTCTTCCATTTTGTTGTGAAGGCTAATTTTGATAACATTCATAGCTAGAATTTGATGGGGTGACCAAATAGTTTAGCTGATAGTTTAGTTTTGATTCAAATTCTTTTAAGGGCTGGGCTTTTTTTTTTTTTTTTTTTTTGGGTAAAATTGGTTGATTGGGTTAAATTTTCTTTAGTTTTGCTATTAGTGAATTTGTTGTTGGGATATTTTTGGGCAGTACAGCAGAGAGTATTTTGAAACAATTTTTTTTTTCTTTCTTTTTTATCATCTTGTTAACTATGTTAGCTTTTTTTCATTCACCTCTTAATAGAAAGAATTATTTTAACGTAATACAAAAGGTTAGAAACTAAACTGGCATATTTGATATGTTAGGGACCATTTCAACAAATAGGAATTGTAGGTGTGTTTAGTGCTTCTTAATCCAATTATAGTTTAAAAAAATAAAAAATAAATAACATTGTATCAATTAAAATCTGTTTAAGAATATTTTTACTTAGAAATAAGTTTTCTAAAGTTTTAAATAGGCTTGCCGTCTATAAAATAAAAATAAAAGTCTAGTATTACTTTAATTTTAGTAAATTTATTGATAGATTCTGATTTTTTTTTTTTTTTAATTTTGTTGAGAAAGGTATATTCTAGAGTTTGTCTTGGTGGATTCAAGGAGCTTTAAATAAATTGAAGAGTTTATGTTCTACATTTTTTATTCCCTTTTTATAAAGATTGCAATTCACATTCTTAATAAGTGTTAAAGATTTATAAGAGTAACTGGACAGCATGTTAGCTAGATGAGACGCATAAATTTCAATGACAAATAATTGACAATTACAATGGAAGTCTTTGATTTCCAAAGGAATCATATTGGTCTTTCACCAATTTTTTTAAATAAAAAAAAATCATATTTTGTCAATGGCATCCTACACACGTGTTTCTCTATGAGATGGGCATTAGTAATTGATAAATTGAGCACTGTATGCCTGGTTTATCCATTGGAGTAACATTGTTCATAGCTGCAGAAGAACTGGATGTACCACCTGCAATAGTAGAAACTTAATTAGCAGAAATGGTAGACATGCCCTTGTCTTTACAATTATAGCCTCTATTTGCAGAATTGAACCTAGAACCACCATTGGAATTAGAATTTAAATAACTCCCATTACAACCAAAATTTAAGTATAGTGCAGTAGCCTCAATCTAAACATTGTTAGAACCAGAACTAGCACCAGCATTGTTGATACTCTTTTGTCTTTGTTCTTGAATCACAAGTGAATTGATCTAGTTGATGTCAGGGATGGGATTACTCATCAAAACCTGACTACGGATTGTACTGTAATTCTCATTCAGTCCCATGAGGAACCTCATCACATAATCACAATCATTTTTCTCGTCAAGGATCTTCATTGCTCCACATGAATATTCAGGATATGGATCATAATTCACCAATTCATTCCAGACACATTTGAAATCAATGAAGTAATCAGTGATTGAAAGATGATTTTGAGAAACATGTGAAATTTCAAATTTGCTTCTGCAACTCATATTGTACACTCTTTCTGCATACATGGGTGGCGCCCTTCTTGCCTTTTTTTTTTTTTATAATGAATTTTTACTTATAAAAGAAGAAGCTTCAATGGAAAAATAAAAGTTAAAAGTATACCTGAGTCTCACACCTTAGAACCTCGACTTCAATGTTCGTTGAATTATTCATAAACATATTATTATTCAAATTGAAATTCTTTCATTCATATTTATAGGTGGCTGACCTCTATATCTAGTAGAATTTGAATTTCTTGAAACCATAACACTCTGGGTTTTACTACTTATTAGCATTTAAATTCAAATAAAACCCAAAATAAGACCCAATGGGTCACTAGTACAGCCTATGTCCAGCTTTGGTTATTTTCAGATTATATATGGAGAGATCAGGGGCAGAGTTTATTTTTGAAACCAGTATTATGTTGTGAAGGATTTTGTAGTATAGGTTGTTGCATTATTATTGAATGTATGGGGCAGCTTAGAGTGTGGTCTTCAGAATTAGGAGGCCTACTATTTCCCAGGAAATTGAGTAGGACCAAGAACCTTCCTTTCTTAGAAAGTATGTAAATTGAAAACTAGGTGCCTGAACCAACCACAGGTGTAAATGGAGCGGCTCTTTGGACTGCAAGTTGGTATTTTTGGAGCAAATTTGTCACCAAAATGTGGATTGATGAAATTGAGAGCACACATATGGAAGAGTTCAGGTCTAATTTATTATTAACAGGCTTCAGGCACATGATGCACTTGCACGAACCTAATTGTTTCCCAAAAAGATGGAATAGCTAAATAATTTAGATCCTCATTATTTTAGCTTCATCTATAAGGTGCACTTGCATGAACTTGAATTTAAGCAGATAGCTGAATGGATGGATACATGCTAACACCATTAGATTATATTCAGTTTATGTCACTAAGCTATCTTCTTTTAATTTGATGCTGTAAATTGCAAAACTAAATAATAATAAATAAAATAAAAATGGAAAATTTCAAACATGGACATTTACATAGCCACTCCAAGGCACTCTACCTCTATGAATATTTTGGAGATTGATGCTCTTGCTCCATGAACCACTTAGCTAGTTTTCAGTGATGACAACTAAGACGCCATTTTATCATTGTTTTGAACCATTTTTCTTAGAAAACTGGCCTTCATGAAAATTGATTTGATTTGGGTTTGTGCAGATATGCATATTCAGAGGAGACAGGGGATGACTTCAAAGAGGAGGCTATCTTGCTCACTGGAGGTGGAATAATGGTGGCAGGAGATTTGGCCACCAAGCTAGAGATAAAAGAAGGGATTTTGAGGAGGACAAGGGAGAAAAACATGGCCTCTCTTTTTTCCTTGTATTCCATTCAAACACCACAGGCCAAAAAAGCATGTTTATCTTCCAGGAGTTTTGTCACATCTTTATTTTTATACCTCCTGCAATTTTGTATAGTGGACAGACAATAACATGCTGTGCCTAAATGGCAATCAACAACCTGAGTTTCATAGATATAAGATACTTGAAGGTTTCTCTTCGTAGGTAAACATTCTCCATCAATACGTGCTTCCAAGAATAAATTGGGTTTCCAAGACAAGTTAGAAAGCAAGGAACTCTATCCAGATGCTAAACCCCAACCCTATCCCCGATTTATTCTTGTTTGTACATGCATGTATGCCTCTACTCCCAGTTTCTGGCTTATGGAAATCGATGACTGATAAACAGCTTGGGATGAGTTGAGAATGCAAACATATCTTGAACGCTGAAGAACAAATTTATGTATTTTCATAGTGGTATAGATGCTACCGCAATGGAATGTTTCAGTATGAATGTGGTGCTGCAGTTATATAGGAAACAAGTTTGAAGTTTGAAAAGTATTTCCTCCATATTTGGAGTTGCTGTACACTAGAAATTGATTGTTGATTGGAAGCCCAAATGTAATTATATATGTCTTCACACACATACAGCCTTGATGCAAATCTCTGCCTTATTCGTCTTTATCAAGTTCTCTTCTCCTTCTTCTATTTTATTTTATTCATAATTGTTTTGTTCTGTGTGTAACTGTGTTTGTAATAGACATTTTACATAGGTACAAATAGGGGGTGAATTGGATGGATTGGGTCATAGATGCGTTGGATAATAAGTTATCCATTTAACCATTTATTATTGTCTAAATATAAATTAAATATCCATTATCCACCAAACCTATTTAATTCTCAACCTAGCAATTTAACCTATTATAAAATTAAAACAATTTAAAACAAACAATAAATTAAATCTCATGGATTAAATCATAGCCGACTAAAATCCAACTCACCAAAAAATAAAATATTGATAATCTTTAATTGGTTGAACAGAAAATCAATTTAGGGGCAATGATCTGGTTCTTTATTCATCAATAAAAGAAATATGATAAATTAGGAAAAGAAAATCAATTGAGTTTTCACCAAAATTTCACATTCAATACCAACTAAAAAATTAGTTCTCTTTCCTCTATTTCCTTCAAATTTTCCCAACAGCCAAATAAAACACACACACACACACCTTCAAATTATATAAAACTGGATTAGAAAAAAAAAAAATTGCCATCATAAGATTTTGTTAGACAAAGCTAAAAACTCAAACCACTATTGGTGAAGAAACCGGTGCTAGCACCAGAGACGAAAGTAGTTGGAAAGAACCAATTTGTGGTGAGCAACGGTAGTCTTTGGCCATAGAGGCCTTGATGTGAGACAGGGTGAGAGGGATTATACCATGTAGGATATGTTTGGTAGCTAGTAGTGTTAGGTTCATATTTTTATATAATTGGCATATCCTATGACAAAACGCACTTTACTTGTATTTTGGTAAATATAAGTAGATTCAAGATGATCATTACAAGTGGTTACATTGAAGATATGAAGATTACTCAAGAATTGCTCAAGAAAAGCTAAATTTATAAGTCCCAATACCACTTCGATACTTGTCGATCTATCAAGATTTATTAAAGCTCGATACTTGTCTTAAAGGGTATTTGTTTATGGGTTTGTATAATCTTTATAGGACTAGAAAAGCCTAAGGTTTGTGTAAACCTAATTGGAAAAGGAGAGCTTATTTCAAAGGCCCATTAAGCTCCTATTTAAATAAAGAGGTGGAGAAGGAAAACCCTAACCCTAGAAAGCTTCATAAGGTTTTCTTTTTGAAACCCTAGCCTCCACCTACAGAAGAAAGAGTTCTTGCTGCATTTCTTGTATCCTTTTGGGTTTTGTAACCAGGCAAATTCTATAGCACCAACATTGAAGATCTTATTGGTGTTTCTATGTGAAACTATTGCAAATCAACTACAATAATCAAAGGGTTGTTGTGGAGTTAGTCACTTACTAAGATCCGTGCAAATGAGTTAATCACAGATTGGAGATTTGTGCAATAAAGGAAAGAATGCTACTTCAAAATCAAGTCCAACTGGGTATTGAAGAGGTTTAACTGTAGGTTGGTATTTTGGGATAGGTCAGGGTAGTGGTAACATTCCTTATACTTGTAACTGCTTGATTATTGATTAGTTGATTCTTGGGAGTGGCGACCATAAAATCACTTGGTGGGGTTTTTGCCTTACAAGAAGTTTTCTCCATTTGTCAACAAATCACCGTGTAAATTTAATTTCTACTGCATTTAGTTTATTTGATGATTTGTTGGTGCCTCTATGATTTGCATGTAATTTGACCTAATTAATCAACTTGGGTAATTGAATTAATTAACTTGGGTCAAGCTATCTTGACCCAACAAGTAGGTTTACCCATTAAGACTCATTAAAGGAATTACCCAATAATTCTTTTATCCATTTAACCCAAATTTTTAATCGGGTTCTGTGAGTGCAACAGCTTCCTCCTTAAGAAAGGAAAGTACGCCTCGGCCGAGTGGACCAGAGTAGAGAAAAGATGGAGTCACTACCTATAGATTAGGTCTAGGAACCATAAATATAGCGCCCTTATGTGGAACGACTAATCTTACTACCAGAGTATGGGTTCGAAGTTTAGGTATGGGGATGAGAAGGTGTTAAGCGCCTAATCCCACTTAACCTATGGGTCAGCTTCCAATCTTTGTGTCTTACGTCTTAATCTCATTAAAGACTCATTCAATATTGTTATCTATACTCACACATACACACTAGCATACATCTAGCAATCAACATGGCATCTGAAAACTCGAAATGTGTTGAAAACACAAGAGCTATTTAGACCCCTAATTAAAATTATGGCTTGATAGATTTTACACAAACTTAAAACAAAGTGCAGAATAGTGTAAATGCGAGCGGATGAACAAGTAAGCTACTCTAATCCATAAACTAAGCAACACAGCAGTATAATGGAATATAAAAGAGTAGGGAAGAAGGATGTAAACACAGAAAACACCAAGACGTGTTCTCGAAGAGAAACCGAAGAACTCGGCGAAAAACCTCTCCGCCGCCCTCCAAGCGGAAATCGATCCACTAGACAATCAGTTGGGATACATGGGTTAGCAAGAGACCCTCCAAGCCTAATCTACTCGATGTACCTAAGCCCTCCAAGCTCCTACTCCAACAAGGCTTCTCGGAACCGTGTCTTGTCTAGCACCCCGGATCCCGCAACAAGCTCCATGTTGCATCTGCCATTCCAAGCTTTTTCCAATGCTTTCCAGCAGCACCAAAACGTCTCACAGCACTCTCAAAGGGTGTGGTAAGTGTTTGGGCTATCAACCTCTCAATGGTATGGAAATGAAGAGGGAAGGGTTGAGGAGATACCACAAGTAAGTGTATAGAGAAAGGTGGGGATGACAATCTCTAATTCCCAATGTGTTTGGCTAGGGTTTTCTCTCTGAAGCATTCCTCAACATTTGTGGGTAATGAGGGTATATATAGGATAGATGCAAAATGTGTGAGTCAGTCAGTACAGGCTGGCAGAACAGCTTGTCTCACGGGTGTCTCGCGGGAAGGCCTTACCCGCGAGATACTCGCGAGAGACAGTTGTCTCCACCTGGCCTGACTCTTCACATTCTAGCACGTGCAGGGCACAGGCTTCACTTCGCGGGAAGCTAGGTCGCGACATACCCGCGAGAATCCTTCAGCCTCCAAATGCTTGAGTCTTCACACGCTCTCTCTATCACACAACCCTTACAACAAATCCCACAACAAATACAGGGTATAAACGATTGATAATAATTACAATCAAATTTGGTACGGAATAAAAGCCAAGAAAATACATAGTTGTAAATAACAACTTTACAATCTCCCCCTTTGGCTATTTCGTGACAAAACCCTAAAACAGACTTTAGACTTAAACGTGAGTTTGGGAACAAAGGCAAAACTCACTCACACCTAATTCTAGATTCTGATAAGCTCTTGAAACATATGAACAAGTAACTCCTGAAACACAACAACAAACTAATATCATTGTACGCAGAAAAACTTGAAAAGCATATGGAGCAATAATAGTATGATCAAGCAAAATGGAATAAAAACAATAGACCAAGGCAAGATCAAACATGCAATCACTTACGCAAAAGTGATCACTATGCTCATTCACACAAGGAATGACCATTCGGACATGCAAAGTGATAAGCTCAAATGAAGAGTATCATTTGCAAGTCCAACACTCAACCAATGTGAAATACACGAAGTATTTGCATCTAGGAACAATCTTACTAGGGCACAAGAGTGTTCATCACTCAACCAATGCATAGAACGTATATGCATCTTGGAACAATCCTACAAGGGCACAAGAGTGATGTACTGAAGTAAAATGTATGACATTAAACTTCAATAACACAAGCATAAAGGCTGCATAAACAAAGTACTGCATATGCATGGCACAAACCATAAAAGCCTACAAACTATGCAAAGAAACAAACCCTTAAAGCTTACAAAAGCAACATGGGTACATGCAAAGTATGCTACAATGCAAAGAGAATATCATAAAAGAAACATCTGAAATTATACTTAAATAAAAACAGAGTATCAAAGCTTTAAACCAAAAGCAGTAAACATAAAACATCAAAACATAGGAACTGTTGACTTCTTCTCCCCCTATCACCATACTTCCCCTATCAATGACATCATCTCCCCCTTTTTGTCATGGAATAGCTAGTCATTCTCTTCTAGCTTCCGTTGAATTTCGTCTAGCTGAGTTTGGAGTGATGTGAACTGTGAATCAAGACGTCGGTGGTGAGTGTACATGATAGTCGCCAGCCCGGACATCTTTGTACTCATCTCTTGAAGAGCAGTGGAGATATTGTTGAACTGTTCATCATAGGTACAAGTTGCAGAACTCGAGGTTCCCGATGGTGCATGACTTTCTTGCTTAGTGTTCTTCTTGGTGTGGCTCATACTCGCATGGAGAGAACGAATGTTAATTGGATTTGGCCTTGGATATGGACGTTCATCTTCCAATGGACGGACACCTTTGAGCTTCAAAATCTTTGAAATAAGATGAGAGAAAGGAAGACAATTCCTTGAAGCAGTCCGGTCAACTGTTTTTGCCAAAATGTGAAAAATATGAGAGCACACATCAATCTCTACGTCCGTGATCAGATCATTCAAAAACAATGCTCGACTAAGATTCATATATCCGGTGTTGGACAAGGGATAGAGATTGCTGCACATGATCATTGAGAGAAGTCGTAATTCAGAAGAAAGGGACGCCACATTGATTGACTTCTTATTTGAGGAGAATTCCAAATTGGCTCCTAAAGACTGTTTGAGATACTCTTCATCTGGGTTCAGCTCATCATATACCAGCGGTATAGGGAGTATTGGCCGGTTAATGTGTAGAATTTCCGCCAAGTACATTGGTGTGACAGAAAAACTCTTTCCTCGAACCCAACATTTAATCTCTTCTCCGACGACACTGGCATTGGCATAGAATTCCTTAACCATGTTCTCGTATGTATCCTCGAAAGTTGAAAGAAGATAGTTCCAATCTTTCGTGGCAAACCAAATGGGTATTTTTGTGTCCCTGAGTGATGGCTGATCAACCCTCCTTTCAACTATCAAAGGAGCATCCTGAAAGTGGTTCTTGTAGGATTCAAAAGCAGCATAAGACTTAAACAAGTGAGGATCAAAAATTCCTGTTGAGCAACGAGCTCTCTTTGGTCTAGGTGAATCAGCATCAACATCAATGATCGGCTCTTTCCCTTTGTTGCGACCTCCTTTCACAGCTGAAGTCTTGAATGGAGACATTTGTGCAACAGAGCACACCAAAAAAACAGGAGACAAGTGCACAACACACAAAACACAGAACACAGAATTTGATTAGATTCAAGTTAGGTCAAAACAGAAGTAACACTGCATAAAACAAGACATAATCAACTCCAAGCAATATGCTGAATGCATAGACACAATGCATGGAACTAAGCAAATGTGCATGTGTGTGTATATGTGTGCATGTGCTAATGTGTGTGTGGCATGAGATGCATGAGGGGTGCCTAAGTATGCTTAAATGTGTGACAAGAGTGTGCAACATGTGCAAAGTGCATGAAACACACTATCAATGACCAAATTGAGTGAAGCATGGTCAAACAAGTGACATCCCACAAATGGAAATTACTTGATTTCAATTTGACACAAAAATGTCATTTGGACATTTTGTTGAACACCTAACATGCATAAATGCAAATATGACATGAATAATGCATGAATATGGGAAAATCTACCCTCAATACATGATAGAATGCCACAAGGGGCCAACATAGATGCAGAAACAACAAATGGGACACAGCCCAAGCAAAAGATTTGACAAAAATTCACCCAAATTTGAAAAATAACCAAATTTTCGAAAAACCCCAAAATTTTGAAACCCTACGAAAATTCTGCATAAAGTAAGAGAAACTTGAAGGAGAATGCTTTAGAAGACATACCTTGAAGTTGACAATGCAGAAAAGATGCTTGAAAATGATGGGTTTAGATAAAAAATGACCTTGGGTTGAAAAAGGGTTCGACAAAAGTTGAGCGAGGGAAACGAGAAATATTTGAGAATCAGTCACATCTGCTACATAAAAAGTGAAACCACGCGTTTTTCGCGGGTTAGGGAGTAACGACACAGTCACGAAACAGTCGCGAGAAGGGCCACTGAAGCACAAAACTTTCGCGAGAAGCACTAAGTCGCAAGACAGTAGCGAGACAGTCGCGGTAACTTCTGTCTGAATTTGGAAAAATCCAATTTTAGCCATACAGCATTTCGCGAGAAGCTGTTTGTCGCGAAACAGTCGCGAGACAGTCGCGATACCTTCTGTGTGACAGGATGAAAAGAATTAATTCCCTCAAGCTCTTTTCGCGGGAGGCTCTAAGTCGCGAGCTTCTCGCGAAACCACCCCTGAACTAGTTTTTGAAAAAAGTACACAAAAATGCATTTTGAACAAAAACAAAAGACAAGAAAGAACAAAAAACACTTTCAAAAACAAAT
Organism: Quercus aquifolioides; assembly: GCA_019022515.1. Classification (NCBI taxonomy): domain Eukaryota; kingdom Viridiplantae; phylum Streptophyta; class Magnoliopsida; order Fagales; family Fagaceae; genus Quercus; species Quercus aquifolioides. The sequence goes on from CM032331.1 coordinate 21,207,148, forward strand.
AAAACACTCAAAAATCTTTTTGGGTTTGATCAACAAAGATTGAGCATGTGAAAACACATTTAATCAAGTACAATCACACAAATGAATATGACATTCATTGAACATAGACTTGTGTGTTGTGTGTGGATATCAAAAATGAGATAGTCCTTAGTCCAATGTGAAGCTTCAATGATCAATTCAATCAAGGCATACACAACTAGCACTAGATTATGTGACCTATCTCAATTATGTGCATCATACATTTTATTATGGTCGCTTTCCCTTTTTCCTAGTCGAATACTAGTTTGTGCGACAGGCTTTTGCAGCTCTATATCTCTTTTCATTTGGAGATTTACATTTAGAGAGCTCTTTTAAGCATAAAAAAATAAAAGTGGGAAGATATATAGGCATGAGTCTATGCATGTCTCAAAATCAACAAAACCATTCACTAATCATTCATGACAAGGTTGAAGATCTATTTACAACAGTCACATAGATTTCAGAATTTCTTCCACAATGATATGAGTGCATGAGAGACAAGCTAAGCTCGTTAAATGCATAAAGCCATAAGTACAAAGGTACAAGGCAAAACATGCTTTGAGACAAAACTCAACAAAGTGATCAATCTTTTGAGATTTTTCAATTTTTTATGGGTTTTTGAAATTTTTGAACACACCCAAAACAGAACAAGAAAAGAAACATCAACAAAAATAGCTGGTACAAACCAAAACAGATAAATGAAAAACTTCTAGACACTCAACATGTGGAACCACAACAAGTATGCAATAGAGAGTAGTATAGGTTCACACGAGATAGAGTTCAAGGAATGATACCGACACCGATGGTCTTACGCAAAGATTCAAACTTTGGGCCATCTAGAGGTTTAGTAAATATGTCTGCCTTCTGATTCTCAGTGTTGATGAACTCTAAGTACACGGTCCTTTCCTCCACCAAATCTCGAATGAAATGATACCGAATTTCGATATGTTTTGATTTCGAGTGTTGAACTGGATTCTTGGACAAATTTATGGCACTTGTATTATCACAATATACAAACATCGTGTCTTGAGTGATTCCATAATCATGAAGAAGCTTCTTCATCCATAGTAATTGAGCACAGCAACTTGCAGCAGCAATGTATTCAGCTTCGGCTGTTGATAAAGAGACTGAATTCTGCTTTTTGCTCATCCATGACACTAAGTTGTTTCCAATATAAAAGCATCCACCGGAAGTACTTTTTCTATCATCAATGCAATCGGCCCAATCAGCATCAGAATATCCGACTAAGCATTCATTTGAATCTCTTGAGTACCAAATCCCATAATCAGAGGTGCCATTTATGTAGCGGATAATTCTTTTGACAGCTGTTAAATGTGACTCTTTGGGGGCTACCTGAAATCGAGCACACACGCCTACACTGAAGGCAATGTCTGGTCTACTAGCAGTGAGGTATAAGAGACTGCCTATCATGCTTCGATAAAGCGTTGGATCCACTTTTATACCTGTTGCATCCCGACTCAGCTTTGATGAGGAGCTCATTGGAGTGGAAGTATGTTTCTTAGAGTCTAGACCAAATCTTTTAACAAGATTTTTGGCATATTTCTCTTGAGATATGAATATCCCATCTTTCCGTTGTTTCACTTGAAGCCCAAGGAAATAGTTCAGCTCCCCCACCATACTCATCTCAAACTCCTTTTTCATTTCTTCGGAGAATTCATGAGCAAAATGATCAATTGTGGATCCGAAAACAATATCATCCACATATACTTGAGCAACTAGGAGAGACTTCTCATCTCTCTTTACAAACAAGGTTCGATTAGCTTGGCCTCTTTTGAATCCACGATCCAACAAGTATGTTGTGAGACGATCATACCATGCTCTTGGTGCTTGCTTCAAACCATACAGTGCTTTCTTCAACCTTAGCACATGATCCGGAAAATGAGGATCTTGAAATCCCTTTGGTTGCTCAACAAATACTTCTTCATTTAGAAAACCATTCAGAAATGCACTTTTCACATCCATTTGGTACAGTTTGAAATCCATAACACATGCGATGGATAGTAGAATTCGAATTGACTCTAATCTTGCTACTGATGCAAATGAATCATCAAAATCTATGCCTTCCACTTGAGTATATCCTTGAGCTACCAACCTAGACTTGTTTCGAACTACCTCACCGTCTTCATCAGTTTTGTTCTTGAAAATCCACTTGGTGCCAATGACATGAGTATCTTTGGGTCTTGGAACCAACTCCTATACATCATTTCTGACAAACTGATGTAACTCCTGATGCATAGACTCGATCCAATTTTCGTCTTTAAGGGCTTCCTCTACCTTCTTGGGTTCGAATTGAGCAAGATAACAATTGTACGTTACATGATTCGCACTGTATTTTGGTCCTTTTCTCAACCGAAGTCCCTCATTTACGTCACCAATGATATTACTTGATGGATGATTGAGGGTTACCCTTGATGACGGTCTCTTGGAGGTGGAAGGTTCTTCATCTCGAGAGATTGGAGGTTGAACTTCCGGAGGGGTGAGAGGGCTAGAAGGCCCTTGTATTGATCTGGTCTCCCTTCTTGGTATAGGGGGTGTAGACTCTTTTTCTGGTGATTCTTTCTCGATCTCATCATCTTGTGACATGTTGTCCTCAACCTCCCCCTTCTTCAAGTTCGATCCTTCACCGTCATCCCTTTCCCTTTCAGATATGGTATCATCAATGACCACATTTATTGATTCCATTACCGTCTTAGTGCGTTTATTGAACACCCTATATGCTCGGCTATTTAATGAATAACCTAGAAATATCCCTTCATCACTTTTAGCATCAAATTTTCCGGGATTCTCTCTATCATTGAGAATATAACATTTGCTCCCAAATATTCGAAAATATTTCACCTTCGGCTTCTTTTCTCTCCAAATTTCATACGATGTCTTCTTCGTTCCTGCACGGAAGTAAATCCTATTCCCAATGTGACATGAAGTGTTCACAGCTTCAGCCCAAAACTTCTGTGGAAGATTTTTGTTGAGTAACATTACTCGAGCCATTTCTTGAATCACCCGGTTCTTCCTTTCAATTACTCCATTCTGTTGTGGAGTCTTTGGGGTTGAGAATTCCTTCTTGATACCGTATTCATTGCAAAATGCTTCAAACTTTGCATTTTCAAACTCTTTCTCATGATCACTCCTGATTTTGATGATAGGTACTCCCTTTTCATTCATCAATCTCTTGCACAATTTTTCCATCTTATCACATGCTTCCGATTTCTCTCTAAGGAAGTTCACCCAAGAATACCTTGAGAAATCGTCAACTATCACCATAATGTACCGCTTTCCACCCATGCTCTCTGTTCTTGTAGGACCCATCAAATCCACATGCAGTAATTCTAACGGACGAGAAGTTGCAACCACATTCACTTTAGGATGGCTTGACTTTGTTTGTTTTCCCAATTGACATGGACCACAAACATTCTTCTCAATTTTCCCAAACTTAGGTAGACCAACCACAGCCTCAAGCTTCGAGACTTTCGCCACTTTTTTGTAATTTGCATGTCCAAGCCGTTGATGCCACAACTCCAAGAGGTTTACCCGAGCACTTCGACATGCTATGCTGGGTTTTGGAATGATCTCATAGCAGTTATCAGTGGTCCTTAGACCCTTTAGAACTTGAACACCTTCTTCATTCAAGATTAGACACCCTTTCTTTGAAAATTGGACCAAGAAATCTTCATCACAAATCTGAGTGATACTTAACAAGTTCACTTTTAATCCCTTAATATACAGCACATCAGTCAACAAAGGCAGACCCGGAATATCCACCGTTCCCTTTCCAAGAACTTGTGAATGACTACCATCCCCAAATGTCACAAATCCATCTTCCTTCTCTTTAAGAGTCTTGAACAAAGATTTTTCTCCAGTCATATGCCTAGAACACCCGCTGTCAAGGTACCACAAACATGAGTTAAACACTTTCAATGCAGTATGAACAAAAAGGCATGCATGAGAGAGACATTCTTGACCATCAAAACAAGAATTATTTTTCCTTATTTCATTCAAAGATGAGTGAAGTTTCCTTTTTAAACGACCAAGTTTATCACTTAACTGTCTATTTCTTCTCTCATATTCATAGTTTAAGGACTTTGACTCACATAGGCTGTTATGTATATCATGGGTCCTATGAACTAATGATTTCAGCATGTGACTAAAAATTCTAGCATGTTTCTTAGATTTAAATAATTCTAAGAGCGCATTACTGGAACAATCTTCAAATATGCTCATTGAGTCATTTTCACAAATACTTTTCAAATCCTTCATGGTAGTTTTAACAAGAGCACTTTTCAAAACACACCAAGGGGTCTAGGATCACACTTAGGTATTAAAACCACAGCAAGTGTACCTGCTCTGATACCAATTGAAAGCTCGAAATGTGTTGAAAACACAAGAGCTATTTAGACCCCCAATTAAAATTACGGCTCGATAGATTTTACACAAACTTAAAACAAAGTGCGTGATGCGAACCTCAATCGACACGCTTTGAGACCCAACAAAAATATTGGAATACTTGCCCAAGAAAGCTAAAATTCAGTTTTTTTGATAGAAAACCTTGACCCAACGTTTATAATCGAAACGCGAACCAAAGATATAAGTAATAGACCTTGACCCAATGATTATAATGAATCACGAACCAAAGGTATAAAGTTTGAACGCCACAAGGAAGAATCCCTGATAAGTTCACAGTTCTTGAAGAACCAAAAGAAGAGCAAAGCCTCACCTTTTCTGATTTTTATTCAATAATCTTTCATTACAATGAGTGCATGCTATTTATAAGGCATGACTGAAAATAGAAAAATATAAAAAACGTACTAAATAATAAAACCCTAAATAAAAGTTGATTTGGTCTAAAATTAGCATATCCCAAATAGGAAAAATAGCTAAAAACGTTCTAAATAATAAAAGCCTAAAATTAAGGTAGATCTAGTCCAAAAATAGATGCTCCAGACTAGGAAAAATATCTATTAACTGATATAGAGCTGGAAAATCAATCAGCCATTAATCCACGCCATAAATCACGCCCAATTAAGCCTGATCAGCCCTCAATAGCTTGGATTAAATTTATTACGCCTTCATCTTCCTTTGGGCCAAGCTTGGAATGTCCTATGTTAGAATCAGCCCAAATCTCTTGAATCAGCCCATTAAGTGCTTCTTTGATCTTCTTGGATCTTGCTTTAGTAATAGGCCCAACTGGAACATGCAATGGCAGAAATATAGACATGGCAGCAAGGTATTAAATACAAATATAACTCAAACATCTAAACATAGTATCCAAGCATCAAACAAACATATTCATTGTGTTCATCATCCAAAATGCATGTTCATGTGAATGCATGGCTTATCTCACTTACCTTATTGCATCATAACACCTATACATCAATGGATGGATATGTGAATGCATATTTATGGAAAAACAAAGAAAACATTAAAAGGCAAACCCTAATCTAACATATGAAGAACAAACAACAAGTAAACAGAGAGATAGAGACCCAAAAACATAAGAAATTGGTCAAAACAGAGGCATATTATATGAAAGAAATAAAGAAACAGAAGTAGAAAACTCAAATTAGGGTTTTGAGCAGGAGTATGCGTGCGCGTACATAAGCCTGCGTGCGCATACATAAGCCTGCGTGCATGGGCTAGTTGTATGCGTACGCATACGTAAGCATGCGCAGCATACACGCCTCAAACCCTAACCCAGAAACTAAAATGCAGAGAAATAGAGCAGAAACTTAAAACAAAGTAACTAACAACCTAAAAATGCTTCTAATATAAAAATAAACAACCTAAACCAACAACAAAGATATCCAAAACAAAATCTATTTCTAAACATGCATTGGATCTAACAACAGACAAGAACAACACTCAACAAATCAAAACATGTTCATCAATATATTCAATCATTCAACTCACCAATCAAAACATGATGAGACATAATAAAACAAAAATAAACAAAGCAAAACATATCTCTAAGCATATATAACATGTAAATAAAATTAAGAACAAAAGAAACACAAGTTATAAAACCCAAATTAAGGAAGAGCCATGAAGAGAGACTCGCCTTGCTTATTGGAACACAACTTGGTTGATGTTTAACCGGCCCCTCAGTGCCCACACAACAAGATCAAGGGATAAACAAAGGAATCAAAGTATTCAATAGTTCATTGGTAATCACAACTCAAAAATAAAAAGATTTTGAAAAGGTTTTGAGAAATCCCCTAAAAGACCAGTTTCTGTGCTAGAAAAAGGTTTCGAATCTTTGTAAAAAAATGTGGTGGCTGTTGCCCTAGGGTTTTTGAGAGAGAAAATAGGGTTTAAAAACAAAGAGACACTTTTTCTCACAAGGATTTTGATTGGAGCCATAAAATGAGTATTTATATGTTTAAACTAGGGTTTTCAAACTCATTTAGAGGGTTTTGAACGTTCCAAAGGGTCTAGGGGCCGGGGCCCATAAAAAATGAAGCTCAGGACTTCTGGAAACTGGTCTGTGTACGCAGGTTCATGCATGCGTACACAAGCATGCTTCATGCGTATGCGTGCATCCCCAGAAACCCTAATTTTGACTACTGGGTTGACCTGATTTCAAACGGTCATAACTCACTTAATATAAGTCCAAATTAGGAAAAAAATTGTGTTCAAATTGAAGCCCAAGATGTCTACTTTTTAATGAAATAAACCTCACTCAAAAATTATTTATGGAACAAAAGTTATGGTCAAAAGAGTGAGCAAAGCTCACTTTTCAGCATCGTTTTCAAAGCGATTTGAGTACTTTTGAGTTGTGATTACTTCCAAACTCTTGAAATAACTTCAATTACCTTTTGAAGACATGTCAGGCTCATCATTGGTACCGGGGATTAAAATTTTTTAATGGGTACAAAATGTAGTGTTTACAGCTTGGGTCAAGACTTACTTAAATGTCATAGGTGGGATCATGGTTTTGGGTACAAATTGCCACCCCTAGGTACAATCCATTGGTGAGTTTGAGTTGTTTGTGTTTGTAATTGTTAGGCTTATTAGTACTAAAGTGTTAGTGGAACTTGTGGGTGTATGTGATCGTTTGTTTACTGTTTGCAATTTGAACTAGTGCAAATGAGTTCCCAAACAGAGGCCCACATCTTGGTTAAGGGCTTAAATTTGTTCTTTAATTTTTACATTTTAATATTTATTTCCTAATAACTACATATTGATGATTATATTGTTAAAAAAAGAAGAAGAAAGGAATTAAGAGGGTATTTTGTAAAAACGGAAGGGTTTTTGTTTTTATTTGTTTTTTATTTTTTTAATTACTTTGAAATATGGTATGTATAGCCTTTAGTTGGGAGGTCCAGGGGTATATTGGTAATTTTGAGATACAATGGGGTATTTTAGTCAATTTGTCAATTTAAGTGGGTACTTTTGTAATTTTGGTATTTCTAGGGGGTGTTTGGGTCATTTTGGATTAAATGGGCGGGTTACAAAATTAAATAGGTTGGGTGGGTAATATAGTTTTTAAGTTTATATGTAAATGGATAATTGAGTACCCTTTTATGACCTGCCCATTTACCATCCCCAAACTTAGGGTTATTGAAAGGGATTTTCGAAATCAGTAAATACATGAAAGAAGCCTTACTCTCAAGTAACCATTGAAAAGGAAAAATTAGAAACACTTTTGCGTAGCTTTCGCCTTTGGTCCTGCCATATCCAAAACAATGCAAAACCCTATTTACTTCAATGTAGCTGATATTTACGCTTTTACTAGTAGTTTTGACGAGTCAAATAGACTTGGAACACTTGGTAGTTTTGACACAGTGTATCGAGGTTTATTTCCTGCTAATAACACTCATAATCTTCAAGAACAATATGTTGCAGTTAAGATGTCACACAATTTACGTCAGTCTTATGAATTTGAAGTAAGTAGAATTACTGTCATTGAGTTTTGTTTTATGTAGTTTCACAATATATTTCGTATCTATTTTTGGTGAATTTCTTGCTCATTTATGATATTTTCATCTAAATTTTGTATTATATTTTGTTTATTACTAATAACAAATTTATCAATTGATCCTTTTTGAGACTCAATTAGTTTTTCTTTTTTTTTTCTTTTTTTAAGTTTTTCATATCCAGATGCATATTTTCTAGTAGACATTTCTAATCAAACAATATATTTATAAAGACTAAAATAAAAATAACTTTTAAGTGTAGAGCAAATGAGAAATATAACATGATTTATATAAAAAGTATTGTTGTAGTTTCACTGAACAATAACAAGTTTTTAGCAATCTCAACCTGCATAAATAAAGATTTATTCATTATATTACCAATAACTAAAATATATATATAAAAACACAAGATCAAAATTAAAGAAAAAAAATTAAGTACACCCATAACAAAAGTACAAGCCCAGCCCAGCCAAGAAGATGCCAAGATGACCACACAAGTCTTATTAATAAGACCCACCCACAAAAAAACACAAAACAAATCCTATTACACCTAAAAAAACGTAGGCTTAACAAAAAAAAAAAAAAAAAAAAAAAAAAAAAAATCCTTGAAGGCCCATACGTCCAACCATAACTCAATATAAACAAGCCCAGTCTTAACAAATAAAAAGTAGAGAAAGCCAAGCCTTATACCTCAAAAGTCAAAACTCATCCATCTGCAGAATCAAAACACAGTAGCGAAAAAAGAAGAAGGCAGTCGGTAGTCCTCACTCCTCAGTCAGTTCAGAGTTTTCAGATTGGACGTGATCGGATGATTTAGATCGGAGGAAGCTTAAGCTAGGTAGCTAGCAACAGTGGAGAGAAAGAATAAGAGAGACGAAGAGCAAGAGCTGAGAGAAAGAAGCTGAGCAAGAATGAGAAAGAGAAACGGTAAAAATTTTAGGGATTTGAGGTTTTTTATTTGTTTTGATTTGTGATTGTTTTGTGGTTAATTTCTTAGACCGGATTTGTAGTTTATCTTGTTGAATTTTGGTTTGTCTAGAGGAAAATGATGTTATTTTGGGGACAATTGATTTTGTTTAGACCAATTTTTTTTTTGTGCTACCAACGTTTAACTGGATATAACATAAATTTTATTTTTTGGTCAAAAGGATGTGCCAGATGGCCCTGTGTATATATATATATATATTCCAGGCTAAAGTCCAATGGTTGACTCCATTCAGACACCCTAATATCATCTCTTTAATTGGCTATTGCCAAAGTCTTTCAAACTTTTTCTTGATTTACGAGTTGGTCAAATAAGCACATGTAGTATAAAATACATGTTACAATGGAGTTCTCTTAAGAAAGAACGTATGTCGAAACTCAATACATTGTATAAATCTTAGTCTAGTTGCTACCAAAATGCCTAACTCGAGTCTTCTATCAACTTGCTAACCCATAGCAGCTAAGAGGTCTCACATCTGACTTGTCCAAGCTACATGATCAAGAGAAAAAATCATGCACGATCTCATTTCCACGTCTCATCTCTGCTTACAACTCAAGCATTAGAGGTGGTTGCTCATGCGAGTGAGCCAACCAAAAGCCTGAAGACATACCTTTACACCATTGCTCCCAGCCACATGGTGTACGTGTGTGCTATTGAGTTGTCTACTAATACTCATCTCATGCCACAATGACATACCCAACATCAAATGCATGAGTAAGGACAACTATTTACATCAATGGTCAACAATATAACATATAGAACTCAAACATGCGTACCAAGACCTTGTATATGTACAATATCTTAGCCAATAAAGGATGCATGTCTTTACCACCGTACACCCTTGGTGCGATGGTCATTTCATAAGTATAAGTGATTGTAAGGTGTAGGGGGTAAGGGTCGGGGCTCAAGTCTCTAGAAAGGAGTTTCACACACATATACACTTAGATTAGGTTAGAGTAAATTTCTATCTTGTATTAAAAAAAAAAATTCTAAACTTCACAATAAAACCATCACCATACTATCTCATAATCAGAGCATTCTCATCAAAGGTTTAAAATGCTAAATATGCTATTTTTTAAAATTTGATTCTAAAAAAGCATACTATATTAAGGATGCTATACTTAAAAGTTTCAACATCTTTGCTACAGTAGTATGTCATCTTTGACATCCTACTGTAGGATGTCAAAGATGACATAATACTGTAGCTGAAATCTAAATATATATATATATATTTTTTCACTTTAATTAAAATAAGAATTTCTCTCTCATACTCTTTCTCTTTCCTTCAATTGAAATAATAATAAAAAAAATATTTAAATAAAATGGTAAAAAAATAGAAGTTTTGATGTGGGATGTATTGTAAAGTAATGTGTTAAACGTTATAAAGTGGCTTTTTTAGTTGCTAAATGCTAAAATTTTTAAAAACTCTTGATGAAAATGCTCTTAGTCAATAGCTTTGTTTTGACTCAAAGGGGCTACAAGAATTCCTATCTCTCACTTGTTTACCAAAAAAGAATATGCATACCAAAATTGATCATATCACCAACGAGAATTAAGCAATTTCATCCCCCTCTCACTAAGCTTGGCCAAGCCAACTGTTGTGTATGGATTAAGTTCCACATAAACCTAAATTGCTTATTCCAATAAGCTACACTGTATTTTTAAGAAAATATATACATGCTCAAACTTAGTGAAGCACACGGTGAGCATTCTTAAGATGATTTTACTGGTTTCTTATATTAACTCCCATGAGCAATTCCCAAAAGTGAACACTTTTCTTGGCTATATATGAAACCCCATTTTTTTTTTTAATAAAAAAGGAATTTTTATTTTAATATTTCAAAACAATTAAACAGACTATAAAAAATCGCACCACTGTAGGTCTGAAAACTAGTCCTTGGCAGTGTGCATTGATGTTTTGGTTATGGGAAAATTGATTTCTATCGATTAATGATAAATTTAGAAAAGAAACAGCCTCGATTGAACTATGCACACCCCTATTGCGTCATTAATTAAAGTCTTAAATTTCAAGTTTTCTTAGTTTAAAATTATACAAAATATAATTTTATAAATCGAATAATAAATTGTATTTGAATGACATGAAATTTGACATGTATATTAAGAATATAAAAATCATGTAATTTAATAATTGGACTTAAAAATATGTAACCAAATTAATTGTTTTATTGCGAATTGTAACCTTTGGCTATAATTAAGTTTATAGCCAAACTTTGCCCATTAGTTTTATAAAATAAAAATCATATTTTAATCATTCTCGAAGAATTTTTCCCTGTTAATGATAAGTATTATATTTTTAATATATTACTCAGGACAAAATTGGGAAATGCCCCGTTTGAGCAAAAAAAGCAGCATTATGCCCTATTTTCCAAACTAAATAGGAAAATGCCCTTCTTTTGTAACTCGATTTTCTCAAAATCGAGTTATAAAAAAAAAATTCTGGAGCCCTATAGCGGCGTTTTTAAGGACTTATAGTGACGTTTTGTAACTCGACTTCCCTAAAATCGAGTTATAGGCAATTTTTAAAATTTTTTTTACCTATAACTCGATTTCATATAAATTGAGTTAAAAAATGCCACTATAGGTCTTAAAAACGTCACTATAGGCTCCTTAAAAACGCCGCTATAGGGTCAAAATCGATTTTGAAAAACTCGATTTTCAAAAGTGGGACATTTCCCTATTTAGTTTGGAAAAGAGGGCATAATGCTACTTTTTTTTGCTCAAACGGGGCATTTCCCAATTTTGTCCATATTACTCATATATCTGTCAATGACGTTTTCGTGAAATGATATTCTTAGCCTTATCAACTCATATGTTCTCAAATGGAATATCTTCTTGCACTTGAGTTAATAATTTTTTACTGATCAACGATATTATTATTTTAAGGGTCCGGTTAACGTGTGCCCTTAGGGCACACATTAAGCAGTTAAGCTTTCCACTTTTAGAAACTTTTTCTTGAGAATTGAAAAAGTTGTCAATACCTTTTCAATTCTCGAAAATTTTTTTTCCAAAAATAAAAACTAATATGTGCCCTTAAAGCACACGTTAGTAAAATCCTTATTTTGCATTTGTGAAATTTTTGTTTGTTTTGCTCCTCTTAGATTTGATTTCATTAAATAGTAATATTCTATTAACATGGACTGAGTCATCAGTGGGCTCCAATTCTTACCACTTTTGTTTAGAAGTTTGGAATCTGCTGGCTGCTGTAGGTTAATAGTTCAAATCAAAAGTCTTAAAAGTTGATTAATTAGGGAAGATAGACAAGGAGAAATGTTTGGATTTCTTTAATGAAAAATAAAACGAAATAGTTAAAGAAGATTCCGATGTTTGACTTTGGTCTGGTAACATCATTTTCAACCAATCTCATCAATTCCGATGTTCTGATTAATGTTTTAGTAAAATCCAGATGATTAAGATTTAAAGATCTAATTGTCGGCTAAAAATAATTTAATTAATAATTGATTTAATTATAAATACATATAATCTATCTAACAAATTTTGATGAAAAGAAGTTCAAGAAAAATTTATTAATTAAATATATAAAATAAGGAGATAAAAGTAATTAAACGAGTATTTATTAAAGAATTTGTATCAATGCTCTAATTAAATATACATGATTACTATTACAAGTATGATATAATTAATATATTGTGTAATAGATGTATAATATATATATATATATATATATATTTAATTCACTTGGAGGGAGCATAATATTTTTTAAAGATAGAATCTATTTAATCATGAGCAATATTACTATGCCCATTAAAAAAGGATGAAGTTTTTTTATTTGGAAGTCCAAGGGATGGAAATTACTCTATCTTAACAAAACCAATATGCCCATTGAATAAAATCAATATGAAATATCTCATAGAATTTTGCTCCCATTAATGATAAGTATTATTTTAATATCTTACTCATATATCAGTCAATAATTTTTGGGGTAAAAATGATATTTTTAATATTTTAATCTTTTCAACGAAATTGTTAACAAATTGAGTCTCCTTATTTTAATTTTATTTTTTTTTTGTTTTTCTCCTTTTAATTAAAATGTAAATAAAAAAATAATTGTAGATCCATTACTTTTCAATCATTTTACATAATTAAGGAAACTATAAGGAGAGATTAACATTTTGCCTTTTGTTTTAAATTTAAAAATAAAAAATTTAAAAAATCAACTATTTTTTTAAAATTTTAATTTTAATTTTTTGTCACATATTAAATATAAAATTAAAAGTTTTTAATAAAATTAAATTAAAAAAATATTGTTTTCTCATATTTAACTAAAATAAAGTTTATAAACTACCGAATCAACTATGGGATTTTAAAGAGATAAGTCAGATTAGGATTCGATTGATTGTACAAAATATCATATTCTATCGAATCAGTCAGTAGAGGCTAGAGTGACTGAGAGAGTGAAACTTGGACGGTGAGACAGAAAGACAAGTGGGATAAGTCATCACTCAACTGGGCCCCTTACACTCACACACAACCATTCGTTACATAATATTTGAAGATTTTTTATTACATTATTGTGCCAAAGTGGAAAAAGTGAATATAATTTATTACACTATCGTCCAAAAATCCATACAAATAATCATGTCTTTTAGTGAGCGTTTAGATGTCGCTTATTTTACTGAAAATTAAAAATATTGTAACAAATTAATTTTTAAATATGTGAATAGTACTGTGAGACCCATTTTTAATGAAATTTTTTTTGAAAAAAGAAGTTTGTGGGTTCTATGAACGGTGCACGAGACTCACTGAAAAGCTGAAAAAAAAGATGAAGAAAAGAGACAGACGCAAACGCGTGAACATGGAACACAATCCAAACTGAGCTTTAATAATCTTGTGGAAATTTTCTTCACCAATTATATGTAACATTAGTATGCGTTTGATACTAATTAACTTATAAGTTTTTATGTACCATTTTTAAAATTCCCTTTTTTTTTTCTTTTTTTTTTTACTATTTTTTTATAATTTTTTTTTAAAGTATAAGTATACTTTAACATACTTTTAGCAAAAAAGTTTTATAAAAAAATTAAATAGATTGTTTCCAAACGAACACTTTATCTAATGTTTTTTTTAAGAGGCATTTGTTGGTTTGTCTTAGATTGGTAGAAATGAATACAATTTCAAAGACTTCAAACTAGGTAATGACAAAATTCATTCATGAATCATGGCCGTGAATTAAAAAAATGTTTGTGATTGAATTTTCTCCTTTGATTATGATATCATATTGTCATATGACTCATATCCAAAGGATGATTACTGGTTGAAATAGTTTGTACTCGATAAATTATATTAATGAATTTTAAATTTAACCACCAAGAGAAGATATAGGGATCAACAATATAGAGTCAAGTTTTGAAGAAAATAATGAAGTGGTTGAAGAAGATTGAGTTTTACAGCAAGTTGATCAAAGGAATGTTGAAAAGATAACATTTTCAACAAATTAACAAATGGATGATAGAGAAGGAGATTATGTTGCTTAAGAGAAATGATGTAGAATTTGTTGAGGGTGAAATTTGAATGGAAAAGTCACTAACTTTGATGAGCCTATATATAATATAATAAGAGATTAAATTCTATAAGGACTTGGTGTAAGTCCTTTTGTTTATACCCTCCAATAAGGACATGCTACATTATCATATTACTAAAATATAAATATATATTATTGCAAAGGATAATATCTCAATAAATGCCATATTTCAAGTTTGAAGTAAAAGACTGGTGTGGTGTTATTAGGTGTGGTAGGATGTATTAAGTTTTAAGTAAAAAACTGACGTGACAATCTTTTATTGGATAATGTAAAGCATTAGTTTTACACCTCATCCTTATCAAATTCGGACTCATATAATAAGCCTAGAGATCCTATTGGTTTTAGGGAGAATAATGCATTACAATACATTACTATATTGGTTTTGAAATCTTTTGGTTGGATTATTTATTAAGCCTAATTTGATTTAATCTTGTGAATCAATTGAAGATTGGTGTGACTAAAATTTTGGATCATCAATTCAGGGTAATCTACTTTGGATAATGAATTAAGAAATAAAGACATTCAAAACATCTATTTATTTGGAGCAGAAAACTTCAATTTTTAAACAAAAACTCAAGGACAAAGTTCATTTAAGTGGGGGCTTTAAATGTAAGACACAATATAGGGTTATTTATTTATTTATTTTTATCATTTGTTAATTTTAATTTTTTTTAATGCAATTTTTGTAATTTTTAAGTGATAGGATTTTATGTTTTTATTTTAGGAATTTTAAAGATTTTTCTAGTAAAAAATAGAGTCTTTCTATGATATCGTATCGATATATAGCATATGTTTAAGAATATTGTGACTCAGAAAATATATTTTCTAAAACCTACATTTATTGTCTATAAAATGAAAATAAAACCCTATGATCGATAAAATTTTAGTCAATTTGTTTTCGTTCATTTGGTAAATTTTGAAATTTCCTCTTGAAGGATTCAAGAAACCCTTTATAATTTAAGAGTTTGTGTTTAACTATGACCACATTCTTCAAGCTTGAGATTTAAAAGTAACAAGACAACATAATATTTAGAGCGAAGATTTGACCTGCCTTCTAGTGCTCTTGTGCAATCTACTTTCTTATCTTGCCTAGTGCATCAATCATTGAGCACTCGACGAGCCTTACCCTATGGAGGGAGGAAATGCATTAAGTCATTGTAATAGTTTATGCCTTAAGTCAATGGCCAATACAATGGAGGTTTTACCAAAGCAGTCATAGTTTGGCAATGGCATGGCTTCTCTTCACCAGAAGTATTACCAGATCAAAGCCTTTGTGCTTATTTACTCATTATATATGTTTGTTTCTCAATTCAGCATAACTCTTATTTTTGGTATTTTAGTCAGATAGAGCATATATTAATAGCATGGTTGGTCTAACTTATGTTATATTTGATTATTATTATTATTTTTTAAAATGATGTTATATGTAAAACTGCACTTACAAAAACAGTAGAAAAAAACAAAAAGTTCTTTTAAAAGGTGAAGTTTCAAGTCGCTTGCGCACTGGCGTTTTGCTGTAAAGTAATTGTGCTTTCTATTTTTTAATTTATAAGTACTGATGTTGATATATATATATATATATATATATATATTTTTTTTTTTTTTTGGTTAAATAAAAAAGGGGTCTCTAGTGTGGACTCTCATTAGGTGACGGAAGAGTATTACGTGCACTACTGAGGCCTATTTGTTAAAGTGTTATTGTTCAAATCATTCAACTCTTGCCAAATATCATTATGATATAAAGACTCTTACTACCAAATTACACCCAAGGCGATGTATTAACGTTGATTATGCTCTTGGCTGTTGACTTCTTATTCTCTTAAAAAAAATGGTTCAATATAGTAGAAACTTCGTGGGGGTTGAGAAAAAGTCAAATAATTCATTTATATACGATCACAATTCACATCCATCAGAAGGTACAGAAATGTTCCTTTGTACATTCCTTCGCTGATTTGAAAGTTACAATATTCTTCAAAAATGGCATAGATGATACAACAATCATGGCTAGTGACAACAAGAAACAAGAACAAAAACAGTAACATTAATATCTAATAAAAACGTCCGAGAGCTTTGTATCTCAATTGACACTTTTTTTTTAATTTTAACAGACTCGTCTATCAAATTATTAAAAAAAAAAAAAAACTAGTAAGAACAACTACTAATTTTAACCTGAAGATCATGATGAATTAAACGCTTAATTAACTTCCACATTTCATGATGTTCATGAAATTGTTGACAAGGCATGAGAGAATTTGACGCTTGATACGTCCTCTCTTGGGAGGCAGCTGGACTTGCTCTCCGCTGCACCTTTTTGCCTTCACTGTTAACTCTTGTGGATGGAACTTGATATTGGCCACTCTCCTTTGATCCATGCTGAAAAAACAAGAGCTTGGTCAAGTGTGCGTATTTGAGAAAGAGAGAATGAGAGAGAAAGAAATTGGTTATAGAGATATTAGAGCACATATATCTGAAAATTTGCTTCCACCACACACACACACACACACACATATATATATATATATATATGCATATTGAGAAGGAAAGAATTAAGAATCATGACTTTTTTCGTTTTTGATTGACGAAAGAATCATCATAAGACGATATATGATTTGGACCTACACAAAAGTGTCTACTTGGTATGGACGTGTTTATAGGACAAGAAATGAAAACATGAATATACATTCAATCATCACAAAGGAAGTTGCATCGAAGTCACAAAGGTCAGTAACTGGGGTCCGGGGACTATTTTCTGATGCAGTTTTAGAGTTCAAAAGTCCTAAGATGATTAATTATATAATTACACAGGAAATATTACATATATTAGGTGAATGGGTTTGATTTCCGTTAAAACTAATGCTTCATTCATAATATTTTCACAACAAATCTTAGGCAGTACCGAAATTTAATTTGAACTCACTAATAACATCATATTTTTACTCACCAATTACAGTTTGCCATCTAAGATCTGTTGTGAAAATGTTATTAACATAACATTATTATTTCAGTTTATAAAAAACTAGTCACTAACTTGTACTATGCACGAGAACCTACCTATTTGTGAGGTAAACTAAAATAATTTTATAAAAAATTTAAAAAACTATACCATTGCATGATTTGCTCTTGTATGACTTCAATTTGTGTTACAATTTGATGAAGAAACCATTACTTGAACGTGCAATGACTTACAAAAAATTTGTCAGACAGTTTCAGATACTGCAAAAAAATAACTCAAAATTCAGATATTAAAACTTCTGAAAGACCAAAAAATATTATAGAATCAGATGATTCACTGCTTAGAAATTATTGAAACAAAACAAAATATATATGACTAAATAATAGAGAAATATAAGAAAAAGATATATTACAATCAAAAGAATAATTTCAATTATTGCAAACTTTTTTATCTTGTGAAAAACGGTTAAATAGAGTTTGGTGGTTCATATACGAAAACTACTTTTTAAAAAATAAATGAAAAACCATAAAATAATTATTTTTATTTTTTTACAAAGTAGAGGAGAAGAAAATAATATAAGAAGAGTTCATACCTCTACTTGACTTAAAAAAAAAAACAAAATTGGGGTTTGCTTTACTTTTACAGTGTTCATGATTAACCTCGTAAATTTGGAGATAAATTATCAATATTTGAGTTTGAATTTAAGTTGGACTTTTTTAGAGAGATAAAGTTTCACTCCTTATTAAGTTTGAATTAAATAAAAATAATTTTGTTTAAAAAAAATGATAATGATGAGTGTAGGGACCGCATTTTTGGCGCCCCGGGCCCAACGGATCTGGGTCAAGGGCCCAACGAACCCCGAACAATGAATTTGTAGAGAGTGGATCGAAGGTCTAGGCGCCGGCCGGCGTTCGATGGGCGTGGGCTCCGTTCTCTTTTTATTTAATGAAAAGCTTAGAGCAATTTACAATTGGGGGATGCTCCTCGGACCATGACCGAGGAGGCTGTTCTCCCCTTTGGACTCCATCTTTTCCCTCTCTCCCTCTTTTTCTCCGGGGGCCCCCTTTTCTGGGGGATTCCCTTACATTATATATCCTTTACCCAACTAATCCTAGCCCTACACTTGTTGAGCGATCAGGACATTTGCTCAGGTACTTGTCCCATCAGCCGCCTTCTCAGTCTCCTTGAGAGTCACGGCAACCAAGGCGACGCTGGTGTGAAGTCCTCTCCTCATCAATGCGGCCAGGGCAGTTGTCAGGTACACTTAATGTGGAGGTGACTGCTCGTTACGAGCTTGTCCCTCAAGTTCTCGGATGCCCGACGTTGGGGTCGTCCTTGGCCCGTTCTGTTTGTGCCTGGGCTTCTTCTTTTCCTCCTTGGATTCCAGGTGCCTCCTTGGCTTGGGCTTTCGGCCCAGGAACGAAGTGGGCTGGGTCGTAGGATTTCTTGGCCCCACAATAGCCCCTCAAAATCATGCTATCCGCATCCTCGGGCGGAAAGGAGGATTTTGATGTTCTTGGGCCTGCCACACGTCCCACTAAGTCTGATCCCCTGTCAGTTCCGGAGCCCTTTCATCTGCCCCAGACGCGTTATTGACGCTTCGAAGGGCGTGACGTTCCCTTCATTAAATCCAGGCGGCTCTGTGCCCCCCACGTTCAACGGGAGGATGACGATCCAACGGTGGGGATTCGCCTGGCAGTTGGGGATGGGAAAACCCGCACGACCCCTTGATTGGTGGGTATAAATGCCCATTTGAAAAGCTGGTTCCTCTGTTCATTCGCACACAAGAGTCTACATCTCCAGCATATAAAGTTGGTCCGAGGAGCTCCTACGCATTTCTGTAAGTCACCCTCCCTCTCTTTGAACTTCCTCTTTTTCATTTGCTCTCTCTTAGCTTGCTTAGGCATTATTTGGGATGGGTATATTTAAGAAGTATGTCTTCACTGAGGAGGCGATGGAGAAATTCATCGCCGATTATAAGATACCTGCCAACGTGGGCTTGAGGTATTGCGCGGAGGGCGAGTGGCGCCTTCGGAGGCAGGAGGGCGAGGTGGTGATACCCATCGTTGCCTTCGTTGAGGGTGGCATGAGAATACCCATGGGGCCGGTGATAAGGGGCTATCTAACGCACTTCCGGCTAGCCTTCACCCAGTGTGCCATCAACGTCTTTAGGATTCTGGGCTGTGTGGATGCCCTAAACGAGAAGATGGGATTGAGGTTGACCCACCATGACGTCAACTGGTGTTATAACCTCCAGTGCTTGAAGGGTGAAACTTACTATCTAAAGACCAGGGATGACAGGGTCCGGCTCATTCAGTGCCTCCCTGAGTCCAGCAAGGGGTTGAACAAGGACTTCCTCATTGTATCCGGAGAGTGGCACGATGGCCTTCATTGCCCGACGACGGAGGGGACCCCAGGTGGGGCAATGGGAAGATGGGGATAGGGTTCTCGGACCCTAATCGGTTCCACCTTTCACTTCGTCCATTTCTTTTTGTACCGTTTGGCTTCTAATGTGAATGTGATTCCTCTTGCAGATCCACACGCCTTCACGCGCCACTTCAGCCTGATCAATCGGGAAGACTTGCAAAAGGTGCTGAGGGCAGAGGTTTTCGTGAACGAGGCCGACAATCAGGTTAGGGCCGCTCACCAGATCTTGAAATACGACCCAGCTCACAAGTCATTTGCCGAAGTACGTGATCAGAGCAAAGGATCCTCGGCTTCGAAAGATAACCGTGACCGAGGACGGGTTTCGGTTCCCCGAGGTGCCCTCTACATCAGAAGGCGTAACACCTGCGGGCCCTTCCTCTTTCTCCCTTAGACTCTCGGAGCCCGCCGACGTAGGCTTAGAGAGGGAAGAGGAGGTTGCTGACTTTGGCCCTGCCGAGGACGAGTTTGACGTGTTCGAACAAGTCCAACAGTCCGAGGACCCTCTCGGAGATTTGGGTGACCCTTGTCTGACTGAAGCAGACTTCTCAGTGTCCAAGTCCTCTTCTCGGCACGAAATGGGTTACAAGAAGAGGCCCCAACCTAGCCTGTCGGAACTGATTGAAGGCCAGCCGGGGAAATCAAAGCCAGAGCTTCCTCCTCCTAAAACCCGTTCTGCTCAGGACAGGTCGGCCTCTACCCAGTCGAGACTTCCTCCTTCTCCGTCCAAGACGAGTCTGCCTTCTAGACCTGAGCCCTCTGATCCCAAGCAGAAGAAGGATAAGGGCAAAAGGTCTGCTGAGGAGAGGTCCGAGTCTCCGCGGGAGGGGGATGACACTCGGCGGCAACCCAAACAATTGAAGATAGGCCCCCGAGGTCAGGAAAAGCAGGCTGACGCCCAGCCCGAGCCGCAGGCCTGGCTTCCTTCCCTAACGCTCCATGGGGAGCCGCTGAGGGAAGACTCCTCCCTCAGGGATTTCAGAGAGGGTGAAGGCGCGTACGTGGCCGACGCGCTGGAAAGGTGTCTGTTACTCCCAGCTGACATGGCGGAGCTGGGGACTATGAGGAGCCGAGAGGTCTTCCTATGCCTCAAGAGGTACTTGGGAATGGTAAATGCCTCAACACTTATGACTTTCCCAGTTTTAGTTCTTTCACTCCCTTTTCTGAGCTTGGCTAACCGTGTGCTCGTCCTGTTGGGCAGGCCATTCAGGCCACTTATAGGTTGGAGGACGTGGCCCATGACTAGGGGAAGGCCATGGACGTGGAGCGTGTGAAACTCCTGGAGGCCACATAGGTCCTTAAAAACTCTAAGGCCGATCTTGCTAAGGCCCGGGAGGAGCTGAGTGCGATGACCAGTGCTCGGGATACCGCCCTGTCAGGCCTTGCCGGCTTCCAGAAGCAGGCCGAAGATCATTTAAAGCGCCTGGGCGAGGCGGAGGAGCAGCTGAAAATGGCGAAGGAGCTGCTTGCTGATCTGCCAAAGAAGGTGGCTGCTGCAGAAGAAGCCAAGAGGGTGGCAGAGGAGGCCAGAGACGAGGCCGTTAGGGCCAAGTCTGAGGCCGTCCTAGGCAAAGAAGACGCCCTGGCCGCTAAGCAGGAAGCCGAGGAGAAGGATTATGATGCTGGGATGGCAGAGACAGAGGCAGCCTTTAAAGACCAAGTCCCCGGGTTGTGCAGGCGCTACTCTGCTGAGGTTTGGAGGGAGGCTCTCAGACAGGCCGGGGTTGAGGCCTCGTCTGATTTGTGGAAGGAGGAGAGCGTGTACTACCCTCCTGCCATCCGTGAGGCAACTCCAGGTAGCGCTGAGGCCGGAGAGGCCGCGGAGGAAGCCAGCGCTGTTACGGGTGAGGACACCTCAATCACTGAATCCTCGGGCAAGCCTGCCCAAGGAAGCGACCTTCCGAAGGTAGCAGAATCAAGTAAGGGCCTCGTTGAGGAGGCGCCCCAGGGGGTTGCTAAGTCCACCTCTGAGGTTGAGGGCTCCCGCCGCTGAGGAGGCAGCCGTTCCTGCCGCGCCTTCACAGGCTGTCCCTCCTGGCCAAGGATCGGAAGGCCTTGGAGCTGCCATGGTCCAGCCCCTTGCTGAGGGAGGGAAATAAGTGGGCAGGACAGGCCCCTCGAACCTGTCGCCTCTCTTGTCTTTTGCATCTTTTTCTCTTAGATTGTAATGTGGTGTTCGCCATGTAACCTTTATGGACTTAATGAAATACGTGTTTTACTTCTCTTTCTGTTTGTTGTGCCTGTTGGCCTATTTGCACGCCATTCGCCTTTTCTTTACTTGTGTGATTTTGACTTCGGTTGTATCTCGGCCAATCGCGGCGTCAACTATTATAATGAGAGGGCGTGTATGCCCTGATGCACCTTTCGTTTCCTAAGGGCCAGATAGAATTTCTTCAAGTAGATACTTGGGATTTCCTCAGTGTAGTTAATTTCCACATAGGCCTGAGTCCGAGGACCATGCAGAGCCTTGGTCTCGTTGCTACCCTCAGTATAGGTGGTTAGCTCCCCGTAGGCTTGAGTCCGAAGACCATGCAAGACCTAGGTACAGTTGCTAAGTGGTTGGCTCCCCGTAGGCTTGAGTCCGAAGACCATGCAAGACCTAGGTACAGTTGCTAAGTTGTTAGCTCCCCGTAGGCTTGAGTCCGAAGACCATGCAAGACCTAGGTACAGTTGCTAGGTTGTTAGCTCCCCGTAGGCTTGAGTCCGAGGACCATGCAAGACCTAGGTAGAGTTGCTAAGTGGTTAGCTCCCCGTAGGCTTGAGTCCGAAGACCATGCAAGACCTAGGTAGAGTTGCTAAGTGGTTAGCTCCCCGTAGGCTTGAGTCCGAAGACCATGCAAGACCTATGTACAGTTGCTAAGTTGTTAGCTCCCCGTAGGCTTGAGTCCGAGGACCATGCAAGACCTAGGTACAGTTGCTAAGTTGTTAGCTCCCCGTAGGCTTGAGTCCGAGGACCATGCAAGACCTAGGTACAGTTGCTAAGTTATTAGCTCCCCGTAGGCTTGAGTCCGAAGACCATGCAAGACCTAGGTACAGTTGCTAAGTTGTTAGCTCCCCGTAGGCTTGAGTCCGAGGACCATGCAGTGCTTTTGGTTCTATCTAACACTTAGAATCTTCTGAAGGAGTTAGTTTCCCCATAGGTCTGAGTCTTGGGACCATGCAGCGCTTTTGGTTCTGTCTAACACCTAGAATCCTCTGAAGGAGTTAGTTTCCCCATAGGCCTGAGTCTTGGGACCATGCAGTGCCTTGGTTCTGTCTAACACTTAGGATCATCTGAGGTGCTTAGTTTCCCCGCGAGCCTGAGTCCGAGGACTATGCAAAGCCTTGGTTCTGTCTAACGCTTAGGATCATCTGAGGTGCTTAGTTTCCCCGCGAGCCTGAGTCCGAGGACTATGCAGAGCCTTGGTTCTGTCTAACGCTTAGGATCATCTGAGGTAGTTAGTTTCCCCATAGGCCTGAGTCCGAGGACTATGCAGAGCCTTGGTTCTGTCTAACACTTGTCCTTCTGAAGTAGTTAGTTTCCCCATAGGCCTGAGTCCGAGGACTATGTAGAGCCTTGGTTCTGTCTAACACTTGTCCTTCTGAAGTAGTTAGTTCCCCCATAGGCCTGAGTCCGAGGACTATGTAGAGCCTTGGTTCTGTCTAACACTTGTCCTTCTGAGGTAGTTAGTTTCCCCATAGGCCTGAGTCCGAGGACTATGCAGAGCCTTGGTTCTGTCTAACACTTGTCCTTCTGAGGTAGTTAGTTTCCCCATAGGCCTGAGTCCGAGGACTATGCAGAGCCTTGGTTCTGTCTAACACTTGTCCTTCTGAAGTAGTTAGTTTCCCCATAGGCCTGAGTCCGAGGACTATGCAGAGCCTTGGTTCTGTCTAACACTTGTCCTTCTGAAGTAGTTAGTTTCCCCATAGGCCTGAGTCCGAGGACTATGCAGAGCCTTGGTTCTGTCTAACACTTGTCCTTCTGAGGTAGTTAGTTTCCCCATAGGCCTGAGTCCGAGGACTATGCAGAGCCTTGGTTCTGTCTAACACTTGTCCTTCTGAAGTAGTTAGTTTCCCCATAGGCCTGAGTCCGAGGACTATGTAGAGCCTTGGTTCTGTCTAACACTTTCGTTTCTCCGTGAGTAGGGGTTTGCCCTCGGACCGTTTTACCGAGGACGATCCCTCCTCCAGTTGGGTGATGATCTTACACGTGGCGTTGATCTAGCCTCCAGCTCGAGCCCCATCTTTTATCTTACACGAAACGTCTCTCGGCTGTTCGTGTTCCACGCCTGACGCTTCGGTGCACGAGGCGCGCCTTCATTAATGGCCTCGTGAATTGACAGAAGCCCAACGGCCTGCGGCCCCCTTGGGATTTGATGGCTTCATTATTACCCAACGCTTCGGTAACTCCTTTTTCGAATTCTGCGTGGATTAATTCTCACCAACCCTCCTCCTCTATATAAGGCCTTCTGAGGGGGATGGTTTCCTCATACTCCATGAGCCTCTCAACACAAACAGAAAAAGCAACACCTTTCAGCTCCCCATGCCCCTTTAATAACCCCGCCGGAATTGTGACCGGAGTTAGGAGATATGGGGCGGCTTTGGACGGGTGTGAGGACATCCGTGCCAAAAACCATTATGGCCGCAGCCCCGACTGGGCTTCCGGTGCGGCAGAGTCTAGGCGTGACACCGATGGCGCCATGCACGGTGGCCCGGAAGGATGTCGTTGAAGTACCTAACGTCCCTCCTTGGAGCGCACCCCCGACGGAGGAGACATGCGAACTCACATCATGGGCGGTGCCCGAGTGTTGGGGGGTTGGAGAAAATCAAGGGAACATCATGGGGGAGGGCGTCCCGGAGCCCCTGCATCTGCTCCTCGCTTTGTTCAAGCTTAGCCGCTCCGAGAGAGGAGCTGTGGGTGATCTTGGAACGAGCCAGCCTCACCCCCCTTCCGTCCGCTTACTGTCAAGCTCTCCCATTCTCTTGATGCCAGTAAGGGCACGGGTTGACACTTCCCCCTAGCTAGTTTTAGGACGGGTCCGCCTGGGCCTCTGATTGTAGGACTAGCTGGTAGGAACAGTTGTAAAACAAGCCTGTCTGAGCCTCTGATTGTAATTCGTAGATTTTCCTTTTGTGAAATAATACCAAGTTTTTTCTTTTTGTTATTGAATCTTCTGTCTCGAGCTTTTATCTTTCTGCGATGTTTCTTTGGTAGTTTCTTCTTTTTTTTTGCATCACCACCGATCTCTTGTAGACTATCTGTTTAGAACAGTCGCCCGTTGCGCCGGCTGGCGCACTAATCCTTCCCACAGACGGCGCCAATTGTAGGGACCGCATTTTTGGCACCCCGGGCCCAACGGATCTGGGTCAAGGGCCCAACGAACCCCGAACAATGAATTTGTAGAGAGTGGATCGAAGGTCTAGGCGTCGGCCGACGTTCGATGGGCGTGGGCTCCGTTCTCTTTTTATTTAATGAAAAGCTTAGAACAATTTACAATTGGGGGATGCTCCTCGGACCATGACCGAGGAGGCTGTTCTCCCCTTTGGACTCCATCTTTTCCCTCTCTCCCTCTTTTTCTCCGGGGGCCCCCTTTTCTGGGGGATTCCCTTACATTATATATCCTTTACCCAACTAATCCTAGCCCTACACTTGTTGAGCGATCAGGACATTTGCTCAGGTACTTGTCCCATCAGCCGCCTTCTCAGTCTCCTTGAGAGTCACGGCAACCAAGGCGACGCTGGTGTGAAGTCCTCTCCTCATCAATGCGGCCAGGGCAGTTGTCAGGTACACTTAATGTGGAGGTGACTGCTCGTTACGAGCTTGTCCCTCAAGTTCTCGGATGCCCGACGTTGGGGTCGTCCTTGGCCCGTTCTGTTTGTGCCTGGGCTTCTTCTTTTCCTCCTTGGATTCCAGGTGCCTCCTTGGCTTGGGCCTTCGGCCCAGGAACGAAGTGGGCTGGGTCGTAGGATTTCTTGGCCCCACAATGAGTTTGAGTTAAGTTAGATTTATTAGAAAAATAAATTTTCACTCCTTATTAAGTTTGGACTAAACAAAAATAATTTTATTTAAATAAAATGATAATTTTATTTAAATATTGTACTAAGGTGGAAAATTATGAGAGTTTCAGAAGTTTCGGTTATATATATATGTATGGTCAGTTTTTGTAACCCAAGCCCAAAGGATTTGGATTATGAGCCCAATAAACCCAAAACAGTGAATTTGTAGAGAGTGGGTGAAAGAGTTGGGCTGGTTGTGAATTAAACAAGAGATAACTATGGTATTGAAAGGTGATCCAACAGAAAAATACACTAGAAAGTTAAGCAAACAGACGTCCGAAGAGATGTATGATTGAATGAAAGGTGATTACAACTTTTAGAGCTACAGTAAATCTATTTTCTCATTCTCTTTCTTTCTGTATCTCCCCTATTACCAGAGACCTCTTCTCTTTATATAGCACACTCTCTCATCATCTTCATCGTCTACTTGTTCTTCATCTAGGCATCCACTTGAGTACATGTCCCATCAGGTATCTTCTTTAGCTCTCTGTGAGTGGTGGTATCTGAGATTATACTGTTCAGGAGTCTTCTCCACATTAATGCGGCCAGAAAAGCAGCTGCAGTGCATTTAATGTGGTGGTTGCAGCTTGTCTTCTAGATATTTTTCTGTTCCTATCATCTCCATACGTTCCTGAATCCTTCCCTTATTATCAAAATCATTAGAAAGATTACTTGAACCTCCCAGGTGTCTGCTTGACCAAGGCTCTTTGTGTCCGAGGAGGATGACCTCTTCGGACCAATGGCGATCTCTTCGGACTACACTCCTCATTCATTTTCAGGTATGTTTCTTCCACATGGGCTTCTTCTCAAACATTTTCCTCTCTTCGGACACACAGTAATCTTCAAATGGGGCCCTAGGCCCAATACCTAAGGTTGGGCTTTCACCCCCACAATATATATATATATATATATATATATATATATAAAATAAAAGAAGGCAGGACCACTATGTATGCAATTATGCGATGTCCTAGTTTGACATACCTGGATTCATATCATTTCAAGCAATCATAAGAAATTGAGAACATTCTAACGTTTGCATTATGATTAATGTTTTAAAAGCCAGAATATTGAGAGAATCAAGAAAAGCGATAGTTAAGGATTAAAAATCAATTCATTTGTTCTTGTATATAGATTTAAAAATTAAAAAAAAAAAAAAAATCATTTGTAGTGGGTGAATTTTTAAGAATAGAAATCACAAGGACCCCAATAAAGAACTATTTGTTAAATGGGCCAGAGACAAATTACTAGGGATAGTCAAAAAGCGATGGCCCAAAGGCAGATTGAGATCAGGTGCAATATCTTTCTCTCACAATTTTTTTTTTATACATTTTTTACTTTTTAACTCTCCTTTAATATATTTTATTTTAATGGTTGAAATTGAAAATTGTTTTTTCAACTTCTAATTAGTTGGGATACCTTTGCTAATGGCATAAAGGAGATGCTCATATGTTTTGTGAGTGAGACTTGGTGAATAATTTTTCACATAGAAGTGATAAAACTAGGAAAAGGATCCCAACATCACATCATGCCCTCTAGGTTGGCTGAGGGAACATACAACTAGTGTGGCGAACCAAAGTTCATTAAGTGATGTATCATGTCTTGTAATAATAAATGTGAATGAGAGTAGTTGAGAGCATTAAATATAAATATAACAAGGTATTGTGTTTTGACACAATTTTTATCTCAAGCTTTGTTTTTGTTTGGTTGGGGAATTGAAAAGTGAAAGATAGAAAAAATTTAATTTTATCTCGTGTGTTTGGTTAGGAGGATGGAAAAGTGGATAGATGTATAAAACTCTTTTATTTGGTTGAGAAAAAAAATAAAAAATAAAAAATGAGATTATGAAAAATGTAACTTGTATAAATTTACTCTCTTAATTTTATGTTCTTATTATATAAAGAAAAAATTAATAGAAAAAAACTCCAACACCGTACACAAGTGGGAGGAGATAGAGGTAGATGGGTAATTTCCAAGCCCCTCCGCCCTCTACATTTTCTTCCTAAAATGGGGAAAATAAAAATAAAATCACTCCAAATTGTGGGCCTAGGTAGAGAACTTATGGGCTCCACCCACATCTCCATAATTTTTCTCCTCCCAACCAAAACAACCAAAAAACCATTTCCTCCTCATTCCCCCCCCCCAACTGAAGGGGTCCTAAGTTAGATGACATGAGCCAATCTATCCTCAATTCAATTACTTGGTAATTCCTAGATATTGTTTGACCTCCTGAAGCTGTGTAGTTAACATGGACTCAATTCAACAGAACTCCCCAAGATTGTTATGCTAGGCCGTAAGCGATTGGGCTAGGCCCAATGGTTCTGCAATGATGAGTTTCTCCCCATGCATCATTGATTAATTGCTTCAAGATGGGACCGTGACTTTTTTAATAACACGATTAATAACTAATAAAGAAAGAAAGAAATAATAAATATAATTCAAGTATAATATTTTACAAATTTGAAAAAAGAAAAAAGAAAAAAAGGAAACCCAAGAAAACTTAGGGACTGAAATGGACATGCTTGACAATTCTTGTAAACAAGAAAATAAAATATAAATTGCATTTGGGAAGCATAAAGGAAGTTGCATGGAAGCCTCAAAAGTTAGGGACTGAAATGATTCATAGCGGGGACTATTTTGACATTATTTTTATCTTTCTTTTCTTTCACCCCATTAACTATGTTAGTTCTTTTTATCCACCACTTAATAGCAAAAAAATATTTTAACATAGTACCAAAAGGTATCATTTTAAAACATTAGGAATCATTTTATTAGATAGGACAAATATCACGGACAAAAATGATAATTAAACATTCCCTTAATTGTAGGTGTGTTTAGTTCTTCTTAATATTGTTTTTTTTTTAAATAAAAAATACTACTGTATCAATTATAATCCATTTGAGAATATTTTTACTTGGAAGATAAGTTTTCTAAAATTTCAAACAGGCTTGCAGTCTGTAAAATAAAAATAAAAGTCTTGTAATACTATAATTTTAGTCAATTCATTAGCAGATTCTAGAGAGATTTTTTTTTTTTTGGGTATGTTCTGGAGTTTGTCTAATTAGTGGATTCAAAGAACCTTTTATAAATTTAAGAGTTTTATGTCCTGCATCACTTAAGGCCCAAGTGTATTAAGGTAACTTGTCCAGAGGAAAAGCATGGAGTGAAGTAGCGAACTATAACAGGAAATTTTAGGCCTTGTAGTTCTTAGGTTTAATAATCATTTGAAGTTAATTATTCATGGAAATTCTACATTATATTTATTTATTATTATAAACAGTGCAATTCTACATACTTAAGTGTTAAGATTTATAAGATTAACTGGGACTGCATGCTATTGAGATGAGATGCATAAAGTCCATGACAATTACAAATTTTCAATAGAAGTCTTTCCAAAGGAATCATATTTGGTCTTTCACCAATATTTATTAAAAAAAAAAAAAATCATAGTTTGTGAATGGCATCTTACACACGTGTTTCTCAATGAGTTGGGCTTTAGGAAACGTTCCGAATTAAGTAGACTTTAGGTCTGGGAGATCTGGTCAGCACAAGTAAAACTATATTGGATTTATCATTTACCATGGCAAGTTAAATGGTCGACGCCTTTCATTGGATTTCACGAACAAGTAAAATCATATTTTCTTTGAGTCTTTCATTTTGCTTTGCTTTACTCTTGTATGGGCAATGGGTTTGGCAGACCCCTTTGTATACAAATTCTTCGGTTTTTTTATTAATACAATTTCTATTTGTTATCTCAAAAATAATATTTAATTATAAAAGTAGTAAGGCTGATGCATAAGTAAAACAAAATAGTATTTTTTAGGTTGGTTTAACTAAAAATTTGAGGAGACTAATGTGAATGCTTTTACACATTATATATATATATATATATATATATATTTTGTTGAGAAATGTGGTTTCTAAGTTTGGATGCAACTGTCCATTGAAAGGTTATTTGTTTATTGTAGATACTTATTTACTAAAATTTAGTTGAAAGTATAATGAGAAGTGATACGTTCATAGCATTTTTACAATAAATTGCAAATGGTAAGTTGTTATTTGTTCAAATTTAAATTCGCTATTAAAATTATTTTTTTGCCTATCAGTAACAACTTATAACAACTTACAATTAAAAATTTGTTGTAAAGAGAGCAAAAAAAAAAAAAAAAAAAAAAAAATTTGTTATAAAAATGTTGTGGATATAGCATTTTTTAGGTATAATTGTACCTGAAAAAATATAAAGCTTTAAAGATTATACATAAAGGTACAATTGTTAAAAATCTTCTTTTTTTTAGAGGGGAATAAAAGAGTATGCCTTAAAAAGTTCCATCCATCTGGTCCTCAATTTGGGACGAAATCTAGACTTTGCCAGGATCGGGAATGAACCCGCTAGCAACAAAAAAGAATATGAATAAACATTATATATGTTTGTTTCTCAGTTCAGCATAAGTTTTATTTTTGGTATA
This sequence comes from Quercus aquifolioides, assembly GCA_019022515.1. Taxonomy (NCBI): domain Eukaryota; kingdom Viridiplantae; phylum Streptophyta; class Magnoliopsida; order Fagales; family Fagaceae; genus Quercus; species Quercus aquifolioides. The sequence continues at coordinate 21,237,521 of CM032331.1, forward strand.
ATAGTAAGATATAGCAAATTATTAATGGCATGTTTGGTCTAACTTATTTTTAATTCTTTTTTTTTTCAAAAAATAATGTTATTTGAAAAAGTGCACTTGCACAAAAAAAAAAAAAATTGATAAGAGTTTTATAATTTAATTGCCATTATTTAGTGTTTCTAACAGAAATATTGAGAGTTCAAATCTATCCATCATATCATAACTATTAAAATATATATATATATATATTTAAAAGTTTTTTAAAAAATTGTTCTTTAAAAAAAGTGAATTTTCTAGAATAGCTATGAATCTTCCCACCTCAAATACTGGGTTGTATTGGTCTGTTTTGGCCATTTCGGGACATTCTAGGCATTTTGGTTGCAAAATACGTTTCGGTACAAATAAGAGAGGAAAAAAGAAAAAGAAAAAAAAGAAAAAAAAAAGAAAAAGAAAAATAAGAGAGATGAGAAGAATGGGTTAGCGACTCATTGCCTAGCCTAATTCGTGGGTTCTAATTTGTGCTCCAAATCTTTCATTTTTTATTTTCTAATTAAAATGCACCTATATTAATCTATGTAGCATTCCGCAAAAATATATTTATGCAACAATAATTGTGAAAATTTACATAATTATTGTAGCTATACAAATGAATATTTTAGTAATTCTTTAGATTGAGGGTAGTGGTTTTTTTGTTAAGGAATAGAGAGATATGATTTAAAATGATAATAAAAATTGATAAGGTAATAGATTTTTAATGAAATATAGTGTAAAATAGATAATTTGATGTGAGGTGTTTTGAAAAGTACGTATATAAAATAGAAAAAAAAATGTAAGTTTTTATGCTAAAATAAATATAAATTTTTGCATAAACTGATGCGAATGCTATATTGTAGTAAGAAATAATTGTATTTTGTGTCTTTATCTTTGTTGATAGTTTATTAATACTAATTGGATTCTTATTTGGAATTTCATGATTTTTTTTTTAATTTTTTAATTTTTATAATTATACTCTGGTTTTCCCTAACTCGAAATCCAAGCCCATCTCTGGTTTTAAAAGCCAAAATATTGCTAGAATCAAGAAAAGCAATAATTTAAGGATTAGAAATATATTCATTTGTTCTCATATAAAAAAATATTAAAGAAAAATCTATTCATTTTGGCGAAGGAAGGAAATTATGCTTCTGATTTTGTTATGTTATATTCTAATCCTCCTTGTATTTTGTCTCAGCTGTTAGGTGATGCTTGAGGAGTTGTGTAACTTCAACTTTGTACTACTTAATTCTTCTAAAAAAAAAAAGGCTTGATAATTAGGATTCCCAGATAGTGTTTAACTTTGACTTTGACCTACTTAAGTAATGTACTAGTTAATAACTTAATATGGACTCAGTTCGACCGAACTCCGAAGATTGTTATGGAGTCGCAATGTAAAACTAGGCCCTAAGAAATTGGGCCTACTTGGGCTAGGCCTAATGGTTCTGGAATGACGAGTGTTCCCCCAATAAAGAAAGAAATAAGTATAATTCAAAGTGTAAAAATTTATAAATTAAAAAAAAAAAAAAAAACACGAAATCCAATAAAACTTCAATAATTTTGTAGGAGAATTTTACAGCATATATATATATATATAAGGAAAAAGTAGCCTAGCAGTTAACAGTTTTTTTTTTTTTTTTTTTTTTTTTATTTTTTTAATTTATTTATATATATATATATATATATATATTAAACCTTCGTGATCCCCTGCTCTAACTGTACGTAAATAGCTAATAGATTATGTTATTCTAGGCATTATTACTTAAGCAATTACCGACATTACTCGCTCTCTGTTGCACAATTTTGCCTTCACTCTTAACTTTAGTGATTGGAACTTGACATTGACCACTCTCCTTTGATCCATCCTGAAAATATATATATATATATATATATACACACACACACACAGAGGAAATAAAAATGAATATGATAATATATGATTTGGATAACAAAAGTGTCACTTTTTTATTTAATTTTTTTGGGATAAAAACTAAAGTTTCAACATGCAGGAATGGAGACAAGACTTTGAGTTAAGAAGGGCCGAAAAATGGAAAAAAAAAAATTATGAAATTTCAAATAAGCATCTATTTAGTATTTATAAACTCTCAACAAAGACCAAGATATAAAATCATTGTTCCTTAATATGTTACAGTGCAATCATTTATGAAAAGGAAACTTAATTTTTTTTAAATATTAGAAATTATCTGTAATAGAATTCGTACTAAATGTTATAGCTTTGTCCCTTTCAATGTAAAACATCAAAGTGTTTGTCAAAATATCTTCTTCCATTTTGTTGTGAAGGCTAATTTTGATAACATTCATAGCTAGAATTTGATGGGGTGACCAAATACTTTAGTTCATAGATTAATTTTGATTCAAATTCTTTTAAGGGCTGGGCTCTTTTTTTTTTTTTTGGGTAAAATTGGTTGAGTGGGTTAAATTCTCTTTAGTTTTGCTATTAGTGAATTTGTTGTTGGGATAATATTTTTGGGCAACACAGCAGTCACAACCAACGAATCCAAACCAATCAACAACCACCACTGCCTGGGGTTCACAGTGCCACAACCACCAATCTTAGAGAAAACCCACTATCATCAACCCAAGCCAAAATCATCAACGGACCCAACCGACCAAAGGAAGACCAAAAACAAACAAACCAATCGACCCACACCAACAACAAACCCACCACAACCAACGAAACCAAACCAATCCACAACCACCACCGCTTGGAGTTCACAACACCACAGCCACCAACCACCGATCTGTTTTTCACAACACCCACCAGCAAGACTCCAAATTTTTCCCATTATTTTCTCCGCATCAAGACCCCATGGTCTCCATAATCAAAACCTTGAAGATCAACCCTTGATTTGCTCGCTGTTGGTTGAGATTGGGTGTAAGGTTTTGAGCGGAGATGAGATTTTTAGACTAGAGAAAGCTTAGGTCAAATCAGCGATGTGTGATGGAGAAGAAGGCCGACCTTGTGAGCTCCGGCCATAGAGCTACAGTGGAGAGAATTTTGAGATCAGAGGGAGATTCCGTCCATGGAGGCCGAAGAGAGAAGGGGAGAGGGAGAAAGAGAGAATTAGAGATAGATAAAGTTGTTAGGGTTTTTAAAAAAATCTGATGACTAACACGTTAAAGAAAAAAAAAAAAGAATAAGAATTAAAAAGATAATGATTTTTGTTATTTAAGAAATAATTTTAATTAAATTGTATTTTAGGTTTTTATATTATTATTTTAATAGTGTCGTCAGCCATGTCAGCTTTTTCTGTTAGTTGGCTGACGGCAAGGATTGATATAATACGCGCTAATTGGTTTAAGGACTAAAAGTGGTAAAATTAAAATGTAAGGATCAAAATTGAAAAAAGTCAAAATGTAGGGACTAAAAGTACATTTACGACTTTTTTTTCTTCTTCTTTCTTTTTTATCATCTTGTAAACTATGTTAGCTTTTTTCATTCACCTCTTAATAGAAAGAATTATTTTAACGTAATACCAAAAGGTTAGAAACTAAACCGGCACATTTGATATGTTAGGGACCATTTCAACAAATAGGAATTGTAGGTGTGTTTATCCAATTATAGTTTTTTTTTTTTTTTAATTTTATTAAATAACATTGTATCAATTAAAATCTGTTTAAGAATATTTTTACTTAGAAATAAGTTTTTTAAAATTTTAAATAGGCTTGCCGTCTATAAAATAAAAATAAAAGTCTAGTATTACTTTAATTTTAGTAAATTTATTGGTAGATTCTAGATTTTTTTTTTTTTTTTTTTTTTAAATTTGTTGAGAAAGGTATATTCTAGAGTTTGTCTTGGTGGATTCAAGGAACTTTAAATAAATTGAAGTGTTTATGTTCTACATTTTTTATTCCCTTTTTACAAAGATTGCAAATCTACATTCTTAATAAGTGTTAAAGATTTATAAGAGTAACTGGACAGCATGTTAGCTAGATGAGACCCATAAAGTTCGATGATAAATAATTGACAATTACAATGGAAGTCTTTGATTTCCAAAGGAATCATATTTGGTCTTTCACCAATTAAAAAAAAAAAAAAAATCATATTTTGTCAATGGCATCCTACACACGTGTTTCTCTATGAGATGGGCATTAGTAATTGACAAATTGAGCACTGTATGCCCGGTTTATCCATTGGAGTAACATTGTTCATAGCTGCAGAAGAAGAACTGGATGTACACCAGCAATAGTAGAAACTTGATTAGCAGAAATGGTAGACATGCCCTTGTCTTTACAATTATTGCCTCTATTTGCAGAATTGAACCTAGAACCACCATTGGAATTAGAATTTAAGTAACTCCCATTACAACCAAAATTTAAGTATAGTGTAGTAGCCTCAATCTAAACATTGTTAGAACCAAAACTAGCACCAGCATTGTTGATACTCTTTTGTCTTTGTTCTTGAATCACAAGTGAATTGATCTAGTTGATGTCAGGGATGGGATTACTCATCAAAACCTGACTACGGATTGTACTGTAATTCTCATTCAGTCCCATGAGGAACCTCATCACATAATCACAATCATTTTTCTTGTCAAGGATCTTCATTGCTCCACATGAATATTCAGGATATGGATCATAATTCACCAATTCATTCCAGACACATTTGAAATCAATGAAGTAATCAGTGATTGAAAGATGATTTTGAGAAACATGTGAAATTTCAAATTTGTTTCTGCAACTCATATTGTACACTATTTCTGCATACATGGGTGGCGCCCTTCTTGCCTTTTTTTTTTTTTTTTTTTAAAAAATGAATTTTTACTTATAAAAGAAGAAGCTTCAATGGAAAAATAGAAGTTAGAAGTATACCTGAGTCTCACACCTTAGAACCTCAACTGCAATGTTCGTTGAATTATTCACAAACGTATTGTTATTCAAATTGAAATTCTTTCATTCATATTTATAGGTGGCTGACCTCTATATCTAGTAGAATTTGAATTTCTTGAAACCATAACATTCTGGGTTTTTACTACTTATTAGCAGTTAAATTCAAATAAAACCCAAAATAAGACCCAATGGGTCACTAGTACAGCCTATGTCCAGCTTTGGTTATTTTCAGATTATATATGGAGAGATCAGGGGCAGAGTTTATTTTTGAAACCAGTATTATGTTGTGAAGGAATTTGTAGTATAGGTTGTTGCATTATTATTGAATGTATGGGGCAGCTTAGAGTGTGGTCTTCAGAATTAGGAGGCCTACTATTTCCCAGGAAATTGAGTAGGACCAAGAACATTCCTTTCTTAGAAAGTATGTAAATTGAAAACTAGGTGCCTGAACCAACCACGGGTGTAAATGGAGCGGCTCTTTGGACTGCAAGTTGGTATTTTTGGAGCAAATTTGTCACCAAAATGTGGATTGATGAAATTGAGAGCACACATATGGAAGAGTTCAGGTCTAATTTATTATTAACAGGCTTCAGGCACATGATGCACTTGCACGAACCTAATCGTTTCCCAAAAAGATGGAATAGCTAAATAATTTAGATCCTCATTATTTTAGCTTCATCTATAAGGTGCACTTGCATGAACTTGAATTTAAGCAGATAGCTGAATGGATGGATACATGCTAACACCATTAGATTATATTCAGTTTATGTCACTAAGCTATCTTCTTTTAATTTGATGCTGTAAATTGCAAAACTAAATAATAATAAATAAAATAAAAATGGAAAATTTCAAACATGTACATTTACATAGCCACTCCAAGGCACTCTACCTCTATGAATATTTTGGAGATTGATGCTCTTGCTCCATGAACCACTTAGCTAGTTTTCAGTGATGACAACTAAGACGCCATTTTATCTTCCATTCAAACACCACAGGCCAAAAAAGCATGTTTATCTTGCAGGAGTTTTGTCACATCTTTATCTTTATTCTTCCTGCAATTTTGTATAGTGGACAGACAATAACATGCTGTGCCTAAATGGAAATCAACAACCTGAGTTTCATAGATATACGATAGTTGAAGGTTTCTCTTCGTAGGTAAACGTTCTACATCAATACGTGCTTCCAAGAATAAATTGGGTTTCCAAGACAAGTTAGAAAGCAAGGAACTCTATCCAGACGCTAAACCCCAACTCTATCCCCGATTTATTCTTGTTTGTACATGCATGTATGCCTCTACTCCCAGTTTCCGGCTTATGGAAATCGATGACTGATAAACAGCTTGGGATGAGTTCAGAATGCAAACATATCTTGAACGCTGAAGAACAAATTTATGTATTTTCATAGTGGGATAGATGCTACCGCAACGGAATATTTCAGTATGAATGTGGTGCTGCAGTTATATAGGAAACAAGTTTGAAGTTTGAAAAGTATTTCCTCCATATTTGGAGTTGCTGTACACTAGAAATTGATTGTTGAGTGGAAGCCCAAATGTAATTATATATGTCTTCACACACATACAGCCTTGATGCAAATCTCTGCCTTATTCGTCTTTATCAAGTTCTCTTCTCCTTCTTCTATTTTATTTTATTCATAATTGTTTTGTTCTGTGTGTAACTGTGTTTGTAATGGACATTTTATATAGGTACAAATAGGGGTGAATTGGATGGGTTGGGTCATAAACGTGTTGGATAATAAGTTATTCATTTAACCATTTATTATTATCTTAATATAAATTAAATACTCATTATCCACCTAACCTATTTAATTCTCAACCTAGCAATTTAACCCATTATAAAATTAAAACAATTTTAAATAAACAATAAATTAAATCTCATGAATTAAATCATAGCCGACTAAAATCCAACCCACCAAAAAATAAAAAATATATTTTTTTTTTTGATGGGAAAGATAGAAGTCATTTTATTGCAAATGAGAAATAGAGGTTACATCATGGATAAGAGCTTGCACAATATGACAAGGGTCCTCTTCAATCCAAACTACATAATCATCTATGCTAGATGCGTTTTTTGCTAGTAAATGGGCTGGAATATTGGCCTGTCTTCTAACATATGAAAAGCCCACACTCCGAAAGTCTCCACAAATATCTTGTATTCCTTGGACCACTGTATCAATAGAAGATGGGGCCGGGGAAAAATTGCAAAGTGCATTATATACTATCAGTGAGTCTCCTTCCAACACGACATCACGCACTCCAATATCCCTAGCAAACAGTAGGCCCATTTCAAAAGCCTTCGCCTCTGCCTCAACAGCCCTTGGAGGTGCACGGATCTTTTTGCTTAGTGCTGCTTCAAGTCTCCCTTCCTCATCTCGGATCACCACTCCCACTCCCACTGATTTCTGCTTCAAAAAAACCGCCCCATCCACGTTAACTTTGAAGTGTCCAGCCCTTGGAGGAGACCATGCAACACCATGCTGAGGAACGGGTGTTGTTGGATTAGTTTGAGTTACCGCCGCCCTATACTCCAACAAATAATCCGACGCCCAACGTGACAATTGTTGCCCAGTCTTTCGAACTCCACCATATCTAATCTCGTTTCGGTTATGCCACAGTGCCCATGCGATGGTGGCTGTCAACGCTGCATGGTCATCTCCAACCTCATCCGTCAACAACATGGTCCACATAATGTCTTGGAAGGACAAGTTTGCTCCATTAGTTGGCCGAAACACCAACTTAGAGCATTCCCAAGCCTCCCTAGCCCTCGGACACTCCCATAGAATATGACCCACAGACTCCAGCGCGTCCTTGCATCCCTCACAAACTTCCTCCCGAAGAATCTTCCGTTTCAGCAAGTTTTGTTTCGTTGGTAGCGCGTTGCGACACGCTCGCCAAACAAAATGGCGGATTTAATGCGGAACCTGCAAGCTCCAAATCCTCCTCCCCAAAACCGCCTTAGGTCACTTGTGTCAGAGCTTGTGCCTCTGTTTGCTACTTGAGACTGGTTCATAGCTAATTTATAAGCGCTGCGCACCGAAAACAGCCCATTTTGTGTCTCTGTCCAAATGATTTTGTCAGGTGGTAATCGAGAGCTGATGGGTATACTCTTTATAATCTCAGCCTCGTGGGGAAGGAACAAAGAATCAATGACCGTGGCTTTCCATTCCGCTGTAGTAACATTTATCAGTTCTTGAACCCGAGTGTCTGAGTGCAGGAACAATCTGGGAGAGCTTATCCTATATGTGGAAGGACTTGGCAACCACTTGTCCTCCCATACACGGATATTTGCTCCATTTCCAACTCTCCACCTCAAACCATCTTTGACTAGTTGTTGAGCCGCCATAATGCTACGCCACGTGTACGATGGGTTCTTGCCAACTGTAGCATCTATAAAATCACACCGTGGGAAATATTTGGCCTTTAGGACTCGATAGACTAAAGAGTCATGGCCTACCTGGAGTCTCCATCCTTGTTTTGCCAACAAAGCCAAATTAAAAAGTTTTAGGTTCTTGAAACCCATACCTCCTTTTGCCTTTGGTTCACACATCTTCTCCCAACTCAACCACGTGATTTTCTTTTCATCATTCCTTTGTCCCCACCAAAACTTCCTAATCATGGCTGTCAGTTCATCACAAAGGGAATCCGGCAACTTGAAACAACTCATAGTGTAGGTTGGTATAGCTAGGGCCACTGCCTTGATCAAAACTTCTTTCCCAGCTTTAGATAACATCTTCTCCTTCCACCCAGACAATTTCCTCCCTAACTTCTCCTTTATGTCATTGAAAGTACTTCTTTTGTTTCTTCCTACAAGGGAAGGCAAACCTAAATACTTTTCATGCTGTTTGATTACTCGGGCACCAAATCTCCTTTTAATCTCCTCCTGGATCTCCTTAGGAGTGTTGCTACTGAAAAATAGGGAAGTTTTTGCCTTATTTAACTGTTGGCCTGAAGCTTCTTCATACATTTCCAGAACTCGTTAGAGCGTGTCACATTCTACTAAGGATGCTTTACAGAAAATGAGACTGTCATCTGCAAAAAACAAATGGGACAGCTTTGGACCCCCACGGCATATTGCAATCCCCTCCATACTGCCATTGCACACCGATGCTTTAATCAATCCTGATAGTCCCTCTGCACACAACAGGAACAAATAGGGTGATAGGGGATCTCCTTGACGGATACCCCTCAAAGGAATGATATGACCCCTAGGACTACCGTTGATCTTAATGGCATAAGTAACAGTAGTAACACATAGCATGATCAGCTTTCGCCATTTATCATCAAAGCCCAATTTTTCCATTATTTTTTCCAAACAAGTCCACTCCACCCTATCATAGGCCTTACTCATATCAAGTTTTATCGCCATCTCCCCTACTTTACCTCCTTTTTCCTGACTAATATGATGCATGGTCTCAAAGGCTACCAAGACATTATCAGTGATTAACCTACCATGCACGAAAGCACTTTGGGTTTCACTAATAATGGACGGTAGAACTTTTTTCAACCTATTCGCTATTGCTTTTGAGGCAAGCTTATAAACAACGTTACAGAGGCTAATAGGCCTATAATCAGAAACTTTTTTTGGTTCCTTTATTTTTGGAATAAGTACAATATGTGTTTCATTAAAATTAGGTGGAGACATACCATGGTTGAGAAAGTCCAATACTGTAGAAGTCACAACCTCACTGCAAATGCTCCAGAAGTGTTGGAAAAATATAGGGGGCATGCCATCAGGTCCAGGGGCTTTGAGGGGATACATCTGCTTCAAGGCCACTCTAATTTCCTGTGCTGTAAACGTACGGGTCAGCTCTTCATTCATGGTTGTCGTCACTTTTGGTTGGATAGCACTAAGGATGTTAGTAAAATCCTCAGGTCTGCTTGAAGTGAAAAGCTTCTCGAAGTAGTCTGTCGCAATATCTCCCACCTTCGCCTCATCATCCTGCCACCTCCCATACTCATCCTCCAGGCCATCAATAAAATTTTTTTGGTATCTCGCAGAAGCTTTTGCATGAAACAAACGGGTGTTTCTGTCTCCCTCCTGGAACCAGTTCAGCCTTGATCGTTGGCGCCACATCTCATCTTCTTTCTCTAACCAACAGTTCAGGTCAGCTCTAGTAATCCTCATATCACTAATCATGTTTGGACTTGCTAGTTGTAGTTCCAACCATTCCAACCTACGTTGTATTTCAGCAATTTTTCTTCCCACATGGCCGAATTCCTCTTTGTTCCATGAATCTAAGTCATGTCTACAATGCTCTAAGCAACTCCTCAAAAATCCACCTGTCCCTGTGTGTAGTCCCTCCTCCCATGCAGCTTTGACAATACCCTCACATCTACTATCCTTCAGCCACATCGATTCGAAACGGAAGGATTTCTTTATTTTCTTTTGCCTCCTCTTCTGCTCTAGATGAAGTGAAAGTGGTGAGTGGTCAGATGCCGACGATGAAAGGTGGTATAGCTTTGCTGTGGGAAAAACATCGAACCACTCCTTGGTAGCGAGCGCCCTGTCAAGCCTTTCCCGAATTTGAGTACCATCTGTCCGCTGATATAGCCATGTGAACTTTGGCCCTATGAAATCCACCTCCCGTAAGCCACAATGGTTTATGGCATCATTAAAAATCTCCATCGGCCTCCTCGGTCTAGGCCGCCCTCCTTCCTTCTCCGAAAGACCGATGATCTCGTTGAAATCACCAATAACGAGCCAAGGGAGTGACGACGTACCCTTGAGATATTTTAACTTAGCCCAGGATTCCGGTCTTTTCGCTATATCGGGATTACCATAAAATCCTGTGAGGTGCCAGTGACTTCCATTCCAACCCCCTTCTACCCAGACGTCTACATGTTCCTGAGAATACGTCTTAACCTCCACTTTGATCCCTTCTTTCCATAACATGGCCAAACCACCTTTACTTCCATCACTAGGGACGATTAATCCATGCTTCATCTTGCATCGATCCTTAACTTGCTCCATCCACTCCCTGTTCGACTTCGTCTCCATCAAGAAGACAATGTTGGGCTCTTCCTTATTAACTGCCTTCTCTAAGGCTTTAACTGTCCGGAGGTTCCCAAGCCCTCGGCAGTTCCAACTTAAAAGACTTATTGGTCTCGGCGGGGTTGCCCAGCAACCTCCGCCGTTTTTGAACCGACATTCTCTGTATCCATCTTCTTCTTCTTTTCCTGTGTTATCCCCTCAGCTATCTCACTGTTTAAACTTGTAGACTTCCTCTTCAAGCCAATCTCTATGTCCAAAGGAGAGCTTGTATGGTTGCATGGGCTCACAACTCTCCTCCACGTACCTTCACTTAAGCCCATTTCTCCTTTATTAGCATCTTTAGTTTTAGACACCACTGGTCCGCATATGGGCCTTATTTTTTGTTTTCCTTTACTTCCACTCTTGTTGGGCTTGGTTTTATTTTTCAACCCTTCCAAGCCCATTTCAGCCCAACCCACTTTAAATGCTACATTATTTTCCACAGTGCCACCCTCCGTATTCATCAACTTTCCATTCAAATCCCAAGCTTGATTTTCCCAACCACGATCAGCCTCCATAACTGCAACATCTATCAGTTTACAGTAACTGTCGCTGTGATTTGCTGGGATTTCGAGATCAAAATGCTCTGAAATCGGGATCATGGGCTCTTTTTGGATAGCGTCATCAATGTCCTGCAGGATCTCCTCGAAATCCGGGATCTTGTTCCGTGATTCACGCCCTTCCAGCTCATGCCTCTGTGCCTCGCCCATTAACTCACTTCCGTCGCCGTTCAACTCCATCGGCACTGCTATAACAAAGTCACCAGCCTCCGTTCTTCTCGGCCTTTCCGTCGTCACCTTATCGGCTTGCACCTCTGAGGAAGTACCGTGGTGTGGCTTCATTCTCCTTTGATTGTCATATCCCTGAACCTCAATAACAGTCTTCTTTACATGGTTGAACTGAGGGGCTCTAATCCATGACCCATACTGCTGATCCTCTAATCGGAGCGAACCATGACTGCTTAGCCACAAGTCACAGTCTTTATCGTCATGCGAGATGAGTCCGCACCAGTAGCATATGTTTGGCAGCCGCTCATACATAAACGCTGCCCATCCCTCACTAGATTGATCCCATGAAATTTTCCTACCTCTACACAATGGTTTCGTAATATCGATCTCGACTTTAACTCTCATGAAATTTCCTCCCTTCATTTCTCCGATATCCTTTGGCTGGCTCACTTCTCCAATCGTTTCACCGATACTGAGAGCCGCTTCCACCGTTAATAGCTGAAAAGGGAGATTATGGATCTGAACCCAAAAAGTGGCTGACTTAAAAGCTATGTGATGGACTGGTTCTGCCCCATCATATCGCTGCACCGCCACTAAATGTCTGTCGAACGCCCATGGTTGCCCTTGAAGCACCTTCTCCGCATCCACTTCCATCTCAAAAGCAAACAATAGAACATTATCCTTGCCATCACAGACCTCAAAATTTCCTTCGCTAGATGGGTCGAAAAGTTTTTGCCACCGCCTCCACATTGATATTCCGACGAGTAAAAAATTTCGCTGCCAAGACAGTACCCACCTTCTTTTTGTCTCTCGTCAGATCCACTTTTGACCCTTCTACCTCTGTCAGCGAGAGATTCCTCCATCTAGATGTTAGGTCCTCCATTCTAATGCGCGTACCACCCCAACTCTAAAAACAATACTGAGAACAAAAGACAAAACCCTCCTAGTAAACGAAGTTACTAGAGGGACCTCAACATCCTTCGCAAGTGAAGGGAAACTTACTGCTACAGTAGAGAGAGCGTGGCACTACCCCCTACCGAGAACTATTGCATAAATTTGGCTGGTCCTTGGTATTGATAATCTTTAATTGGTTCAACAGAAAATCAATTTAGGAGCAATGATCTGGTTCTTTATTCATCAATAAAAGAAATATGATAAATTAGGAAAAGAAAATCAACTGAGTTTTCACCAAAATTTCACATTCAATACCAACTAAAAAATTAGTTCTCTTTCCTTTATTTCCTTCAAATTTTCTCGACAACCAAATAAAACACACACACACACACACACACACACACCTTCAAATTATATAAAACTGGATTAGAAAAAAAAAATTCCATCATAAGATTTTGTTAGACAAAGCTAAAAACTCAAACCACTGTTGGTGAAGAAATCGGCGTTAGCACCAGAGACGAAAGTAGTTGGAGAGAATCGGTTGGTGGCGAGCAACGGTAGTCTTCGGCCATGGAGGCCTTGATGTGAGAGAGGGTGAGAGGTATTAGACCATGTAGGATATGTTTGGTAGCTAGGAAAATGAGAAAGAAAACCAACGAAAATAAATAAAAAGGAGGAGAGTAGTTTGGCAGCTGAATAGTGAATTAGGGTTTTGGGTTGATTTTTTTCTTTTAATCTTTTAAGCATTTAAATTTCAAAAAAGGTGAATATATATCTATATTTTTTTTTAAAGATGGGAATCACTACATACTCAGTAGTGTTAGGTTCATATTTTTATATAATTGTCATATCTTATGACAAAACACACTTTACTTGTATTTTGGTAAATCTAAGTAGGTTCAAGATGATCATTACAAGTGGTTACATTGAAGACATGAAGATTACTCAAGAACTGCTCAAGAAAAGCTAAATCTACAGGTCCCAATACCACTTCGATACTTGTCGATCTATCGAGATTTATTAAAGCTCGATACCTGTCCTAAAGGCTATTTGTTTATGAGTTTGTATAATCCTTATCGGACTAGGAAAGCTTAAGGTTTGTGTAAACCTAATTGGAATAGGAGAACCTATTTAAAAGGCCCATTAAGCTCCTATTTAAATAAAGAAGTGGAGAAGGAAAACCCTAACCCTAGAAAGCTTCATAAGGTTTTCTTTTTGAAACCCTAGCCTCCACCTATAGAAGAAAAGAGTTCTTGCTGCAGTTCTTGTATGCCTTTGGATTTTGTAACCAAGCAAATTCTCTAGCACCAACATTGAAGATCTGATTGGTGTTTCTATGTGAAGCTATTGCAAATCAACTGCAATAATCAAAGGGTTGCTGTGGAGTTAGTCACTTACTAGGATCTGTACAAATGAGTTAATCACAAATTGGAGATTTGTGCAATAAAGGGAAGAATGCTACTACAAGATCAAGTCCAATTGGGTATTGAAGCGAAGGTTCAACTGTAGGTTGGTATTTTGGGATAGGTCAGGGTAGTGGTAAGATTCCTTATACTTGTAACTGCTTGATTATTGATTAGTTGATTCTTGGAAGTGGTGACCTTAAAATCACCTGATGGGGTTTTTGCCTTACAAGAGACTATCCCCATTTGTCAAAAAATCATCGTGTCAATTTAATTTCTACTGCATTTAGTTTATTTGGTGATTTGTTGGTGCCTCCATGATTTGCATGTAATTTAACCTAATTAATCAACTTGGGTAATTGAATTAATTAACTGGGGTCAAGCTATCTTAACCCAACATGTAGGTTTACCCATTAAGACTCATTAAATGAATTACCCAATAATTCTTTTATACATTTAACCCAAATTTTTAATCGAGTTGTGTGAGTGTAGCAGCTTCCTCCTTAAGAAAGGGGGAGTACGCCTCGGCTGAGTAGACCAGGGTGGAGAAAAGACGGAGTCACCACCTAGATTATTCTAGGAACCATAAATATAGCACCTTTATGTGGAAGAACTAATCTTACTACCAGAGTATGGGTTTGGAGTTTAGGTATGGGGATGAGAAGGTGTTAAGCGCCCAACCCCACTCGACCCGTGGGTCGGTTTCTAGTCATTATGTCTTATGTCTTAATCTCATTAAAGACTCATTCAATATTGTTATCTATACTCACATATACACACTAGCATACATCTAGCAATCAACATGGCATCAATCATCCCAAAACCCTAACATACATCTATCATGACAACTCATATGAAACCTAGCATACATTTATCATGCATTATCATATCATTTCATCCTAGGCAGCCAACAAAAAAGATATCACAAGGGCAAAAATATAGACATGGCAACAAGCTATTAAAATAAAATATAACTCAAATATCTAAACATGGTATCCAAGCATCAAACAAACATATTCATTGTGTTCATCATCCAAAATGCATGTTCATGTGAATGCATGACTTACTTCACTTACCTTATTACATCACAGCACCTATACATTAATGGATGGACATGGGAATGCATGTTTATGGAAAAACAAAGAAAACATTAAAGGGCAAACCCTAATCTAACATATAAAGAACAAACAACAAGTAAACAGAGAGACAGAGACCCAAAAACATAAGAAAATGGTCAAAACAGAGGCATATTATATGAAAGAAATAAAGAAACATAAGCAAAAAACTCAAATTAGGGTTTTTGGGTAGGAGTGTGCATGCGCATACATAAGCTTGCGTGCACGGGCTTGTTGTATGCGTATGCATACGTAAGCATGCATAGCATACACGCCTCAAACCCTAACCCAAAAACTAAAATGCAGAAAAATAGAGTAGAAACTTAAAACAAAGAAACTAACAACCTAAACATGCTTCTAATATAAAAATAAACAACCTAAACTAACAACTAAGATATCCAAAACAAAATCTATTCCTAAACATGCATTGGATCTAACAACAAACAAGAACAACACTTAACACATCAAAACATGTTCATCAATATATTCAATCATTCAACTCACCAATCAAAACATGATGAGACATAATAAAACAAAAATAAACAAAGCAAAACATATCTCTAAGCATATATAACATGTAAATAAAATTAAGAACAAAAGGAACACAAGTTATAAAACCCAAATTAAGGAAGAGCCATGAAGAGAGACTCACCTTGCTTATTGGAACACAACTTGGTTGATGTTTAACCGGCCCTTCAATGCCCACACAACAAGATCAAGGGATAAACAAAGGAATCAAAGTATTCAATAGTTCATTGGAAATCACAACTCAAAAATAAAAATATTTTGAAAAGGTTTTGAGAAACCCCTTTAAAGACCAGTTTCTGCCTTAGTTTTTGTGCTAGAAAAAGGTTTCAAATCTTTGTAAAAAAAACATGGTGGCTGTTGCCCTAGGGTTTTTGAGAGAGAAAATAGGGTCTAAAAATCAAAGTGACACTTTTTCTCACTAGGATTTTGATTGGAGACATAAAATGAGTATTTATATGTTTAAACTAGGGTTTTCAAACTCATTTAAAGGGTTTTGAACGTTCCAAAGGGTCTAAGGGCTGGGGCCCATAAAAAATGAAGTTCAGGACTTCTGGAAATTGGCTTGCGTATGCAGGTTCATGCATGCATACACAAGCATGCTTCATGCATACGCATGCATCCCCGAAAACAGGGGCGTAGCCAGGAATAAATACATGGGGGGGCCGGGTTGTAACATAAATATACTAAATATAATTCTTGAGTGTATTGGATACAAAATTATCAACTTTCAAATAGCGAAAACAAAAAGCCAAAAGAAAAACAATCACACGCACAAGACAGTATTTACGTGGTTCGGCAATTTGCCTACGTCCACGGAGTTGCAGGGATTTCACTATTATCAAAAAAAATTACAATGTCCGGCTACAGTGTTTTGCTTTCTCAAAAACAACAACAAGACAAAACCCTAATCACAAAAAAAAGGCTTTTATATCCTGCGCACAGGATTCACAATGGGCTACAAAACGGGCCAAAAAAATTTTGTCTGCCCAAGCCTCTGCTCCATGGACTAAGCCTCAGTAATTCTCCCATTAAAATCCACACAACATTATTCAAGTCAGGTCGGGTCATCAACCGGATCAAATCATGCCTGACGACGATTTTTCATGGAATAAAATTCATCCATTATCATCTCCATAGTGAAATTCCCTGCAATTTCCTTCTCTATATAAACTATCATATTATCTGCCAAAAACTCATCCTCCATTCTATTGCGAAGTCTTGTTTTTAACAGCTTCATAGCTGAGAAAGCTCGTTCTGTAGTTGCTGTAGAAACTGGAAGGGTCAACACAAGACGAATAAGTCTATCAATCAAAAAATAGATATTAGACTTTCCTGAAGTTTTTAATTCCCTACATAGCTCGGAAATTGTACTCATATTCTGAAAATCTGGATGTTTTATCACATCAAGCTCATAATGTTGCAATTGAGACTCCAAAAGTTCTTGTTCATGTTCAGTAAAATCTTGAGGATAATATTTCTTAACTAAATTGCATATATGAACAATTTTGAATAATTTAAAAGCATCCTTGGGATTTAAAGCTGAACTAAGAATGACAAGTTCCATTGTTAGCTCACAAAATCTACTTTTCAATTCTTTCAATTGAAAGTCTATTGCAACTGTAAATATGCAAATTCTAAAATGATGTTCCATTGTTAAATCTTCATCTTGACGACGATATCTACCTCGACCTTTAGTGTAACGAGCATTCATATCAGGAATATCAATTTCATGTTGCTCACAAAATGCTATAACACTAGCAAGTAAAGGCTCCCATCCATCATCTCTCAACTTTTGAATAAGTGATTTTGTAGTTGAAACTAAATGCATGGCATTTAAAAGGTCTTGAGAACGTTGTTGCAAAGCTTGACAAAGAACATTAGTAATTCCCATTATCTCTTTCATCAAATGCAAGATTAAAATAAATTCAAATGATGTTAATACCTGATAAGCTCCATCGGCATCACCGCGTTGTTTATAGTTAGCCCCTTCCTCAGAGATATTGTTGATAACTTTGCAAGTAGCATCAAACATGTTAATCAAACTACAAATAGATTGAAAATGAGATCCCCACCTAGTATCTCCAGCTCGTTGCAAAGTACCAATCTGGTTTGCACCTCTTCCAGTCTCAATTTCATTAGAAGCAATCATATTCTCAACTTGTTCTGCTTGAGCATATTGCAATTCATCATTACGCTTACTAGAAGCAACAACAATATTGATAATATTAACCAAATGATCAAAGAACTGATGAACATCTTTTACTTCTCTAGATGCTGTAACTAGAGCTAATTGCAACCTATGAGCCATACAGTGTACATAATAAGCATATGGGCACTCTTTAAGAAAAAGAGCTTGTAATCCATTCCATTCACCACGCATGTTACTAGCCCCATCATATCCTTGACCTCGAATATTTTCAATGTGGAGGTTGTAATGAGAAAGGACAGCACATATCTCATTCTTTAAAGTCAATGCAGTAGTGTCTCTAACATGCACAACATGAAAGAAACGCTCTTTAATAAAACCTTCTTTATCAACAAACCTCAAAATGATGGCCATTTGCTCTCTCTTTGACTCATCCCGAGCTTCATCAACAAGAATACAAAATTTTGCATCCCCAATTTCTTCACGAATAGCATTTCGCACATTACTAGCAAGAATATGCAAAATCTCCTTTTGAATTGTGGGTGATGTATATTTGGCATTTCCTGGTGCATTTTCTAAGACAACACTAGCTACTTTGTCATTGAAAGTTGATGTCAATTTTATCAATTCAATAAAATTACCTCTATTTTTTGAATCAAGGCTTTCATCATGACCTCTAAAAGCACAAGCTTGGAATGCTAGCCATCGAGCACACTCTACTGAGGTTTTGAGCCGCAACCGATTATTCTCTAATTCTTTTGACGTTTGTTTCTCAATCAGCTTGTCAATATGCCGTGAATGATTCTTTAAATTCTCGCAACAGTTCATAGCAATTTTATGTGGAGAGTTTGGTTCTTTCCCTTCATGACGAATTAAAGCACAATTCATTCCATCTTTCACCTTTTTCCAATTATTAAAACCTCGTGAAATGAATACATCTGATCCGGGACGACCTATTGGTTTCTTACTAAAAAGGTAGCAAGGTAGACAATATATCGCATCCATTGAAGGTGAGTATTCCAACCAATCCTTATGTGAACCAAACCATGAAGGTTGAAATCGACGACGATGAGTATCATCATTGTATGGATAGTCTATATCTTCAGGTTGATATGGACCTTCTTTGAGATAAGCTCGTCGGATTTCATCTTGTTGGTTGATAGGAAAGTCACATATTTGTTTACGTGATCCTGGATCACGATCTATCTCTTCAAATTGAAGTTTTGGACATTTGGAGGGGTGTTCATCAGGTATTGAAGTATTAAGATTTGTTTCTACAGCCACAGGTGTCCTAATTTCTGAATTGCTAGCATCTTTTTTCTTAAAGAATGCATCAATTGTTTTTCGTTTGCTCATAATTCTTTTAGCTTTAAGAATATGACTCAAAAATTAACCTGAAAAGAATTTAAAAAAAAAAATTTAATTAGAAATTTTTACTTAGTTATATGAATGTTATTCATACTCAAGAAAAAAACAAAATTTTCACTATAATTTAAACAGTCAGCCCATTTTTAATACAACTTTAATTAATAATAACCCCTCAAACAAAATTTGTCTTTTATAATATATTGGTTAATTTAATTATATAGCTTTAATTATTATTGTTTAGCTTTAATTTAATTTTCACTATAGCTTTAATTATATAGTTTTTATTATATATTGGTTAATTTAATTATATAGCTTTAATTATTATTGTTTAGCTTTAATTTAATTTTCACTATAGCTTTAATTATATAGCTTTTATTATATATTGGTTAATTTAATTACATTACTTTAATTATTATGCGGCACCCGGCCCATGTGCCCATAGCAACAAACAAGCACAAAATGCGCCCCAATCACAATAACTAGCTGCAATCAGAAAATTTCGCAATGCCAATTATAAATCATAACACACGTTACACTAACTAAATGACAATTAATATTTTACCAAACACCAAGTCACTGACCAACAACAAAAAGATAAGATAATGCCAAATTAAAAAAAGACAAAAACACAAAAACAGGCCAAAAGTAAAACCAGCCAGTGAGCCAATCAAAGAGCCACAATTCAAAAGGGAGACTGGGAGAGAGACACTTACCGAAATTAATGTGAGAGTGTGAGACATCAGAGGCTTAGATAAAGAATAAAGCTTCATAATCATAAATATTCATTTCATTTTCTCCTTCAGTGAAATAAAGAGAGAGAGACTGAGAGAGTCAGAGAGAGTTGGAGAGAAAAACCTTGAGGGAGGGCCGGGCCGGAGCGGAGGGAGCAACTGCCAACGAGCGCCGCTGCACCGGAGCACGATCTGCGATCGCCGATCTCCGATGAGGCACTGACAGCTACGATCTGCGAAAAAAAGATTTCAAATTTTCAGTGAGATAAAGAGAGAGAGACTGAGAGAGTTAGAGAGAAAAAGTGAGAAATACCTTGAGGGAAGGCCGGAGGGAGCACCGGAGCAGAGGCAGAGAACTCTGTGATCTCCGATCTCCGATCTGCGATGAGCGGCGACCGGGCGAGCAACGACGACGACGACTGAGCTGCGGCGACGACGACGGCGACGTGACCGTGGTTACTGGGTTTGGTTTTGGTTTGTGTATTGGGGTTTGGGGGTTTTTTTTTTTCTTTTGAGAAACACCTCTGTTTTGGGTTTTGGGGTTTGCTGGAGACTGGAGTGTTTTGCGTTTTGGTTTGGGTTTGCTGTTTTGCATTTTGGTTTGCTGGAGTAAGAGTTTGATGTGCATTGGGGTTTGATTTCTCTGCACTGCCAGGCGCCAGCGACGTGATGGTTTCGACGTGATGTTCTGTACTGATTTTTTTTTTTTTTTTTTTTTTTTTTTGGTTGAGAATCCGTGGGCTTGCCGTGAGCGAGCTTGGGCTTGCCGTGAGCGAGCTTGGGCTCGCCGTGGGCTCTGTCAAGCTCGCCGTGGGCTCTGTTACATATTTTAGTGCAAATTTGTTTTGGGCTTTTTTTTTTTTTTTTTTTTTTTTGGCTTGAAAGTAGAACAGTCTGAACAGATACATATATTTTTTTTAATTTGAGGTGTTTCTAATTTTTGATTGGGGGCTGGGAAAATGGTTGAGAAATGGTAGGGGGGCCGGCTGGTTAATGATGGGGGGGCCTAATAATTTTTTCTTCCTACTCTAATGGGAAAATTTTTTTTTTTGCAGGGGCCTCGGCCCCCTCAAGCCACTATGTGGCTCCGCCCCTGCCCGAAAACCCTAATTTTGACTACTGGGTTGACCCGACTTCAAACGGTCATAACTCACTCAATATGAGTCCAAATTAGGAAAAAATTGTGTTCAAATTGAAGCCAAAGATGTCTACTTTTCAATGAAATAAACCTCACTCAACAATTATTTGTGGAGCAAAAGTTATGGTCAAAAGAGTGAGAAAAGCTCACTTTTCAGCATTGTTTTCAAAGCGATTTAAGCACTTTTGAGTTGTGATTACTTCCAAACTCTCAAAATAACTTCAATTACCTTTTGTAGACATGTGAGGCCATCATTGGGACTGGGGATTAAAATTTATTAATGGGTACAAAATGCGGTGTCTACAGGTTGGGTCAAGACTCACTTAAATTAAGTGGGGTCATCGGTGGGATCATGGTTTTGGGTACAAATTGCCACCCCTAGGTACAATTCATTGGTGAGTTTGAGTTGTTTGTGTTTGTAATTGTTAGGCTTATTAGTACTAAATGTGTTAGTGGAACTTGTGGGTGTGAGTGATCGTTTATTTATTGTTTGCAATTTGAACTAGTGCAAATGAGTTCCTAAAAAGTGGCCCACATCTTGGTTAAGGGCTTAAATTTTTTCTTTAATTTTTACATTTTAATATTTATTTCCCAATAACTACATATTGACAATTATATTGTTAAAAAAAGAAGAAGAAAGGAATTAAGAGGGTATTTTGTAAAAACTGAAGGGTTTCCCTTTTTATTTGTTTTTAATTACTTTGAAATATGGTATGTATAGCCTTTAGTGGGAGGTCCAGGGGTATATTGGTAATTTTGAGGTGCAAGGGGGTATTTTAGTTAATTTGTCAATTTAAGTGGGTACTTTTGTAATTTTGGTATTTCTAGGAGGTGTTTGGGTCATTTTGGATTAAATGGGCGGGTTACAAAATTAAATAGGTTAGGTGGGTAATATAGTTTTTAAGTTTATATGTAAATGGGTAATTGAGTACCCTTTTATGACCAAGGTTTTGAAACCCAGACTGGACCGTACGGTCCAACCGAAAAAACCGCGAACCTCTTAGTTTT
The DNA here is from genome assembly GCA_019022515.1 of Quercus aquifolioides. Lineage (NCBI taxonomy): Eukaryota > Viridiplantae > Streptophyta > Magnoliopsida > Fagales > Fagaceae > Quercus > Quercus aquifolioides. Next base: position 21,259,487 of record CM032331.1, read on the forward strand.
GCGGTTTTTTTAGCTTCAAGAACCGCTCAATGGGAAAAAAGCAGAGACCCATGCGAACCGTGGTCGGACCGTACAGTTCTGAGAACCGTGATCGGTTTTTGAGGTTTGGACAGTTTCTTTTTGTTTCAGCTTTTCTGGTGAATTTTGGCCAATACACCGGTATGAAGTTATGATCAGATCTAGAAGAAATGAAAGAACACGAAGAAGAACAAAGATCGGAAAGAGATCTGATAATTTCAAATCTTGAACAAAGGGATTTGTAAGGGGGGGGGGGGGGGAGGGGAAAACCAGAGAAGAAGAAGAAGGCAAGTTCCTCAAAAAAAAAAAGAAAAAAAGAAAAAAAAAGATCACAACGAAGTAGGGTCTGCGCCAAAACAAACTCCACACTTGCTCAGCAAATAAACAGTAAACACAAACTACATCAAATCAAAAAAACAAAAAACACAAATTACAACAACACGTATCTTCGTCTTCTACAGCTACTTCTTCTTCTTCTTCTTCTTCTTTTTTTCTTCTTCTTCTCTTTCTTTTTTCCGTTGATGGAGCTCTGTAATCTCCTCTTTTTCTCTAAGGTATGTGTTTCTCTTTCTTTCTTTAGACTTTTGTTGCTTTTTTACTCCTTTTGAATTCCTAAGTCCTTGTCCCTCACGTGGCTAACTTAAAAATGATGAAATGTTTTAATTTTTTAATAAAAGCAAAAAAAATTCAGCCATTAGATTTAGATATTTTTTTCAGCTTCCTAACGTGATGTAACGTGCATTGATAGGTGCATTAAATATTTTAAGTATTTTTGAGAGTAAGAGAGGTGTTAGGTCTACAACAATTTTACAATAAATCATAAGTGGTTAGTTGTTATTGATTCAAATTTGAACCTAACACTAAGATTACTTTTTTGCCCTAATAATAATAACTAGTAACAACCTGCCACTTAGGATTTGTTGTAAAAATATTGTGGACATATCATTTCTCTAAAAGTAATGTAGTATCACCATATTTTACACAATGTTTTTCTATAATTTGACACATGGCAAGGTGTGAGTAATGAAAAAAAAAATTATGGGTTTACATCTCTACCACTTACATCTCGTCACGTCGCAAATTGTGGCAAAATTTGTATAGAATATTATGGTACTATTATTGCTCTAATTTTAATTAATATTTACAATTAAGTATATAATAATTATTAAATAATTATTTCAATTTAAAACTATTAAATTATTTAAATATTTTATTTTATTTTATTTGAGTGTCTTTCTAATTCTTATATAATAATAATAATAATAATAATAATTATTATTATTATTACAAGTTTAACTAATCAATATATAAATAAATAAATAGATATTTGTGGGAGCTCAGGATTTTGGGATATCCAGAGGTTTTACACCCTCACCCTCGCATCACAGTAGAAGGCTTTGTCCGCTTTGGGGAGCCAAGCCCTCACGGTTTTGTCTCGAAGGGGTGGGATTGTCCCACATCGCCTAAGTAACCCTCCCACCCCTTCTTGATATTTTTTATTTGTCTTGTAAAAGTTATGATATGAAAATATATATTTGAAATATAGATATTTATATTTATATTTAATTGGATTATTTTAGTTAATTTAATATTTTTTTATTAATTTAATATTTTTATATGTAAAAAATAATTATTAAATTAATTATGACGTCATTACGGTTCGACTCCGGTTTGACTTCGGTTCGACCTCAAAAACCTTGAACCTCTCCCTTTTACGATTCAATGAACGGTCCGGGTTTCAAAACCTTGTTTATGACCTGCCCATTTACCATCTCCAAACTTTGGGTTATTGAAAGGGATTTTTGAAATCAGTAAATACATGAAAGAAGCCTTACTCTCAAGTAACCACTAAAAAGTAAAAATTAGAAACACTTTTGCGTAGCTTTCGCCTTTGGTCCTGCCATATCCAAAACAATGCAAAACCCTATTGACTTCAATGTAGTTGATATTTATGCTTTTACTAGTAGTTTTGACGAGTCAGATAGACTTGGAACACTTGGTAGTTTTGACACAGTGTATCGAGGTTTATTTCCTGCTAATAACACTCACAATCTTCAAGAACAATATGTTGCAGTTAAGATGTCACACAATTTACGTTAGTCTCGTGAATTTGAAGTAAGTAGAATTACTATCATTGAGTTTTGTTTTATGCGGTTTCACAATATATTCTGTATATATATATATATATATATAGGGCTGGCCCTAGACATTTTGGGGCCTAAGGCGAGAACTAAAATGGAGCATTTTTTATACTTATGTATTAATTAAATTAATATTTATTTAATATTTTTATATTATAATATATTTCATTTAAAATCTATTTTTGTTGATTTTCTTGCTCATTTGTGATATTTTCATCTAAATTTTGTGTTATATTTTGTTTATTACTAATAACAAATTTATCAATTGATCCTTTTTGAGATTCAATTAGTTTTTCTTCTTTTTTTTTTATTTTTTATTTTTTATTTTTTAAGTTTTTCATATCCAGATGCATATTTTCTAGTAGACATTTCTAATCAAACAATATATTTATAAAGACTAAAATGAAAAATAACTTTTAAGTGTAGAGCAAATGAGAAATAGAACCTGATTTATATAAAAAGTATTGTAGTAATTTTATTGAACAATAACAAGTTTTTAGCAATCTCAACCTGCATAAATAAAGATTTATTCATTATATTACCAATAACTAATATATATATATATATATATATATAAACACATGATTAAAATTAAAGAAAAAAAATTAAGTACAGCCACAACAAAAGTACAAGCCCAACCCAGCGAAGAAGATACCAAGATGGCCACACAAGTCTTATTAATAAGACCCACCCACAAAAAACACAAAACAAATCCTATTATACCTATAACCAAAGAAAAAAAAAAAAAACGCAGGCTTAACAAAAAAAAAAAAAATCCTTGAAGGCCTATACATCCAGCCATAACTCAATATAATCAGGCCTAAGCTTAACAAATAAAAATTAGAGAAAGCCAAGCCTTATACTTCAAAAGTCAAAACGCATCCATCTGCAGAATCAAAACGCAGCAACGAAAAAAAAAAGAAGAAGTCAGTTGGCAATCCTCACTCCTTAGTCAGTTCAAAGTTTTCAGATTAGATGTGATCGGATGATTTAGATTGGAGGAAGCTTGAGCCAAGTAGCCAGCAACAGTGGAGAGAAAGAATGAGAGAGGCGGAGAGCAAGAGCTGAGAGAAAGAAGCTGAGCAAGAATGAGAAAGAGAAACGGTAAAAATTTTAGGGATTTGAGGTTTTTTATTTGTTTTGATTTGTAATTGTTTTGTGGTTAATTTCTTAGACTGGATTTGTAGTTTATCTTGTTGAATTTTGGTTTGTCTAGAGGATAATGATATTATTTTGGGGACAATTGATTTTGTTTAGATCAAAAATTTTTTTTTTTTTTGTGCTACCAATGGTTGACTCCATTCAGACACCCTAATATCGTCTCTTTAATTGGCTATTGCCAAAGTCCTTCAAACTTTTTCTTGATTTACGAGTTGGTCAAATAAGCACATGTAGTATAAAATACATGTTACAATGGAGTTTTCTTAAGAAAGAGCATATGTCGAAACTCAATACATTGTACAGATCTTAGTTTAGTCGCTACCAAAATAACTAACTCGAGTCTTCTATCAACCTGCTAACCCATAGCAGCCAAGAGGTCTCACATCTGGCTTGTCCAATCTACATGATCATGTGAAAAAATCATGCACAGTCTCATTTCCATGTCTCATCTCTGCTTACAACTCAAGCATCAGAGGTGGTTGCTCATACGAGTGAGCCAACCAAAAGCCTGAAGACATACCTTTACACCATTGATTTTGTTTAGACCTTTTTTTTTTTGTGCTACCAATGTTTAACCGGATATAACAGAAATTTTGTTTTTTGGTCAAAAGGATGTGCCGGATTTTTTTTAGATTCATCTGAAACCATTTTTTTTGTGTGTGTGCGCGCCTTCTACCCCTTATTTTCTAAAATTTTGGGGGCCCCCTTCCACTTGGGGGCCTTAGGCAATTGTCTGATTCGACTAGTGGAAGGGCCAACCCTGTATATATATATATTCTAGGCTAAAGTCCAATGGTTGACTCCATTCAGACACCCTAATATCGTCTCTTTAATTGGCTATTGCCAAAGTCCTTCAAACTTTTTCTTGATTTACGAGTTGGTCAAATAAGCACATGTAGTATAAAATACATGTTACAATGGAGTTTTCTTAAGAAAGAGCATATGTCGAAACTCAATACATTGTACAGATCTTAGTCTAGTCGCTACCAAAATAACTAACTCGAGTCTTCTATCAACCTGCTAACCCATAGCAGCCAAAAGGTCTCACATCTGGCTTGTCCAATCTACATGATCATGTGAAAAAATCATGCACAGTCTCATTTCCATGTCTCATCTCTGCTTACAACTCAAGCATCAGAGGTGGTTGCTCATACGAGTGAGCCAACCAAAAGCCTGAAGACATACCTTTACACCATTGATTTTTTTTTTTTTTTTGCTACAAATGTTTAACCGGATATAACAAAAATTTTGTTTTTTGGTCAAAAGGATGTGCCGGATTTTTTTTAGATTCATCTGAAACCTTTTTGTGTGTGTGTGCGCGCACGCCTTCTACCCCTTCTTTTCTAAAATTTTGGGGCCTCCCTTCCACTTGGGGGCCTTAGGCAATTGTCTGATTCGACTAGTGGAAGGGCCAACCCTGTATATATATATATATATATATTCTAGGCTAAAGTCCAATGGTTGACTCCATTCAGACACCCTAATATCATCTCTTTAATTGGCTATTTCCAAAGTCCTTCAAACTTTTTCTTGATTTACGAGTTGGTCAAATAAGCACATGTAGTATAAAATACATGTTACAATGGAGTTCTCTTAAGAAAGAGTGTATGTCGAAACTCAATACATTGTACAGATCTTAGTCTAGTCACTACCAAAATCACTAACTCGAGTCTTCTATCAACCTGCTAACCCATAGCAGCTAAGAGGTCTCACATCTGGCTTGTCCGAGCTACATGATCATGAGAAAAAATCATGCACGGTCTCATTTCCATGTCTCATCTTTGCTTACAACTCAAGCATCAGAGGTGGTTGCTCATATGAGTGAGCCAACCAAAAGCCTGAAGACATACCTTTACACCATTGCTCCCAGCCACATGGTGTACGTGTGTGCTATTGAGTTGTCTACTAATGAAAGCTCGAAAATGTGTTGAAAACACAAGAGCTGTTTGGACCCCCAATAAAAGGTTATATCTCGATTGATTTTACACTAACTTAATACTAAATGCGGAATAGTGTAAAAGCAAGCGAATAAACAAACAAACTACTCTAATCCATAATTAAGGCAACACAACGGTAAAATGGAAAAACAAAAAAGTAAGGAAGAAAGATGCAAACACAAGATAACACGCCGATGTGTTATCGAAGAGGAAACCGAAGAACTCGGCGAAAAACCTCTCCGCCGCCCTCCAAGTGGTAATCGATCCATTAGATAATCAGTTGGGATACATGGGTTAGCAAGAGACCCTCCAAGCCTAATCTACCCGATGTACCTAAACCCTCCAAGCTCCTACTCCAACAAGGCTTCTTGGAATCGTGTCTTGTCTAGCTCTTCGGATCATGCAACAAGCTTCATGTTGCATCTGCCATCCTTGGCTTCTTCCAATACTTCCCAGCAACACCAAAACTTCACTTGTCACTCTAAAAGGGTGTGGAAAGTGTTTGAGCTATCAACCTCTCAATAGTATGGAAATAGAGAGGTAGGAGTTGAGGAAATTCCTCAAGCAAATGTGTAGAGGATTGTGGGTATAACAATCTCTAACTCTCAAGGTGTTTGGCTAGGTTTTTCTCTCAGAAGAACTCCTCACATTTGTGGGTATAAATAGTGTAGGCACAGAAAGTGTGTATCAGACTGGACAGGCTGGCAGAACAGAATGTCTCGCGGGTGTCTCGCGGGAAGGCCTTACTCGCGAGATACTCGCGAGGCACAGTTGTCTCCATCTGGCCTGACTCTTCGCATTCCAGCATGTGCAAGGTACATAAGTTACTTCGCAGGATGATAAGTCGCGAGCTACCCGCGAAAACTCTTCAATCTTCAATTGCTTGAGTCTTCACACCCTCTCTCTAACACACAACCCTTACAATGAAATCTCACAATAAATACAGGGTACAAAAGATTGAATAAAATTACAATCAAATTTGGCACTGAATATAAGCCAACAAAAACACATAGTTGTAAATAACAACTTTACAACTAATACTCATCTCATGCCACAATGACATACTCAACATGAAATGCATGAGTAAGGACAACTATTTACATCAATGGTCAACAATATAACACATAGAACTCAAACATGCGTACCAAGACCATGTATATGTACAATATCTTAGCCAATAAAGGATGCATGTCTTTACCACCGCACACCCTTGGTGCGATGGTGATTCCACAAGTATAAGTGCTTGTGAGGTGTAGGGGGCAAGAGTCGGGGCTCAAGTCTCTAGAAAGGAGCTTCACACAGATATACACTTAGATTAGGCTAGAGTAAATTTCTATCTTGTATTAAAAAAAAAAAAAAAAGATTTTAAATTTCACAATAAAACCGCCATATTATCTCATAATTAGAGCATTCTCATCAAAGGTTTCAAATGCTAAATATGCTATTTTTTAAAATTTGATTCTAAAAAAGCACACTATATTAAGGGTGCTATACTTAAAAGTTTCAACATATTTGCTACAATAGTATGTCATCTTTGACATCCTACAGGATGTCAAAGATGACATACTACTGTAACTGAAATCTTAAAAAAAAAAAAAAAATTATTATCACTTCAATTAAAATAAGAATTTCTCTCTCATACTCTTTCTCTTTCCTTCAATTAAAATAATAATAAAAAAGAATATTTAAATGAAGTGGTAAAAAAATAGAAATTTTGATGTTGGATGTATTGTAAAGTAATGCGTTAAATGTTATAAAGTGGCTTTTTTAGTTGCTAAATGCTAAAATTTTTGAAACTCTTGATGGGAATGCTCTTAGTCAACAACCTTGTTTTGACTCAAAGGTGCTACAAGAATCCTATCTCTCACTTGTTTACCAAAAAAGAATATGCATACCAAAATTGATCATATAACCATCGAGAATTAAGCAATTTCATCCCCCTCTCACTAAGCTTGGCCAAGCCAATTGTTGTGTATGTATTAGGTTCCACATAAACCTAAATTGCTTATTCCAATAAGCTACACTGTATTTTTAAGAAAATATATACATGCTCAAACTTAGTGAAGAACACGGTGAGCATTCTTAAGATGGCTTTACTGGTTTCTTATATTAACTCCCATGAGCAATTCCCAAAAGTGAACACTTTTCTTGGCTATATATGAAGTCCAATTTTTTTTTTTTTAATTTTATAAAAAAGGAATTTTTATTTTAATATTTCAAAACAATTAAACAGACTACAAAAATCCGCACCACTGTAAGTCTGAAAACTAGTCCTTGGTAGGGTGCATCAGTTTCGGTTATGAGAAAATTGATTTCTATCGGTTCAATGATAAATTTAGAAAAGAAACAGCCCTGATTGAATTGTGCACACCCCTAATGTCATCAATTAAAATCTTAAATTAAGTTTTCTTAATCTAAAATTATAAAAAATATAATTTTATAAATTGAATAATAAATTACATTTGGTTGGCATAAAATTTGACATATATATTAAAAATATAAAGAACATGTAATTTAATGATTAGATTTAAAAATATGTAACCATGATAATTGTTTTAGTACGAGTTGTAACCTTTTACTATAATTAAGTTTATAGCCAAATTTTATCTATTAATTTAATAAAATAAAAATCATATTTTAATCATTCTCGAAGAATTTTTCCCCGTTAATGATAAGTATTATATTATTAATATATTACTCATATATCTGTCAATGACGTTTCCGTGAAATGATATCAACTCATATGTTCTCAAATGGAATATCTTCTTTCACTTGAGTTAATAATTATTTACTGATCAACATTATTATTATTTTAATCAAAATAATAACTTCCAGTCTTGGCAGTTGTGAAATTTTTGTTTGTTTTACTCCTCTTAGATTTGATTTTATTAAATAGTAATATTCTATTTACATGGACGGTGGGATACAAAGCAAGAGGGAGGACTGAGAGCATCTCCAACAGCTTCTTCAAATTTTTTACAATTTGAAGAATGAACAGTGACATTTAACTTTTACATACTCACTTTTTCAAATATACTTTCCAACAGATTCTCTATTACATTCTCTATATCATTTAAATATTATTTCTTCATTTATTATTTATTCTTTTTTAATCATCATTTATTCTTTTTTTAACAACTATATTTTTAATGAGAAGTGTTATATTCACAACATTTTACGCAATACTTTCACAACAAAATTTATGTAAAAAGTTGTTACTAGTTCTAATTTGAACCCACTACTGAAGAATATTTTTTTGCTCGCCAATATTATCTAATAACAATCCGTTACTTAAAATTTATTGTGAAAATATTGTGGTATCATTTCTTTATTGCAATTTTTTATTTTTTATATTATTTTTCCCTTCCACCCCCATCTGGACACGTTTCTTCTTCTTTTCTTTTATTTTTTTTTTCTCTTGATTTTTTCTCCACCACCCACGTATCCCACTCCTTTCCTCTATCTACCTTCTTTTTCTTTTTCTTCTAGTTCATTCCGGAGCACTCTTCTTCTTCAGCTATCTCTCTTTCTCTCTTTCTCTAGCTCTTTCTGTTTTTACTTTTCCCATTTCTACTTCTATTTTCTTTCCTCTTCAGCTCACTTCACACACACACACACACACCCACACGCACACACGCACAGCCGACATGGCCTTCGCCCATCTTTTTTTTTTTTTTAATCTTGTTCTGATTCACTTTGTTGTTGCAATGGAGCTTAGATAGGCTTTCATGCTCTTGATTTGTTGTTTTTATTTTTATTTTAGATTTGTTGTTCTAATTAAATTTTTATTTTTTCATGTTCTTGATCTGTTACTGTGTTTGTGTTGATTGTGTTACCGTTTGAGAGGGACACAGATGAACAAAGAAGAGAGGAGGAAAGAGAAAGATTTTTTTTTTTTTATTCAGCCGGATATTTTTTTAAGATAAAATAATGGTTTGAAGTTGCTACAGTGTTCTCTAAATTAAGAGAATTACTGTAGCAACTTCAAAAAATAATTTAGAGAACCTGTGTGTATGGAGAAGCTGCTGGAGAGATGAACAGTGTCATTTGGTGGTCCAAATTTGGCTTTACCGAAACTGCTGGAGATGCTCTGAGCCATCAGTGGGCTCCAATTCTTACCCACTTTTGTTTAGAAGGTTGGAATCTGCTGGCTGCTGTAGGTTAATAGTTCAAAAGTCTTAAAAGTTGATTAATTAGGGAAGATAGACAAGGAGAAATGTTTGGATTTCTTTAATGAAAAATAAAACGAAATAGTTAAAGAAGATTACGATGTTTGACTTTGGTTCTGGTAACATCATTTTCAACCAATCCCATCAATTCCGATGTTTCCAAATATGATTAACGTTTTAGTAAAATCCAGACGATTAAGATTTAAAGATCTAATTGTCGGCTAAAAATAATTTAATTAATAATTGATTTTATTATAAATACATATAGTGTGGGTTTAAATTCACGTTTGAGTTTTGCTTTTTTTTTTTTACAAGCGTTTCAGGAGACAAGTGCAACAGTGGAGTACTATTCAGTACTATTTGGCTGTGTTTTTTTGACATTTTTGTCAATCAGTGTGTCCCGTGCAATATTTACGGAATTCACAAATTTCACTTTTCAATTTTTATTTATTTATTTATTAAAAATGAGTCTTATGACACTATTTACACATTTAAAAATTATTTTATTACAGTGTTTTTAGTTTTCAGTTTTAACAAAATAAATTCTATCCAAACAGACCTATAATCTATCTAACAAATTTTGATGAAAAGAAGTTCAAGAAAAATGTATTAATTAAATACATAAAATAAGGAGATAAAAGTAGCTAAACGAGTATTTATTAAAGATTTTGTATCAATGCTCTAATTAAATATACATGATTATTATCATAAGTATGATATAATTAATATATTATGACTACCGCACACTCTTGGTGCGATGGTCACTCCACACATATATACTTAAATTAAGTTAGAGTAGAATTTTTATCTTGTATAATATATATATATATATATATATATATATATATATATTGTGTAATAGATGTATAAGATGTGTATCACCCTCTTACATAGGGGTGAGTTTTATGTTTTCGGGATCCTTATTTCATATGGTGATTTTATGATATATGTTAATGGTCATTTTCGCGACAAATTTTATGGTCCGACGGAATGACTAAGCCCAATTGCTTAGCGGGTCAAACTAATGTATTTGTGTCAATATATTTAGCTCTGTTGCATGGTCCAAGCCCATGCGAATCGTTGGGGAATTGAGTAGGAATGGTTTTGGCGAGTGTGGGCTAGTTCCCATTGGACGTTTTACATAGGCCCAGCCTGTACGTGCTGTGAAGTGGGCCATGGACGCTGGGGGCATCTAAGGCCCATGAAGGAGGTCCAATGCCAGAAATTTTCACCCCAGATTTGACTCCATGCTCTGTGTGACTGTGCCCCTAATTTTCAGTCCAGCTCCATTTTCCCACACCAAGCAGCTGACTCTAAGAAAAAGCTGGACAGTCTAGCCCACTCAGCCACCCAAATGTAGTCTTCCAAGGCCAACAGAGACCAGAGGCAGCAGCTATAAAGAGGAAGCAACTTTATTTCCATAATCATGCAAAAAGCAACCAAACCTTTCCCTAAGCATAAAACATAATACACCAAGTCATAGGAATAACATCTGAAAGGTCCAAGGCCTTCCTCCCACCTAAAAACTGGTCACAAGCATCCCCTGGAGCTTGATATAAATATGTATCACCAGCCCACAAGAGGGGGAACGTTTTTCCCTAAAAAAAACCCAAAACTTTGACACAAGAACCCAATCAGCTACCTTAGTGTATGGACGATTTGAAGGCCTGGGGGCGAAAATATTGATATAGGGGAACTCTCTCTCCCTTGCTCAAGACCTCCATCAATTTCTTCCTCTGTGTGACTGTGGGCTGAATTTTCTGACTCATGAATATATGATTTTACACTCTCTTGTGTTTTCATTTTTGTATTGTTTTTCTCTTTCCATAAAGCACCATTAGCCTTTGTGTACCTCACACCGCGAATTTTGGGCTTGGCTCTCCAAATAACTGACGAATTTAACGAACCCGAGGGGAGTTTTGGGCTCATTTCTGCGATCTCGGCCCTTGTCGCAAAACGTCCCCGACATTTTGGCGACTCCACTGGGGAGTCAAGCAGCTAAGGAAGGAGAAACCATGCCTCCCAAGTCAAAAAACCAATGTACGTCCCACACCGTTGCTCCATCTCAAGGGGCAGCCGCTGACGCTTCCTCTTTGAGGGAAGTACGTCTTGAGGAGGAGGTTGAACAAGCCCCTCAGCAAATGAAGGAACTATTTGAAATGATGCAAGGCATGCAGCGGAACCAGGATAACCTTGCTCAAGCTATCCAGCGCATTGAAGAATCCAACAAGGCTCGCGATAAGGAAAATCCATGGCAAGAAGAGCCTACGCTCGAAAAGGGACAAAATGAAAAGGTGGCAGATAATAGCGAAAAGACGAGGTAGGACAAAGCCAGTGACGCTCTCGATGCTAATAATGCTTCTCAGTATGTCCCGCTTGCCGACGTAGCAAAGCTCATTGAGAGGAAGTCAAGCAGCTGAAACAAGAGAAGTCATGTATCCAAAGATGCGAAACCAGCAAAAAGATGATGTTCTCACACCAACTTGTCGTTCTAAGAGAAACCGTATGATTCTTTGCCGCGCAAGAAGAGCATGGTGAAGTTGAGCTGAAATAAGTTTTATCCTTAGCTCATTGAGCTGCTGGAAATGCTCCAAATCATGTGACGAGATCGCTCCAACCTCCAGAAACCACCCAAGAAGTGAAGGACGGAGGGAGAATCAACTTTCTTATTCAAAAAAAAAATCTTCCACTCATCTATATTATTATTATTATTATTTTTTAGCTATCATTCTTATGGATGAATCATCATATATCTCTTGCTTTACATGATATTTGTGAAAATTTTTGTTGTAGCTTGAAAATGCAAAAATGGCGAGCCACAAATCCAACTGCAAAGGGAATGACGTTTCCAATCAATAATCAACAATGCAAAGCTCTAAACATCAATTTCAAAACCAAGAACCCCTCACGCGCTGAGCATATGGGAGCCGCGGGTATTGACTCATTTTGGCGCAACAATAATTGCCCCTTCATAGCTGAATGTTTTTGGTGTCACTGCTAATGAAGTCTTCACCAAATAGCTAAAGGCCATAGCTAAATGGCCTACCGCAAGACGCTAGATGTGCCATATACCAAGCCTTGAGATAGCGACATACCATACATCAAGTTGTATTGTTGCTGAGCTAGCGCTGAGCATATGGGGCTGCCGCGAGTGATTAAATTATTTTGGCACAACAACAATCACTGCTATGTGCAACCCTTCGCAGCTAAATATTTTTGGTGTCACCGCTGAATGAAGTCTTCACCAAATAGCTAAAGGTCATAGCTAAATGGCCCATCGCAAGGCGTTAGATATTCCATATACCAAGCCTTGAGGTAGCGACATACCATACATTAAGTTGTATTGTTGCTGAGTTAGCGCCAAGCATATGGGGGCTGCCGCGGGTGATTGAATTATTTTGGCACAACAATAATTGTTGCTATGTGCGACCCTTCGCAGCTAAACATTTTTGGCATCACCACTAAATGAAGTCTTCACCAAAGAGCTAAAGGCCATAGCTAAATGGCCCACCGTAAGGCGCTAGACGTTCCATGCACCAAGCCTTGAAGTTGCGACACACCATACATCAAGTTTTTAAGAAGTGACATTTCATAAGCCAAGTTTTGAAGTCATACGAGCAACATACTATCATTTAAAGCACGCTTAAGCTAAGACTCTTGAGCACTCTCTTCGCTAATTCATTTTTTATACATATCATTTAAACCATTTAATTTTTCAAATTTTTAATCAAAATATTTTTTATAAGTCGTTTATGCTACTTCGCTTGGCCATGACTATCGCTTATTGATATAAATCACATTTGCACTTAGGGTGAAACGGAAACATTCTCAAAGCACCCAACAACAAAGAAAATCCGAACTCAATTCCCTCTCACCGAAGCCGTGACACGCTCATGAACGCTAAGTTATGACGAGCTCATGCATCCAAAATCTTGGTTGATCCGCGCACTCCAAGCCATGGCATGTTCATATATCTCAAGTCATGACAAGCGCATGAATTCTAAGCCATGACAACGCCTTAATCCTTCTTGAATTTGAGATTATACGTGAAGAGGGAAGTTCAAACGTTGCCATCATCAAGAAAATTGTTCTTGTCACTCAATTCTTGCAATTGAAATCTGCAGCCAAGCCAACTAATAAGGAGAGTTCGCTCACACCTTTAAAAAAATGCTTTGCTAGAGCTCGCTCTAAACATTGATGTCAAACAGCTCAAAAAAATCACAAGCTGGTTGCTGAAAATCCATTTCAAAGATTTTCGAGTGGAATCTTAGTACAATGTGGAAACTTGGAATAAGCGGCATAGAGGCTAACGATAGAAATTGTTGTGCTAGAGATGCTACAACCCTATATCGACATCTCCGAAGCTTAGCCGATCATCGTCCCAAAATTAGAAGCCAAGTTAGCAAAGTATGGAGTCGTTGTCTGCAGCACAACATATCCTCAACAAAGAAAAATCATGTTCTGCCCTCTATATAGAAAATGGAGGGACCCCAATTTTCAGAACTTATCTTCAAGTAGTATTGAGAATACTAAGGGAGGAAGAAATGCCACCAAATAACTCTTGGCGATGGCATACCATTGGTTTGACATTACCAAATTCACTAAAAGTCGCCGCACTTCCAAATGCACTCCAGGCTTGTACGCACACGCCTTATAAGCATTTGAGACATGAGCGCCTCATAGCCTTTTATACTTGGGGGCTTGATCTCATCGGACCTATCCATCCACCATTGAATAGGTACATTCGAGTCTTTACTGCACTAAGTAATTCACTAAGTGGGTGGAAGAAATTCCACTCAAAGAAAAGTAATGGGAATGGCCACAACCAACTCCATCAAAGAGCATATCATTCGTCGCTTCGGCATCTCGCACAAGATCATAAGCGACAACAATATATCTCACTCATACTAATTTTCGGAGGCAAGCCCTATGAAACATTAGGAAACCGACGAACTATCATATTATCCAAGCATGGTGAGACCCCTACATGTAAAGGTGCAATGCCTTCAATAAGGTAGGGAAAGCCAACGCTTTCTTCTAATGAGAAATCTTGCGAAACGACAAGAAAACTAACAAATTATCACATGAGCCTCTACATGCGAGGGTAAAAAAAAAAATACTCTCAATAAGGTAGGGAAAGCCAAACACATACTCTCTCAATGGTAAGCCCTATCAAATGGCTAGGAAGCCAATGAGACGTTTTATTATGGCGATACCCCTACTTATGAGGGCACGACTAGCTCTCAACAAGGTAGGGAAGCCAATGCGTCCTCAAAGGAAATCCCTACCGAATGATTAGAAAGCCGACGAGATGTCATATTATTCATATGTGGCAAGACCCCTACTTGCGAGGATGCAATGCCCTTGACAAAGTAGGGAAAGCAAAAAGTTCCTTAACGGCAAGCCTTACAAAGCGGTAGTGAAGCCAACATAATATCTTAAAATTCAAGCACGGTGATCCACTACATGCGGGGACATAGCCAGCCCTCAAAAGAATGAGAAAGCCGATGCATAAACCTTATAAAGCGGCAAGGAAGTCAATGAACTATTAACCCATTGCCAAGTGGTAATTCGCTACGTGCAAGGATAATACTCCTCAAGAGAATGACAAAATTGTGCATTCTATAAGGCGTAATATCCAAGAAAGTGATATCTTCAAAAATTGATAGCAATACAAGCTTTATTCAAGCCGCTGCCTGTGAGAACGCAACCAGCCTCTATGAAACGGTGACAAACAAGTGCACCATAAGCTGTAGCATGCGCAAACGCAGCCCATATGCGGGGGCTTCTTGAAACTAACGAAATAGCAACCTAATACATGTCGAGAATAAGTCGACTACCAAGTGGTGAGCCAAGCTTCAATATATATGAGCTGCTATATGTGAAACCAAATCTGCCCATCGATAGATTACTGAAAAATGGTGCACAGACAGCGAGATGTGCACTTAACCAAATCATGGTCGCAAAGACATGGCAACCAAGAAACCTGTCTACTGACTTGCCCTTGCAAAGGCAAAGCCATATTCACAAATTATCCAATCAACTGTAAGTCATTCTCAAGAGACTAAGTGCATATAATCTATTGAAACTATGCTACTTCATCGCAAGGTGCACTCGACCCTTCCAAGCAAGCTTTTCTCAACATTTCAAATGGTCACAGCCATACAAGAGTTGTTTTCGCAACAAAAACATGACCATAGCCTATTAAAGAAAGGTAGAAACTCATTCTCAAGGTACAAAATACAAACTATTCACATCATTGAGGTACAAATCATTCTTTTCATTCCAAAATTCAAATTACATGTTGAGACATCGTATATGTGTTTCCTTGTACAAAATACAAATTGTGCCTACTAACCATGACAGTACAAACTCAAAGTGGCACCAATATAACTAGACAGGAGCTGCTCTATACATAAGTGGGCTGTCCACAAGGGTGAAATACAAGAGAAAATGTTTCCAAGGCAGCAGCCCATATTACACACTTCAACTAGTTCGAAATTTCAAAGCTTGGGGCTCAATACAAGACAATCAGATAAAAAAAGAAAGAAAGGGGGAAAGCAAGAAAGGAGACGAAGAAAAAAAAGTTGAAGCAATGTCGTAGTCCCTTCCAACATCACCATCTTCGGGGCATTGGCTTACAATTACTCTCTTCTTTACTTTAAAGCTGCAAGAGAGAAACAAACTAAAAATGGCCCAAAGTTATTAGTGGCAGCCATGGTACCATCTATTATAACTCTATATTGTTGTTCGCAGCGGCTTTAACCTCAGAAAATGATGCACTGGCAATGGGATTGGCCTCGGGAATGAAAGCCCCAACGACGGCATCACAATTGTCTAAGCCAAAATCATCCTACAAGAAATCATAGTACAACTCACTCAATATACTATGATATGCAATTAAAAAAAAAAAAAAATGAAGAAGATGTGTGACTTACCAAGTGAGTTCCAAAGTTCCCGCTCAATAATGGCGTATTTTTCAAAGTACACTTATTCTATGCAAGACGGCAATGCGGCGCACTCAACAATCCCTATTGGAATGAAAAGGGGTTCGCAGCAAGTTTTGACTTGCCACAACAAATTTTAACTTGCCAGAGAAATTTCGGCCTCATTTTCAAACAAACGAAGTTGCTATCTATGCAAAGTGTCGAGGCTGTCGATAATTACATTGAAGGAATAGTGGCTGCAACATAGAATCACCAACTTCGGCTCCACCAATTCATGCTAATAATCAAGCTATGCAACACATGGCTTACTCTCAATGGCATTGCTGGGGGCTAAAGGCTTACTCAATCGCTATGCGCCCCTGCACTAGAAATTCAATTTTCATTCCTACACTTTCATTTCAAGCTTGCTGAATCGAGAAGCAACTATCACTCGGTGACTATCACTTTCACTCGCGTTTGTCGCAAGAATACGATACAGGGGGCTGCCAACCAATGTAGTAGCTATGTCACACCCCTATACTATATCGCCAAGTGATATCTTCGCTCCATAGCTATGTCACACCCTTATACTACATCGCCAAGTGATATCTTCGCTCCATTCTATCTCAAATAAGCTGTCTCAAGACAGCCAGTAGTATCGCTCATGGCTACGACTTCATCGAAATTAATCTTGGCAAACACGATCTCACCAAATTGGCCGACAATGGGGACAATTTGCTTCCAACACGAAGTCAAGCATAGCCGCATTGCAAACTAATTTCCATGACTATCGAAATCAATGGGAATCAGCTTCGACATGAGCTTCGGCTTCAATGAGAACAACAACTCAACCTCATGAATCAACACAATGAGACTATCATTTTTCCAAGGAAAAGCCACTTTACAAATTTAATTGAAAAATTTGTTAACATATTAGCAGGCGCAGCCAAGAGATAGCGACAAAGAACAGATCGACTTACTAAGGCACCGCTTCACCACCATTGGTACCAACAAGCTCATGGCCATGGGTAGCGGGCTGCCGCGGACCTTCATTGGTTGTCGTTGGCAAAGTTCCTTGCTTTATACCATGGGGTTCCCTCTCTTGTTCAGCAATGGCATTTTGTCCCGCCTAGATCCCGACTTGTGGACGGCGTACGGTGCCAAGCTTTTTCAAATTCCTTTCAGTGGAACGCCCTTGCCCCTCACTTACAAGATATTCTCTATTTAGCTACCACCGCCTCATCATCCTTCTTGGGTTTTTGATAACACGAGCTGTTAAAACTGGAGATCTTGTTTCAAAGAATGGAAGTGCGAATGGAAATTAGAAGCAAAAAAAAAAAAGCATATCTGGAGTCTCATACCCAAAGCAAAATTTCTTTGAAATTAGAAGCAATATAGTGTGATGGCTGAAGCAAAAAATTGAAGAAAGAAGAACGTGGCGTGGAATGCCCGAAGCAAAAGAAAATAAAAATGATGCACAACAACATAGAAGAAACTAAGCTCTGCCAAAAGAGAAGTTTTGAAGTGCCCACATATATTGCCAAGCCAAGAAACAAATGGCGTGAAAGCCAGAGTCATTGAAAAGAAGAAAAAAGTGGCTGCATCTCACTCTCACATGCCTCTTTGTTCGTATAATATCTCTTTGGCAAGACACATTCAATTACCAAAAGGGACCTACTATATAGTGTTCAACATAACACACGGGTTAAGGCTTAAGCTTAAGGCCTTGATTATTTGTCATGACCCATGGGCTTTAAACTAAATCAGCCCACACGCCTATGCACAAACATTGCCAAGATCATTCCTTTGGCAGCCAAGACATAAAAAGTTTAGCACTCATCAAACATCCATGGTCTATGCCACGTTCAAGTTACAAGAAGGCCGAAAAAGAAGTAATAACATTATATAAGAATATTATTATTCTTATATACGGCTATGAAGGCTATTGATCAAATAGTTGGACTTAAAGCTCAAATAGTCAAAGTTCCAAAAACAATTTCATCCGGTTACAACTTGACTCTCATAGTCTCACGGGCTTCATCACCACAATATTTCAACACATACAAGCTTTTTTCTTCAACTGGCGATTTTTCTTAAAGAGGGCTCTACGACCGACAACATTTCAACATATGGGCTTCTTTGACCCATGTCATGTCAACAACAAATAAAGCATTTTGGTAAACTAATTCTCGAACTCGCAACATCTACAAGCAATGGAAATCATCAACTACTCACACGTATGCCGCCAGCGCCACACGTGCTCGGGGGGCTAATGTTAATGGTCATTTTCGCGACAAATTTTATGGTCCGACGGAATGACTAAGCCCAATTGCTTAGCGGGTCAAACTAATGTATTTGTGTCAATATATTTAGCTCTGTTGCATGGTCCAAGCCCATGCGAATCGTTGGGGAATTGAGTAGGAATGGTTTTGGCGAGTGTGGGCTAGTTCCCATTGGACGTTTTACATAGGCCCAGCCTGTACGTGCTGTGAAGTGGGCCATGGACGCTGGGGGCATCTAAGGCCCATGAAGGAGGTCCAATGCCAGAAATTTCCACCCCAGATTTGACTCCATGCTCTGTGTGACTGTGCCCCTAATTTTCAGTCCAGCTCCATTTTCCCACACCAAGCAGCTGACTCTAAGAAAAAGCTGGACAGTCTAGCCCACTCAGCCACCCAAATGTAGTCTTCCAAGGCCAACAGAGACCAGAGGCAGCAGCTATAAAGAGGAAGCAACTTTATTTCCATAATCATGCAAAAAGCAACCAAACCTTTCCCTAAGCATAAAACATAATACACCAAGTCATAGGAATAACATCTGAAAGGTCCAAGGCCTTCCTCCCACCTAAAAACTGGTCACAAGCATCCCTTGGAGCTTGATATAAATATGTATCACCAGCCCACAAGAGGGGGAACGTTTTTCCCTAAAAAAAACCCAAAACTTTGACACAAGAACCCAATCAGCTACCTTAGTGTAGGGACGATTTGAAGGCCTGGGGGCGAAAATATTGATATAGGGGAACTCTCTCTCCCTTGCTCAAGACCTCCATCAATTTCTTCCTCTGTGTGACTGTGGGCTGAATTTTCTGACTCATGAATATATGATTTTACACTCTCTTGTGTTTTCATTTTTGTATTGTTTTTCTCTTTCCATAAAGCACCATTAGCCTTTGTGTACCTCACATCGTGAATTTTGGGCTTGGCTCTCCAAATAACTGACGAATTTAACGAACCCAAGGGGAGTTTTGGGCTCATTTCTGCGATTTCGGCCCTTGTCGCAAAACGTCCCCGACAATATATAATATCATTTTCCTCAAAAAAGAAAAAAAAGAAAAAACATAATATCATTTTTCTACAATTGCCAACTAAATTATGTAATTCTAGGCTTTAAAATTGACTTGGGAAGTTACCGACATTCATATATTATACCATGCTATTGTACTATCATACACCTGAGCAAAGCATTGCTAGTGGCGGCACAACAATGTCAAACATATAAATATTAATTGACAAAAAATGTATAGGCATAGCCATTTGTGGGATGTTCTCTCTTTAAAAAAAAAATATATATATATAAATATATATATTTAATTCAATTGGAGGGAGCAAAATCTTTTTTTTTTTTTTTTAATATAGAATCTATTTAATCATGAGCAATATTACTATGCCCATTAAAAAAGGTTGAAGTTTTTTGTTTTTTTTTGGAGTCCAAAGGACGGAAATTACTTTATCTTAACAAAACCAATATGCCCATTAAATAAAATCAATATGAAATATCTCATAGAATTTTGCTCCCATTAATGATAAGTGTGGGGTCAGATTCTGCAGCCCAAGCCCAAGAAGGTGTGGATTTGGAGCCCACTGAACCCAAAACAATAAATTTGTAGAAAGTGGGTGAAAGAGTTAGGCTAATAATGAAAATAACAGTATTAAACGGCAATGTTAACGGGAAGATTTGAATTAATATGTGCTTGGACAGGTGTGAATGTCTCGTCCGAAGAGGTGGTTTTCATTGATGAACTTGGGTTACAATTGTTGGAGCTACAGTAAAGTAATACACTCTTTTCTCTCTCTTCTTTTTCGATCCCCCTCTATCAGGGACCCCTCTCTCTTATATAGTACTGCCTTTCTACATCTTCACCGTCCACTTGTTCATCATCTAGGCGCCCACTTGAGTGCATGTCCTATCACACTCCCCCTTTAGCCCTGTCTGAGTGGCGGTAGCTGAGGATGCACTGTTCAGGGGTCTTCTCCACATAAATGCGGCCAGGAGGGTAGGTGCAGTGCATTAAATGCGGTGGTTGAAGTCTGTCTCCTTGATATTTCTCTGTTCCTATTACCTTCTTGTGTGTCCGAGGCCCCCTTTCTCCCTTAACACTTGTCAAACAGATCACTTGAACCTCCCATACACGTGTCGGGCAAAAACCTCGTCGGATCCGAGGGTATCGGGCTCCTCGGACATATGAACATCTCCTCGGACAATGCACGTACTCATCTCCAGACATTCTCCTTTCATATGGGCCTCTGACTGAGTGTCTTGGTCTCCTCGGACGAACAGTATTCCTCATATAGGGCCTTGGGCCCAATACGTTGGGTTGGGCTTTCTCCCCCCACATTAGCCCCTCGAAATTGTAGTTTTTCCCTTGCATCTGAGGAGAAAAAGTAGGATTTTGACTTGCCACGGAGCAAAAGCTTGGAAACACGCACAACCGAGCTGGCACGTGTGTAAACGTGGGAACAGACGCCTCATTAATGCCGCTGCGGTTACCTCATTCCCAAGGCGCTGCATTAACTGCACCAGGCGGCGTTTTGTCCTTCGCATCCAACGGTGGCTGATTGATCCAATGGCTGTGGTTTTTCTTCAGGATTTGGGCGGGAGTGCCCCTGACCCTTCACTTGACCCCATATAAAGCTTCAGAGGAAGTCATTTCTTCCTCACTTTGTAAATCTTCAGACGCTCCAGCAGGAACAGACGCGCCACTCCGTCCAAATCTCTCAGTCGCTGATTTCAGGCCTCCCCAGAATCATCACAAACCCTCCTACGAGCCTGAAATCTTCTCCCCGATTTAGTCCTGGTGAGTTATCGTCCACCAAATCATTTAGTTCTCTCTTCGGCCAACCGTTTCATTTAAGCACCATGGGAAAACTCGAGTACATGGTGGATAGCCCTGAGCAACTAGAGGCGTTAAGGACCGCGTATCGCATACCCCCTAACGTGGGTGTGAGGTATTGCCCCCCAGAAAAGATACTAACAGATCGGCAGACGGGAGAGGTGGTTATCCCCCTCATCGCCTTCAAAGAAGGGGGAATGACAATCCCCATGGGTCCCATCACCACCAATTACCTTCGGAACCATAGGCTTACTCCCTGGCAGTGCGCGCCCAATATGTTTAGGATTCTAGGAGCGATTGAGGACCTTGAGCGTCACATGGGGTTGGGACTCACCTGGCTTGATGTGGTACATATGTACGAATGCCACAGCCAGCAAGATGCTGGGTACTACTTAAAATCCCGGTCGGATGTTGTCAGGCTCATTTCCTGCCTTCCCAAATCCAACAAAGGGATGAAAGACGACTATGTGATCGTCTCGGGCGCCTGGCGTGACGGCCATGGTTGCCCAACCAAGCATGGGAAGCCAGGTGTGACATGTAGATTTAGGCACACTGACCATAGGCTTAGGGTTCTCGTCTTTTAACTGTTTTTGATTTCTCTTCGGTCACCATTTCTGAGTTTCTAACCATTTTTTTTTTTACTTGCAACAGATAAGAGACAAGTTTCTCCTCGGCTCAGCCTAACGAATGTTGCTGCCCTCAATTACCTTTTAAGGTCGGAGATCTTCGTGAGCGAGGACGGGCAACTACGATTTGCTCCCTTATTCTTGGATATACAGGGAAGCCAAAGGGTTTTCAACCGGTCGGCAACGCAATCGTCCAGGGAGACCATCGCCTTGCGCGTATTGACGTTGGTCGGAAGGGCTTCTTGGCGCCAGACGATCTTGAACCTGTACCCCGTCCAATTCCTCGGGCTACACCTCCCCTTATCCAACCACTCCAGCAAGTTCCCCTCGGACAAGAGATTGAAGGTGAGGGGGCTGGCTCTTCCACTTCCTCGCTAGAAGACCAAATAGACGGATTTCAGTTTGAGGGAGAAGCTTCAGGAGTAAACCAGGTGATAGAGGTCTCAGACGCCGAGGAAGAAGCCAGCGAGCAGTCAGGCGCCCATCTTAATTTATTAGTTACTCATTTAGAAGACTCCTCGGACGACGATATGGATCTGAGGAGTTTGATGAAGGGCAGGGGTAAAAAGCCCGATCTGAAAGATGCTGGGACATCTAAAACAGGGGTGACACTTTCTTCAGTGCCTATCCAGGTCCCTAACCCAAATTTGAAACCCATGCCAAACCTGCAGAAGAAGAGACCCCACACTGAGGTTGGGGAAAAACAGGTGCCACCAACCAAGGGGGCTAAGCAGCAAAAGGTGGCGAAAGACAACCGAACCCACAGGGCCTCATCGACTGAAAACCGAGAGGAGGCTTTAGTGGCAGATGTACGCCGAGGAGGAGGACCGCGAATCTGGTCTCCAAAGCTGGAGCTGGATGGCGCTCCAATCTTGTGGGATACCTCCCTCAGGAATTATGACGGAGGGAGGGCAGGCTACGTCGCCGAGGCCCTGCAGCAACCACTCCTTCTCCCACATGATATGGCCTCCTTCAAGCGCTTCACCCAGCAGGAGCTATTCATGTCCCTTAAAAGGGATTTAGCCATGGTAAGTGCACCATTCCTGAGTTTAGGTTTTATCCTTAATTGGCTTTGCCTCTTTTCTTAACCTAATACTGGAGATGTTATTATGCAGATTACTCAGCAGGTTTACGTGGCCGAGGGGTTGAACAAGGAGTCCTGGCTCAAAGCCCAAGCAGCGACCCAGTCCCAGTTTGAGGCAGAGGCATCTCTTGGCAAGCTGAAGGAGGAACATGCTCTGATGTCTGAGGAGCTTAAAGAGGTGATCTCTCAGAAGCGAAGCCTCGATGCCGGGATCAAGAATGCTGAAACGCAAGCCGAGGAGCAGCGTAAACGATTACACATGGCAGAGATCAATCTGGCAACCGAGAAGGAGCTGGTGAAGGGTCTCAAAGCTGAGCTGCAAAAGGCCAAGACGAGCGCTCAAGTGGCTGAACAAAACGCTAGACTGGCCAAGGAGGCGGTTGAAGCCGAAAGGAAGGCGGCGTACCAGCTGGGGGTAGAGACGACCACATCCCAGCTTCTAGAGCAATTCGCCTCGGTCAGCCGAGATTACTGCGTCATAAGTTGGGGCAAGGCCCTGGATGCAGCTGGAGTCCCTGCCGACTCGGAGCTGAGGCTGCCTGGGAGCGTATATTATGATCCTGATATCCGAGAGCTCCCAGGAACTGATCCCCCTCCTGTTCCACAGCTTCCAGAGGCTTCGGAGCCAATCTTGGTCAGTCATGCACCTCCACCTACTCTCGATGCACTCCCAGGGGCTACTCAGCCAGGTGACAAGGGTGCACCAGTTGAGCCAGCCAAAGACAAAGGCCAAGGTTCGGGCACAGAGAAGACACCTGCTGAGCCCAAGGACCAAGCCCCTGGAGCACCTGATCGGACAGGCCAGGTTGCTGACCCTGTGCTTCCTCCAGCGAAAGAGTAGATGCATAGGACTTTTATTTTGCACTTGTACTCTTGTTTTTCTGTCTGAGGAGTTGTAACTTTTCCTTTTTGGTTTTGTTGACCCTGTATATATACTCTTTTTTTTTAATGGAATGGCTCCCTATTTGTCTTTGATGCTTTTGATACATGTTTTATTACTTATTATTGCCGCACATATAACTATACATTGCAATTATGACATAATAATGCAAATAACTTGATTGATACATCATACTGATGGTGTAAGTAATCGAAATTAATATTGAAAAGGATAGGCCGACTAAGAGTTATTGATGAGTTGCATGTCTTTCCAAGTTAAACATAAGTTATTATCCCTGGGCTTCAAACTAAACATAACTAAGGGAGACATTTATAAATTAGAATCAATTTAAACGCAATTAGGAATTTTAGCACTAAGCCCCAGTGACACTAGCTGCGTGGGGGTATTGACTAACCTGTCGTTTGGTTCAAGGATTATAGGATTCGAATGTACTCGAGTGTTAACTAACCCTAGTCATCTGGTCCGAGGACTGCAGGCATGACTGGATTTAAGTTTAAACACTAGAACTGCACCTGAGTGTTAACTAACCCTAGTCATCTGGCCCGAGGACTACAGGCATGACTGGATTTAAGTTTAAACACTATAGAACTGCACCGGAGTGTTAACTAACCCTAGTCATCTGGTCCGAGGACTACAGGCATGACTGGATTTAAGTTTAAACACTATAGAACTGTAACTGAGTGCTAACCAACCCAAATCATCTGGTCCGAGGACTACAGACATGATTGGATTTAAGTTTAAACACTATAGAACTGTAACTGAGTGCTAACTAACCCAAATCATCTGGTCCGAGGACTACAGGCATTATTGGGTTTAAGTTTAAACACTATAGAACTGTAACTGAGTGCTAACTAACCCAAATCATCTGGTCCGAGGACTACAGGCATGATTGGATTTAAGTTTAAACACTATAGAACTGTAACTGAGTGCTAACTAACCCAAATCATCTGGTCCGAGGACTACAGGCATGATTGGGTTTAAGTTTAAACACTATAGAACTGTAACTGAGTGCTAACTAACCCAAATCATCTGGTCCGAGGACTACAGGCATGATTGGATTTAAGTTTAAACACTTGAGCTAACGGTGTTAACTAACCCTAACCATCTGGTCCGAGGACTACAGGCATGATTGGATTTAAGTTTAAACACTTAAGCTGGTGGCGAATGAGTGTTAACTAACCCTAATCATCTGGTCCGAGGACTACATGCATGATTGGATTTAAGTTTAAACACTTGAGAGAAAGCGGTGGATGAGTGTTAACTAACCCTAATCATCTGGTCCGAGGACTACATGCATGATTGGATTTAAGTTTAAACACTTGAGAGAAAACTTTACGCAGCGAATTGGTATATCAGTTGAAGAGAAGACTTGATTAATAGAAGTACCTCTTGAGGTTATTTACATTCCAAGGGCGAGGGATTACATGACTATCCAGGTCTTCTAAGAAATATGCTCCAATACCAGCGCCTGAAGTGATACGATATGGTCCTTCCCAATTGGGTCCTAGTTTTCCCCAAGCCGGGTTCTTTGCGGTGCCCACAACTTTCCTCAGCACTAGATCACCAGGCTCTAGAGGCCTTAGCTTTACATTAGCATCATAGCCTTGCCTGAGTTTCTGTTGATAATGTGCTAGCCGAACCATTGCATTCTCTCTTCTTTCCTCAATCAAGTCCAAGCTCTTCTGTAGTTGCTCATCGTTGTCGGCTGGACTGAATGAGCTAGTTCTTATCGTTGGGAACCCGGTTTCCAAAGGAATGACGGCTTCAGCCCCATAGGTCATTGAGAAGGGGGTCTCCCCAGTAGACCTGCGAGGCGTAGTCCTATAAGCCCAAAGTACGTGCGGCAGTTCGTCTACCCATCTGCCCTTTGCATCATCTAGCCTCTTCTTCAAGCCATTCAGTATGACCTTGTTGACGGCTTCTGCTTGTCCATTACCCTGGGGATAGGCTGGAGTGGAGTATCTGTTCATAATTCCCAGCTCACTGCAGTAATTCCTGAATGCCCTGCTATCAAATTGCAAGCCGTTGTCCGAGATGAGAGTGTGAGGAACTCCAAACCGTGTGACAATATTCTTCCACACGAACTTTTGCACATCAACGTCTCTGATATTGGCTAGTGGCTCGGCTTCAACCCACTTGGTGAAATAGTCTGTTCCGACCAGGAGGTACTTCTTGTTCCCTGCAGCTTTGGGGAAGGGTCCCACAATATCCAAGCCCCATTGGGCGAAGGGCCATGGGCTAGATAGTGGATTAAGATTTCCCCCTGGCTGGTGAATGTTTGGAGCGAAGCGCTGACATTGATCACACTTTTTGACGTATTCGTGTGCCTCCTTTTGCATGTTAGGCCACCAATAGCCTTGGGTGAGGGCTCGGTGAGCCAAGGACCTACCTCCAGTGTGGCTCCCACAGATTCCTTCGTGCAGCTCTTCCAGCAATGTCTCAGTCGCCTCGGGATGTATGCATAACAAATATGGTCCCGAATAGGAGCGTTTGTATAGTTTCTGGTCTTCGGATAACCAGAACTTAGTCGCCTTCCTCCGAACTTTATCAGCTTCTCCCTTCTCTTCAGGCAATATATCTTCTTTGATAAATTTGATTAAAGGGTCCATCCAGCACGGCCCGGCCCTGACCTGGTGAACCTGGACTGCCCCGGACTTCGCCTCTGTAGGCCTGTGCAAGTCCTCGACGAGGATGATCCTCGGCAGGTCTTGCGCCGAAGAGGTGGCAAGCGTGGCCAAGGAGTCAGCGTGTGAGTTGCCACTTCTGGGGATGTGCAGCAAACTGAAAAAGTCGAACTCTGATTGCAAATCTTTAACACGACCTAAGTACCCCTGCATTCTTTCGTCCTTTGCCTCAAACTCGCCTTGTACTTGACCTACTACCAATCTTGAGTCCGAGAACAACTCCACGGACTTCCCACCCATTCTACGGACCATAGTCATCCCCATCAGTAGGGCCTCATACTCCGCTTCATTATTTGTTGCCGAGAAGTCCAGCCTTAACGATTTCTCGATAATGATTTTCTCGGGGGATCAATACCAGCCCAACTCCAGAGCCTCTTTGGTTTGCCGCGTCATCGACGTACACTTCCCAATGGGAGGGATTCTGTTGGGAGATCATGCCAACTGATTTTTCATCCATGCCCGACGTGGGCTTTACCTCTTCTAGCTGGGGCTCCGTGAACTCAGCCACCAAATCTGCGAGGACCTGCCCCTTGACCGATGTGCGGGGCATATATCTTATATCGAAAGCCCCTAAGATTGTACCCCACTTGGCAATCCGACCAGTGTAATCAGCACTTCGGAGTATAGCTTTGAGTGGGAGTTGTGTGAGAACGATAACCGTGTGGGCTTGGAAGTAGTGAGGTAGCTTCCGTGTGCCAAGCACTACTGCCAGGATAGCCTTCTCCAGTGGCAAGTAACGAATCTCAGCCTCATGCAGCGACTTGCTTACGTAATAGACGGGCCTTTGTACACCAGAGTCTGACCGTATCAACACTAGGCTCACCGCATAGGGAGCTACAGCGATGTAGGCGAACAGTACCTCATCTGGTTCAGGACTGGACATGATTGGTGGCCGAGCCAGATAATCCTTGAGTTGCTGGAACGCCAAAGCACATTCCTCAGTCCATTCGAATCCCTTCCACTTGTTGAGTAGAGAGAAAAAGGGGCGACACCTGTCTGCTGACCTAGAGATGAACCGATTGAGGGCAGCGGTCATTTCGGTTAGTTTCTGAACCTCCTTGGGATTCCGAGGAGCTCGTAGATCGTTGATGGCCTTTATTTGGTCGGGGTTGACCTCAATTCCTCGGTGGGTGACCATGTATCCTAAAAACTTTCCGGACCCTACCCCAAACGAGCACTTAGAAGCATTTAGTCGTAGCTTGTATTTCCGTAGAATCTCAAAGGTACTTTCAAGGTCTTTCACATGCTCGGCTATAACTTTGCTCTTCACCACCATGTCATCTATGTAAATCTCGATATTCTTGCCCAGCTGTGGCTCGAACATCCTCGTCATCATCCTCTGGTAGGTAGCTCCTGCGTTCTTTAAGCCAAACGACATCACTTTATAGTGGTAGTTACCAATAGGAGTGACGAAAGCAGTTTTCTTCTGGTCCTCCAGGGCTAATGGTATCTGGTGGTAGCCTTGGAAGGCGTCTAGGAAGCTCATCCGAGGGTGACCGACAGTGGCATCAACCAGCTGATCGATTTTCGGCATAGGGAACGGGTCTTTGGGGCATGCCCTATTCAGATCCGTGAAGTCTACGCATACTCGCCACTTCCCACTCTTCTTCTTTACCACCACGGTATTCGCTAGCCATTCGGGATAAAAAACCTCTTTGATAGCCCCAGCTGCTTTGAGTTTCGCTACCTCGTCTCTCACTGCGTCGGCATGTTCCTTGGATGGGCGCCGAATAGGTTGTTGCTTGGGGGTGACCAGTGGATTCACCTTCAAGTGATGGCATATAAACTCCGAGTCCACCCCTGGGGCCTTGTAAGCACTCCAGGCAAACACGTCGAGATTTCGCTTGAGGAACTCTATCAGCTCTTCCTTCTCTTGAAGAGGCAGCTGAGATCCGACTTGAAAGAACCTGTCGGGATCATCTCCAATGATCACTTTCGTCAGATCCTCACATCGAGTGCTTTCGTCCGGTTCTTCAGAAGGCACTCCCCGAGACTGTAGTTGCTATAAATCCCTCCCAGCCACGTCCGAGGACTCGGCTGGGGCCTTATGCTGAACGGCGGCTACCAAGCACTGTCTAGCAACAGACTGGTCTCCTCGGATCTCATGTATCTGTCCTTCTGATGGATATTTGACCTTCTGGTGCAAAGTAGAGGGGACAGCCCCAAGTGCGTGAATCCAAGGTCTGCCTACGAGTGCCGTGTAGGGCGAATATGCGTCCACAACGATAAAGTCCAGCTCCACCACCTCGGAGCCGGATTGCACAGGTAAGCGTATCCGGCCTTTCGGGATGACAGGCCTTCCTTCAAAGCTAAAGAGAGGGGAATCGTATGGCGTCAGGTCCTGGGGTTTTAGGCCTAGCCCCTTGTAGAGGTCCGGGTACATTATCTCCACGGCACTGCCCTGGTCCACCATCACCCTCTTTACATCGTACCCTCCTATTCTGAGGGTGATGACTAGTGCATCATCATGGGGTTGGATGGTGCCGATCATGTCTTCGTCCGAGAATCCCATAACCAGCGGGGCATCAGACTTAGCTCTCTTCGGCCCTCGGCTCGACTCCCCTGCGGATGGTCGACCTACCGACATAACTTTCAATGGCCAGGACCCTGTTCTCCCCGGCGCAGCGAAGACGACGTTTATAGTCCCAAGCGGCGGCTTTGAGGGGTCGTCCCTGCGTGGCCCCAAGCCTGTCTGCCCTCGGCCGCTGGAGGGGTGTAGAAGGTGTTTCAGTTTACCATCGCGAACCAATTGGTCCAGGTGATCCCACAGGCTCCTACAATCCTCCGTGTTATGCCCGTGGTCTTGATGGTACTGGCAGTAGAGATTATGGTTGCGTTTCTCGGGATTTCCTATCATCTTGTTCGGTCACCTGAAGAATGATTCGTTCTTGATCTTTTCCAGGACTTGGTGTACTGGCTCTTTGAACACGGTGTTGACCGATTGAGGATTCATCGATCCTGATTGTCCGGCAAATCCCTCCGCGGTTTATTGTAATTGTACCGGTCCGACCGCGAATCTCTCCTCTCTTGAGGGATAATCTTATCCTTTCCCTTGCCCTGCTGCTGATCTTCTTCAACCCTCTTATACTTCTCTATGCGGTCCATTAGTTGACGCACGTTTGTGACTGGTTTGCCAGATAAGGATGCCCTCAAACCGTGGTCAGTAGGGAGGCCGAGCTTGAACGTGCTGAGGGCCATTGCATCGTTGTTGCCCTCCACCTCATTGAACATCTCCCAGTATCTGTCTGAATATGCCTTCAAGGACTCGCCTTCCTGCATGGACAAGGATAGCAGTGAAGAGAGAGGCCTGGCCACTCTTCGGCATGTAACAAAACGGGAGCCGAATGCCTGAGTGAGCTCTTTGAAGGAGTTGATGGAGCCTGCCTTCAAACCGTCAAACCACCTCATGGCAACGGGCCCAAGACTGGAAGGGAAAACCTTGCACATCAGAGCTTCATCTCTGGAGTAGACAGCCATCCTCTGGTTAAAATGACTCACATGCTCCACGGGGTCAGTTTTACCATTGTAGACGGTGAACGTTGGCTGGTTAAAGCGCCGAGGGAGTCTGGCCTCCTCTATCCTGCGCGTGAAGGGTGATCTAGATATCTGATTTAGAGCCCTGTTCATGGCATCGTTCTCCACGTCCTCGCGTGATGGGCTCCTACGCTCTCTTTTACGATGGGACTCCTCAACATAGGTGTAGGACTCGATAGCTGGTGTCTTAGACTTGCGTTGATAAGAGACGTCCTGCTCGTCATCAAGATCATCTTCAGAGTACGAGGAATCCCGCTTCCTCTTTGCGTGGCGCAACTCCCTCTTTAGTTTTTCCACTTCCAGTTGTAAGTCACGGTTCTTCTCTGCATGGGACATGTGACTTCCGCTCTGTGATTAGCCCTGGCTAAGGCGCACAGTGTGTACACTGCCCTCACGGTTTTGTCTCCTCTCTAAGTTGACGAAATGATCCACGTGTTGGGATGCCCTAGATTCTGCTTGTTGTTCACCTTGTCCTGCCATTATCAACTGTTGTTTTCACTCTTGCACAAGCTCTTCCCACAGACGGCGCCAATTGTGGGGTCAGATTCTGCAGCCCAAGCCCAAGAAGGTGTGGATTTGGAGCCCACTGAACCCAAAATAATAAATTTGTATAGAGTGGGTGAAAGAGCTAGGCTAATAATGAAAATAACAGTATTAAACGGCAATGTTAACGGGAAGATTTGAATTAATATGTGCTCGGACAGGTGTGAATGTCTCGTCCGAAGATGTGGTTTTCATTGATGAACTTGGGTTACAATTGTTGGAGCTACAGTAAAGTAATACACTCTTTTCTCTCTTTTCTTTTTCGATCCCCCTCTATCAGGGACCCCTCTCTCTTATATAGTACTGCCTTTCTACATCTTCACCGTCCACTTGTTCATCATCTAGGCGCCCACTTGAGTGCATGTCCCATCACACTCCCCCTTTATCCCTGTCTGAGTGGCGGTAGCTGAGGATGCACTGTTCAGGGGTCTTCTCCACATAAATGCGGCCAGGAGGGTAGGTGCAGTGCATTAAATGCGGTGGTTGAAGTCTGTCTCCTTGATATTTCTCTGTTCCTGTTACCTTCTTGTGTGTCCGAGGCCCCCTTTCTCCCTTAACACTTGTCAAACAGATCACTTGAACCTCCCATACACGTGTCGGGCAAAAACCTCGTCGGATCCGAGGGTATCGGGCTCCTCGGACATATGAACATCTCCTCGGACAGTGCACGTACTCATCTCCAGACATTCTCCTTTCATATGGGCCTCTGACTGAGTGTCTTGGTCTCCTCGGACGAACAGTATTCCTCATATAGGGCCTTGGGCCCAATACGTTGGGTTGGACTTTCTCCCCCCACAATAAGTACTATTTTAATATCTTACTCATATATCAGTCAATAATTTTTGGGTAAAAATGATATTTTTAATATTTTATTCTTTTCAACAAAAATGTTAACAAATTGAATCTCCTTTTAATTAAATGTAAATAAAAAAAAAAATTGTAGATCCATTACTTTTCAATCATTTTACATAATTAAGGAAACTATAAGGAGAGATTAACTTTTTTTCCTTTTGTTTCAAATTTTAAAATAAATTTTTTTAAAAAAATTAACCATTTTTTAAAATTTTAATTTTAATTTTTAGTCACATATTTAATATAAAATTAAAAGTTTTTAATAAAATAAAATTAAAAAAATATTGTTTTCTCATATTTAACAAAAATAAAGTTTATAAAATACCGAATCAACTATGGGATTTTAAAGAGATAAGTCAGATTAGGATTCGATTGATTGTACAAAATATCATGTTCTATCGTATCAGTAGTGGCTAGAGTAAGTGAACATGGACGGTGAGACAGAAAGACATGTGGGAGAAGTCATCACTCAACTGGGCCCCTTACACTCACACACAACTAGATTCGTTGCTCAAAGTGTCAACCATTGTACTTAATATTTGAACATTTTTTATTAAATTATTGTGCCAAAGGGAAAAACTGAATATAATTTATTACACTATCGTCCAAAAATCCATACAAATAATCATGTGGAAATTTTCTTCGCCAATTATACGTAACATTAGTATGCGTTTGATTCTGTCTTATAAGTTTTTATGTACAGTTTTTCAATTTTTTTTTTTTTTTTATAAATTTTTTTTAAAGCACAAGTGTACTTTAACATACTTTTAGCAAAAAAAATTTATAAAAAAATAAAATAGATTGTTCTCAAACGAACACTTTATCTAATGTTTTTTTTTTAAGAGGCATTTGTTGGTTTGTCTTAGATTGGTAGAAACAAATACAATTTCAAAGACTTCAAACTAGGTAATGACAAAATTCATTCATGAATCATGACCATGAATTAATTAAAAAATGTTTGCAATTGAATTTTCTCCTTTGATTATGATCTCATATTGTCATATCCAAAGGATGATTACTGGTGAAATAGTTTATACTTGATAAATTATATTAATGAATTTTACATTTAACCACCAAGAGAAGATATAGGGATCAACAATATAGAGTCAAGTTTTGAAGAAAATAATGAAGTGGTTGAAGAAGATTGAGTTTTACAGCAAGTTGATCAAAGGAATGTTGAAAAAATAATATTTTCAACAAATTGACAAATAGATGATAGAGAAGGAGATTATGTTGCTTAAGAGAAATGATGTAGAATATGTTGAGGGTAAAATTTGAATGGAAAAGTCACTAACTTTGATGGGCCTATATATAATATAATAAGAGATTAAATTCTATAAGGACTTAGTGTAAGTCATTTTGTTTACACCCTCCAATAAAGACATGGTATATCATCATATTACTAAAATATAAATATATCTTATTGCAAAGGATAATATTTCAATAAATGCCATATTTTAGGTTTGAAATAAAAGACTGATGTAGTGTTATTAGGTGTGGTAAAATGTATTGTGTTTTAAGTAAAAAACTGACGTGACAATCTTTTATTGGATAATATAAAATATGAGTTTTACACCTCATCCTTATCAAATTCGGACTCATTTAATAAGCCTAGAGATCCTATTGGTTTTAGGGAGAATAATGCATCACAATACATTACTATATTGGGTTTGAAATCTTTTGGTTGGATTATTTATTAAGCCCAATTTGATTTAATCTTGTGAACCAATTGAAGATTGGTGTGACTAAAATTTTGGATCATCAATTCAGGGTAATCTACTTTGGATAATGAATTAAGAAATGAAGACATTCAAAACATCTATTTATTTGGAGCGGATAATTTCAATTTTTAAACAAAAACTCAAGGAAAAAGTTCATTTAAGTGGGGGCTTTAAATGTAAGACACAATATAGGGTTATTTATTTATTTATTTTTATCATTTGTTAATTTAAAATTTTAAAGATTTTTCTAGTCAAATTTAGAGTCTTTCTATGATATCGTATCGATATATAGCTTATGTTTAAGAATATTGTGACTCAGAAAATATGTTTTCTAAAACCTACATCTACTGTCTATAAAACGAAAATAAAAGCCTGTGATCGATAAAATTTTAGTCAATTTGTTTTCGTTCATTTGGTAAATTTTGAAATTTCCTCTTGGAGGATTCAAGAAACCCTTTATAATTTAAGAGTTTGTGTTTAACTATGACCGCATTCTTCAAGCTTGAGATTTAAAAGTAACAAGACAACATATTATTCAGAGCGGAGATTTGACTGGCCTTCTAGTGCTCTTGTGCAATCTACTTTCTTATCTTGCCTAGTGCATCAATCAATGAGCACTCGACGAGCCTTACCCTATGGAGGGAGGAAATGCATTAAGTCATTGAAATAATTTATGCCTTAAGTCAATGGCCAATACAATGGAAGTTTTACCAAAGCAGTCATAGTTTGTCAATGGCATGGCTTCTCTTCACCAGAAGTATTAGCAGATCAAGGACTTTGTGCTTATATACACATTATATATATGTTTTTTTTTTTTTTTTTTTTTTTTTTTTTTTTTTTTTTTTTTTTTTTTGTGGAGAGTTTTAACTTATGGCGTTTGCTCCTGATGATAACTCTTTATCATCAGACCAAGACACCAATCAGTTTTTTGTGTAGGCGGGGGGATAGAACTCCAGATCTCTTATACAACTATCAGAGACTTTACCAGTTGAGCTAACTGAAACTCACACACATTATATATGTTTGTTTCTCAATTCAGAATAACTCATATTTTTGATATTTTAGTAAGATAGAGCATATATTAATAGCATTGGTTGGTCTAACTTATATTATATTTGATTATTATTATTATTTTTTAAAATGACGTTATATGTAAAGTAAAACTGCACTTAAAAAAAAAAAGTTCTTTTAAAAGGTGAAGTTTCAAGTCGCTTGCGCATTGGCATTTTGCTGTAAAGTAATTGTGCTTTGTATTTTTTTAATTTATAATTACTGATGTTGATTTTCTCTTTTTTGGCTTAGGGTCCGTTTGGAAGTTTATAAAGGAATGAAATGAAATGGAATGATCATTAAATGAATGGAATGGATTTAGTAGGGAAAAGAATGGAATTTAAAAATATTATTTGGATGTTATAAAATAAAGGAATGGAATGAAATGAAATATAAGTAACATCGTTTGGAAGTGACATTGGAGAGAATGAAATGAAATTATTTTATAATAATATTACTATTATACCCTTCATTTTAAATTACATAAAAAATAATCAATAAGAACTTATAATTGCTTTGAAATGTTTAGTATTTAGTGGATGATGTGAAACTAGTTAGCCACAATTGGGTTTGTGTTAGATTATTGAATTACAATATAGTTTTGTCAAGGTGAATAGATTGCATCACGCTAATCAATAATTTAGCAGATGAAGATAATGACATGAAAAATTGACAATAGTACAATTTCTTTATTTCAATTTACAAATTTTTTTAGGGGCAACTAGTTTTAGATTGAATCTTTTTTGACTGGTGGGCTTTACAATGTATTTGATAATTTAATATATCTCTATCTCCTAGTGAGCAACATCCCTCTAAGACCAGCGGTGATAGAACTATTAACATATCAATTTCCGGATATAAAACTAAAATAATTATAGTTTAAGGAAAATGAAAAGTTTATTGTAGCTAAAAAACAAGTTATGCATATTTCTATGTTGTAAAGCAATTCATGCATCACATATTTATTCCCAACAAAATAAATATTTTCTAAAAATGCAAACAAATATCTTTTTTTTTAAAACTCCTGTAATGAGTCTTGCCAAAACAAAACAAAATAACATAATCCATTCCAAAACTAAGGTTGACCAAAAAATCCCACACATTTTTTATTTTTAGGCCTAGACATCAATGTCAATCGGACACATTTGCGCACATGATCTGGGCAACCAAAGAACATCTCCCTATATGTTGGATTTTCCATAAAAAAATGTGTAGGCCTCAGTCTTTGACATTGTATCTAAGTCCAATACGCCCAAAGGTGCATGAACTTCTGCTCCATATGACTTTGAAAAGCACTTTGCCATAACCTCAATCGCCCTATCAATTGCCATTGATATATTATCAAATGACTGGGAAATTACATTCCCGAGTTCATCATCTTCTACCAGCCGTTTGACTTTAAAAAGCACTTTGCCATAACCTTAGTCGCCTTATCAATTGCCATTGATATATTATCAAATGACTGGGAAATTACATTCCCGAGTTCATCATCTTCTACCAGCTGTCTTTTCTTGCTTTTAGAAGACATTGCATCTTGTGATTACACTCGAGAACGTACAACATTAATTTCTAGTGACCTCTGATCATCTTCCACTTCAAAGTTCTCCAAAGAAACTTCATTTTGAGATATCAAATTATCAATCTCATCAATAGTGGTCAATGCAGCATACTTAGCACGTTTCTTCTTTGTAGTTTTAGCATGATCACCTTTTGCTCTATCTTTACCCCAAAGTTGTGCCATCTTAGAGTAGTTGGACATAGGTGTTGTTATCCACTTCTTGGCTGCAGGTTTAGACTGTTACAAACCAAGCAAAATGGTTAAACAACAGATATAATTATGTAATACAAAATTAAACTCACAAAAAATGATAATTTATCGCTATGAGTGGCTCCCAAACTTCTGGTTCAGCTGTCCATATATTTAAAGAATTATTTCATCCAAAACCACTCAATCTATCTTTAAATATGTCATAGCATTCATGAAAATTCTTTTTCAGTGTCTTTTGTCGATTTTTCACCTTATCTTTGTTAATCTCCATGTGAAAATTTTCAACCAACTCTTTCACCATGTCATCATATGCCTTAGAGGTAAAAGTTCCATTAACTCTACCACCTACGATCACCTGATGTAAAAAAGCATCCACTAAAGCATCATCCATAACACTACTCCATTGTACTTTTTTGCTTGGATCTCCACCATTCTTTTTTGATATCTTACCCATGCTATAATTAATAGGACAAAGAACACATAAAATATTGTGTAAGTATTAATATTAATTATCAAAAGATAGAGAGCAATATCAAAATGAAAAGAGAAATTTGCATAACATTTAAGTCTAAGTAATTGAAACATAACATAATCTTAAATGACATGACAACAATAAACACAAAAGCTATCACATTTGGACATAGTTTTGCCACATGGCTAATGCTATAGAATCTCTTATAATATCTCTTTGCCTAGCATCCTCATCATCTTCTCTTGAAGTAGGGGCTGCACGTTCACGATGAGAATGTAAAACCTCTTCACCAACTTTGCAATAAGACTTTTATCAGGATCGACACCCATTATATAATTATGAAGTATGCAACATGCTAAAATGATTTCATTTTATGTGTCAACACAATAACTAGGCTATGTAGTACTTGCTATGATAGGAAATCTCTTTTTAAGTACACCAAATGCTCTTTCAATAGCATTGCGCAATGACGCATGTCACAAATTAAACAATTCTTTAGCATTTTCAAGGGAACAAACAAAGTACTCTTCTAAATGATAACGCACTCCCCTATAAGGTGCAATCAAATGACTTCTATTCATGTATCCCACATCAACAAGATAATATTTATCTAATAAACATTAACAATTGTTAATTATATACTATAATTTTTTTTTTAATTATAAAGAATACATCCTAATACGTATTTGAATTCAATTTACCTTGTGGGATTTTCAAATTATCATTTTTAGTTAAAGCATTCTTTATTATTCTCGAATTTGAAGCAATTCCTTCCTAACTCGGTAATACGTACGTAAATTTCAAATCAAATGAGCATGCC
Organism: Quercus aquifolioides; assembly: GCA_019022515.1. Taxonomy (NCBI): domain Eukaryota; kingdom Viridiplantae; phylum Streptophyta; class Magnoliopsida; order Fagales; family Fagaceae; genus Quercus; species Quercus aquifolioides. The sequence goes on from CM032331.1 coordinate 21,297,004, forward strand.
GCCAACACATTTGGTGTTGGATAACCCTTCCTACCCCAATATCTTGGTGCATCATCATTAGACACTTTGACATGAACATGTTTTCCATCAAGTGCCCTAATACAATCCTGAAATTAAAAATATCTCTCAAAGACGTTTACCTTAAAATATACTTATACTAAACTACTATCAAATATATAATATATACATGATATATTTACCTTAAAATATGGATTGAACCTACTACTCTGTAATATTTCAACTGGCACTTGGGTTCCATCAGGTTGTTGAAGGAACTAATCCTCTAACATAATTATTGATCTTTACACATTATGAAAATGGCGACTAATGGTCTCACCGGAACGACAAAAAAAGAAGGGCATTGTAAGGATCTTCACATTATGTGATAGAGTGTGAACAAACTTGGCAACTTGCTCTTCAATTGTGGCACATTGTGTGTCTTGAAGATTACCGTCTCTTTGCAAAATGTCACACAAACCTTGAAAAGCTTGTGGACCTATACATATTACATCATAGCATTTTTCACTAGATCTAAGTCGATGCATTATTTCATCACGAACAAATTGTCTTTCTATGGTTGATTGTGTAGGAATGTGGGGAACATGTCTTTTCAAACGTTGCCTTCGATGAATAATGTAGCACAAATAACAGCATGAAGCATGAACCAAGGCTAGTTTCCGCATATATTTCGAAAAAAATTATGGTATTAAGTACCTCATCATTCAAATCCATCTAGTAAAAAAAATAGTAATGTTATTAGTCGGAGTCCTTGTCAAAGAAATTATAGGCACATATTATATTCATTATAAAAATTGGACACTTCACAATATGCTTTTGATAGCTTTTAAACTGTAAATTAAATATTTTTTATATGTTAACATATAATTAAATATATGAACAAGAAACAGTATAAGACTTGAATACATTGAAATGAATATATTTTAAATATATTCATTTTAAATGAAACAAAGCCAAAGGACACCATTCAACTAGCACTCACAATACTGAATTTTGTTTTTCCATTTCAAAATATGTCCATTATGTCAATTTCATGGTTCAAAATCTTATTTTCAGAATTTAATAGCATATAGACTACCACGTCCTATTCCTCATATCAGATCAAAAACACTAATATCCTACTTTTCATAAAAAAAATAAAATAAAAACATTGGTGATGACATTGTATGATGAATAACCAATATAATTATGAAATTATCCATAAGAACAAAGTTTTGCTTCAATTTAGTGTAATTTTTGAAACCTACAACACCATGTTTATACCATAGAAAGTGATATACTATATTTTGCTACACAATTCACACAGAAGTTCAGGAAGTGATTAATTAGCAAAACAACTATAATTTTATGACAAAACATTATGAAAGAAAGATGTAAGCAAACCAAAGAATCTGGCTGTACAGCAACAACTGTCATTTATATGTCACTCTTTCATCCGTGGACCCCATAGCTATTATTTATAAGACTTGAGGGGACAAAGAAAAAGAAAGACTTACTTGTGAGTAGTAACGAAAACTTGCAGCAATCAAAGAATAACGTGTATCTATGTTGATGAACAGTAGTAGCTTTAATGGTGTCTCACGAAAATCCTACGAACAACAGTAGCTTCACTTTGTAGCAAACAGGGAATAACGTGTAGCTATGTTTTTTTTTTTTTTAACAGCTGATTGAGAAAAGAAAGGTTGATATTAAAGGGGTATTTTAGGGGTTTTAACAAAAATTTCATTAAACCTAAATTCATTCCCTCCTATTCCTCCCAATTTTGAGGGGAACACAAATTTGAGGTTTTGAGGGAAAAAGGAGGAATGAGCATTCCCTCCTAACCATTCTATTCCCTCCCACTTAAACTCCCAAACAAGAGGAGGGAAGAATATTCTAAAAATATTCATTTTATTCCATTCCATTCCATTCCTATTGTTTTGCTAATTAATCTCTCAAGGCTTTGTTTGGGAGGAGGGAATGGAATGGAATAAAATGAATATTTTTAGAATATTATTCCTTCCTCTTGTTTGGGAGTTTTAACGAAGGGAATGGAAGGTCCATTCCCTTGTTTGGGAGTTTAAGTGGGAGGGAATGGAATGGCTATGAGGGAACACTCATTCCTCCATTTTCCCTTAAAATCTCAAATTTTTGTTCACCTCAAAATTGGGAAGAATGGGAGGAAATGGATTTAGGTTTAATGAAATTTTTGTTAAAACCCCTAAAATACCTCTTTAATATTAGCCACAAAAAAAAAAAAAAAAAAAAAAAAAAAAAAAAAAAAAAAAAAAAAACAACAACAACAACAACATAGCTACACGTTATTGCCTGTTTGCTACAAAGTGAAGCTACTGCTGATCTTGGGATTTTCATGAGACACCATTGAAGCTACTGTTGTTCATCAACATAGCTACACGTTATTCTTTGACTGTTGCAAGTTTTGGTTACTTCTCACAAGTAAGTCTTTCTTTTTGTTTGTCCCCTGAAGTCTTATAAATAATAGCTATAGGGTCCACGAATGAAAGAGTGACATATAACTAATAGTTGTTGCTGTACAGCCAGATTCTTTGGTTTGCTTACATCTTTCTTTAATAATGTTTTGTCATAAAATTATGGTTGTTTTGCTAATTAATCACTTCCTGAAATTCTGTGTGAATTGTGTAGTGAAATATAGTATATTACTTTCTGTGGTATAAACGTGGTGTTGTAGGTTACAAAAATTACACTAAATTGAAGCAAAACTTTGTTCTTATGGATAATTTCATAATTATATTGGTTATTCATCATACAATGTCATCACCAATGTTTTTATTTATTTTTAATGAAAAGTAGGATATTAGTGTTTTTTATCTGATATGAGGAATAGGACGTGGCAATCTATATGCTATTAAATTCTAAAAATAAGATTTTGAACCATGAAATTGACATAATGGACAGATTTTGAAATGGAAAATCAAAATTCAGTATTGTGAGTGCTAGTTGAATGGTGTCCTTTGGCTTTGTTTCATTTAAAATGAATATATTTAAAATATATTCATTTCAATGTATTCAAGTCTTATACTGTTGCTTGTTCATATATTTAATTATATGTTAACATATAAAAAATATTTAATTTACAGTTTAAAAGCTATCAAAAGCATATTGTGAAGTGTCCAAATTTTATAATGAATAGAATACGTGCCTATAATTTCTTTGACTAGGACTCCGACTAATGACATTACTATTTTTTTTACTAGATGGATTTGAATGATGAGGTACATAAGACCATACTTTTTTTGGAATATATGCGGAAACTAGCCTTGGTTCATGCTTCATGCCGTTATTTGTGCTACATTATTCATCGAAGGCAACGTTTGAAAAGACGTGGTCCCCATAGTCCTACACAATCAACTATAGAAAGACAATTAGTTCGTGATGAAATAATGCATCGACTTAGATCTAGTGAAAAATTCTATGATGTAATACGCATGGGTCCACAAGCTTTTCAAGGTTTGTGTGACATTTTGCGAAGAGACGGTGATCTTCAAGACACACAACATGCCACAGTTGAAGAGCAAGTTGCCAAGTTTCTTCACACTCTATCACATAATGTGAAGATCCGTACAATGTCCTTCTTTTTTTGTCGTTCTGGTGAGACCATTAGTCGCCATTTTCATATTGTGTTAAGATCAATAATTATGTTAGAGGATTAGTTCCTTTGACAACCTGATGGAACCCAAGTGCCAGTTGAAATATTACATAGTAGTAGGTTCAATCCATATTTTAAGGTAAATATATCATGTACATATTATATATTTGATAGTAGTTTAGTATAAGTATATTTTAAGGTAAACGTCTTTGAGAGATATTTTTAATTTTAGGATTGTATTGGGGCACCTGATGAAACACATATTCATGTCAAAGTGTCTAATGAGGATGCACCAAGATATCGGGGTAGGAAGGGTTATCCAACACAAAATGTGTTGGCGGCATGCTCATTTGATTTGAAATTCACGTACATATTATCGAGTTGGGAAGGAACTGCTTCAAATTCGAGAATAATAAAGAGTGCTTTAACTAGAAATGATAATTTGAAAATCTCACAAGGTAAATTGAATTCAAATACGTATTAGGATGTATTCTTTATAATTAAAAAAATTCACAGTATATAATTAACAATTGTTATTGTTTATTAGGTAAATATTATCTTGTTGATGCGAGATACATGAATAGAAGTCACCTGATTGCACCTTATAGGGGAGTGCATTATCATTTAGAAGAGTACTCTGTTCGTCCCCTTGAAAATGCTAAAGAATTGTTTAATTTGCAACATGCATCATTGCTCAATGCTATTGAAAGAGCATTTGGTGTACTTAAAAAGAGATTTCCTATCATCACAAGTACTATAGAGCCTAGTTATTATGTTGACACACAAAATGAAATCATTTTAGCATGTTGCATACTTCATAATTATTTAATGGGTGTCGATCTTGATGAAAGTCTTATTGCTAAAGTTGATGAAGAGGTTTTACATTCTCATTGTGAACGTGCGGCCCCTACTCCAAGAGAAGATGATGAGGATGCTAGGCAAGAAGATATTATAAGAGATTCTATAGCATTAGCCATGTGGCAAAACTATGTCCAAATGTGATAGCTTTTGTGTTTATTGTTGTCATGTCGTTTAAGACTATGTTATGTTTCAATTACTTAGACTTAAATGTTATTCAAATTTCTCTTTTCATTTTGATATTGCTCTCTATCTTTTGATAATTAATATTAATATTTACACAATATTTTATGTGTTTTTTGTCCTATTAATTATAGTATGGGTAAGATATCAAAGAAGAATGGTGGAGATCCAAGTAAAGAAGTACAATGGAGTAGTGTTATGGATGATGCTTTAGTGGATGCTTTTTTACATCAGGTGATCATAGGTGATAGAGTTAATGGAACTTTTACCTTTAAGGCATATGATGACATAGTGAAAGTGTTGGTTGAAAAATTTCACATGGAGATTAACAAGGATAAGGTGAAATATTGGCAAAAGACACTGAAAAAGAATTTTCATGAATGCTATGACATATTTAAAGATGGATTGAGTGGTTTTGGATGAAATGATTCTTTAAATATATGGATAGTTGAACCAGAAGTTTGGGAGCCACTCATAGCGATAAATTACCATTTTTTGTGAGTTTAATTTTGTATTACATAATTATATCTGTTGTTTAACCATTTTTCTTGGTATGTAACAGTCTAAACCTGCAGCCCAGAAGTGAATGACAACACCTATGTCCAACTACTCTATGATGACACAACTTTGGGGTAAAGATACATCAAAAGGTGATCATGCTAAAACTGCAAAGGAAAAACGTGCTAGGTATGCTGTATTGACCACTATTGATGAGATTGATAATTTGATACTTAAAATGAAGTTTTTTTTGGAGAACTTTGAAGTGGAAGATGATCAGAGGTCACCAGAAATTAATGTGCACGTTCTCGAGTGTCATCACAAGATGCAATGTCTTCTAAAAGCAAGAAAAGACGACTGACAGAAGATGATGAACTCGGGAATGTAATTTCTCAGTCATTTGATAATGTATCAATGGCAATTGATAGGGCAACTGAGGTTATGGCAAAGTGTTTTTCAAAGTCATATGGAGTAGAAGTTCATGCAGCATTGGGCGTATTGGACTTAGATACAATATCAAAGACCGAGGCCTACATATTTTTGATGGAAAATCCAACATATAAGGAGATGTTCTTTGGTTGCCCAGATCATGAGCGCAAATGTGTCCTATTGACACTGATGTCTAGGCCTAAAAATTAAAATGGTGTGGGATTTTTTGGCCAACCTTTGTTTTGGAATGGATTATGTTATTTTGTTTTTGTTTTGACAAGACTTATTACAGGAGTTTTTTTAAAAAGATATTTGTTTGCATTTTTAGACAATATTTATTTTGTTTGGAATAAATATGTGATGCGTGAATTGCTTTACAACATAGAAATATGCATAACTTGTTTTTTAGCTACAATAAAATTTTCTTTTTCTTTAAACTAGAATTATTTTACTTTTATATCAGGAAATTGATATGTTAATAGTTCTATCACCGCTGGTCTTAGAGGGATGTTGCTCAATGTAAGAAATTGGGAGATGGAGATATATTAAATTATCAAATCCATTGTAAAGCCCACCAGTAAAAAAAGATCCAATCTAAAACTAGTAGCTCCTAAAAAAATTTGTAAATTGAAATAAAGAAATTGTGCTATTGTCAATTTTTCATGTCATTATCTTCATCTGTTAAATTATTGATTAGTGTGATGCAATTTATTCACCTTGACAAAACTATATTGTAATTCAATAATCTAACACAGACCCAATTATGGCTAACTAGTTTCACTTCATCTACTAAATACTAAACATTTCAAAGCAATTATAAGTTCTCATTGATTATTTTTTATGTTCTTTAAAATGAAGGGTATAATAGTAATGTTATTATAAAATAATGTCATTCCATTTCCTCTAATGTCACTTCCAAACGATGTTACTTACATTCCATTCTATTCCTTTATTTTATAACATCCAAACAAGATTTTTAAATTCCATTCTAGTCCTTTCCCTAATAAATCCATTCCATTCATTTAATGATCATTCCATTCCATTCCATTCCTTTATAAGCTCCCAAACGAACTATTAATAAAAATGGTTCAATATAGTAGAAACTTTGTGGGGGTTGAGAAAAAGTCAAATAATTCATTTATATACAATCACAATTCACATCCATCGGAAGGTACAGAAAATGTCAAATAATTCGTATATTACATTGAGGTAGTTATCCTTTGTACATTCCTTCGCTGATTTGAAAGTTACAATATTCTTCAAAAATGACATAGATGATATGTACAACAGTCATGGCGAGTGACAACAAGAAACAGGAACAAAGACAGTAAAATTAATCTATTAAAAACGTTGATAACTTTGTAGCTCAACTGACATTTTTTTATTCTAACGGATACGTCTATAAAATTATATATATAAAAAGCTAGTAAGAACAACTATTATAACCTGAAGATCATGATGAATTAAATGCTTAACTTCCACATTTCATGATCTTCATGAAATTGTGGACAAGGCCTGACAGAATTTGGCGCTTGATACGTCCTCTCTTGGGAGGCAGCTGGACTCTCTCTCTGCTGCATCTTTTTGCCTTCACTGTTAACTCTTGTGGATGGAACTCGATAATGGCCACTCTCCTTTGATCCATACTGAAAACACAAGCTGGGCCAAGTGTGCGTATTTGAGAAAGAGAGAACCAGAGAGAAAGAAGTTGGTTATAGATATAGAGCACATATCTCAAAATTTGCTCCCACATATATATATATATATATATATATATATATATGCATATTTCGAAGGAAAGAATCATGACTTTTTCTTTTCTTTTTATTTTTTGTTTTTGATTGACGAAAGAATCATCATAAGACAATATATGATTTGGACCTACACAAAAGTGTCTACTTGGTATGGACGTGTTTAGAGGACAAGAAATGAAAACACGTTTTCTCAAAAAAACAAAAGAAATGAAAACACGAATATACATTTAATCATCACAAAGGAAGTTGCATCGAAGTCACAAAGGTCAGTATCTGGGGTCCGGGGACTATTTTTTGATGCAGTTTTAGAGTTCAAAAATCCTAAGATGATTAATTATATTATTACACAGGAAATATTACTTATATCAGGTGAATGGGTTTGATTTCCATTAAAACTAATGTTACATTTATAATATTTTCACAGCAAATCTTGGGCAGTACCGCAATAAGTTATTTATAATTTTAATTTAAACTTACTAATAACATCATTTTTTTACTCACCAATTACATCTTGTAATCTAAGATCTGTTGTGAAAATGTTATTAACATAACATTATTATTTCAGTTTATAATAAATAAAATAAAGGAAGGCAGGACCACTATGTATGCAATTATGCGATGTCCTAGTTTGACACACCTGAATTAACATCATTTCAAGCAATCTTAAGAAATTGAGAACATTTTGACGTTTACATTACGATTAATGTTTTAAAAGCCAAAATATTGAGAGAATCAAGAAAAGCGATACTTAAGGATTAAAAATCAATTCATTTGTTCTCGTATATAAATTTAAAAGAAAAAAAATTCATTTGTAGTGGGTGAATTTTTAAGAATAGAAATCACAAGGACCCTATAATAAAGAACCTGCATGTTTTTAGACCCCTTAAAACAAGACGTTTAACCTAATATTAAGCCAAGTTGATTAACAAGTTCATTAATAAGATCTAGGTTTAACACATTCAAATCATATCATGTGAATAGTGCGAAAAAGTAAATAACACAACGATATGATAACCCAGGAAAACCAAACCGGTAAAAAACTTGGGGAGGATTTAACCTAACTATCCTTAAGGTAAAACAGATCCACTATGAAAGAATTGAAGTTTTACAATAAGATTTAGACCACTAACATCTTATTACTATCTCGAGTAGAAAACTTACTACCACGACCACGTGACAGCTCCAAGTCCACAGACTACTTCTTTACTTGATCCACAGCAACCACAAGTTCTCCTACTTGTGTTTTTCTTTAAGCTCTTGAAACAGCAACCGAAGAGATCACCAAGTTCTTGACATCAATCTCGATGTTGATAACCCTAAGTGTGTATGAAGGTAAACACCTCTAGATCTCACAAGAGATTCACACACACAACATATCAACAACCTATAAAACGTGGCTAGGGTTTTTCTTTTTATACTTAAAGCAAAACATAAAAACCCTATACGTCATATGGGCTTGGGCTGAGTTGGAAATTCTGCAGAAAAAATAATCTACACGAGGTTTGATCGATTGAGTCTAATTTTCGATCAATCGAGCCTTGCAGATTTAGTCCAATAAATTCTACAATCACTCGATTCCAACTTTACAGATAAACACACTTTGTGCAGCCTAAATCTAGACTCTAAGTTTTGATCATGGTTTGCCAACATTACACATTGAAGTTCTAATACATTTAGATCCTTAAGTTTTAGAACCTAACAAACTCCCTCTTTGGCAATCCGTGCCAAAACACATAATAAAACTAAAATGCTCAAAGTTACAGACAGCCCATTAAACATTAAACATGCCCAAAAACAATTCAACCTAACTATTATTTATCAGTTACCAGTGTAGACAGCAACACAACTGAATAAACCTGTATATTCCTGAAACACTCAACAAACACATAAATGCATGTGTGGAAAATACAAGTAACAAAATAAATTATTGATTTCAACAAAACAAAAAATAAAAGAAATATATCATGAATAACCTCATAATATAAATCAATAGTCAATGTAGCACATGTGAAACAAGAAATAATAATAGAAATAAAAACATAGTGTCTCCCCTAACATATACAACCCACAAGAAAATAAATACATTAGAAGAAGAAATAGATACATCATGAGCCAAAAAAAAAATATACATCATGAAGCTCCTAGATACAATCTAAAGCTCCAAAGCTCCAAAAACATCAAAATCTCCCCCTATCTCCATCAATATATACTCCTCCTTTTTGTGATGAATTGCCAAAGGGTAATCAAGGCTCATCATCAAAAGGAGGTGGTGGAGTAGACCGCCGAACACTCGCCAAATTCGAACGCAAAGCCTGAAGCATCGTGAACACATCCACCAAAAGCTGTCCATGCACCGCTTGAACGGTCATGACAGTATCCAACATACTCCGAATGGATGAATCACTCGAAGAAGAAGATGGAAGATCAATAGCGGTAGTGGGATCGACATAGGCCTCAGCAGTAGGGTCACCTGAAGAAGGAGGCTGAACTACAGCACCTGTGGAAGACTTTACTTTAGGGCGTTTAGAGTTAGCTCTCATCTGAGCTGCTCTCTGCCTAAGGAAGGTGGCATCTATGGGAGTTATAATATGTATGGGCTCAGACGTGGGAAAATCCTCTAATCCTAAATGTAAAAAAATCTTATGAATAAAAACAAGGAAGAAAAGACCATGTGCTGTAGAACTACTCCTATGAACCTCAACTAAGGAATGAATGAAAAGAGTAGGAAAACTCATAGGAGCATCAGTCACAAGGGCATACAAAAAGGCACATCTCTCAATAGGAATGGTGTGCAAATGGGAGGTAATACGAGGATCAGTACCCCACTGAATGGAAGTACCGGTGAGATATGACATAATGTCATCAAGAGGGGTCTCCGAATAAGGGTAGACAGACTGTCATACTAAAGGTACCCCAAGAGCAGAGGCCATTACTGAAGGAGGAATGACATACTCTTCACCCCTTATCCAACTCCTCACAACCTGAGTGTTGGAATCATCGAAGTCGACAGAGAGGTTTGAATAGAACTCTTTAATCAAGGCAGTCGGAGGAGGATAAGAAATATCCAACAAAGGTAACCAACCCCTACGCTTAAAATTCCTCCTAATCTCCGGATCTAACTCATCTAAAATCACCTTTCTCTTAGCCCAAACAGACCTAAACATGTTCAGCTTCTCATAGGTTTCTTGGTTTTTCTCAAACCTAAACTTCTCACTATCGAAGGCTAGGGTAGAGGTGGAGGTGGTTTTCTTATTGGCCCTATTATTCCTAACCATGATGCTAAGGGTTGGAAAGGCAAGACACAACAGAAACCAAAGAAAGAAAACAAAACCAAGGGCAGACTGCATTAGACAAGGTTAGAGAAAAAAAAATATAGAAAATAACAATCTATATGATGCATGACATGAATGAACAAATGATGCATGCTCTAATGCATTGAAAACTATTCAATTTTACTTTATAAACCAACAATTGACTTGAACATAGAGTCTTAGAACAAAAAACCCCAAATTTTGAAAAACCCAATTTCAAAAATCCTAACAAATTGATCAATATATCATTACACAAGTTAGATAACATTATATAATGACATAATAAATCAATAACACAAGTCAATTTCATCAATTTTAGCTCAATTGAACAAAATCCCTAATTTCATGTAGTTTCAAGCCCTAGAATTTCAAATTTTTCCCAAAACACAAATTTAATCAAATTAAAGTATGGGAATCACGTTAATATCATCTAGAGACAAAAACCCAATGATCAAATGTGAAAGAAAACAACTTAAAAATCAGAAACTCCAAAAATATTAGGTTCGAAAATTTCAATAAAAATCCATGAAAAATGCATGAAAATTGTGAATAAACTAAAAAAGGAGGGGGTAAAAAGGTCTTACCTGCACTTGAAGTCAAAGATACTTGAGAAAAATTAGGAAGAAAATGACAAAATAGGCTCAGATTGGATCGATCAAGCAAGAACAGTCAAAAAGCTTTTGAAAAGATTTGAATAGAGTGAAGAACACATGAGAGAAAAATCTTTTTAAAAACTCACAGTACGAATTTCAATTGGTCGAAAATTATATTTGATCAATCGAAAATCAATTTCGATTGGTCCAACATCAATCGAGCCAGGCAGATTCAAACCTTAATTTTTATCGCATTTTCGATTTGTTGAGCAACAAGTTCGATCAATCGAAAATCTTGAAAAAACAGATTTTTGAAAAACAGAGCATTTTAATGCAGAAACTCCTCAAAACACATTGTTTTATGAATAAAATACATGAGTATGAGATGAAAAGTTTTTCAAAAACATTTGAATTCAACCCAGATCTTCCAAAAACAAGATTTTCAATCAATTTGTCCTAAAAAACTCAAACATTAAAACATATTTTGCATTAAAATTAAGGAACTTTTAATCTTGGATGGCCACAATAAGATCACACACAATATCATGTACTAAGTTTAGCAAAGAATAACTTGTGTAGTGTGTACAACTAGTAATAACTTGAGATACATGTGAGGTGATATGTAAATAGTAATCAATCACAATTTCTACAAAATTCATCACATAAGTTTGAAAGAGACTATCACTTAAAGAGTTACATCATATAATTCTCACATCTCCTAGAAAACAAGCTTGCAATCATGTAAGTTTCTTATTTTGCCTCATAATGTACACACAAATTTTATTTGATTTGAAAATTATTAGAATAGCCAAACTAATGTACAACAATTTTATTTCGTTGTGTCATCTTTATTATAGTCCAATAATGTACACACCAATTTTAGCATTAATCTGAGACTACACCTTATGTTCTTTTTGTGCATGTGCTACACTTTCTCGAGCACAAAATCTTATGATATGCACTAAGGTGTTCATGATTGGCTAGTAAACAGTGGTGAGATAGTTATTTATGTCTTTCTCATTAAGTTCAAGTCCAACAATCAAAAGCATGTGACTTTAAGATCAAGATCAAGTGATTAAAAACTATAAACAACTCCCACACAACATGCATTACAAAGCTAAAAACTAGCAAAGTTTAGTAAAATAAACTCATCCAAGCTAAACAAGGTACATAAACATGATATGTAAAGATAATACGACCAACCTTGATTATAAGTCCAAGAAAAATAATGCAAAATACATTTTTAGATGCAACTCTTGCATTGGAGTTATTATTCATCTTAGAATGATGAGTAACTCCAAGATTGGTATAAAGGTTCAAGGCCTTTACCAACTCACCAATAAATACCATAGGATCTTGTGCTTGAGGCACAGGTACTTTTAGCTTATTTGCTCGCTTAGCAGCTTGCAACTTGAAACAATTTGGACGAATGTGCCCAGTCTTTCCACAAAAATGACAAACCCACAAAGGTCTATCATGCATCTTGTCCTTAGGAAGGGTAGGATTTTAAGGTTTAAACTCTTTAAGATCATCCCTAATCTTCCTAGGAGGTGTAACTTCTACTGGTTTGACAATCTCACTCACGGGGAGCTCAGAAGAAGAAACAAAGTTTGTGGAGTGAGTTTTAGACAGAGAGATGCTATCTTCAAAACTTAGACTAGTTTTGTCTAAGGGAGACTTCTGAATACTCAACATGTTTTGAAGTTTAGAACTAGCAATCCTACTTGTTTGTTCTCTAGCAACAGATAATTCAAGTTCCAAATTCTTAACTTTATCAAGTAACAACATGTTTTCAGTCTTCACTTTACCTAGCAATTCATTAGCATCAAACAATTTCAACAGCAAATTTTTCTTATCAAGTTCAAGAAGAGCAATTTTCTTTAAACCTAAATCAACATTCAAAGCATCCTTTGCAGCAACCTTGCAAAACTTATTATAGGCTTCTTGCAAATCAGCATTCTCAAAGAGTTCCCCATCAAAAGGGTTCTCATCAACTATAACACTTTCATCAACTATAGTAGTAGCTGTGAAAGTAATGAAGTTTCCATCTTCATCACTACCAGATTCATGATCAGAAACTTCATCATCACTAAGGGTTACAGTCATAACTTTTTTTGATCTCAAGAATGTAGGACATTCTGATTTCACATGACCATACCCTTGACAACCAAAACATTGTTGACCCATGGAATTATTAGAGGTTTGACCTACTTTCTCTTTAGGTTTATCAATATTGTTCACTTTAGTGGGTTCATTCCTCTTAAAATTCCTAGGTTCAACATTGTTTTTATCTCTTACCCTTCTGTTGTTGTTCATAAGAAAATTTCTAAAATTCTTGGTAAGATATGCAATCTCAGTAGTAGTGAGTTCATCATCAAATCCATTACTGTTAACATCATCAACTGGCTTAAGAGTCATTGATTTGGATTTATTTGTCTTAGGTAGGTCTAACTCATAGGACTGGAGAGATCCTACAAGTTCATCAACAAGGATGGAGTCCACATCCTTTCTTTTAGTAATGGCAGTCACTTTGGGTCTAAAATCCTCAGTCAAGGATCTAAGAATCTTTCTAATAATCTTAGGTTGGTCATAAATTCCACCCAAATTATAAGTAGAATTAACAATATCATTAAGTTTAGCATGGAATTCATAAAAACTTTCATCATCAGACATCCTAATGCTTTCAAATCTAGTTGTTAATTGCTGCAACTTATTGATCTTAACTGCCTTTGTGCCTTCATGCACAGTTTGGAGAATATTCCATGCAGTATGAGCAACCTCAACATTAGAGATTCTCTTGAATTCCTCCATTGAAAGAGCATAAAAAATAGCATTCATGGCTTTGCTATTAAAAGCAGCTGCTTCTTTCTGAGAAGTTTGCCACTCGCTTACAGGAGTAGTTGGCTTCTCCCATCCGTATTCAATGGAATTCCAAACTCTTTCATCCATAGATTTCAGGAATGCTTTCATTCTTACTTTCCAGTAGGCATAGTTGTTCCCATCAAAGTGAGGTGGGATCACAAGAGAGTGACCGTGTTCCATGACAACAGGGGTCAAGGATCAACTCTTAGATCAAAGGATCTAAATACTAGAGCTGACTCGCTTTGATACCATTTGTACGTTTTTAAACCCATTAAAACAAGATGTTTAACCTAATATTAAGCCAAGTTGATTAACAAGTTTATTAATAAGATCTAGGTTAAACACATTCAAATCATATTATGTGAATAATGCGGAGAAGTAAATAACACAACGATATGATAACCTAGGAAAACCAAACTGGTAAAAAGCTTGGGGAGGATTTAACCTAGCTATCCTCAAGGTAAAACAGATCCACTATGAAAGAATTGAAGTTTGTACAATAAGACTTAGACCACTAATATCCTATTGCTACCTCGTGTAAAAAACTTACTACCACGACCACGTGACAACTTCGAGGTCACAGACTACTTCTTTCTTTGATTCACAGCAACCACAAGTTCTCCTACTTGTGTTTTTCTTTAAGCTCTTGAAACAGCAATCGAAGAGATCACCAAGTTCTTGACATCAATCTTGATCTTGATAACGCTAAGTGTGTATGAAGGTAAACACATCTAGATCTCCCAGAAGATTCACACACACATCACATTAACAACCTCTAAAATGTGGCTAGGGTTTTTCCTTTTATACTTAAATACTTGAAGCAAAACATAAAACTCTACACATCATATGAGCTTAAGTTGAGTTGGAAATTCTACAGAAAAAACAATATGCACAAGGTTCGATCGATCGAGCCTTGCAGATTTAGTCCAATAAATTCTGCAATCACTCAATTCCAACTTTACACATAAACACACTTTAAGCAACTTAAATCTAGACTCTAAGTTTTGATCATGGTTTGCCAACACATTACACATTGAAGTTCTAATACATTTAATTCCTAAAGTCTTAGAACCTAACAGAACCATTTATTAAATGGGCCAGAGACAAATTACCAGGGATAGTCAAAAAGTGATGGGCCAAAGACCAATTAGTTGGGGTACCTTTGCTAATGGCACAAAGGAGATGCTCATATGTTTTGTGAGTGAGACTTGGTGACTAGTTTTTCACATAGAAGTGATAAAACTAGGAAAAGGATCCCAACATCACATCATGCCCTCTAGGTTGGCTGAGGGAACATGCAACTAGTGTGGCGAACCAAAGTTCATTAAGTGATGTATCATGTCTTGTAATAATAAATGTGAATGATAGTAGTTGAGAGCATTAAATATAAATATAACAAGGTACTGTCTTTTGACACAATTTCTATCTCAGGTTTTGTTTTTGTTTAGTTGGGGAATTGAAAAGTGGGAGATAGAAAAAATTTAAATTTATCTTGTGTGTTTGGTTAAGAGGATATTGTCTTTTGACACAATTTTTATCTCAGGTTTTGTTTTTGTTTGGTTGGGGAATTGAAAAGTGGGAAATAGAAAAAATTTAAATTTATCTCGTGTGTTTGGTTAAGAGTATGGAAAAGTAGATAGATGTAAAACTCTTTTATTAGGTTGAGAAAAATAAAATAAAAAATGAGATTATGAAAAATGTAATTTGTATAAATTTACTCTCTTAATTTCATGTTTTTATTACATAAAGAAAAAATTAATAGAAAAAAACTCCAACACCATACACAAGTGGGAGGAGATAGAGGTAGATGGGTAATTTCCAAGCCCCTCCGCCCTCTACATTTTCTTCCTAAAATGGAGAAAATAAAATAAAATCACTCTAAATTGTGGGCCTAGGTAGAGAACTTATGGGCTCCACCCAAATCTCCATAATTTTTCTTCTCCCAACCAAAACAACCCAAAAACCATTTCCTCCTCTTTTTCCATCCCCCAATAATCACTTCAACCAAAGGGGTCCTAAGTTAGATGATATGAGTCAATCTATCCTCAATCCAATTGCTTGGTAATTCCTAGATATTTTTTGACCTCCTGAAGCTGTGTAGTTAACATGGACTCAGTTCAACGGAACTCCCCAAGATTGTTATGCTAGGCCATAAGCTATTGGGCTAGGCCCAATGCTACTGCAATGATGGGTTTCTCCCCTGCATCATTGATTAATTGCTTCAAGATGGGATCGTGACTTCTTTAATAGCACGATTAATAACCAATGAAGAAAGAAAGAAATAATAAATATAATTCAAGTATAATATTTTACAAATTTGAAAAAAGAAGAAATAAAACAAGGAAACCCATGAAACTTAGGGACTGAAATGGACATGCTTGACAATTCTTGTGAACAAGAAAATAAAATATAAAATGCATTTGGAAAGCATAAAGGAGGTTGCATGGAAGCCTTAAAAGTTAGGGATTGAAATGATTTGTAGCAGGGACTATTTTGACATTATCTTTATCTTTCTTTTCTTTCACCCATTAACTATGTTAGCTCTTTTCATCCACCACTTAATAGCAAAAAATATTTTAACATAATACCAAAAGGTATCATTTTAAAACATTAGGAATCATTTTATTAGATAGGACAGATATCAAGGACAAAAATGATAATTAAACATTCTCTTAATTGTAGGTGTGTTTAGTTCTTCTTAATCCAATTATATATATTTTTTTAATAAAAAATACTACTGTATCAATTAGAATCCATTTGAGAATATTTTTACTTGGAAGACAAGTTTTCTAAAATTTCAAATAGGCTTGCCGTCTGTAAAATAAAAATAAAAGTCTTGTAATACTATAATTTTAGTCAATTTATTGGCAGATTCTAGAGAGTTTTTTTTTTTTGGGGTATGTTCTGGAGTTTGTCTAATTAGTGGATTCAAAGAACCTTTCATAAATTTAAGAGTTTTATGTTCTGCATAACTTAAGGCCCAAGTGTATTAAGGTAACTTGTCCAGAGGAAAAGCATAGAGTGAAGTAGTGAACTATAACAGGAAATTTTAGGCCTTGTAGTTCTTAGGTTTAATAATCATTTGAAGTTAATTATACATGGAAATTCTACATTATATTTATTTATTATTATAAACAGTGCAATTCTACATACTAAAGTGTTAAGATTTATAAGATTAACTGGGACTGCATGCTATTGAGATGAGATTAATAAAGTCCATGACAATTACACTAGAAGTCTTTCCAAAGGAATCATATTTTGGCCCTTCACCAATATTTAAAAAAAAAATTAATAATAATAATAATAATAATAGTTTGTGAATGGCATCTTACACACGTGTTTCTCAATGAGTTGGGCTATAGAAAACGTTCCGAATTAAGTAGACTTTGGGTCTGGGAGATATGGTCAGTACAAGTAAAACTATATTGGATTTACCATGGCAAGTTAAATGGTCGACGCCTTTCATTGGATTTCACGTACAAGTAAAATCATTTTTTTTTTTTGAGTCTTTCATTTTGCTTTGCTTTACTCTTGTCTGGGCAATGGGTTTGGCAGACCCCTTTGTATACAAATTCTTTGGTTTTTTTATTAATACAATTTCTATTTGTTATCTCAAAAATAATATTTAATTATAAAAGTAGTGAGGCAGATGCATAAGTAAAAGAAGAAAAAAAATGATAGCTAAATTAGAAAAAAATAGTATTTTTTGGATTAGTTTAGCTAAAAGTTGGAGGAGACTAATATGAATGGCTTACGCGTTATATATGTTTGTTTGTTTTGTTTTGTTTTTTATTTTATTTTTTGAGAAAAGTGGTTCCTAAGTTTGGATGCAACTTTTCGATGAAAGTTTATTTGTTTATTGTAGAAACTTATTTACTAAAATTTAGTTAAAAGTATACTGAGAAGTGATATGTTTATAGCATTTTTATAATAAATTGCAAATTGTAAGTTGTTATTTGTTTAAATTTAAACCCACTACAAAAATTAATTTTTTACCCACCAGTAACAATCAATAACAATCTACAACTTAAAATTTGTTGTAAAAATATTTTAAGAATATTATTTATCAAGTATAATTGTACCTAAGAAAAGGTAAAGCTTTAAAAGATTATACATAAAGCCATAAAGGAATATGTGTTAAAAATCTTCTTCTATTTAGAGAGGGAAAAAAAAAAAAAAAAGAGTACGCATTAAAAAGTGCGATCCATCTGGTCCTCAATTTGGGACGAAATCTAAGACTTTGCCAGGATCGGGAATGAACCCGCTAGCAACAAAAAAGAATATTAATAAACATTATATATGTTTTTTTTTTTTTTTTTTTTGATGAGAAACATTATATATGCGTTTGTTCCTCAATTCAGTATAATTTTTATTTTTGGTATAATAGTAAGATATAGCAAATTATTAATGGCATGTTTGGTCTAACTTATTTTTAATTCATTTTTTTTTTCAAAAAATAATGTTATTTGAAAAAGTGCACTTACAAAAAAAAAAAGAAAAAAAGATAAGAGTTTTATAATTTAATTGACATTATTTAGTATTTCTAACGGAAATATCGAGAGTTTAAATATATCCATCATATTGTAACTATTGAATAATATATTTTTTATTTTTAAAAAAATTGTTCCTCAAAAAAGTGAATTTTCAAATTGAAGAGTATTATCGTCAATTTCATACCGTAGGAGTTGATACGACTAGAATTTATTTACTGTACTAGAATAGTTGTGAATCTTACCACCTCAAATACTAGATTGTACTGGTCTGTTTTGGCCATTTCAGGACATTCTAGGCATTTTGGCTAGAAAATACGTTTCAGTACTAAAAAAAAAAGAAAAAAAAGAAAGAAGAAGAATGGCTTAGTGACTCATTGCCTAGCCTAATTCGTGGGTTCTAATTTGTGCTCCAAATCTTTCATTTTTCCTTTTGTACCATTTTCTAATTTGGATCTTGTTTGGCGTTCATAGCAGCTGTAACTATAGCTTCTTCATTACTTTCATCAAACAATTTGGTCGATGAAGTCAGCTGGGTTAGCTAGGTAGAAGTGCGAAAGCATTTGGCTACATCTTTTGCTATCTCAAACTCAAGTCACGAGTGCAACTTTTTTTTTTTATTTTTTATTTTATAGGATTTCTTTTTTCTTTTTTATCTTATCTTTTTTCTTTTCCCTGTTATTATTGTAAATATAATATTTTATATTAATATATTGGAATAATGTGTAGTGACTAATATATTAAACTATACAAAATATTTGGATCAAGGCCGGCTCAACAGGTGATGCAAGTGATGTAATCGCCTAAGGCCCCAAATAAAAAAAGGCCCCCAGTTGTAAAAAAAAAAATTATATATATCTAATATATTTATTTATATATTTTGTTTTAAAAAAAATTTAAGTACTTTTATTGGTCAATAAAATGCATTAAAAAGATCTCATTGTATCATAAAATGCAAAAGCTTCTCTGCCCCTCTTTGTACCCTTCTCTGCCCCTCTTTGTACCTTCTTTGCCATGATAATTGATAGGAGTAGGAGTGTAGGACACGTTTTTTGTTTAAAACTTAGCCATAGACATAGGATGATAGGACTTAAGAGTAGTGGAGTACAGCTGTACAGGTTGGTCAACTTCCAGCACTTTTTTTTTTATCTGACACTTTATCTATTATTATAAATTATTATACCAATTAATAATTTGATATGTATTATATCAACTCATTTGTATTATAGTGATACTAATTTATTAAACCATGTATTAAATTAATTTTTATTTGTATAAGTTTAAACTTTAAAGTAGTCACGGTTTTACAAAAATTGCAATAACTAAGTTCTACTATGTCACAAGAAAAATTAAGTGGATTAGTTATATTATCAATTGAAAAAAAAAATGTTAGAGGAATTTAAATACAAAAACTTAATTAGTAATTTTGCATCTCAAAAAGCAAGAAAAATAGATTTTAAATAAAAAAATTCAATATATATATTATTTGATTAATATTTAATTATAAAAATGTCCCATTTAAAATTTTCGCCTAAGGCCTCAAAAGTTGTTAAGCCGGTCCTAATTTGGATTTTAAGTATTTGTGATATATAGCGTTAATTTTGAAATGATACACTAGTATTAATTGATGCTAAAATATTTCTTTTCTTTAACCAAGTCGATACAGTTTTTAATACAATATTGACTTGTTGGTTTTGTTGTAATTGCATACTTTTTTTTTTTTTTTAATATGTAATATAAGTATTGTTGATGTTTTTTTCTTCTTCTTAAGAGACAAAGTATTATTGATGTTGATTATGCTCTTGGCTGCGGTTGACTTCTTATTCTTCAATTAAAAATGGTTCTATCTAGTAAAAGCTTTGTCATTTGCGTAGAACCAAAAATGTCAAATAATTCATCCATATACAATCACATTAATCAGATGGTATCGAAACAGTCAAATAATCCATCCATATTACAATGAGCTAGTCATCCTTTATCCTTTCCTGATTTGAAAATTACAATATTCTTTAAATTAATGACAGAGATAATACAACAACAATCATGGGTGGTGACTAGTGACAACAAGAAACAAGAATTTAGCAAAGACAAAAACAAAAACAAAAAAACAAAAAGACAACATGAAACAAGAACAAAAATATTAACATTAAAGCTAGTAAGAAAGACCATGATGAATTAAACGCTTCCACAGTTCATGATCTTCATGAAATTTTGGACAAGGTAAGAGAGAATTTGATGCTTTTTTTTTTTTTTTTTTGATGGGAGTGAATTTGATGCTTGATACGTCCTCTCTTGGGAGGGAGGACTCTTTCTCTATTGCACCTTTTTGCCTTCTTCACTCCTAACTATTGTGGTTGGAAGTTGATATTGGCAACTCTCCTTTGGTCCATCTTGAAAGATCAAGCTGTGTCAAATGTGCCTAGCTATGTGTGAGAAAGAGAGAAAGAAGGTGGTTGTAGAGAACATTTCTCAAAATTTGCTTCAATATATATATACATAGAGGAAAGCAAGAATCAAAGAATGACAACATATGATTTGGGCTAACAAAAGTGCCGACTTGGCATGGACGTGTTTGACAATTTTGATTATGTACAAAAAAGAAAAGAAAAGAGGAACACATTTGGAAAGGACAAAGGAACTTGCATGGAAGCCACAAAGGTCAGTGTCTGTGGACTATTGTGTGACGCAAGAATTCAAAAGTCATAAGATGGTTAATTATATTAATATATAGGAAGACTATATATATACAAGATGAATGGGTTTGGTTTCCTTAATTTAATGAAAAATAAAATAAGTTTCTAAAAAAAATGAAGAAAGTTTAGGAAAAGGAAGTAAAGGGCATGTTACATGTGACGTCCGTGTTTGACACACTTATGAAATCACTTTAATTTCTAAAAATTCTCAAGAATTAGCGAACATTTCAACATTTAATTATTATCAATTTTTGGGGATATCAGATCAACATTATTTTCAGAAAAAATATTCTTTTAAAAACTTTTAAAAACATTCTTCACCAATTTAGAATGCTTCTATATCATATTTCCTCATTCTGATCATACATAACCATTAATGCAATGATTCTAACATAGAAAAATCATCTTTCAGTTTGAAATCAAATTTGCTCTTGAGTTATAAATTTTGTATCTTTATTATTCATTCATCAACATTGCTTTCAATGCACCTACAATGCGAAAGAAGACCTTTTACTTGCCAGCGAACAACCTTTGTTCCTTCAAATCATGTTCCATTGAATTTCATTTCACTATCTATCCGACTTTGCAAGTTTTAAGCATCACTTCGAAAGCCTCTTCAAATACTTCTTTCCAACTCTTTATAAATATCATCTTAAACTTGTGGGGATTTTGGGGGAAATCAATGGGGAACACAAAAATAAGTAAAGTTTAGAGGCACAAATAAGTTAGCTATTTTTAAGATGATATTTTCCCCCATTCAATTGAATTTGCTATAGGCTTCCATGCAGACCCGCATCCAAGATTCTACTATGCTAGATTCTCTAAGATACTGTTATAGGGAACATACATGAAATTCCCAGATATGTGGGATGCAAAAATAGAGAAAAAAAAATGCACCAAAGAAAATAATCACACAAAATAATATTTACGTGGTTCAGTAATTTGCCTACGTTTACGAAGTTATAAGGATTTCACTATTCACAGGAAAAAATACAAGATATAGCAGTACAATTTTCTTTCTCAAAACACCACAAAACCATAATATCTAAAACAACATTTTTTTTTCTATCATGCACACAAGTTTCACAATAACCCAACAAGGCTTGTCCATAAGCACTCCGGCTTGGGCCTATCAACTCAAGCCCCACTCTATGGACTAAATCTTAGAAAATATCCTTTTAATAATCGTAGCATTTTTATATTGGGTCAGGTCATAATCCGGATTAAACATAATTAGGTTCTTATCAAATAAAGAAGTAGAAGCTGATGACAAGCTTGATTGTTGCAACAAGTACAAACCATCAGACATTTGGCCCACTCCAATCGTGCTCCAGTTGGTAAGGTCCTGTATAAAGCAATAAGTAGAAAGAAAAACGAGACAAAGAGGTTGTGTTTTAGTTATGGAACTGACAGATAAAAGATTGAAGGAGAAAGAGGGTACACAAAGAACATTGGTTAGGGTTATGTGTGAAGAAAGTTGAACTGATCCTACATGTGTAACAATAGCTGCTTCCCCATTAGGCAATTGCACCATAGTATGTGAAATAGCAGTAACTGAGGTTAGTAAATCCACAGAACAGACTATATGATCTGTTGCCCCAGTATCAATGACCCAAGTCTTCATATTATAAGCCTTTCTATTTACAATCTGAGCAGAAAAAATAGAATGCTTGAGATTCAAAAACATACTTGCTACTGTGTTGTTAGGAAAACCTACAATATTGGCCATGTGATGCTCCTGCCCTGTAGAATTTTGTTGAAAAGAACTTGGTAGTGTGCCAATCAAGGCTAGCAGTTGTTGATACTGATTTGGTGTGAAAGAAGGAGCATGAGTGGTGACAGCATTATGACCAGGCACACCTTCTTGAAGAGGCATTACCATATGATTGTGAGGTTGATCTGGAGTAGCAAAAGAGACCAGATGGGCCATGGACTTGTTCTTAAATTTGTAACCTGGTGGAAAGCCATGTAATTTGTAACACTTGTCAATGGTATGACCTAGCTTGCCACAATGAGTGCACAATGGTCTTTCTTTTCCTTTACCATTGGAACCCCCATTGAAAGTAGTGAGGTTCTGACTCTTGGTGGCTATAGCAGTGGATTCAACCCTTGTACCCAAATTAATACTCCTTTGCATCTCTTCTTGTATCAACAAAGAATGCACCTTGTTAACAGAAGACAGAGGATCCACGAGCAAAATCTGAGTTCTAACTTGGGAAAAAGAGTCATTTAGTCCCATAAGGAACTTCATCACCGATTCTTTGGCTTGAAGATCAGTAAGCCTTTGATTCACATTGCATTGACACTTTCCACAAGTGCATAAAGGAAAAGGAATGAAGTTTTGTAATTGATCCCACAAAACCTTCAATTGTGTAAAGTAATCAGTGATTGAAACTTCACCTTGATGAAGCTCTGAGATTTGCTTCTGCAAATTGAAGGTCTTTGGTCCATTCTTGTGGCAGAAAGTATCCCTCAAATCATTCCAAATTTCCAAAGCAGTTTCTCTATAGATGATGCTAGCTTGAAGCTTCGGAGATATTGAGTTGATTATCCATGTCCCTACCATATTGTCTGCACGAATCCAGGCTTGAATTGCAAATGGAGAATCCACAAATGGAGATGACAAGGTGAGATAGCCATCTATGAAACCAAGCTTGTTCTTGGCAATGAGAGATTTCCTAACGGATCGAGCCCAAGTAGGATAGTTTTCTCCACCAATTAGAGGTTGAGAAACAAGAACAGCACCAGGATTCTCTCCATGGTGTAAGAACAAAGGATCATTCACATTTGATGAATCCTGTGTTGAAGATGTTGAAGAATGAGTTTTAGAGGACGAAGCAGTAGCTATGACAGTGGCAGCCATGGAAGGAGCTTCGAAGCTTTGAAGAGAGAAAAAGAAACGAAAAGAAAGTTCTAGAAGAAAACCCTAGGTTTTGCGCTCTAATACTGATGAAGTATGAATTCGTCAGTCACTGAGTGTTGCCAGACGATGAACTTAGCCTCCTGGGAAGAAGTGTCTTCGAGACGGTCACCGGTGTGGTGCCTGCCACAACACCTCCGATGCTCAAGTTAGAGTCAAGAATGGCACAAAAATAATATCTCAAGATAGCACAAATCTAGCAAAAATATCGTACCCCTTCCATGGGAGAATGTGGAGGATATATATATATGTTGTTGTAGGTTCTAGCCGTTGTACCATTTATGGAGGCTTAACTTCCCTCCAGGTAACGCTTTTTGCCCTCATCATGTGGCTTTAATTAGGTCCCAACAGTCTGTCCAGCTGGGTCTGTAATTGTCATTGTTATTTACTAAGGGCATTGAATAGAATGTTATACTCGTCAGTCTCGTGTTTCCTCGTCATTGAAGACTCTTCTCGTCGGTATGATTTACCTCTTGCAGGGCCCACTTCGTCAGTCCCATCAGTTGCCCCCGGATTCTGAGGTCGTCAAGACGTGTCGTGACGACCACGGAAGGTGAAAAGTTTCTAGGCAGTAGGCGGTTGGGTTTTCGAGCCGTATTTAATGTGCTGTGGCAGTTCTTTTCGGGTTGTGGCCCACGTGGCGCTTTTTGATTGGAGGAATCAATGCTTCACATGATGAGTCTCCTTGATTTTCCCGCTGGTTTTTCAGCTTCTCAATCTTTGGTTTTAAACTCCCCTCTCCTCATTATTTTCTCTTTACCTTTTTGAAAAAGAACTCCTCCATTGTCGCTCTGGTTCTCAGCTTCTCCGCCTTCTTTCTCAGCGGTTTTCTTTTTGCGTAGTTTCCTTTTCTGAGGTGAGTTTTTCCTTTTCTGCCTCCTTTTTACCTTGTTTATTTTTGCTATCATAAATTTCTGATCTTTTTATTTCTTCTTTGCTTGCTGTGTCTTCTTTGTTTTTCTAGCTTTTTCATGGTTAGTAGCTCTGAGGTTAAGTTAGGGTGCCCTTCAATTTCATTCCTCTTCGCTCGATTAGGAGGGGGTTTAGGAACTTTTCCTTACCTAGAAAACTTTGTTTACGAAGGCAATAGTTTGGCTGTAGCGTTGGCTGAATTATTGCCAATCCTACATCAATCCGTCGAGTGGTTTGAGGAATTAGTGAAGGAAAGGACGATGTCAGTGGTCAGGTCTAGCGAGCTTGAGACTGGGTTGTCGTCTAGCGGCGGCCCAGTAGAAGGGGATACGGCCATTTCTGTCTCTCGTGAGGTTAGGGCTTTTTATGCTCTAGAGGAGAGGTGTGGGTTGGACGATGATACCCTTAGGAGATTTCGGGATAGATTCCAATTCCCAGATCGGGTTAGGGTTCGTCTGCCCAACAAAGAGGAACGGGCTTGCCACTTCTCTCCAGGCGAGGTGTGCTTTTATGAGTCCGCCTTCGTCTGTGGGTTAAGGTTTCCCGTCCACCCCTTTGTGATGGAGCTGCTAATCCAGTTTGGCATTGCTCCCGGGCAAATTATGCCAAATTCGTGGAGAATATTGGTCAGTTGTATGGGAATATGGCTGGCTGCCCTGGACGGAGATATGCTTAGGGTCGATGAGTTCACTTACTTGTATCGCCTGAAAGCGTCGAAGGAGCACGGGTACTATGAACTGGTGCCTTGGGAGAGGAATACTAGGATCGTCAAGAATTTACCTTCGTCCTTCAGATACTGGAAGTCCAGATTTTTCTTTGTATCTGGGGACGATTTTGAAACTCCCTCGGGCGAGGTTTGGGGTGATCTCCCGAGGTTGCATCGTCGGTGGGGAACCCCGACTTTAGGTGCGTTAATACTCCCTTTGATATATTAATCTTCTGCAACTTTACCTTTATCGTCACTGACTCTATTGTCTCCTCTTCTGTGCAGTTAAGAGACGACCCAAATTGAAGAGCAGGTACAGGAGTCGGGTCCAGAAGGCGATCGAATACGCACAGACGATCGAAAATTGGGACGACCTTATTGATCCCAGGACACTTGCCTTTTATTGTCTTGGGCCAGATCCGTCTGACTTTGTTCGGAAAAATCTTGAAATTGAAGGAAAAAGGAGTAAGTATTTAGTTCGTCAGTATTTGTCTCTTACGCAGCAGGTTGTTTTTTTTTTATTTTTTTTATTTTTTTATTTTTATAAACAAGCGCTTCCTTCTTGCAGAGATGACGACAAAATTTAACAAGGAGATGTATGCCAAAATGAGATCCAAGAAGGACGAGCCCCTGTCCAGCTTGGGAAAAAAGGCTGTGCGTGTCACTGGGAAGAGTGGCTTGGCGCCTCCAATTGCTTCCGTCAGCCCGGTCGTGTCAGGGGTGGCAACGACGAGGACTGCTTCTCCCACAACTTCAGTGGAGGAGATCGAGGGTACTCCATCTTCAAAAAGACCGAGGATGACTGAGAAGGAGAAGGAGAAGAGCGTCCCTCGTCCATCCACCCTCTGGAATGACGAGAGGCTGGCTGTGGATAGGGCCCACGAGGTGGTGACCGCTGTGGACCTGAAGGCTTTATCGGGTGTCCCGTTTAATGATGTGGCGGCTCGACATATTCACAAGCTCGTACAGGTTAGCTTATTTCTGCTCCTTCTTTCCTTCGTCCTCTTATTCGTTCCATTTCTTTTATTGAGGAAAAAATTTTGTTTTAGGTACTGGGTGAGAGCATGCACATTGCTTCGGAGTATCTCACTCAGGAGACGAAGGTAGCCTCTATGACGTCTAGGATGGAGACCTTGGAAGCGGAGAACTCCAAACTGCGGAGAAGTCTTGTTGACTCTATGGGTGAGTCTGCTTCCCTGAAGGAGAAGTTGAAAAAACTAGAAGACGATATTAAGGTGGAGCGCCAGTTGACGCAAGAGAAGGATGAGCAGCTCTCAAATGCCAGGGAATCACTAAAGACGATAGCTGCGAGGTCGGTTGAGGCCTTCCAGACAACCGATGAGTACAGCACCGTCTTGTTCAGCTGGTACTTCAAAGGGTTTGAGCTCTTGAGGAGGTACCTGTTAAAACATCCTACTGGAGTGGACATGGAGAAGCTGGATCTGGAGGAGATAGACCAGGAAATGTCTGCTGACGAGGATGGCCAGTCTTCTGCCATTGTTCCCTTTGCTTGTCAGGATACCCCTGTTGACGATGCTCCAGCTGGTGACGATGCTGCCAACGCCTGATCCTGACACTTAAAAAATTTTTGTTGTGCTAAATTTTTTTTTATATATGGGTGCCCATCGTGTTTTCGGGCCAAACCTTTGAACAATTTGCTTGTTTATTTTGACAACGATATTAGCAGCCCAGTGTTTATGGGTTTTATTGTGAAAACAAATGGAAATTGCCCTTGGTTTGGGGACCTTTACTGAATATTACATGCTTATTTAGATTTATAACAAGCTTACTTGCATTTCATGATTGTCTATGTATCTGATGAGTTTTGACCTGGCCTCACATGCTGTGCTGAGTACATTGTCGTCAGTAGTTTACATCCGTCAGTGCGGAATCTTACTACTTAGCCATTTTTGCTTTTCAACAACTTAATTTGTTGTCGTCAGTAGTTTACATCCGTCAGTGCGGAATCTTACTACTTAGCCATTTTTGGCTTTTCAACAACTTAATTTGTTGTCGTCAGTAGTTTACATCTGTCACTGCGGAATCTTACTACTTAGCCATTTTTTGGCTTTTCAACAACTTAATTTGTTGTCGTCAGTAGTTTACATCCGTCAGTGCGGAATCTTACTACTTAGCCATTTTTGGCTTTTCAACAACTTAATTTGTTGTCGTCAGTAGTTTACATCCGTCACTGCGGAATCTTACTACTTAGCCATTTTTGGCTTTAGGTGACTTATACCCGTGTTAGGGATATTTCCTTCGTCAGTTACCTTCGGTTGCATACACCTGCTCACAGAAATATCAGCTGAATAGATTCTTTATTGATTTTGATAACAAGTACATTTGAGAGTTACGTCTACTGATGATACTTCTTTAAGTGTTCAATGTTCCATGGCCTCGGGAGTCTTTGTCCGTCCAGAGTCTCAAGGTGGTAGCTTCCCTGTCTGGAGTAATGAATAACCCGGTACGGTCCTTCCCATGTGGGGCCAAGTTTCCCTTGAGTTGGATCTTTGGTCGCCAGAGTTACTTCGCGCAGGACGAGGTCGCCGATGTTGAGTCGTCGGAGTTTCACCCTTTTATTGTAATATTCTGTCATCTTTTTCTTGTAATCTGTTATCCGGCTGCAGGCTTTATCTCTGACTTCGTCTAGACAGTCCAGGTTGACTCGTAGGTGATCGTCGTTGTCTTCCTCGCTGAACATCTCTCGCCTGGTGCTGGTTACTCCGACTTCGACTGGGATCACTGCCTCAGTTCCATAAGTAAGCCTGAACGGGGTTTCTCCCGTCGGGGTTCTTGCTGTTGTTCTGTAGGCCCACAAGACGTTGGGTAGCTCGTCTGGCCAAGAGCCCTTTGCGTCATCTAACTTCGTTTTTATGATTTTGAGTAGAGTCCGGTTCGTCACTTCTGTCTGTCCATTTGCTTGAGGGTGGCCTGGTGATGAGAAATGGTTCTTGATGCCCAGACCAGAGCAGAAGTCCTTGAAGCCTTGGCAGTCGAATTGTCGTCCGTTGTCCGATATGATCGTCCGTGGAATCCCGAATCTGCAGACTATGTTCTTCCATACAAAGTTCCGGATCTTTGCTTCGGTGATAGTTGCCAGTGGCTCTGCCTCAACCCATTTTGTGAAGTAATCTATAGCGACGAGTAAGAATTTTACCTGGCCTTTGCCCAAGGGTAATGGGCCAACGATGTCAATTCCCCACTGTGCAAATGGCCAAGGGGACGCTATCGTCGTCAGTCTTTCGGCTGGCAGTCGTTGAATGTTCCCGAACCGCTGGCACTTGTCACACTTCTTGACGAACTTCATTGCGTCCACCTGCATAGTAGGCCAAAAATAACCTGTTCGCATAATTTTGCTTACCAATGATCTAGGGCCTGCATGATCTCCGCAGATTCCTTCATGGACCTCTCTTAGGATGTACTCAGCATCTTCTTCGTTCACACACCTTAAATAGGGCATGGAGAAGCCCCTCTTGTACAGAGTGTCATTAAGAATTGTGAATCTGGCAGACCTCTTCTTGATCTTCCTGGCTTCATTTGTGTCTTGAGGGAGGTGTCCATCCTGAAGAAAGGATACAATGGGCGGATTGCAAAGGTTGAAATTTCTTCTATGCTGGGGTTCTTCTGTTCTTCCATCATCAGGTCTGCATTCGACCCCGTTTCTTTCGACGAGGCTATCTTCGATACTTCGTCTGCTGCCATATTCTGGCTTCTGGGAATCTGGATGAACTCTACCTCTTCGAACTCTTGAGTCAAGTGCTTCACCAACCTGAGGTATTTCTGCATTCTTTCTTCCTTTGCTTCGTATTCTCCCTTGATCTGCCCGATTACTAGCTTTGAGTCGTTTTGGACTAACAGGGTCTTTGCTCCAAAAACTTTCCTTAACCTCAACCCCGTCAGAATCCCCTCATACTCGGCTTCGTTGTTCGTCGCCGGGAATATCAGCTGAACTCCATACTTCAATACTTCTCCGTCGGGGGTGGTTATGACGACCCCTACCCCTCCCCGCTTTTGGGCTGACGAACCGTCGGTCTGTATTACCCAAAGTTTGCCCTCACTGGCAAGGCTTTGTTCGTCCGGAATGGTGAACTCGGCGATAGGCTGCCTCGGGTTTGCTCATGGACTTCTTGATAGGCTGGTCCGTCATTACCCAGATTGGATTTGCCTGGAAATACTGCCTGAGCTTGCGTGAGGCAATTATCAACGCGAACGTGATTTTTTCAATTTTTGGGTACCTGGACTCAGCCCCCTGGAAGGCTTGACTGATATAATAAACGGGGAGTTGTACTCTGTTTTCTTCGCGGATCAGGGCTGCGCTGACGGCTGTGGACGAAACAGCTAGGTATAGATACAGGTTCTCTCCTTCTTTTGACGGGCTCAGGAGAGGTGGATTGCTCAGGTAGCGCTTGAGCTCTTGGAAAGCCGCTTCACATTCGTCGGTCCAGGCGAAGGCCTGCTTCAGGGTCTTGAAAAAGGGGAGGCATTTATCCGTTGCTCTAGAGACGAATCTGTTAAGGGCGGCGATCCGTCCTGTGAGCTTTTCGACCTCCTTGACGGTCTTGGGTGACGCCATGTTGATTATGGCCTGAACCTTCTCCGGATTTTCCTCTATTCCTCTCTGGGATACCATGAATCCCAAGAACTTCCCTGAGGCTACACCAAACACACACTTACTTGGATTCAGCTTCATTTGGTATTGTTTGAGAGTGGCAAATGTCTCACTGAGGTCGTCCAGATGGGTAAGCTCTTCCCTGCTCTTGACGAGCATATCATCCACGTAAACCTCCATATTCCTGCCTATCTACCCGCTGAACATTCTGTTCACTAACCTCTGATAAGTAGCACCTGCATTCTTTAGTCCGAAAGGCATTACCTTATAGCAATAGAGGCCTTGGCTAGTGACAAAGGCCGTTTTCTCCTCATCCTCGTCAGCCATTTTTATCTGGTTATATCCCGAGAAAGCATCCATGAACGTCAATAGCTTGTGCCCAGCTGTGGAGTCTACGAGCTGGTCTATTCTTGGAAGGGGGAAACTATCCTTCGGGCAGGCCCTATTCAGGTCTGTGAAATCTACGCACATCCTCCACTTACCATTTGCTTTCTTTACCAGAATAGTATTGGCCAGCCAGTCTGGGTAGTACACTTCCCTGATGAAACCTGCAGTCAAGAGCTTCTTTACTTCGTCGGCGACTGCCTGATCTCTTTCTGGTGCGAAGACTCTTCTTCTCTGCTTGACGGGTTTCTTCTCTGGGTCTACATTCAACCTGTGTAGGATGATTTCCGGGGATATACCTGGCATGTCGTCATGGCTCCAGGCAAAGACATCCAGGTTTTGCTTAAGAAACTGGACGAGCTTGGTTCTCATTTCGAGGCTCAAGGTCGTCCCTATCCTGGTTGTTTTGGTCGTTTCTCCCTCAATTAGTTGCACTGTTTCTAGAGCCTCCACTTTTTCTTCTTGCTTCTCTTCAATTATCCAGGTGTGGTTTTCCTTTGCGGCCAACACGGCCTGGTAGCATTCTCGAGCTAAGACTTGGTCCCCCTTAACTTCACTAACCCCGTTTTCACAGGGAACTTTACCTTTAAGCAGTAGGTAGATGTGGACGCCTTCCACTTGTTGAGGGCAGGTCTTCCAATGATGACGTTATAGGAGGAGGGGCAATCCACCACCAAGAAGTCCAGCTAACGGGTCAGTTGCTTTGGGTATATTCCCACTGTCACTGTTAGCGTCACTATGCCCTTGGGGTAGACCCTGTCACCACTGAAACTGACGAGGGGGGAGTCAAAAGGACGTAGCCTTCTGGGGTCCAGCTTCAACTGTTGAAATGCAGGGAAGTAAATGATGTCAGCAGAGCTACCATTGTCCACGAGGATCCTTTTGGTGTTGAACCCTTCTATGGTAAGCATTATGACCAGGGGGTCGTTGTGGGGCTGTTTTACTCCCCTGGCGTCATTTTCATTGAAAGTCATGTCTTGCTCGGTTCGTCTCTGCTTCAACGGGGGAGTCGTATGGACGCTGTTCACCTGACGTTGATATGCTTTTTGGAGGGACCTGAACGAACCTCCGGTGACGGGTCCACCTGTGATTGTCTGTATTTCCCCGACCACATTCTGAGGAGGTTGGGACTGACGGTCACTACCTCGTGATGAAGCCTCGGGTTGGCCTTTGTTCCCGTCTCGAGATCTACTATATTCACCATTCTTTACAAATTTCTGCAATTTCCCCTTTCGTATCAGCTCTTCTACCTGCTCTTTGAGGTCCCGACAGTCCTCGGTGTAATGGCCATGGTCTTTGTGGAACCGGCAGTACTTGTTCTTGTCACGAACATTTGGAGACGAGTGTAACGGCCTCGGCCACTTTAGGTAATGCTCGTCCTTAATCTGCATTAGGATTTTATCAACAGGCATTACAAGAGGAGTAAATTTTACCGTCCGAGGATTCTTATCTTCTTTTCTTCTACCTCCGTCATTGATTCGGTGATCGGGACGCTCACGCTTTTGCCCCCTACGGTCGTCTTCCTTTCTACCCTTGTCTCCTGGCCTCTCAATGTCCCTGATGGCGGCCAGTGCGTCTTCCGCGTTCATGTACTTCTGTGCTTTGAGGAGCATTTCAGCCATTGTTTTCGGGGGATTTTTTGCAAGCGACGAGACGAGTTCTCTGGTTCTCAAACCAGCCTTAAAGGTTGTTAGCTGCACCTTGTCATCAGCCTCGTCTACCTCCAGAGTCTCCCGGGTGAAGCGTTTCACATATGACCT
Source organism: Quercus aquifolioides (assembly GCA_019022515.1). Classification (NCBI taxonomy): domain Eukaryota; kingdom Viridiplantae; phylum Streptophyta; class Magnoliopsida; order Fagales; family Fagaceae; genus Quercus; species Quercus aquifolioides. Next base: position 21,329,591 of record CM032331.1, read on the forward strand.
CAAAGTTTCCCTCTCTCCCTGCCTGATGGTGAGTAAATGATCCGCGGTTCTCTTTGGTCGTTGTCCTCCAATGAAGTGACGCAGGAAGGCATTGCTCAACTGTTCAAAGGTGTCGATGGACGATGTGGGCAGCTTTGTGAACCATTCCCGTGCGGCTCCTTTGAAAGTAGTTGGGAAGGAACGACACAAAATTTCGTCTGGGGGCTGCTGGAGTCCCAGGGTCGTCTTAAATGTGTTAAGATGATCTTGGGGATCTTTTAGCCCGTCAAACGGTTCGAGTTGGGGCAGCCGAAATTTTGACGGCACTGGACAGTCGAGGACGGCCACAGTGAACGGTGAATCTGTTGCCCTGACCAGTCGGTCCACACTCCGTTCTGTTTTTTCTTTGATGGCATTCCTGAGCTCGTCCATCTCCTGGAGTATATTCGAGTTCTGCTCAGTTGGAGTGGTAGGCCTTGGATGGTCGATTCTTCTATGACTATCTCCCTCGTCCTCTCGATTTCCCTTGGACCGATGCTCTTCCTGCTGAAGCCTCTGCTTCATTTCCTCATTTTGTTTGGACAATTCCTCGACGGTTGCTGCCAGGGCCTGAATTTGCTGTGCCAAGGCTGCAGAATCTTGATTGGACTCCATATGAAATAAGTATTTGACAGGAAACTACCTTTTCGCAATTGAATGAAAAAATGTCGTCCCCACAGATGGCGCCAAACTGATGAAGTATGAATTCGTCAGTCACTGAGTGTTGCCAGGCGATGAACTTAGCCTCCTGGAAAGAAGTGTCTTAGAGACGGTCACCGGTGTGGTGCCTGCCACAACACCTCCGATGCTCAAGTTAGAGTCAAGAATGGCACAAGAATAATATCTCAAGATAGCACAAATCTAGCAAAAATATCGTACCTCTTCCATGGGAGAATGTGGAGGATATATATATATGTTGTTGTAGGTTCTAGCCGTTGTACCATTTATGGAGGCTTAACTTCCCTCCAGGTAACGCTTTTTGCCCTCATCATGTGGCTTTAATTAGGTCCCAACGGTCTGTCCAGCTGGGTCTGTAACTGTCATTGTTATTTACTAAGGGCATTGAATAGAATGTTATACTCGTCAGTCTCGTGTTTCCTCGTCATTGAAGACTCTTCTCGTCGGTATGATTTACCTCTTGCAGGGCCCACTTCGTCAGTCCCATCAAATACCATGTGAAAATTGATTTGGGAAAAATGATTTTATTAATTGTTGGAATTACATGACTAAACTGTATATATATACAAGCCACAGAGTAACTAACTAGCGGAAAAAGTGCTAACAGAATATCACTAATCATTACAACTAAACTACAAGTCGTTTACATGCTCAAAACTACAGATCGTTCTATTTATTTACTTCTTGACTTCCCTTGTTTCTCTTGTCTGCACTGTCAGCTTCTTCAATAGCAGCTTTAGGTGCCTTCTATATTTGATAGTTCTACAAAGCCCTACAACTATAAAAAGCCCAAAAACTATAAGTAGCAAACATGGAGAATCTTGTGAATATCTCTCTAGGTGTCATGCTCACAAATTTATGTGTTTTTCGGGAAACTGAAAAACTATCAATACTCACCATTTCTTGAACATTAAACAATGTTTGTACATAAGGAAGAGCATCCCTTGACCGTTGACTGTTACTAGCTGTTGGGAATCCAAATGACTTACTTTCCCTCATCTTTCAATAAACATTAAAAAAAAAAAAAAAGGATTTATGCGACTGCCTTGCTCAAGCAAGCTTTAGTACCTCACTTCAGTGACTGTAAAGTTATTATTTACAACTATGTATTTTGTTGGCTTTTATTCCGTGCCAAATTTGATTGTAATTATTATCAATCGTTTATACCCTGTATTTGTTGTGGGAATTGATGTATGGGTTGTGTGATAGAGAGTGTGTGAAGACTCAAGCATTTGGAGGCTGAAGGATTCTCGCGGGTATGTCGCGACTTAGCTTCCCGCGAAGTGAAGCATGTGCCCTGCACGTGCTGGAATGCGAAGAGTCAGGACAGATGCAGACAGCTGTCTCTCGCGAGTATCTCGCGACTAAGGCCTTCTCGCGAGACACCCGCGAGACATGCTGTTCTGCCAGCCTGTACTGACTGACTCACACATTTTGCACCTATCCTATATATACCCTCATTACCCACAAATGTTGAGGAATGCTTCAGAGAGAAAACCCTAGCCAAACACATTTGGAATTAGAGATTGTCATCCCCACCTTTCTCTATACACTTGCTTGTGGTATCTCCTCAACTCTTCCCTCTCCATTTCCACACCATTGAGAGGTTGATAGCCCAAACACTTACCACACCCTTTGAGAGTGTTGAGTGACGTTTTGGTGCTGCTGGGAAGTGTTGGAAGAAGCCTGGAATGGCAGATGCAACATGGAGCTTGGAGGGCTTAGGTACATCGGGTAGATTAGGCTTGGAGGGTCTCTTGCTTACTCATGTATCCCAACTGATTGTCTAGTGGATCGATTTCCGCTTGGAGGGCGGCGAAGAGGTTTTTCGCCAAGTTCTTCGGTTTCCTCTTCGAAAACACGTCTCGGTGTTTTCTGTGTTTGCATCTTTCTTCCCTACTCTTGTTTAATTCCATTATACTGCTGTGTTACTTAGTTTATGGATTAGAGTAGTTTACTTGTTCATCCGCTCGCTTTTACACTATTCCGCACTTTGTATTAAAGTTGTGTAAAATCTATCGAGCCGTAATTTTAATTGGGGGTCTAAACAGCTCTTGTGTTTTCAACACGTTTTCGAGCTTTCAGTGACCATTGAATGATCTCACGCTCTAGCAGTTAACGGAAGTTACAAACACTAGCTACTAATTCAACAAGTGTCACTCAAGGCGAACGTGGAAGAGAAGCATGGAGAAAGTAATTCACAATAACCGTCGAAGTCTCAAGTATAATTAATAAGAGACTCATTTCCAAGAGAAAGAACACCATAAACAATCTATAAACTTGAGGTCATTACATAGATCATTTGTAATTTAATTTCTTAAGAGAGTATTTCTTAGTTCATACTTCATAGAACTTGGTGAAGAATTTATGCTTGTAATTGTTTCCTTGTGACTTTGTATCCTAGTTTAATCATATTTATTGAAGTTTGATTCAAGTTCTTAATTCTTAGTCTCATTTGGTCGAAAATATGTCTACTTCGAACCAATTTGATGTTAGTGTGTAATAATCTTGGTTTTGATCTGTTTACTATGAACCTTCGAATCATTAATTGTTTAGATGAATTAGGCTTTAAACTGATTTGTTTACAATCCAATTTACTTCCTTTAGAAAAATTGCTTATATTCAAACAATTTCTGAGCAGACAAGTTGAATTTTCTTCGTGCAAGTTTGATTGCTATATCTTAGATTGAGGTAACAAAAAAAATTTCATAAAATATGATAGAGTTAAGTTTGTTCATGGAATTAAGTTTTTTAACCCCATTAAATTATAATATTATATTGTCATATTCAAAGCAAGATTATTGGTTATAAAGTTCACATCGGAGGAATTATATTGATGAATTATATATTCAAATATCAAGAGAAGATATAATATTTGGAAGTAAAAATATAGAGCCATGTTTTGAAGAAAATCATAAAGAGAGATCAAGTTCCAAGTTCAGTAATTTAAGGTTGGAGAATAACACATTACAATACTGGGTTTGAAAACTTCAAGTGGATTATTAGTCCTAATTTAGTTTGAGTTACCTTATGAATCATTGATGCATGATTGGCATGAATAAATTTTAGATGATCCGTTCATGATGATTTATTTTCGAAAATGATTGAAGAAATTGCGACATTCAAAGTTCCTATTTATTTGGAATGAAGATTTCAAAATTTAGGCAAAACCGAGCATGAGTTTCATTCAAGTGAATGGATCTTATTTATTTTTTATTGTCAATTAATTGTTGATATTTTTTTTAATGAAATTTTCCTAATTTTAGAAGTTACTTTTTTATTCCCTTAATAGTAGGTGTTTTTAGTACTTTCTTGTTTGTTTCCGTGGAAAACCTTCTGTAAAAATAGTTTTCCACATTTTCCATTATTTGGTAGCACAAAAAAAAAACTAGTCAATGGAAAACTATCTTTAGTCAGCGGAAAACCTTAATAAAAATAAGGCTTATTTTCTATAAGTTGCTTTCTAAAATTTTTTTTTGGAAAACAATCTCTCTCTCACGCGTTGCATCTCCTATAAATATTAACTTCGTCTGTAGCTGTGGGAAACATAATTTTTTGGCACCTTATCTCTCTCATGCATGGTAAGCTTTCTCACTTTTCCTCTCTTCCCTTTGCTTTTTCTCTCCTCGCACCTTCATTGTCACTAATTCTGGTCTCTCCTCTTCCCATAGATCTCTCTCTCTAATTGTTTCTCTTCTCCTCTGTAACACAATTCTTTGATTAGATTTTTTTTCCTTCACTGATTGGTCAATAGCTCCAACTTGCAAAGGAGAACAAATTTGCAGCAGTAATTATTTCATTTCTCTCTACCAAAATCCCAATTCTTTACTTTGAATTTCAAGCTTGATTTTCCTTTTTCTCTAAGAAATTTTTGGTTTGATGGATTCCAAGCAGAAGTTACTTCTTTTTCGTACATAAAGTGCAAAAAAATAAAAATAATAAAAAAAGAAAAAGAAGAAGAAGAAGAAGAAAGAATGAATGAAGTAAAAGATGAAAATTTTAAACATAGTACCTATATTGCTCTAAATTGCTTTTACATGGGACAATCTTTACCATGGACTAATAATATTATATATAATGATTGATAATTGTTTAGGGGAATTGCATTTGTTGGCAGATACTTTATGCAGATATTATGCAGTGATGATATATATGCAGATACATTATGTAAATACATAATTTAGAGTAATATTGAAGACTTGTGGTTGACCATAGTAGACAATTAGTATACCAACAAAAAGAGTAGACAATTAAAAGTTATTGTTATTTATACTAATTGAAAATGTATTCCCTATCAAATATATATATATATATATATATAGTCAAATGGTTTATATGTATATATATGTGTGTACGTAGATACGTAGGTACATTATTGTCCATATATATGAACAAGATGAGTGGTAGAAATCACGAAAATTTGACAACTAATTAATTTTGATTGTATCTATTGTCAAAATTTTAGTATGAAAATCAAATTCATTCTTAGTTTTTTATTTATAATGATTACATTAGTTGGTTTACATAATACACATGTTTTAAATTATACAAGAAATATTTTTTTAAAATTGCATACCCAACACCAGAAAACATTCTCAAGTTCATTTTCAAGGTCGTTACCAAACACTGGAAAATAAGACAGTTTTCTCTCTCTCTCTCTCTCTCTCTCTCTCTCTGGCACTGTATCAGTTAGAATATGTTTGTAAGAATATTTTAACTCAAAAAAAAAAAAAAAAAAACCTTGGAAAATAAGTTTCTAAAACTTTTATAGAGGCTTTCAATCTATAAAATAAAAATAAAAGTCTAAAATACTAATAAAACTTTAGTCATATTATTGTTAGATTCTAGAGTTTATCCTTATGAATTCAAGTAGCCCTTTATAATTTTAGAGTTTACATATAACTAAAATTAGGGGTGTTCACCAAACCGCATAAACTGCACAAACCGCACCAAAACCGCCCGCAAAATGGCATAACCACACTGTACAAACTGCACCGCACCGCACCCTCTCTATATATTAATTAATTAATTTATTTTTAATATTAAATATATTATTAATAGTTTAATAACCCTAGTTTTCAAAAAAAAAAAAAAAAAATTTAATAACCCTAGCAAGTGTTGACTAGAAAGCCAATCCAAAGTAAAGAAAAACTAGCTCAATAATTTAAAATTTGGCCCAAAAAAAGGGAAAAATTAATTTTAGGCTGAGTAGGAAACCAACTTCAAACCGCATCTTATACATAGTATCGCACAAGTGCCACAAAAATGAGGTGCGGTCTGGATATGGTTTTGGCTAAACTCTAAACCGCACCACACCGCGCCGCACTACAAATGCGACCGCAAAACAAGGTGCGGTGCAGTTATGGTTTTAGCTAAACCGCACCACAAAGTGCAGTGCTAAAAATGGCCCAAAACCGCACCGCACCGCACCGCGAATACCCCTAACTAAAATGATATCTAACTTACTAAGGTTTATGTTCTGCGTCATTTACACCGCGCTTGGTTGGGGTGAAAATAGGGGGGATGGAAAATGGGGGAGAGAAAGTAGAGAAAACTAAGTTTTCTCTTGTTTGGTTAGGAAGGGAAATTTGTGGAGAAAATGGGTCTTGGATCCACCCAAGTCCACCAAATTTCATCTCCCCAAATCAAAGAGAGACAATAGAGAAAACTGAGAAAGAATTGTGGATGACGATTTCTTCCCTTACTTATTGTTACAACACCTATTTATTTTCTTTCTTTCTTTTTTCTTTAATTGATTATACTTTTTTTTTCCTGTTATTTGTCTTTCGTTATTCACCAATTTCATCGCCTCTCTTTTGATGGCATCACTTTTTCTCATTGGATTTGGATGCATTTTGTTTATTTATTTTTTAATGGTGAAAATGCACTTTTCATCCCTACATTTTTCCCCGATTCTTATTTTGGTCTCTACATTTTATTTTTACCACATTTAGTCCCTATTTAGAAAAAAACCGGCTATTTTAGTCCTTTCTGTCAGTACCCTAACAGGAAAATCCTAGGTGGCAAACGGCAAAATAAAATACTATTTTCTCTCTCATACGTGTCAATAAACCTCATGATTGTTCACCTTCCGACTTGAAATTACCCCACGTCTCCTCACGTGACACTCTCACACTGATAACCACGCGTGTGAAATATAGAACCCCAATTTCCAACCCGCCTTAAATAGTTAACCCTAAGTTGCCCACCATCACTGACTCTCTGTCATCCTCCGCCACCATCACTAACTCTCTGTCATCCTTACCCAAATCTAATGAAACTTTAGACTCAACCTTACCCACATTGACCATCATTGAAGCCAAATACCCAGAAGAAGCCACATCGATCTGAAGACAAACATTTAAAAATATCCTAAAGGTATGTTCTATTTCTCGATCTCTTTATAGTTGTTACTTTTTGTCTTTTTCGTTTGTTGTTTTTTGTGTTTTTAATGGTTCCTGTCCGTGGTCCATGTGCTCCCTGTTCCCATGTGTTCCCCTGTTCCCACGTGTTCTCGTGGTCAGTTATAAAGTGTAAAGTGTTTATTAGTTTTAAAGTGTTCTCTTTAGCATCAGTTCATCAAGTTAAACATTAGTTTATTAGTTGTAAAGTGTTTTGATGTATTGCATATTAATTTGTTTATTATTAGTTTATTACTTTAAAAAGTAGTTTATTAGTTGAAAAGTATTTGGATGTATTGTATATTAATTACTTTATCATTAGTTTATTAATATAAAAATTACTTTATCAGTTGAAAAGTGTTTGGTTGTATATTATATGCAGGACAGATGAGTTTTTTTGTCTCTTTGTTCACTATGGTGACCCCCAGTAGTATATGAGAGGGACGGTCAGTATTGTGGATAACTGTGACCCTGATAGGTGATTAAAGGTAGAAATTGAGGGTATATGTAGAGAATTTGGGTACACTGTAGTGGGTACTATTTGGTATAAAATGCCTAGTGTGAACCCAGAGCATGCGAATTTTCACCAGGTTGTTGATGATGATGCTGCAATGTTCATGACAAACATAGTACAAGGTCATAAAGAGATACATATATATGTTGATCATCTAGTAGATGACCCTGAGGAGATAGCAGATGAGGATATTGAGCCAATAGAGGTAGTACAACCTGGTGAAGAACCTACTGTAGACCAGGCATTAGATGCTATTCAAGTTGATGACTCAATAGATTATAATGATCATGATAGCTATTATGAAGATGAGGTTGATTCTGAAGGTGATGCTAGTGATCGTTATTATGATCCTATTAAGGTAGATGCTACAGAATTCTATTATAGGAGGGCTGGTAAAGAACCATTCATTGAGAAGAAACATGAGGACCCAATTAATGATGTTGTGGAGGATAGTACTGAGTCTGGGGGAAGTGACCTAGAAGAGGAACCAGACTTGCACCCTACTGGAAGGAGTTTTGATGATGACAATAGTGACAGTTGGGACAACAGGGAAGATGTGCATGATGAACCAGTCCAAATGGGTGTTGGGGTAATGAATTTAGATTATGAGAGTGAGGAGCTGCTTAGTCTTAATGAATCATCATCTGTCACTGCTCAGGGTGGGGATGGTAGTGATGATAACCATCTTGCTACTGACAATGTAGACCATTCTGTTAGGAGAAGGAAGTTTCCAGTGTTTAAGACAGTAGCTAAAGCTGAGCATATTAGGTTTGAGAAGGATATGATTTTAACTTCACCTAAGCAATTTAAGAATACTATTACTGATTATGCAGTTAATGGAGGCTGGGGTGTAAGATTTGTAAATAATGACCTGCAGAGAGTTAGAGCTCGTTTCCAACCTGGATGCAAATTTGTAGCATTCTTTACAAAGGTGTCAAGGGAGAGGAGCTATCAATTGAGAACTCTAGTAATTGAACACACATGCACCAGTCGTTATAAAAATCCAAGGTGTACTTCTGTATACATTAGGAAGAAGTTGGTGAAGAAGGTTAGGAGGCAACCAGACATAAAACTAAAAGATATTCAAGATGATGTCCATGAGAAATATATAGTGAATATAAGTGCAGGCAAAGCAAGCAGGGCTAAAGAGAAGACCCAAGATTTTGTTGATGGGGGCTCATATACAACAATACAACTAGCTATGGAAATATTGTGAAGAATTGAGGAGGTGCAGTCCTGGTAGCATAGTATTGATGAAGGGCCACACCTTTAATGATGGTGACATAGCAGCTAAGATGGGCTTGACAGTTGGTGTGCCCCCTATTTTGAAAGATTGAATATATGCCTAGAGGGTTGCATGAGGGGTTTTTTGGCTGGATGTAGGCCAATCATTGGATTGGATGCATGCCATTTGAAGAACAAGACAGGAGGTCAGTTGATTAGTGCAAATGCTAGAGACCCCAATGAGGAGTACTTCACTTTTGCTTTTGCAGTGGTAGAGGCTGAAAGCAAGGATTCCTGGATTTGGTTTCTGAGATTGTTGCTTGCTGACATAGGTGATGACAAAAGATGGACTTCCATTTCAGATCAGTAAAAGGTATGTATTTAATGTGAACTAGTTGGTTTTCAAAATAGCATGTGAATATACTCTATATTATCTGTAATGAGTTATTATTCTTGGCAAGGATTGGTCCAAGCCTTTGTTGACAATTGGCCAAAGTATGAGCACAGGATCTGTTGTAGGCATCTATATAATAATTTGAGGAAGAATTATCCTGGTGTGCTCATCAGAGACTTGTTCTGGAAAGCAGCCAAGGCAACATATAAACAAGAGTTTGAGAGGGCAATGAATGAACTAAAAAAAGTTAATGAAGATGCATATAATTGGCTTAATGCCCATTCAACAACTACTTGGGCTAGGCATATGTTTAGTGGGGATGGTCAAAGTGACACAGTGCTCAACAACATGTGTGAAAGCTTCAACAACAAGATTCTTAAATTTAGAAGCAAACCAATCATTAGCATGGTATGAGTTATATTGTCTGTGATTATTTGTATGTGCTTTAATTTCCATAGTTATATGTGTTTGAGTTATACATGTGTTGTCCATTTGTATATGCATGCAGCTTGAGTGCATTAGGTTGTATTTAATGAGAAGATTTCAAGCAAATAGAGAGATGATTTCGAAGGTAGAGTTAGAACTATGTCGTAAGATTAGGAAGAGGTTAAACAAAGAGAAGATGGCCAGCAGTAGGTGGCTAGAATGTTGGGCTGGTCATACCAAGTTTGAAGTGAAGAATATGCTAGAAAGTTTAACTGTGGACCTAGCTGAATTCAAGTGCAGCTGTAGGAAATGGGATATAACGAGTATACCAAGTGCCCATGCCATATACTGCATATTTTTCAACAGAGAAGAGGCTGAGAAGTATGAGCATGACGTTACAAAGTGACCACTTACTAGGCTTGCTATGAGCCGCTGATAGGCCCAATTAATGGTCAGAACATATGGAGACCAAGTGGCCTTTCACTTGTACAACCTCATATTAAGAGAAGACCTCTTGGCAGGCCCAAGAAGAAGAGAGCCAAGGAGCCTGATGAACCAAAAAGTGGAAGGAAAGGAAGGAGAGTAGGCATCTCCAAGCAATGCAAGTCTTGTGGCAAACTAGGGCAATAGAAGAAGCTGCAAGGGAGAGGTTGGGGGCAATTCTTCCCTACTAGGGAATGCCAAGCAAACTAGTAGGAGGCCTAGGCAGGTAAAATGTGTAAACTATTCCCTTGTAGTAGATTGTGTGGACATTGGCAGTAACATATTATTCTTAAATGATAATCTGTACTAACCTTAGATCGTTTGTAGGCCAACACTGTTGTCAACAAAAGTGCACCTGATACACCCAACACTACTAACAACAGAAGTGCACCTCCAACCTCCAACAGTGCTATCCTCAGAAGTGCACCTCCAACACCCAACACTACTACCAACAAAAGTGCACCTCCACACTCAAGTGGTACCACATCCAACCCAAGCCAGAAAAGGTAGAAGAAGAGCATGACAGTCACACCTAAGACTCTAAACTCAACTTGTAATGCATTAAGGTACATGGAAGCAATAAGGTTTAATGAGAGCTAGTCCTTTGTGCATGGTCCAAGAAGACACTGAATACTGAAGTCCCTTGGGTTTTTGTTGTTTTGTTCAAGCCTTTTTGGCTTTATTTTGGAATGGCTAAACAGTTGGCTTAAGTTTAGTGTAATAATGTAATGGCTGAACAATGGCCTCTTTTTGGTATTTATTTTGCTACACCAAAACTTTATTTGCAACAGCAGTATATGGTTGAATTGAAAGCAAATTGACAATGTCCTTATTTACTTGTTGACATTTTGTGATAGTTTGGCAAATATGAGAAGTATCGTTATGATCTGATAGTTTTGAGAAGCATGTTTTTGAATTATCAAGCAAATTGAATTACTTGAATTAGCATTATGTACTGACAGGTATTTGAATTACTTATTGCCATTTTCTGATAGTTTGGGATGTATGAGAACATGCATTCTTCTTGTTGCCATGTTGTGATAATTTGGGAGGTATGAGAAGTGGCATACCATATCAGGTCATTTCATGTCATTATATCAGAGACAAAACTATAATGACCCATTACCTGAATTAAGATCAAAAGTTGTAAACTCAGAAGCTAAAAATGTAAAGGCCAGATTCTAACTAAGGAAGTAGCATTAACCCAAAATGTTGTTCCATTCATATCTATTTCCAGTTACAAGTAGAGAATCACGTGGAAAATTTCTGATTTAAAGCTTAATACTACAAAAACTACCAACAACACCAAACCCAATTTCACTATCCATCTGCAAAAACTAGCCCCACCAATTTAATCAAACTACATGCCTTCCATAACTAAAATCACCTATCTAACCAGGAGACTACCCACCTATCTAACCAACCCAAGACATAATCAAACACAAGCAGATCACCAAAGACAGTGCCAACATCCCTGCCAAAAACTTCTCTCTCCTCTTGCAGCTTGCAATCTGAGCCTCAAGTGTCATAATCCTTTGCCTCTATGCTGGGATGAGCACTTTTCCACTCTGACATACTTCATCATCACACCATTCAAAAAATCTACACTTGAGTCCAACCTGAAATTGAACTCGAAGACTGAACCCATATGTATACTAGAAAAAAAAAATTAAAATGTGTCTAATACTAGACATTACCTAGTAATTTGGACAATTGTAGAACCTCTTGCTAGGTTTGTCCGCTGTCCATGACACCACTACCACCGGTTTCTCACCACAAAAGTATCTCATTGGACCTCTTCTCCTCAGGCTTCCAATAGTTGATATCGAGCTTAATTCCATGGTATGTGATTACGAGGTAAGGGTAAATGCAGAGGAGCTCAAATGTACAAGAGGAGCGGAGCAAGAAATTTGGGATAGAGGAGCTCAGATCGTGAAAAATGGAGTTTAGGGATTGATATTCCGTTGGAGGTGGAGGTTTAAAAGTTACTGACACACACATGTGAGAGTGTCACGTGAGGAGCACGTGGGGTAATTTCAGGTGGGAAGGTGAACAGTCATGAGGTCTATTGACACGTATGAGAGAGAAAATAATATTTTATCTTGCCGTTTGCCACCTAGGATTTTCCCATTAGGGCACTGATGGAAAGAACTAAAATAGATGATGTTTTTGTAAATAGGGACTAAATGTGGTAAAAATAAAATGTAGAGACCAAAATGAGAATCAAGGCAAAATGTAAAGATGAAAAGTGCATTTCCACATTTTTTAATTAAAGGATGTGTTTCGGTTTTATTGGATATGGTTTCGGTTTTATTGGATATGGTTGCGGTTTAATGGAGTTTATTATTTATTTTTAATTGACACTATATTTTATTCTTTTGTGTCATCATAGTTTATTAAGATAATTTTTTTAAAAGAATTAATAGCCGATAATTAATTATGTCCCTATCCTGAAATTTCCTAATAAATAGCGCGTCTCTAGCTATTTTATATATTGTTTTTTTTTAAATTAATGATATCTCACGAAAAAAAAAAAAAAATCTTATGTAATAGAAGTGTAAATTCATAACTACCTTTTCCATCATTTAATTTTTCTTCTCAACCAATGAAAGTTTGATGGTTTTAGTTTTCTATCATTCCACTTTTCATTCCCCAACTAAACACATATGATGGAAAATAAAATATCTTCTATCTTCTCACTTCATCCCAACTATTTTCTATCCTCCTACTTTATCCTCTAACCAAATAGAGCTTTAAAACATGATAATACAACATATTATCTAGAAGCATTTATATAATTAAAAAGAAAAACATATTATGCGGAGGAAATGCATAAAGTGAACTATAATTTGGAACATTTTAATAACCAAGTGAAGGTCTCATAAATAAATAAATAAACACCAAGTGAAGGTATTTAGAGCATTCCCATTAAGGGAAGTAAAATTTTTAGCATATACCACCTCAAAACTTAAAATTTTAACTTTTAACAACTCATTTTACAATACACCCAAAATCAAAGATTCTATATTTTTTACCACTTCATTTAAATATTCTTTTATTATTATTTTTTTATTCTTCAATTATATTTATTTCTCTCTCTTCCTCTCTGTCACTCTCAACCCAGCAAACTTGACCTTCTCAACGCAGCAAACCCATCCCACCCCATCCACCACCACCGGAAAAAAACACCAACCACCTATACCCACCTATCTATCCAACAAACTCACACTCTTTCATCTCAACCTAGCAAACCCATATCCATCACAGCCACCACCACTAGAAAAAAAAAAAAAAAAAAAAAAAAAACCCCACTAGCAGACGCAGAAAAACCTACGGAGACCCACAAAGATTCACCACAAAACCTAGAAAACAACAGCATCCACAAAACCCAAAATCGATGACCAACGGAGACCCATAGATTCACCACAAGATCGAGAAAAACAACAGCGTCCACCACCAGAGATTTGAAGACAACACCACAAAACCCAAAATCAAATCAAATCTCAGCCACAATCTTAGCCACCACCGGAGATTCTAGAGAAGAAATCAAACCGAATCTTAGTCATAATCCACCAAATCAAACCAACAACATCCATCAAATCGGAACAATTCTCAACCATGATCCATGATCCATCGGTGAGAAGAAGGAGAGGAAACCGGTGAGAAGAGAGGAAAAAAAAGAAAAAAAGAAAAGAAAAGAGAAAGACAGAAACTTGGGTGAGATGGTGAGAGGGAGAGCATGAAGCTTGGGTGAGATGGTGTGACAGAGGAGAAGTGAGGGAGGAGAGAGAAGAGACTTGGGAAGGAGACAAACACGGAAGAGAGAGAGAAAGAAATTAATAAAAAATGATAGCATTGTGCTACAGTGCGGTCTCAAAAATAAGAGCGCACTGTGGCAGTATTGCAAAAAAATTTAGCATATACAATCTTTGTTAGAGCAAGTTTTTGGGTTATAAATGCTAAAAAAAAATCTTTTAACATTTACAATCTTTAATGGGAATGCTCTTATAAATGACAATTCTATACATTCTTTTAAGCGTTAAGATGCAAGAGTAATTAATTAGACAGCATATTATTTTAAATGGAATACATGAAGTCAATTAATGGAAGTTTTTTCAAAGCAATCGTATTTTTGTCAGTGGTATCTTACACACGTGTTTCTCTGTGAGTTTTTGTTTTGATAGCGTGTTTCTCTATGAGTTGGGAGATGTCAAGTAGAAATAAATTATACTGGGATCAGGGCAAGTGAAAGTCAAGTCAAGAAACACATTGCATGGTTTCTACAACTAGAATAAAAAGGTCAACGCCTTTTTGCTTATTTACAAATTATATATGTTTATTTCTTAGTTTGGATGAAACATTTTGATGAAAGATTATTTATTAAAAATTGCATGATTAAGATACGGTTATATATATATATATATATATTAATGAGATTTTAAAAATGTACATAAGTAAATAAAACATACTTTTTTTTTTTTTTGGAGAAGAAAAACATACTAAAAAGTAAAAAAAAAAAAAAAAAAATTGATGTTAAATAGATATGATGTAACTGTAAGCTTTAAAACAAAAAATTATATTTTTTATTATCTGTATTGATGCTGATTATGCTCTCGCTAGCTGTTGTTGACTTTTTATTCTTCCAATAAAAACGTTTCAACATATAGTAGCAACTTTCTGGTGATTTAGAAAAAGTCAAAATAATTCATTTAAATACAATCACATCCATTAGATGGTACAGAAAATGTCAAGCCCGGCGTATATAATGAAAATTTCATTAGTGTATATAAGCCCAGAGCATATTAAAAAAAAAAAAAAAAACTATAATTGGATTAAGAAGCATTAAACAAGCACAAAAACAGTAGAATTATCTTGTAAAAAAAAAAAAAAACAGTAAGTACTACACAGCATGTTATTTAGATGAGATGCATATAAAGTCCTTGACAATTACAATGGAGTTTTTCCACACAAAAAAAAAAAAAAAAAAAAAAAAAAAAATTCATATCTTTTCAATGGCGTCTTACGCACGTGTTTCAATATGAGTTAGGAATTAGGAAAGTTCCGAATTAAGTAGAGTCTAGGTCTGGGAAAGTTCACGTACAAGTAAATTATATTGTACTTACACCATCACCATGGCAAGCTAAAGTCAAGAAACACAATGCATGCAGGGCTTCTACAAGTTAAATGGTCAACGCCTTTTTGCTTTATTTACACATTATGTATGTTTGTTTCTAAGTTTGGATGCAACTTAATTTTGGTTGAAAGGTTGTTTATTTCATTTGTTTAGTAAACTATTATTTAGCTCAAATATTGTTATAAGTTTCTATATATGTCTATACTATAAAACTAATTATTGTTTTGATCTGATAATAAAGAATGAAGTCTAACTCGTTAAGGTCAATCCATCTAGTTCTTGATTTAAGACAAAATCTAAATTTTGGAGCTAATTAGCTAGGATCGAGAGTAAACCCGCCAGGAATGGGAAAGCTCAAAGCAGTCTAGAAGAATTATGGATAAACACATTAAAAACCTAAAGGAAAAAAACTGATATCAAACAGACACGATGTAATTGTGTACTTCTAAATTTTTGAGTGTAACAGTATTGATTTTGATGATGCTCTTGGCTGCCGTTGACTCCTTGTTCTTATAATAAAGCACCTTTGTGGTGGTTGAGAAAAAGTCAAATAATTCATTTAAATACAATCACATTTATGATCTATCAGATGGTACAGAAAATGTCAAATAATTCGTATATTACGATGTGATTACTGAGTCATTGGTTTAGAATTCCTTACTGATTTGAAACTTACAATTGCAGTATCTTCAAAAAGACATGTATGATACAATAATGATCATGGATGATGACAACAAAAAAACAAGAACAAAAATAGTAACATTATAATTATAGCTAGTATGAACATATGATAATCTGAAAATATCATGATGAATTAACGCTTCCACAGTTGACGATCTTCATGAATTTGTGGACAAGGCATGAGAGAATCCGACGCTTGATAAGTCCTCTCCTGGGAGGCAAGACTCGCTCTCTGTGGCACCCTTTTGCCCCCTTCACTCCTAAATCTTGTGGTAATTGGAACTTGATATTGGCCACTTTCCTTTGATCCATCTTGAAAAATCAAGCTAAGCTAAATTTGTGTATGTGAGAAAGATAGAATCAGATGATGAGAGATACAGAGAGAGGGAAAGAAGTTGGTGATAGATATAAAGTACTTATCTCAGATTTGCTTCCACCTATATATATATGAGTTGGAGTGACAAAAGTGTCAACTTGGTATATTATAGGACGTGTTTGACAATTCGGAAAAGAAAAGAAAACATAAAATAGATTTGCAAAGGAAGTTGCATAGAAGCCACAAAGGTCATATCTGGGGTCCAGGGAGTATTTTCTGATTCAGTTTCAAAGTTCAAAAGTCCTAGGATGGTTAATATTATATATACATAGGGAAGACTACTTATAGAAGATACATGTGGGTTTAGGAAAAGTAGTAGCACTACATGCAATTATGTGATATCCTAGTTTGTCGCATGTGAAATCAATTCATTTCAAGCAATATCAAGAAATAAAGAACATTCCAGCATTGACATGTATAATTAATATTTTTAAATGCCAGAATATTGAGAGAATCACAAAAAGTTCACGGTTTAAAAATCTATTCATTTGTGTAAAATAACAAGAACAGAGGGAGAGAGAGAGAAAACTACAATTTCTTATAAACCAGAAATTGATACAAATGAATCAAGTGAAGTTATAATTAACAACTAAGCTATATATATACAACACTAAAACAGAGCATCACTCCAAGCTCTATAACAAACTAACTAACTGATTTATAACTAATCTACCAATTACAAAGTGACAGCTGGCCTTCTCTGTAACTAAATTCTGGGCTCTCCCACACGTGCTGGCTGTGTGGTTTCATTAATCAAAACGCCCCGTTTTAGTTCTTTCATTTCCTCTGTCGTTTCGCACTTCAACCTTCCTTCGTTTCTGTCGTTTTGATGCTGCCGTTTATGACTTCAATTCTTTTGTCTTCAACAATTTGTAAGTGGGTTCACAAGAAGGACCCTAGCTAATAAGCTGAGGAAAATATTTGGACCACCTAAGAGCTCCTCAGCCGAAGAACTACAGAAAGAAAACAGTTTCCTAAATGGGTCAGAGACCAACCAGAGGGGTTAGTCAAAGCCACTCTTAAACTTGAGTTTGTAAAGAGTACAAATAATTTCAAGGAGAAGTAGCGGAGTAACTGTATATGTATGCACCGTGCACATACCTTCGAATCTTCGATAATGGCTCAGAGACATTTATAGTCTGTGAGTAGTAGTCAGTGAGTAATTTCTTGTCCAAAACTAGGAAAGGGAATTGATATCACATCATCTCCTAACTAGCTAGTGACGGAACTAGGATATTGGTTAAGGTGAGACAGGATTAACAAGACAATAATAATAAAAAAATATTAATCAATATTATAATAAAATAAATAAATAATTAAAAAAGTAATTGTCATTTAAAATCTATTAAAATTTTAAAAAACTAGAAATAAGTAAACAGTGGTAAACAACCAATTCATAGTTACTAATAATCACATTAAGTGATTAGTCTAAATACCTTTTTTTTTTTTTTTTAAAAATTGTATAACAATATAGGTGGAAAGTTAAATAGTTTTCCTCCCTTAATTACTTTTCAACTTGTATTTTTCTACTCTTCTAAGTATTTTTTTTTAAATTGTTTTATTTCTGTATTATTTTGTGTAAAGTTTTGGCAAAAAGAAAATAAATTTGGATAAGTAATAAATAAATCAAAAAAAAAAAAAAAAGGGGGAGGGAAGAGTGGTTAAAAGAGTGACCAGTTTTAGATAAAAATAAATGGAAGAGTTGGGTGGCATTTATTTCGGTCACAGAGGGTTTTTTTTTTTTTTTTTTTTTTTTCTTTTTGGTCTCAGAGGTTGTTACTTGTTATTGTGTAAGGTGGGAGAAATTCTTTTTAGTTACTCATTAAAATTTTATAATATTTTCATAATAAATTAAGGTGTCAGCATATATATTATAAGTCAAACTAAAATAAATTAAATTATTCGAAGTCGCCAACAAAAAAATAAAAATATCATGAAAATATTGAAAAACTTGTTTTATTTCTTGACTTTTTTAAATGGGAGATTTCATTTATTTATTTTTTATATGTCAATTTTTTTATAGGTAAAATGGGGAATTACTTCTTTGTTTTTCCTGCTCTCGTTTCAGAGGGGCAAAGGACTTAACTTATCAGTAATGCTAAGGTTATATAATTTGCCACAATTTTATATCACAACTCATCATATGGTGAGTTATGATTGATAAAAATGTGATAATGAACCATATAAAAACACATCTTTACTAATCATCACCCGCTACGTGACAAATTATGACAAAATATAAGCATTACTTCTTGGACTTAAAGCAGTACTTAAAGGTCCCACCCCCTTAGCTCCATCAGTGCCTCTAAATAGATTAGCTGGAGGAAATGTGCAACTGGGGTGGTGTGCCCGAGGTTACAATTAAAGCGATGGATCTTGAGGTTTGGGTTAGTTATCAATTTGTATTATTGACCCATGAGATGTATTATTGGCCCTTGTGCTATCAATTTGTATCATGGGGGGCACTGCAAAGCAAGAAAGCAAGCTAGCAAAGCTCTCTAGAGACTTCTAGGTCTCTCTTTTCTCTCCACTCCGTGTGGATCTCTCTTACACCTTGGTGTGGCTCCTTCTTCCACCTTTGTGTGGCTCTCTCTTCCACCTCCGTGTGGTACTTCTCCATCACCTTCGGGTGTAGCTGCTTTTCCCAATTTCTTTGTAGGTCCTTACCCATTAGATTTTGAAGTTGCCCAATTTACCTCGCCCCTTTCAGCCCTTATACCCACCCATCTAACTCTTCTAACCCACAAACTACCAGAAACAACTTATCCCTCATTGTCACCTACGACTATTGCGAGGGGCTCTTAGTCGTTTGTGCATCTCCAGATACTTGAAGCAGGCATCAAGCTTATGGTGTGGGTCTCTCAGAATCTTCTCTGGCTCGCTGTGGGTCCTTTTCCCTGCAGTGGGTCATATTTGGCTACTCGAGATCTTGTTCGCTACTGTGTTCTTGCAATCAACTGTAAGTGGTGCTAGTCCCCCATTGTCATGAGAAGCTTGGGCTGGAATTGTTGAGGCATATGCAATGCCTCGACAGTTAGAGCCTTAAGGGCACAAATGAAAGGGATAAACCCGGAAGTGGTCTTTCTATGTGAGACAAAAGCTTATGAGAATCGTATGGAAGAAGTTATGAATTCATTTAAGTTCTTTGACATGGTAACAATTGATGCTAAAGGAAGAGCTGGAGGCCTGTGTATGATGTGAAGAAATATAGTGAATGTAGAGGTACTTGAGTACAATAGAAATATGATTGCTGTGAAGATTAAAGATTTAGTGAATGATTGATATCTGGTGGGAATTTATGGCCCGCCATATGACGCTAAAAAAAAGGAAAGCTTGGGAGAATCTAAGTGCTTTGTTAGAGTCTCTACGAGGTCCTCGGATATGTTTTGGAGATTTTAATATAATCCTAAGGGACGATGAGAAGGCCGGAGGAAGAAAGGGAAGTAGTTCGATCCCTAATTATTTGAGAGAGATTATTTTTGAGTTAGGTGCAGTGGATCTGGGTTTCACAAGGAATGGGTTCACTTGGTCTAGTTGTTGGGGAAAAAATTCAATTAGGGAGAGGCTTGATAGGGGCATTGCTAATATTTCTTGGAGACCATCATTTCCAAAAGCAATTATCCATCATTTAGGGGCAATTAAATCAGACCATTGCCCAATTCTACTAGATACCAATCCTGCTGATGGCTACTCTCCAAGACCATTTAGATTTGAGGGGGCATGGACAAGGGACCCTTCCTGTAATAATGTTATTGAACATGCTTGAAATGAAGAGGTAAGGGGTTCCGAGTGTTTCAAATTATGTAGGAAACAACAGTCAACCATGGAGGCTCTAAATGTATGGAATAAGAAAGTCTTGGGAATTGTCAAACCAGAATCAACAATCTAATTCAAAAGATTAAGGAGATTCAAATGCTGGAGTTGAGTGAGTGGTTATTAAGAAGTGAAATTCTTTGGAGACAAAATCTAAAGAGATCTGGCTAAAAGAGGGTGATAAGAACTCAAAGTTCTTCCATTTATCTACAATCATTCGAAGAAGAAGAAATTCAATTGATGCTGTTATATCAGACAATGGGGAATGGATTACAGAGAAGAAGGAAATTAGCAATCATTTTGTGGCCAAATTTATGGAGCTGTTTAGTGAAGAGGAGGTAGATTTTCCTACAGATCTAGAAAATCTAATTTAACCTTGTATCATTGAAGTGGAAAATGCTGAGCTGAGCAGAGTATCAACGCAAGCGGAGATTAAAGAAGTGTTGTTCCAAATGGCAGCACAAAAAGCGCCTAAGCCGGATGGGCTTCCTGTGTTCTTTTACGAGAAATACTGGAAGATTGTGGGGGAATTGTAATCTCTGCAGTTACGAATTTTTTTGAGACTGGAAAACTTCTTCATGAGGTAAACAATTCCTTTATTGTTCTTATCCCCAACACCCAAAGCCCTACATCCTTTGATCATTATAGGCCTATTAGTTGATGTAATTTTATTTATAAAATCATTGCTAAGCTGCTTGTATCCAGATTGCGGCCTATTTTGCACAAACTCATCTCTCCTTGCCAGTCAGCATTTATACCTAGTAGATGGATAGCTTAAAACCAGATGGTAGTGCAAGAAATGTTACATAGCTTCAAGAGGAGAAAAATCAAGGATGGGTTGGTGGCCATAAAATTAGATCTCCAAAAAGCTTATGATAGAATCAACTAGAGGTTTTTGCAGATAGTGCTAAAAAATTTTGGGTTTAATAAAATATTTGTGAAGTGGATAATGGAGTGTGTCTCTTCAGTATCTTTTGCTGTTCTTGTCAATGGGGGAAAGTCGAGTCACTTCATCCGCAGCTGAGGGTTGAGGCAAGGGGACCCTCTATCCCCTTACCTCTTCATTCTATGCCAAGAAGTGTTATCTAGGCTGTTGAAGAAAGAATGTGTAGAAGGAAAAATTAGTGGTGCGAAAGCCAGCATAGGCGGATCAGCTATCATACATGTAATGTATGCTGATGTTATAGTGTTGTTCTCAAAAGCAAAAAGGAGTGAAGCTATGTCAATCAATGATTGCCTAGATAAATATTGTAAGTGATTAGGCCAACTCTTGAATAGGAAGATTAGAAGCAAGTGTTGCAGAAGAAACAACTTCAAAAGGATGTCATTTACCTTGGAGCACCTTTGCTCCTCACAGATGCTTCCACAAGAGATTTTAAATTCCTACAAGAAAGATTAGAAGCTAGATTGAAGGGTTGGAGGAGTAACTGCTTATCTTGGGCTGGTAGATACACCATGATCAAGTTAGTAGCTCAAGCTTTGCCTACTTACACAATGTCAACTTTTGAAGTTCCTTCAAAAGTGTGTGAAAAATTAGATACTGTGACAAGGAGATTTTGGTGGAACCCAAAAAATCAAAACAGTAGATTTCTAGCATGGAAAGCTTGAGATAATTTGTGCCAACCAAACAAAGAAGAGGGGCTGGGGTTTAAAAAGAGCAAGGATTTCAGCACGGCATTGATTACCAAATTAGCTTGGATGGTTGCATCAAAAAGAGATAGCCTATGTATGAGACTACTCAGGAGTAAATATAAAGTCAGGCAGGATTGGCTTCAAAAAGATCCAATCAAGAATGGTTCTCCAATTTGGAAAGCCATTGAGAAAACAAAGAGCTTAGTGGCTAAAGGTGCTTGCTATCTTGTGGGGAATGAAAATTCAGTTGATGTGTGGTCAGACCCTTAGATTCCATGGGTAGAGATTTTTAGACCAAAGCTAAAAGATGATTCTGTCCAAATGAACCCTTTGATGTTATCAAGTCTTATTAATCCTTCCTTGCATTGTTGGAAGAGGGACATTCTGACTGAGTTATTTGATGATAATTCTGTCCAAGCCATTTCAAGAATTCCTATCCCATGGAGACAGATTCCTAACAAGCTACTATGGACTAAGGATCACAAATATATGTTCTCAGTTAAATCTGCCTATAGTGTAAGTCAAGCTCATAGTTGGAATTCCAACACTTCTAACCTACCTTGGCAAAAACTATGGAAGATTAAAGTCCATGAGAGAGTCAAAATGTTACTTTGGAGGATTGGAGCTAACATTCTACCAACAAAAGACAATGTTCGACATAGGTTAGGGATAGGTGAAACAAGGTGTGTGTTTGTGAGGAAATTGTGGAATCTGCCAACACTTGGATTTTATGGCAAGGGCAATATGGTTTGGATGTTGGGGCATATATGCTGATAAACTGAATGTATCTAACAATTTAGATATAGTGTAGGTGATTCTAGATTCTCCAATCCAGCCTATGCCTTCCAGTCACCAATCTAAGGAAGTGGCAGAGTAATGTGCTTTGCAAATGGCCTTAACAGTAGAATTCATTTGGATCCTTAGAAATAAGATCATGCACGATGGTGGACAGGTTGATATCACAGCCCATATTTGCAATCTCAAAAATAGAGTTAAAGAGTTTGTGTTGGCCTTAGAACAATCTAAGGATTTACAAGATAGCAAGGTAATCTCCTGGAAACCTCCTTCTGCTGGAGTTATCAAACTTAATGGTGATGCAGCTGTTCATAAAGATTTTACTACCTTAGCTGTTGTTGCCCATAATGATGTTGGAAAGGTCATTAAAGGCTGGGCTAAAGTTTATGAAATATGTGACCCTGTACAAGCTGAAGTAGCTACTATTCTATGGGCGTTGCAAATTGCCATGGCAGAAAATATGGAGAGAATTGAAGCGGAGGGTGATGTTAAAAGTTGTTTTGAAGCAATTAAAAAGGCTGCTCCACCGCTGCATGGCCTATCCAAGCTATAATTGGTGATGTCGTAGACTTTAGCAATTTTTTTGTAAATTGTAATTTTAGCTGAGTTAGGAGAGAACTCAACATTGTAGCTCATTGTCTAGCTAAATTTGCAGCTGTACATAAATCTTTTTGTTATAATTCGCATAGTCTTCCTGCTTTAGTTTTGGATGCATGAAGGAAGGGTTGCTTTGTTTTAATAAGAAGCTCGATTTATTAGCAAAAAAAAAAAAAAAAAATCAATTTGTATTATTGACCCATGAGATGTAAGGCTCTTATATCATGTTATTGCTATAAATAAATAAATAAACCAAATTCCTCTATTTAATGTCGATTCATCCACACTTCCATTCCTTGTAGGGGAAATTATTGGGACTAATAATCCAATTGATGTTTTCAAGCCCAATATTGTAATGTGTTAGTCTCCAACCTTAAATTACTAAACTTGGAACTTGATCTCACTCTATGATTTTCTTCAAAACATGACTCTATATTGTTGCTTCCAAATATTGATGTTTCTTCTCTTGTCCTTCAATTTTTTTTTTATATTGATGTTTGCAATCAACACTAATTAATGATCAGGACAATCATGAAGGAGAATAAATTGCAAACATCAATATTTGGAAGCAACAATATAGAGTCATGTTTTGAAGAAAATCATAAAGTGAGATCAAGTTCCAAGTTCAGTAATTTAAGGTTGGAGAATAACACATTATATTACAATATTGGGCTTGAAAACATCAATTGGATTATTAGTCCTGATTTGATTGACCTTATCAGTCATTGATGATTGGCATGAATAAAATTTTAAATGATCAGTTTATGATGATTTGTTTTGGAAATGATTGAAGAAATTACGACATTCAAAGTTTATATCTATTTGGAATGAATATTTCAAAACTTAGGCGAGACCGAGGATGAGTTTCATTCAAGTGAATGGATTTGGTTTAATTTTTATTGTCAATTAATTGTTGATATTTTTATGAAATTTTTCTAATTTTAGAAGTTACTTTTTTATTCCCTTCATTGAAGGTGTTTTTAGTACTTTCTTAATCTAATTAGACTTTTTTTTTTCCTATGGCACTGTATCAGTTAAAATATGTTTGTAAGAATATTTTAACTTGGAAAATAAGTTTCTAAAACTTTTATAGAGGCTTGCAATCTATAAAATAAAAATAAAAGTCTACTATATTAATAAAATTTTAGTCATATTATTTCTAGAGTTTATCCTTGTGAATTCAAGTAACCTTTATAATTTTAGGAGTTTACATATAGCTAAAATGATATCTAACTTACTAAGGTTTATGTCCTACGTCACTTACACTGCGTTTGGTTGGGGTGAAAATAAGGGGGATGGAAAATGGGGGAGAGAAAGTGGAGAAAACTAAGTTTTCTCTTATTTGGTTGGGAGGGAAAATTTGGGGAGAAAATGGGTGGTCTTGGATATTTTTCACCCAAGCCTACCAAATCTCATCTTTCCAAATCAGAGAGAAGACTAGAGAAAAGTGAGAAAGAATTGTGAATGATGATTTCTTCCCTTACTTACTATTACAACACCTATTTCTTTTCCTTCTTTCTTTTTTCTTTCATTGATTATGCTTTTTTTCTCTTGTTATCTGTCTTTCGTTATTCATTGATTTCATTGCATCTCTCTTTTGATGGCATCGCTTTTTCTCATTGGATATCTTTTTTCTTTTCTTTTTTTTATAGAAATAAACTAACTGTTAAACTTAGACACACACACACACACACACACACTTAATTACACTCTCTCACCAAGTTCAAACATTACTTAACCAAAGTACCACTACAAAAGAGCCTTCTCATTGGATCTAGGTGCATTTTGTTTATTTCATGTTCTTATTACATAAAGAAAAAATTAATAGAAAAAAAAACTCCAACACCATACTAAAGTGGGAGGAGATAGAGGTAGATGGGTAATTTCCAAGCCCCTCTGCCCTCTACATTTTCTTCCCAAAATGAGGAAAAAAAATGAAATCACTCCAAATTGTGGGCCTATGTAGAGAACTTATGGCCCCACCCAAATCCCCCCAATTTTTCTCCTCCCAACCAAAACAAACATTTACTCCTCATTTTCCATCCCCCAATAATCACTCCAACCAAATAGTTACTAAGTTAAATGACATGAGCCAATTTATCCTCAATCCAATTGCTTGGTAATTCCTAGATATTGTGTGACCTCCTTAAGCTGTGTAGTTAACATGGACTCAGTTTGACGGAACTCCACAAGATTTATTTGCTAGGCCGTAAGCTATTGGGCTAGGCCCAATGGTACTGCAATAATGGGTTTCTCCCCTGCATCATTGATTAATTGCTTCAAGATGGGATCGTGACTTCTTTAATAACACAATTAATAACCAATAAATAAATAAATAAATAATAAATATAATTCAAGTATAATATTTTACAAATTTGAAAAAAGAAAAAAGAAAAAAAAAAGCCAAAGAAAACTAAAATATTTTTTTAGGAGAGTTTTACTGCATATATAAAAAACAAGAAGAAAATGTAGGCGCCCTATTAACAATGATTTATGTAGGGACTCAATTTGTGAAGGCCCCAAACAATACATTTCTAGAGTGTGGGTTGAAGAACTTGGCCCTTACAGGCGAACGAAGCCCAACGGAGGAAGCCCAACGGAGGAGTCATTGCATTCAATCCTTTAAGGTTGCTCCTCGGCGCTGATCCGAGGAGCTTGGCATTTGTCCCCCCTTCTCCTGTTCTTTTTCTCCCCCCCTTTCTCTTGTTCCGTTGGTCCTCCTTATAAAGTCCTCTCCCTTCCCTCTCTTTCTTCCACCTGTTGATCATCCATGAATTTTCTCTCTGACCGTCTGTCCCGTCAGCTGCCTTATCAGTACTCAAGTGATTTGTACTGACCCAAGTTGCCCTGTCCAGGGGTCACATCTCCATTAGTGCGGCCTGAGGGTTAGGTGAGCGCATTTAGTACGGAGGTGACAACCTGTCCTGGGCCTGTTCCCCCACTTGGAGTTAGCCTCGGTCCACCGAGGACAGGGTTATCCTCGGCCATAATAAATTGTCCTCGGACGATCCTTCTTCCTCGGAATGGGCCCTAGGCCCCGTATGAAGTGGGCCGAGGTCACCAGGCCCTCAGGCCCCACAATAGCCCCTCAAAACCCTGCTATCCGTACCTTCGGACGGGGAGCAGGGTTTTGATACCCCCGGGCCCTACACATGATTTCACCCAACCTTGGTCCACGTCAACGTGGGAGTCTTTTCGTCTGCCCGATGTACGTTTCTGGCGCTTCGAGACTCAGTGCGCGCTCGCATTAAATTCTTGCGGCTCCACGTTTCCCGCTTTCAACGGTGTGATGGTAATCGCTTGGCGGGGATTTCCTGCTTTTATGGGCGGGAAGTTACGCTTGGTTAACTTTAATTGGGGATATAAATACTCATTTGAACCGCTTGGCCTCCTCATTTGTACACTCAAGAACTTCGGTGCGCACACCCTGAATTTGGTTCAACTTCCGCACTGACAAGCGCCCCTTTTCAGCATAAAGAGTCTGTCCGAGGAGAATTTCCCCATTTCTGTAAGTCTCCTTATCTCTGTAACGCAAACTTCTCTCTGATTTCTTTTTCTCTTTTGCTTTCTCTCTCTCTTGGGTCTTTGAGTTGTTACTAGGGATGGGTAAATTTAAGAAGTTAGTTGAGTCTGAAGAGATGATGGAGAAATTCATTGCCGATTATGGGATACCCCGTAATGTGGGCTTGAGGTATTGCGAGGAGGGAGAGTGGTATATTAAGAGGAACGAGGGCGAAGTTGTGATTCCCATGGTCGCCTTCGTAGAGGGGGGCATGAGAATCCTTATGGGGCCAGTGACGAGAGGTTACCTTAGGCATTTTCGGCTGGCTCCTACCCAGTGCGCCGTTAATGTACTTAGAATATTAGGGTGCGTAGACACCTTGAATGAGAAGTTGGGGCTGAGGTTAACCCACCACGACGTAAACTGGTGCTACAACCTCCAACACCTGAAGGGCAAAATGTATTATATGAAGACAAGGGACGATAGAGTTTGTCTAATCCAGTGTCTCCCCGACTCTAGCAAGGGGTTGAACCTTGATTTTCTCATCGTGTCGGGTGAATGGCATGATGGTCTTCATTGTCCGACAATAGAAGGAGAGCCAGGTAGGGCCCTCGGAGTAGGAGAGGGTTTTAGCCCCTATTTTTTTTATTGTAAACCTGCTTTGCTCGGCTGATGATAGGAATTTGCTTTTCTTTTGACAGATCCGCACGCTTTCACGCGCCATTTTAGCTTGGTCAACAAGGAAGACCTGCAAACCGTTCTTAGGGCGGCGATCTTTCTGAACGAGGCCGATAACCAAGTCCGAGCTGCCCACAAGATCCTCGAGTATGACATGACTCAGGCGTTTCCGATCCCCAAGCACGTGATCAGAGCTCGTGATCCTCGGCTCAGACAAATCACTGTGGTAGAGGACGGTTTTGCATTTTCCGAAGGATCCTCTATTCCAGAAGGCATTCCGTTGGCAGGTTCTTCCTCGTCCCATAAAGCAGTAGAGGCCAAGGAATGGAGTTCGGAGAAAGCAGAAGAAGTGATTGAACTAAACTCATCTGAGGACGAAATCAGTGTGTTTGACCGAGCTGATCAGCCTGAGGATCCCTCCGGTGACCTAGGGGACCCCCACCTCTCCGAAGCCGACTTTCAGCCCCCCAGGGTTGGTACACAAGCTGAGATGGGTCTCAAGAGACAGCCCCAAACCAGCCTTCTTGACCTGCTTGAGGGCAAGTCTGGGAATGGTGTGCCAAGGGAGTCACAGCCCAAGCCTCCTCTACCCGGATCTAAGCCTTCGCCTGCGCACACCAGGTCTTCCTCCATCCCTCCAATCTCGGACTCTTGGCTTGAGTCCTCCGATCCAAAAAGGAAGAGGCCTTCCAAGGGCAAAGACCCAGTGGATGGGGGCAAATCCCAGTCTTCTCCAGGGGAAGATGAAGCCCTGCGGCCTTCTAAACAACTGAGGTTGGGTGGTCAGCGAAAAGGGAAAGAAATCGTTCAACAATCGGAGCCCCAGGCCTGGTTGCCCGCTGCTATGCTCCATGGAAAACCTTTGATGGATGACGCTACTATACGGGATTTTCGAGGAGGCGAAGGGGCTCGCGTAGCCGATGCCCTGGAGAGGTCCCTTCTCCTCCCCGTTGACATGGCTGAGCTTGGGAGCATGAAGGGGCCAGAGGTTGCCGGCAATCTCAAGAGATACCTGGGCATGGTAGGACCTCTGGTACTTGTTTATTTCATTTGTATTTTATTGCTTAACACCTCCCCTCCCCTTTACGACGTATTTGTTTTGGCTGGCAGGCTATCCAAGCCGTTTTCAGGCTGGACGAGGAGGTCGGCGGCCAGAGTAACGCTCTGGCGCAGGAGCGCGACAAGTTTTTGAAGGCTGCAAGTGCCCTTAAGAGATCTGAGGCAGATCTCAAGAAGGCGATTGAAAATCTGGGGGAGATGACAAAGGCTAGAGATAGTGCGGCCTCTGACCTAGCCATGGTTACGAAGTAGGCCGAGGATCAGACAAAGCGCTTGTAGGATGCCGAGGGCCAACTGCGGGCTTCCAAAGAGGACAACGCCGACCTGAAGAAAAAGTTGGCCGAGGCGGTTGGAGCGCAGGGTATCGCTGAGTATGCCAGGGACGAGGCCTTGAGGGCCAAAGAAGAGGCTGTGTTTGCGAGAATAGACGCTGAGCGTTCCCTTGAACAGGCGGAGGAGGAGGCCTTTGCCGAAGGGGTGGCTAAGACTGAAGCTAGCTTCAAGGATCAGGTCCCTGAAATGTACAGACGCTTTTGTTCTCAGACCTGGAATGAAGCTCTCAACCAAGCGGGAGTAGATGCTTCGTCTGACCTTAGGAGGGCAGAGAGAGTATATTACCCCTCCGCAATTCGCGAGGTTATCCCCCTCAACTCCGAGGAGGAGTCTACATTACCAGCGGCAGGTGAAAGTCAGACCAAAACTGCCGAGGATACATCTTCAGCTGACAGACCTTTTGAGGAGGCTGAGCCTCGTGGAGCGTTGGAGGGGGCCGCAACCGAAGGTCAAGAAGTGCCCTAACATGTGGTAAGGCTTCCTACTGACTCCCAAGCCACACTCACCGTCCCTCAGCTTCCCTCAACCGTGGAAGGGTCCTCCGAAGTAGCCCCTTCGGGTTAGGGTCCCTAGGTGCTAGTCGAAGTCTTTCAACAGGCTTCTCAAAACAAACTGCCCACCGTGTTGGGGGAGTAAGCCATCTCGTTAAACCACCCCGTTTCGCTGGCATGGGACACTCTTATTTGTTTTCTTTCTCATTTCATTTTGCTTTTTGCCTTGGCGACATTGTAACGAAACTGCGTACTTTCTATTTGAAATATATATTCAATAGTTTGCTTTTGGTTCATTGATTGATGCTTCCTTTTACTTGTTATACTTTAATATTTTGCTCAATACCTTGGTTCTGTTCTGGACTTAGTCTCATGAGGCAATCAGCTGTCCTTCTAGTTTGCATCTGAGGACCGCACCACAACTCGGTTCTATCTAACGCTTTTGTTCATTTGCAAATAGCTAGCTTTGCCCATAGGTTTGGGTCCGAGGACCATGCAATACCTTGGTCCTGTCTAACACTTCAGTTCTTCTGTAAGTAGCTAGTTTCCCCATAGGTTTGAGTCCGAGGACCATGCAATACCTTGGTTCTGTCTAGTACCCAGGTATATTTGAGTGGTTAGTTTCCCCATAGGTTTGAGTCCGAGGACCATGCAAGACCTTGGTTCTGTCTAACACTTTTGTTCTTCTGTAAGTAGCTAGTTTCCCCATAGGTTTGAGTCCGAGGACCATGCAATACCTTGGTTCTGTCTAGTACCCAGGTATATTTGAGTGGTTAGTTTCCCCATAGGTTTGAGTCCGAGGACCATGCAAGACCTTGGTTCTGTCTAACACTTCTGTTCTTCTGTAAGTAGCTAGTTTCCCCATAGGTTTGAGTCCGAGGACCATGCAAGACCTTGGTTCTGTCTAGTACCCAGATATATTTGAGTGGTTAGTTTCCCCATAGGTTTGAGTCCGAGGACCATGCAAGACCTTGGTTCTGTCTAACACTTCTGTTCTTCTGTAAGTAGCTAGTTTCCCCATAGGTTTGAGTCCGAGAACCATGCAAAACCTTGGTTCTGTCTAGTACCCAGGTATATATAAGTGGTTAGTTTCCCCATAGGTTTGAGTCCGAGGACTATGCAAGACCTTGGTTCTGTCTAACACTTCTGTTCTACGGGGTAAAGGAAATCATCCACGGCGTTGGGAATATTATTTTTGGCGTGATGATGGCCTCGGCCTTGCTTCGTCGGAAGTGGGCCATCTTGTGGGCCGGACCCTTTACTCCGCAGTACCCTGGGCAAGGGTGGTTTGGAATTCTGACCTTACGCGTGGCCCTCAGTTCAAGTTTCTACCCTCTTCAGTTACGAGGCGTCTCCTGACTGTTCGCGTTCCGCGCTTGACGTTTAGACACGCGAGGCGCGCTCCCATTAATATCCTCGTGGATTAATGCAGATCGAACGGTTGATAGCCACCTTGGAACTTGGTTAGGATTAATATCACCGATAATCCTTCTCTCGAATCCCGCGTAGTTCATTTCCCACCAACCTCCAGCCTCTATATAAAAGGCTATATGGGGGAGATGCCCTTACACGCTCCACGAACCATTTGACGAAATAGGAAGCATGTCCCATCAACCCTCAGAGCCCCCTCAC
Source organism: Quercus aquifolioides (assembly GCA_019022515.1). Classification (NCBI taxonomy): domain Eukaryota; kingdom Viridiplantae; phylum Streptophyta; class Magnoliopsida; order Fagales; family Fagaceae; genus Quercus; species Quercus aquifolioides. The sequence goes on from CM032331.1 coordinate 21,360,452, forward strand.
TAATCCTGCCAGAATTGTGATAAGCGTTTGGAGAAATGGGACGGCCTTGGATGGGAGTGAGGGCATATAGGCCAAAGGTTCTCCTCCCTCGACCGAGGGCCGTTGTGGCTATAGCCCGCGTCAGATCTCCGACGCGGCTAAGTTTGGACGTCGTCCTGATGGTGCCGAACATAGCGGCCAAGAGGAAGGTCCCTGAAGTACATAACGCTCTTCTCCGGGGTGCATTCATACCGGTGGAGGCGTGCAAGGTCACGTCATGTCTGGTGCCCGAGTGTTGTCGTCTCCAACGGTCAACCGTCGCGGGGCCGGAAGAGAATCTAGGGAACATCATGGGGAGGGGCCGTCAGGCGCCCTTGCATCTGCTCCTCTCTTTGCGCCAGCACCACCGCGCCGGCCCAGGAGTTGTTGGTGGCCTTACAAAAGGCCTATCTTAGCCCCCTTTCCTTTAGTTAGCTTTAAAACAGGCCCGTCTGGGCCTCTGTTTGTATCTTGTATTTCCTTTTCATTCAAATAAATACTGTGATGTTTCGTTTCTTTTCCTTTGAATCTTCTACTTTTCTAGGATGTTTTTTTTTTTTTTTTTTAAAGCGCGTTGTCGTTAACCTTCCGTAAACTAGCTACTTGGGAACGATTGTCCGTTGCGCCTGCTAGTGCACAAATTCTTCCCACAAACGGCGCCAATTGTAGGGACTCAATTTGTGTTGGACCCAAACAATACATTTTTAGAGTGTGGGTTGAAGAACTTGGCCCTTACAGACGAACGAAGCCCAATGGTGGATTCATCACCGTTCAAAGTCAATGCATCCAAATTTCCCTTTAAGGTTGCTCCTCGGCACTGATCCGAGGAGCTTGGCATTTGTCCCCCCTTCTCTTGTTTTTTTCCCCCTCCCATTTTAACTGTTCTGCTGGTTCCCCTTATATAGTCCTCTTCCTTCCCTCTCTTTCTTCCACCTGTTGATCACCCATGAACTTTCCCTCTGATCGTCCGTCCCATCAGCTGCCTTATCAGTACTCGAGTGGTTTGCACTGACCCAAGTTGCCATGTCCAGGGGTCACATCTCCATTAGTGCGGCCTGAGGGTTAGGTGAGCGCATTTAGTACGGAGGTGACAACCTGTCCTGGGCCTGTTCCCCCACTCGGAGTTAGCCTCGGTCCACCGAGGACAGGGTTATCCTCGGCGGGGTTTTAAAACCTTCGGCCATGATAAATCATTCTCGGACGGTCCTTCTTCCTCGGAAGGGGCCTTGGGCCTCGTGTGAAGTGGGCCGAGGTCACCAGGCCCTCAGGCCCCACAATTTATTTTAAACCTTCATGATTGGTGATCCCCTACTCTAGGCATCATCATCATTATCATAATCATAAACGAGAATATTCAGATCTCTTGAAGTGTCTGACTATTTCTTCGAGTGTATGTAATCTTCTATCTCCTACACACACTAGGTTATTACAAGGAGGTATCCCATGGATGGCCCCAAGATGTTAGTAGAAGATTTTGAACTTAAGATCTCATGCATATCATGAGGCCTTAGAAACCACTAAGTCAACTCCTCAAAATTTTAAAACATTATTAAGGACTTAAGCAGTTCCCAACATTACTTGCTCTCTGTTGCATCTTTTTGCCTTCACTATGAACTCTTGTGGTTGGAACTTGACATTGGCCATTCTCCTTTGATCCATCTTGAAAAATCAGTAAGTTGTGCCAAATGTGCGTATGTGAGAAAGAGTGAAAGATGTTGGTTACAATATAGAGCACATATTTCGAAATTTGCTTCCACTTATATATGCATATATAGAGGAAATACAAATGAATATGACAATATATGATTTGGATAATAAAAGTGTCACCTTTTTTTTTTTTTTTTTGGTAAAATTAATTATGAAATTTCAAATAAGCATTTATTTAGTATTAACAAACTGCCAACAAAGATTAAGACACAAAATCATTGTTCCTTAATACATTACAATGCAATCATTTATGAAAAAGAGAACTTAAATTTTTTTTTTTTTAAGAAATGATCTATGATTGAATTTGTACTAAATATCACAACAATGTCTTTTTCAATGAATAATATCAAAGCGTCTGTCAAAAACTCATATTCCATTTTATTGTGAAGGCTAATTTTGATGACATTCATAGTTGAAATTTGATGAAATGACCAAATAGTTTAGTTCGTAGATTAGTACAATTCAATTTTTTTAAAGGTCAGGTTTTTTTTTTTTTTGGGTAAATTTTTTTTTTTTTTTTTGAGAAACACACACACACACACACACATATATATATAGAGGAAGGGGGATGAGATAAGGGAATATACTCACACGCCAACACCAAAACTGCATGCACCAATTTTGGGTAAAATTGGATGGGTTAAATTTCTTTAGTTTGGCTATTGGTGATTTTGTTGTTAGCCTAATTTTTTTGGGCTTGCTAATTTTATTTTTGGATTTTAGATCCACAAACTTTTTTTATGGCCTCTAAAAGGGACAATGATATTGTTAGGGGGAGGGGGGGACAAGTGTAATTTTATTGAGCCAAATTGACACACTGATATGGCTAGTTGACATGGACATGCTTGACAATTTCTTGGACAAGAAAATAAAATGTAAAATGCATTTGGGGAGCATAAAGGAAGTTGTATGGAAGCCATAAAAGTTAGGGACTGAATTCATTCATAGCGGGGACTATTTTGACATTATTTTGAAGTTATTTATACATGCAAATTCTACATTATTTATTTATTATTATAAACAGTGCAATTCTACATTCTTAAGTGTTAAGATTTATAAGAGTAAGTACTGGACAGCATGATATTTAGATGAGATGCATAAAGTCAATGACAATTACAATAGAAGTCTTTCCAAAGGAATCATACTTTGGTCTTTCACCAATATTAAAAAAAAAAAAAAAAAATCATATTTTTGTGAATGCTATTTCACACACGTGTTTCTCAATGAGTTGGGCTTTAGGAAACTTTCCGAAATAAGTAGACACAAGACTTTGGGTCTGGGAAATCTGGTCACGTACAAGGAAACTATATTGGCGATTTACCATGGCAAGTTAAAGTCAAGAAACACAATGCATGCATGGCTTCTACAAGTTAAACGGTCAACGCCTTTTTGCTTTATTTACACATTATATATGTTTGTTTCTAAGTTTGGATGCAACTTTCCGTAAAAGTATAATAATAGACAGCATTTTTCCAACAAATTATAAAAGAAAAATTTTTATTGGTTTAATTTTTTTTTTTTAATCTTTTAAAAAGTGAATTTTCAAATTGAAAGGCATTGTTGTCAATTTTGCACCGTACGAGTTGGTACAACTAAAATTCACTGTACTAGAGCCCAAATCGATATAGAAACAGCTCTAAATCTTACCGCCTCAAATATTGGGTTGTAACGGTTTGTTTTGGCCATTTCGGGACATTCTGGGCATTGTGGCTGAAAAATCGTATGTTTTGGTACAAATTAGAGAAAAAAAATAAAAATGAGAAGAATGGGTTTAGCGACTCATTGCCTAATTCATGCTCATGGGCTCTGATTTGTGCTTAATTTCAATTTTCCTTTTGTACCATTTTTTTAATTTGGATCTTGTTTAGCCTCCATAGTAGCTGTCAGCCTGTCACTACAACTTGGTTGCTTTCATCAAACAATTTAGTCAATGATGTAAGATGGGTTAGGTAGGAGTGGGAATTTATAAAGCATTTGGCTACATCTTTTGCTACCTCAAACTCAAATCACGTGTGCAAACTTTTTTTTTTTCTTGTTATTATTAGGGGTGTTCACGGGTCGGGTTTGTACCTGACCCAAATTTTTCGGGTGGGTGAAAATCAAAACTGAAACCGACCTGTATTAATGGTCAGATCATCTGGTTCGGGTCCGTCGGGTTTCGGGTTTGTGTCGGTCAATTTCAGGTTTGCCACCGGTGTCGATATTTGGCCGGATCCATCGAATTTGGACTAGATCTTGACGAGATCTCGCCGGATTTGGTGGATTACAAGTAACTCTTCGTCGAAAAAATCAAAAATATCGCCGGATTTGGTGGATTGCAATGGATTTCAAGTAGCTCTTTGTCGGAAAACCTTTGGATCTCGCCAGATTTTGTTGATTTTATGGTCAGGTCGGGTGGCTCTTTTTTTTGGGGAGGAAACTCGCCAAGCGACCCAAAGGGATTGGGTTCTGTGGGTGGCGACCCCGCAAGCCGACCGTCGGTTTGGTCAGTTCGAGTGGTGGCGGTATGGTTTCGGGCAGGTCCGACGGGTTGAGCGGGTCACCGGGTTGTGTGGACACCCCTAGTTATTATTGTAAGTATATTATTTTATATTAATATATTAGAATAATGTATAATGAATAATATATTAAACTTATACAAAATATTTGAGTTTTAACAACTTGTAATATATGGTGGTAAATTCAAAACGGTACATCAGTATTTATTAGTGTCAAAATATTTATTTTCTTTAATCAAACCGAAATAGTTTCTAATACAATGTTAACTGGTTGGCTTTGCTGTAATTGCTTACTTTTTATTTATTTTAATATGTGATATAAGTATTATTGATGTTTTTTTTTGTTTTTTTTTTTTTCTTAAGAGACAAAGTAGAAATGTTGATGTTGATTATACTCTACGCTGGCCGGGTTGATTTTTTCTTCTTACAAATAAAAATGCTTCTATATAGTAAAAGCTGTCACGTGGGTGGTACAAAAAAAAAGTCAAATAATTCATCCATTTACAATCACATCAATCAGATGGTACCGAAACAATAATACTTCTCATATTAAAAAAAAAAAACTAAAAAAAAAAGATGGTACCGAAACAGTCAAATAATTCTTCTATATTACAATGAGCTAGAAGCTAGTAATCCTTTTTCCTCTCCTGATTTGAAAGTTACAATATTCTTAGAATTAATGACAGATAATACAAAAACAATCATGGAGTGACTAGTGACAACAAGAAACAAGAATTTAGCACTAAAAAAAAAAAAAAAAAAACAAGAAACAAGAACAAAAATATTAACCTTAAAGCAAGTAGGAAAGACTATGATAACTTGAATATCATGATGAATTAAACGCTTCCACAGTTTATGATCTTCATGACTTGGGATGGAGGACTCTTTCTCTAATGCACCTTTTTGCCTTCTTCACTCCTATCTTTTGTGGTTGGAAGTTGATATTGGCAACTCTCCTTTGATCCATCTTGAAAGATCAAGCTGTGTCAAATGCGCCTAGCTATGTGTAAGAAAGAGAGAAAGAGAGATAGAGAGAAAGAAGGTGGTTGTAGAGCACATTTCTCAAAATTTGCTTCAATATATACATACATGGAGGAAAGCAAGAATCAAAGAATGACAACGTATGTTTTGGGCTAACAAAAGTGCCGACTTGGCATGGACGTGTTTGACAATTTTGATTTTGTACAAAAAAGAAAAGAAAAGAGGAACACAATTGGAAAGGACAAAGGAACTTGCATGGAAGCCACAAAGGTCAGTGTCTGGGGACTATTGTGTGACGCGAATTCAAAAGCCATAAGATATTTAATTATATTAATATATAGGGAAGACTATATATATATACACAAGATGAATGGGTTTGGTTTCCTTAATTTAAGGAAAAATAAATAAATTTCTAAAAAAAAAAGGAAATAAAGAAAGTTTTGGAAAAGGTGACGTCCCTGTTTGACACTTATGAAATTACTTTATTTTCTACAAATTCTCAAGAATTAGAGAACATTTTAACATTTAACTATTATCAATTTTTGGGATATATATCTGTTTGTTCATTTAGACCCCTTAAATTTATTAATTAAGTGATTACTTAGATTTGATAGGCCAAGAATGTAATGACCCATTGTGATAAGTTAATTGATTAATTAGCCAAGTTTATTAATTAATCAAATTAACATGCAAAGCGCGTGGTAGCACAAACAAATCACCAATTATCTAAAGTATGCAGCGAAAAATAAATTGACATGGTGATTTGTTTACGAATGGGGAAAACCTACACGGCAAAAACCCCACCGGGTGATTTTAAGGTCACCACTCCCGAGAATCCACTATTATCAAAACAAGCGATTACAAGTAAAGGAATCTCAGTACCTTATACCAACCTACAGTTGAACCCTTACCCCAATACCCAATTGGACTTGTTCTGTAGTGACAATCTCTCCTTTTCAATGCACGGCTCCTAGTACGTGACTAACCAATTGCGCAGATCCCAGTACGCGACTTAATCACCAACTTGAGAAGGATGTTGGCTGCAAAGTTCTTCAGTTCATCCAGACAATGAAGATCATGAAGTTGCTTGGTCATAAAACCCTACGGTGTACAAACACAGCAGCTTCTTGAAGAACTAGGGCAAACTAGGTTTTCGGTCACACTCTTTTTCACACTTGTGGAATTTTCTCTTGTGCAACTTCGCAACCTTTTATAGCCCTTAAAATAATCCTTATATATGTTTAGGGTTGTGAGAAAAGAAAGCCCAAACATACATTCATGGATTGGATGAAAAACAGTCTTGGAAAAACTGAACTTCATAAACCTCGACAGATACCCTATCTGTTGAGTAGTTGTCGAGCCTCGGGCTGAAACAGCTCTCTTTAAACCTCGATAGATGCTAGCTGTTGAGCTTTAATAAATAGCACTTTCTGACTTGATTCTTGGACAAACTTGCATGACTTTAACACTTAAACTTTAAACAAGGTTTCTTGAAGCATTAAACACATCATAAATCTACCCAATAGTAAAGTGCGTTTTGTCAAAGGATTAGCCAATTACATAAAATAGTGACATATGTTCCTAACATTGAACACATATGTCCTAACAAGATTATTGATTTAGATCTAGGTTAAACACAAATAAATCATATCATGCAAATATGTAGAAAAGTAAATAACACCACGATATGATGACTCAGGAAAACTAATGAAACTAACCGTTTCAAGGTAAAAAATTGGGGAGAATTTAACCTAGCTATCCTTAAAGTAAAGTAAATCCACTATAAGATAATTGAAATTTTTACAATCAGATTTAACTCTAAATCTATTGTTACCTCATGTAGTAACTTACTGACACGACCACGTGCAAGCTCTGAATTCACGGACTCCTTCTCTTCTTGGATTTACACCAACACAAGCCACCTTGCTTGTGACTTTGAGATCTCACTCAAAGATTTCATATCACCATCAGTAATGATCTTGATGCAGCAACTATGTTCTACCAACACTTGGTTTTAGTTCTTGTTTCGATAGATTCTTGTGTAGTTAGAAGGTACAAAACCTCTCAGATCTCACAAAGAGTAACACACAAGTCTTCCAAAAAGTCTTCAAAACGTGGCTAGGGTTTTCCTTTTATATGTGGAGAAGTTTAGATGAAACCCTAAACATTTTCGCGCTTGGGCCTGTTTAAAAATCTGCAGAAAAAACTGTGCCTGCAATTCTCGATCGATCGAGCCTAATTCTCGATCAGTCAAGCAAGGTAGAATTACACTCACTTTTTTTGAACTCAGCTGGACTTGAACCTTGAAACACCCACTTTTAAGCATTGCCTAAAACCTAGACTAGACATGTTTTGTTCTCGATTTGCCAACACAATATAAATGTGATTCTAAATATTTTGACCTAAATATTTAAAACCTAACAATCTCCCCCTTTGGCAATCCGTGACAAAACACACATAAATAATGCTTAAATTTAAACACCAGCCCAAATACAAGTTATTGCCCTAATACAATCCTTACACAACTACTAACTATTAGTTGCTAGTATAGACAGCAGCTATTGAAAGAATTAACCTGTAAATTCCTGAAACACTAAAAACAAACCATAAACACATGTGTGCAAGATACAGTATAACAATCTAAATAAAAATCTGAACTTTGAATTCACAAAACATATAAATAGACAATGAACACATTAATATGAATAGCCTCATCATCATCAACTATCATAATCAATAACCACATCACATCAATGTTTGTGAATCAAAGACATAAATAGATATAAACATAGAAATATAAACACAAAACGAAAAAGAATATCAAAATACATCAAACTCCCCCTAAATACAATAAATCTACTCCCCTTATGTACAAAAAGTCCTAAATCTACTCCCCCTTTTTGTTGCGCATTGCCAAAGGCAAAATCAATCCTCAAAGGGTTAAAAAGGTGGAAAAGCACTCCTATACTCCGCATAATCTGCTCTCAAAGAGGCAACTTCCGTCAACAACTCATTGAGAAGCTGTCCATGAGCAGCCTGTGTAGTCATGAAGGACTGCATCAGAGCACAGAGTGATAGAGGAGGAGCAACCGTAGGATCAACATCCTCAGCACCACCAGCAGGATCCACAATAGTAGTCGGATCCACAAACACGTCCTCAGCAGCAGGCATAGCACCAGGGGCAAGAGCTGTAGTAGAAGCATCTCTTTGTGATCTCTTAGAAGTCCTAGTGCTTGGCTCAGCACTCTTCATCTGTGCCTGTTGCTGTCTAAGATAGGTACCTCATATAGAGGCAGTGACATATACTAACTCTAAGGGAGGAAACTCAGACAATCCTAAAAACCTTAAAATCCTAAAGATAAACATAGGGAAAAATAACTTTTAACTCTTACTTGTACTCCTAGAGACATCAACAATAGTTTGAATAAACATGGAAGAAAAACACATGGAACCATCAGTAATAAGAGCATAAAGAAAAACACATCTATCTATAGGGACATCATGAACATGTGAAATGAGACAGATGTTATGACAAGAAATCCTAAGATATAAAGAATTGAGCTCAGTGAATTCACAAGAATTGATTCTTGGCTTAGTACCCCAAGAAATAGGACGACCATAAAGAAGTGACATCATGTCATAAACAACAGAAAAGTCAGTGTATGGGTATGTGAGTTTACAAATTAAAGGAACACCTAAAGTTTCAGAAACAATTTGTTTAGAAATTGTAAACTCTTGACCTCTAATCCAGGAAGTCAAGTAATGACCACCTGTGGTCTTAGAATACACAGAGAGGTTAGAGTAAAACTTTCTAATCAGAACTACAGGAGGAAGACCAGACACCTCACACTAAGAAACCTAGTTCCTAGGCACAAAATTCCTACGTATAGAAGGATCTAGCTCACTCAAAACTATTTCCCTCTCACCCCAAATAGACCTATACTTAGTTAAGGTCTCATATGTTTCCTCACATTTTTTGGACAAAAAACGCTCTCTATCACCTAGGGTTGAACCTGAAGAGGAAGACCCAGGGTTACAATTGACTCTAGTTTTGAACTTTCTACCAACCTTAGGAGCCATGACTAAGAATAGAAACAAAGAAAAACAACAAAAACCAAGGGCATACTACATTAAGAAGAGTTAGATACAAGAAAACATGCAATTTGAAAAACTATATGATGCATGACATTTAAACCCATATGATGCATGCTCTAAAACATTATAATTCCATCAAAATATTGAAAATTAACAAAAGAAAATTAAGAATTTAGAAAATCCCCAATTTTGAAAAACCCTTATTTTCAAAAACAACCTCATATTGATCAATTGAACAACATAACAAGCATAAAACATGTTATAATTACTCAATCTATCAATAACACATGTCAATTTCACTCAATTTTGCTCTATTTCACAAAATCCCCAATTTCTTAAGAACTTAGAACCCTAATTTCGAAATTTTTAATAAACCACAAAAATTTTGAAATTAAAGCATGAGAATTATGTTAATATGATGTATAAACAAAAACTCATGGTTCAGATTTGATCAAAAATTCCATAATCACCAAAAACCCCAAATTTTCAAAAATGCGAAAATCCCTAAAAAAATCAATGAAAAATGCATGAAATCTTGTAAAAAGATGAAAAAGAAAACACAAAAATGTCTTACCTTAAGTGTATGATGAAAACCTTTGAATCTTTGATCAAGAAAACAACAAAAAAAATTTTGAGATAAGGGATCGAGAGAGGAATTGAAGAGATAGACAAAAAGAAATTTTTGAAAAAGTTAGATATGATTCCTATATGTTTTTTTTTTTTTTTTTTTTAAATGAGATTCGATTGGTTGAGAGGAATCGGGCAGGAATCGAAGGAACCTGAAACTTTAAATGAAAAAACTGTTTTTCTTCTTATTGGTCAAAAAATAGACTCAATCGATCAAATCATGAAGAGAGAGAAAATTTTGAAAATTCTGGAAAACTTTTTTGCAAAAACATTTGAAAAACTGTTTTTATGATATGAGATGCATATTCATGATTTCAAATGATTTTCAAAACCAAACTTTTCAAAGAAAAATTCAAACTTTATCAAAATTTCATCAATCTTTTCTTTCCTCACTCCCCAAAATGCATTAAACACATCAAGAAGTTTAATTTTGGAAGGCCACAAACTTACACACAATCACATGTACCAAATTTAACAAAGTTTTGCTTCTGGTGTGTGCACTAGTAAGTGTATGAGACGCTCACAAGGTGATATAAATAGAGAATAGACACACTTTCTACATTATACATCACATAAGTTTGAAAATGACTATCAACTAAAGAGTTACATCATATAACTCTCACATTTACTAGAAAACACACTTGCAACCATGCAATTTTTTTATTATTATTTATTTTGAAGCATATTTTTCCCTTTTTTTATTTTGCATTTTGCTTCTTTTAACTAATATACAATAACATCTTAAGCATTTTGCTATGCAAGTGCTACACCTTACTAAGCACGGCTTTTATGATTTGCACACAGGTGTTCATGATTGACGAGTAACAGTGGTGAGATGGTTATTTATGCCTTTCTCCTAGGATTTTTTAGTCCTTACAATTAAAAGAATGTGACTTCAAAATCAAGAGCATGTGATTAAAAATTATAAACAACTCACACAATATAAGCACTACATAGCACAAACTAGCAAAGTGCAGAAAGTAAAACTCATCAAAGCTAAACAAGGGTAGACAGTCATGAAATGTAAATTTCATAGGCCAACCTCAATTACACATCTTGAAGATGTATAATACAATTTTTTTTAAAATTTTTTTGATTTTTGATTTTCTATTTTATTTATTTTTATTTGTTAAAAAAAACTGAAAAACATAAAACAAAAACAGACCTAGAATGCAATGTATGAATGTTAAGCAAATGCAATCCTAAAGAAAAACAAATTTTGGTCACAAGAGATAGAAAGAATTAACACAAGCGCCATGTCAGACAGACTCACTGAGGTTGAGTCTTTTACATCCAAACCTTTTAGATGCAAACTTGGAGTTGTGATTTCTATTTGAATTTACCCTAATTTTAGCTCCAGTGTTGGGGAGAAAATGGGCAAATTCCCTTTACGTGCAAACAAAGCAGCATTCTGCCCCTTTTCTCAAACTAATTAGGGAAATGCCCTTCTTTTGAAAATTGATTTTCTCAAAATCGAGTTAAGCCCTATAGTGGCATTTTTAAAGGGCTTATAGTGACATTTTAAGGACCTATAGTAACATTTTATAACTCGACCTCCATGAACTCGAGTTATAAGTAAAAAAAAAAAAAAAAAAAGAATTGCCTATAACTTGAGTTCATGGAGGTCGAGTACAAAACGCCACTATAAGTCCTTAAAACGTCACTATAGGCTCCTTAAAAACGCTATTATAGGGCTCTAGAAATTTTTTTTTATTAAAACTCAATTTTGAGAAAATCAATTTTCAAAAGAGAAGCATTTTCCTAATTATTTTGGGAAATGAGGCAAAATGCTACTTTGTTTGCACGAAAAGGGAATTTGCCCATTTTGGCCCCAGTATTGGTATAAAGGATAAGAACCTTCACCAACTCATGAATAAGTGCTATAGGATCTTGTGCTTTTGACACAGACACTTTTTGTTTGGAAGATTGCTTTAAAGCTTGCAACTTAAAGCAATTTGGTCTAATATGCCTAGCTCCACCACAAAAGTGACAAAACCACTGAGGTTTATGATTTTTCTTGCTTCTAGATTGATTGGGATTCTTAGGTTTAGACTCACTCAGATCTACCCTAGTTCTTCTAGAAGCTGGAACTACATCCTTATGTACCTTAATTTCAGAAAGAGTTGGATGAACAACAAAAGATGATGTAGTAGGTACAAACTTAGGAGGATTCACTACAGTAGTAGATCCACTCTCAACAAACCCTAAACCTATCTTATCAGAATCAGACTTTTGAACATGCAACATCTCATCTAGTTTAAAGGTAGAAGTTCTATCTATTTGTTCTCTAGCAACAGATAATTCTAATTCTAAACTTTTAACCTTTTCAAGCAAAGATATGTATTCAATCTTAACAGAGTTCAAGAGTTCATTAGTATCAAACAACTTTAGTAGCAAATTCTTATTTTCTTGTTCAAGAGTGTTTATCTTTTTCAACCCTGATTCAACACTCATAGCATCTTTAGCTGCTATTTTGCAAAGTTTGTTGTAAGTTTCTTGCAAATCTGCATTCTCAGAGAGTTACCCATTAGAAGGGTTCTCATCAGCAGTCTCTATTTCACTTACTATAGCAGTAGCAGTGAAAGCCATGAAGTTTCCTTCTTGATCACTTTCAAACTCATGATCAGAAACTTCATCATCACTTAGAGTAACAGCCATAGTTTTACCTTTTGACCTCAAGAAAGTTGGACACTCAGATTTTAGATGACCATAACCCTGACAACCATAATACTATTGTCCCAAAGAATTATTTATAGATTGACCTACTTTATCTTTTGATTTTTCAGCATTGTTGTTTTTGGCAGTGTCATTCTTTTTCACATTCTTAGGGTCAACATTGTTTCTATGTCTTGCCCTCCTATTATTATTTCTTAGAAAATTTCTAAAGTTCTTAGCAAGATAAGCAATCTCAGTAGATGAGAGTTCATCATCAAATCCACAATCATCAACAGATTTTAAAGCCATAGATTTGGATTTATTAGTTTTTGGTAAGTCAGATTCATAGGACTGAAGAGATTCTACAAGTTCATCTACAAGGATAGAATAACATCTTTATTTTAGTTATGGCAATCACTTTAGATCTAAAATCCTTAGTCAAAGATCTAAGAATTTTCCTAACAATTTTAGATTGATCATATACTTCACCCAAATTAAAAGCAGAATTGACAATATCATTCAACTTAGCACAGAATTCATCAAAAGAGTCATCATCAAACATGCTAATACTTTCAAATTTAGAAGTCAACTTCTGCAATTTATTAATTTTTATAATCTTAGTGCCTACATGCACAGTTTGCAAGATATTCTAAGCAGTGTGAGCAATCTCTACATTTGAGATCTTCTTAAATTCTTCCATGGAAAAAGTATTGAATATCGCATTCATACCTTTACTATTAAAGCTTGCTGCTTCCTTTTGGGCAGTAGTCCATTCACCAATAGCCATGGTTGGTCTTTCCCAACCGTTCTCAACAAACAGCCACACTTTCTCATCAATGGATATCAAGAAGGCTTTCATCCTAACCTTCCAGTAAGCATAGTTATTTCCATCAAAGTGTGGGGGGATCACAAGAGAGTGACCATGTTCTATGACAGTAGGGGTTAAGGATTAACTCTAGGTTAAGAAACCTAAAAACAATAGCTAACCCGCTCTGATACCATTTGTTTGTTCATTTAGACCCCTTAAAATAGATTGTTTAACTTAGTTTATTAACCAAGTGATTACTTAGATTAATTATTCAGTTTTAGGTTAAACACAAATAAATCACATCATGCTAATATTCGGAAAAGTAAATAATACCACGATATGATGATTCAGGAAAACCAATAAAACTAAACGTTTCAAGGTAAAAACCTAGGAAGGATTTGACCTAACTATCCTCAAGGTAAAGTAAATCCACTATAAGAGAATTGATGTTTTTACAATCAGATTTAACCCTAAATCTATTGCTACCTCATGTAGTAACTTACTGACACGATCACGTATAAGCTCCAAATCTACAGACTCCTTCTCTTCTTGGATTTACACTAACACAAGCCGCCTTACTTGTGACTTTGAGATCCCACTCAAAGGTTTCAAATCACCATCAGTAATGATCTTGATGTAGCAACCATGTTCTTCCAACGCTTGATTGTAATTCTTGCTCCGGTAGATTCTTGTGTAGTTAGAAGGTACAAAACCTCTCAAATCTCACAAAGAGTAACACAAGTCTTCTAAAAAAGTATTCAAAACGTCGCTAGGGTTTCCCTTTTATATGTGGAGAAGTTTAAATGAAACCCTAAACATTTTTGCAAGCTTGGGCCTATTTAAAAATTGATTAAGCCTAATTCTCAATTGGTTGAGCAAGGTAGAATCACACTCCCTTTTTCTGAACTCAGCTGGACTTGAACCTTGAAACACCCACATTTAAGCATTGCCTAAAACCTAGTCTAGACATGTTTTGTTCTCGGTTTGCCAACGCAATACAAATGTGATTCTAAATATTCAAATCTAAATCTTTGGAACCTAACAATATCAGTGAAATTAAAACAGAAAGAAAGAAATAACTTTTAAAAACATTCTTCATCATTTTTAGAATGCTTCTATGTCATATTTCCTCATTCTGAACATACAAAACCATTAATGCAATGATTCTAACATAGAAAAATCATCTATCAATTTGAAACAAATTGCTTTTGAATCATAAATTTTGTATCTTTATTATTCAATCATAAACATTGCTTTCAATACACCTACAATGTGAAAGAAGTGATGCGGAATGCAGAAGTGTCAAAAAGTAGAATACGTCTACTTCTAGAAAACAAGAAATAAAACACGTTTACTTCTGAAAATAACCTCGAATCCATGAGGGTCCTTGAATTTAAAAGGAGAAAGGGTTCTGAAATCCACCAGAGAAACAATAGATAAAAGTTTGAATTTTTATTAATACCAATAATACTATAATAAAATATATTTTTAAATAACTCTTAATTAATACTTAACCATAACAAGAACCAAAGTTGACCTAAAAAGTATTAAAAGTACCTAAAAACAAGGAAATAAATGCCTTAAACCTAAAATAACGAAAATTACATAAAAATGCAAAAATTAATAAGGGGAAATTACAATAAACCCACCTGTGGTTAGGCCTGTTTTCACTTTGCCTACCCGTGATTCAAAACTTAACACTTTGCCCATCTAAGGCAACTTTTGTTAGGGATCTGTTATCCAACTCTCCCTTTGCCGTTAGAAAAACATATTTTTAGGAAAAAACAAACATAACAAAGATAAAAAAAGTTAAGGTTTTTTATTGCTAAAGAACTTCTATGAGAACAAAGTGGAGGAATAGCACACAAATCAACAATATTGCTATTCTCTTGTCGAATGGGTTATCCAAACATGTATTGGTTTGGATCTATACTCTTCGCTGTTTCTTTGCTTAAAAAGTAATCTCCTTTTTATAAAAAACAACACCCATATACTCAAAACCCACAAGCTAATGAGTAACACTTGCACAGAGACCCAAAGTATTGAAGTGTTCAAGAGCAGATTCAGCTTAGTCTTTATCACAAGCACTATCTTCGATGAGATCTTAACAACTTCGGTGCCAGACTATCCCACTCCGTCATGGAATCGACTGTGACAATGGTTGTGCTCTTTATAACTCGCCTTGCCTTTGAAATTGAGCCATTGACTGATTGGTTAGATCCAAAACTAGTCCTACATGACCCAACGGATTAGGCCCAGTCAAAGAAAACAAGGAAAAATCCTTTCTTCTTGAAGAAATCATAGTTCTAAGGTTGATTTGAGTTCATGAAGATGGGTCCGAATGGGGTTGTTCTTTAACAACTCGTGCACATGTAAATGACGTTCCTTTCTTGCCTTGCTACTAAGGTGTTTAGCGAAAAGCCTGTGAAAACCCCTTTGGTCAATACAATCTCAGCTGACCCGCTAAAGCCTTGGGTCTTAATAAAAGAGTAAAAAAAGGGGATTAGCAAGGAAAAGGAAACAAAGAAAGCTCTTTCCCTTCCTTAACTCAATCAATTACTTTCGTGTTAATATGAAATCCCATTTGGGTGCCCACAGTATTCTTCTCTTGCCTTCATTTCCGGTTTCTTTAAAATCCTCTCAATATTTTGGCTCTCCCTTTCTCCATCTGCAACTTTGTTTCCCTGGCTAACACTTTCTCCCTAGCTCTCAAAACTGTCCTTATTTTTCTCTTGTTTTAGTAGAGATATCGATTTAATGGCTAACAAAGACAAAGATCAGGATAAAGATGCCACCAAAGTTATAGAGATGATTTATCACATAGAAAATTTGCTTAGAGAGTTAAGGAAAACGATGAAGAATCTTATTAAAAGTACCAAAGGAAGTGAAGCTTTAAAGGTGTGAGACTTGAGTCACTGAAGAAAGATGTTGAACCCTTTGATTTGTGTGCTATTCCTCCACTTTGTTCTCATAGAAGTTCTTAAACAATAAAAAACCCTAACTTTTTTTATCTTTGTTATGTTTGTTTTTCCCTAAAAATATGTTTTTCTAACGGCAAAGGGAGAGGTGGGTAGCAGATCCCTAACGGAAGTTACCTCAGGTGGGCAAAGTGTTAAGTTTTAAACCACGGGTAGGCATAGTGAAAACGGGCCTAACAACAGGTGGGTTTATTGTAATTTTCTCAATTAATCAATTACAAAAATTAAATAGTAGATTCTGTCCTACATCATACCCCTCCACTAGAAACAAACTCATCCTCGAGTTCATCTTTAAAATTTGAAATCTTCCACTCCAAATAAATAAATACTTTTAATGCTTGAACCCCTTGATCTTATTTTCATACTTGCAACTCATCAATAGAATAAACAAATCAACTTGAATCTCTTTTTCCTGGGTCTTCATGTAATTGTAGATATTTACCAAATAAAAACTGACAATTGAATCAAATCTATCAACCCTAATAAAATCAATACACTTTGGTGCATCGCTTACCATTAAAATAAAAAGGATTTTGAGATTGACAATCATATGATTTGATTTCATTGAGATCCTTGAAAATCTCCTCTTCAATTTTTTCCTCACTGATCTCTACCATCTCGACTTCAAGATCTTTCTCTATAATAAGATATTCATTAATCTCCTCCACAATAATCTTGATTTTAGGACCTTTTTCCATAACAAGGCCTTCATTAATTTCCTTAGAAATCTCTATATTTTTTTCTTTAACTTTTAAATAATCTTCATGAACAATATTTTCTTCAACATGCAATTCTTCTTTTAATGGTGGAATATATGACTCTTCAAAATAATTAAAGTATGAACTTCTTGGCCAATAATAATCTTGTTTTGTATACGACAAGATTTCATCACAATCCATGGGATAAAAGTTGATAGCAAGCATTTTTTCATCCTTGGCCATGAACAAATTTTGGCTTTAGATTGTATTCATTCCCACCAATGTAAAGCATACTCACTAAGTTTATTTAAAGCAAGTTTAACTTTTCTCTCATAAAAAATATTCTCAAAATCAAATAAATCATCTAGATCAAGTAACCAATAAAGAAAATCTTCTTTATAAAAATAGCCATTAAAACTAGCAATTATTTTAAAAGGCCTATATGAAATTTTCTTACCAATAGATTGCCCATGAGTTACATCTCCGTTGCAGTTATCCCTATTGTTTACATACTTCAACGGCGCCATCCTATCAAAGATATTTGTGAGTGTTAATTGTACGTCACGTAATAGTTGCTAACTTTTCTGTTACAAGAATTGCTACCGTCTCATACTTTAGCCACCAGACTAGGATACACTACAACAAAATGTATTTTTAGCAACAAAAATTAGAGAGAAATTATTTTTTCTCACTAAAAATACAGATTTAGGGACGAAATATGGATTTCGTCGCTAATAATGAAAAAAATTATAACATTTAGCGATGAAAAGTAATTTTTGTCATTATTGATGATCTAAAATATGAGTGCCAAAGGGGAAAATTGTGGCGGGAACTTAATTAATCTATAGCGACAAAATATTTCGTCGCTAAAAGTTGAAATTTTTAGTGATGAAAGATTTCAGCTTTATAGGTGTTGCTATGAATAGTATTAGGAACGAAAATCATTTCATCACTAAAAGGGAGCATTAGTGACGAAAAACTATTGTCGCTAAAAAATTCACACAAAATAGGTTTTTCATTTCATAGTTTTGGCGACAAAATCATAATTTGTCACTAAAAGTATGCTATAGCGACGAAATCTGAATTTCATTGCTAAAAATATTCACACAAAATAGGTTTTTCATTTCATTTCAAGTCAAGGCTTTGATACCAACTGATGTGGAAATGTGGAAGAGTTAAGAAGTAGAACACATCTACTTCTACAAAACACGTGTGCTTCTGAAAATAACCTCGAATCCACGAGGGTCCTTGAATCCAAAAGGAGAAAGAGTTCTGAAATTTACCAGAAAAATAATAGACAAAAGTATGAATTTTTATTAATATCAATAATACTCTAAAAAAAGTTTACAGACTTAGGGACCTATTTAAGGGCTCTGTAAAACTTGACAGACACGAAAATATATTCTCAAATAACTTCTAATTAATACCTAACCATAACAGTAACCAAATTTAACCTAAAAAACATTAAAAGCACCTAAAAATAAGGAAATAAATGCCCTAAACTTAAAATAATGAAAATTACATAAAAATACCAAAATTAATAAATTACAAAAATTAAATAGTAGATTTTGTCCTACATCAAGAAGACCTTTTACTTGCCAGCAAACAACATTTGTTCCTTCAAATCATGTGCCATTGAATTTCATTTCACTGAATCTATTGAACTTTGCAAGTTTTAAGCATCACTTCGAAAGCCTCTTTCAAATCCTTCTTTCCAACTCTTCATTAATAATATCTTATACTTGTGGGGATTTTGGGGGAAATCAATGGAAAACACAAAAATAAGTACAAGTCTAGAGGCACGAATAAATTAGCTATTTTTAAGATGATATTTTCCCATTCAATTGAATTTGCTATAGGGTCCCATGGAAACCACATCCAAGATTCAACTATGCTAGATTCTCTAAGATACTATAAGCAGCAAACTTGGAGAATCTTGTGAATATCTCTCTATGTGTCATACTCACAAATTTATGTGTTTTTTGGAAACTGAAAAACTATCAATACTCTCCCATTTCTTGAATATTAAACAATATTTGTATATAAGGAAGAGCATCCCTTGAAAACGCCCCTTTAGGTGAACAAACCCTCTAAAAAGTTGCATTGACTGTTACTATCTGTTGGGAATCCAAATGACTCACTTTCCCTCATTTTTCTATAAAATTTTGTAAAAAAACAGTTTATACAGCCGTCTTGCTCGAGCAAGCTTTAGTACCTTACTTGAGTGACCATCGAGCAAGCTCACACTCTACCAATTAAGGGAAGTTACAAATACTAGCTACTAATTCAACAAGTGTCATTCAAGGTCAACATGGAAGAGACGCATGGAGAAAGTAATTCACAATAACCGTCGAAGTCTCATGTATAAATAAGAGGCTCATTTCCAAGAGGAAGAACATCGTGAACAAACCATAAACTTGTGGTCATTACATAGATCAATTGTAATTTAGTTTCTTAAGGGAGTATTTCTTAGTTCATACTTCATAGGACTTGAGGAATTTATGCTTGTAATTGTTTCCTTGTGACTTTGTATCCTAGTTTAATCTTGTTTATTGAAGTTTGATTCAAGTTCATATTTCTTAGTCTCATTTGGTCTAAAATGTGTCTACTTTTAACCAATTTGATGTTAGTGTAATAATCTTGGTTTTGATCTGTCTACTATGAGCCTTCGAATTCGGCTTCAAATTAATTTGTTTACAATCCAATTTAATTACTTTCTTGAGATCCAATGGCATTAGAGATAATTAAAATTCAATCCTAGTATTTGATAACTTTGAACTTCATTTACATTTTTTTTTTTTTTTTTTTTTTGCTAATTGAATGAACTTCATTTACTTGCTTTCATTTTTCATTGTTACTTTCATTGTCTACAAAAATGCCTCTTAAGTGAGGCATTTCCGAACCCTGTCCCTAACCAACAAAGTCAAATAATCCATCGAACTACCATTTAAAAACTTGAAATAAGGCATTGAATCACCTGTAATTCACTTACGCTGTGATTTTTTTTTTTTACTTAGAAAAGTTGTTTATATTCAAAAAATTTCTGAGCAGACAGGTTGAATTTGCTTCATGCAAGTTTGATTGCTATATCTTAGATTGAGGTAACGAACAAATTTTCATAAAATATGATAGGGTTAAGTTTGTTTCATGGAATTAAGTTTTTTAACCCCATTAAATTATAATATTATATTGTCATATTCAAAGCAAGATTATTGGTTGAAAAGTTCACATCAAAGGAAGTATATATTCAACCATTAAGAGAAGATATAATATTTGGAAGCAACAATATAGAGTCATGTTTTGAAGAAAATCATAAAGTGAGATCAAGTTCCAAGTTCAGTAATTTAAGGTTGGAGAATAACACATTATATTACAATATTGGGCTTGAAAACATCAATTGGATTATTAGTCCTAATTTGATTGACCATATGAATCATTGATGATTGGCATGAATAAAATTTTAAATGATCAGTTCATGATGATTTGTTTTGGAAATGATTGAAGAAATTACGACATTTAAAGTTTATATTTATTTGGAATGAAGATTTCAGAATTTAGGCGAGATTAAGGATGAGTTTCATTCAAGTGAATGGATCTAGTTTAATTTTTATTGTCAATTAATTGTTGATATTTTTATGAAATTTTCCTAATTTTAGAAGTTACTTTTTTATTCCCTTCTGTAGGGGGCCTTTTCGTTGGGCGTTGGGCTGGGCTGCCTCCCGCGGTAGTAGGCCCGAGTATTCTGAGTAAGGGAGTTGAGACCGGTCCAACTGCAACTCAATTTGGTCTGGCTTATGCATAAACGTTGAGTCCAAGTCCGAGGGAAGACGTAGCAAAGTGGGCTTATCCTCTGTTTCTGCCGTAGAAGACTTTTCTCCAGTTTCTACCGCAGGATTGACGTTTCTGCCGCAGAAGGAACTTTTCTCCGATTTCTGCCACAGGTTTGACTTTTCTGCTGTGCAGCAAAACTTTCTGCTATGCAATGAAGCTGTCTGCTGTGCAATAAAACTTTCTGCTGTGCAGTAGAGCTGTCTGTTGTACATTAAAGTTATCTGTTGTACATTAAATCTTTCTACTGTG